>OX421965.1:44002583-45437056 GCA_949128115.1 Anaspis maculata
AAGGCCCTCAAAAAACAACGTGATGTGGAAATGGAACATAAACAAAGTGCACGTCACCGAGCTCCTTTTTGAGGTGGAAATCTGCCCAGTGTGGCCTTCGTGTTCTTCCAGGATCGTCGACTGCTGGCTCCCGCTCTTGCCATAGCAATGCGGCATCCAGGTGGCCCCCAAAAAAAGATATTTCAACCAGCTCAATTGTGTCGACGTGGCGCCACCGCTGGTGGGAGGCTGATGTGGCACCTGGTGCCTTAGAGTGCAGCGCAGCGGACGCTGAGGTGAAGAAGGCAAGAGGGGGCCCACAACCGACGTCCTGGAGCAACACAAAACGCCGTTTGAATAATGGGCCTCGACAATATGTAGAATAGAAAATAACAAATAATTTTACTTCGGGGTCAACGACCTCTATCAGCTGTGAATACACAGACTGAGGTAACATTTATGGCAGGCTCTGCCGTGGTAAGAGAATGAAGAGCTGAATGCACCAAAATATATACAAAAGAAAACCTAGCCGGAGGCAAACGGCCGACCCGGTAGGGTCAACGCTCAACAACGGAGATGTTACGATTTTAGCAAAATACGTAAATCACAAGCATAGCGAACGAATAGGAGAGGCCGTCTTTATACGCAAATTAAACTGAAGCAAACACTCAGCTTTGTTGGGCGTTTCGGAGAATAAAGTGGGCTCGCCACTGTCGACGGCTCTACCGTCGCACCTCATCGGCGGTGGCTGACGGGGGTCCACTGTCAGACCGGTGGTGGTTTGAGCGAGAAAAGAGGCCCACGCCCAAGGCTGATTGGCAGCGGCAGCGGCGATGATGCGGCAGCAAGGCTCGACATGGTGCATAGAGCGTGAGACAAATTCCTTGTAGTACTAGCGGTAAGCAAAATAAAACTGCATTTTACGATACAAGCAACAGATTTAGTACACGTCATCTATGAAGAATTCTAAGCGATTTGACCCGTAGTTCTTGAAAATCCCTTCGGGGGGAGCCGGGATATGGGGGGGGGAGAGGGGTTGAGTTCTCTTATTTAGAAAAAATCTATATGCGTCAAAATGGCATGGAAAATGTCGAATTCAAGTGAATTGAACATGCTAAGCACACTGGTAAATCCTAATTTCATGAAAAATGCAAATAGTAGCCTTTTTTTCAAAATGGCCGCCGATAAATGACAAAAAAACATGTACGAATTAGGTGTTCGAGTAAGGTATCAATTTATATGTTTTCGAGGTCGCTGGACTCATTTCTCTTATCGAAATCATCATATCGAACAAAATTATCCATTTTGGGCCAGGGTAAATGAACTACCCTGTTATTCCGTGAAAATTTATTAAATGACAAAAAACATGTATGAATAAGTTGATCGAGTTAGGTATCAATTTATATGTTTTCGAGGCCGCTGGACTCATTTCTCCTAATGAAATCACCTAATCGAACATAATTATCCATTTTGGGTCAGGGTAGGTAAATGAACCACCCGCCACCCCCACACCTGGAGTGACATTTTCAAGATTTGAAGTGAACAATCGAAAGAACAATATGGAGCTACATCTAAATAAAATCTTTCTGATTGATATAATGAAAATTACCCATGTAACTACACCTTTAAACTCACAACTCACAACCATCCCTGGAAGCCCCAACCGCCCTTGATGGGAGGGTCTTGTATAACCTAAATTTCCTTGTGTCATAGGAAAGTGCTTTAAAAATGTTTTTACCCTAAACTGACAGGTAAAGTGTCCATTACAAGCGTCTTTTGACGCAAAAAAGTGAGATTTCTCTGCCTAGGCAGGTGAAGACTCAACTTGCCTAGGCAAGGAAATCCTACTTTTCTGCGCCAAGAGACGTTTTGTTTGCTGAAAATTGGCTGAAAGCTGTTGGAAACCGGAACCAGCAACGTGATTTTTGCCAAATTGTGCCAGAATGACATTTCAGAATTTTCGTACCAATTATTTCTTTCCTTGCGGTTTATTGAGGTAATTTCGGGTAAAACGTTATACATAATACGCCAGGAAAGTTAGTATCTTTACAGGGCACGTATAGGCTCTCAGGCCTCGCTTACGCTCGTCCTTGAATATGCTCGCTAGCCCTGTAAAGATTCGCTTTCCTGCCTTATTATGTCAATAACTATTAAATGTTAAGTATATAAAATACGATAATACCTACTTGATAATATTTTATGTATTGTTGGAGTTTTTAGTTGGGATTCCTCACTACTTGTAATTTGTAAACATGTTCATGGGGTTTCAAATTAAACTCGAAGTAAGCAACTGGGCCTTTGATACAAAGCTCTGACAGTCACTCAGTCCTACCATGCAATTTGTGATCTATCCTATTGCCTTATCAAATGGAACCGAACTAGTATAACTCCTCAACAGTTCCGTTTCTGACTCCATTTCCATTTTAGACCCCATAGGCCAGGCAGTAGGTCATTCTGGATGGAAAAAATTCCGACCAAAGCTTTAATGGTGTCAAACTCTTCGTAAGGTCAGTAGGTATCTACCACTGAGTTTCCGCCCAAAAACGAGTTGTGCTAATTCCTCCACATCTGCCCAAAGGTAAAAGATGTCTTGAAGGTGCAAAAAGAAGTGTTAAACCCCAGTACTTTTTCATTTTATTTGCCTCAATGCAAACGTACAAGTCTAACGCAAACATTGGAAGCATTTGTCATCATCTCTGTGCCAGTCTTACTGTTGAAAAAAAATATTTCTTTGTGCGGGTCAGATAAATCACATGTAATTGTTTTTCCACACAAGAAAACGATGGAGCAACATGTATTTTGGATGTTTCCTAATAACTTGTGCTCACTGAGCCCATTTATGGGGTTAAAAATTCAATAACAGCATTTTGGAAGATGTTGCCCGCTAAGAAGAGAATAATTTTCACCCGTCTGTTCAGCAGGAGTTTTTTCAATTTTACCAAACACCGTTCTCGAAAATTTTATAGGAAATGACAAGCTGGAACTGTTTTCTGATGATATTATATCTGGATTAACCGCGGCACGCTTTTTGGGAGTGTAGGAAACTGATTTCTTTCGAGCGGTTCTATTTTACCCGCGTGCGGCCGTGCCTACTTGACATAGACCAGACTGATTACACAAGCTTGGAAATGTACTCTCTTCCAGCTTTGAAACACGACCATTAATGATAAAATAATGTATGATTTCTTCATAAATCAATGTACAAAGTCGCAATAATAATGGTCGCGTTTTAAAGCTGGAAAAGAGTACATTTCCAAGCTCGTGTAATCAGTCCGGGGTATGTCAAGAAGTAGGCACGGTCGCACACGGGTGAAACAGGACCTCTCGAAAAGAAAATAGTTTTTTTAGACTTTCAGGTGCGTGCCGCGGTTAAGCCAGGCACGATATCGTTAGAGAAGAGTTTGAGCTTTCCATTCCTTATGAAATTTTTGCAAACGGTGTTTGGTAAAATTGAAAAAATTGCTGCTGAACAGGCAGGTGAAAATTATTCACTTTTTTGCTGGCAACATCTTCAAAAATGCTGTTATTGAAATTTTAATGCCATAGATGGGCTCAGTGAGTACAAGCCATTAGAAAACATCCAAAATACATGTTGCTCCATCGTTTTCTTGTGTGGAAAAACAATAAAACGTGATTTATCTGATCCGCACAAAGAAATTCTTTTTTTCAACAGTAAGACTGGCACAGAGATGATGACAGATGCTTCCAATGTTTGCATAAGAGTTGTACGTTTGGATTTAGGCAAATATAAGAAAAAAACACGGAGGTTTAACAGGTCTTTTTGCACTTTCGAGGCATCCTTTACCTTCGCGCAGATGTGGAGGAATCAGCACAACTCGTTTTTGGGCGGAAACTCAGTGGTAGATAACTACTGACCTTACGAAGAGTTTGACACCATAAAAGCTTTGGTCGGAGTTTTTTCCAGATTGTAGTGATTTTACCGACATACCGCCTGGCCTACCAAGCAAGTTATGATTCCCATGAAAGTTTCATTCCCTTTCCTTGGAAGTCTAGCTTTGACACCAGTTCTGCCCATTTTAGCATTTTTATCTTTCTCTGCCTTCTTGATTATATAGGTAGGTACACTGACAGAAAAAATCAAGGCATCACCAATATCTGATTGTGTATCTAAGTTTGAAGTCAAATTAAATGATTTTTTTCTTCTGAATTGTGCAGGGTGATTTTTAGCGCATTTTCCATCTTGATGAAAATCGCTATTGCAACCGCTTTGTCCGTCCGTCCGTCCGTCCGTTCCTCGAACTCCTCCCAAACTAGACGACCTAGCTTTCTAATTTTTTCGCTGTTACATAGCTGCCACTCCCAAAGGAGGGCTAGGCTATATTGGATGTCCATATTGCGCCGCCAACATAGAGAAAACCGCCCCCGATAAACTTGAAATAACATAATATTGCACTTTCTACCAGACCTGATGCTCTGGTGTTCTCATTTTTTGAATAATACATAGTTGCCACTTATAAACGTAAGCCAAGAAACATTCCGTCTTCAAATGCGCCGCCGACATGAAAAAACTGCTGAAAACCGCCCCCAATCACTTTTAAATGGAAAACATAAACCCGAAGACATAGCGATCTGATTCTTTCGGTATATAAATAGCTGACTAAAAAATGGGAAAGGATAGGCTACTTTTAGTTACCCGCCGCCTCCAGCTGCCGCCTCCAAACAAAAAAATGCAACTTTCACAATTTTCACTGATTGTCATATTTCCCTTACATTTAGAAACTCCCAACTCAAACTGTGCAACAGTTACTTTGCCGAATGCTGCCGCCCCCACACGCTGCCCTCAAAGTAAGAGATAAATGGAAAACATAAACCCGAAGACATAGCGATCTAATTTTTTCGCTGTATGGATAGCCGACTAAAAATGGGAAAGAATAAGACTACTGTTGATTAGTCGCCGCTCCCAGCTCCCGCCCTTGAACAAAAAAATATATTGATGAGTAGAAGAATTTTCATTCAAATCTATGTCATTGGCAAGTACCCCATTCTGATAACAAAATATCACAATGAGTTTCGAATGAAGAAAGTGGGCAAGGAATGGTGTTTCTCCTTCAACCAAATTTCTTTACGTTCACAATATGCCTCTTTGAGAAAATGCGCTACTGAGACTCACGCACGTGAAGGCATACTCACTTGTTTAGAGATCTGACTGTTGACAAACTTTCGAGAAAAATATCAATTTTGGCTAGATACCAGGTGTGACATTGATGTGCTGTTTTTCAACGTGTCTTGGAGCTTCCCTGTGGAGAGCACCGGCAACAGTAGAAAGTTATAATTTATGACCTCGTTCATGACCAACTATGCCCTCATCTTTCCTGAATGTCATTTTTTTTAGATAGAGATAGAACTTTTTCCCCGACAAAACAATGCTTTTTCGGCTTTTGAAGATGGGTTGAGGAAGTTTCTTAAGTGACCTCAATATAGCTTTCAGGAGGTCGTGGGTTCAAAATCGATCGGCTAGAATGATTTCTACAGTACCTACATAAGATAATCAAGTAGGTATTATTATACCATTTTATACCATTCAAAAACATTTTCAAAGCGGTTGCCTACGATACAAGGAAAGCCAGGTTATGCAACACCCTTCCATTGAGGGTGGTTGGGATTCCAGGGATGGTTATTGTGACTTTAAAGATGTAGTTACATGGGTAATTTTTATTTATCATCAAAAAAGAGATTATTCAGATGTAGCTCCATATTGTTCTTTTGATATTCACTACAAATCTTGGAAGCGTCACTTCAAGTGTTGGGGGTGGTTCATCTACCCTGACCCAAAATGGATAATTTTCAGGGCCGATTCTGGCTCGTCGGCCGCCCTTGTGCGAAAAATATTTGGCCGCCCGCCAGCTGTAACCCTGCAGCAATTTTCTAGCGGGGGCGTCTGGGCTCTCTAGAAATTGCACCGCAGGCGATTTTTTTCACCTTTGCGGGCCTAAAACCGCCAAAGCCCCCTCATTTTAAACAAAATTATGAACAATTTTAATCTATTTTCCGCTGAGGATCAAGGTGCGTCCATGGCCACCTCACTTCAGCATATCCCTCGGCACACCCTATAGGTCGCGGGAGCAAAAATCGCGTGCTAAAGATGGGTATATGGTATAATGTTATTTTTTCTAGTACTTGTGAATACCGTTTTCTCAAGTTGTAATAAAGTATATAGATGATATATTGAACAATTGCCACTTTATCAAAAAAATAATTGTGCTAAACTCAAGATTTGTCTGAGAAATGTTGAAAGCAAACGAGTCTCTACAGCGGTACGTTGGCACCCTGTCTGCGCTTGCGCGAGCGTTAATTGTCAATTCAACGACGAAAAGGATGCGCATTGCGCAGTTGCCACGTCAGGCATACTTGCAACGTTGCCATAGCGGGTGCCAAGGTGACGGTTATGTTCCCGCGACCTATAGATGAGTTTTCAGGCACTTATACCAATTCATAGGTAAGCATATTGATTTTGTAGTTGGATGGAATCAGATAAAGCTGCTCAAATAAACTGGGCAACAATTGAACTGATTCACTAGAAAATTTTGCCTCACTTCAAATGTGAATATCTCAGGTAAAAATGGATCGATTTTGAAAATCGTGGTCATGCTAGATAGCGTGTTTTTTTGGCTGTAAGATACTTGGATGGTACAGAGGTTCAACGACGTTGAGTGAGCTATACAGTGTGAAAACAGAAGTGCAAAACCGGTCCACAATATTCAATGCCCCGCTTCTGTGAAAAAATCCCAGATTTTTTCTGAGTGCAGTTCTGAAAAGCACATATCTATCTCTAAATGGTTTCCGAATTTTGATCGTAGTGCGGTTTTTTTGAAAGTTGTGAATTTTTTTTGTACTACACCGCATTTTTTCACGCCGATCCGATTTCAAACAGACTATCCGAAATGTTACCAATAGATGAAAATTCTTGCCCCTCCTCAGATACTTATCTGAGAAAGAAGTCTGATATCTATAATAGTTGACGCAGAGCGGCCGCCTCGCCTCCATTCCTGACAACCTGTTGTATTTTTTCTGCACTAAAAAATCACAATTTACGCAGGGCGGCTGCCGTCGGTCTCGAAAATCATAACATCAGTTCCTTTTTCGACACTCAATTTTTTGTTAAAAAAAATTGGAGACTCTTCGCCGCCCTTGAATTTTGGCCGCCCCTGTGCAGGGGCACACCCAGCACACCACTCAGAATCGGCCCTGATAATTTTGTTCGATATGGTGATTTCGATGAAAGAAATGAGTCCAGCGCCCTCAAAAACATATAAATTGATACCTTACTGGAATAACTTATTCATGCATGATTTTTTGTCATTCATTGGCGGCCATTTGAAAAAAAGGCTACTATTTGCATTTTTTTATGGAATTAGGATTTGCCAGTGTATTCAGCATGTTCAATTCACTTGAATTCAAAATTTTCTATGCTAGTTTGGCGCATATAGATTTTTTTTAAATAAGAGAAATCAACCCCTCTCCCCCCCCATATCTCGGCTCCCCCCGAAGGGATTTTCAAGAACTACGGGTCAAATCGCTGAGAATTTTTCAGAGATTACGTGTACCAAATCTGTTGCTTGTATCATAAAATGCAGTATTCTTCACTAGTTAGCTGCTTACCGCTAGTACTATTGGGCAGGATAGGCTCTCAAAAGCCGAGATAAAAACAGCCGGCGTGCTCACGGTGTCACAATGTCGTCACCATTTTGTTCAATCAAGCGTGCGGCCAGTGTTCAGTCAGCGGAGACGGCTCACGCGGCCACAAATTCTGCTCTATTCTAGCGGCCTGGAACACGGATTTTTGGTGACTTTAGCGTCATGCCAAAATCAACCGCTAATTGCTCACCTGAGATTGCTGGGAGGGGCGGCCACAAGGACCTGCGATTTCAGCTACACATTGCTGGCTAGAAAATTTTGCGGCGACTAACGGCTGACGTGGTGACAGTGGACAGGTGACGTGCGCCAGAGCTGCCACTACAACCCCACTAACGAAACCGTTCTGCGAATTCCACGCAGCAGGGCTCTTGATGACTGCGTGGTGACCTCGACGAATGGAAAGTTGAACTTGGTGAGTCGGAGTTAGCGCTTACAAGTGAGCTTTTATCGTTGGAAATGTTTGATTGAGCTCCTGCGCGTTGGTCCTGAAATATACGCACGTGTACAGAGCTTGAGCAAATATAATTTTTCGGAATGCTAGATTATACTTATGTAGGTTTTCAAGTTCCAGATATTTATTTATTGAATGAACAAGTGTCTTTTGACTCTATCCATGTCATATCTCCTTTGATTGGTATTTTATCAAATGACTAATTTTTGGAATTGTTGTTTTCAATTGTACGTATATGCGTATGTTGTGAAACATGTGATTTTTTTCAGATACTTCTTCTGAGATGACCGAATGTACTGAGGCCCAAACTCAAGTGAAGAAAATAAACACAAAAATCAGTGTTTTTGTTTATTGCAACGAAAGCCAACTACGACAGCTAACATAAAGACTTCGCGGTTCGCTGAGCTACAAATTTGAAACTTTGCTAGGACCAGAAATGTCCATCCCCCAACTGTGCAGAAATGATTTCTTTTTTCCAAAAATGCGACCGTTACACAGTGGGACGAATGGCTACACTGACTGGACAAAAGTATTCCGATCCAATTTTCAAATTCAGAGCGGGTTCGAATCCTGGCGTCGGAATTTTTTTTTTCAAAATTTTGTCGAAGAAGCTTGCTCAAGTGTTATACTTTTTTTTCAAAGTAGTTTTTATGAGCTACAATACCACGAAGTTTCATTTAATTATGATCAGTTTTGTAGAAATTATCTCGTGTTTCGATTTCAACACGCATGGCCATGAAAAAATAGTTTAGGCAGTAACTGGCAGCCAATTCTTTGTACACATGATCAGGAAGGATCAATCTGTTCAGTAAAACAAGAAAATCATTGGAAACTCGTGGAAGTTTTTTATAACAAGCTTCCAAAGTTTGACAAACATTTTCTGAACGTGAGTCATAAAGTTAATGTGGACCAGAAAGAGTGAAATATACATGAGCTTCTGATGAATAAGACCAAATTACCTCTGTTATAGACGTCCATTTCATGAAATAAAGCCACTTTTCAAAAATGTATTACAGTTTTTGAGCTGAGATCGTCAAAATCTCGATGAACCCAATTTCTGAATAAATGGTATATCAATGTTTACTGATCTGTTAAAGTCGTTGCATTTGTTTCAGTACCTGTCTATCATGATTTTTAATACACTACAGGTATTGGGAATAGAACCAAAAGAATATATATCGAATCCCAGTGTCTTGCATTTCTTGACTTTTGTCCAGCTAGAATGATGATTTGGCTCACTGTGCGTTATCAGGCTGGAACATTTATCAGCCGCCATCTTGGGGAAGAGCCCAGAAGTCAAGCCTTAAGGGATGAAAATTTCAGATGCTGCGGACCAAATCGCTTTAATGGCCCTAGACGACACCTGTGTAATGGTGACCCTACATTGAGCATCAAATGCTGCAGCTTTTTTAGCTGCTGAGCTCTTATTGGTCACATGTTGGTCATTGACAGCAATTTCAGGCGTCAGTTCCAATCAAAACTCTGCAGCAAAAAAAGCTGCAGTATTTGATGCTTAATGCAGGGCCACCATAAAGTGGCTTGAAAAAACACTCACAAGAAATAAGGGCCAAATTCAGAAACGCCACTCATCCTAGCTTTCCACCTATTCCTCATTCATATACCCTAACACAATGGGATTTTCACCTGGAGCCATTGTTTTGGGTCGAATTGAGTCAGAATCAAGTGTGAGTGTAGGTTGAATGATATTTTTGAATCTGGCCCTGAAATCTAGGCAATCAAACCGACCGACAGTGTTGAAAAAGGGTCGACCAGCGTATACACAAGTAATAGACTACTTCGTTTGAGCAGGTGCACATGTGCTGAAGCGCTAGATTTTGAAAACTTCCGTACACTTGTCAGTGTTAATGTGGAAACTTGGCAACGCTGCATGCTCTGTGTAGCCGCCTGACCAACTACTGGTTCCTGGCTGTCACTTTTACACACACTGTATATGCATCTGTTCGTAGCTTCTTTGAATTTCCTTCTCGGTACAGCCATCTTCAACAAGTTGTGTTCTTTTTTCAAAACATGAGCAAATGAAATGTGGGTCAGGTAGAAACGAGAAGTGTCATCATAATTGTCACAAAGTGACAGTTGACGCCGATGTCTTGTTGTTTTGAGCGCTGTTGCCATTTTCGTTATTCGTTATTGCCATTCCTGAACTTCAATGAAACAATTCCTTTGAAAATAAAAAATGGTACTCAACATTTAACCAATTTATTTGTGGAATTTTAGGTGCACTACAATATTTTTTAGTGTTTATTTTCAATATCGGTGTACGAAACTATGGAATTCGCGCCGCACATGCGCACTCAAAAAAACCGAAACGAAGGGATCTATTGAAAATAGCAAAAGCTACATACTCACAATGTGTACAAAGAGAACACGATAAACCTATGTAGCCCTCCAAGTAATCCAGGCCCTAGCAGTACTTCTGTAGGAAAAACGATGTAATCAAAATTTTTTTTTTGGAATCGCTAGAGGATCATCCCAGGACAAATAATCACTCGGGTGCTTTCGCGATTTCTGGTACATTTTCCAGCAATATCGCATCAAAGTTGGCGGCTGGTCAATTCTTCAGTTCGCTGATATTTCTTGGAGTTTTTGCGATTTTTCTCAGATAAAAGTACTAATCTACTCAAAAAACAATTCCGGATCGAATGGTGCTGTCAGATTTTGAGTACTTACGTTATACCGGGTGAAAAAAAAATAAAACGAGTTTTATATATTTTTTCCAACTTTTTAGTTTCTTGGCCGATTTATACAAACTTTATGTCAAAACCTCTATGACTAAATCGTCTACTCAAATCAATTGTCAATATAGCCAAATTATCAAAAATCAAGATGGCGGCGGCGAACCCAAATAAAAATGTGTCGTATATCGAGAATTTTTTTTTGATTTCTAAACTTCGTAAAGAACGACACTGATGGTGGATTCTGGAAGATTCAGCTTTCTTCTGCAATTTGGGACTAGATTTACTTGATTCGCACATTACACTGTGAAAATATAGTGAACTGAAGGAAGGTCCACTTGTGATTTTTTCCAAATTCACAATAAATCAGCAGTTTAAAAACCTCCCGCGAATCCTTATTTCTGAAGCAATTTCTACACACTTGGTAGTGATCGTAAGCTGTGTGCATAGGCTACAAATACCGTGTTGGTGCATGGCTAAAGTTTCGAAATTTTAGATGATAGATGACGTAAATGGTGGAGGTGCGCATGTCAAATATCGAATATTCTACTTTTTGTTCTCACATGTTCTAAACGAAATTTCTATAAATGGTTGGCTTAATGGTCAGCTGGATAAACACGCAACGAGGGTCAAATGTTGAAAGAGTCGAAATGTGAAATTTTCAAATAGACGACTTTACTTCTTTGGAGAAAATAAAACAGTTCTATCCGTTGGTCCAGGAATTTTTGCTATTAAAATCGCAAGTAGCGAACAAAAATTAAAGCCAGCCGGATTTTTGTATACAGGGTGTCCCAGAAATGGCGCATAAACTCTCCAGTACGTTGCTGGGAACTCATCATAGAGTCAGGGAAAAATAGTAGAAAAATTCTTTGGCTTTTATTTATTAAGTTATCGCCAAAAAACGGAACGGTCGATTTGGCAAACGTGCACGACTGCACGTGTTCACCTACATACGTACCGCTAGGTAAATCCAATATAAATATGGTCATCATAGAAACGGCGAGAGAAACGGTCATTGTTAGGGCCAATTTAGACATTTCCTTGTAGGTACTGATACTGGTGCCTATTGACACCGCTACTGGCTTTGATAGCTACCGATCGCACCTCTTCGTAATTTCAACAACTTTCGCGCATTCAGAAAATAAACTTTTAAAACTGCGTTTCTCCCATTTTTATTTAGGTGTTACTAAGACTGTCTCAGAAAAAAATTCAATTTAAAAAAACACAACACCCTTTTCACTTATTTAACTTGTTCTGAACTAACAATCCAAAGAAGAATCCTTGCAAATCATGTGTGTATATCAACATCCGTCAGGGTCCTTTGACGATAGGCGTTGGGACTACTCGTATTCGAGAAAAAAGTAAGTGCATGCAGTCTCGGTGAAACTTTGTGAGCCTTGCGATTTGGTTGATTCTGAAGCAGTTCAAAAACGTCCTCTTCAGCATCAGGCATCAGGTACCCTCACATGACGAGGACGGCCGCGATCTGCTTGTAATAATACTGATGCTACCTGTCTGGTCCTTCTGGCTCTGTCTTCTGTTCTCATTATCACATAAGATCCCAGCACATAAGTACGATCGGGATGCTTTCTTTGACGGTATTGCTGGGGGTAAATAATGCGTTCCGCCTGGAAGTGATTGATGCCGCGACGTTCGCCCAAAATCAGTAACACATCAGTGTATTCGCTAGCCGCATACATTATTCGCGGAAAAGTGAAAACGAGGCAGGAATAATGATGCAAAATGACACTGACTGATCTAATTGTCAGAAATTGACTTCACTCGATTTTTTATTTATTCAATGTCAGATTGTAGGTATACCTACTCATTTGTTTTTCACCGATGATGCCAGATCCATTTTCTGGGTAATTTGATTGAAAATTTGCAAAATTCAAAATTGGCTGTAGCCGTTAATCAAAAGTTGTTGAGGATTATTTCACCAGAAAATGATAAAAGAGCTTTGTCCCCATGAAATAAATATTGCGGTTTTGAATAAATCACAGAAATAGAGAAGTTGAGTTTTCAAATTCAAAGTCTTATATCTCGAAGAGTGGTCCAGGAGGAATTTTTTTACTATTTTTCTAGAGTTCCCTGGAAGGTCCGCTACAACGTACTGGAGAGTTTATGCGCGATTTCTGGGACACCCTGTATAAGCTCAGTTAAGCATGTAGTTCAACATAGTCAAAGTTCTCAAGAATCCGGTGTGAGCTTCGGCCGTTGTGGCCTCGAGAAGAACTTGAGGATCAGTTTTTCGCGTATATCTCGTGAACAATGGCACTTGAGAAGAACGTGCTTGGGAAGAAATTGTTGAAAATTTTATTGTCTATAAGAAAGGTCCTTACACGTTTCATCGTCAGTCCACACTTTCTTCGTCAAAACACAAGAAAATTAAATTAATCCAGATGCTCGATGCTGAAGACTGTATGGACCTTGAATTTTATGATGGCAAAGTGCCACCTCGTAGAGGTGTTGGTTGGTCCACTATTTCTTGATTGAAACTTGAAGCCATCAATACGAACTATGCCGGCGGCATATACAGGGTGAAATAAAAATAAAAAGTTGAACATTTGTTCCTCAAGGACCAGAATAGGTGGAGACATGTAAATCGCCACAAATAATTCTGATTTCATGGTCATGAAGTCGTCGTAAACTTGAATCAGATATCTTGAGCGGTTTCTGACATATCTTCAGATGACTGAAGTTGTTACCGAAAAAAATAATTTTTTCGTCTACTCATCAGAAAAAAGTTGACTGTGTTTTTTCTTAAAGTAGTTGGCCTAGAGAGTGTTTTCCACTATTATTTCATTTCAAATGTGATTTATCATTGTTTCGATTCAAAACACCAAGTCTCGATTCAATATCTGAAGAGTTACTGATAGACGGAAAACTAGTTTTTTTTCGTAACGACTTCAGTCATCTGAAGATATGTCAGAAACCGCTCAACATATTTGATCCAAGTTTACGACGACTTCATGACCATGGAATCAGAATTATTTATGGCGATTTACATGTCTTCACTTATTCTGGTTCTTGAGGAACAAATGTTCAACTTTTTATTTTTATTTCACCCTGTATATGCCGCCGGCATAGTTCGTATTGATGGCTTCAAGTTTCAATCAAGAAATAGTGGACCAACCAACACCTCTACGAGGTGGCACTTTGCCATCATAAAACTCAAGGTCCATACAGTCTTCAGCATCGAGCATCTGGATTATTTTAATTTTCTTGTGTTTTGACGAAGAAAGAGTGGACTGACGATGAAACGTGTGAGGACCTTTCTTATAGACAATAAAATTTTCAACAATTTCTTCCCAAGCACGTTCTTCCCAAGTGCCATTGTTCACGAGATATACGCGAAAAACTGATCCTCAAGTTCTTCTCGACGCCACAACAACCGAAGCTCACACCGGATTCTTGAGAACTTTGACTATGTTGAACTACATGCTTAACTGAGCTTATATACAAAAATCCGGCTGGCTTTAATTTTTGTTCGCTACTTGCGATTTTATTAGCAAAAATTCCTGGACCAACGGATAGAACCGTTTTATTTTCTCCAAAGAAGTAAAGTCGTCTATTTGAAAATTTCACATTTCGACTCTTTCAACATTTGACTCTCGTTGCGTGTTCATCCAGCTGACCATTAAGCCAACCATTTATAGAAATTTCGTTCAGAACATGTGAGAACAAAAAGTAGAATATTCGATATTTGACATGCGCACCTCCACCATTTACGTCATCTATCATCTAAAATTTCGAAACTTCGGCCATGCACCAACACGGTATTTGTAGCCTATGCACACAGCTTACGATCACTACCAAGTGTGTAGAAATTGCTTCAGAAATAAGGATTCGCGGGAGGTTTTTAAACTGCTGATTTATTGTGAATTTGGAAAAAATCACAAGTGGACCTTCCTTCAGTTCACTATATTTTCACAGTGTAATGTGCGAATCAAGTAAATCTAGTCCCAAATTGCAGAAGAAAGCTGAATCTTCCAGAATCCACCATCAGTGTCGTTCTTTACGAAGTTTAGAAATCAAAAAAAAATTCTCGAAATACGACACATTTTTATTTGGGTTCGCCGCCGCCATCTTGATTTTTGATAATTTGGCTATATTGACAATTGATTTGAGTAGACGATTTAGTCAGCGAGCTTTTGACATAAAGTTTGTAAAAATCGGCCAAGAAACTCAAAAGTTGGAAAAAAAATATAAAACTCGTTTTATTTTTTTTTCACCCGGTATAACGTAAGTACTCAAAATCTGACAGCACCATTCGATCCGGAATTGTTTTTTGAGTAGATTAGTACTTTTATTTGAAAAAAATCGCAAAAACTCCAAGAAATATCAGCGAACTGAAGAATTGACCAGCCGCCAACTTTGATGCGATATTGCTGGAAAATGTACCAGAAATCGCAAAAGCACCCGAGTGATTATTTGTCCTGGGATGATCCTCTAAAGATTCCAAAAAAAAAAATTTGATTACATCGTTTTTCCTACAGAAGTACTGCTAGGGACAGGACTAAAGAGGCTGGTCGCGTCTGCTGGAAGGTAGTTAGTTGTTTTTTGCTTGCGGAAGTGCGAAAGCCAACAATCCCACAAGAAAAGCAATGAAAGCGCTCTGGCACCTCTGCGTCCAGAGAGCTCATGACATTAGAGATGCCTATTGTATTTGCAAATATGGTGCTTTCATATTCGTAGCATTTCATACACGAGGAAAAGAGAACTTGGTCAATATCATTTAACCCGTAACTGGTGAGGTGGGGTCTACCAGACTCCTCTAAAACTTTCAAACCGTATATTTTGAAAAGTTTCTATTAGGACTCCATCCTCTTCTATGTACCTCCAAACCTTGATGATGTAAACGTTCAGTGCCAGCGTCAGCGTCATATCCGATGTTGTTGTTGAAATAACTATAGATGAAGTTCTAGAAAACCCTACCAGACTAAGATGAACTTTTTTATGTTTATAAAAATTATATTGATCAAGTTCATCGATAAAAATAAATGAATTATGCAATATTGCATTCAAGCTGCCGATTTTGAATTTGAAGTGTCAAGTGTTTTTTTTCCCCAGGAAATTGACAATCACTCGGTTAAAGTGCAATAATTTTTATATCAAATATTTTCATGTCTCTGAGTCAACAATAGAGTGAGTTGACCAGTTGTACATGAAAATCATTCAATTTATCAAAGTTTCACAAAAAAAAAAACCTGAGTTTATTCGAGGAGTCTAACAGACTCCACCTCATCATTAGTGCTATTTTTTTCTACCTCACCAGTTACGGGTTGAAATAAGTCCGAATTTCATCATACTAAATATCACTGTTGATTGCGGAAATGTTCTCATTCAAACCTCTGCATTTCACTGTTTCTCCAAAAAAAATCGCATGAAATGTGTAGGTACTTAGGTAGGTACCTATGTATTTTGTATTCTGAAATTAATAGTTAACATGTTGTATTTTGGAATTTCTTAGTTTTTCAAAATATGTAGGTATTTTGTATTTTAGAGCCATTCCAACAAGTAGTTTGTATTTCATACTGTAACTTTCTTGATTCGAGTTGTTACTTTGTATTTTGTCTTTGAACAAAATTCACGCAGTACCTATTTTGCCCAGCACTGGAGGTAGGTTGGTACACTGTTCCAGGCTTATGCTGAAGTATATGGTCGCATGATAGATAATCAAGAAAAATGCAGAAAGAAGCAGTTTTCTCTAAAGTGAAATTTTAATTTCCTCCATCAGTTTATTAGGAAATATTGATAAGCGGTAGTGACGAAATCACTCCATCCAGCTCACACAATTTGATGGCTTCCAAATTACGATGAATAGCGCTGCGGGAAAGCGTTCCATCCAATCTTTAGTCGTAGTCAGTTGATTAGAGACATCACGAGAGTCTGCCAACAATACACTTTTTATTTGTAATCTATAAAGCACAAGTAGTACCTACCCTCCTACCTACTTATTCCATCACACCGCCTTTTAGACGGATATTTTTAGAAAGTAATCGTTTAAATGGTGGTTGAAAAAGTTCAAGGCATTGAATGCCTTCGTTGCTTGCGTCGTCGCGGGAACAGTGTGATAAATAGAATATTCTGAAATTTTACATGTTGTACGTTGGTCCTATACACAGTTAAGTTAGTGATAAATGTAATTGCTTTTCTCATCAGTTTGAAAGCATTCGCCTGAACGGAGACAGGTACGAAGCTCGATTGCGACAATGCCTGTCTGTTCAGAATAATGCTCCGGGAATTGTGAAGAATGCGATGTCTTGTCCAATATGGGTGTAAGTAACAAAGTGCACAATAACAAAATGTGCTGCGCCGCAGCATCGCCGTTGTAGAAAAGTGGAATTCTTGCGGTGGATAATCTCCTCGAGCACCATTCACCGACCCACCGAAAAAGTGCGCTAAAAACCGAAGGAACACTTGCATAGATGAGTTCCTTCCTCTGGATGCAGTTCGAGAAATCTGCTGAAACTTTTCGTATCAGAGTTTAATGTGGCAAATGTAATCGAGGATTGGGGCTTGGTAAAATATCCGAAAGTGCTTAACAAACAGTAAAGACCGTAGTTTGGGTAGTTACATAAAAAAAAAGTAGGCAGGTAGGTCGACGTTATCTAGGTAGTGTAGCGTAGCCACGTATTGTTGAAGAGGTGCTTCTGAAAATGTTTGGTTTATTATTGAATAGTCGTTACAGGTGACAAAAAAGGGTTTTTCTCACGACAAATCAACTCTCTTCTATTCTCATCGTGCCTAGCCTAGGAGCATTCGGGGATTACCCTGAATTGAAGTTCATATTAATTAAGATCAATAACAAGAGACTTCGCATATCACCATCACCTTCTCCCATCCCCTCTGAAGGACCTCAACAAGTTCTTCAATCGACAATCAAATGTTACCTGCAGACACTGACAGTATCAGTATTATTGACTCTTAGATCTAATTTGATCAATAGCTCAGTTTAGTAGTGGAAGCGTTACGCAAGACGATATTGCATTTTGGGTGAAAGCAACAAAATTGGACATGTGCGAACTTTTGCTATGAGATTTGAGGTACACCCCAAGAGCATACAGATTCAAATACAATTTCAAACTTTATCCAAAAACAAAAGACATGGTTCAGTCCTACTGACTGGTCTTCCACTCAACATCACCAAACAAACCTCAAAATACTGGGAGCTGGGAGCATCCCGGGGACGATATCGATTTGCAGCGATTTGTTGAAACCATTATTCAGTATAGCCATATCTAGTAGTGCGGGCGCTAAGAGCCACAATCGGGATGAACCTTGCAAATGGTGATGGAAGCATGAAATTCGGTACACATACTCAGAATCAGCCCTTTTTCCAAACTGCTCAACAATGAAAGTGTTACAAATCAAAAACTCACCCAATTTTGAACCGCTGTAACTTTTGATTGGCAACAACGATTCTGATTCTGTTGTAAGTACTGAAGAGCCCAATCTTTTGGACGTCTTTCTTGTCAATATGGAATCCATAAAGCTTCTCATAAAATTTCTACAGGGTGATGAACAAAGCAGTGCAAAATTGATGAAAGTTCAACATACCCCCGTTTTCGTTAAAAATTTTTTTCGGGAGTATCAACGCCAAATTTATAAAGAATGATGTATTCTCTCGAAACTGTTTTTGAATTTTCGGGATTCCAGTCGCAACAGCCAAAATGTGATTTTTTATTGTGAATGCTGTATATTATTCCTGCAGCAACGCAAAAACTTAAGAACTTTTCATATCAAGATGACGCCACTTGAAAGGCTTGTTCACTGAACAATTCTGAGCAATTTGACTTGCAACACGTTTCTATTGTCTAGTGTAGGGGTGAAGAAAAGCCCAATTGGCAGCGTACTTTTTGGTACTACTGTAGTGTATCAAGGTCTCGGCCCTATCCTGGTCACTTGGCATCAATTTGTAGTGTAACCCCGTTTTCGATGTTTGGCTGCGATCGTCGTTGTTTCTTCCCTTCCCCAAGTCGTTTACATTTTTCCTACGTTGTGTTGAGTTCTTACTCGAGATGAGAATGTGTCGTGGGGGACGAGGTTTGATTTTTGAATGAAACGCGATTGAAATGCAGGCAAAATGAATGTTTATTGGAAATCAATGGCAAAGTTTTTGAATGAATTTGTTTCTTTTCTCAAAACACCTACTGACAGTGATAAAATGACACAGCATGAATGAAGAACAACAAAACACAAACAAGAAGAATCATTACAAATTGTTTAGACAATGCAGGAATTTACAACAATAAAATGAACACAAAATCAGTTTAACAAAACAAAACAATAAATCATGAAACATGTCAAACTGTCAATTTATTCGTAAAGGAAAAGTGACGTATTCGCTGACAGGCACACATGGGAAGAACACGTCAAAGAAACCCATGCGTATTGCCTGATTGGTTGCTGAAAAATCCCTTCCCAAATGATCTAGACAAAAGTTAAGGGTGAATGAGTCATGATGAAATGACAGAAAAGTCACTCCTGTAATTCATTGATCAAGTCAGCGTGAATCGGTGCTTGAATCTCTTTGAAAGTTTGTTTCGTTTACAAGTTATTCACGTAACAACAAAAGGAAACTTTACGCTCAGCAATAAATGTTACACTTTACAAACAAAAGAGGTCAAATTCATAGATAAATGAACAATAAAAAAACGATCGGTAAACAAATACATAAATCAGCAAGAAACAAGTAATAAGCAATCAAGTGGATAAATCAGCAAGAAACAAACGATCAGTAATGGTGTAGGTAAATAAACAAGACACAAATAAGAGATAAATAGGTAGATCAATCAACAAGAAACAAATGCGGGATCAATAGGTAGATAAATATACAAGAAACAGGTGATAGATGAATAAGTAGAGAAGTTGAAGTTGGTCATACTCTTTTGTAAGCAAATGGAAGAAAGAAGTATCTATAACGCATTCGCCCGAAATTCCCCAGAAGTTACCCATCAAAAACCCCACAGATACATACATACAAAACAGAAGAAGAATTAGTAAACAATAACCATGCAAGGGAATCGACTCGAGCCAACCTGTGGCCCACTCTTCGTCGTTTAAGTTGGAACGGAAACCCCAACGTGAATCGAAGAGGTAAATTTGGAGTCAGATGTACTTTAGTGATATCCTGATGGGATGGACAAGGACCTCTCAAGAAGCCTATGTTCGATGAGGCCCCACGTGAGATCAACCCACTCAGGTGCTTGCCGGTGAGAGTGCCGACAAGGCCGCCCAAGGTACTGATCAGAGCGGGTAAAAGCAAAAGAAGTGGAAACACTCCTGCAAAATTGACTGTGTCTACATTCGTTCCCGAAGGTAGACACCTATTTTCGTTCAAATGCAAGATAAGTGACATTTACAGTTGAGCTTGTGAATGGACATTGTCGGTATTATCGAGAAACGATCATTGCAACCACAATCATTGAGTACTCACACCACTTTCATACTCCATTCGAACTCCAACATTCAACGTACGCATTCTTGGTGAGGAAGTTCCGTGATACTACCGAATATGTTTATAAATAGATATGCCCGTCAAAACAGGGCAGTAAAAAGAAACAAACCCGAAGTCTGAAGCAGCGGCGAAAGGATGGGAAACTAATGTAGCGATTCACCAAAAACAACATTCCACAAACGCTCCGTTACACAAGGCAAACCAATAGCCGACAGGATTTCTTTTGAATAACAGAGTATCTACAGAATGCTATCCTTTACAGAATTGCATCATAAGTAGGAACAACAAAGGATCACGTTAAAACTCACATAATTCCCCCCAAATAATAAAATGTTAGTAGACTCAACAAGGCAGATTCATACGAGCAGGTGGAACCCCCCCCAGGACACGGAGAAGCGTGCAAGCCTTCTTTCCTTCGTTTACTCTCAGGTATAACCCGACAATGAACAATGAAATGTGAATGAATCATAAAAAGTACTGTTCTCTACTTAGCGGCTGATTCGGGCGTAGCGGAGTTTCTTTTTGTCGTCTTACTGTTTGTGACGTAACTTGTGGAAAAGAAACAATTAATGGAACCTCGCGCGCAGCGCAGTTCGCAGGCCTTGTCACGTCATGAGTGCGCCAAGTGCACACGCACTAGATTTACAGCTGTTGCCGTCAATAATCAGATCACTTGGGAGTAGATAAATTACACAAAATTCAAAGCAGTGCGAAGCACCTTGATTTCAAAGGGGAAAAACTGCGGGTTATGCAAGCCCGTTGATAACAAAGAGAACAAAGAGTTTCGGGTTATGTACAATAATTTCGCGGACAAAATAGGTATCAAAATGCATGATTTGGTGAGTGGGTGGAAGCCAAAATTACGGTACAATAATAAGTGAAAAACTGACCTTAAATACGAAAAAACGACACACACCGGAGCACTTGAAATCACGTCTTCCGCACCACAGCTGATTTCCTTCCCTTCTGCCCGGTCTGCCTGCGACTCGCCCGGCTTGCCTAGCGCAGCGCCATCTCCCTCTCCCCGCGGCAAACGCTACGAACGTCAACGACCGTACCTACTTCAGGTACCAACGTATAAACAAAAAAAAAGGGGAATACCACACTACTCCTAAAATTCGGGTTTTCAGCATTGAAAAAGGGTAATTTTTACTCTCTTCAGTCAACATGGGACTACGTCATTAGAATGGGATCAACCACATTTCCGCCATTTTGGAATTTTTTGCATTTACGTTGAATTTCAAAACATAGGCATGTTTGGCATCATTTCTTGAAATGTTGGTCCCCTAAATGGGATTTTGTCAACAAGATCTGTCTATCTGTTTGTTTATCTGTCTATCTCTTTCCGAAAAAATATTTATAGAATTTTCAACCCCACCCCCCTTCTTCCTGAAATTCTTTGAGTATCCAATTCAATATTCTTGACCTCTCAATTCCTTTCAATGCCGTCAACGTCTTTTCTGTGGAAAAAATACCACCCCAATTTCATCCTTTCGCTCCCCCTACCTCATCTCAAAAATCTAAAATGGCAATACCTACTTTGTACTTTGTGATACATCAAATCGAAGGAAATAAAATTCTCTACATGAACAAGAAAATTTAAAATTTTTCAAAACCCCCATTTTGCTCACAAAACACCCCAAATGTCTGATTCATTTGGAGAGGGGTTGAAAATTTGAAAAAAATTGTTTTCGGAAAGAGAATTCAATCCCTTCAATTTGATGTATCACAAAGTAGGTGGTGTTTCGTTAAATTGTGAAGCTGAGGTGGGGGAGAGCAAAAGGGTCAATTTGGGCAGCACTTCTTCCACCGAAATTTTTTTTCTTCGATGTTTTCCATGATGACACTGACTGAATTCAAAACAATTGGAAGGTCCAGAATAAAAAATAAGACAGTCAGAGAATTTTTAGGGCGAAGGAAGGTGGGGTTAAAAGTTTTGTGAATATTTTGTTCAGAAAGAAAATTTCATTCTCTTCAATTTGATGTATCGCAAGGTAGGTCACGTCATTTGAAATTTCAAAGTTGGGGTGCGTGGGAGCGAGGGGGCTTAGGATAGAAATTGGCCAATTTATGTTTCAGATGTCCGCTTTGATAGAAAAATCGACCTGTTTTTGCTCGAAAAAATATTCACTAGGAATCGGGAGTTATTGCAGGTGGATAGTTTTCAAAAGATCATCCGGTGCAGTATTCACAATAAAAAATCACATTTTGGCTGTTTCGACTGGAATATCGAAAATTTAAGAACCGTTTTGAGGGAACACATCATTCTTCATAAATTTGGTGTAGATACTCCCAAAAAAATTTTTTGCGAAAACGGGAGTTTGTTAAACTTTCATCAATTTTGCACTGCTCTGTTCATCACCCTGTAGAAAATTTATGAAAAGCTCTATGCATTTAATATTGACAAGGAAGAGGCTATTCAGTACTTGGAACAAAATCAGAATCATATTTGCTTCATCACTTTCAATCAAAAGTTATAGCTGGTTCAAAATTGGGTGGATTTTTGCTTTGTAACACTTTCATTGTTGAACAGTTTAGATAACAGGTAGAGCCAAGTCAAATTTTCACCGGAAGGAGGCTCGGAGGGGTCCTGAAAGTTGAAGGTGCTAGGACTCTCACCAAATAGCCCAGTCAAAATAGGTTTTAACCGGAAATAAATTCAGAAGTTGACGAAATTGGGTGAATCGATGCAGAATTTAACGTAGAATAACATATTAAAATTCCCAAAAATTCCAAGGCTTGGCTTTTTTTCTAGAACCCATAGAAGAGCGCCATCCTTGAAAATTTTTGATTTTTTCTGAATAACTTGTAAACTATTACTTTTGGGACACAAAAACCCTCAGCAGCAAATGTAGCCCGTTGAATTCCCAAGAGATCAGTACTGAACTCATAACTTTGTGGTCAATAGTCTCTGAGATACAGCGTCTGCAAAAACGCAGTAAAAATTACTCAAAATTTATTTTCGGATTTCACGTAACAACTTGCATAGTGTCAGTTCAGGGGCTGTAACGTGGAAAGAAAATGTGCGGATTCCGATGTGTTTCACATGTTTGGAAAGCCAATTCAACATTCGGTATCACACTTCTGTCTAGAAGTCGCCAACTTTAAAATGGTACTTTGCCTCGATCTTTGAAATCATGAAATCCATACTTGATGTCCCGAAGAATCCCCAAAAATCGATTTTTTTTATATCATGCCATTTGCTCAATTTTTTACTCAGGGCAAAACCATCCAGAGAATATATGGAGAATTGAATACCAAGAAATAACATGTTTTAGAATCTTTTTCTTAGTGATGGTTCCTGAGTTATATGGGTTGAAAGACTAAAACGACCTATTTGGGAAAAAGATAGCTGGTCCGGACACCAACTGCTGAATACTCCACGGACCTTGCATCTGATGATACAAAATGCCACTTAACAGACGTATTCAATATACTTATGTATTTTCCACGTCTGCCAAGTGGCATCTTACACCTCAAATGCAAGGTCCTCACAGTAATCAGCAGTTAGTGTCCGGACTACCTATTTTTTTTCTAAATAGGTCATTTAGTCTTTCAACCCATATAACTCAGGAACGATCACTAGGAACAAGATTCCGAAACATGTTGTTTTTTTGATATTCAATTCTCCATATATTCCCTGGATGGTTTTGCCCTACTTGCAGAATAAAGCAAATGGCATGGTTGAAAAAAATTGATTTTTGGGGATTCTTTGGGACATCAAGCATCGATTTAAATGATCAAGGAATAGTACCATTTTGAAGTTAGCGACTTTTGAACAGTAACGTGATACTGAATGTTGAATTGGCTTTCCAGACATGTGAAACACATTGGAATCCGCCCATCGCTGTCCACGTTACAGCCTCTGAACTGACACTATGCAAATTGTTACGTGAAATCCGGAAATGAATTATGAGTAATTTTCACTGCGTTTTTGCAGCTGCTGTATCTCAGAGACTATCGATTACAAAGTAATGAATTTAGTACTGATCTTTTGGGAATTAAACAGGCTACATTCGCTTTGCTGGTAGTTGTGTTCTAAAGGTGATAGTTCACAAGTTATTCAGAAAACATCAAAAATTTTCAAAAATGGCGCTCGTTTATTGGCCCTAAAAAATAATCCAAGCCTTGGAGTTTCCGGGAATTTCAGTATGTTATTCTACGTTAAATTCTGCAACGATCCACCAAATTTCGTCAACTTCCGAATTTATTTCCGGTTTGACTCGATTTTTGCTTAATTTGACTGGACTAAAACCGCTTTTCAGATCGTTTCTTCAATTAAAAAGGAAACTTATGAATATATCGTAAACATTGACGGCGTTTATTGCTTTGTCCCAAATATTTTTTTTTATAAAAAAAATAAGTTCTTTGGCAGGTCACAAAAATTGGCTTTTTTAAATTCTCATCACCTACAAAGAAATAATAAGGAGGTGGATAGGTAATAAGGAACATCCCGGTGAAAATTCGGCGTGGCTCCACCTCTTATCTAAAAGAAGTGCTCATTCTGAGTATGTGTACCGAATTTCATGCTTTCGTCACCATTTGCAGGGTTAATTCACTTAGTGCCCCCACAATAATAGCGTTCCATCAGGTAGCGCTTCGGTCGCTTACCTAAATAATCAATTAATGAAGTTCAAGGGTAGGATATAATAGGAAGAAAAGAGCTATCGGATAGCGTTATAAAATTGGGGGCATGCATGGTACTTTGAAAATTATAAAAGTTCGATTTTTTTGTGAACCTCCTGTATCCTGTAAGTATCATAATAAAATCGTAACTTTTTGACATTAGAATATTGGTCTTAGATTCCACTACCGCACTACCACCATATCAAGTTTAATCTTTTATAGTTTCGAAAATCACAGCAATTTTTTGCGACAGCTCTGGAAAAGTCTGGTAGTTATACAAGAATATTCCGGCAAACTCTCATTGCATGGCTCCTCCGCCAGTTGCACATTTGTGTGTGTCTTTACCGCACGTCGTAGTCTCCAGCGATTTTTTTTTTGTTTGCTCCATCAACCAACATCGACATCGATGGATTCTTTCCACCACTTTACTAGGAATGTTACCCAATTCTCGCGTATTCCCTCCTACCATAAGGTAGGAATCTCTAACAGCTTACGGGTTTGCCTATGGACACAATTCATAGTCATATAGGTACAAAAAAGTCCCAGTCTCAAAGCAACTACCTATGTTATGGGTGGGTATGGGCATTGTTTAATTATATCCAGTTAGCCAACTGAATAGGCCGATTGTACTTCTACGAAATAGTTCAAGATTCTTCCGGTAGATGGCGCTGCGATTAACAATGTCGATTTAATTAGTGTGAGGACGTAAACAACTACGAAAGCTACGACATGCGTGCAAATATGTTGATGGTAGAGTGATTTAAAGTGTTTCCGACTTTTCGGTCTGATTTCGGTTGTGCCTCTCTGATTGCAAAATGTCATACACGAAATGCAATCATTTTGGTGTCCAAAAAGTGACAGGAAATTTTATAAATTTCCAAAGAATGATCCCAACAGGCTGTAGAAATGGATAGACGCAGCAGGGAACTGAAAATTGCGCGGTAAGTTTTCATGTTCATACCTTTTTATAGAATAATGTTAAGTACCTATCTAATGATTTTTGTTAATATGAAGCTCCACAAAGTCACAGAGACCCCACCTCAACTTTGAGGTGCTCCATAATATATTTTTCCTGAAGTCACAATAAAGACTAGCTGGCTCGGCTGAGCCCAAGCAGCGGCTGAAAGAAAGTTCAAATAGTTGACAATCTCTTGAAATTGCATGGGGATCCTCGCCTAATCATTATTTCAACTTTTTAGAGTATCAGCCCGTCCAATTGTCCGAAATGAGTATCTGCAAGAATCATTTTGACAGAGGCGCCTTCGTCAATCCGACCCACGTTAGATTGAACCTGAATGCCATATACCCAAACACTCAGTGGCGCCGAACTCATAAAAAGTTACTATGGCGAAGAAAGTTCTAGACCCCCCCCCCTTATTGCCACGCTACGGTCGGGCTGGTGGGCCTTTAGCGCCGCAGGCGAAATTTTCTCGGAATAATAATAATAATAATATTGACAATAATAAGCAAAAAAAAAAAGGGAAGGTGCTGACCAAGTTGTCCATAGATTTCATTACCTTTTCAAATTTCGAAATAATTCATACGTCTCCGCTAGGAAGTCGGCTGGATTTCAGAAATGTTATCCATGTTAGTTTTGATTATGATCAATCTCTTATCAAAACTGGCATTCAAGACGATCCAAGCAGCTAACATTTCTGAAATCCAGCCTCGAATCCAGCCGACTCCCTAGCGGAGCCGCGTAGTCTTAAATCTTTAGTTCCCAAATGTACCTACCTACATGACATGGGCTGAATTTCAAGTTTAGGAACTGTGGCAGAAAATATTGCTACGAAGTTTGTGGGAAGAAGTAGGTAAGACCCTCTTGTTAAATTGGGCCCCAGTTCTATGTGCAGTGCAGCCACACCTAGTGCAACGCAATGTAGCTAGGCACAAGAATCGAAATTTTTTTGTCCAGTTAGCTGGCTGTTGAAGTCTGTATGATCAAAACCTTTTGCCTCTGGTCTAGAGTGCTATGGAATTATTCTTTCATACAGGGTGTTACATTCTTTTTGTCAATATTCTAGAAGATGGTGGAGCATCAAAAAATAAGTGGACTTTCTCAAGGAAATTATTATATCGGGAACGCATTATAACGGGGATAGAGGCTTCAAAGTTGAGTTTTGAAAATGGTTTTTTGGGTTTTTAATCTTTAACTCCAAATTTAGTACACAAAGTGAGTTGATGCATACCTACAAACTGGTCATATTGACTTTTGGCAAATTTGTAAAATTTGTTAATTTTTAGTTTTTATTGATTTTTTTATTTTTTCGTTTTTTTTTTTGGCAGAAGTAACGAGTGATCGAATAAATTTCTCAAGTCGCCTATGATTCCCAAAAATCTGGCGGAAAAACATGGCTACCAAGGAGATCGAGGCCTACTTTGGGGGGAAATTTATTCGATCACTCTTACTTATTTTCAAGCTTATTTTTCAATGCTCTATCATCTCCTGAAGTACGTACGTACGTACTGACAAAAAAATTGTAACACTCTGTATATCAAAGGTGGGCCATAATTGCGATCATAATGACTGAATAAACTGTTGAATGCCGATGTCGGTCTCTGAAAATGATTAAAACTGTATAAAAAGCTTTCATTATCGTAAGTTATTTCTGAAATGGCACAAAACTGGGAAACGGAGAGTGGCCGTATTCCTTAAGCCTAGTCTACAATATGGTGTCTAGTTGCAAGTTGCAAGTCTCTAGTCGCAAGAGTTGGTCTAGAACCAACTTTCACTGCGACTAGCGACTGCAATTCCAACCTCACTTCCACGTTGCGACTTGCAACTTGCAACTAAAGACCATATTGTAGACTAGGCTTTACCGACATGCATTGAAGATTTCCAAACAACATGCTGATGTCACTCTGAAGTCTAAAGTAAATTGCAGGACATCATGATCATGGATACCAACAATTGAAAAAGGCAAAAAAAGTCACAGCACTCAAAGTAAAATGGTTTTGATCATACGGTACCTATACCTAGGTACATTGTAAATAACTGTCATTCAGATTCAGTATACCTAGATTCAGTGTATCCTAATCAAATATCCAATGATTTGCTGGGTAAATCTCTCTTCCTCTTCTTCTCCTTCCTCTTTCCTCTTCTTCTTTTTCCTTCTCCTTTTTCCTTCTCTTCTTTTCCTTCTTTCCTTTTCTTCCCCTCCGGACCCCCCCCCTCATTTTGAGGTATGGCGAGCGCCACAAAAAAAGGTCTATTCGGCGCCACTGCAAACACTTTGATATGCCGTCTACACCAGTCCATCTAGAAGTCGAGGGCCAACAACTGAGCCAACAACAACATAATCCATGGTAATTACTTTAGGTAGGTACGGGTACTCGCTTATTTATAACACTTTTTAAACACAGGAATAAATATGGAAAAAAAACATACTTGTAACTAAGCAACCTAGAGCATCAAACTAAAAAAAAATAGCTCCTCATAGTATTGACTATTGCATACAGCAAAACTAAAAATTATAGGGTGGCAACAAAAAGTCCTGCACCATTTCAAAAAAGTACAAAGTTGTAAGGCATCCTTTACCACCATGTATTCAGCATATCGCTGTCACAAGCCTGTCACAAGCCAACAAGTACCTACTTGCAGATGGTGGAGGTAGAAAGATTTATCTTGAAGTTGGTGGAAGCCGCTTCAGAATTCGATAACTTTCAAGAACTTGACGGCTGTTTGGAGGCGAATAATTTTTCGGATGTCCTCCCAAATTGTGACCTATAATACTTATGGTGCTATTCTGTAAAAAAGATATATCGATGTAAGCGCTGTATCGGTGTCGCTGTAAGATGAGATGACACATGTGACAATGCAAAACATTATTACCTACTTTTGTCATTGTACAGCGATGTAGCGCTTACATCGATGTATCTTTTTGACATAATAGCACCATAAGTTGAGATTTATAATAATTCAAAATTACAATCATAATAAAACTTTTGTAACTTTTTTCACATTTTCAGGAAATTCCACAAGAGAAGGTACATCAGATACCGCCAAAGACCGGACGCCAAAACAAACCTACTCGCGGGAAGATGTTGTGTCAAAGGTGTTGAATTTTTCGCCATCAACAAGAAGTGTGCCAGCTGAGATACCAGCAAAGTAGAAACGAGTTTTCATATGGTTATTATTCCACCATGTCCAACTTCTCCGTCTTTGTCGTTACAAGATAACTCCAAGATTTGCTCAACAAAATATCATTTGTTGAGCAAATTGATTCCTATTTGATCAGAAACATGAGGCCGTTATCGCAGCAGAGATTGTAGATTTGTAGATAGATAACACTTTTTGATTTATTGCGATAGAATCTATGTTGTACCTATGCAGACAGTGCAGTAAAGATAGGTTTTGGAGTTGAAAAAATAAATTCATGAAATTTTGAAGCACTGTTACCGATTCAGAATTCACACCACCATGTAATTAAATTCCCCGAAAATCCCAGTTGAGCATTTTTTTCGACGCTGTAAAAATATATCATGTTTGCTGCAACAAGTCCAAAAATTGTGTCCTCGTTGTCGCATTAGAGCCATACTGCTAGCTCACAGCTGTTGGTCCTACCGCAGGCGCAGGACATGACTAGACCGTCGTTTGAACCGTCAAAATCGTATTTCTCGCAAAAAGAAACACGTAACTCGCTTCAATTCGCAAATAACAGTGTTAATTAAGTATAGTCCGGGGATTAGTGGCCAAATTTGATAAATTTTTCATTGTATGATAAAGACATAAAATTTGGTGTGAGTGGTCATGGTCCTCCTTTAAAATGTAGACATGGCACCTCCGCTTTATTTTGGTTAGGGAACTCCTACGAACCACCGTAATTATCGTCACACATATCAGAAAATAATCATTCGACTCTACACTAAACCTTGACAAGAGACACACGAGTTCTCGCCATACGCACTGTTAATAAGGCTTTGCGGAATCAATCTGTACAAGCTTATTCCTTGACAAAAATTTACCTTCGAAACCGATCTCTTTCGAAACCTTCAAAGATGCACTTTGGTTTGAGCCCGTAGACATTTCCAAAATCTGAAAAAATTCAAATTTTGAAAAAATTCAAATTTTATAGAAATTCAAATTTTAGAAAAATTCAAATTTTGAAAAAATTCTAATTTAGAAAAGAATCAAATTAAGAGAAAAATTATATTTCGAAAAATTCAAATTTTGAAAAAAAAGACGATATTGGAAAACTTGTTACCAAGAAAAAATTTCAATTTTGAAAAAATTCAATTTTTGAAAAAAATCAAATTTTGAAGAAATTCAAATTTTGAAAAAATTCTAATTTAAAAAAAAATCAAATTTAGAGAAAGTTTATATGTATTTCGAGAAATTCAAATTTTAAAAAAAAAAGTTGAGAAAAAATTCTTGAAAAAATTTCAATTCTGGAAAAATTCAAATTTTGAAAAAAATCAAATTTTGAAAAAACTCAGTAATTGAAAAAATTCAAATTTTGAAAAAAATTCAAATTGAAGGAAAAAAATTTTAAATTCAAATTTTGAGAACAAATCATTTTTGGATTTTGGAAATGTCTGATCTCAAACCAAAGTACACCTTGTAAATCTCGAAAGAGACCTGAATGGTGAATTTCTGTTGAGGAATAGCCCGTACGGATTGATTCCGCAAAGCATTATTTTACCAATTTAACTCTTTAACACCACTATGCTGGAATCGATACAGTTTTCCATTATTTTATATGCATCAGAGCCGCGGTAGTATCTGGATAACCTCCAAATATCCTTGCAATTGAGTGATAGAATAGTTCCAAAAACCAAAAAGAACTTTGTTCCTTGCCTTTTTGACACAAACACCAGTTAACTTGATTCTTGAGTGCTTTAAAACCAATTTTAAACTCTTTGACAGAGTTTTAAAATTTATTACTTGAAAAATATTATTCTTATTCTCCTATTTTTTACTACCCTGGATATTTTTGGGAATCGTTCTGTGTGTTTTGTGTGTTTCGTATGAGACTTTGATAAACGATATTTCTGAAACGGCCAGAGGTATTTTGTTGAAATTCACCAGTAATATTTCTCTGTTGGAATTCACCTTGAAGCCATACCGGGTAAGTCAAAATCCAGGGCTGGGCTAGAAAAAAGGTGCCCCTTTTTTGTTTCATCAAAAAGTACATTTTCTGACGCTTTTCTGAAAAACTGCTATCGGATTCAAAAAGCTAAGGAAAAATGCTCCAAGAATCACTCTTCAATTTGGATGGCACACTTGAACCGTTTCGACAATAAAATTAAAAGTAAAATTTGTGGCTGAGTTCCCATTTTCGACCGGACATAATCGACTCATTGTTTGATTGAATTCATCGAAATTCTCTTTTTGGCTTGTCTTTGTTGAATAGAAGAGCTTGGTTGAAAGAAAAATTCCAGAGCCGACAATTTTTTTTTTATGGCCAAATCGAGAGTGAAACCAAAATTAGACTCGATTTGGTCGTCAAAAAAAATCTTCGGCTATGGAATTTTTCTTCCTACCAAGCCCTTCTATTCCACAGAGACAAGCTAAAAAATGAATTTGAATGAATTCAATCAAACAATGAGTCGATTATGTCCGGTCAAAAATGAAAACTTACCCATAAATTTCACTTTCAATTTTTATGTCGAAACGGTTTAGGTGTGCCATCTAAATTGAAGAGTGATTCTTGAAGCATTTTTCCTTAGCTTTTCAAATCCGATAGCAGTTTTTTAGAAAAGCGGTCAGAAAATATACTTTTTGATCAAATAAAAAAAGGGCACATTTTTCCAATCCCGGCCCTGGATTTTGACTTACCCAGTACGGCTTCAGGGTAAGTTCCAATAGAGAAATATCACTGGTGAATTTAAAGAAAATATCTCAAGCCGTTTCAGATATATCGCTTATCAAAGTTTCATACGAAACACACAAAGCACCCTGTATCTTCGTAACCAATGGAGGAAACAAAATTTCTTCAGTGGATCCTGACTCGCCTCGAAGTCCTCTATCTCCCAATAGCGTATGTAAGGTCACTCATGAATCACCCTGTAGGTACCTATACTATCTTCTATTCGCAGGCTGGAATCATTTTTTCCAAACATTTTGAAACACCGAGGCAAATTTCATCACCACCGCAGCGGAGTGTGGTGGAAATGGAGATTGTGGAGGACGGTGGAATGAGCGAGCGGCATTATCAGCTCGTCGATGCGCCATTCAGCGCATCGGTTAGTGATGGTGTTCCATCTAATTGAAAAAGTCAATTAGGTTCGTTAGTATAAATCAAGTACTGGCCGGATGATGGTGCGAATGATTTACCGTCGGAATGCGATTAAAATGAAACATTATTATAGGGAATAATTAGAGGGGACGCTGGCGCTGCTGGTTGTTGCCATACTGGGTTCCAGGCTCCAGCACGTTTGATTGCTCCAGCTAAGCAGAACAGAGCCGAGGTCCAGCCACATGATGGACGCCATTATTATCCTTGCAATGGTTTTCATCTACCTCTTCTATTTCCGAGGAGATAGCGGGATAGCCAAAATTTTCACAGCCATAGATAGACGTTATTAAACTACGCAACATTGAATACGACACACCGAAAATTTTGCCCATTTGCACAATAATTAGGATAACTCCTGATTGTTTTGGACGATTTGAAATCTTTTTGTGCCGTTGCTTAACCCAATCTTTTGATAATCCATTACTGTGAATAGGAAATCCAGTGAAACTTGAGTAAAGTTCATACAGGGTGCCATGTGGGTATATCGGTGCAAAACGGCCAAGCGTTCAACATGCTCCCATTTGAAGAGATTTAATTTTTTCTGGATTCCAACATTGGCACAAAAGATAACCTCATACCTCGCCACGTTATCCGATTTATTCCCTTAGCTCCATTATTTACACGGTGGTGAGTTTCTTGGTTTTTCGGTAATATCATTTTTATTCTCGACAGATTTTCAAAATCCAGGGCTCAAATTTGAAAGATCCCATATTCAGATTCGACTGGAATTTAACATTGAAAATGTATAAGGGTTCCCTCAAGAGTGACCCGACGTTTCATCAGTCCCGTAATATGGATTGGGATAAGAATGAACTGATAATCGACTTTGCTCTTGAGCGAAGCATCCATTTTAAACTAAGATGTTTAGAGCTTGGAGGAGACAAAAACTCTCCATAAAGGGACAAAACTACAAGTGTATGTTATCAAGGCAGATTAATCTTTCTTGCTAGTATGTAATCGCTTGTAACTAACGTTACGGAGATTAGAACAATCAGCATAAAAAATTCTGTTTATTGTGATTTCCGTAACGTTGGTTACAAAAGCTGCAGGTGAGCGATGCATTCTCGTAACGTTAGTCACATGCCATTGGCTACGTTTACACCTTGATTTTGGTCCGCGACCTGATAGTATATTTGAATTTGAATTTTTGCTTGAAGACAGTAGTTCTCAAACAGTTTTTTGCTATATGTTTAGCTCATCCCCACCTGTTCAACATGTTGAAAGCATACATACATCTCTGTGACGCGTGATACCCAGCATACAGGGTGAAAATTGAAAAATAAATCTTCAAACTTTTTTATTTCGGTGAAATAATTCTCGAAAAAAACAGCCTCTCATTATTCAGCAACCTTATGGTCTTCTACTGAACGTGTGAGAAACTCACCCCTCGATAGCCGCTGGTATTCTACGTACAGGGTGAAATCAAATTTTTTTCAATGAATTTTATCTTGGTCAAATCAATCCGGACAAAGACCAATTCCGGCTCTGTTAGAAGTCTATAATCTCTCATTCAAGATATAAAAATGTCACATTCCTTAAATTGCTAAAACATGACATACAGGGTGGAACACTTTTTTTTTCTTCTATTTTTTTGCTGGGACACATTCATTCGGATGATAATCCTACCCACTTCAAAGGACAGCCTAGAGCATTTGGCAAAACATATCAAAAATTTACGTTTCTGCAATCACTGCAACTACTGGCTACTGTAGCATCAAGCATTTTTGCGATTTTGGTTGTGCGGGGAGTTGCTAAGGACTATTTCCTTAGCAACTCCTTGCACAACAAAAGTTGAAGCAACATATAATTCATCCTGTATATCAAGTCAGAGTGATATTAGAAATACAAATTTTTCATATGGCTTGCGGAAAACTCTGAGCTTTCAAGTAAACCAGAAAAGATAAGACTATTATTCTAATTAATTTTATCCAGAAAAAAATTAAACAAATAAAGTATGTTTTACCCTGTAGGCTGTGTTTAGGGAGTTTGAGGAATGTGACATTTCAATATCTTGAATAAGAGATTATAGGCTTGTAACAAAGCTGGAATTGACTTTTGTCTAGATTGATTTGATAAAGATAAAAAGCATTGAAAAAAAATTGATTTCACCCTGTACGGAGGATACCAGCGACTATGGAGGGGTACATTTTTCAAATGTTCAATAGGAGACTATAAGGTCGCTAAATAATGAGACTGTTTTTCTCGAGGATTGTTTCATCTAAATAAAAAATTTCAAAGATTTATTTTTCAATTTTCACCCTGTATACTAAGTATAACGCATCACAAGGATGTATGCTTTCAACATGTTGAGCAGGTGGGGATTGGCTAACCATATAGCAAAAAACCATTCGAGAACTACTTTCATCAAGCAAGAGATAATTTTTTGACTATTTCAAGTACACTATAAGCACTTAATTCGACCCAAAAAAATTTAGTCCACGTGGTGTAAACGATCGCACACAAGGACCAAATTAGGACCAAGTAGCTTGGGTCAGATATCCGGTTAGCCGTGGACTGAAGTAAGTTCAGTTTTTAGATTTATTTAGTACAAGTTCATATTTTGAAATAGGTCGGCCGCGTTAGTCTGCCGATCAAAATGCTGAAGGAGAAGGATTACTTCAGGTGGAATTTGGCTACGTTTACACCGGTTGACTAAAACTGGACTGGCCCAAGCACTGACTCAAATTCCACACAAAGTAATTCTTCTCTTCCAGCATTTTCACCCGCAGATTTTAATTTTTGAATTTTTCATTACATTTTTTTTTCTGTTCTCAAAACTATTTGAGATTTTTGACTTTTGTCTTTGTGCTATGGTGAGTAATTGCTTATTCCAAGAAACAGAAGAGAAAATTTGCGAAAAAGATTAATTGAACTGAAATGATGACATTTTTGTAAAAATCAAACTTTTCCAATTTTTTTCTAAATATGTAAAAAATAGGAAAAAGCAATTATTCCTCAAAGAAAGCCCTATCAGAAGTTCACGAAGTGTTTCTCCAAATTCCAAGCCGTTTTCGAGATATTTGGGGAAATGTTATTTCTTGCAATTGTTTCTTCGTATTAGCTCCTATTACATCAAACACATCACAGGGTTCTTTTTTCTTGAAAATATACTTAGGAATGATCAGACCGAAGATTTCTAAGTAGGTAGTTAATAATTGTAAATTGTACTATTTCCAGTGGCGTAGATCATGGAAATTCGAACCATTTCTACTCTCTCACCGTACTTTCTATATCACTCGATTTAGAAAATATATGACATTTTGGCATTATAATTATCTAACATCACCTAGTATGACACTTCTTTTGGAAACGAGATAAGATCGACGATCTTAAGCACTTAATTTTTCCGCTGATCAGATCGACTGCTGAATATTACATTTTGTATCACCTCCTCGATTATCTCCATGATTACTGTTTTAGATACATCATAGTTCATTGTTCCCCCAAACTGAGAATTATTCACTCTATAATTAAGTTGATAATTAACAAAATGATTAACAGTAAAGTTGGTTGAGTGGCCATCAATGGCGTCGAAGGCATATATGTCACCGCATCTATTCTGTAATTATTGTAGTTTGGAACATAGGAATATACCTACCTATTTGCTTGTTAAATATTTTGTATTTTATTTGACAAGATGATCATCAAAAGCCACCTGTTACGACATCCTGTTTAAAAACTCTGGGGGGACAATCAACTATAATTTATCTAAAACAGAACGTATATATTGAAATAATCTTGAAACTACTCCACAATTTTTCTATTTTTCTTTTACCAACCGGTTTCGCCTTTCGGCATCGTCAGGGTTTGTATAATATATAATTTTTTTTTTTTGGAGAAATTTGTAAAAGTTTTGACATTCGTGATTGACAAATTTTCTCCAAAAAAGAAAATATTTTGAATATTATACAAACCCTGACGATGCCAAAAGGCAAAACCGGTTGGTAAAATAAAAAAAAAGAAAAAATGTGGTGTAGTTTCAAGATTATTTCAATATACAGAGGGGTGCATAAAAAACGGCCACCGCTGTAGCATCGTTATTCCTTATCCGATCTTCGAAATTCAAAAACCTGTTCAAATGGTGTAATGTCTCCTATAACTCGACAGTAAAAAATACTTTTTCTATCATGATGCTTCTGAGCACTGACAGTCAACTTTTGTTTTTCAAACGACAACTATATTTTTTTGATTTATTTTTGGATTTCTTACGCTTATCTGAATATGATGATGCATCAATATCACCCTTTTTAATATCAAACACGAAGAAAAAAAAATTAAACTGCGAAATTTTTACACATCACAGTAGCATCAAAACACCCACGATATGCACACAATCCGGTAGGCTGAGTGCAAAATGATGTTCAAAAGCATAAAGTAGGTCAGGCGTTTGGTATTTGAAAACGTAAATATCAAAATATTTTCTGGAGCGGCGGTGGCCGAGTGGTTTTGGTGTTGCCGCGCCAAGCCAGTCGTGATCTACCGCGCGGGTTCGAATCCCGCCTCGTCCATGGATATTTTGTTTTGTCCGATTATTCCAAAAATTGTTCCGACCTTACTATGCTATATCTGCACCTGTCTGACTACAGCGGTTACAGAAAAAATGGATTTCTGACTACAGAGTTGAGTGCTATCAGAGTACTGAGGCCTCACATAGTTAACAGTAGGCAATTCAAGTATAATTAAAACGTGTACCAAAAACCCACTGAATGTCCCGTCGACGCTAATAACCTCGTAGTTGATGCGTCGTAAAACATTCAAAAAAAAAAAAAAAAAAAAAAATATTTTCTATTTAGTTCAAAAAAAAAGCCCGTCTCTAAGACGTCTATATTCTCTATTTTCAGCTCACTGTTTTATATCTTCCTGAGTATGTATTGTGGTCAGGAAACAATGTCTTATTGATTCTTCATTTTAACAACACATACCCACCTAAAAGATATGAAATAATAAACTAGAAATATAGAATAAACAAGTCTTAGAGACGGACAGCTTTTTTTAAGCTAGAAAACATTTTGACATTTACGTTTTTAAATACCAAACGCCTGACCTACTTTATGCTTTTGAACATCATTTTGCACCCAGCCAACCGGATTGCGTGCATATCGTGAGTGTTTCGATGCTACTGTGATGTGTAAAAATTTCGCAGTTCAATTTTTTATCTTCATGTTTGATAACAAAAAGGGTTATATTGATGCATCATTATATTCAGATAAGCGTGAGGAATCCAAAAATAAATTAAAAAAATATAGTTGTCATTTGAAAAACCAAAGTTGATTATCAGTGCTCAGAAGCATCATGATAGGAAAAATATTTTTTACTGTCGAGTCATAGATGACATTACACCATTTGAACTGGTTTTTGAATTTTGAAGATCGGATGAGAAATAACGATGCTACAGCGGTGGCCGTTTTTTATGCACCCCTCTGTATATTATCCGTTTCACCCTTATTTGCCACCCAGCAAGCTATGAAAAAATTCAGTTGCATTGGTACGCCTGAGATTCACAAGTGGTTTCACGCAGTGGAGGTTATGTAGCTCTGTCAGTCTGACACGTGGATGACGCCGCACCGTGAAAGAAAATTCGGACTGGGAGCCTAGCCCGGAAAAAGCGAGGAAAAAATGGCGCGGCAGGTGCGGGGGAATGGCTTTTCAAGATTCGGGGGCGAAATCTTGACCCCCTAAACATCCAAGCCCGGGGGGAAGGGGAAACTTCTTGCATCTGCAGCAAATACCACTGTAATTATTCGCAGTACCACCAGGTGTTGGATGCATAATTGAGAACAAAACTATGTGCTTTTATAGAGGTGATGGACAGGAAGCAAGTGTGGACTAGGTTTCAAGGCACCAGCTCCCTGTCCATGAAGCAAAACGTAAATTGCTTGGCTTATCCAAGTCAAACTTGAGCTGAGAGTGGAGGAACCGTAGGTTTTGAGGTAGGTTTGTACTTACCCCCTAACGCGGCTCCAACCACTGCCATGTTTTGGGCCATGTCTGGTTGCAGGCGTTTAATATACTGGATATGCCGCAGAACTTGCATTTTTGTCTTGTGCGGAATAATTTTTGGCATCTTGTGATTTGAAGTTGTCAAAATTTGTCAATCAATTCATAAGCTGTCGTCAGTAGGTATGCTAAACCTAACAAAACAATATCATGGCTTGCTGCGTGGCAAATAAGGGTGAAACGGATAATACGTTCTACTTTATACAACACCACTCCAAGACTAAATGGATTTTTACTTATTTATCTAAAACAGTCATGATGGAGCTGATCGAGGAGATGATACAAGATGCAATGTTTCGCAGTCGATCTGATCAGCGAAAAAAATGTGTGCTTCCTAAATGAAGTGTCATGCTAGATGATCTTGGATGATCATAATGCCAAAATGCCATATAAACTACTCAATAATTGAAGTGGCCCACCCAAAAATTTCAATGAAGTTCAAAGTGCCCTAGCTCCCAAAAAATAGGACTAATTTCAATTTTTTTTTCCTACATACCTGTGCTCTTTGTGTATCAGAGGACGGATACAGAATTAAGTTCAAATCTTCTTTGTTGGTTATACAGGGCGTCGCGTAAAACCCTTCAAAAACTAAAAAGTTTGAGTAACTCCCAATTCGAAAAACTGTTTTTGGATATTTTCAACTGGTCTAAGGAGAATGGTACACCCATATCTCGGAACGGTTTTTCAATTTTCCGATTATCTTTCTTCACTACAGGGTGATTCGAGAGAAACAACTTCTTGGTTTTTTGGTCATAGCTTTTCTCCTTGTTGAACGATTTTCATAATATGTAGCTCATGTTGAAGCTAAAGCTTCAGGGAACAAGAATATGTCTTCGAAACTGATGCAGGAGAAAACTTGAAGTTGAGACTCTGCATCAAAAATGACACAGATCTAAATAACCCCCAAAATCAGATCTGGAGATGGAACTCGTCCGAAATCAATTTGCTTTAAAGTCAACCATTCAAAATGATTATTTTAAGATATACCTCATCCTGTATATAAGAAAATTTCTTGACGAGGGAATTAAATTCTGGCTGGATGTTTTCAGAAGAAAATCAGTGTCCCTCTTACCTGAAAACTAATGTAACCTACGTTACGAACAACGAAGCTGGTAATTGAATTTTGAAACATTGTTGGATTTTTCTCGATTCAATAATAGTTACCAGCGAGGTTACCAGCTTTAATGTTCGTAACGTAGGTAATATTAGTTTTTAGGTGAGAGGGACACTGATTTACTTCTGAAAACATGCAGCCATAATTTATTTCTCTCGTCAAGAAATCTTCTTCTATACAGGAAGAAGTATATCATAAAATGATCATTTTGAATGGTTCACTTTAGAGCAATGTGATTTCAGACGAGTTCCATCTCCAGATCTGATTTCGGGGGTTATTCAGATTGTGATAAACCGTCCCAAAACGGCGATTAAAAGCGCCACACAGAGCCTAGAGCAGGCGCGCGACTAGTTCCGCGTTCCACCACGAGATGGGCGCGCGCTCCAACCTACGACGGCGGACCCCGCGGCCTAGCGTAAGGGAGTTTTAGTACCGTTCAACAAAACATCAACAGATGGCGCAGGCGCTCTTGGGCTCTTGCCGACTATTGCGAGCCTCGGCATCACGCGTAAAGGCATTTTTGATGCGTGGCATCTCTAACAGTTCCCATCCATACTGTTCACCACAGATGACCCAGATGCGCATCTGCAATGTTGAACAGCTCCCGACAGATCCCCTTGCCTCGCACCCCCCGCAAAGTTGCTTGAACTCTTCCAGAGATGGCGCCAGCAATCAAAAACCCGCGAAACTTTGAAATGTGAAGTACGTCAATATTCAAAATAATAATTAAAATTATCCATTTTTTCACTTCTTGACGCATTTCGGCAGTCATAATAGTTTTTTAAAATTTATTCAACTGGTTTTTTAGAAAAGAAAAATCAACACTTCAATAAACCACTTGAAAAAAAAATAAAAATATTACAAGAGCCGAAGACATCAAGAAGTGAAAAACAGGACAATTTTAATACATTATTACAATCGAGTTGATTTTGATAAAACCCTCAACTATGGCCGCATTGAAAGACAAGAAGGCAAAGTGTTATGTTATTAATGACTATTTAATCGGAAACTATTTTTCACAAATGCCTACGGAAAATCCGAAAATCTATTTCGTGGTCTGAGTTTGGCCCACAGGTTTGGCCTATTGTACACCATGTTTTCACTTCAGTTTTTGTAACTTATTTAGTAGTAACAAGAATAACGTATAATAATTAATTACTAATTATGCAAAATTAAAAGTAGGTATGTACAAAATAGTAAAATACTTTCATAGAATTTGCAAACATTTTCGAGACAAACACCCATTAAGTCAAATATCACACATGTCATTAAAACACCCACTACTGGAATAGAGGTCCAATTGAGGTCTCCAATTTTCCGTTGTCTCTCTTTACTGTGACGTCATGCGTATAAGATACGGTTAATCAAGGTCATTGGGCGCTTCCCAATAAGGCGTATAAGGACACCATTCGACACAATTTGACACAGCTAGCGTTCCAATAGCAGTAATAGCACCACATGTCGACACAATCGAAACATTGGCGAGGCTGAGTTTAGAATTGAGCTGGCAAGTGCACTTTGACATTGTGTATCCGTCTTGTCGCAGTTATTGGAAAGCGTCCTATGTTTCTTGAGATATGACATTTCGTTTCTGACAATGGGAAATTTTTCGAATCTGACAAGCGCTCTGTCGTGTATTTATTTGATTTCAGCATGGATTTCATGATTTCACTTGTTCTTACCCTCGTTCTTGCCAATAAGTGTGTTATATGTAGTGGAAAACTGAGAAGATACTGAAGATACTTACAGAAATGGTTCAAGGGTGTTGTGTCGCCCTATGCGAGTGCGAGAATAAGACAAATACACCCGGCATCACCATGCACCGGTTCAGGAAAGACCCAAACTTGATGGAAGTGTGGCTGCACCAGCACCACCAGGGATCACGCTGCACCAGACACGTGCATCTTACTACGAAAAAACTCTATTACTTCGTCCATTAAAAACTCCCTTATGGGTTCTATATAGTGACTTTCCCCACATGATAATGGGAACAGTATAGCTAACCGATTCAAAATTCCCGCAAAAGTCAGAAACGAAACGTCCAAACGTCATAAACGTCAAAACGTCAAAGGTGACCTCGAAAAACCATGTACTTTCTATCTCCTAAAATTGGAAAGGTCAATTGATGATAATGATAATAGGCGCGTTCGGATATTACCTCGGAGCGAGCAGACAGAGCAGACAGATATTTGATCACGTGATGCCAGAGCGATCCGAGTAACTTTTAATAAACGAACGGTCGAGATTACTCCGTATGTAAAAGTGGCAGCTGATACCTGTCAGCTCCGTTGTGCTGGCTCTAACCTCGGCTCTAACATAATGTTGTTTGGGGCGTATTTATTATGTAAGAGACAATGGTGGGTTCTCGAGGTAATGGGCTGGAAATGGTGTGTACACCTATCACTTTTGTCGTCTGTCGTCCCTTGTTGCTATTGTTGCGCTGCATCTTTGCTGCGTGTGTTCATATCACATTCGATATTCGCCATAAGTGGCCCATACACACGCATGCAAGTGCTCTAAGACTTGACTGCACAGGCCTAGGCTCGCGTGCAAGCATCAGTGTGTATGTGTCAAAACTGAGCGGGGACTTACCTGAACGTTTTTGCTGGCTCTTGCTCGCGTGCTTGCATGCGTAGTGTATGGGCCACTTTAGACATTCATTTACCCTGTTGTGCCAAAGCTGGTTCCTCGGTTTTTTCTTTATTTAGTAAATAAACGATTTCGAAAATGTTCGGAGACGCAAGCACATACATGCGTGACAAGTAAAAGTGACATGCGTCAAAAAATATCTGGGAGCTCGGTCAAAAACCTCCGATGAAACCGAGCGTGCTCGGAGGCCTCTGCGAGGTAATATCCGAACAGTACAGATCTTGCTCTGGCTCGTCGGTTTGCAATATTCGAACGATTTCGAGCTCTCAGATCGATCCGACGTAATATCCGAACGCGGCTAATGACCGTTCAGCTCTAGGAAATCATCACTAAAATGAGATGTGTTGCTTTTGACTATGTAACAAAAATTATGCTATGGTCGAATGAAAGGACGAGGATTCTGCTGCAGTGGTTGTCTTGTATTGTAGTAATCGAAGACGACAATGTAAGGGCTCTGTTGCACTAGTTGTATTCAGTTGTGGAAGTCGAGGGCGACAGTTCAAGGGCTCCGCTGCAATAGTGGTCCTAAATTGTGGAAATCAAAGCCGAATAATTACGCTTGAATCAGATTAGAAAATGATATACCTAGCTAAAAATATGTACACAAACCACAGCATCAGGTAACTTAATGTCATGTTTATCATTTGCATGGGAAATTTATGCTGTATTTTATTTATATTTACGCATATTTACTCTGGAATGTTAGCAGATAATGCCTTATGCGAAAGAAGAAAATACTTCGACTGCCGACTAGTTGTACTTTTGTATTCAAGCAAATTAACTTTACCTCTACCGGGGGGTGGGGGTGGAGCCCCGTAATCCAGTGACTCCTCCGTGCCCTGTAGTGACTGTTGCAGTTGCCCTGGCGGCTGACTGCCATGGAACCGGCTCTTCAGCAATCCGTGGAGGCTCGACTTCTACGACTCCAATCTAAAAATAAAATCAGATTGGGGTCATACTGACAGTATGAGCAAGTTTTGTTTTGCTGAATGTTGTTTCTATAATGACTCACCACTGGCTCATACGGAAAAAGTGTAGGAACGGCATTCCGGCCTATTCAGCCGCTGCCTGGTTCGTTGGTGAACTATGATGGCTCAAAATACAGTGGTCGGAGGAAAAGTAATCCCCATACTTTGGAACCATTGTCTTCGTCTAAAAGTTAACAATACGTATCAGTAAGTGGGAAAATTTAAAACAAAGATATACCATCATGTTATGAGACCGAGTATGAGACAGTGTAAAATACAAATTTTTACTAACCTTGATTCATCCTGAGGGAAGTAAAAGAGGTGCGTATTTCTCTCTCTACGAATTATGCACAATCGCCGCGGGATTTTAGCCATTTCACACCGAGAATTTCACAGTTCGTAAAGTTTTTCGCGGAGTTCGACAATCGACAAGTTAGATTCGAAGTTTTTATTTTGACAGGACTACTGAAATAACGAATCGTGCGCACGGAGAAATCGGTAAATGTGGGCAAAGTAGATTCTTACTGAAATTCAGCGCCATCTGAGAAAGAGTTCAAGCAACTTTTCAGGGGTAGGGGTATCGGATACTTTTTCCCGGGAAGTTGCGACCGCCTGCTGTTCACATATCCTTTCCCATTCCTTGTCCATGGCTTCGGCCGATTTCGGTGATAGGCACCAGTCATTTTACTGACTCGTTGGAGTGTTGTTGTAATCAACAAATCAACTGGACGAACACTTCCAAAGCAGAACAACCATGTCCTTCATTGGACATAACCGCTCTCAAAGGGTCGTGGGGAAGCCAGTTGACAATTAACATCTCCAAACGTTGTACCTAGGTACCAACTCCATGTCTACGGTGTTCACAGAGTCTTTTCTTCAAGATTCGCTGGTGTGCACCTGACTGGGGAGTATGAATGTGTTGTCTGTCCTGGCTACTGGCGTACGTGAATGCTCCGTGTCCTAAAGCAAGTCTAGTCGTGGATGACTGTGTAGCTACTCCGAGTAACCGGCAGGTCGTGGATCCGGCAGTGTCCAGGCCGGGTTATTGCGTGAGTAGTTACGATTGTTGCTGGGAAATCGGCTGGTCGTGGACACATGACACATAGCTCCGATAGTGTCCTGGCCGGATCTTGCCAGCACAGTCTGTGCGAATGAATGTGTGAATGAGGGGGTAAATTTGAGAAAAAGGTAGTCAGGTGCACGCTGCACACGTCGCACCGCATCGTTATCAAACTCCCCTCCGAACTGCGCTCTGTACTACGTCACACCCTCCCCTCGCGTTACGTGCTTTGTGGTAGGATCCTTTGCGGGATAGGTTTTTGTTATTCCCATCTCTTGGCTGTAATTATTTGTGTAACAATCACTGTCATTTTGTGTCAAACCCTTTTGTAAGTAAATTATTTGTGTGTTCAATATACTTGTTAAACTACATCCGAGTTTACTTTCCCTGCGGTCAGTAGGGTGACGCCCGAGCAATTTGAACTGAGAGAAACTGAAACCTATGCAAGGAGAATTGACAACCCTTGACTACCTGAGTAAAATCCAAGCATCAGCGCTCATCATAAATAACGGGCTTAACCCAAGGACCCCCCGTTACAAGATCTGCGTCATTTTTTATGCAGAGCCTCAATTTGAAGTTTTTTTCTGCATCGATTTTGAAGGCATATTCTTGTTCCCTGAAGCTTAAGCTTCAACATGAGCTACAGATTATGAAAATCGGTCAATAAGGAAAAAAGCTATATATGACCAAAAAAGCAAAAAGTTGGTTTTTTGAAATCACCCTGTAGTGAAGAGAGATAATCGGAAAATTGAAAAACCGTTTCAAGATATGGGTGTACCAACCTCCCTGGACCAGTTGAAAATATTCAATAACTTGTTTTTTCAAATTGAGAGTTACTCAAACTTTTTAGTTTTTGCAGAGTTTTACGCAGTGGCGGACTAAGGGAATTGGGGGCCCGGGGCGGAATTGTGAGATGGGGCCCCTAAGGAGTGAAAGTTGAGAATATGAAGGGGGTCCGGCAGACTTTTTGGCCCGCCCTGCCCCGCCGTGATTGAGCAAAAGCCTAAGAAACAAAAAATGTGTTGTTAACTTGACTATAAAACACACCGTAGCGCAGTCAGAATTTGAGGGCGTAGAGGGCAAAGGCAACGGTGAGGGTGCAAGTCAGGGAAAAGTAGCGTCGCAAGCGAAATTTTTTGGGCATAATAATAATAATGATGCTGATGATAATCGGTATATTTCGTGCGTTTTGCGATTTCGGTTCTCGACGTTTTCACCAAAATTACTTGATAATCAAACTTCTTTTCGGAAAATTTTTGCGCTTCTTGAAAATTTTCGCTAGAATTTTTTTCTGTATCGGTTTAGTGTGGAATGAAGTGCCATGGGCGCTTGGAAGGTAGGGGGGTGGTCTCATTCGCCCACTTTCGCCCCCCTTGGCTATGCCACTGACCACCAGTACCTACAAGAAGTTTTCGGTTCCAGCTTTGGATGTTGAATTGGATTTGGACTGTTGACTCAATGCTAAAACCTAGTCCTATATAGGAGGTCGCAGCAAGGATCCTCCGAGACCAAACGATCACCTCTAATCTACAATCTACAATCTAGTCGTATATACAAAATTGGGAATAATATGAATTTCTACTACTTGCAGCGCGCAGACAAGATAATTTTGTTGTTTTGTCTTTCCCCTCTTTTGAAAAGAAATAATAGAATACAAAATTTCAAAAGGCTTGAGGCCCCTGGCACTGTAATATCCGGGGCCGGGGCCCCTAAAGCCTAAAGTGAAAATAATTCGCAGAGACGCCGTGATACAGGCACACCTCTATTGCCTGTGTGTAGGTCCTCAAACCTGTTGTCATGGGGCCTGCCAGGGTAACTTTGAAATGGAAAAAATAGGAAAACAATGTTTCTCACCTAAGTAATATACAAAAAAAAATGATCATAGAGGGAAAAAATTGAAATTTTTGGATTTCATCCCAATTTTTTGCAGTATTTTTCACAAACAAGAGGAATTGGGGGCCCCATCGGATGATTAAGGCCCCGAGGCCCGGGGCGGACCGCCCCCGCCGCCCCCCCTTAGTCCGCCACTGGTTTTACGCGATGCCCGGTATAACCAGCACGGAAGATTTGAGTTTGATTCTGTATTCATCATCTGATAGACAAAGAGCGCAGGTATGTGAGAAAAGAAAGAATTTGGAATTAGTCCTATTTTTTCGGGAGCGAGAGCACTTTGCACTTCATTGAGAATTTTGGGTGGGCCACTTCAATTGTTGAGTAGTTTATTTTCCAAATAATCGAGTGGTGTAGAAAGTACGGTGAGAGGGTAAAAATGGTTCGAATTTCTATGACCTACGCCACTGGAAAAATTCCACTTTACAATGAACTCCTAAGAAATCTTTGGTCTGATAATTCTGAAGTATATTTTCAAAAAAAAAGAACCCTGTCATGTTTTTGATGAAATAGGAGCTAATACGAAGAAACAGTCGCAAGAAATAACACATTTCTAAATATCTCGAAAACGGCCTGGAATTTGAAGAAACACTCTGGTAACTTCTGATAGGGCTTATTTTGAGGGATAGTTTTTTTTCTTTTTCGAAAAAAATTGAAAAAATTGATTTTTACAAAAAACGCCATCATTTCAGTTCAATTGATTTTGTTCGCAAATTTTCTTGTCAGTTTCTTGAGTTAGGCAATCACTCACCATAATACAGAAGCAAAAGTCAAAAATCTTTATAGTTGTAAAAATAAAAAAAAAATAAAAAAATAACGTCACAAAAAGTAAACAAATTAAATTCAAATTTGTTTTTGGCTCCTCTTCTGAAAACATTTTGAATGCTTCTAGGAGCCCCACACCAAATTTCACACTTTTGTCACAATTAGATCCATTTTTACGTGTACCGTTAGGACTACAAGGTTGATTATTGATTATTCATCAAGAGTGAGCCGATGAAACGTCGGGTCACTCTTGAGGGAACCATAATGATACATTTTCAATGCTTATTTCCAGTCGATTCTGATTATGGAATATTCTTACTTGAGTTTTCAGCTTCAATTTGAGCTCTGGATTTTAAAAATCGGTCAATAATAAAAAATGATATCATCGAAAAACCAAAAAATTGATTTTTTGACAGCACACTGTGAATAAGGAGGCTAGGGGAATGAATCGAGTAACCTGGCCGGCCGACATCAGGAGGTTAAACAGATGGCGTTTCTTTAGATGGTCAATCAACGATATCAAACCGCCACACGTAGTCCAGCAGGCCATGTGCTCGACCCTTTTTGACGTTTGAACGTCAAATACCGTTACACCCACAGTAGTCCAGGAGCATATGTAAATAAAAAGCATTCCGTAGGATTTTGAATGAAAGAGCATAGCGACCATGTGGAATACATTCCTTGAATGAGCAGCAATCACACCTCACCGGGTGTTTTGCTTGAATTTCTTGCAGAGGATTTATACAGGGTGAAACAGGAGAAAAAAAGGACAAAATTTATATTCCGTGAACTACAGAAGGTGGAGCGGTCCAAATCACCAGGTTGATGCCCGACTTGATGCTTTTGAAGGTTTTGCTTTAAAAATTGACATTCGTGGTGAATAGAGTGGAAAACAAGAAAACTTGAAAATTAAATTTATTATTTTGAGAAAATCATCGTCGAAAAAGCGAAACCGTGTCGGATTTGAAAATTGACCTACACGACGCCCAATGCAATCTACTTCCGATATCAGTTGGAATTTTTCGAAAAAAATAAATCTCCCACCAGGAAAGGACAGATGATGAGATGAGCACCAAACACGGGTCGTCCTGGTCAAAATCCAAACGAGCGACCGTCTCCGGTGGTAACGGCCAGGAGAAAATTTAAAACCTCGTAACGTCCAACTGTGAATTGGTGGAAAGCTGCAACTGCGGGCTTGATTTGATGATTTTGTTTTGTTGCTTCCTTCAAAATTTGGCTTCAATCCATCGGATAGATATTGAATAAATAAATGGCAAAGTTTTTTAGATAAGCTTACGAAGCTGTGTATGCCTGTGTCTGTAATCTTTCACAATAACAGCCGCAACGTTGATTCGATCGGCTTGAAATTTGGTATGCGGACATGATTTTGCCGTCCAATGAGTCTGTTACATTTTGGTTGTCATCTGTCAAGCGGGAATGTCACCATCAAAAATGACAGAAAGCATATGACACAAAACTTGACTCGCTCTATGTCTTTTGAAAGCCCTTGAGAAACTGTATTCAAAATTGTTGAAAGTATTGCTCCGCATGGCATCTGTCCAATATTAAAAAATCTCAAAGTTCAAAGCTTTGTCATTTAATTCTTCAAAATTTATTCGATGGATTGGGACCAAATTTGGCAGAAATCAACACAACAACAGAATCAAATCACGTATGCAGTTTAAGCTCCCAATCCTCTCCCAGTCTGGAGCTACAAATTTTTATTCAATTTTTCTGTTTCACCCTGTATAAATTTTCTGCAAGAAATTCGAGCAAAACACCCGGTGAGGTGTGATTGCTGGCCATCTAAAGAATGTGTTCCACATAGTCACCATGCTCTTTCATTCAAAATCCCACGGGATTACATAAGCTCCTGGACTACAGGTTTGTTCGCGTCGCTTGCCCCTTCTGCACCCTAAAGTGCACCTGCACCTTAAAGTACATGGTAAAAGGTGTAGATGGTGTACGATCGACGCGAACGGTTTGAGTGCAGGCCACTCGTGCACGCAGCAGATTTGACAGTAGGCTAGAGAGTAAAATTCAAAATTCAGCACGAATAATAAATAGGCGGGTGTTACTGTCATCACTTTTAACGGTTCGGTGATCGTCCTTGATTCACTGGTAGTTGCAGCTATAATGCAGAATAATATGGATTTTTCTGATGAAGATGACGAATTTAATGACATTTTCATTTATTCTGAAGTTAATGATAAATAAGAAGGCAAGTACCTACCTATCACACCCCACAAGAGGGTCCCTGTCTCAAAAAAAATCACTGCATCCGCCAATACACTACATGCTAATACACTTGAGAAAGGATTACCTTGACGCTCAAAATAGACGGTCGGTCAGTTTCCACACATCCCTTTCAAATTTGACTACACTTCACTTACGTCTTCTTGAAACACGACCAATTTAATTTCTGTCCGTCACGTACACCAGCCAATAATATAAGTTAGGCGGTGGAGAAAATGTCAGACAAGCTTCAAAAATCCAAAATCCCCACCCTCTGCACGATCTACACCTTCTACACTACCTCTCAATCAAGTGCAGCAATTTCTGCCTAGACACTTGCGAGGCGAACGTCAACAAACTGCACCTTTTCTGCGACGCGAACGCTCAAAGTTGCTAAAAGTGCAGTTAGGGCAGAAAAGTGCAGAAGGTGCAAGCGACGGGAACAAACCTAAAGCCGCATCCACAGAGGATTAGTGCAGTTGGACTGCAGAGGGACTGCGTAGGTAATAAACCAATCTTACCACGAGCGTTCACATAGAATTAGTGCAGACCTAGCAACTTGACACGTTAGCTGCCGACCTGACGGAACAACCGTCAAACGGCTCTTTCTTGTTAACTTCTAAAATTTGGCATTCGCATCTCACAGTAGCAGATTCGCATTATCAGTCAAGTCATCACGCCGCAATGATAGCTTAGCAACGGAATCGTGAATTGTGATTGGCGATGGCAAGAAAATTGGCAAGGGCAGTGCGGAATGCCAGAAAACTTCAAACTTCTGCTATCCGAACTGCACTTTCACTGCCACTCGTTTCTTTCTCGTAAGTCTATGTGAACGCTCAATGCAAAAACCTATAGTTTAGCTTTTTTACCATACCGTGGCCACTGCACTGATCTTATGTGGATGCGGCTTTATGTCGTATACGACCCATAGATATATCGGTTGCCTATCTTTGACAAATAGGTGCGCTCGCCCTATGCAGAAGCGCCACCCACGATCTCCTCTACATCATTTCCATTAAATGCTACGTCACACGCCACACCACAGTCTTGCCGTGACAGTCACCACCTTTGCCTGCCGGAAGTCGATGTTTGCTCTTCGATTATGAAGAAGATTAAGAAGGCTGCTGTTTTGCGGCAATTTCCGGCTCCGCACTCATTCCATCGGAAGCTGCCTGCCTGAAACAGCAAAGCGTGAGGTAGTGGAGATTTTTTGCTTTTTATTGTACCGGCATTTCAATAAAGCGCATAATTCGCTTTCGCATCCCAGAGAGCGCCTTGGCATTTATATCGATACAGTTTAATTCCGGATGGCAACAAAGCTCGTTACGGAGCCATAGCGAGCGAGCAGAGCTTCATCATCGTGGATTCGTCGTGGCTTGGAGCTTTGCCGTCGGCGTCGTTGCGAATCGGTCCGTTGTTCCCTGTCTATTTTGTGAGCTTGCCTGCGAGCATTAGCGGGACCACCATTAATCAAATCGCTATCAATATTGTAGACTGCTTATGCATTATTCCGACAATACGTATAAGCAATAAGTAAGTGTATAGCTGATGGGCGTCTTATACTTCACAACAACACAATTTCTCAACGCTATAATACACGAGAGAAAAGTATATACACAACAATGGCGGAGAAAACTGGCGCCGGTTCTTTGAACATGTTTTTTTGTGATAGAGCCTCTTAATTGCCAACAAATAACATAATATCTGGTTTAACTCTTCACTGCTCAATTATTGCCAATTGCTCATCCTAAGCTTGATTGTTATAATACTAGTGGTAATTAAAGACGTTCACAATCGTATCTTCACGGTGAGTGACTGACTGATACTGTGCAAGTGTTTTGTGCTTTCTAAAGCTTCACTAAGCAAGGGTGCCCACTGCCCATGGGGACAAAGCAAGAGAGTACCTATGTAGCGCATTCTGGTGAGCAACGTTTGCAATAATGACCCTTCATTTGACTAAACTCGAACACAATACAATAAAACATTCAAAGCCTTGAATGAGTGCACACATTCCTTTGTCCACAAATCTTTGATCACTGCTGGGTGCTACAAACTTTGAGGGACGATCTCGATCCCTCATTGAGAATGAAGTCGGGAAAAAAACCTCTTGGCTTTGACTGTTTCCTCAAAAAGATACAGGGTGTTGAAGTTGACTTTCAGAATAGTTTTTTTTGCCGTAACTTCTACTGAACAATGATAATGGGTTATATCAAACATTCGTGGAAAAGAAGATAGGACACCCCTCTCCCTTTTTCCCCTATTTTCCACCTGCCTAGCTATTTTCCAAAACGGTTTCAATTTTGAACAACGTAGACAGCATATTTGTCCGCGTGCAGACTCAAGAATGCGTCAGCGTTCTTATACTCATCAGAGTCCTTCGATAAACCTTTCTCAAGATAATCGTTTTCACACATTTCATACACTTCTTCCATTCGACTCTAATAACAATACTTTGATTTGTTACACAATCTTCATAATCAAGACACCAGAGTCCGCCTCACTTGTTAATTCTAATTGATTCTAAAAGTCTGGTCAATAGTCAATGGTCATTCTAATCAAATACTGTCGGTCATTTCTTAGGTTTTCCTCGTTTCCCCTGTGTGATGAAAGCATACCGCTCCACCATCAGCATTGAATGGCGATCTGATCTTACAATATGACCTGCGTGATCAACTTTCAGTTTTCTCTTTCTCGTAAGGCAATGAAGCAGTCTTCGTCAAGCTGGTGTCGGTACCGTTCTGCTTCGTCCATCTTCAACATCTCTGGCTTTTTCCAATACAGCCATTCTGTTTGGCGGTTTTATTGTGCACACTCTTTCATGCTTGGCAAAATAATATTAGTGTGTTTCTGCATCCCATTGAGGGACTTGGCCTACAAAGCGGGAGGTTAGAGCTCCCGTTCTTCGTGCTCACTACCCGGTTGTCGCGGACCCCTGGAAGCCCGAGGTGATGGGGTAAGCATCACGCTTTAGACAACCACCTTAATACCCTTTGTTCACTTGCAGGTACCCAACTATTTATAGCGACTGGGTTGGTCGCTTGCCGGAAAGGTTGACGACAGCAATAAATTTTTCATTACTGCTGCCACGTCGTTTATAACTCACTAACCTGTAGGTTCGCAGTCCAGCGCTCCAACCGCTGAGCTACCGCCGACTCGCTTGGCAAAATTGGCACTTTGGAGTAAGCCTTCACCCCGGCCTTTACAGTTGAGACATGTGAAGCAAGACGTAGAGCTGTTCACTTGGAATTTCCTGACAGGAATTCTTTCGGCCATATTGGTACTTGAATAACCCATCTCCCCGTAATCTCCTACGGAATCGGGCATTTATCGTTACGACTAGCACCCGCGATCGCTATATCCTCGAAATGTAAGCACTTGTGATTTCGAGCTGCTTTCCGATGTTTCAAACTCAAATATTTATTTGCAAAATGAAGCCTCAAATAAATCGTTTGCAGGATTGACTTTTTCCTCTAAATTGGATACAGAATTTCAAAGTAGGAACAATTTTCCAAAATGATTACGGGTTAAAAATCAGGGGGAAAAGTAGAGCACCCATATTATCTTTGCCTCTGAAAATTTTCAATGAAACGCATTATTATTGTTCGATAGAAACTTATTTGAGTGAACTTTGGTTGGAATTGAATCAAAATCAGTTGAACGGTTCAAAGGTTACGGTAGAAAAAAACGATTTTGAGAAGTCAAATTCATCACCCTCAACCTTTTCAAGGGAACATTTTAGGACTGTATGTTTTTATTTTTGATTATGAATCATCCCTTGAAGTTTGTAACAACCAGTACTTAACACCCTGCATAGGGGTTTCGATGAACCGTTTGGAATGATCTTTGGAACGCGACTAAAACTTTAGCGAACATTCCAAAACCACCGTTTCGACTTCACCAGTATAGCTACCTCTGCGCTTGTTCTGGAACGTACTGGAAACGCTCAAACGCCTCGCAGCTGGCAACACTATGCTAGGGATGTTCGATCTTTCCGAAAAGATCGATCTTGTGGATCGATCTAGATCGATTGTAACAAAATCGATCCTATAAAGGATCGTCTATAAAAGATCGATCTTCCAAAAGATCGAATAAAGATCGAGCAAGTAAACTAAAGAGTAACTGACGTAGACGTAGAAGCTGATGGTACATTGATAATGATATAGTAGTTACTAGTTACTGTAAGAGGCCGTGTCGAATTATCGTACAATTCGACACAGCAGCAATGTCACTGTAATTGAGTAGTTTCCGAGATAGATAATAGATGGCGGCAATGCGAGACTCTCTAACTGCAAACTGCAAGTGTGGTTGTGGGCCCATCATGGCATCCTGCTGATCAGTGCCTCTGTCAGTAGCGAATGTAGCGAAAGATCGAAAAACCGATCTCTGTCCCAAAAAATCGATCTCATAAAAAATCGGAGCTGAGACGATCGATTCAAAAGATCGAGAATCGCAAGCGAAAAGATCGATCTTTCTGAAAATCGATCTAGATCGAACATCCCTACACTATGCTGATATCACGCGTTCATAGTCGAAATGTATCAGGCTATGAAAGGTATGCTTGGATTCGTTCGACGCGACGCACACACAACCTATAGGCCACGTGCATGACAAGGAGCGCCGCCGCGGAATGTGAAAGCGATTTAGTTAGCGAACATCTCACTAGGTGGCGCTCGTGTCGACTCAGAACATTTTATCAAACATTCTGAATTTTCTTTACGTGGTGGCTCCATCACAACATGCACAACCAACAAATACACGAGAAATGAATGATGTCGTATCTGATGTCAAAAGAAGTTGCAACAACCACGTCAAAGCTGTCGTCTGCCAGCTGTCTGCTGTCAAAGATCACAAGACGTTCTTATTTCCACCACCATGGGCTCTGTGTGTCTTACACGTTGACAGCTCAATGTCATGCACATATCCCATAGAAGCGACTAGCTGAACTTTCTCGGCTGGCTCCTACGCCGCAATTAGATTATAAAAATTCAAAGATGTTTTGTACGTATCTACCTACTTCTGAATGAAACTCTGTTCAATAAAATTTAAATCTGTTTAAGTTTCTGAGTCTGATTGATTTCTCAGAGTCTCGCCAAAAAATCATTTCCATTCGGTGAGGGGAATCTGCGGGGCAACATACACACTTCATCGTCAGTTCAAAACCAACAACAATGAACTCAGTGAACACATTCATTTTTACAAAGCTGAATATGGCACGGCTGTGTGAAATGTAGCAGCTCTGCTTTCACATTAGAACAATGAGCCAAATGCAATTCAATTTGGAGGATATTCATTGAAGTTAATGAAAAGTTTCGTGCGCCAGGAAATTGCCGGGTTTTTCCACCCTTTTCCCGACGATGTTGAACGATATCGTTTCAAAATATAGCCATTCGTTATTGTGCCCATTTCGTTGGTACTTGCTGAATATACATTTTGTCGAATGTGGTAAATACATAGTATAGTCCGGACGATAGTGGGAAATACTTTACACCAAGCATTGTCACTTTGCGTGCCTGTTGCTGAGACCACACTTGACCAATCTGGATGTGGAGCTTTGACTATGTGGAGCCACCTGCACAAATCGTGCAGACACTTTATACGGGGTGCAGTAGAAAAAAAATTGTTGAAAAATCGTAAATCGTGAACCATAACTGGTGGACGTAATTCGACGTGCGAATCTAAGAAGTTAAGAACATCCTAACTCGATTTTTGGCCATTTTGAGTATTGTACAATTTCTGCTGTAAAAATGTCTGCTCTTTCGAATGGTGCAATCAGAATTTCAATCCAAAATTTTATAGCAAAGTTGTGAACAAAAATAGTAACATCCTAACTTGGTTTCAGCGGGATTCTGGAACCGCATCATCCTAACTTGAGTTAAGATCATATTCTAGCGTCGAATAACATCCTAACTCACGCTCCACAAAAAGAGCAGACTGCGTATTAGTGGCAGAGCGAGAAAGCGGGACTCACTTTGGTATTTATTTCAAGATTTCCTCTAGTTTCTTTGTTAATTTATGGAAAAAAATTGTACAGGGTGTTCACATTGAGATTGTATTACCCCTTTTCCTAGCCACCTTATCCCTAAACCAATATAAAAAATAAGAACAGATTCTTGTAGAATTTTCCCTAAATTTTTCAAATCTGCTCCTAAAAAATTAATAAATAGATGGATGAAAAAATAATTGATTCTCACTCTTTTTTTTTCGGATCCTTAATTTGCAGGGTGTACCAAAAAAATATCTTGTTTTATTACATCTTACATTTGAATAATGCATTTCATGCAGACTTTTGTCCCGATCACAAAGATAGGTACAAACATATATGATTCTTACAGGCTCATTTGTTGAAAAAATGGAAAAATGGTTTAAACAAAATCCTCAAAATAACCTTGACTGATTTTTCAATATTTTTGAACTGTTACAATGATAAAATGTTGGTAGTTCCTTTGTCAAATGAGCCCGTGGGTGTTAAATTTTATATTTCGTTGTAGTCAAGACAAAAGTCTGCATCGACTGCATTGTTCAAATGTAGGATGTGATAAAAAAATATATACATACAGGGTGATTCATGAGTGATCTTACATAGGCTAATGGGAGATAGAGGACTTTGAGGCGAGTCAGGATCCACTGAGGAAATTTTGTTTTCTCCATTGGTTACGAAGATACAGGGTGTTTTGTGTGTTTCGTGTGAAACTTTGATCAGCGATATTTCTGAAACGGCTGAAGATATTGTGTTGAAATTTACCAGTAATATTTCTCTGCTGGAACTATCCAGAAGTCATACCGGGTGAGTCAAAATCCAGGGCCGGAATTGAAAAAATGTGCCCCTTTTTTATTTGATCAAAAAGTACAAAAAAGACCGCTTTTCTGAAAAACTGTTATCGGATTCGAAAAGCTAAGGAAAAATGCTTCAAGAATCACTCTTCAATTTAGATGGCACACCTAGACCGTTTCGAGTCTAATTTTGGTTTCGCTCTCGATTTTGTCATAAAAAAAAATTGTCAGCTCTGAAATTTTTTTTCAACCAAGCCCTTTTATTCAACAGAGCCAAGCCGAAAAATGAGTTCCAATGAATTCGATCAAACAATGAGTCGATTATGTCCGGTCAAAAATGGAAACTTACCCACAAATATTACTTTTAATTTTTTTGTCGAAACGGTCTAGGTGTGCCATCTAAATTGAAGAGTGATTCTTGAAGCATTTTTCCTTAGCTTTTCGAATCCGATAACAGTTTTTCGGAAAAGCGGTCTTTTTTGTACTTTTTGATCAAATAAAAAAGGGGCACATTTTTTCAATTCCGGCCCTGGATTTTGACTCACCCGGTATGACTTCTGGATAAGTTCCAGCAGAGGAATAATACTGGTAAATTTCAACACAATATCTTCAGCCGTTTCAGAAATATCGCTTATCAAAGTTTCATACGAAACACACAAAACACCCTGTATCTTCGTAACCATCGGAGGAAAAAAAAATTCTTCGGTGGATCCTGACTCGCCTTGAAGTCCTCTATCTTCCATTAGCCTATGTAAGGTCACTCATGAATCACCCTGTATATTTTGCGACACCCTGTAAATTTACGCCCTAGTAATTTTTCATTGGAAAATCCAAAAATACAGCAAAAATCCTTCAAGAACCATTTTATTTTCATTTTTGGAATTGCGTCAGTGATAAGGAGCTATTGAGGAGTATCAATATTAACGTAAATCCCGCTACAACAGATCACAAAAATCTGCAGACAGACTACTTCAGTGGGGCCTTGGGACATGTCCGAAAACAGTTGATGAACAAAAAATACCAAAAGATGGAGAAAACTCCAAAATAAAAACCGAACTGAAAAACTTAGGTGGGTGCCTAGCAGGTGAAAAGACATCTAAGATAACACGACTTGAACAATATCGATTCAAAAATCCGATTAACACTAAAAAAGGTATACCTACATGCTCAATATACCTAAAATTTCTGATTTATGCACGTAGTTGCATATAGGTATAGTTTGTCAAGAACATTATCATCCTATCTCAAGTTAGGATGATATTAGCACGTATGTTTACGCGAACAGGTATAATTCGCAATAGAAAATTATCATCCTATCTCAAGTTAGGATTCAACCGTTCCCGTGAACTTAGAACGGTATAATCCTAACTCGATAAAATCGTCAAAATCAGGTGAAAAATATTGAAATTGCCAAGTTTAGGGACGGAAATTGAAAGTTCACATAATGAGGCAGTATTCTACTAAATTTAGTAAGAGTCAGTCATTCCGGTCGATCGTTATCAATTTTTCAAACATTAAATCTTGTTTCGGCTCTCCTGAAAAGTAGCGATTTTCAAGTTAGGATGTTCTTACATGCGCACGTCGGTATGTAAATCAGGATATTGATGACTGATTCCATGCTCATGAAGATGCTGTAAACAATCATCGAAATATCGAAGTTTCGCCACTGAAATATCTTGAGGCGTTTCCGAAATACGCCGAAAGAGGTGAAATTTCCTAATTTTTTTTAATTTTTAATAAATCAGTTGTTTTTGGAGATATCGAGCTGCAACTTGATATTCCGACAAACAATTTATGTTTTCAATGAAACGCGATGTGGAGCCATCGACAAAGCCTGCTAGATTCGAAACTAAGGTCTTTAGTATGGGAGCATAGGTCGTGCCGTGTGCAGCTTCGTGAAGATATATAGAGTTAAGTCTCAATCGATTCCTGGGGGATCAAGGACTATGAAAAAACATGGTGGAATACTGGCATTTACTGCAGGCAAATATGGTGGAGGCGCCAAGATGGGCTCCATCTGGTAATAAAAAACTGGCTGTAGCTCAATTGTTTTCCAACGGATTTCAACATCTGACACGTCATTTTGTAAACCAAAGAATTCTCTTCTTACTTCATGCCTAAATTTACAAACGTCATTCCGTGAAACTGTCAAAATTGTTTTATAAGATATGCTAAATTCCGCCATTTTTTGAAGATTATCCGATATTTTTGAAACCTGGCAGTATCATAGATCTTGAGGTGCTCTTCCCGAATTTCTACTTTTCCACTTCGTATGTTTGCCGTTTTGGCCGCCATATTGGAAAGATGGCGCCCAAAAAACAGTTTTTTGTCAATATCTTGAATTTGACTGACTCAAGATTAAAACGTGTATATGCGGAGGAAAGCCCATTCAAATCTCTACAATTTGACATATCAGTCATTCATGTGCGATTTATGGTTCTTGAGTTAGAGCTTTCAGTACTTCCAGAAGCATCAACTTTCGGCATTCAATCAGCATCTTAAATTGATACCACCGTCATGTAGTAAGCAAATTAACCATAAATAGCTTTTGGCCATTAACCATAGATGATGAAAAATTTAGAAAATCGATCATGGTGATGTTATTTGTGTAATTACAGGGTGAACTGTGAAAGTAAATTGACTTTAGAAAGAAATAAAGGTAATTATAGCATTTGAAGGATATCAGATACATTCGACACTCATTATTATGATGAAATTTGGGGTCATTGTTCAGAATATTCACTTTTCCACTTTGTGTCTCTGCTGTTCTGGCCATAATTTTGGAAAGATGGCGTCCAAAAAACATATTTCCGGAAAATTTTCGGAAAATTTGTCATGAAATTTCAGGCTTCATATCAAAAGTGGAAGTCTATCAAATTCTCCAAAATTTGACATCTAAATCACTCATGTGCGACCTACGGTTCACAAGCTATACCCTTTCAAAGTCAATTTTCCCTCAGAGTTCAATCTGTAGTTGCATAACAACCATTACCATGATTGATTTTCTGGATATTAATGGTCTGTGGTTGACAACTTATCATTATTCATGGTCAATTTGACTGCCACGTGGAGCTAAGATCAACTTGATATGCTAATTGGATGACAAAAGTTGATGCTTCAGGGAGTTCTAGAAGCCATAACCCAAGAACCGAAAGTAGCACGTACACGAGTAAGGTGTCAAATTGTAGAGAATTGAATAAGCTTCCATTTGCATACAAACGCTTCCACCTCACATTAACTGAAATGAAGATAGTGACAAAAAACTGTTTTTTGGGCGCCATCTTTCCAATATGGCGGCCAAGACGGCAAATATAGGAAGTGGAAAAGTGGAAATTCGGAAAGGGCACCTCAAGATCTATAATACTGCCAAGTTTCAAAAACATCAGACAACCTTCAAAAAAGGCCGGAATTTAGCATATCTTATAAAGACAATTTTGACAGTTTCCCGAAATGACGTTTGTAAATTCAGGTATGAAAAAAGAAGAGAATTTTTTTGTCTACGAAATGACGTTCCAGATGTTGAAATCCGTTGAAAAACAAACGAGCTACAGCCAGTTTATTATTACCAGATAAGCCCATTTTGGCGCCTCCACCATATTTGCCTGCAGCAGATGTCAATATTCCACCATAATTTTTCATGGTCCATGATCGCCCAAAAGTCGTTTAGAACATATCTCTACATATCTTCACGAAGTTGCACACGGCCAAGCTTTTTTGACCCTATGCCTCCAGACTACTTTAACTTTTTTCCCATCTTGAGCGCCATCGCCAAATTGTCCTTTGTGGAATGGTTATGGAAAAACAACAGGTAATCACTTTATTGTACACACACGATCGTCTTATTATGAAAAACCAGGTCTTGAATTACGGCCAAAGACCTCTTCGCACAAGAAACGTTATCAGGCCTGCCTGACTGACTTGTTAAGCAGCTTGCTGCACAAAAATGTCAGTTACAATTCATTCAATAATTATTTCAAGTCAATAGGTCATGAGCCTTGAAAAAGATTTTAATTAAATCGAAACGTCGGCAAATACCTAGGATTTTTTCTTGTTTGTGTCCAAAAATATACCCCAAGAGAAAATCCTTCATCACTGAATCCAAATGGACAAGAATCAGAATCAAAAGTTATCAGGTTCGTTTTTCTTGATTTCTTTCAACTTACGTGACAACCATGACCAAATGGAACTCTGGATCGATTACATGTTCGCGTTATTATAATCCTCATTATTCTGTGCAGCCAGTCCATGAATTTCAGTCTCATCAGCCAAATAGTGTTCTTTTGGCAAACAGTTGAACAAAAATTTGCTTCGATTTTTGTGAAAAAGGCAAAAACGGCAGTCACGTCGTCTCCTCAAACCCGATTGAAGAAAATCTGGTACCAAAAATGCTACCAATTGATAGTGAAAGAGTTCGGTGGAATTTGTTTTGTAGTTTTATGCCAAACAGACATGGATTGTTCCATTCTAGTTCTGCAGGAGGGACGTCAAAAATGCTGCTACAGCTTATATTTCAGACGTTTCTGGCCATAGTCAACAAAAAACGTTCCAAATATGAGCTGTAGCAACATTTCAATTCAACGTCCCTCCTGCAGAACGAGGATCAAGCAATCCGTTTCAGTTTAACTTTAAACTTCATAGCACATCCCACCGAACCCTTTCACTATCAATTGGTAGCTCCTCAATTAGGAAGTTGCATGTTTTTTTTTGTGGTCGGCAATGGATAGAGCATCCAAAAATATAGCTTATCAAATTATAAAAATAAAAAATTGGTCCCATAATCATTGCTTGAAAAAATTATGAAATTCGGCGCCCAATTCTGCACATTCAAACGGACTGAATTATTGGCGCGCTTGGTGGTGCTGTCGTTCTTTCCTATTGGTTGAAATCTCCTGGGGAAATTCTTGTTTTCACCAGTTAAGTTGGTAACACTGGTTGTCACAAACACATGTTTGATGTCGGACTTGTCCAAGGCCAATCGGATAACTTACCAAGAGTGAGTGCCATAAGTGTGATTACTGTTCCTGAAACTACACTACTTTTTCGAACACCTCTCTAACTTTCAACACCTGTTTCTAGCAGTTTTCTAAGCATCTTCTAGGCAAGAAGACCTTCTAGGTTATGTTTTATGTCGATGTCGGTGAGCTTCAGTGCGGAGGGGGCAATGGAAGGGAAGACCAATCAGAGGATCCTTCGACCCCAATACATCACACCAATAGAAATGCGTTTGCGGTCACGTGATTTTTTTGAAATTTTTCTGGATTTTCAAATTGATTATAATCAGAGGAAAAAAAATTGTGTGAGGTTTTACATAGAGAGTGTACAATAGTATGCTTAAAATTACAGAAAACAAATACTTCCAGTCATTTTTGAAAAACTTGCAACTTCCTAATTGGATACAGATTTACCTCAACCTAGTGGCGGGGTTAAAGGCCAAAAATGTAATGATCTGTGCATTTTGTGATAAAAGCATGAAATTTGGCATGCGTGTTCAGAAGACCCTCGTTTGCAATTCCAGATGTGGCGCCACGCAAGATTTCGCACCAGAGGCACTGTATTGCGGTTAATATACCTGCTAGGGGTAAATTCTGCAAAAATGGTTTCTGGCCGGTCTCTGGTACCGCAGTCGGTATTATTTAGTTCTGTTCAGCTAAAACTACATGTAGAAATGAGTGAAGAGTGCATTTTCACAAGCAAAGTTCCAAATGCTGCCTTTATACGTTGTTTTAATACATTTTAAGGCCAACTTTGTTTTAGGACAGGAAACATGGTAAAAAAATTGCCAAAACCTCGGCAAAGATATGAACGTCCTGAAAATTTGATATTCTGTTCAGAATTAAGTGCCCTACTACATATCTAAAATTGTCAAAAATCGCACCCCGAGGCATCGGGTTATTGGAGGGGGGGTAAAAAATTGCAACTCAAAATTAAAGGTATAGAACCCGATGGAACCCGTCAACCCAATGGATGCAAATACGTCGCATCACATCCCGTTGATACAATTTTGGCACAAAAAGTGTCGATCATTGTTGTAGGGGAGTCGCGGGGGAGGGCGAAACTCGGCTGGGTGGCTCTTTTTCTTCCTGGGCCATGAAGAATCGATCACGACAAGATTGGTATCTTTTCCGACTAAATACAATGTCCTGAACTTGAATCCGATGTATAAATTTGGACAAAAACAAGTTTAAACAAGTTAACTTGAGAAAACCTGTTTTTTCTTTGACAATTTCCACAAAACTTTTTTTTACTGTTAGAGGAATTCATCTTTGAAAATATTTTAGAGGCCATTAGATTGAACTGTATTCTTCACGAAAATCATCCATTCGATCTGTAACTTTGTTTTTCGAGATAGAAAAAATCGATTTGAACTTTGGTCGGCACAGGCCGTCGTCTACCACTGACCAGAACACTACACCATGTATCTTTAAATGAAAATAGCCCAAACTATCTGAAAAATTATAACTCATCTTTGAAAGTTCGAGGATCTGTGCAGAACTAAATTCCCTATAACATAAACAAAATCGTCATAAATTGTAATGCAGGGTATTGAGCTATTACTTGAAGGTGCATGCTGTAGTGTTCTGGTCATTAGTGGACGCCGGGCAGTGCCGACTAAAGTTCAAATCGGTTTTTTCTATGTCGGAAAACAAAATTACAGATCGAATAGATGATTTTCGTTAAGAATACAGTTCAATCTAATGATCTCTGAAATATTTTCATAGATGAATACCTCTAACAGTAAAAAAAAGTTTCGTGAAAATTGTCAAAGAAAAAACAGGTTTTCTCAAGTTAACTTGTTCGAACTTGTTTTTATCCAATCTTACACATCGGATTCAAGTTCAGGACGTTGAATTTAGTCGGAAAAGATACCAATCTTGTCGGGATCGATTCTTCATGGCCCAGGAAGAAAAAGAGCCACCCAGCCGAGTTTCGCCCTTCCCCACGACCCCCCTTCAACAATGATCGACACTTTTTGTGCCAAAATTGTATCAACTGGTTGTGATGCGTCGAACTACGACGTATTTGCATTCATTGGATTGACACGTTCCATCGGGTTCTATACCTTTCATTTTGAGTTGCAATTTTTTACCCCCTCTCCAATAACTCGAAGCCTCGGGGAGCGATTTTTGACAATTTTAGATATGTAGTAGGGCACTTAATTCTGAACAGAATATCAAATTTTCAGGACGTTCATATCTTTGCCGAGGTTTTGGCAATTTTTTTACCAAGTTTCCTGTACTGAAACAAAGTTGGCCTCAAAATGTATTGAAACAACGTATAAAAGCAGCATTTGGAACTTTGCTTGTGAAAATGTACTCCTCACTCATTTCTACATGTAGTTTTAACTAAACAGAACTAAAAAATACCGACTGCGGTACCAGAGACCGGCCAGGAACCATTTTTGCAGAATTTACCCCTAGCAGGTATATTAACCGCAATACAGTGTCTCTGGCGCAAAATCTTGCCTGGCGCCACATCTGGAAATGCGAAGGAGGGTCTTCTGAACAAGTATGCCAAATTTCATGCTTTGATCACAAAATGCACAGACCATTCCGCTAACCCCCCCACTAACCGAATTTGAGTGGACGACGTGACCCTGTCGTTTTTGCATTTTTCATAAAAATCGAAGCAAACTTTCTGTTCAACTGTTTGCCAAAAGAACACCACTTGGCTGATGATGATGAAATATAGTGACTGGCTGCAAAAGATAATGTGGATCATAATATTGCAAACATCTAATTGATCCAAAGTTCCGTTTGGTCATGGTTGTCACGCAAGTTGAGGAAAATCAAGAAAAACGAAATTGATAACGCTTCTTGAGCTGAGAGGTCATTGCCACAGTTCAGGACCTGGTTTTTCATAATAAAACCGTGTATGTCGAATAAAGTCGGTACCTGTTGTTTTTTTAACAATTCCAACACGGGCAATTTGAAGATGGCGCTCACGATGGAAGGGAAGTTGAAAAACTTAGTTTTGAATCTAGGAGGCTTTGTCGATGGCTCCACATCACGTTTCATTGAAAACATAATCGTTGTCATATATCTCCAAAAACAACTGATTTATTGAAAAAAAAATTAAGAAATTTCACTTCTTCCGGCATATTTCGGAAACGCCTCAAATTATTTCAAAATTGTTTGCAACATCTTCATGAGCATGGAATCAGTCATCAATATCCTGATTTACATACGTCCACCGGTTATGGTTCACTATTTACGATTCTCCAACAAATTTCTTCTACTGCACCCTGTATAACGTGCTGCACGATTTGCGCAGATGGCTCCACATCCAGATTGGTAGAGGGTAAAGGACATAGAATGTTTTCAACAACTTTCTAGCACTCTACTACAGTCTGTTCACCGATAGAACGGACTTTTTTGAATTTCAGTGATGTAACCGATAGCAAACAAAAGCACCAAAGACTGTAACAACATAGGCGCGTTTGGAACCAATATTAGTTTTGTTCGGTTGGTAGTCTTACCCGGGCAAATTATTCCTACGCCAAGCCAATGGCATTACATTCAGCGAGTTTGACACTTCGTACGATTTCTAACCTCCATTTCTCTATGATGTTTGTTATTTTTAGTCGGCTCGGCTGTTGTGAGTGTTGGTGTAATAAAATCAGCTTTATTCAAAAAAAAACTTTCTTATTTATTAAAATTGGTATTAAACTGGTGTCATTCAAAATTACCATAGCACTTAGCTGTGATTAGCGGAAATAAGCACCTCTTTCTAACTGGAATTTTAAATTTCGCGGGTAACGCTCGGGGACTACTTTTCAAGCGGAGGAATCTGGTGGTCATTTCTATCAGTGTATAGAGTATATACCTCCATATTATGCACTGTTGGGATGGTCCGACACTTTTGGATCACCCTGTATACATATAAGAGCTGCATGGCCTGGAAGGTCTGATTCGAACTCACAGCGGCATCGGCAGTAAGCACATCAGCGAAATTTAATGGAGTACTTCCAGATGTGACTTTTCATGTGATGTGATGTGTTCAGGTGTGTTTATCAATAATTGAAGTATCCGCCGCAAATAATATTTAGTTAACACCGAGGTTAATACATATTATTGAGCGATCATACCCTTGACGACATTGTATATGTGTATTTGATCGTCTTGATGTTTCAGCGTCTACCTAATGTCTCATGGGACAGAGATTTAGAATTCTAGCTCCTAGATTCAAGACGCATATTCAAATCATTCCTGTGTAATGCGTTGATATTGTTACGAGCGGCGATCCCGTGCATTCGGGTAAACACGCGATCTTTCTGGATTCTTCCATCCATCATGTAGCGGTGTAGATACAAAAGCGGTGCTCCGTACGTTTTCAGAAGTATACGCAATGGCTTGGCATTGGGAACCTTTAACGCTTGATCAAGGCACATCTGTTCATTTCGGCGGAGGTGCAGACATTCTGGAGCACACGGGAAACACGCGGAAGGTGTGTAATTATTCTGGAGTGGTATAGAGAACCATATGCCAGGCCACTATGGAAATTGCTGGAGGATGATAGAATGCTCGGGAATGCTCATCGGAGACATATTAAAGCACCGTCCTCAATGCGACAGTCAGTATTGAACTGGAAGAGACAGCGAGTGGATAAGAAGCGATAGTACCTGCGATATATTCCAAGCGTGAATGATTGTTGGCGTGTATTTATTGTAGTACGCAGTAATAAACAGTGTGTTTTAAAACGATCGTCTCCAATTATAATCGAACCCGTACCCGAAATACGTAACAATATATTGATAACGATTAGGTACCACTCGAGCAATCGAAAACAATCGATTATTTCTTCCCTCGTAATTCGCCACTTTCCTTGAAACGCCATTCGAGTTGCTCATAACAATAACTGTCTTTGTCTATTGACGAATCGAGGATTGCCTAATCGCACTCCTCTAGCCAGCTATCTAAATCATTGTGAGAAGGCTTAATTAGGCAGATCTACTGGAACTCTGATCTCATCAGATTTAGCAATCACTTCGCGTATTTCTTGCTTCACTCTTTGTGCTGTATATCTGCTAGTTCTGGCGCGGTCCGCCGGCCGAATGGTGCCGCTTTTTGTGCCAAACCATCCCTATGTGCGGTCGGTAATCCCGAATATAATAAAGTAGTAATTGGCACCGAAGATAAACACAATATTGGCAGGTCGTGCCGTAAATCAGTGGCGCTTAAGCGTTTTAAGCCCCATGGATCTTCATTAGGGCGCCGCCTCTGCGATCGTTGGGCGTCGAAACGTGCGCATTTTTTCGATGATTTTTTTCCCTCTTGTTGGGTTGGCGGCATTGCCGGTGTCGCTGCATGGCAGCGCGAGCATCCTCGTCGTGATGTTGGCAGTAGTGGTTGTCGCAGCGCTATAACGACCGCTAGCATACGAGACATGCTAATTGTTTTTGTTTCGTTATATGGTTACGACACGTCGCTTTAAGTACCATCTCCAGATAATAAATGTTATTGCGGGTTCATTATATTCGCCACCTTCTGGTTGTGTGCGACTTGATGCACAGACTTACTTGTGAACTACAAGGCTATACTAATTACTAACTATACTACACTTCAGCTATTTCACTGCCAGCTATTTTTACTACTATGGTGCACGGTTATACAGTTGCAAGGGGAGCAGGAAAAACCATAGGGGAATTAGTGGCAAAAGCTCGGAAAGCTTCACGCTTTTCACTGTACTGACTGACGTGAGGGTACCGTGAATTATTCTAATCCTGTAGTGAATAATGAAGTGGGAATTTGAGAGTGTTTTCATGTGAAGTATTTAAACATCAAACAATAATTTACTTATGCCGTCATAGACCACTGCATACACAAGTTTTGCATTGCCTACTCGATGGGGGCCATGGTCGATTTTGCTCTCGCTAGAGTGCGCGAAGGTGGGTGAGGACCACTAGGGATTTTATCTAGATTGACGTCCACGTAGCTAGGAAGTTCCTGTCAATAGAGTCAAGTGTCATGAATTAAAATCACACTGATAATGGCTTAAGCACATACTCAAATAGCTATATACCGCTCATGAACCTATTGCGCATTCTGCCGCGCCGCGCAACAGAAGGGAAGTTAGAGAATGACGCTATCTTGATATGGTGATTTTCCAGTGTATCTCAAAATACCGAGCTATATAGCTACCATAAAATGTCTCGAGGGCTGTGAACCTGATCAAACCTTCTGCAATTATTTTACAATAGCGATCCAGTTTTCTCAAGTAGGTACCATTACGTAAGTGTATTTAGTTTTCTTGAAATCACGAAATAATCACATCGAGTTGGATGGTTGGGAGCCACTGTACTCTGAGTAAACCGTCAAGTGACAGCTTCTTGACAGTCTAAATAAACATCACGCAGTTAACCAAACTTTCGGATGCTGGACTGATCGCACATCTTTTCTTCACCTGTTGATCCCCACTTGATGTTATTAATTAGTGTTGATTCCACGTACTTTGAGTAAGAAGCTAAATAATGTCGTGCTTAGTCAAGTGGCCAAGTAGCGAAGAGCGAAGTGGTGCCAGTCCACACCACCCAAAATCCCTAAATAACCATGAAGATGGCGGCGCCCATTATTGCAGGTGTCGGACGTCTCTCTTGCGCAGTATAGCTATTCAAGTAAATGGAGTTAAGTTGGGAAAGGCTGTCAAGAATAACAAGAGCCCGACACCTGACGTGATCCCTGAAGTAACAGTGGTCCCTGGCCCATGTCGCGCCCTCTGCAATGCGATTGCGAGAATACATCCCATTTAATCGCATTATTTCCTTCGAATGGAGCAATAGATCGTTTCAGTCTAGTTGTCGGATGATTTTCTTTCTATACAGGATGTCCGAGCCAAAACTTACATTTGCGATAATTTCCGCAATTGTCAAGATACAGATTTAAAATTCCAGTATCAATTAGTGACGCGGGGGACATAATAGGCACAAGTAAGAGCGAAGTGGATCAATTCGTTCCACCCCTAGCAACCCTAACATTTTTTCAAATAGCACCCTCCCCTCGCCCCTTTTTTTTTATCTTGATTGTTTTTGAGAAAGACTGTCATTCTTGATTAATCTGTAAAAAATTAAAAAAAGTTCATGAGAATAAAAAAGAAGTGCCATAATAGTACTTTGTGTATCAAGGCCATAAAGGTAATACTTTTTGGCCGAATCTGAAATTTTGTAGCCAAGGCTTAGCCGAGGCTGCAAAACAGGTGAAGTCAAAGAAGAACCTTTTGGCTGAGGTGCACACAACATTTTTTAGGCAACTATCACAAAAAAATTAGCAAAATACTGATGTTTGAGTTGTTTGATTTCTTACTCGCAATCGCAAGAGTGCTTTTCTTCATGAAACATAGTTACCTGTGACATTAGAAAACAAAATCTATATGTATATTATTATGACAAGTCAATGATGAACGACTCATCATCGGGTAGTGAAAGCGATTTTTCTCAAACCCCGCCGGCACTAACTGAAGCTCAAATGCGGCAGCTTTGGATTTGCTTCCGCTGAAATCACAAGCTGTATAGTACCTGAAGCAGTATGAATATTTTGTGAGTTGGTGCCTGTAAAACAAAGCAAAAAACTGGACAGGGTCTGTTTATCTGGCGTACTTTTCGGTAAAATCACAATCGTGCAAGTCATCAACATTGTGGTCTATTTATTCCATGTTGAGGGCTACGGTGTCCATCGAAATCCAACAGACACGCGTGTTTCGGACCTACTTGGGCCAATTTTTACGACATAAGCATAACCATGACCAACATAACAAAATAATGAAATTGCCTTTGACTTTGACAGCATTCACATTGACATTGTAGCATCGAATTGACCAATGATGTAGTAGCGTAGCAATCTTGCAACTGAAATCACCTCGGAAATCACCGCAGTGGGCACCAACCTCACGGAGAAAATAACTGTATATTTCAAATTTATGTAATTATTACATCTGATTTTGGGTCATCAATGAATGATTAATTGCTCTTTATCAATCAGGTATACCGCCGACTACTCCGTGATGTAAATATTCGACAGCTAAATCAGTCTGAAATCATGCAACGTGAAAAAAGCAGAATGACATTAGCCTCCCAACAAAGTAAAACAAATGAGGTTTAGCGGCCGACAAGGGAAATATTGACATAAGCGTACAAAAAAGACACTTTTGGGACGTCAAAAACGACGTAAAGGAAGCTTTTGTGTATTGGTCGCCTGGAAAAGAAAATAGGGATTGCTAGAGTGGAACGAATTGGTTTGCTCCGTTCTTACTTGATGTGTATACCGATGTCCCCCGCGTCGACACTGTGAAATTTGGAATCTGTATCTTGAAAATTGTATTGGTAGTGTGAAATGCCGACCGGAAAGTTTCGGGGACCTAGTGTCGTCCGGTGCGGGCCATTTGGCGGGGCTTTTCTTTTTGGCGAAATATGTTGAAATCGGAGCACACAAATTTCCGATGTAAATTTTTTCGATCAAGTCCACTTATTTTCAGATGCTCTATTATCTCCCAAAATATCGACAAAAAGACGATGACTTCTAATAAGACCAGCGTAACTCGTGAGACACGGTTAAAACTAGTGTATGTCACGAGACTTAGAACTAGCGTAACTCGTGGTTTGCCAGATGGATTAGCGTATTTCCGATTTGATTTGCATGGGAGATACGCTGGTTCATTTGGTAAATGCAGAAATACGCTAGTTCATTTGGTACGTGGTCGGTTGGTAACGTTCAGAACCACGAATTACACTAGTTCTAACCACAGACTTTCTAACTAAGCCTCGCGACATACGCTGTAGATTGTAGATTAGAGGTAGTCGTTTGGTCTCGGAGGATCCTTTCTGCACTGCGACCTATAAGATCTTTTGTGCGTGACCATGCTTCTAAACTGCTTGACAATTGAACTGCAACACCTAAAAATTAGGTGCGTTTTCAAATTGAGATAGCTCGAAAAATATCTGACGGATTCCAGAAATTCAGGCATGTGAGGAAAGATCATTTCTTTGACTATCGAGTGCTGGTATTGATGATAAGGTTGATTGCACAATTTGTCATATACAGGGTGCCAACGGAGAGCGTGCAGATATGGGCAATCTTGCACCTTGTGCAACTTTCGAAAAAAAAGTCCGAGATTTTTTCTATCGCGTGCTTTTGAAAGGTTGAATCATTATGCCAAAACGGTTTTGGAATTTTGATCCTAACTTTTTTTTCAAAAAATTGTGCTCATATTTCTGAAATATGCACTTTCTGATTAAGAAAAAGAAATAGAGACATTGTTTGTTTTCAAACGGCGTCCATATTGAATTTACTCACGAAGATTTCCATTTGAGCCTCCACATCCCCTAGAAACTACCCCTTTTGGGACACCGTCTCACAACAAGATATGCAATGCTTCATTTAAAAGGCCTAAGAAAAGTACTTATCAATAATTGGATTGAAATAAGTATACTAGGATGACCTCACACGTACAGCTCCCTAAAAACCACCCCTTGACTTCAAGGGACAGGGTTGGTATGATAAGACATGCAATAGATGAAAATTCCAAAAAACGTCTTTTTCAACTGTTCATAACGTGTTTCAACGTCTTTCACAACTAAAAAAGTGATGCTACACGATGACCCCTTACGTAAGTAATCCCAACAGTAGCTAACCTCTCGAAAAAAGAACTACCCTTTAAAAAACCAGTATTTTCGCAATACCTCATTTGTTAGGATTTTAAAAAAATCTGTCGCAATAGTTTGCCGCTACGATGATTTTATTCACATATCTACCCGAAACTACCCCTTCAACTACCCCTCCAATATCGCATAGCCTCTACCTTGATGCGTTATTTACGAGTTGAAAGAACTTCTGCCTACTAACCGTTTCATTTAAATGATGGTGTTTTCTACGATGATAGTACAAAACCTTTCCTGAAACTACCCCTAGCGATCGCTCCTTTAGTAAAAGGTATACAATACCTCATTTGGAAGCTCATAGAAGGTGCGATTGAATAAGTTCAAAATGATTTCGCGATGACCTTACACGCATCAAGGTAAAGGCTATGCGATATTGGAGGGGTAGTTGAATGGGGTAGTTTCGGGTAGATATGTGAATGAAATCATCGTAGCGGCAAACTATTGCGACAGGTTATGAAAAAATTCCAACAAATGAGGTTTTGCGGAAGTATGTACTGGTTTTTCAAAGGGTAGTTCTTTTTCCGAGAGGGTAGCTACTGTTGGGATGACCTACGCAGAGGGTCATCGTGTAGCATCACTTTTTTAGTGGAACAGTTGAAAAAGACGTTTTTGGGAATTTTCATGTACATATTGCATGTCTCATCATACCAACCCTGTCCCTTGGAGTCAAGGGGTGGTTTTTAGGGAGCAGTACGTGTGGGGTCATCGCAGTATCCTTATTTCAATCCAATTATTGACGAGTAATTACCTTATGCCTTTTAAATGAAGCATTGCATATCTTGTTGTGAGACGGTGTCCCAAAAGGGGTAGTTTCTAGGGGATGTGGAGGCTCGAATAAAAATCTTCATAAGCAAATTCAATATGGACGCCGTTTGAAAACAGACAATTTCTCTATTTCTTTTCCTCGATCAGAAAGTGCATATTTCAGAAAATTGAGCACAATTTTTCGAAAAAAAAAGTTAGGGTCAAAATTGCAAAACCGCTTCGGCATAATGATTCAACCTTTCAAAAGCAGGCGATAGAAAAAATCTCGGATTTTTTTTTCGAAAGTTGTACAAGGTGAAAGATTGCCCATATCTGCACGCTCTCCGTTGGCACCCTGTATATGACAAATTGTGCAATCAAACTTATCATCAATACCAGCACTCGATAGTCAAAGGAATGACCTTTCCTCACATGCCTGAATTTCTGAAATCCGTCAAATATTTTTCGAGCTATCTCAATTTGAAAACGCACCTAATTTTTAGGTGTTGCAGTTCAATTGTCAAGCAGTTTATTTAATGTCCCAGGAAATCCACCTCCTCACCGAATAGGATGATTTCCTTGGGAGACTTACCTCTGATGTCTGCGGGTGTCAGTTTCACACCTCCCAGCAGCGTTAGTTTTTTCTGTGCCAGTGCTTCGCACTCGCAGAGTAAGTGCACCGTTTCGCTCTGATGTCTGCAGGCTCTTCTGCGCCTTTTTTGTTTTTTGTGTTGAGGCTTTCTTCAGCCTCTTTGTTGGGTACCATTGAGGATGAACCCCCTCCTTCAGGTTTATTCAGGTCCATTTAATTCCCACGAGTAGCTAGGGAAAAGGGTGGTCACTTGAAGTAGAGCCCCGCATTGCTTCAGGAAGGCTGATTGAAACCTGGGTGTCGCCCGTTACCCAGGAGTCCGCATAATGGTGACTAAGCTTCCCCTTTGCCATGCACTCCTTGGCTCATGCTGTTCCACCTTGAGGTGGAGTATTTTTTTCTAGTGGTTTCCTTTCCACCTCGGTCCAGGCATTGAAGCCAAGACCCTCTAGACCCGACATCCGTGAGACATGACCACAGCGATGCAGGGTTCGATGTATCGGACTGGGGGGTCTTTTAAGAGCCCCTACCAGTCCGGCGTCGTTAAACCGTGTGCAAACCCTAAGCCACGATACTACAGCCGGGTGCGGTGCCCGCTCCGTTGGTTCACCTCCCCGAGTCGGCCACAGAGTGCCGGGCCCTAAAGTAGGCTATCCAGGTGGCACCGCGTGGAGCCAGGACTTTACCACCCCGACATGCGCTAGTTCTAACCATGTCTCACGGGTTACGTTAGTCTTATTAGGGATCATCAAAGTGAAACACTCTGTATATTGGACAAAACTTGTTCCCGAATCTATTCCACAATCACAAACAAACAGAAACAAATAATATTGATTGAATTTAAATGCATACTTGGTACTGCTTTGGCAGCATTTCATTAGGTCTTTCCAGTGGCGTAGCTATTAATGAGCAAAGCGAAGCAGTGCCTCAGGGCCCCAGAACTCAAAGGAACCCTCCGGGGTCGATAACCCTAAAATTTTCCTCACAATATTATATATGAATTTTTTCTATAAAGGATTCAAAACTAAAGTCAACGGTGACCCCAATTTTGATCTCATTGCAATGTGATTTGTCGCAGCATATTGAAATGAAATTAAGAAGTAAAGAAAAGACGTATAGTCTCCTAGGTAGGTACTAAGTAATTAAGAACTATTGAAGATAATTAACAACTACAGAGAAACTCCATTGCACAAGACCGACCACGACATTTGTCACTTGTTGCAATTGAAACAACGGCCGCATCACAATTAGACCTGGACGAAAGCTGTCGACATATTCGCCAATACAAAGGCTCGTAAGAGAGAAAATTCAATTATTGTTATTTTCACCTAGATATTTTATAAAAGTTTTAAAGTTTGATTGGTGATGTAAAATTTGTTTGAATTGTTAGATGTTAGAAACTTTTATTTCTATTTATGATAATAATGTTATTATGGTAGTTATATTATTATTAAGGTGGGTTTTGGGGACTAGAAGAACATGTTTGGGCGTGGACCTCCCTTAAATAAATTCTTTTTTTGGGGACCTCTCGAAACAGTTTGCCTCAGGGCCCTTGAACACCTAGCTACGCCATTGTTTGTGGCTCTCTTTTCCGAGATAATCAGCGGATTGCTGGCAGTCGATCTCAAAATTGAACTTCGTGCACAGTTCGGCTTTCGCCAACTCAACACCCCATCGACGAATGCGATCCCGTTCATCAGTTTATAAATTCGTCATCAACGAGAACACTCGCTCCACATAAGCGTTACTCACAGGAACTGAGAGAATTTTCGACACAATTTTGCACAACTCTGTGAAATTTGCATTACTTATGAACAATTTTCACCCACGTCTCGTCCTCGACAATTTGTTAGAATTGTTTTCTTGAAATTGGACCCATTGATTGCAATTTTCGAAAAGTGTCAATTAATGAAGCAAAGTAGATGAAGCATATTTCTCATTTATACAAGTTTGAAACTTTGACTATTAGTACCTAGGTAGATAGTCTTCCGTTCTTTTTATTTTGAGTCACTCGTCGCTCTCTTGCTGTGGTCCTCGCTGTGGTCATTTTAAAAAAAGTTTCTCGCATATCGAAGAACAAAGAGAAGTGAACGAAATTCTCGGAAATAATAACGAGGAAAAACACTAGAGGGATGTAATTTATGTCGCGCCACCTGTGTATTATATATATGTATATATAGCATTCGATTCTGGAAAGAGGGCGAGCGAACAGCGCAGAGATGCTCGTCCTTTTATATCTGCATATCCACGATTTATTTTTTTGTCAAATGACGCGTATTTGCCGAAGAGTGGTCTGAGTTCGCATATCTCGTCGATTGCTGCTGTATGACGAGAGTGTGGGCGTTTTTTTCCCAGAATCCGTCTCCTCTTTCTGTTCCTTGTAATGGCTCTGGCGGCGTGTCGAAACATAAATTGGGCACACCGAGCAGGAGGCTCACCCGCACGAGCCCAGCCCCGGCATTTGGAATTATATGCAATTTTTTCTCCATATTTGAAAAATCGGTTCGGAGTTGACTTCGCCCTAGTTTAAAGCTTTTGCGGCCTGCAGCGGGAGAGCTGATGCTGGCAGAGGCAGGGGCATTCTCATTTCATATTCGCCTATTCTTATTCCAATCGACTACATTTTCGATATTGGCCCATGCGTTATGCCGTTCGTGCACTTTATCATCAAAGAACCGCGCGAGGAACAATCACCATTTGAGCGGTCATCATCTTTTACAGCCGCTCGTTCCCGGCTAACTGAAATATCAATTCCTCCTCTGCATTTGATCGATAGCAATATGTGCTTTATGGTCTGATGGCAGCGGCACAGTCAACGCCAGCCACCCCCACGTGCATCACTATAAAAACAACCTGTTAGGTTTATTGAAAAAGTTCGAACCAAGGCAATTTTGTTACACCGTTAACACTGCTGGTGGGCAGTGTGGTCCCCCTGACTTTACCTAACGTGCTTAACTTGGTCAACGAAACTTTTCAATCTATCAATTATCACGATACAAGGAACTAAGACTTGAGGAATGCTTCATGAAAGTCCAAGTTACACCTTACCTATCACAATTGTGTATGAAAACTTGGAACCCTTTGCTGCAATAGTGGTACCTTACCAAATCTTATAAAAAAAAAACACTTTAGTTTAGATCCACGAACGTGTAGGTATGACTATAGGTATCAAAACGCAATCATGACTTCAACATAGATAGAACCAGCATTTGCTCTTCAATAATAGACAAGTACACATACATAGATAGACCTTTGAAATGTGCCGAAGCGTACCGCATATACGAGTCGAAAACACGCGGGCGAAAAATCTATAAATGCTGTGGGATTGAGCGCATAATATTCGAATTCATCACATGGTTAAAAGATGTCGTTAGCTGTGTTATGTATACGTAAGAACCGAGCGACGTAATATAAACCGATTTACATTTTATTCTTTCGTTACTCTCTCCACTGCCAGGCCCGAGCAATGTACCTACGCGGTGAATGCCACTTCGGTGGTGTGCCCTCTGCGCTCCGAGCTACTGCGATACTCTCACGCGCTGTTGCTGTGGCTTGGACATTCGCATATTGTCCCCGCGTGTGTACTGCACTCCGCCAAAATCGATGTCTCATCGTCCGGGCCCCGTGCTTGTTAAATGAAAATTTCTAAAGCTTGGCCCGCTATCGAAGGGATTTCCGTTCGTGTCACAGTATTGTTGAATGCAATTTTCCCGGTCTACATCAAGCTTTCGCTATAGGAAGCCGCACGCTCTCAACGTTAAATTTCGCATCGGTACACACTTCACTTTTGCTCGTGGCGCCGGGATTTCATGTGAGACGTTGGGAGACGGCTTTTACCAGAGAGTTTTCAAGCTAGAGTGAGAACCTATGGACTGTGTGGGTATCGCCGAGTAACCGAGGTATATCTGAGTGCAGTCCTTGCTATCGAAGAAATTGTATAGCTCCATATCCATGGGGGTTGGAACTCTTCACACAGAACACTGCTTGTTGGAAGAGGAACCTGCATCGTGCACTTGTAATCTATCACCGATAATACGCTCTTTTGAGACAAGTCAGGCCCTCCTTTCGAGGTGAGTCCGGGCCTTCCACTGAACGGGTCGGGTCCTCTTTCAGTGTCGTGTTCTGGCCTTCACTTGGTATAAGTCATGGCCTTCGTTAGAGATGAGTCCTGGCAGTTCACTGGTCGCATCTGGCCCTTCTTTCGAGGTGAGTCCAGGCCTTCCACTGAGTGGGTTGGGGCCTCCTTTAGTGTTGTGTCCTGGCCTTCACTTGTGATGAGTCATGGCCTTCTTTGGAGGTGAGTCCTGGCAGTTCACGGTTGCGTCTGGTCCACCTTTCGAAGCGAGTCTTGTCCTGCTTCAGTTCAGCTAGGCTTCGGGAGTGGACGCTTGTGATTGACAAACGGTACCTCAAGATGGACAAGGAGCAATCTTGTGGGGAGGGGTGGTAGACGGCCTACGATCGATATTTGCAATGCCTAGGAAGCCATGATCATGAAGTCACGGGGGTAGACTTCAACTTCTCACTAGGTGGTAACAGCAGTCCAGTTGTTGGGGTTGGAACTTAGACGGAGCTTTTGGGTACGCGTTGTTGAATTTGAGAGTCGCGAAACTAGAAATAATAGAAAATAAGTAACTAAAATCTCCTTTGTTTGAATCAAAGTCGGACCCTTCCGTAGAGTCACAATTGTTAATAATAAATAAATAATAAATAAATGAATAATTTATTCAGCTCAAAGATTACTTCATTGAAATCACAGCCACGTCAGTTTTCAAGGTAAATAGTATATACATAGGTCTACAATAAATAATAAATAGATACACGAAGAAATAGACAGAATATGGACAAAAACATTAACATCAACAATAACAAGCATATCACAGCAGTGGACTGACTCCACGAATGCATATTTATATCGAGCCTGGTCTTAGGTTGCCATGTACTCATTGAGAGTATAAAAACAGCTCTTGATAAGGTATACTTTAAGGTTTGTTTTAAATTCTGTTAACGTTGCAACGTTGGCTATGTGCGAAGGCAGCTTATTGAAATATGCGCTTTCAGCATATTTGGGTGATCTCTTTGTTAGTGCCCTATTTACTTTGTCGACACATATCTTAGCCCTGTTTCTTGTCAGATACTCATGCTTGTCACTATGCAACGTCAGCCCCCTTCTGTTCTGATATATATGAGTCAATAATTTATACAGGTAAATACAAGTCACCGTCAGTATGCCACTGTCTCTGAAAACCCCCCGACAGGTCTCCCTAGGCCTCATGCCGAAGATGTTGCGCACTACTCTTTTTTGTAGTACAAAAAGTCTCTCAATAGTACCACCGCATCCCCACATAATGATATTGTATGAAATCACCGGATACACCATCGCGAAATACACATTCAGTACATAGTACCGGTCCAGGTTATTCTTGAGTATTGTTATAGCAAAATTAAGCTGAGCTACCCTGCTCTTGCACACACCATCAATGCGACGGCCCCAGTCTACATTCTCGTCCACAACGATGCCCTGAAATCCGGTCGAGCTAGAATTTTTAAGGGTTACATTGCCGCACGGGATACTGGTATTCGTATTTGATTTATTCTGCTTGGTTTTGAAATTCAATAAAACTGTCTTGTCATAATTTAACATTAGTCGATTTGAGGTACACCAGTCATTGAATTCCTTTATCGTCAATGATAACTGATCGTGCAGTTCATCCATTGTTCTTGCTGACAACAGAATAGTGGTGTCGTTAGCGTACATTATCACTTTGCCATGGCTGATATGGTCGGGGAGGTCATTCACATACAGCAGAAATACACTAGGCCCCGCAACTCCCTTCTGAGGGGTGCCAGTGTCAGCCCCATGCACTCCTGACCACGCTTCTCCCACTTTCACCTTAAATTTTCTACCATCCAGATATGACATTACCCATTCATTCACACTTCCACGAATTCCCATATTATTCAACTTTTCACCCACATATTTTCTCTCTAGCGTATCAAAAGCCGCTGTGAGGTCGAAGAAGATCCCGGCCACGAAATTGCCTGCATCAAGGCCTTCATAGACGTATTGCACCATTTGAACGGCAGCAGTCTCCGTTGATCGACCCTTGCGGAAGCCATGCTGCTCATCTGCAATTATATTTTGACTTTCCAGAAATAACATTATTTTGTTAACCACAGCCTTCTCGATGACCTTCGAAAAAACGCTCAGCAATGATACCGGCCGGTAATTCTGGACATCGTCTTCTCCACCTTTTTTGTGGATCGGTATAGTCACCGCTGTTTTTAACTGATCCGGGAACTTCCCAGCAACAATCGAGCCAATAATTGAATAAATAATTAAATAAATAAATAAATAGATAATAAATAATATTTATTGATCCCGTTTTGGACATCACAACAAATGTATAGGGACAAGTCATATAAACAATATAATTGCAGATGTGGGTAAGTGGATGGCATCCAAGCAAAATGTAAAAATTCAAAACCAAACAGCAGACAAACACAGTGCAAACTTAACAATAAAAAATAACTATGATAAAACCAAATCTAACGACAGAAATCAGGATCTGCCAACATTTCTGCGTGACTGTAATAGGCTGCACCCAGAAGCCGTGTCCTTAATATTGCTTTGAATTCACGCAAATTGAGACGTCTGATTGACTCCGGCAGTTTGTTGTACAACTTGATGCCAACGTACAAAGGGCTCCTTTCATAATGCGTCAACCTATGCCCAGGGACCTCCAATGTCGAAACACTTCGCGTCTCATAGGTGTGATGTCTGCCCAAAAGATTGAAGTCTTTACCATGTTTCTTGATGTAGCACAATACCTGATACGCAAATATACCAGGGATAGTCATGATTTGCATGCTTTCAAAAATCCCCCTGCAGCTCTGTCGCGGACTCATTTTTAAAATTGCTCGTAATGCCCTCTTCTGCATCCTGAGAATCCTTGATATTCCGGCGGATGCACCCCACACCAGAGTACCGTAGGAAACAATAGAGTGAAAATAGGCATAATAATACAACTTCAGCACATGAACATTAACAAAAGCTCTCAATCTTTTCAATGCATAGCACGTTGTTGCTACTCTTTTACAGAGACTACTTATATGCAAATCCCACCTGCATTCTTCATCTATGGTGATTCCCAGAAATCGCGTTTCACTCACATGTTTCAAACTGTTACCATCCTCTCTAACTAATACACTACTCGGATATCTTTCTTGAGTACACTTAAACTCTACTATCACAGATTTATCACAGTTTAGTTGGTAAAATTAGTTGGTAGTTGGTAATTGGTCTAGGACAACGAACATCCCCCTCCTCCGTGAAACTAATGACTTTGTTTTAGGGTGTAACTGCAGTTGTTTAGGTTTCCATGTTGGTTGGATTATTAAGTACAAAAGAATGATTAATAATGACAAATTTTATAGAGAGGAGTTTCACCTAGAGAAACGTCCGGTTGGTTATCGCGTAACTAGTTAATTTGTTGTAGTATTAACCTGAAGGCAATAGAGGTTGTTCAATCGTCAATGGGAAACCTATTAGAAGCTCTGCACCGATTGTACTTACGAGATATGCATTTATCACGCAAAAGCGCATGATAAGATCAATGCTAAAAGTCGATTATAGAGAACCAAGAAGACGATTGTTCAGTGCACTGCGGATCATGCCCTTTGCCACCCTCTACATCTACAGGTTATGTATGTTTGTCAGAAAAAAAAAAATCTTTTTTTTCCACAAATAAAGACATGTACAGCGGTTGCGGCATCCTGACACGTCACGCGCACTCACTCAGAATTCCGGCCCACTCGACGGCGTTTTTTGAGCATAGCGCAAGATACAGGATGATAAAGGCCTATGGCGGTCTCCCGGAGTCAAACGTCAATCGGCAGCTTGGCGGCCTTCAGACGTGAAGGATTACCTTCAGGACAGGCTTTTCTGACTTGCGCGAATTTATTCGGTAGTTGTCGGGCCATATTCTGTTGTCAATTGTTATACATATGTATAATTTGTATTTATATCTATTTCTTTTGTTTGCTGTTACTTTTTGTGTATTAATCCATTTAGTTGTAAGACTGACGTGCCACATATACCTAAGTTTGTATCTTATCGGCAAAAATATATACTTACTTACTTACTTACTTACTTACTTACTTACTTACTTACTTACTTACTTACTGACTTACTTACTCACTTACTCACTTACTTACTCACTTACTTACTCACTTACTTACTTATACTTACTTACTAACTTACTCTATCTCCACAGGGGGTGGTTAGATCTAGGTTCCGAAAACAATTCCTTGATTCAGTTGGAAATCACGTGAGATGTGAACGATGGTGCCAACCCCATGCGATGTTGGTGGTCGTTAAAAATCCCTACCCTGTGTTGGAACACGCAGGGGTTCGACAAAATTTCCAGTATAGTGGTGGAGGAGCGCATTCACCGGCGTTGGTGCTAGGCCTCGTTGCGGGAATAGGCCGACGTTGAATAATAACAAAAAAAATTGCTAGAGAGAGTATCAATGTCCGAGGATGTCTTCGTTATTTACAAGGTTAGAATTCAATCCTACGAAAAAGACTTCCAACAGCAAGAAATATGCCGCACGTACGAGAGACAAACTTGCGGACTTGGAATTTATGAGCGATAGATGGACGCGAATATTTCACTGCGAGACATGACGATCGCACTCTCAACTTTTCAAAAGCTTCATACTTTCCACATTTCTCAAGAATCGTATTTTTATTGCTTACAAAGTCGCAACACGCGTCCAAGTTTTGGTTTTTTATTGTTGTTCTAATGAGATTCAGTTTTGTTGTTTTGGGTGTTGTGAAAAGCGACGTGACTGTTAATGAAAAGCACCGAACGTGACTGCCCCCCTCCCTCGCTCACAACATAGGCAACTTGATCCCAAATACTTATGGTTCAATCAAATCAAAGTGTATAGACAATACAAATAGAGAAGACCATATGTTATCACCACCGTCGTCACGGATATTGGGGGCATCAAAAATCAGCCAACCTTTTTTTGAATGATGGACTCACCTAGTTCCTACGCAACCGTAAAAATCCGTGACGACATGTGTCTTTTCTATTTGTATTGTCTATACATGCCTTTTTAGGTACAAAGTGCTGTGCTTACTGCTTATAAGATATTTGCTCGGGTGTTTGCGTTCGTGGTTCGCATTAAGATACCGAAGTGCGATTCTGTAAGAAATAAAACTCCAAGAGAGCTCTGTTATGTGTAAAACCTTGCCGGCCATTGGCTGTTGCCTCGCCTAGATAATAAGAGCGTAGCGTAACAGAGCCTTTATGGAATGTTATTTTCTAGAGAATCGCACCACTATGATGATTAAAGCAAGCCGTTTGGTACAGTAGTTGCTCTTTTCAGATCCAAATATTTGAACGATTTGGCCCGTAGTTAAAAAAAATCATGCCGGCTCACAATTGGGGGGCGGTGAATGAAAAATTGCAAATAAAAATCTTTAAAAGAATTCCTTGCGCTACAAACACGTTTTCAAGGTCGATATACAGGTGGTCCAGGATCAATCTGAAAAAATTCAATGATCGATCGATCCTATTTGGTATACCTCACTGGCTATACTGATTTACCCACTTATTGCTTGGTTGGATGTTATGTATTATAAAGGTGCGGTCAGTCAGCTTATTTAGTCGCAAGTTTTAATTTTAGTCGCAAGCGCAGCGACGCCAATTGGCTCTTATGAACCAGCCTTCGCAAAACAGCCAATAAGCGATGCAGCGCTTCCGACTAAAACTAAAACTTGCGGCTAAATAAGCTGACTGAACGCACCTTAAGTATACTGTAAGTTTTGTCCTAAAGCTACCATTTCATTTTCAAGCTCCATTTTCCCGCGGAGTATGCAATGGATTACTCCCACTCTCTTACATGGTATGTACCTAGTGAATCAATTACCAATTACCATAGTGGTTGTGGGTGAGAGAATATGGATTTCAACTCTAGAATTTGATGAATATACCTAAACAGCTCTAGATCGTGCCTTGAGCTCTCGTTTTGATTTGAAAAGTACGTAATCTGAATACCTACCTATAATCGTAAGTTTGATAATATCATCCTGATAATTGATAGCCACGGGCGGGGGCAAAACTTTCTCGTTACTTTAATTTGTTTGATTGGAATAAAACTAAAAGCTTCAACATAATAATATTGACTTGAGTTGATTTGCTCTTTGTTTTCTTGTTTTCTACCATGCTTTCTGTACCTACTGTGGGCATCTAGAATTTTGTCAATACTTCCGTTTCATTCTCCAATATCTATGAACGGCGTATGAATGCCAAATGCACCGTTATAAATCCATGCAACTGAGCATGTGTGCATTATAATTATATTCATAATTGATGGAAAACATACTTTACTAGTTTACAAACATCAATGTGGATATTCGATACACTACAGCGTGTTTCCAATTTCACCTCAAATTAGTGAATATTTTGAAGCTAGCTGAACTCTCTCTCTCTCTCTCTCTTTTTCGCTCTCTCTCTCTTTCTCTCTCTCTCTCTCTCTCTCTCTTTCTCTATCTCTCTGCTATAGAGTGTTCTATTAACTCTGATGCAAAAACCCCCTAAGGTCATTTAAATATGGACTAGTTTTGGAAACTTTATAGTTTTCCTTCAGCCTTTAACATCACCGATTATGGGCAGGCCAAAAAGTTGCCAGTTCCGCAAAATTAGATACCTACCTTAATGTTCTTATGACCGCAGCAGCCCAGCAGCGCCTAACGCGCCTACCGGGCAAATCAACTATAATATCTAATTAGAACCGGAGGCGTCGGTTTAATTAAATCCAGGCGTCGCATTCGGGCGTCGAGAAGTGGCGGACGTGTTATCGAAACGACCAACAGCAGGTAGGACGTCGTTATCCTCGAATGGTATCTGCAGCACGTGCGTCACCATTCGTGTTCTTCTCGTGTTTAGGTATAATGCTTTTGGTGTCCTGGCCTGGTTTAAGCATCTTATAAACACATTCGCATAAACACTGTGCGTGTTGTTTAATCCGGCCAGGCAGGGAAAGTTTCATTTATACAGAAACTGGTCCAGAATTCTAAACGCGGGGGACGCGAATGGTAATTACCCACCCCTAGGCTCCAAGGAATTTATATTAATGGCTCATATTCAGTTTCCAGCTATGGGATAAGCCTCATTTTAGAACAATTCACTGGCTAGGCGCCATATGCTGTTCCAATCTCTTCGCTTTTCGCAATTTAATCCCATCACCCACCATCTCCGTTTTCTCCTGCTTATATTTTGCAAAGCTTGCCGAGCCCATAAGGTATGTCGGTATGTGAGTGAGTCAAGCGCTTATGGTTTTAAATATACATGAATCAAATTTCTGCAAGAAAACCAACACAAATAATTATACATACTCATATAATAGCTATATATAGTTACCTATCATTGTGGACTGACCCGGCTTAATCACTTTTTTGTGGAATACAAATTGAGGAGTTGCAGATGCAACATCATATTATTATCAGCATCATCGATGTTACTATTTACATTTGCTGGAGACTCCGACTAACGGGTAGACGACAAACCTGCACAATTGGCGGAAGAGACATTCGAGATCTTTCGAAAACATGGAACGGACTACTATGATGATTGCCCAGAAACAAACACAAAATAAACCAACATGCTGTCATTAACCGCTGCCATTGATTTACGCGTTCGTGAAACTCGAGATGAGCTTCCGTGAAAATTGGGGTGGTGGGGTCAAAGCGGTCAAAGGAAACGTTGCGTCTTCAAGATTCAAAGTACGATTCAAGACAGGTGAGTCCCTTGACTTTGTGCGTGGGCGTATGGCCCCATCCTCAAAGTTGAAGATGCAAGAACTACCTACGACAAAAAATCTCACGGCTTATTCTGATTCTGATGATTGACACCGATAATAATTGGTACATTTATGCCATTTTTCATGTTCAAAAACTTACCGTCTGTTCCACAGAAAAGATGATCAGCGATCAAGGCTGATTGCAGATTAACTGAACTCTTCTCTGCTGAATGCTAGGTGATTACTCACAAAAAAAAATGCCTGAAATCTGTACTATAGGCCCATCATCTTTCCATTATTGAGGGATAAACCAGCATTGAGTATTATCACTGCTGCATGCCCTAATGTAATCACCGTCCGATTGAGAGGCATCGGTAAATATGAAGTCACAGTTCTTGTATCCTTCAGCTAGAGTGTAAAAAGCTGTTTGGATCTTTGAGCTTGGATGTTCTGCTTTATTCCATTGTGTAAGATCAATGTTGACGATGACGTTCAAACAGGGTTGTTGCCATGTAGTGGATTGGAATTAAAAAAGTTTTTTGGGTGAACATTTGAAAGCTGGATCGAAAGCTCGGATAGGATTCGATTCACACGCTCATATAAAGAGGGTATCAGGTTCTTATTTCTGTCAAAGATTACTCTGAAGCGATTGAAGAAAGTAATCGAGCTCGAGAGGTTGGATTTCATGTTCAGGGCGTAATTCAGGGTGAGAAGTTTTCTTCTGTACGCTGGCGGAAGTTCATCGGCTAATCCATCCAAATTAAGTGTAGGAGTTGAGCGAAAAACACTTAAGGCGATACGAAGGGAAGGGTCGTACAAAATTTGGAACATATTTCACACAGATTATATTGAGGGGCTACAAATTTCTTACAAGAAAATAACCAACAATTTGTTTGAAAGATCAGCACAATTAGTTTTGCACAAATAAGTGTAACTATACATTGCACTTATTGTTCTTGTCACTATTTCAGGCCCAATTTGTAATAATTTATATCACAAATTGTGGATTGAATCTAGAAACATTTTTATCTGTGAGCTATTGTGTGAACTCACAGATTACATTATCTTTTGGTAGGTACCTTCCTATCTGTTGATTTATCAAACATCAAACCATGCATTTATTGTTTGAGATTGTTGTCTTCCTTCTAGAATGAAAATGGAATCTGGCGCAAGACCGGAATAGACGATTTTGATAATATTGATCGCACAACAAAATTAGGTATGCTGCACATTTCCGAACACCTTGCTAATAAGTTTGGTAGTTGCAGTGGGATAATGCATCAGAATCAGAAATATGCGAGATCGGAACAGTAATTCTATTGTATGGATTCACAAGCAAATGAATGTTTATAATGCATATTGAGCAATCTATCTATGGTCGGTTTTGGGGTATTCTGGGGTACTCGCCCCAAAATTTCCCAGCCACATTCGTGATTCAATCGGAGGATCGGGTTAAAGCGAGCGCGAAATGATTTAGTGCCCTCGACAAGCCGGCAGAGGGAGCGCCTGGGCCAGCGCGCGTGCATCGGGAGAGAACGGCCGGAAGATATATTTGTAGAGATTACAGTTTTTGGGGGACCATTTAGGTATAGTTAATCTAAATTTAATTAAGTTAGCAGCAAATGTACTCGCCCATATAAATTATCAGAGGCGTTGAGAAGGTCGGACTTAACCGCTGGCCGGCACTTTATCCGCCTTCCATCGCGTTCCTTTAAACAATACTGTACTCGCCAGCCGGGACAGAGGCAGTAGATATAGGGTGCGGGACCAAACAGAAAGGGAAGGTATTTGAATAGAGCGTAGGGCGCCTGTGTCCAGTTATTAGTTTCGGATTGTGGTGCGTAAGGGTATATACACGGGCGGCATGGAAGGACAATCCGAAAGGAATTACATTTCCAAAAGTATCAGCTTGGAATGCACGGAAAGCTTAGAGGGAGTTATCGAGAGAAATGTTCCAGGGAATTTATCACGAGAATATATAGCGCAGAGCCTACTTTTCAATGTCGATTGAGCTAGTGAGTCCTGGATACAAGCCTGGGTACAACTTTTTTTGAACTAAATAGATGATGTCAAACGGATCTTTTCAAAATTTAATTCGAAACTTATGACCCTTTGAGCTGGTGCCTCAAAACTTACGTCATAAGATACATGATTTTAACGTCTAATGTGTGTTGATAAAATTGTTTTGTCTTACATGTCAGACCTGGGCTTTAGGCTGGTATGGGCTTGTCAGTTTAAAAAAAATGGGCTGAAATATACGTCATTAGGTATATGAATGAAACCAACTGGATTTTGTGTGGGAACATCCCCTTAATCGAAAATCTGGTCGTAAGACAAATTTTTTGGGGGCTTTCGGTCCGTAGAATTGACGGCACACCACAGGGTCCTGTGGGTGGGGCTGAACAGAAACAAGTAGCAAAGTCCTCACGGGGGTGAGTCTCATAAGCGCATTTTCGGAGTGCAGATGAGTACACTGTTCACTGTAACCTGTAAATAGATTGTTTCAAAACTACCACAAGAAATCGTCAATCTTTATAAAAACACGAGTAGTCAATGAAAAATTAAAACAACAGAATGACATCAACCAAAACTAGAAAATATCCTGAATGGGTGAGAATTATACCTATATCGATCACAAGCATGGAGTCAGAAGCAGCTTGTATTTAAAACCACAGCGCCGCGACTTGAAAATCGCATCCGCATATAAAGCTGGATTCCCAGTTGCGAATATTCGGACAGAAAATGCGAAATTTAATGTCAAAGTCGTCATATTGGCCAATCAGAGCCCTCGAATTCAAAATTTGACATATAAAATCGCATTTTCTGTCCGAATATTCGCATCTGGGAATCCAGCTTAAGTGTGTAATGAATTCCCGCGATACCGCCAGTGCTCCGGCGAGCGCATCAGGTGGGGAGGTGCACTCGCGCAGCGTGCGCGCATCTCTCCCACCACCGACCGCGTCCATATAACGGCGCACACGGCCACCGGACGGCCAGTCTCGTGTTGGCTTCGCTCCGCAAGGAACTCAGCTAAGACAACGACTCCGCCTAAACGTGCTGGTGGTAAACCGCATAGGCTCTCCTGTCCATAGCGCCTAGACGTGCTGGTGGTGAACCGCACAGGCTCTCCTCTCCTCCCGATTCGCCCAACGTGTCTGGTGGACAACCACACGGGCTCTCCTCCGACTGACTCAACGTGCCTGGTGCATAACCACACGGGTCTTTCCTCCCGATTCGCCCAACGTGTCTGGTGGACAACCACACGGGCTCCCCTCCGACTGACCCAACGTGCCTGGTGCATAACCACACGGGTCTTTCCTCCCGATTCGCCCAACGTGTCTGGTGTCAAACCGCACGGGCTCTCCTCCGACTGACCCAACGTGCCTGGTGCATAACCACACGGGTCTTTCCTCTCGATTCGCCCAACGTGCTTGGTGTCAAACCACACGGGCTCTCCTCCGACTGACCCAACGTGCCTGGTGCATAACCACACGGGTCTCTCCTCCCGATTCGCCCCAACGTGCCTGGTGTCAAACCGCACGGGCTCTCCTCCATAGGCACACGTCCAAGCGCGCCAAGCCTACACCGACTCGTGCAACGTTTTCGCTAACAAATCTCTTTGTCCTCGTGCCATCATCTACGACCCCCGACTCTCGAGCAGGAATCTACGATCGCCCCCCCCCCTATTATTTTTTAAATAAAAGAATCTACAGACCCTTGTCTTTTCATTTTCCACGTTTTTAACAGAACGTGGTGGCGCCCGAGCACCTAACCGGCCCCCTACCCTCGACTAGGTCGAGGAGAGTGCACGCTACCCAAGCAGTAGCGTCACAAGTGCATAAGTGCAAAGTTATTCCTTGAGATCTGCAAAAAGGCCTGGCGCGAAGGTAGAGTACCGCAAGATTGGGAAGTCGGAGTGATTCTGCCACTATATAGGAAAGGAGACCGATACGACTGCCAAAACTACCGAGGTATTACTCTACTCAGCATCGCAGCTAAATTCTATGAACAAATACTAGAACAAAAACTTAGAAAAAAAATAGAATCACAACTTATAGACTCACAAAGCGGATTTAAAAAAGGCCACAGCATACAAGACCACATCTTTAGCCTGAAACAGCTGATAGACAAAACACTGACACAGAAGAGAGAATCTTACCTTCATCGACCTCGAAAAAGCATTCGATCGAGCACCAAGACGGAAGATATGGGAAAGCCTGTCAAGAAGAGGGATTGACCAAAAACTGATAACGGAAATAAAAAGCTTGTATACAAATACCAGAAATAACGTCAGAACAAAACATGCCTACTCTAAGGAATTTACAACTTACGATGGTCTAAGACAGGGAGGGGTGTTGAGCCCATTACTGTTGATAATAATCATGGATGACATCATAAAGGAGCGCAGGCCGAAAATGACTAAGCTATACATAGGTTACAGGAACATGGAGAGAGTTGGCATCACAGAATGTGCATTCGCTGATGACGTCGTAATATTCGCGCCAAATGAAAAAGAACTGAAGAAAAACCTCGAAATCTGGAAGAAGACCTTGGCGATCTACAATATGAAAATCCACCTATCGAAAACTAAAGTGATGGTCATATCAACAGAAGAAGAAGTAGAGACAAACATTGAAATCGACAACAACAAATTAGAGCAAGTGAAACAGTTTGTATACCTGGGAGTCACCATTGACACGAAGGGAGGACATGAAGCGGAAATTAACAAAAGAATCGAAAACACAGCCAAACTTTACTACTCGATGACAAACACTTTCCTTAACAAAAAAGAAATATCGAGAAAGACAAAACTCACCGTATAAAAGACTATTTACCTACCAACACTGACATTCGGAAGCGAAACGTGGATATTGACAGACAGACAAAAGAATAAATTGCAAACGATGGAAATGGAATATCTGAGAAGAATACTAGGAGTTACAAGAAAAGACAGGATCAGAAACCAAGCAATACGAGAAGAACTGAAAATAGAAGAGTTGACCAAGAGAATAGAAGAGAAACAACTACAGTGGTTTGGACATATAGTTAGAATGTAGGAAAACAGACAAGTGAAGAAGATATGGGACGCGAGAATAGAACCAAGAAGACCTCGAAGAAGACCAAGACGAACATGGAACAATGCTGTAGAAGAGCCTCTCAGTCGCAGAGGACAAACATGGCAGACAGCGAAACTGGCAGCACGGGACAAGAGACAGTGGGCAAGATTTATACATAATGCGGAAGAAGAACGTATTTAATTTGCGAGAACCTGAAGAAATCAAATAAATTTTTGTTAATATATAAAAATGTACTTTATTAAAAGAATAGAGAATCACTGACTGTCGTGAAAAAAACAGTTTGCCATTAAGACACAGTCTAAAATTAACATAAAATTGAAAAGAAATTCAAGTGGAACAGTCATTCTACATATACATGTTGAAAACTAATAACTTATTATTTTATTTAATTATTTAATTCATTGTAAATATTCACCTTCACACCCTTCGGGTAAAAAAAGGATTTCGATAATATATATAATATACATAAGTGCATAAGTATGGATTCCGCATAAAATAGAGATATCTTCCTTGAGAATTAATCAATCAGGTTGATTTTTCAAATTTCTTTATATCTTCCTGCATCTTTCGTTCGCTGGATGTATGCATGTATCTAAAACAGTTTGCAAGATTCCTTGATGAAGAAGTTCACAGTGTAGCGTTAAAAAGCGACAAATGTGAAATCGCGGGACGAAAGCTTTTCTTAAAAAAAATCATTATATCTTCTATTGCAATAAAGGAATCAAAATGATTCTTTCACTAAAAATGTCTCCATTAATTTGTGCATATTTGGTTCGCTGCATGTATGCATGTATCTAAAACGGTTTGCAAGATTTCTCGATGCAGAAGTTCACACCGTAGCGTTGAATACCTCAAACACACTAAATACTTTTTAAACATTTTAATTTTTTTTCTTGCAATCGTGCGGTCTGACCAAATATTTTCTGTGCCTATTCCCATTCGCAGACATACAGCATTAATTTGCAAAAAATCCGATACCGCTACGACTTTTCGTTTAGGAGGAGTTCAACTACAAGACGGACAGACGGACGGACGGACGGACATCAAAGCGCGGCTAATAGCGTATTTCCTACGAAAATGCGCTAAAAACCAAATCGTTTTCAACGAGTCTATGTGTTAAAATAGAGGAAGCAACACCGTCAGCTGGAGGGCTGGACCATTACCAGATCACAGGCGAACGCAAAATCCCACTGAAATTTAGGTGCGTTTCTGGATAAGCTCAGTTCACGCAGTTAGGCTTCGCCCAAAGTTTGAAAATTTGAGAAAAAGGACCAAAATTTATTAATTGTTTCACAGGCGTTCTGTTGACCAGTCCACTAAATGTGATATATATTTGTGATCAGGATGGAAGACGGAATCGATTTCCATGTTGATATGCAGGGTGTATGATTTAAGAAAAAAAAATTCGATGTTGCACCCTGTACGCGATGTACCATTAAAAATTTTTGGGGACAGATTTGAAACCTATGTAAAAAATCATGTAAGAATCGTTTTTCATTCCTTAACTTATGTGAGAGGAGAAAACTCCAGGATGAGGTAAATTTTGGCCCTTTTTGAAAATTTCAAACTTGTCTCATGGACCGAGAGCCCCCAAAAATTTTGTTTTATGACCCGGTTTCTGATTAAGGGGATGTTTCCACACAAAAGCCCGTTGGTTTCATTCGTGTACCTTATGACGTAAATTTTTCGAAAATTGACAAGTCTATACCAGTCTAAAGCCGCCGGTTTGACATGTGAGACAAAGAAATTTTTGACAACCTTATCAACGCACATTAGACCTACAGAGTTGGAATCATCTATCTTATGACGTAAGTTTTGAGCTACCAGCTCCCTGTTCAGTCATGAATGAAACTGTATAAAACTGATAAATAGATTACACGCCTTTTGAACTCGGTTTTGGTTATCTTCTTATAGTTCCAGATGATAATTATTATGCTTGTTACAGGACAATTCAACCAAACAAAGTTAAGCTGCAGTCTGATTTGAACATCTGACATAGTAGCCATGGCAGAAATCTCGGCAGAAATATTATGAAAAAAATAATAACTACTGAAAAATTCAACTACCGTCTAGTTAAAAAATAATGTGTTTGGCATCTTGAAAAAAATACGAGTAGAAGTTAGGCCCATCACAGTCCATCGACTCAAACCAAACGAATAAGTGCGCCAAAAACAGTATCGGGTCAGTCACTGTCAGTATTCGCAGTTTGGTGTCGAAACGTTTGCTGCCTCATGAAGGAAATTTAAGTTGTCGGGTTTGAGCACGATATAAGTAGGTATAGCCCAGAACTTCCAATATTGATAATTTCTGTCGGAAATGAGCTGTTACATTTTTTTTGACCTTTGGCTGTGATAGTCGTCACCCCACCCCTCTCTTACTACCTTGTGGAACTCTTACCTACGTTTTACTGACGTTGTCGTTTTACTCAGGATCTTAATCTAGACGAGAACAGAACTTTGGGGATGAGGATTGAAGTAAAAAAATGAACAGAAACACGACTTGACAGCAAACAAAATGAATTTTCATTAAAATCATCAGCAAATTTTAAACGACTCGGGTTCTTGTCGTACAACACCTCACAAAATGAAACTGACAGAGTAACACAATGAATTAAAACGTACACAATGAATGAAAACTCACAACACCAACAAGAAAAAAACAAGAAAATCCGTTCCAAATTATGTAAAACAAATGTAACACCAACGACAATAACAACAACAAGAAAACAGCAGCAGCAACAACAACAACAACAACAACAACAACCAAACAGAGAAATAGCAAAGATATCCTAAAACATGTCAAACTATCTGTATAATAAGCAAAAAAAAGTAAAAAAGTGACGTATTCGCTAACAGGCACACATGGGAAGAACACGTCAAAGAAACCCCTGCGCATTGTCTGATTGTACGCTGAAATATGTTACAAAATTATCTGAGCAAAAGCATGGAGAGATGAATTATCAAATCAGTGTAAATAATTGGTACCTAGACTTTCACGACTTCACTTATGAACAAACACTTCAATTCTCTCCACAGCAAAAGCACTCACTTCTATCGTAAGCCTCTTGATAGCAGAAGCACACACACACACATATCTCTTGAACAGGCACGGAGCAAACGGGGGGCCTGGGTGAGCTATGCCCACCCCAAAAATTTTGTGCCCACCCAGGTGCCCACCCAGTGCATTCTAATATTTTTTTGCCGACGATAGTTTTCATAAAATAAATAAAGAAAATGAATGAATATGTCAAAATAATGTTAACAAAATAATGCCGAAGCTGCAAGAAAGAACCTCATGAAAATCAGTGTGTAGATGCCTATATACTTAGCAAAAAAGTCGTAATTCAAGCCTTTCCAATATTTTTCTTCATTATCCATCGCCTATTCCAGTCTTTTCAGTCATTTAGTCGTCAGTTTTCAACTACTATTTGTTCGAAAAGGTTGATTTGTCCGAGTAATTTTAATCACCTATCCGAGAATGACGATAATGTGGAATGGCTTGAAAAAGATCATTGCGCGATTATTCTGGTAAATTTGATAAAGAAAAAAGTTGGTAGAACCGATGACGATGCTCAAGAAACAAATATTGCACAACCTTCGACGTCTCGTTCTATCTACCATAACCGTAAGTTTGGATGCCTATGCCGATGAGGTTCCCGATGAAAAAGTATACTTTTTGGAAAATGAAGGTGTGAACGGCGATGACGACGGACAAACGCACAATTTTGATGAAAGTACCTATATAAAGTACGCAACAAAAGTCGTGTCACCCCCTAAATTTTCATCGGTTTTCCAAACTGACTATCTTTGAATTCTCTTGGGCGATTTTGGATTTCTTTCAACTGGTAGACAGCACAGTTCCTCGGCTATCAGATCTTGTTTTTGCAAAATATGAACTATGTGAAATAAGGTTTGTACAGGGTGACACATCAGACAGTGCCAAATTGATGGAAGCTCCGTAATCCCCCATTCTCTCAAAAAAAAAAATTTCTCAATTCAAAAACGAAATTCACGAAGAGTGATGTCTTACCTCGGGGCGGTTTTTGATTTCCAGCCAAATTTTGATATTTTCGAAAAAAAAATTCGTGTCAGTTTGTAATTTCTCACGATAAATGTCGAACTGTTGATCCGATCGATTTGAAATTCGGTATGCAGACATGGTTTTGTTGTCGAATGAGCGAATCAGTTTTTTGCTGTCATCTGTCAGACAGAAGTGTCACTATTAGAAAATGACAGAAGCCCATTCTCACGGAACTTGACTTGCAATATGTCATTTGAAAGCCCGTAAAAAACTGTATTCCAAACTGTAAAAATTTTGTGTCTATTTATCATCTGTCAAATGTCAGTCAAATCAAGTCTGAAGTTGCAGTTTTCGTTCATTCTCTAGTCGGACGTTATGAATTTTCACAATTTCTCCTAGCCGTTGCCACCCGAAAGAATCTTTAACCCGGGTTTTGACCAGATCGACTCGCTTCTGATGCATGACTCCACTCAAAAATTCATTTCTTCTCGGGGATCGACTTTTTTCGATTAATTTTAACTGATATCAAAAAGAGATTGGATTAGGCGTCGTGTAGACTTATTTTTCAAATTGACACAGCTTCAGTTCTTCGACGGTGATTTTTTTCAATACGAATTTTGCTCATTCCATAAATTTGGAACAACTGTAGTGCAAACTTCAACATGCGGTGAGCCAAGTATATGGATGAGCCCTACGAAATATTCATTTCAGGTGCAGACATGCTGAGAATGGAAGTTGGAGAATAGATTGAAATAAGTTTTAGAGGAAAATTTTTTGAAATCGGACCTACGGTTTTCGAGTACCTACTCCTCTATGGGCAACCGCATATTTTTCGACTTTTCATTCCGTGAGCAGATTTCCACCATTTTTTTCCAAACAAAAGGTAACTGGCTCTTGAACATTGTCCAACAAGTTTTTTTTTCCAATTTCCCGGGAATTTCCCTGTTGAAAGAGTAAACCAGCCTGGGATATCGAGACCGGACTTGAATGATAAAGCTAAGAGACCTTTTGTTAGAAAAAAAATGGTGGAAATTTGTTCACGGGATAAAAAGTTGGAAAATATGAAGTTTTTCCATACAGGAATACTCAGAAACCGTAGGTCTGATTTCAAAAATTAATCCTCCAAAAATTGAATAAATCTTTTTTCCAACATTCATTCCAAGCATGTCTGCACCTAAAATGAATATTTCGTTGGGCTCACCCATATGGGCTCACCGCATGTTGAAGTTTACACAACGATTTTTTTCAAATTCACGGAATGTGTTAAATTCATTTTGAAAAAATCACCGCCGAAAAACCGAAGCTGTATCGATTTTGAAAATGGGTCTACACAACGCCCAATCCAACCTATTTTCGATATCAGTTGGAATTATTTGAAGAAAGTCGATCCCCGAGTAGGAATGAATTTTTGAGTGAAGGCCTGCATCAAAAGCGAGTCGTTCTGGTCAAAACCCGGATTAGAGGCTCTCTCGGGTGGCAACGGCTAGGAGAAATTTTGAAAATCCATAACGCTCCGACTAGAAAATGGTGGAAAACGGCAACTGCAGACTTAATTTGACTCTTTTGTTGTGATGCTTCCTGCAAAATTTGGTTCCAATCCATCGGATAGATATTGAATAATTAGATACAATTTTTTTAGAATTTTTGACATTTCTTAATATTTAACAAATGACAGATAGACAAGAATATCCAACAGTTTTGAAAACATTTTCTCAAGGGCTTTCAAATGACATATTGCAAGTCAAGTTCCGTGAGAATATGCTTCTGTCATTTTCTGGCAGTGACACTTCTGTTTGACAGGTGACAGCAAAAAACTGATGGGCTCATTCGACAGCAAAACCATGTCTGGATACTGTATTTCAAACCGATCAGATCAACAGTTCGGCTGTTTTCGTGGAAGATTACAAACAGACACAAATATTTTTCAAATAATCAAAATTGGGCTGAAAATCAAAAACCGTCCCGAGGTAAGACATCACTCTCTATGAATTTCGTTTCTGAATTGGGGAACAATTTTTTCTGAGAAAATGGGGGATCACGGAGTTTCCATCAATTTGGCACTGTTTGATGTGTCACCCTGTACAAACCTTATTTGAAATATTTTGTATTTCGCAAAGACAAAATCTGATAGCCGAAGAATTGTGCTATCTACCAGTTTTAAGAAATCCAAAATCGCACGAGAAAATTTGAAGATAATCAGTTTTGAAATCCAATGAAAATTTAGGGGCTGACACGACTTTTGTTGTGTACTTTATATGAACATATTATCGGCGTACAAGTTCCAGTACTACATCGGTATCGAATTGGTATTTATCTATCTACCTACTTGAAAATACTTACCAGCAAAATTTAAAATAAAAAAATCTCGCATCAGTAGGTACATAATTTTTTTCAATAAACAATTTGAAAATCAAAATGGTAAAAAATAAGTGAGATTTGTTCTTAGTATTATTAGTAGCATTATTATTATTTCGAAAAAAATTTGCCTGCGGCGGTCATTTCCTGTTGTACCCACCACTGATTTTTTGGGCCCAGACCTGGCCCACCCGACATTAAAAGTCTAGCTCCGTGCCTGCTCTTGAAACCAAACAGCGCAGTTAGTGGACACCTGCGACTTACTAAATCAAGACTCTGATGGGTTCTCACAGAATAGTTGGCGTGTGAAGGTCCAGAAGACATTGAAAATCCCTTACCAACGCATTGATATGGTCCTCCTAAAGTTGAAACCACTTCCCCTCAGTTTCCCGTCCCTCCTGAATTCCGTCTTCACATGACTCTGTGAAACCTCCACAACAAACAAACAAACAAACTCCAAAAACATGAAACACACACACACAAACACGCTCACTCATAATTGAAATTGAAACTAATCCTTGAGCCAGGGAGTGTTGGCCTTTACACGGCTTTCAGGGACGTCGAAAATGATGAAATGTTGAAGGGCTGGTGCACACCAAGCTTCAACAAGGCTCTAACAGACTTCGCTTGCAGCTTGCATGATTTGGAGTGCCAATAAACACTGTCAAGACGAAGTATGTGCAAAAATGGATTAAAGGGATGCAGGAGACAATTTTGTAATATAATAACAATACAGGAAAAGTAAATTATTCATGTTCATTTAAAAAATTCACTGATTTTTGTGAGAAAAAAAATGGAAACTATTCAAATAATAATCAATCGAAGAATCATTGAAGCCTGGGCCTGTAACACAAAAGAGTCCCGTATACGCGCCTATTATTTTACGATGCCCGCGCTCCCAACACGTCCGAGTGTTATAATTAGCCGATCCGCAGTTCTTTGGACAAGCACGCTCATTCATCCGTGCTCCCAACAGAAATTAGGTACCTAGCTCACATTTAAACCTCCGGTAGCAGCCACAGCCAGGGCCGTTTGGCACCCCCAAAATCAGTGACACAACGGATACTCGTAAGGGGTTTCTCCCACCCCGAGTCAAACTGGTCGTAAAACCCACTTTTTGAGTTCGTTTCTTTGTTTATTTCTTGTAAACAAGCTAATTGATGCCCAAAACAGGAAGATTTGATTTTTAATCCAAAACTCGGTCATTTATGCGTGTAAAAATTTGTAGCTAGAAAGTGCGTTCCATCACAGAGGAATGCAAATTTTTTTGCACTTTTGTGTCAGTCCCTTGCTTGAATAAGATGCATTTGGTTATTCAGGTTATTCTTGAACTATTCTATTCTATGATTGGTTATTCTTTTCAGGTTTTTTTTTTGCGAAAACCACACCTACCTATCTCACTTTTCAAATAATTTTTAAGACGTAAAAAGTGGTATAAGACCCCATTATAACAGACAATCACAACAAAATTTTTGCCGGCCTGCTCTGATGAGTTCGGTTTGGACGTATCGGATACGTGCGAAATCAAAGATAAATGGCTTTTGACCCGGAAGAAAAACGACCGGAAGAGGAATCATTTTGTCGGCCGCTGCGGTTCAGGAGACGGACTCGCCTGGCAAAAACCGATTTCAGAGATGGACCCGTGGAGAAAATAATAAAATTAGATATCAATTTTTTATCATAGGGTTCCGTGGACTTTCAACATGGCGCGCCGCATACGCCTCGTCCTATATTTGTCGGCTTATCGCAAATCTGGTTGGCCACAAATGACTCGAATTTTCCGCACGGACAGTTGCGCCCCCGGCAACTGCCCTCGTAAAAATAACATGTACGGACGCTATCAGGCCGACACATACGTGGCTGCTCGCTATCAGCGGTGCTCCTCTTCCGTGGGGGAGCGCTACATCTCTATCACAACAGCAGCAGCGCCATAATATGGATTCAAAGGGATCGTGCTGGACCGGGTGCTTATTATTCAAAATCATACAAAACCGAAAGCAAAATGTTGATAAATAAAAGGTTATTGATATTTGATATAATCACTGCTCGAGGACTGTTTCTACAGTGGCCGGCAACAGAACTGAACGGTTACAAATAGGATGCTCGGCAAAATATCGTTGATCAGGTCAATATTGTGGGACTCGGTTAATTTCTGAATCCCTCGACCCCAATTCTCTCTATTGCCATTTATTGCCAAATATAATGTTACATGATAATCCTAGCACCTCAAGCATACAACTTAGACCTACCTATTACACAAAAAATTGTACAAGCTGGAACTTGACTTCTTGAAATATTCAGCCAAAATTGGTGAGGCTGATCTGTTTTGTAACTAGTTTTCATCCCAATAATCTTCATTGAAGATTATTCTGTAGGTGGGGTACTGCTATATTTTTTTTTACGTTTTTCTCTAAAAAATTGACTGCTAACGGCGCTTTGAAGTCTGTCCGTCTGTCCCGTCATCATCAGCATTGATTATTTTTCAGTTACACACTCGAACTGAGCAGTTACACATCGAACTGCTCCTCTGTGTGCCCTGCAGCGCGCACGCGTAACGACTTCGAGCGTGTAAGTTAATTGAGTGTATAAGAAATGTTTTCATTTTAATGTTTGAGGCTGTATTCTCAGCAGGCCAAAATTATTTTGAGGATTTCTTCCTTAGAAATGAAAATGAAAACTTTTTTTTCATACGGTGTACTGAGTGTATTGGAAAAATTAATACAGAGCGCTTTTTCAATTATGTGGATTTTTTTTTGTTGACAACTTTTTTCAAAAAACGGCTCTGTACTCAATTTTCTACATCTCTCAAAATTTTAAAACAGTTGAAAATTTTTCCGTTTGTCAGAAAATGTCCAAGCAATCCTTCAGGAACTTTTCCAGTGTATTAGGGCTATTCGGCTTCTAAAAAATTGTGGGGTGATCCAAACGGAAGCAAGGTGGACAAACATTTAATGGAATCCCAAAAAAATTTCTATACCTCTTCATCACTTCATCTTCATTTTTGAGAGAAATGTTATTATTAGAGAGCGGATTCATAATTTTTCACATGTTCTATTCGCTAAGTTGGATGCAACTGTCGACTTGCAGCTTGACGTTTCCATCTATAAGGAAACTAAATACCAAGTTTTATTTCGCATATAATTTATTATTTTTTGATTCTGATTCTTGTCCATTTGGATTTAGTAATGAAGGATTTTCTCTTGGGGTAGATTTTTGGACACAAATAAGTAAAAACTCTAGGTATTTGCCGACGTTTCGATTTAATTGAAATCTTTTTCAAGGCTCATGACCTATTTACTTTAAATAATTATTGAATGAATTATAACTGACATTTTTGTGCAGTAAACTGCTTAACAAGTCAGGCAGGATATTGAATGAATTATTTAAAGTGAATAGGTCATGAGCCTTGAAAAAGATTTCAATTAAATCGAAACGTCGGCAAAAACCTAGAGTTTTTACTTATTTGTGTCCAAAAATCTACCCCAAGAGAGAATCCTCCATTAATAATTTATTATTTTGAGTTTCTACCGCATACAAATTGATAGTCCATATAATCGCATATAGCCGCATATTTAGTCCATTTTTTTACATATAACTGGAAATTCAATCAAAATTTTGGCCATTCTATCTACACGTGCTAGAAAATCACGATTTTTCCATTTAAAGAAAAAAATAATTGGAAATTTTGGTAGAAGTTTTTTTTTTACTTTGATGGTCAAAGTTGGTTGGTTGGTTTTACATGTGAATGTTGAAATTCTCACTATTTTTGCAGCTTATATCAATTATTTACCCGCATATATTGCTTTATTTGAACATTTTTATCGCATATTCTGACACTTTTTAACCCATTAAGACCGAGATTAAAAATTTTGATGAAATTGGGGTTTTTTCACCAAAACATGTCAATACTATTACATATACAAGGAAAATAAGTATTTCCCATGTTTTTTATCAAAAAAAACTGCCCAAATGACATGGCTCCATATGGAGCCACTAGGCGCTACCCGGGTAGTTTCACAGTGATGCGTGATCCATGCAAAGAATAGATAAAAATGTATCAAATTGTGAAATATATCAAGTAATACATATCATTTTGTGAAAAAATGGTATAACAAATATTTAAAATCCATATTTTCATCATAAATTTTGATAAAATCTTCATATCTGATGTTTGCCTTTGGATTCTTTCCCTGATATACCTCAAAGTTTTTTAGATATCAGAGTGTGTATCCAGGCTCCAGACTTTGGAACCAAACCGTACTGGCTTGCCACGTATAAATTGTTTGCACCCGTGGCGATCAAAAGGTCTTATCATAGACACATCATATGAAAGATTTTGTCTGGCACAAAATGTCCGAAGAACTTTTCTTTCAACATGTTTGCTATCGGTCGCAGTTTCTACATCTTAGCGCGTTCTTCCACAAGGTAGTTAGTTATTGGCAAAATGTATAAAGCAAAAAATTTGGGAAAACCGGTCTCTTCTCATGGCACTAGATACTGGCTCGTTCTTTATATCTTTTGCGTTCTCCTAATAATTTCTTTTGGACGGCAAAATGTTATATCCATTTAGAATCAGTATGGCAAAGAAAGACTCTAGTTCTTGAACGGTTACTGGCGGATCTGGAAAATTTTTGAATTGTGCGTAACTTGCCGTTTCATTCCTTATTTTTTCAAATAAATCATTTGAAATAAAATGATAGAAAATATTAATATTTCTACGCAGGTCAAATGTTTGTATTGTGAGTAATCTGGGCTTGGAAAATGTACAACTGGAAGCTCCAAATCTGCTGAATCCAAAAATGAATAATTTCGGGATTTGATAATCACTACTAATTGTCTTCTAATATTTTCAGGCTCTTCCGTGACTTCTGCAGGTAACTGATTTTCCTCAGTACCTCAGTTATATCTTGAGTACCTCCTATACGCACATTATCCGATCCGTCAGAACAATTTCGGCATTTGCAGCAAGCTCTTTCCCGCTCAAATTATCAACAAGTCCAGGTCCTTCCTCATCTGCTAAATCCTCGTCAGTCAAAACATGACTTTCTGGAGGCTCTATGAATACATCCAACACTTCTCTATTATGATCATCATCGTCGTGCGCACGATGAATGGCTTCCTGAAGAGTTATTCCACTAAATTATAATTTGTTATGTTCAGAACTCGGCGACACAAGTTATGCCGATAACAGCCTAGTGGCTCCATATGGGCTCAGCTATGTTTGCGGTCAAAAAACAAAAACATGAAAAGCACTTTGCATCCACAAAACATTTCATAGGCTTGAATGATAATATAAGAATGCAAAAAATTATTTATAGAACAACTGTGACATGAATAACATCAATAATAATATTTATATCAAAGTGAAGTTCATCGTTTCCCGGCGAAAAATTCAACACGTATTTTCAGAGCGCTAGCAAGGAAAAAGTAACATCGATCAAGGTGTTTTTTCTTGCGAGTGTATATCATCATTATCCATTCTAAACGGTGCAGGTACACTTTTTTGAAAAATGAAGGTTTTTACCAAAATATCAGTCATAATTTCTATCAAGAAATGGTGGCTCCATATGGGCTCGTTAGGCTTTAATGGGTTAAGCGCATATAAACTGCATATTTTGAGCTTTTTTACCGCATATAAATCCGCTCTATAATTATTATCTTGCGTATACAGCCTTAGGGACGGAGAACTGGTGAAATAAGCGTTGCGGAATTAATCCCTGTGGCTGTATTCCTTGACAAAATCTCACCATTCAGGTCTTTTTGAAAGCTACAAGGACGTTCTTTGGTTTGAGCCCATTGGCATTTCTAAAATCAAAAAAAAATTTTAACAGACGGCACTCAAGAATTTTAAATAACTCTGGATTCTCACAGTATTCGTAGGTGTTGTTCTCTAGTGGCTATACGCTGGAATAATATACCGTGGGGCAGATAGACACACCAGACAGACAAACAGACCGGCCACAGTGTAGAGCACTTCCTCCGAAAATGCGCTTAAAAAATCGTCCTGCAGACCATTCTCCAATGTGGAAGTGATGCGGCAATAGGAGTGTGGCATGGAGTTAACAAGATTAGGCATGCGACATCAATTCTCGTTATCTGACAGTCGAGAGCGGAATTAGCGGCTATGGCGAAAGCATGGGAGTCAGTTTTCGGCCGACCTCCGAGGGAAAACCCTATAGCTCTGACGGACAAAAAACGATCTCGGTGATGGACCCGTGGAGATAATAATAAAATTAGACGTCAATTTTTTATCGAGCTCCTCCTGAACTTCCATTTCCTGCGTTCTCCCCACTTTTGTGATCAAATATCAGTTTACAACTAAGCGGAGTCTTATAGAACACCAAAAAAATACGATTCTATTGATTAATCGATAATACCTCACCAGAAAAATTTTCAGCGCCGAGATAAGAAATAAGAATTTGGCTCACTACGATCCAGCAATGCATCGGTTCAAAACGAGTGAATAAGCGCGCCAAAACATTACCATTGAGTAAAGTGGGCATGATGGCAAGAGGTATTGTTTTTAATACTTATTTTATAAGTGAATAAGCTTGGACATCATGGTTTGCATTGTTCGAAAAGTTTGGGTCGATATTATCGTCATCGAAAAATTAACGATATCATCAAACGTGCTCTGATTTCTGCCGAAATCCCTGCTTGCTTAGAGCCAAACGGCCTTGTTCGTGATGACGGCAAACGACCTGATGGTATGACACTGGTTCCCTGGCGTCATGGGAAAGTTTTGGTATGGGATTTCACCTGCAGTGACACAATGGCACAATCATATAGTGGGCTCTCCTCGAGAAAACCGGGCGCTGTTGCTGAATTCGCGGCGACAAGAAAGAAGAATAAATACAAGGACATAATCGCCCAAGATTATATTTTTCTGCCATTTGCTGTGGAGACTTTCGGTTGTTGGTGCGAAGCAGCCTCGGATTTTATGGATGATTTAGGTACGAGACTTCATCGTGTGACAGGAGACCCTCGCTGTAAGAAATTTTTGACGCAAAGAATAGGCATCGAGATTCAACGAGCCAATGCAGCGAGTGTGATGGGGACCTTCGTTCGTTCGGATGATCCCCTTTTTTAGTTTTTTACCAATTTATTATTATACACATATTTATATCCTAATAAAACCGTTGATCACTATAACTAGTAATAATTTTAAAAATCAATATGTGTATAAAAGAAGTATGTCTATGTTTAACCTGTTACAATATACCACTTTTTTAATACTCACGTCTATGTTGGCCCCTTCAGGCGCCTGACCTCTCAATATTCTCACGATAATTAAGAATATTGAAAAAGGTTCCTCCTGACGAAGTCCAAACAATGTTTAAATCAACTACTCAAGACTCAGAATGGCGAATAGCCTAAAAATTCCAGTGGAGTTCGGAGTTCAGAAAACACCTCCTCAAAAAAACTTCTTTTGTAACCTACATGTAAGATCAAATCATTTCATATTACCGTACAATCTGGTTAAACGGTAACAGCTCCATGCACATGTGCAAAACAAAACAGTGAAAAACAGTCCAGTTAGGTTGAACGGAAGCGATCGTTTGCATAAGGGTATGACTTCTTCACGGTATTCAAGGACATATTAGTTATCACACCAAGCCTCTATCATGCTCGCAAGCGTCATGGTGAAATATCAGTAAGTTTTAAAAAACAGAAAAATATTTGAGAGCTACAAAAGAAGGAGGACATAAACAATTGACACAAAATTATTGCACAAATCACATCAATATCATAAAAACGGCCACACGTAATAACTGATGAGCCAGTAGAACATCATATTTATAGGTAATGACGTACAGACAAAAAAAAGGCACACAATCTCGCAGGCTCTCTTGCAGGATCCTCGTGTGCACGGGGTGCGCGAATAACACCATCCCCATTTTGTATTAATTTGTACAGTTTTGTATTTAGTTAGTTACTTTATTTAGTCTCTGCATGATGACCTCAGCCTCAGGTATTTTACAATCCTTGAATGTCCATATTGTGTTGTATTTTTTTCTGTATTCAGTTGTTTTTGTTGTTTACTCCTGCAGCAAAAAAAAACTCCTGCATCGTTTGCTCACGTTTTTACCAAACCACAATGTTCATTGTCTTGCTTTTATGATTTTTCCTGCTGCTGCTGCTGCTGCTGTTGTTGTTGTTGTTGTTTTTGTTGTTGTGCTTTTATTTTTTTTTGTTCATTCTGTGTCATTTTGCTTATTTCATCAATCACAGTCATTTTCTTTGTTGGGTGTTTTGAGAAAAAACCATTGCAAAGAACCATTTTGCACTTTTATTGATTTAAGCAAACGTAACTTTGTGTGCAATGAGCTTGTTTCATTGAACTACAACTAAATACTTTTCCTTGGGTCTCCTGAACAAACGCAGTCTTAGCGAAGGATTTTTACGATCACTGCTAAAAGCAAAGCAGGGTAGGGTTACAACACTATAAAAGTAATTGGATCTGTCTATTTGTAAATCTTTGAGTTGAAAAAATCAAGGAAAAATGTCAAATTATAGAAAAAAACACTGCCTCTGGCGCTCCTGACACTTTTTAAAGAGTGGTACCTATATTTCATCATAACGATGCATTGACTGTGTCTGCGGTACGTTTAATGTACTTGCTGTTGTCGCTCAAAGAGTTAAAATAACTTTCGTGATTTTTGCAGTTGAACCTTCTCGAAGAATGAAGCTCGGAATGGAGTTCAAGCCTTTCATCTTCCAGTTCATGCCTAAAAGGGTGACCAACTGGCTTTTTTTGATTGGTATGACATCTTGGCCCGCTATATGCTATATTCAACTTTCGCATGAACTGACAGATTTTAAAATGAAAACTACTCGTGCGTCTTGTATAGATTATAATGCTTCTGATGACATTTGGAACATACTTGCGCTTATGGATAGTTGATGCTTGGTTTTTTATTATGACGCCATATTGCTCGCCATATCGTATCCGCTATGTGCGTTCGCCAAAAAAACTGGGAGGAGTCGACATCAGCGCTCAAGGTGGCGATTTACGAGACTGAATAATGCCTATTTGTTTCTTTTCGGTCGCTAGATGTCCCTACTTGACTGAATGCACATGGCGATTCCGCTTCATACATTGGTCAAAAAAGTGGGAGGAGCCGACATCAGCGCTCAAGATGGTGATTTACGAAACTGAATATTGCCTATTTGTTTTGTTTTCGGCCGCGAGATGTCGCTACTCGACTGAATGCACATAGCGAATAGCTAGCTAGTCTCTGGTACACTTTCAAGGTCATCTGCAGTAGCGCCACCTAGCACCGGCTCGCACAGGAACTAACAATACCGACATGTACAGGAACCGGCATTTACCGGAATTTACCGACATTTACAGGAAACTCTATCACCCGCATTTAGAGGAATCTAGCGCCATTTACAGAAACCTGGATTTTTTTTGTTGCTTTGTGTAGCATTCCTGCGTTCTTTAGGTGGTTTGGAATGACTTTTTGATGAAGTTGAGATAATTTTCCCACAATTCCGATAGTTTGAGAAGAAACAACTGACTTTTCTACGTTTTCTTATGGATTTGGTGACGTTTTTTGAAAAATTATGTGCTTTGTGAAGTATTTCTACGTTTTAGAGTGACTTTCTGCCAAACTATTGGAATTGTGTAAAAGATCATCTCAATTTTGACTAAAAGTCACTCGAAAAAGAAATGCAGGTTTCTGTGAATGGCGCTAGATTCTTCTAAATGTCGGCAGATTCCTGTGAATGCCGGTAATGCAGGCTCCTGTACATGTCGGTATTGTCAGTTCTTGTGCGCGGCGCTAGGTAGCGCTACTGCAGATGACCTTGAAAGTGTGCCAGAAGACCCCTAACCTACTTTTATATTTCTATACGGATCCACCATCCACTAAAAGAAGCGCTATTGAGCCTCGCACGTGCGTGAGGGTATATTCTCTTGTTATTTCCTTTTAATTTTTTTATTGCATAGCAAGGCTCATATCTCATTTCTAGATAATAGGCCAATAAGGCTACCTGACTACCTAGGAACTCGTGTACTTTCTATTCATTTATATCTAACAGCGATAATGGCTGGAGCATACTTTTTATTTGATGGAACTGCAGCTTTTAGGGCATACTTTTTGATTCCGCAAACCTCCCATTTAAAAATCCAATTAAAACCCAAAGAGCAAAATGTCAATTCACGTCGTCCTCTCATTGTTTGCAACAGTCTGAACAGTAATTAAAAAAGTTTCCTGGGTGACTATTTCTTGAGGACATCAGCGAAATGCCTTGTTGATCTGAACTTCCCAAATCAAACAAAAGAAAGTAAATTAGGAAAGTAGATGATAGACTAATGTCAGGATAAAAAAAAGTGTAGCCCTTGGGGGAAAGCGTCGCGGCCGACTTGGCTTCAATCTAGCAACTGTTGTTTTTTGATTTTCTGTCTTCCTGCTGGGCTGGGCCAAATCGACGACGGCTGCTTGATTTTTCCGCTCCGATTTTTCCACGAGTAGGTACGAGTGCTTCAAATAACAATTTTTGTATTTCGCTGCTGTAGGTATTGAAATAGCGCTGGATATTGTAACTGCATAATGAAAGGATAATAAACGTCAAGATTCGAGGTATGCATTTAATAATTTGGAATCAGGTAATAAGACCGACGCCGACGTAGCGACCTACCGCGTAGGTACCTATCCACCTAGTCGTTATAAAAATATAATTAAACATTGTGGAGAGAAAATCGGCGAGTCCCCGCTTCTGGAATAGCTACCTATAGAGCGTTTCATCCCCATTGCCAGTTTTGTTGATTTAGGACAAGTTCGTTCCTTTTAATTCATTCTGCAATTCTCATCCCCCGCGTCCGTATTCATTGATTTTCTGCCCTATGTCAACGCTTGCTGAGATGCGGAGTAGCCGAACCCGTGAAATTAATAAAATGTATTTCCATATTCGTGTAATTAAATTTTTTCGAGCGGATGTAATACAGTTTAGCGGGTTAGAATGCGGCTTGAGGTTTCTCAAAGGAATCCTTTGGCAGCGCCAGGAAAAAAGCCAACCAAAAAGGAAATTTAATTTCGCTTAAGGTATAATTCAAATGTTGCAACAAAATCCGGCGAAAAGTAAAACTCTTGTGTATTTACGCGCGACGAGAAGTCACAGGTAGGTAAAGCAGCTACTCTAAGATTAGAAAAGTGGCCTCCAGTTATTCTCACAAAACGCAGATGGCCAATTTTGGTAATGAAATTAAATCGAAAATTTATTGATTGGTCCAGCGTAACGTTGATTTTCGCTGGTGCGCAGACACGGACCTTTCAGTCTCAATCAAGCTGGACTCAGTAGCGGCCTTAGGGTAGGGCGAGACGGGCGATCGCTCGGGGCGCCAGCTCATAGGGGCGGAAAAATCGCGGTTGAAATAAAAAAAAGTTGATAATTTATGAAAGCAAAAAATGACTTGCCAACGGCGATCACCGAATCTGCTTCTGTAAAAGCACACACAGCTCCATTATTGCAAGAAAACTACTTCAATTTTGCTCGTTCCGCTCGCGGACCCAAGATAGGGGCGGCAGTTTCGCATTCTTGCCCGGGGCGCCAAAACTGCTAAGGCCGGCACTGGCTGGACTACTAAGACTTTATTTACAAATGACACCTCAATGGAGGCTGCAATCTGGTTTGTTACCAATAGTTATTGTGTAACGGGCACATCAAAGTTAATTTCAAAACGTTCATTTCCATAGGTATATACAGTGCGCGGCAAAAGTTTGGAATAATCGATTCATTTCCTTTCCTGTCCGGAATATCGAAAAACTCTTGGACAGGTCGAATTGATTTTTTTTTGTAGAAATATTTTCCAACAATTTTAATTTTTCTACCCCTCCCGTTTTCAGGCAGTGACGTCATCGATTTTTTTTCAATAGCAACCCTAATTTTTTTCTAGATTTGGATAGATTATAAAATTCTGATCTAAACAGTATGCACATGTATGACATTTAGGTCAATAGTTCTGGAAATATTAATTATTTTATATCGAAAAACAAGAATAGAGTTTTAATGAACTTTCCACCAAATAAACAGATTTTTATTGCAAAAACGAACGTAAAATGTATGTGACTCTTGCAAAAACTATCAAAGTAAATGTTCAAACTGACGGCCATTTTCTTCTTGGCAGTAGGTACGCCAATCGAGCTTGAAACTCGGATCGGACATTTTAGAGAGTTTCGGGCTGTATTGTCCCTATTACGTCCCGAATTCTCTGTTTCAACTGGTCGATGCTATTCGGCCGATTGAAATAAACTTTTCCTTCGATGTAGCCCCATAAGAAAAAATCTACCGAAGTTACATCTGGGGACCGAGCCGGCCATTCAATAAAGCTTCGCCGACCGATCCAAAATACTTAGATCTGTTACGGGATGACCTGATTCCGGCGTTGACGCGGGGTTTCTCACTTGCACGATGCAGATCCAGATCTTTCTTAATGTTCTAAACGTAAACAATACGAAGGTTTGAGAACAACTACTATGCTAGTATAGTGTAACTCTAGCAGGTTGGCGTTCCTGTCACTCAGCTCATGTCAGGTCACTTTGATTTTGGCGAACTTCATGTAGCTGTCATAATGAACTTTCATATATGACCAGGGTCTACGCACTCCCCGTAAAACTGCCGTGGCAACGTTTTCTAGAGGTTGGCGTCTGGGGTTGAGTCGCCACTCCTGCTTCCCAGGTGGCACCAGCGTCACTCTTCCCGCCCCTGATTGGTGATCTTTCTCGGCTCGACCGAGTCATACCTCAAGGTCACGAAACTCCCCGATCCAGCCCTCCAAAATCCGAATTTGCAGCGCGGCAGGACCAGGCAGGGCAGGGTTACGCAAATACGCAGTGGCTGTGAGATATTGTCAGAGCAACGAATTATTAACAGATTGTTTGCTTCATTTTCCAGCGTCCTTCTTTTGAACAAAAATACTAGTTATTATAGCAAGTTTCGTGTCCATGCAAGTTATTCTGTGGATTAGTGTTGGATATTGGATGGTGTGGCAGTATTCAAATTAGTTTTTGTGCAACGTTTTATTCAATAAGTTCTGGATTCCCTGGGGGGACTCCTCGCCCAGGTGCGCATATCCCCCATCAAGCCCTCAAGTCAAGCTAGGACATCCGGAGCCGGTTTTGAACTCAGCAGTAGGAACCTTCAGAACTTCAGAAGATGACTTTGCTGTTTCCAGTTCCCATTACCTGCGCATCTTCGACCCTGCTTGTGAAAATTGGAGTTCATTGAAAAGTGTTTGTCCCCGCCTGGACAATTTAGTGAACCCCATTGTTGCGTCCGTTACAGAATAATTTTATTTGTAAACATTTTCTTAATAAAAGTTCCATTTTAACTTTAACTAATATGTGGTATTCTCAACCGTCCACAAAACGGGAAAAAAGTGTTGTAGTAGCATTTTTGCTCTACTTTGTTTGTGCAAGGAGTTGTTGCTATGGGGATTTCTTTAGCAACTCCTCGCACAAACGGAGCAAGAGCAAAATGCTCACAACAGCAACCATTGGAAGTCTTCAATTTCAAACGGAAAATCTAGTAGGCACTTCTCTGATTAGTGCCACTCCTTTGCGCTGAGAGCGCTGAAGACGGCTTGAATTCTGAAGCCAAGTTGCCGATCTAAGTAAGCGCAGCGTTTTGACATTCCTTGTCTATGTATATGACTATACTATACTATACTATACTATACTATGATTATTCACCTACTTGCTTTCTCGTTTTCGAAAGTGTGTACTCAAGGTAAAAAGTGAAAAGTTGCATGCCGAAACGGTTCATTTTTTGCTACAAATGGATAAAACGTTTAAAGAAAATCATATTGCAATAATCAAATGCAATAGCTGTTCAAAATCAGTTGCAATAGCTGAGTAGGTGAAGGCAGCTCAATTTAATTGAATAACGAACTTGACTCAACGTCAAAAGTACCTACGTACTGATTTTTCAAAGACTCATAGGCAAAGTTTTATTTTCGTATCTCAAAATGTAGCTCAGTTAGAATTTTCTCGAAGAATGTACCTTATTCTTCGTCAAAAAATGCTTTCAAGAAGTTTTTCTATTTGAAAACATATCCACAGACACAAAAATTCGAGCAAAAATTATAGCACTTCTCAGCCATTCCACGAAAAATGTAACCAAATACCCAAATTTCAATTTTTTCATGTCAACGTATTTTGTATATCAAAACAAAAAATGATCGTAGCACTTGATATTTCAACTCTAATCGATCAAAAGAATCTTGTCTAGTGCAGGAACTAAATAAATTCATAAATTTTGAGTGAAAATAACCCCCCCCCCCCTCCCCCGATTCTACACCCCCATCAAGGCTCCCGTTTTCTGGGACTATGGTTTCTTTCCAACCCAGAACTCCTTGAGAACACTACATACTGTAACATAACCCTTCCCTGGCCATAGTTTCGGGACCGTCTAGGTTAACATAAATAGTTAAGTCTGATACTTACACCTTCGGTCTTACCCTGTACCCCTCGCCGGGGCTCGAGTATCTCATCCTTTCTTTCCTACGTCATGTCCCTTACCCCTTTCCCCCTATTTCTCACCCGCCCCTCCATCGTCGTCGCTGATCACCGCTGACGTAATTAGCCCTTAACTGCTTGTTAAATGAGTTAAGCCCACTAATTACAGGTTCCACAGCCCCTTTCACTTCTCTTCCATTCCCTATCATTCCCTCCCCCCCCCGCCTTTCTCGTTCTATGATTAGTGATTTAAAACCACAGACCTTGCAATGAAATGATAACAGACAACCTTTGGACCACACTTAGATTTATTTGTACATAAGAAATTGATTGTTCAATTGGCAATACATCGAGTACTTAGGCTAATGATCAAATTCGTTCGCAGACTATAATGATTCTGGCCGACTAACTTCGCTCTAGCGGGCTCAGAAGCTCTTATATTAATTAGACTAATTTAGTTTCACTAGATGCGAAAGCTCTCAGTGACAACTACCTAACCTGAAAGTCCCTACATTTTACAATCGAACGGCGGGGAGGCATTGCACCCCCTAGTTGAACAATGTCAACTGGAAGGAGGGATGCTGCCGCCACACCGTTGAGATGAAGCAACGCTAACTAGTCTACCTGTCACGGCGGGCGATTATGTTGTTCCTGAAAGAGAACCTGATCAAACCTCTGAGAGACGTCCCTGACTGAATCTAGTTACAAGGGTTACCTAACAATGCAGCTGGCGGCTTCTCTCGTTTTTCCAACGATTTACACAAACATATTTCACGGCGCCAAGTTTCAATACATGTACATAAATATTCGAATTACAATCTAAAATATTTCCGTATTTCGAACTATGATTCCTGTGTCTAGGCTTTAATTTGCGGGACAATTTTGATTGTTCTCCTGTAGAAATGGGCTTCTCGATCAGCTCACTGACCCTCACCCCCATTACGTTGTTTTCGTGCCAAGGTGGCCCCACTGCATCTCGCCCAGAGACTTTTATAATTAATGAAGAAATCGTACCTTCGTAGACGAAGATGCGTCTTCCCGAATTTTATAGCACACACGGGCATGGTGTAATGGTTTCCGCAGGGTGCATAAAAAGGAGTATCTGACCTACTCAGCCGGCCTAACCTATATTCTCGGTCTGGGCACCGACGTCTTCTTGAGTCACCTGAAAAGCTGCTATCTACCCTAAGAAAGCACGGCAGTCTATTGTGACTTTTACATCAATTTCAAATTACACATGAAATAATGAACGGACCAAATTTATATTACTAATCTTGTTATTTGGGAGGACTTATTCTTTTCTTTACGATGGCCAGTTTTCTTCAGTCGCTGGGCCGGAAGTGACACAACTTACAGATGAATATACGACCCCCGCGACCACCGGTCCCTCGCGGAAACGCTATCATGCGAGACATGCAAAGATCCCTAAACCCTCGAAACCACACGTTCGCCGAAGCTGTTCACTAGGCCTTCACGTTCTTTTTTTAATACATAGGTATTCCCATCGGTGGCTCTTGAACTTTCGCCGGTCATTGGCGACTCAGACTAGGTTTTTTTCATCGAGCTAGGAGTCATCACTCGCCGAACTGACAAACAAAAAGGGCTTCAATTCCGCGGCTCAAAGTGCACCATGGCTTCCTATCTTAACGAAGGGGTCGGTTGTGATAGCGGTACTACACCGCTTATCCTTATTACGGCGACTCGGTCCGTTAATTGAACATGGTGGGACTTGCTCCCACGTCAAGTACTGACAAGCAAATAAACAAACAAACCAACAGACAAACAGAACAAGACCCACCCCGCGGTCACATTCACCAGCCGTCACTTGTGATTTTCAGCAACAGGTAATTCTAAACTGAAACATTGAGGTTGAGGCCTTCTGACACAAAATCATAGTCGAACATTTTATCCGGAAAACATAATCAGGTACAGTCTAACACACAATTAAGGGGCACCAACCTTTCTCTGCTATCAGTCGTTGACAGGAACTATTCCTTGTTATGTTTCACAATCAGGCACTTAGAAACACTGAACTCGCAAACCCCACTAAATTTCCCGTGCACAAGTAATCGAGATCTCGTGAACACGGCAAAGCAAATAACTCCCACACCTTGAATCCCAACAAACAATTCTACGATGACTATTTAGCACCCAAATGTTCCACAAACCCCAATTTAACTCTAAAAGCAAATGATTATCAAAGACGCGACTTCGCGAATAAATCCTTCCCGAGTAGACTCGATTCTGCTTACAGAAATTCACAATGGAGAATTTTAGACAAAGCTCGAAATATTCACAAAATTAAATCTCCCCAAGTATATCGGATTTTACTCAAGCAATATATTTTTATAGCAAGTCTTAGACAAAATTCGGAACCGTCACGAAATTAATTTCTCGACCGTTCGCAAAACCGTCTCCATCGTCCCTCCTGAATTACGCTCTTCTTTTCCCATAGCTCAGATTTTTCCATCCCCTCTTGTGGCTTAAGTCATTGACCAATCCCCGACCTATTCAAAAACCACCCTCAGCTTTGGATTCGCTGAGTAGCTTTGTTCGGATTGTCCCCTCTCCCTTCACAGCCCGCTCTGGTCGCGGCCTGCAATTTTGATTTCTCACACCACCCCATAGATGTCATCCCGTGTCGCATTCCGTTGGTGCCACTTACCTACTTTTCTACTTACTCAGTAAATTTGAACGAATTTGACCTAAGCTTATGCCCTTACTATAGTGGTTTGACTTCCCGATGCACACACTAGTTTAATTCATTTATTTTCACGAACATCGCGGTCTTATCGTTTGCAACTTTCCCGGCTCCCAATAACATGTTATTTGGTGTTTTATTCACCTGTGCGTGCACGCGAATTCAACCACCATAGTACTGGCCATTACAGAACTAGAATAACACTTTTAACATTCAATTAACATAGATTCGCGCAAAGTCCGTTGTTTTCGTCATTTCCACATACATTGGGGGTTGGTCGCTCGCCCTGGTCCCAGCGCAGCGGGGTCCTTTGATGGGTTCGTCGTCCAATTCACCCTGATTCCTTTACACGCCCATATGGCTTGGATTTTTCGGTTTTATGTCGAACGAAGTTTATGTGTCCGGGCACCTCTATTGGCAATTAATACGTGTTGACTTAGTCTTTCACCGAAATTTTCGCGCACACGAAGATTAAATAACGTCTGGTCCTTTTTTGGGTTTCCTCCACCGCGTTCCCACGATTCTAGGCATCATCTGTTTTACATTTCGCCTTCCGGACACTAACGGCTCGTTTAATAAAATTGTTTGTGCATTCTCTTCTCGGTCAGGATCTTACAGTCACCCCCTTGAGTTTTCGGCTGCTCAGCATGGGCACAGGAAACTCAACTCGCGTCCCTTCTGCTAACCTTCCGTTGGGGTTGAACTCGGTTAGTGCTGCCACTTTTGGGATTGGCGTCCGAGGGGTTGTCATCAGGTCGGTAGTACAGTTTCAGATTGCTCATGTTGTACACGCCCCTCCTGGCTTGTGTCTCAGCATTTGCAATGGCATACGTGTTGGGATGTGGCGTGGCCTTTACCACATACGGTCCCTCGTACAAGGGCAGGAACTTGGCATACGTCCCTGTGGCTGTCGCTGAGGATGGATTTGTCTTCAGTAGCACCCAATCACCGATCTGCAACTTTGTAGTAAGGCCCCTTTGTTGTTTGCATCGGAGCTCAGCCTGATGTTGCAGATTCTTCAGCACGTTGCGTCGGATCTCCTCTTGGGTCTCTACCTTTCTTGTTGGCAGCAGTTTGTGAGTGAGGGCATCCAGCGGCATTGGAGGCTCTCGACCATAGAGGACATGGTAAGGCGAGTACCCCGTACTTGCGTGTGGCACTTGGTTGATACATTCTTCGATTTGGGGCAGGTGGCTCGCCCACTTGACATGTTGGTCTTGACAGTACGCACGGAAAATGCGGCTTAATTCCCGCATGACTCGCTCGCATGGATTTGAACTGGGATGTCGGATAGAAGCTAGTGTCGGTGTTATGTTGGCTGCCAGCAGTGGTCCCTGCCACTTCTTAGAAGTGAACTGACTTCCATGATCACTTAGTACACGTCGTGGCTGGATGTAATTGGCATAGTCATGGAGCACCTTATTGACGGCAGCCTTTGCGGTAGCAGTCTTCAGCGGGTACAGCTTCAGAAACTTTGAAAACGCGTCTACGGCCACGAAGATGAAGTTGGCTCCCCGACTAGTCGGCAGCGGCCCGTAGAAGTCGACACAGACCAGGTCACCCAGGTCCTTCCCAATTATTGGTGTCATCGGCCCTTGGCTAGTGCGGTTGGGATGTTTCGTTTTCTGGCAGAGGTCACAGGAGCGAATAATCTGCCGGATTCGGCATGACATATTCGGCCAGTGATACACCTGCTTCATGGCCTGGTGGACCTTGGTCGCCCCGAAATGACCCAAGAGCTGGTGATGATACCACGTGAGCTGTTTGACGCAGCTAGCCGGAATGGCGAGTCGGGCTTGAGTATCATGGGCAGCTCTGTAAATTAAAACATTAGCATGTACACAATATCTATCTCTGACACGTTGAACAGATGGTGCACAAGGCTCGTCAGGCAAGAGCTTGCACTTCCAAATAGGACTCAGGTATTCGTCGTCTTTCTGTCGCTGCTGAAGATCACCAAGCATTGCAAGGACTTCAGGTGATTCCTCCACCTCGAACAGGGCAACAATCGGCTGGTCACGTGGGTACTCGTTCGTACCATTCCCATCCATCGGAAACCGGGACAAGATGTCGGGAACTACATTCTCCTTCCCCTTGACATGCTCTATGGTGTAGTTGAACTGGCTTAAGAACAGCGTCCATCTTGTAAGCCGTTCGTTGAGCAGTCGACACCGTCCAAGAAATTTGAGAGCCGCATGATCGGTGCGGATAACAATTCGGGCACCTTGGATATACATGCGGAATTTGTCGAGGGCGAAAATCACTCCCAGGAGTTCCTTTTCTGTCGTAGTATAATTCAGCTCTGCACCACGGAGAGATCGGCTGGCAAATGCGATCACTCCCCGGTTCTCGTCGTGCAGCTGATACAGCTCCGCCCCAAGTCCATATCCGGAACTGTCGGTCTGGACGTAGAATGTTTGGTCCCCTTTGGGGTGCTTCAATAGTACCGTTTCCAGGAAGAGGTTTTTGACGTTGTCAAAGACGACCTGCTCCTGTGGGCCCCATTGCCACTTAACGTCCTTGCGCAAAAGGTGGGTCAATGGTTTCGTGGCGTCGCTGTAGTCCTTTGAAAATTTTCTATAGTAGTTGCACAATCCTAAGAATGCGCGGACATCCTTGTGCTTTTGTGGAGTGGGAAACCTCCTGATAGCCATGACCTTCTCTGGATCAGCCTTGATCCCCTCCGTGGTCAGGATGTGGCCAAGAAACTTTACCTCGGTTTGGAGAAAGGAGGACTTTTCTAAGTTCACCGTCATCCGGGCAACTTTTAGCTTTTCCAACACCTTCGCGAGGTGCCCAAGGTGCTCTTCCCAGGTAGCCGAGGCCACCAGCAGGTCATCAATATAATTCACGGCAAACTCGCGTACCTCCGGACCAAGCACAATGTCCATGGCTCGGCTGAAGCTCCCAGTCGATGTCTTCAATCCGAACGGCAACCGCGTGTATGTGTACGACCGCCCGTTGTACAGAAAAGCCGTGTACTTGCGGCTGGCAGGGTGCAGCGGGATTTGCCAGTATGACGACCGCAGGTCAATAGTGGACATGACCCTCACATCTCGGAAGTACCGCAGTAGTTCTTCCGGTGCCGGTGGAGTTTCGGTGTCTGCCACCATCTTTTCATTGATGGCTCTGGCATCCAGACAAATTCTGACAGTCCCATCTTTCTTTTTTGTCACGGTCATTGGGCTCGCGAATGACGAGGCTTCTCGTCTTATCACCCCCAGTCTCAGCATCTCAGTGATCGTCTCTTCTACAGCCGGCCGCAACGCGAACGGTACTGGGTACGGCCTCTGAATGAACGGTGTGTCATCATGGAGTTCGATGCGGTGCTCATACAGGTGCGTAACTCCAGGTTCATTCTTGAAGATGTCTTCAGAGTTGATGAGAATTCTCATTAGCTCACTCTTCTGCCTTGCACTGCAGCTCAGCTGATCAACCTTGCTCTGAAGCTCTTGTCTGATGCTTCCCTTTGGAGTTCTAGACGTCTCAGGAGCAAGGGTTACTTCTACGTGACAGGCATCAGCGGGATCGGCCCCTGCTTGACACCCCTCCTCAATAACATGTTCACCCCTTTGAAATTCGACTTGAAGTTCTTCTCCATCAACTCGAAGTTGCAACAGCTGTTGCTCAAAGTCAATCGTAGCCTGGGTGTAACTGAGCCAGTCGGCACCCAGAATCAAGGGTTTAATTAGGTTACGCACAATCAGGGCAGGGACCTGACACACCTTCCCCCGGATCTGAAGGCTGATGTCGCTCTGTACCACAATTCTGCAGCTTTTCTGTCCAATAGCCCCCCTCAGCTGGATGGCCGTTACTGGCAGTGTCGCTGGACGTCGTCCTGTTGTCAAAATGGCCTGCCACATATCCTCTGATAGGCAGCTCACTTCACTGCCGGTGTCTACAAGTGCACGGGTAGGCACCCCCTCCACCTGGCAAACGATTTCCGGGGTAACCCTATATGGTCTGGGATCAGCATCCTCAACTGCATCCTGCAGACCTCGGTGCAGGGAAAGTATTCCAAAGCTCTTCCCTTCTGGAGTCGACACTTCGTCGTAGGCGAGGTACGAGTCACTAAGTGTGGCTTGTCTTGGTATCCGTATGTTGTCGTAGATCCACACCTTGATCGGAGTATTCTCAAAGGTGTTCTTAATTAACCCTTCGACCGTTCCCCAGTTCAACCGGTCAAGTCCACATCCAATCTTTGGCATCGCCAGTTTATTTAGTCCCGAGAGCCGACACTCTCCTCTTAGTACTTCGAGACATTCCTTTAGAGCTGCGTATGTAGGTTTCTCATACGACCTCTTCTTGGTGACGAGATACAGAATCGTGCGGTCAGCACAGACCAGCTTTGCCACCTGGCCAACTCTCTTCTTCTGGTCCCTCAGTTCAGCCTCACCCTTAAATCTCTTCCTGACTTCGGCTGCAATCCCACGGGACATTTCGAAGTCCTCAGCCACGCAGTGAACAAGAGCAAAGTCGCTTGGTGCCGTAAACACGTCCCCCTCGAGCACTTGAATGTGTGGAGCTACTTGGATACCGTCACGGAATGGCGGTCCCTCCCGCATTCGCCCCCCTGGGTAAGTCATTGAAGATGGTCTTCTGGGCGGCCGCGAAAGGTGAGCGGAAAATTGGCCTAATGGTTTCCCGCTCGGGCTCCGTTTCCCGAAGCCGTGCCATTTTTCCTCGCATCATTTCCCGTCTTAGACCACCGTTGCCACTCCTTCCCGTTCCCACGATTGTTTCCATTGAACGAATTCCGATAGTTGTACCGATTGGGCTGTTGCCATGGCCTCGATCCTGTTGCTACTGCTCTCGCTGGTTCTCGCTCGTCCCGTCGTGCCACTTCGGGCTGAAGCACAGGGGTCTGAGCCATCGGGAACGTAATTGGGGGTACAATCGGTGGTGGTGGATACATCATCGATGGCAGTGGCGTTGCTGGGTAAGTAATTTGCGGAATGGCCGGTGCCTGTTCAATGGCTTTGGGTGCACGGTGATTCGTCTTTCGTTCGTACGGTCGCTGGTCCCGGTAGTCCCCCCGGTAGCCACCCTCTCGGAGTCGACCGGAGCGCCTGGTGGTCTCGTGTCCGTTCGAGACATCATCTTCCATCTCTTCCAAGAATCTTGCCGTTGCCACAATCGTGCGGCACTGCTTCTCTCTTTTCCAAAATCTTTGGATATTGCTGTCATAATGCCTCATAATTGTCTTCACCAGACTTTCCTCACTAGGTGGGCAGGTGAGTAATCTGGCTCTTTCCACCTGGTAAGTGAAGTGCTCCGCGAGTGAGTATTTCCGAGTCACGTCATATTCTCCATCTTCAATCTGACGCCGGATATACTTTTGTTTGATGTCGGACCAAAAGTAGTTGAGAAAGTCCTCCCGGAAGTCTGCGTAGGATGTCCACTCAACTTGGTGGACACTCGCCCATCTCTTTGCCTTGCCTTTCAGACACTCCATCACAAGGTTGATGGTTTGCTCGTAGTCCATCTTCCCCTTCCTCGCGCACTCTTCTATCTTCTCGATAAACACCATCGGATTTCCCACTCCCTCGGTACTTTCGAAGCTCGGCCTTGCAGGTAATGGAGCCGCTTGATTTACCAGCGCTCTTAGCTGGCTTCCCAGATCAGCTGGCGTCAAGTTCCGGCTGGGTGCGTCCATTTCCATCGCGCCGGATGTAGCTGTGGATAGTCCACTTCTCATCTCAGCGAGCGGTTGTTCTTCCGGTCCTCCGCCGACCTCGAGGACAGCCGGTGCTTCCGGTGCGGCAGTCGGCGGACGAACGACCTCCTTCAGCGAGTTCATCGCCTCCACGAACGTCGCCATCATCGTCGCCTCGCGCTCAGCTTGTCTTCTCTCCCTTTCTTCATTACGGCGTTCCGCTTCGTCTTGACGTCGCCCACTCTCTTCATTGTAGCGGAAGAACCACGCAGGGATGAGGTCCTCCTCAGGTGCTACCTCCCGATTTGCGCCCTTCCTCAAATTCGAGCGGCTCCGGGAACGTTCCGCCACCTGGATTTTTCGCGGGTTCTTGCGTCCTGCCATCACGACCGTAATCCTATCGTTTGAGAATAATCGCATATTAGCACTCGTCATCCGACATCTTCATTAGACATGCTCGGCCTCCGCACGCCCCTACTTCTACAACTGTGCATTGGCCCTACTTCACCAACTATCTCTAACTTCCCGCAGACACTACTCCTGATATTAACTTGAGCGCAGCCTCTTCCAATGGCCAAGGTCGTTCCTTCTATCATACTAAAATTCAAATAGCATGCCAACCATCGCCAAGGTAGCTCCTTCACCCTGTGCGGCGTTCTTGCCATCATCCACGTTGACGGGAACTCTCCGCTAGAGAAAGTACTACAAGTTTCTTATAATAGTGGTTATTTGACTAGAATTATTTCTAAGTTAGTTGTCGCTCATCCCGGCTCCTCACGATCCTAACTAAGTCCTACTATACATCTCATATTGGCTACACTAATTACGCAAGCGGATAAATTGTGTTAATTAGTCTCCATGTGATACTGCTCGCTTTGTCATCACGTCATCGTTGAAACTAAGAATTCTCTCACCACCACAGCCGCCATAACTTCATACTTGGTCTGCGTCCTGGAGCATGGCCGCTGGCAATGGCCATGGCCATTCACCGGGCACGTCCCTACCTGGAACAGACACACACCGCAAGCGCCACTTCGCATGACCTACCCGCTTAGCGCCAGCCTGCAAGCGCATCCTTTTCCTCAATGCTTACCAATAAACAATCGCATCAACAGTAAATCAACAACTAGGAAATTAACGTGTACCTAAGTCTAAATCATTTCTCGCTGGCTTCTTTCTCCCCATCTAGTGCACCCCCCCCTCACCCCCCTTTACTAGTTAAGCATTGTTCTCACTCCCCTTCTTCCATCCCCTCCCCTCTATCACCTTCACCCCCTATCTCAATACCTTGAATTTAGGAAGGGCCCTTTCACAATTTTGATTACGGCCCTGTTTCTTGTTTACAGTACGTGTCTAGCGCCATCACAACACACCCATGTGGCCGTCCCACAAATTCCCGACCCAACGGTACTCTCACCAAGGCGCCGGGTTTCTTTTGTTACCGCTCTCTGAATAGGTCGTCCCTTTCGCTTTCAACTACCCCTTTACTACCTCTTGTGATTTTAATGTTGGTTTCACTACGTTCCTAAGGCTATTTTTTGTTTGTTTGTTTGTTTGTTTGTTATCATTTACATCACCGTCTGTTTTTTTAAATACTTGCGACTAATCATCCTGGTTCACGCAGCACCATTTTGTAACATAACCCTTCCCTGGCCATAGTTTCGGGACCGTCTAGGTTAACATAAATAGTTAAGTCTGATACTTACACCTTCGGTCTTACCCTGTACCCCTCGCCGGGGCTCGAGTATCTCATCCTTTCTTTCCTACGTCATGTCCCTTACCCCTTTCCCCCTATTTCTCACCCGCCCCTCCATCGTCGTCGCTGATCACCGCTGACGTAATTAGCCCTTAACTGCTTGTTAAATGAGTTAAGCCCACTAATTACAGGTTCCACAGCCCCTTTCACTTCTCTTCCATTCCCTATCATTCCCTCCCCCCCCCGCCTTTCTCGTTCTATGATTAGTGATTTAAAACCACAGACCTTGCAATGAAATGATAACAGACAACCTTTGGACCACACTTAGATTTATTTGTACATAAGAAATTGATTGTTCAATTGGCAATACATCGAGTACTTAGGCTAATGATCAAATTCGTTCGCAGACTATAATGATTCTGGCCGACTAACTTCGCTCTAGCGGGCTCAGAAGCTCTTATATTAATTAGACTAATTTAGTTTCACTAGATGCGAAAGCTCTCAGTGACAACTACCTAACCTGAAAGTCCCTACATTTTACAATCGAACGGCGGGGAGGCATTGCACCCCCTAGTTGAACAATGTCAACTGGAAGGAGGGATGCTGCCGCCACACCGTTGAGATGAAGCAACGCTAACTAGTCTACCTGTCACGGCGGGCGATTATGTTGTTCCTGAAAGAGAACCTGATCAAACCTCTGAGAGACGTCCCTGACTGAATCTAGTTACAAGGGTTACCTAACAATGCAGCTGGCGGCTTCTCTCGTTTTTCCAACGATTTACACAAACATATTTCACGGCGCCAAGTTTCAATACATGTACATAAATATTCGAATTACAATCTAAAATATTTCCGTATTTCGAACTATGATTCCTGTGTCTAGGCTTTAATTTGCGGGACAATTTTGATTGTTCTCCTGTAGAAATGGGCTTCTCGATCAGCTCACTGACCCTCACCCCCATTACGTTGTTTTCGTGCCAAGGTGGCCCCACTGCATCTCGCCCAGAGACTTTTATAATTAATGAAGAAATCGTACCTTCGTAGACGAAGATGCGTCTTCCCGAATTTTATAGCACACACGGGCATGGTGTAATGGTTTCCGCAGGGTGCATAAAAAGGAGTATCTGACCTACTCAGCCGGCCTAACCTATATTCTCGGTCTGGGCACCGACGTCTTCTTGAGTCACCTGAAAAGCTGCTATCTACCCTAAGAAAGCACGGCAGTCTATTGTGACTTTTACATCAATTTCAAATTACACATGAAATAATGAACGGACCAAATTTATATTACTAATCTTGTTATTTGGGAGGACTTATTCTTTTCTTTACGATGGCCAGTTTTCTTCAGTCGCTGGGCCGGAAGTGACACAACTTACAGATGAATATACGACCCCCGCGACCACCGGTCCCTCGCGGAAACGCTATCATGCGAGACATGCAAAGATCCCTAAACCCTCGAAACCACACGTTCGCCGAAGCTGTTCACTAGGCCTTCACGTTCTTTTTTAATACATAGGTATTCCCATCGGTGGCTCTTGAACTTTCGCCGGTCATTGGCGACTCAGACTAGGTTTTTTTCATCGAGCTAGGAGTCATCACTCGCCGAACTGACAAACAAAAAGGGCTTCAATTCCGCGGCTCAAAGTGCACCATGGCTTCCTATCTTAACGAAGGGGTCGGTTGTGATAGCGGTACTACACCGCTTATCCTTATTACGGCGACTCGGTCCGTTAATTGAACATGGTGGGACTTGCTCCCACGTCAAGTACTGACAAGCAAATAAACAAACAAACCAACAGACAAACAGAACAAGACCCACCCCGCGGTCACATTCACCAGCCGTCACTTGTGATTTTCAGCAACAGGTAATTCTAAACTGAAACATTGAGGTTGAGGCCTTCTGACACAAAATCATAGTCGAACATTTTATCCGGAAAACATAATCAGGTACAGTCTAACACACAATTAAGGGGCACCAACCTTTCTCTGCTATCAGTCGTTGACAGGAACTATTCCTTGTTATGTTTCACAATCAGGCACTTAGAAACACTGAACTCGCAAACCCCACTAAATTTCCCGTGCACAAGTAATCGAGATCTCGTGAACACGGCAAAGCAAATAACTCCCACACCTTGAATCCCAACAAACAATTCTACGATGACTATTTAGCACCCAAATGTTCCACAAACCCCAATTTAACTCTAAAAGCAAATGATTATCAAAGACGCGACTTCGCGAATAAATCCTTCCCGAGTAGACTCGATTCTGCTTACAGAAATTCACAATGGAGAATTTTAGACAAAGCTCGAAATATTCACAAAATTAAATCTCCCCAAGTATATCGGATTTTACTCAAGCAATATATTTTTATAGCAAGTCTTAGACAAAATTCGGAACCGTCACGAAATTAAGTTCTCGACCGTTCGCAAAACCGTCTCCATCGTCCCTCCTGAATTACGCTCTTCTTTTCCCATAGCTCAGATTTTTCCATCCCCTCTTGTGGCTTAAGTCATTGACCAATCCCCGACCTATTCAAAAACCACCCTCAGCTTTGGATTCGCTGAGTAGCTTTGTTCGGATTGTCCCCTCTCCCTTCACAGCCCGCTCTGGTCGCGGCCTGCAATTTTGATTTCTCACACCACCCCATAGATGTCATCCCGTGTCGCATTCCGTTGGTGCCACTTACCTACTTTTCTACTTACTCAGTAAATTTGAACGAATTTGACCTAAGCTTATGCCCTTACTATAGTGGTTTGACTTCCCGATGCACACACTAGTTTAATTCATTTATTTTCACGAACATCGCGGTCTTATCGTTTGCAACTTTCCCGGCTCCCAATAACATGTTATTTGGTGTTTTATTCACCTGTGCGTGCACGCGAATTCAACCACCATAGTACTGGCCATTACAGAACTAGAATAACACTTTTAACATTCAATTAACATAGATTCGCGCAAAGTCCGTTGTTTTCGTCATTTCCACATACATTGGGGGTTGGTCGCTCGCCCTGGTCCCAGCGCAGCGGGGTCCTTTGATGGGTTCGTCGTCCAATTCACCCTGATTCCTTTACACGCCCATATGGCTTGGATTTTTCGGTTTTATGTCGAACGAAGTTTATGTGTCCGGGCACCTCTATTGGCAATTAATACGTGTTGACTTAGTCTTTCACCGAAATTTTCGCGCACACGAAGATTAAATAACGTCTGGTCCTTTTTTGGGTTTCCTCCACCGCGTTCCCACGATTCTAGGCATCATCTGTTTTACATTTCGCCTTCCGGACACTAACGGCTCGTTTAATAAAATTGTTTGTGCATTCTCTTCTCGGTCAGGATCTTACAATACCACAATTATAAACTTTTATAACCTTTCAGACGTTGTTCAATTATAGTGGGGCTGGTAGCCATTCCCATACGGCATTCAATGATACAGCAAATTCCTTCTGCATGAGTGTTCTACAAGGCCTAACGAACGATATTAGAAGGGGAAGCACAAAAGCTTCCCCTTAGGGGGGCCGCAGGGGGCCCTGTCAAGTTGACGGTCCAAGAACTCCTACCAAACCATCTTTCAATTTCGTTGTATCACTCAAATGGGGATGATGTGACTCCATTGTGAATCTCAATGGCATTGGTCGCCATGTCTCTTTCATCCTTCATGCTTGAAAAAATAATATCTTCGGGAGGTCAGAGAAATCACTTTTTATACATACAAGAGGATGCGAAGTTGGCATGTTTTGTGTCTTAACCTGTTATTTGGCATTCCCAAAATTCTATTATAAAGTCAATTTTTCAAATTCTCAATTTTGGGTTGATTGGTAGGCTAAGAAGTAGGTATTTTTTAACATCCAGTCTACACGTACTTTTTTCAGTGTCCAACTAGAGGTTATTCAAATCATCATCAGGGATGTATATACTGAACTATTTTCTAAACATTATGTCAAGAAAACCAATTCTCAACCGCGCATAGAGAGTACACAAATTATTTTTCTTTCGATCGGTCGAATTGCGATGCCTACTACGCCCGTCAGGGAGAACGCTGAGCATCGCCAGACTAAACTAGTATGGAAAATGGAAACAGCCCAAACAAATTCAAAACTGACCAAATCTCTAAGCGCTGACTCAGAATAGAATGCCGAACCACATAATGAGTGTTTCAGGCAGTTCTGAATTTGTTTATGCTGTTTTCATACCAGTTTTAGTCTGGCGATGCTCAGCGCTCTCCCTGACGGGCGTAGTAGGCATCGCAATTCGACCGACCGAAAGAAAAACAATTTGTGTACTCTCTATGCGCGGTTTAGAATTGGTTTTCTTGACATAATGTTCAGAAAATAGTTTAGTATATCCACCCCTGATGATGATTTGAATAACCTCCAGCTGGACACTGAAAAAAGTACGTGTGGACTGGATGTTAAAAAATACCTACTTCTTAGCCTACCAATCAACCCAAAATTGAGAATTTGAAAAATTGACTTCCTAATAGGATTTTGGGAATGACAAATAACAAGTTAAGACACAAAATATGCCAACTTCGCATTCTCTCGTATGTATAAAAAAAAAGTGATGTCTCTGACCCCCCGAAGATATTATTTTTTCAAGCATGAAGGATGAAAGAAACATGGCGACCATTGCCATCGAGATTCACAATGGAGTCACATCATCCCCATTTGAGTGATACAACGAAATTGAAAGATGGTTTGGCAGGAGTTCTTGGACCGTCAACTTGACAGGGCCCCCTGCGGCCCCCCTAAGGGGAAGCTTTTGTGCTTCCCCTTCTAATATAGTTCGTTAGGCCTTGTAGAACCCTCATGCAGAAGGAATTTTCTGTATCATTGAATGCCGTATAGTACCGTTTTTTATTTTGTACCGACCCCACTTGCTCAAAACAAGTTTATAAATTAATTTTTTGAACTTTTTCCAAAACAAAAGACTGTGCTAAAATACGTTCTTTAGGCGCAAAATAGTTCAAAATAATACACCTGGAATGGAATTCAACCACAAATGTCTAAAACCCCTCCAAAAAATGTCTTCAAATAGGAGCACAAAAAAAATGATATTCTTTGCACAACTCGTTTAAACTTGTCGCTACCCTTTTTTTCAAGTCATGGTTGAGTTCAGAAGATGTGATGTAATCGGCCACATATGTGTCAACTTGAGCCCCCCAGCTCCCTCCCAAGAGGAGAAGGGTGTGCCTACACCACTTGAAGAAATCCGGATATATCACAGATCTAGAAAACACCTTGCTTCCGCTTACAACATCGAGTGCAAAAGAAAAGGTCTAAAAAGCCCCCAAAAAGCCAGAACAACCCCCTCCCCCTCCCCCCCCCCTGGTTAAAATTGAGAATGGCTCCACCTCTCAAAACTTTCATTCTCAACCATATTTCACAAATATAAAATAAAATTGGCTTCGGCACAAAGTGCATGATCCATCTACTAAGCCGCCGGACTATAGTGGAATTTCAATAAACTTCTCTTCAAAAGACTTCTAGATTTTTTCCGATGTGTCCGTTGTCAATATTTTTTCAGTTTATCTCTGGTTTGCTTTGTTGTATCAAAACGAAATTTGTTTTGACATACACCTGTTCAATGCTTTTTCAGTCAATGGCCAAGTTAGAACTGATATTCAAACAGACTCGCAGTTATTTAAATAAATATTTGCAGTGGTTTCGTGAGCTTCTATTTCGTGTCTCGTCCGTTATCATATTTGTATCGCAACCCCAGCCTATCAATACGGATTCACATCAAAAACTACCCACAACTTGCATAAACTGACCTTTTCTGAACAATGTGGCTTATTATTCATAAATATATTTCAGGCCATAATAAAGATATAATATTAAAAGTAGAAGAAAACATGGAAATTTTGTCCTGTCCGTTATCATGGAATGGCTGTTCTCCGATTCTCCGAAAACTCACAAATGTCAATTTAAGCGGATATCTTGGAAACAGTTGAACCATTAATTTTAACCGGTTATCGAAATGCGATTTCCCCCTATCGAAATTTTTCAAAAATTACACTATTTGCTCTTATCAACTCATCATTTACTTTTAACTCGTGGGTCACACATTATCTTTACCTTTATCAGGTGCCTTGGCTTTGTTTTTTCCCCGGAAACTTCGTACCTACCATCGCCAGGGAATCTTGCTAAGAAGCTCTGCTATTGGTCTGTGTCCACTGCCAGGGCAGTTTGATGCGCCTCCATTCGCGAGAGCTCGAGAATTTTCCATCGACTTTGCGAATATTCCGGCAAGCTTCCGAAGCACGGCACCTCCGCCAATTGTGCAGGTGTGTGTTATTTCCACGCCTTCAATCTCACGAGCTTCGTATCATATACCTTCCTCGGTGTATCGCAAGCTCGAAAATTTTATAATCGTGATAAATTTCAACTTTCCAAAATTTTGAATATGGCCAATAATTAATTACTGCGTCGCAGTAATAACGCACACATTTGCGTGAATCTGACAACCTTTTTGCGATCCAACAATCGTCTGAAATGTGTCGCTTTCCTTTATGTATAAAAAGAGTGCTGCAAAAACCATTACCTAGACGTCTTTCGAAATTTTCTTCCTCCCTTCTCATCATTTTATAATCATGCGTTCACCTGAATTAATGAATATTTCCTCAAGTCGCCTATGATTCCTGAACGTCAGGTGACTGGATAGCGCCCAGACCATGGCCTACTACTATGGGGTGAAATTTATTAAAACGCTTTTCACAACTTGCAATTACTTACCCATGCACTCGCATAGCTACATGTTGTTTACCTGCTAAATGCAAGTATATCATCATAAACTTAACACAATTAATCACCCCCTTCACATAAAATTTAAACACGTCATTATTAATGTTTCACAAACACGCGTGCTGTGATGCTGGTATCGTAATAAGTGCAAATTTCCACAGCAGAGCTTGTTATGTTTTCGTTGTGGGCAGTTGTTTTTCTACCTGCAGAGCATTTCTTTTTTTTTTCAGTGAGGGCGTAATGTGAGTTTCGAGTACTGAAACTGCTTCATTAAAATCCTGCATACCTACCTATACTCCCATACCTGGAAGCCGAGCAATCGGGCGCCCAATACTTGTTTTACTCATTTCATTCCAGATTGCCCCGTGTAAATTAAAATCTGCATTTTTCATGGTGCGAAAATTTTACGGAATGACGGCGGATAGGTAGATACTCAACGGCTCAACCGTCAGTTTTGAACAAATTGTTATTGTTCCATCCTAGATTTTTGATCTGTATTAAATCAATGTAACGGTCTCAGAGGGTATGCAACCAATAATACATCGAGTTAATTTTTTTCATTCACTATCTATCCGCTATTATTTCCATATATTATTATTAATTTCACCTTCATCATATTTACCTCGGCCAATAAGAATCCATGATTAGTCGAGTTGTTAGGGTGAGAATTAGAGATTTCATTGGTTCCTTCTTCGCCATACTAGCAAACATACTTCATTGTAAGCAAAAGCTACGTATACCTACATTACCATAATCTGCAACAATTTTGTACATCAGTATGCCAAAAACGAAACTGTAATCAAATTGACCTGTAATTCAGTATTCTAGTTTGAAAAAGTCTTGGATTTGTCCACGCTGTCTTCAAATCTGAAGATTATTGAAGAATCATTTATTCTCTGATTTTTTCTCGAGTACCTATATCCCTCGACCCACCCTTATTCTTTGTGCTTACCTCCACCAACAATCAACAAATGTACCTGATTGCGCGTAATCGCAATGCCTTTTTCAACAACACGACTGAAATGATTAATACTGCCAAACAAACTATAATACCTATCTGCAGACAAATATACAAAAAGCGGAATATAGGTACCGAGAAAAATGTGTACCTACCTATATCGAATAAAAATGTAGGAAAGGAATGCAGGTACAGCAATTAAAAATTTATGCAATGTCGAAAACCAATAAAGTGTGTTCTGTTTTATCTTTTGCTAGAATATTTTTAGCTTTATTCCATTTTCCACTGAACAAAGGCTTGCACGGGTTCAATTTTTAATTTTAAATAATTTCACCTGCACTTTGTACGTACCTACCTTACTGCAGGAAACTATATAGAAGCGCACAAAAGCACAAAGGCATTGATGTTATTGTTGGAGAAGGCGAAACATCCGATATTCAATTAACTCTGTAAAATTTATGGGCACTTCGCAGATGTTCGCGGAAATATTTTTGTTTGCTGCTCCAAAAACGAAAAGTTTTGCCGAGTTCAATAATTGCTAAATCATGCATGGAAAACTCTGCTATCGATATTCCGAATCCCTCCTGCTCCATATTAAGCTTAATAATATACATAAATTTTTATACGCGGTTCGTCTTTTCCTCGGTCTTTTCCTGGAAGATGCAGAGACTTCCAGATAAGCCTGGATAAATCGGGCCATTTCGAAGCAGCCACGTCACAGTAGGAAGAATCGTTTGTACAAGTGCAATGTTGTACAGTGTGGTATGTACCTAGGTAGGTTAAAATAACTTTTGTCTTGTAGTTTTTAAGTAACTCAATTCACAGAGATATATTAAATCTCATAATAGTATGGGGGCATAGGGTCGCAAAAGGTTTTGCCGTGTGCAGCTTCGTGAGGCTATATAGGGATATGTGTCAATCGATTTTTGGACCATCAAGGAATGTGAAAAATTATGGTGGAACATTGGGATCTGCTGCAGGCACATATGGTGGAGGCGCCAAAAAGAGTCCCGCTTGTTAACAAAAAAATGCATGTACCTTTTCCATTTCACAACGGATCTTGACATTTGTTACGTCAATCTGTAGCAAACCATTTTTTTGGAAAAATATCCTCTGAAGCTGTCATAGTATTCGAGTTCTTTTATGCAAAAATACGGGATTTTTTCAAAATTTTTGGATCTTTTTGATATTTGACATTTTGATAGATTCTGGTTTGGCCCTCTCGAATTTCTACCTTTCAACTTTCAATTTCCATCCGTAACGCCGCCATATTGAAAAAATGGCGGCCAAAAAACACATTTTTGACAATATCTCGAACTTAGTCAATGTGAGGTCAAAAATGTTATGGGGATATGAAAGCCTATCCAATTATCTGTCATTTGACATCTCAACCATCTCTATGCGACTTGCGGTGCTCGAGATATAGCTTCTGGAAGCATTGAATTTCGCTATTCCAACACCAATTTCACCTCCAAGTACACCCTGTGAATCTCTGAAACGATAGTGATTCATCTTCCGTAACTAATAGCGAAGAGCTGGCGACGGTGAACTTGGTTGTGACATGTGGGTGGAGCAAAGTAGGTATAGACGTGGAGTTGGAATAGCGAAATTCAATGCTTCCAGAAGCTATATCTCGAGCACCGCAAGTCGCATAGAGATGGTTGAGATGTCAAATGACAGATAATTGAATAAGCTTTCATATCCCTATAACATTTTTGACTTCACATTGACTAAATTTGAGATATTGTCAAAACTGTGTTTTTCGGCCGCCATTTTTTCAATATGGCGGCGTTACGGATGGAAATTGAAAGTTGAAAGGTGGAAATTCGAGAGGGCCAAACCAGAATCAGAATCAAAATGCCAAATATCAAAAAGATCCAGAAACTTTGAAAAATTCCCGTATTTTTGCATAGAAGAACTCGACTACTATGACAGCTTCAGAGGATATTTTTCCCAAAAAATGGTATAGGATACCAAAAGGATTTTTTCTCTACATATTGACGTAACAAATGTCAAGATCCGTTGTGAAACTACAAATCCGTTGTAAAGCTACATGCATTTTTTTGTTAACGAGCGGGACTCTTTTTGGCGCCTCCACCATATGTGCCTGCAGCAGATCCCAATGTTCCACCATAATTTTTCACATTCCTTGATGGTCCAGAAATCGATTGGCACATATCCCTATATAGCCTCACGAAGCTGCACACGGCACGACCTATGCCCCCATACTATAATCATCAGTAGGATGTAGGTTGCTTGAGCGGCCCGCGCTGTTCTATAGGTTGAAAACAAACACACATATTCTCAGTAATAATATAACAAGTGGTATGCTTATCATCGATGATAATTTCGAATGGAATCGTGCCTGCATATTCAACGACTGCGGAGCACTGCGGTAGCAGTGCGTAGCAGGAGTTGAATGTGCAGCATCAATTCCATGAGGAAATATCATCGATTAATAATCATACCACGAGTTAAATTTAGCAAGACTATATAACAAAATGAAAAAATTGAATTGTATACTTACATCAGACATTTCAAGGCAAATCTAAAGTTCACCTATTTAGTGTCTATATCCATTACAAAATAGCAATTCCTAGATTCGTCCATCGTTGGTAAAGCGTATTGCATGGACATGATTTTCCATGTTACGAGCAGATCCCGTGTAAATCCACCCAATGTGACATTTCTCTGATCTGAATGCCTGTGTTCACATCAACACCACAGACGAATGTTGTATCTGTATACATATATATCTTGTACAAGAACCCCCTTTTGGGGTAAATAATCACGTTTTAAGCTTTTTCATTAGTATCCCATTAGTTTTTCTTTTATGTATTTTCAACAGTTTACGTTCAAAATAAAAGTTAACCTCAAGCTGAAATCAATCTGACAGGAGGTAAACAAGCCGGAATCGGTGATAAACTCAATTGTTTTTTATCATCGCTGTGATATCCTCTTGGTACCCCGAGTCCGTGCATCTCATTGGCTGAAACACAGTCCAGTTACCTATGCGTTATATAGTCATCTGGACACACAAACTGAAGCGTCGCTTATTTCCGTCGCTTCGCTCTCTGGTCTCATCGTGGCGTTGCTCACTGCTCCAGTATGTTTTCAGCGTTAGTAGTAGTAGTAGTTCTTGCTAGTCGTCCGCAGTTCAAAAACTCAAAACTGTATACTAGGTCCCCTACGAGGGGTCAACCACCTGCTGAAAATTTGTACAGTGATTTCCATTTTTGGAAATACTTTATAGTATTTTGGCTGTATCTCCAGGTATTTCCAATATATTTCCAAGTATTCCCAAGTATTTCCAGGTATTTCCATAGTATTTCCATGGTATTTCCAAGTATTTCCAGAATTTTTTTGAAACCGACTACTAATTTGTCCAGCAGTTTATGAGTACAACGACGTAGAGACCTGTCACAGTTGTCACAGGCTTCACTAGAAATTTAATTTCGGCAGTTATGGTCAAGTATTTCCAATACTTCCAAAGTATTTCCAAGTATTTCCAAAATATTTCCAAGTATTTCCAAAGTATTTCCAAGTATTTCCACAGTATTCCCTTCAATCAATCAATCAATCAATCAATCAATCAATTTTCTTTATTTGTTCTTCTGTACATTCTTCTATTTCCAAGTATTTCCATGTATTTCCAAGTATTTCCATAGTATTTCCAAGTATGTCCATAGTATTTCCAAGAAAATGTACAGTCATTTCCACTGGTGGTTGACCCCTCGGTCCCCTATCACATAGGCGAAACAGTCAGTCAAGGGCCTAACAGAGCCATTCTGTATGTCGTAACGACTCGTTAACGCCAGATAGACAGAGAGGGAGCTATAGGCGATTCAAAGATACAGACAAAGATAGCAATAACATAACGGAGTCGTTACAAGATACAGAATAGGCATGTTAATGAATGGCTTGAAGATTATTGTCGAGATTATTGTTATTACTGGGTCGCTTGAGACTACCAGACGAACCTCAGGGTAAATAGAAACAATATGATTATGATATCATAGAGAAGGGGTGTCTGATATGGGACCTGGGATAATATGGTTCACCTGTCAGTTGCCATTTACATCAAAGCTGCGACCTAACCTGTCTTGACTTGAGGGTGATTTGGACCTTGGAGGGTGTGAGGGTTTGAAGCAGGCCGCTGAAGCCGAATAGTCTAGACGACGACGGTTAGAATAAATTGCAATGGCTCTATCGCCGTAAAATCTTGAGCATGCGGAAGCCAAAGTCGAATGAAAAAGTGTAGAGTAGAGTGCAGGGAATGAAGAACTTCTGATATAATCTTCAGACTGAAAGGGCCGGAAATATATACCGGGTGAAAGCCAAACAAAATTTTTGTTTCCTTACTTCATTTCAGCATATCTGGCATCAACAGATAGCTGAATGAATACCTACGTTACAAATGCCAAATATCAGAATGGCCGAAGTGTCTGAAGTCAATCGAGATGACAGATGCGCAAGTGGGAGTAAACGTTTTTTGGTACTCGTTTTTTTTTACTCGGGAAAAAAACACATTTCGTATACTTATCAACTTTAGATCAACTTTATTCAAATCATGACATATAAAGTGATTTTATCATCATTTTATTGGGTCGCGCATGCACATGCACGAATTCAGAAGCAGGACTGGCTTCCGGTTTGCAAACGGGTCTGATGTTTGGTTTGGTTTGGCCTGGTGGAACTGATGGGTTTTGTTCTGGACCCGTGACCAAAACCCGGACGTCCAGAGATATTTGTAAATTTATAATAATTCATTATCACATCTCATTCGATATTTCAGCAGAATCGAACCAAAATGAAATATATTTCTTAGAAACTGTAAAAGAAAACATTATAACACCTATAACTATTTTTATTTCATAAATGTCCGCCGCTGATTCCAGTTCTGTTTGTAACGTTCGATAGCCCAATATATTGGCTATCTGTCAATGTTTTGAGAAAGTGTGGAGCTTTTTGGGATAACATATGAACCACTGTAAAATGTATGGAAGGTTAATCAGCTTGAACAGAGATTTTTTTTTTGGCTTGGGCTATGGCTATGGGCTCCAGAATGGACAGGTCTCATATACAGGCTGTCTCATAATTAAGCATCAATAATTTGTCAGACAATGTTGCGACCACAAATAAGCAAAAAAAATCACATTAACTAAGGCGGCCAAATGATTTATAAAGATTTAAAAAATAATAAAGGAGCTATACAACGCGTACATGACAACTTGACGCCAGAAATTTGAAAGCGGCCGACTTGACGCCGGGACAGCTTGACGCCAGGACAACTTGACGCGGAACAACTTGACGCCAGGATTTTCAAAGTAGCGGCTAGCCGACTCAACGTCAGGACAACTCAACACTAGTTGGAGCTATAGGACCCCTGATGCAGAAAGGTGCCTACTGAAGTTACGAAAGCCAGGAGAAAATGCAAGGGGGCCCGATAGACCTTCGAATGCCAAATGAAGACACAAGAGTGCTTGCTAAATTAATGTAAATGGAAAAAATGCAAGGGGGCTCCGGAGGGGTTGAATCACCATTATTGAAGACACAATGGGATGGGGTCCAATGGCGCTATGAAGAACACATGAAAGCAAAAGAGGGCTTTTTGGGCATATGAGGACACAAGCGGACCAAGAAGGGCTTCGAATACCAGACGAAAACACAAGTGTGCTTTCGATTGCTTGAAAGCTCCCACAGACACAGAAGACTGCAAGGGGGCTCATCCGGACTTCAAAAGACAGTTGAGGTACAACTGGGCTCAATTGTGCTTTGGATTACTCAAGAAGGCAAATGGGGCTCACGGGAATTCCTAACACGTGAAAAAACATAGGAAGACTTCAAACGGTACTTGAGGTTGAGGACACACGAGGACGCCCTATAGGGCTCCAAATGCTACACAAAGGCACAAAGGTGTTTCCTAAAGCTTCGGAAGCGACGGAAAAATGTAAGGAGACTCAGCAGAGCTTCAGTCAACATTGAAGTAACAAGGGGGCCAGTAGGGCTTTGAACAATCAAAGAAGGCACAAGAAGGTGCCTTCTTTGATTGTTTAAGACCATACTTACTTACTGAAATTTGGGAGGGGCGGAAAATCATGAAGGACTTCAAACAAGAGCTCGAACAAGAGTGTCCAATTGGGCTCTGAATTATAGTGCTTACAACGCCATATGGAGACATAAAGGGTAATGACATCAGCACGCAAGAGGGCTTATCAGGGCTCATCAAAACAACATATAAATACACAAAAGGATCCACTGGAATTTCGAGTCAACACAGTAAGACAAAATGGGGGCCGCTTGAGCTCCAAAACATAGAAAGACATAAAGGGGCTCCTCAGAACTCCGAACACCTCAAGTAAACACAAGAGGGTTCATCATGGCTCGAAACGACACAAAAAGACACGGGGGCTCATTGGGGCTCCGATTGACAAATAAGAACTCTGGAACTACAAAATCTGAGAAGATAGATTGTAACTCGATAGAGTTCCAAAAGCAACATGAAGACACGATAAGGAAAAGGGGCTCGTCAAGGCTTGAAGCGCCACATCAAATTGTCCACGCGTTAGGTTGTCCTGGCGTCAAGTCGTCCCGGGTCAGGATGGCCGGCGTTAAGCTGTTCTGCTTTGACCAACTTGACGCCGGGACAACTTGACGCCAGACGATTTGCGCCAGGGAATTTGTGAGAACAGGAGTGAGGAAACATTGGAAAAAAACGACAAAAAAGAACTCATCGGAAGTCGAAACGACACATAAAGACACATGGGGGTTCACTGGGGCTCCGAATTACACACCAGAACACAATGAGGGCCTCTAGAATTCCAAAACACGAGAAAACATGAGCGGGCTTGCTTAGACTTCTAAAAACTTCAAGAAAACATTGAAGAGTTCATTGGGGAATCGAAACGACACTAACGGACACAACGGGAGCCGGTAAGGCTCTAAAGTAAAAAAAGATACAAAGGGGCTCGATGGTGTTCCGAAACTGACAAGAAAATACCTCGGGGGTCAAAAATATAAGAGGGTCATCGGGGCACAATACGGTACATTATCATCACACAACACCACATGAAGACACGAGGGGGATTCTCAGGTTTCGAAACGACAAATACAAACAAAGGAAGTACCCGTCGGGTCTCCGAAGAACAAAGCAAAACAGGGGTTATCGGGGTTGCTTGAAACACTATGTAAAAAAACAAGTGGCTTCAGTACAGTTTCGGAAACAACAACACAAAGACACAAGTAGGGGGCTCATCAGGGCTTGAAATGACACATAAAGACACATGGGGGCTGTGACTTCAAGTTACACAGCAAAACACAACTGAGGTCATTGGGGCTCAAAAACATACACAAGTATACATAAGGGGCTTCCTAGTTCCGAAAATCCACAGGAAAACACAAGGGGGGCAATTGGGGGACAAAAAGACACAAGCTGGCCAACTATAGTCCCGAAATTATAATAACTCCAGTTGCTCTGGCGTCAAGTTGTCCCGCGTCAAGTTGTCCTGGCATCAAGTTGTCCTGCTTCGAGCTACAGCCCCCCAAATGTTTGTCCTGAAGATGGTTTTCATTCAGTACTTCCGAAAGTAGTCAAGGCAAGATAAAATTCAGCAAATATACTAACATTCTTATGATCAAGAAGATAGAGTGGAAATCATTGGAAAATTTCATCAGGATGGAGTAACTTGAAAGAAGGCGGGGTGAGAATCACTCAATTTTTTTTCAAATTCACTCTTTTTACGAATTTAGTCTGATACAGTGCGTTTGAAATCCTTGGAACTTAGGAACTTAACATGGAAATGCTAGGATTCCTTGAAATATAGACAGATTGTCGGAAGTTTGAGCTATTGTACAATTTGAACAGAACTAGAATGGAAGTGAACTGTTAGATGGTATGTGACAAAACGGAAGGTATAACATTCACCATGAGCCCCAAATCGTAGTTGACAGCCAACTTTTGCGAAAAAGCAATACGAATTGGTTTGCTGCTGTTGATTTGCAGAATTAAGGCCATCTCCTTATTTTCTCTGTTCCAGTTGTACCATTTAGTATCATAAATTGCTTCAGAAATTTTCAATGACTGCAAAACCTCACCATCATTCCCTGATCTTCAGGTATACATAGGTACTTAAATTAAAGCCCACGGACGATATGATTCAAGTTTCGTTACAGATTCTCTATCATCGAGTCTATCATAAAAAGCAGGAAAATGACGTTTTCACTTTCACGTTACCGTGGAAACTTTCTACGAGCAGGACCTGTGGTTGGTTACCTAACAAAATTTGGATCGTGTCCATTGGCCTTTTCAGGGACAGGATGGAGATTAGTTACCCCTCAAAATATCAAATATTTTTAAATTAAATATAAAGATAACCTCATACCTCGTCCTGCAACATTTGTCCACAATTAGATCCAGTAGTAGCCATGAAAAACGCAGCAATTCCATAAAGAGTGATTCGAGTACGGAGAAAAGTTGAAGGTTGCTAAAAAAATCTCACACCATTTTCTATTTTCAAATTATATACGACCAAAAACTCACGTAAAATACAGTTAGTAATGTACTGGCAAAAATAATATTAGCAGTGATCGTCACAAGAATCAACCAGAGACGAAATCGTTCTATAGCCGCTTGAATTGCTCTAAAAGTGTTTTTTTTTTATTCCAAATTCTGAACACCATTCAGACACTTACTTGTTCAGTTCAACATGCCGATGAATCAAAAATTTCAAATTCTTTGCTACAATCTTCTGACCAAAACTATTTCCGATAATGTAATTACTGAAATACTTCAGTTCAATGATGCACTGAATTAGTTTGGAGTAGTTGCAAGTTCCAATTACTGTCAAACAGCAGTTTATTTCCAGTGTAACAAACGTGAGAAATATAAGGAAGCCAAATGAAATGCGATAGATCAGGCGAAAAATTATATGGCATGTCAATGTTTCAACTAAGTATCCATTTTCGGTGTCACTTGTCATCCCAACGACAATGCCGCAAGTAATTCCAGCTGAGACAGCAATTGCTGCTAGCGTCAACTTTTTGGTCACAAAGCTGCGACGTGCTGCATTCGGTCGACTTATTGGCCAATTGAGAGTTTTTGACAATACCAAATATTTGATGAACGTTTGTTTTTCGTACAACAAGGACAACATCGCAACGAAGCCCTGAATACAAATGAATTTGAATTGTTGAGGTTCAAAGTAATTTAACCAAGGTTAAGGTAATTGTTCAAGGTTGAGTTGTCAACGGTTCACGATTGACCGACATTTTTATCGATTTTTCCTTTTTTTGTTAAATTTGTTCAAACTAAGTTAGTACTTGTCTAGTCGGGAAAAGTCCAAAAAGGAAGCAGGCCAGTCACGAAACGTCATTTGTGATTCATTCATGCCTGATGATTGCACAAAGGTGGTATCAAAATTTAGTTCGGTGCTAAACAAAACACGGGATCAAATTTTTGAAGTAGAATTAATCGATCGTTTCTCTAATACTCGTGTGTCAGTGCAAAAGTAAGTTTTGAATGCGCAAGCGGCGCTATTGAAAGAAGCAGCAGTAACATAAATTATTAGAGCTTAGCTATAAGAAAACGCCACAGGAAGTTCACCAGATCTATGTCAGAGTGTTGACGATATCATCGATTTTAAGTATGGACCTGACGGTTTCGGTAGCAAAACTGATGGCGCTGACTGAATTGAATGCAAACCTAGTTACTTCAAGGGAAGGCTATATGATGGTTATAATACAAAGTATGTCTCCAAGTGAATTTTTGGATACCAAAACAACACGTGAGACAGCCTTTATTTTGGCTTGTACTAATCTTGCCGGGAATGTCAGATCTTTTCTTCTTTATGAAAAATTAGCGACAACTGCGTCTTACCTCAACTTTGTTTCTGTGTATACAAACAATCGCGAGGGGCCATATTTTGTATTCCTATCATGTTCTTTCCTTGAAGTGATCGGATTTACATTTTGTTTGAGTTTCAAGTATTGATCCGCTGTTTGTTTTTTCAAACCTAGACTTCGATCCCATCAGTAAAATAACCCAGAACTTCAAGAAACTTGAAAAAACCTAAAAATCTTACCAGTAATGTTTGCGATGACGTTGGACAATACTTCAGAAACACCTCCAAGTCAAAAACATAAACAAAGTATACGATTTGATAACAAAACATCACGGACTGGATAATAAGACTGACGTACATGACAATCGAACAAATCTGATTGTTTAGAGCAAATAAGCACATTTCGACTAAAAAACTAAATAACATCTCATCATTCGTATTTGACACTTGGATTTTTTTCAGCATAGCTTTGCATTTCTCCATTATATCTGGAAAACGCCATGGATTCACTGAATCATTCGCTCCTCATGTTAGGACAACGTATCGACAGCACAGAAATAAAATGAAAGTGAATAACTAATTATTTTGGTCATTATTAATGTCGAGATTAATGTATTCAAACATTTGAGGAAATCATTTTTAGATCAGCTGTTTCCACCATTCACCCGAATACATGTAGATGTGGGAGTCTATCAAGTTTAATGGGCAAGTTCCCTACTCGCATTCACGTACCTATTACGTCTAATGGAAGCTTTCTAGAGCTGGCAGGAATATTGTGACGTTATCCTGGTGTGTGTTATGAAGGGATTCAAGTCGGTAGAATTTTATATCATCGAGTCGTCTCTCTTATAGTCTTATACTTTGAATAGTTACAAAGCCGAAGCCCCGCCCCCGCCCCTGGCAGAAGTATATGCCATATATGCTCAAGATATTTCCGCATTCCAAGGACTGTTTAAGCTACTTACTTATCCCCTTCAATATGAAAACAAGAGAACTGAAAGGACGGAAACACGTCACAAGTATAGGAAGGCAGGTGCATTTTTGTTTCTGCCATTGAGAGGCATCATGATAATGTGAAAATAGAAACCATTTTGTTTTTCGTTAAAGTGAATATTCAAATACATATTGTAAATTAGTTCGTGTTGTACCTACTAGAAAGCGAAAGGATGCAGCCATGCGAATGTTATCCGCTGTATGAAGAGATGTTATATGGGTCCTTTACTAGGATTAATTGCCTTATAATTGGGATAGAATCTAATTTAACTTCTGGATGAAAATTAACAAAAGCATCCCGCGTGGATAAATAATGTTGGTCCTTGCACTAGATACCCAGGTATACACGTCATGCAGAGCAACACTGCCACAGCTAAATGCTGACTAACTCTGATCATCATGAATTCCACGACTCCATGATTTGTTAAGAGTTGATCAGTTTTTTTTCGAGAAAATGTTACCTTCCAATCGGACACACAACAGTATCATCGTATCCTGTTATCAGGCATTACAATAAATTTTCATAACTAAGTGCTCGACTGAGTGTTTGTATTTATTCATTTTTTGTTTGTTTTATTGTTGTGAAGAGACCTCAGCTATCTTCTTGAACCCCTGAATCGGTAGACAACCCATTATAAATACTTCCATTTAATTCAACCTATTTGAATTGAATCACGTTTTCCGCTTTTGGAACCGCTTGGTCGATGATCATCTAGTATCAGGACGACATCGACATCCCGTTGTGTCTCTCTTCTTGTTGTTCAAGGATAGAGTTCTCGAGATTGTTGAGACAGGTCTCACTACGAGTTTGAACACAATAAGACACAGTATAAATTTAAAAAAAAAAACATCAATCTATTGACCTCTATGTACAAGTCAAAAGGTTTAAATAATGGTTAATATGTAAAATGTCCAAGTTATTTCCGAAAAGATGAGTTTCCTCTAATTATTTCAGACGTCCCAACACCCCAGCCCTCTGACGAACACCTGATTCTACACCTTGACCAACATTCACTTCTGATGGGTTTTCGTGGTTCAAAGTTCTTTTTGTGGTTCAATCAGATCCAACATTTATGTTAGTGTTAGAGGTTATGTTAGAGTTAGGCCCGGCTTCTAGACACTGGAAAAGAGGAGAGTGACTTATTCAGACTCGTGGCACTCGACCACGAGTGTCATCCAAGATTTGAGGGCCGGTGTGTTTATGGTAGCCCACCTTATTGTGTCATTCTTTTCAAAGGCTATTGCTTCTTTTTGAGCCATGGTCTCTTTTGCCCGTTTGGAAAGGATTGGATATGGCTGCCTTTTTGGCCTATTCCCTTTTTTCACCGTGAGTCGCCCCCAACGCTTAGAAAGATTCCCGCAGTCGCGAGTGCTTATAACCTGAAATGTTGAAATGGATTTCACTTTTCCAAAACTTTTGAACCGATGGTGAGCGCGAAACAATTTCTCAAGTCAAGGAACAAACTTAATTGTGAGAAAACTTTTTGGGCACGCCCCGTATACGCGCTGGTTCGTTGTTGTTCACCAGTTTGTGAAAGAATGCCGCAGTCAGGAGAAACAAAACGCAGAGAATTGACTATACAAGGTGTTTGCCGAAAATCTGATGCGGAGAGGCGTCGAAACAATTATTACCCTAACACTAAATAATCGCCGTCTACACTGTTCCTGATCGAGCAGCCTCAGGTGAATTTCTCGAACAAAACTGTCTTTGAAATGAAAGTTTTGATCAGAAAATTTGGAGAAAAAGTTCAAAATCTTGTGGAATATCCTCATCTGAAAGCAGATCAAAAAGTTCATGTACCAAATTTCTAGAGTATACGGCCAAATTTGATGTATTTTTTCCAGACTGTTAGATTGTTATCAACTTATCAGCCTCCAAGTGGGTTGAAACTCATCCTCAACGCGCATCAACTCTACATTCCCGAATGGGATCAAAACGTATCATCAATGGAACTCAACTCTACGTTCTCCAAGTGGGTTGAAACTCATCCTCAACGCGCATCAACTCTACATTCCCGAATGGGATCAAAACGTATCATCAATGGAGCTCAACTCTACGTTCTCCAGGTGGGTTGAAGCGCATCATTCAAGTGTCTCAACTCTGCGTCTTGAAGCGGCAGCCAAACTCATCGCCAGCGGGTCTCAACTCCACGTTCTCCAAGTAAATCGAGATTTATCATCATATGGTCTCAACTCAGCAAGATTATGTAGTTTATGAATATGAATTTTGGAAAGTATGTATACACATTGCCTTTAAAAAAAAAGCTTCGAAGTTTTTTTCGAGGCCGACCCTGGACTTAAATTGCCTTACACGAAACAGTGCTTGTGCTCATGCTACTGTGCATTTTCTCCTACAACTACGGACAAAAACACTTGAATCCACAGAATATTCACTTTTAAGAGTTTGGATGATGGCTTTATTTATTGCTTGGTCTGGTATCGTGATCACCATCAGTCCATTCTGAATACATGCTCATGAAAGAATCGTATACATACCTCTACGGTGAATGCGTTATTCCAGTTGCAAGCTTTATATTGAATTATTGATCAGCCAATTTTTTCAAAATGTGGATATCGACATTTTTTACGGACGCTTTGTTTACCCATATCCGGTTGAATTTATCAAATATGATTTTAATGAGTGAAATGAGTCTTCTTGACTATTGTTTGACCATCGAGTTTTCTCTCATAAGATGTAGTCCACTCCGGTTGACATTTTTTCTAATGATAATAATAATAGTGAAGCTTTTAGTTAATAACTAATTATTTGCCGTACAGTTTCCTTCTAATACCTAAATAATTCTGTGTGATTATTCCAGTGATGAACTTTTAATAAACGTACAATATTCTGCTAACCCACATCGAGCGTCATTTCTCTATTAATGCTTTCACGATGCTGCATTTTAAAGGTGTAACGAATGTCGCTAAAGGCATCTTCGATGCAAGAAGTTACGTTAGCGGAACTCAAGAAGTGCAAGAACCAAACATGCTCACTAGAAAGATGCTGGGAGTGTGTATGTTCATGACAAATAGCAAAATAATTCTAAAGCTAATCTACTTCTGTCTGATCGTCCAGACTTTCGTTTTTTTCCTGGAGGTTTCATATCTTGTACACAGTTTTGATTCCAGAATTATCATGGAATTCAGTCCGATGCTATCTCAAAGGTTCTTGGTGAGTACCAACAGCTATTTCCCATGTCAATGATTTTACTACTACTACTATTATAATTGTGACTGTCGGTACCCACAGGGTTTAGTCTCAGTTGCATCATTTTTATCCGACAAAAAAGCAATAGGCGAGAATTTGTTACTGTCAGCCGTTTTATATTGGCCTTTACCGAAACAAAATAAAATAGTGGACGATATAGCAAAAAGGGTTGCGTCGTCATCAATGGCGAGCATAGCTTCTATAGCTACTTATTCTTTGGTTGTGGTACTCACTAGTGAAGACAAGGATGGATATTTGGCTGAAACCTTGATACGGAACAGTGGTTTCAGGGTGGCCCATAGGTTGACACTAGGAACTACCATACTGTTTGGCTTTCTTATTTTGAGTCTGTCCTACTGTAACGTAGTGATTGTAACGTGCAACTACATCAAACTCACTCAGTGCATTCGTAAGCTGTTACATGACCGAAAGTTAGGTCAAAAAACGATTACAAAGAATTTAAAGTTCATTATCAACCGGCACGTTGAACAAAATAAGTAAGTGGCATTGCGGTCATAATGTAAAACAAAACAAATGAACTATTGAGGTTTTTTTTCAGCAAAATGCTCAAGATTGTAAGAGTATTCAGCCCATGGTTGGTTACTTTAGTAGTAGCTGGTATTATAGTTTTTGCTTGTACTCTGGCAACTTTGTTCAATGTAAGTACATACATACTTTTTTTTCTTCTTCAAGTACATAGTGATAAACGTTTCATACTGGACCGCGGTCATCAAAGTGCACCTTTCTTGCCACGAAATCTTTGCCGAAATTCTTCTACTAGCTTTAATCCGGGTAATAGGTGAGTCCTACTTTGCAATAAGTCGCAAAGAGTCGAATATATTCAGTCTGGTACAGTTTGTGCCCAAACCGCCGCTTGCTCCTCCATATTGAAAAGATGTATCGAACGAGGTATCGAATGACTAAGAAAAAACACTTCTTACTAAACTCACCGCAAAGAAACCATATGACTGTATCAAAACCCTTGATGTCATGTTGCCTCGTCGCTGCCATTTTTTGCGGTAATCAAAAAATCCTTCGGCAGACGTGTAATTTTTCTTGACTTGAAAAGATTTTTTCCTTATGCGGAAATATGACATACCAACTCAACGCTTTGACCCTATTGCTGTCGACCAGGAACTTCAAGTTGACGAGAAATGGATAGCCTGGACTGCTTTTTTTTTGTTTATACCGCATGCGATCGGATCTCGAAATGCACGTGGGACCGTGGGAGTACCAAATTTTATTTTTTTTTCGTAAATCGCGTGGATCGTGACGTCGCATCTAATTACTAGGGAGTGGTCGTAGCCAACACCACGAAAATCAGATTAATAAGCGACAGACGATTCGACGGTGAAACCATGTCTGTGTACCAGATTTCAAGTCGATCAGATAGACGTTGCGGCCGTGATCGTGGAAGGTAACAGAATCACACGCATACAGACAGTGATTATTCTGGAAATGATCCTAATCGTCAAAAGGGGCACCTCAAAACGGATATATCCGTCGAAGTCTCGAAAAAATTGTTCAGCGCGTTCACAATACCTTTCCTCCTCTTTGGGTGGTGGGCCGGGCAAGTACAATGAATCGTTTGCGGTAAATATATTTTCAAAGGCGAAGAATGGCACTGATGTGGCAGGAGATTCCATCAAGGGTTTCAATAGAGTAATATTGTTCCATTGCGGTAGGTAAGACGGCGATAAACAGTTGACTGGTTAAAAGTGTTTTTTTTGGAGTCTTTAAGCACTATCTTTTCAATAAAAGGTAGAGCGAGCGGTGGCTTCACGAATTCAAAAACTCACTACGTTAATCAGAATATCAAAGTGTACAAAGACTGCAAATTCCCGATTCTTCGCAACTTTCTGCAAAGTAAACCTCATTTTTGAGTATTGGTCAACTGTATGCATACCTACTACGGTATGATCGGGAACTTTTCTACTGGCATGGCGGTAGGCTATGGCCTGGCCAAAATCAGCCTCGTTTGCTTGCCAATGACCAGGCCACAGCCTACCGCAAACCGCAAGTAGAAAAGTTTTTAATCATACAGTATTTATCGTGTGATCAATTGAATTCGTAATTTATAGGCAGGCTGTGCCCCAGCCAAATGCAGCTTCGCACCCCTGATTTTGACCAGGCCACAGCCTGCCTAAAATAGAAATTCAATTGATCACACGATACTTTCCTCTCCACTCTGCCTCAATGCACTGAATTCAGCTTTGTTTTTACATTCAATTTTCTATGTTTTCTCAATAGACTGCTATAATGCAATTTTTTCCAGGAACCTTCTAATATCGTTCGCATCAGAATAGCCATATTTGGAGCTACCACTTTCTTGTACTGCAGTACTGGATCTTACTACGGGCAACAATTGGAAGATGAGGTAAGGTTTCCTCAATTCGAATGACCTGATCTGAACGGCAAAAATTCTCAGTCCATGAATATTTTTTGGGTCATATATGAAACTGAATGGTACAACTGGAACAAAGAGAACAAACGAATGGTACTGATGATGCTTGCAGCGACCAGCCCAATACGTATTGCTTTCTCACAAGATTTGGCTGTCAACTATAATTTGGGAATATTGGCAAGTGCTAATACTTATAGCTCAGGCATTTTACGTGAAATATATGTCGAACTCTAGACATGAATAATGACTATTTCGAAAGTCTGCACAAATAACCTTTGAGTGCTGCACCCTTGAGAGTGAACAAATCAGCTTTTCCTTCAATGTTTGCAATGGAGAGTGAATCTGCATAATGAATGAGCGAAGAGCTCCAATTACAAAAATTTTTAACAAAAAGTTTCTTGATTGCTCATCGCTATATCAAGTTAGCAAGAGAAAACTTACCTCACTTTCCTGATTCATTTGAGAATCGTCTTCTGTTTCTCAAGATTTAATGATCGTTCTTTGTTTTCCGTGTCAGCCTGATTTTTGCACCTGAAACCAACAACGGGTCCAAGTTTTAACAGCACAGGATGAAATTGAAAATTTGTTGAGTGACACAAAACTTTATTGGTGGGTCCAGCGACGCAGGTAAGATTTTGGTTGAAGCGTTCCTTCGGGCAGGGGATCTGATTGGAAAATTGAGGAAAAAACAAAGGTCAAACGCTAAAATGCCTGGGATATAAATAAATAATCTTTTTAATAATGATTTTGACGTTGTAGTTTGTGAGAAACATATTTTCGTTTGGATCCGTCTTCGCCAAATTCAAGAGCAGGGTGTAACAACAAAATGGGTTCCACCTAGCTCGATTACAATAATAGATGCTAGTTTAATCTTTGTTATCCAGTCAGGTTATGTCGCCATAACGAAATATTAACTGCAGAAATAGGTACAGCATTATGCATTGCTGACTGGAATAAATATCTTTAGAATATTTCTGAAGTTCAGAAATGCTTTGACGACGTTTATAATCACTTGCGAAATGCCGTCAGTATGCGCATGAGCAAGAAATAAGTACATTTATTAAAAGAAAAACGATCTGTTTGAAAGGAATAACTGAAGAGAAAGACTAGGAATATGTATATTGAACGCAATAATCTCATTATTTCCGTGGTTAAGTTTTAGGCTTATTAATAATTCCTTCTAATTATCTTGAGAACGTGAGCAATAAAACATTAATGTCCGTATAATATTTTATTCTCCTTGAAAACATAGCGTCATTTTCCTGTTGTAGGATCGTCAAGATGCAGCAATTTCTTGGTTTAACTAACACTACTAAAAATATTACCAACATAGAAAACTATATCAGCAAAGGTCAAAAAATACATGAACCAAACCGGCTGACCAGAATCGTATTGGGAACGTGCTTATTCATATGTAAGAGCAAAATATTCACGATTTTGGGCTACTTTTGTCTGGTCATCCAGACTTTTGTATTTTTTCTTGAGTCTCTCTATTTCTTCTACGCTTTTGATTCTCGAGTTGTCATCAAGTTTAGTCCAATGCTATCTCAGACTCTCATGGTAAGTACCTATTCAGCCATCCAAGAAGTAGGTGTATTTTACAAGTCTAGTGGATTTCTTGTAGGGCTTAGTTTCAGTTGCTTCATTTCTAGATGAAAAAGATCTCTTGGCGGTGAATTTGGTAATGTTTGCAACTTCATATTGGCCTTTGCCGAAGCGAAATAAGGCAGTGGAGGCTGTAGTGAAAAAGGTAGCATTATTCTCGACAATGAGCGTAGGAGCCGTAACTACTTATTCTTTGGTTATCGGAATCACTAGTGAAGACAAGGAAGGATACTTGGCTGAAATTTTAATACAGAGCTCCATATTTTGTGTAGTCTATAGACTGTCGTTGAGCGTTTTGGTATTTTTCGCGTTCTTGAGTTTGAGCGTATGCCACTGTTTTCTGGCAGTGGCAATTTGCGATTTTATGAAACTAACTCAGTGCATCCACGAGTTGTTCAATTACAGAAAACTTGATGAAAATATTGTAATGATAAATTTAAAGTTCATTATTAATCGCCACATTGAACAGAATACGTAAATAGTCAATAAAAGTCAATAACTAGAAAATTAGAAATTGAAATTTCAGGAAAATTCGCGCACTCATTAAGAAATTCAGCCCATGGTTGGCAACTATGGTAGTATCTGGAATATTTGTTTTTGCTTCCACTCTATTAACTTTATTCAATGTGAGTATGCAGTGCATAGCGACGACCAAATGTCATGTCATAGTGATGGTACAATTTTTTTCAGGGGGCTTCTGACTTTGTGCTCATCCGGATCGCTATATTGGGAGCTACCACTTCTATCCAGTGCACTCTTGCTGCTTATTATGGCCAACTATTCGAAGATACGGTGAAATTCTTATTATGTTTGATTTAAACTGAAACCAAGACTTTCAAAAGTCAAAAATTCCAGTCAGCGGGAATATTTTGGGCTATATATAAAACTGGATGGTACAACTGGAACAGTGGAAACAAACGGATCGTCCTGATCTTGCTTATGAACACTGCTGATCCAATACGCATTGCTTTCTCTCAAAATTTGGCTGTCAACTATAATTTGGGAATTCTGGTGAGTTTTGATTAGTAGGGGAGAGCGGGGATGGTATGGACAATTTTCAGAAATTTTTCTCTCTTGCTTATACTTGGAGGAGTAGAATTGACCGGTGACGTTATTCCATAGCTACATATGTTGTACATGAACAATTGAACAACCACAAGAACATTTTTTTTATCAAACAGAAAATTTATAGTCTTCAAAAATACTTAATAAAGTTCGAATTGGGTTGGTTTGGACAAGAAATATTTTTGAACAAAAAATATATAAATTTAAGATACACACTTCCGTCAACATGTGAACATTGATAGGAACTTTAAAGTCACTTCAGACTAGTGCTGGATAATGAAATAATAAAAAAATAATAAATACAACATGCGGGGTGGTTTGGACAATGTGTGAGATGGTTTGGAAATGCCGGTTATGGCTATGTCCAAACTATCCCACAGTAGGACTCTTCAAGGTTTTTCAAAACTAAAATAGACTGTCAACGTTTTTCAGTTTCAAGAAATCAAAACACAAACACCAGGAATTATTGGCAATATCTTGGGGCTATTGATAAGTGGCTTTTTTCGCGATTGTGCAGTCATCTTTATAGGTGAAATATCATATTAGAAACCAGGAGAATGCATTTTTCCAACATTATCTATAAAGACCGTAACCATTCACTTTTTGCTACGTTCGCAATGAGGCGACCACTGAATCGACATATTGGACGAGTATCAGCGAAAATCAAGTACATTTTGCGGGAAATTCGAAGCTGTCCAGACCAGCTTGTTGTTCCGACCATCCCCGCTCTCCCCTACATATCTTGTGGTATGTGTATTATCATCAATGTTGAACGTTTTGTCGTGATTGCAGTTTTTGCGGAATATATTTTCGTTTGGATCGGTCTTCTTCAGCTTAAGAGACACACTATAAGATGGTGGTAACTTCACTTACTGCTGATTAAATGTCTTATCCAGTTCGTGTCCGGTAAATTATTCAAAATCAATTGTTCGAAAATGGCAAAAATTCGAAGGGCAATTATCCGAAAAAAAATTTATTCGAAAGTATCAATTATTCGAAATAACAGTTATAGTCTAGGCTAATTTTTCATAAAAGCGCTTCCTAACGTTTCAAAAGGCATTTCATATATCAAATGGGGAACAAGACATTTTGGAGTATACGAATCGCGCTGAATATGAAAACCTCTGTTGGCACCTCGAAATTTCGACTCTAAGGCCCCCAGGGCCCCAATTTTGATTTTTCGTTAGTTTTCAAGTGTTCATAATGTTTTGCATTCAACCTGCCGTAACTCACAAACCACGGAAGTTGAAGCGCAGATTTTTCAGCTCTGTAATTTGGAATCATTTCCGAACCTTCATGCCAAATTTCTTCTCCTTAAGTTTGATAATTACCTCTTCAAACAGCAAAAATCACGAAGAAGTCCAAAATGTAGGAGATACTGACACAAAAACTTTGACCTGTGGGGACCTATATCAATTATTCAAAATAAGTCCATACATGTATGAGACAATATGTAGAGAACACCCCAAGGCAGTTTTTGCGAAGTGGATGTCGCAAAATATCTTTCGGTTGTCAAGTTATGATTTTTTCAAAACCGACATCAAAAATGACGCGCGGTATCGGGTGCCCGTAAAGTGATCGGCCGGCCGCGTCAACAGCGGCAAGGGCTGGTCCTTGCTATAAATGAGAGATTGTATTTCTTTGAATTAAATTCTGTTATGCATATTCATTCCTCTTCGATTAATTTGACTAATAGTCGTTGCGTTCTGTTTCAGTAGTGAATACTTATCGATAAAAATTGGAGATTTTCAATGTTTGAAATGATTGTTATATTATGTGAGTAGGTAACTATTTCCTTGTATCTAGATCCAAAAATAACTTGATCACACCAATTATTCACACGAAGGGAGCTCTACTAATTTTGAAAAAAGAGCTTCAGCGCTTAGCTTGTACACTTTCTTCGAAACAGAATAGATATGAGAGGTACAATACAATACATTTATCTAGCCGTGACAGCAGTAATTCTTTTCGCTTAACTTTGCACTGAATGTAAAACCGGGATACGGACATTTCACCGACACACAACTCACCGAATCGCCAATTTGCCGACAAAACAAAAATCACCGACTGGCCGATTCACCGACAGGATATTTCAGCGACTTACCAATTCACCGACAGGTCATTTCACCGACCCGCCGACTCACCGACAAGATATTTCACCAAGAGTTCTTTTTCGACCCAAGTATCATCCTTCTTTTCAGATTCATCAGACAAAGAGCTGATTTTTGACGCAAGCATCCTCCTTCTTTTCAGACCCGCCAGATAAGAAGCTCATTTTTTACTCAAGTATTACTCTTTTTGGACCCATATCAGATAAGAAACTGATTTTTGACTCAAGTAGGTATCATCCTTCTAGTCCGGGAGCTTATGTAGGAAAAACAGCTCCCGTGGCGGTATTTCTGAAGACGGTTTAAAAGTGGTTTAGTTCGATGAGGTAGCATCCCTAGTTGAAGATTTTTTTTGGTGGCCATCGATCTGTGGCGTCTGGTAACCTTGATGGCCTCTTCAAAATGAAGACATAATTTTTTTTTACATCTGTCAAATCTTTGATACCGCTCGTCCGATTTCCATGTAAAAGAGCTCATTTTAAAGAGAATTTTGACATCTACACGAGGGTTGTGACAGATTTTTGACGAGTGATTTTGACAGAAAAATAATAACGGATGAGTCAAAAGTGAGACCGAACATGTATGATGATTACTTGAAATTCTGGCATTTCTTTATTTTTGGATAGATTTTCGTGATTTTTTTTTTAAATTGCAGATGAAATATTGGGGAAGATCTGAAAGATGTTAAACTGCCCATTCTGATGTTTAAAAATATGACGGAGAAGAGTTTGATATTTTTTTTAATTGAAAATGTGGTTCAACTAGAAGGACAAAGCAGCCATTTATTTGAACAGTAATGTCAAACTAATACCATTTTGAGATGAAACAAACCATTTAAAGTATATCCAGGTGCAAAACTCACAATGAATTTGGCTCGGACCAAAATTATAGCCAACTATGTCAAAGCGTGTTTTCTCAGTTTTTCGTCAAAAAAATTACTATTTTGTGATTTTTTTTGTAATTTACCATACATTGTCGACGAAATTAAATCAGAGTGTAGAGAAAGAACTTATCTATAGGTGCCAGTTGCCAGAGCAGGTATAGTTTTTGAAATCTTTTTGAATTTTTGGATTTTCGTAGATTTTCATGATATTTTGACTTTTTTTCTTAATTTTAGTTTTGCTGCCTTATTAAGGCCCAATAATGTTCAAGCACCTGTTGAAATGGTAGAGTCAAAATCAAGAAACAATTTTGGGATGGGTGGCCATCACTGTTTGTCACGTGAGGATCCCCAATGAGAATTTTTTTGAAATGACGTTTTGATGAAATTGTGAAAATTTGACATATTAGCACAGCTTACATTCTAATGTTCATGGGGCCTCCTTCACCTTCATCTTTTCCACCGATGCCATTCGTTTAAACAAAAAGGTCAATGAAACACAGAATCAAACATATAATATCAATTTTGTGGCAATGTGATCATCAAATAGCAATAATTTATACATATTATGTGATTACAAATTATCATCACGTTTGAAATTGAACCGGCTACGTGGTAAGCTTAGTATGAATAAAATATGTGAAAAGTAAATCATGGACCCTCCCCTTCTTCCTCGTCCTCCTCTTCTTCGTCCTCTTCTTCGCCGCTAGCGTGATCAGGATCACAGTTGACATTTCATCATCAAGTCTTCATCACCCCTGCATTCACACGTCATCTGTGATTCACACATTACAGTGCACGGCAGCTTGTTGGCTAGGCATTAGCAAGGTGCAGCACATCTGTTTTTCAAGCAGGAGCACCTGATCAACTTAATTATGCTATCCGGAGCGCAAAGCATTTCACAAAGGTCAGGTGTAACTTGTCCATCGCTTTCTATTCTTCAGCCATGACCAACTGGGGATGGTAGATTAGGCAGAGCAACACAATCCAAACGACAGATATAAGCTATTGGTAGTTCACCCTTTTCAATGCTGGCAAGAATGAGCTCCGAGTCGGAGGCAACTTTTCCTAGCGGGGCTTGCTTTTTTGAAAAAAGGTATACCAACGCAGCTGAGCCAGCGTGGTGAAGTTACTCCCCAGTTGATGAATTTGGCAAATGAATTTCTCCATCGTATCGATGATCGATGACTTGCTCGGTGATGGCATCCAAGGTGGCTAATTCTGCAATCGTCTCGATCAGATCTTTGTCACATCCGATAAATGCTTCCCAATAAGAAAGCTATCCCTTGTCAGATAAAGAGCCGCACGTGTCACACCCCGACAAAGCGTGAAACGCAGGCAACGCCGATGACTTCTCACTGCCCAAACCATTGTAGATGTCTCCAATGCTTATGTTTTTTGTAGTTGGTATAAAGAAGCCTTTCTTGGGCAGTAGCGGGTATCGTCGTATCGCTAGTACTAGTATGTCTGTGTCTTGAGCATACAGGTGCAGCTCTGATGCTCCTCTCATTGCTGCGTCCAGGCTGTGTAGGATAATTTTCGTATCCGCTTCTTCGTGAGTACTCCGCAGGTGTTGTAAATCACAGTGTGTAGACTCAACTTCTGCACGCCAAGCCACCACGATGCGCTTCTCGGTGTCTTTTGGGGGGTTATTGAATTGATTGCATTTGAGTGAATTATTATTGAACTCTCTTGAATTGATATTGGCATTGCTTTGATTTGTATTGAACTGACTTTCCATTGCATTTTATTACATATTGAATTAAACTGATATTTCATTGTATTGAATTGACACACCTTTGAATTTATTGAAGATTGTATGATATTAAATTGATTTCATTGAATTACATTGATATGCATTCCTGACATGAATTGATATGTTTGTCTTTGAAATAATTTTTTTTTTGTTGATTCGAAAGTCTCTGGTTCTCATTTCCAAGCCTTCACTTTACCTGTACTACCTTGGGTAACTACAACACAACGAGAGTCCTAACAAACACCACTAGACAATCACGATTACGGCCACACTTAATTCTTCAACTTGAGAGGATTCTTCTTATTCTTTCTTTGGGTAATATTTATTATTATAAGAGGGGTGGGTTGGGGAGGTCTTAATACCACCTACAAAAAACATTATAAGCATTTGAGACATCTACGAGGACATCTACAATGGTTTGGGCAGTGCGAAGTCATCGGCGTTGCCTGCGTTTCACGCTTTGTCGGGGTGTGACACGTGCGGCTCTTTATTCGGCAAGGAAAAGCTTTCTTATTGGAAAGCATTTATCGGATGTGACAAAGAGATGATCAAGACGATCGAAGACGATTGCAGCATTAGGCACCTTGGATGCCATCACCGAGCAAGTCGTCGATGCGATGGAGAAATTAATTTACTAAATTTATCAACCGGGGAGTACCCAACTTCACCACGCTGGGTCAGCTGCGTTGATACCTTTTTTCAAAAAAGCAAGCCAGTTGGGAAAAGTTGCCTCCGACTCGGAGCTCATTCATTCTTGACGGCATTGAAAAGGGTGAACTACCAAGCTTATATCTGGAGTTTGGATTGTTTTGCTCTGCCTACTCTACCTATAATAGAAAGCGATGGACAAGTTACACCTGACCTTTGTGAAATGCCTTGCGCTCCGGATAGAACAGTAAAGTTAATCAGGTGCTCCTGCTTGAAAAACAGATGTGCTGCACCCTGCAAATGCCTAGCCAACAAACTGCCGCGCACTCTAATGTGTGAATGCGATGCGGGGGTGATGAAGACTTGTGCCAAAATGCCAACTGTGATCCTGATCACGCTAGCGGCGAAGAGGAAGACGAAGAAAAGGGGAAGGAAGAAGAGGAGGACGAGGAAGAAGGGGAGGGTTCATAAATTACTTGTCACATATTTTTCTCATAGTATATTCATACTAAGCTTACCACGTATCAGGTTCAATTTCAAACGTGATGATAATTTGTAATCACATGTATAAATTATTGATATTTGATGATCACATTGCTACAAAATTGATATTATATGTTTGATTCTGTGTTTCACTGACCTTTTTGTTTGAATGAATGGCATCGGTGGAAAAGATGGAGGTGGAGGAGGCCCCATAACCACGAGAGTGTAAGCTGTGGTAATATGTCAAATTTTCACAATTTCATCAAAACGTCATTTCAAAAAATTCTCATTGCGGATCCACACGTGACAAACAGTGATGGCCACCCATTCTAAAACTATTCCTTGATGTTGACTCTACTACTTCAACAGGTGCTTGCACATTATTGGGCCTCAATTAAGCGGCAAAACTAAAATTGAGAAAAAAAGTCAAAATATCATGGAAATCCACGAAATTCCAGAAATTCGAAAAGATTTTAGAAACTATACCTGCTTTGGCAACTGGCACCTATAGATAAGTTCTTTCTCTAGATTCTGAGTTAATTTCGTCGACAATCTATGGTAAATTACAATAAAAATCACAAAATAGTAATTTTTTTGACGAAAAACTGAGAGAACACGCTTTGACATAGTTGGCCATAATTTTGGTCCGAGCCAAATTCATTGTGAGTTTTGCACCTGGATATACTTCAAATGGTTTGTTTCATCTCAAAATGGTATTAGTTTGACATTACTGTTTAAATAAATGGCTGCTTTGTCCTTCTAGTTGAACCACATTTTCAATTTAAAAAAATATCAAACTCTTCTCCGTCATATTTTTAAACATCAGAATGGGCAGTTTGACATCTTTCAGGTCTTTCCCAATATTTCGTCTGCAATTTAAAAAAAAAATCGCGGAAATCTATCGAAAAATAAAGAAATGCCCGAGTTTCAAGTAATCATCATACATGTTCGGTCTCACTTTTGACTCATCCGTTATTATTTTTTTGTCAAAATCACTTGTCAAAAATCTGTCACAACCTTCGTGTAGGTGTCAAAATTCTCTTTTAAATAAGCTCTCTTACATGGAAATCGGACGAGCGGTATCAAAGATTTGACAGATGGAAAAAAAATTATGTCTTCATTTTGAAGAGGCCATCAAGGTTACCAGACGCCACAGATCGATGGCCACCAAAAAAAATCTTCAACTAGGGATGCTACCTCATCGAACTAAACCACTTTCAAACCGTCTTCAGAAATACCGCCACGGGGACACATAAGATCCCGGACTATTCTTTTTAGCGTCGCCAAACAAGAAGTTAATTTTTGATTAGGTCCTTTTTTACGGATCCATCAGATGAGGAACTGATTTTTTACTCAAGGGTTCCTCTTCTTTATAGACCCTCCAGAGAAGAAATTCAATTTTCACTCAAGTACCGTCTTTCTTCTCAGGCCCACCTTATAAGGAAATGATTTCTTGCTAAAGTATCATTCTTCTTTTTTACATAGATATAGGCCCTTATCCGTAGTCAGACCTTGGCCCGTATTCATAGTCAGATCTTATGTCTTAAGACGACCTTATTCAATTTTGATACGCTGATTTCTCCCGAATACAACCTTGAGAAGATGTAGGGGTATTTTATTATGTTATAAAATGTTAACAAGATGATAACTGTATGTATAAATTCATTGTGGTTCAAGCCTGTGTCTAAATAAACATGGTCTTGAGACCACCTTATACAGGGTGATTCACCACCAAATGGACATAGCTTAAGGATAGGTCCAGTTTTTCCAGGCGAACCTGGATCTGGTTTTGAAGTTTTTCTAACGCTGTTCGTTTCGAAGCTACAGGGTGATTCATGTATTTCGTAGAATTTTTTGACAAGCCATAACTTTAGAACAACCCAACAGATTGGTTTGAAATTTTATGGGTTTATTCTTCTATTGATATCTGACACATCACTTTATCAAAGAGTTGAAAATTTCCAGGGCCGGCCTTGGAAAAAAAATTTCAAAGCTTTTTTGAAAAAAGACACTCTGTATGCATATTATTCAAAATTCATTTTCATATTCAAAAACAACATGAAACATGCAATCAATATCGCAAAAAAAATTGCTTGGCACCATCAAGCTGTCAAAAGAAAATTGATGATCCTGATGATTTTTGAGGTTAGGATTTTTTCTAAATTATTATTTTCAAATATTCACAAATGATTTATTACGGCCCCAAATTTCAGCCGTTTCGTCAATCAAGTAAAAATGACATTTTTCTCGTTTTCTCAGTAGTAACAAAAAGTTTCAGCCGAATTTTCAAAAAATTATTGTCACGTCCCTTAGCTTCACTTCTATCCCAATTTGAGCTGAAATTGAGGAATGTATCAAAAATTTTTTGAAAATTCTGATGAATTTTTTTGTTATTTCTGAGAAAACGAGAAAAATGTCATTTTCATTTTTCTGATGAAACGGCTGAAATTCAGGGCCATAATAGATCATTTGCAAATATTTGGAAATGATAATTTAGAAAAAATCCTAACCTCGAAAATCATTACGATTGTCAAAATTTTCTTGACAGCTCGATGGTGCCAAGCAATTTTTTTCGCGTTATTATTAGCATGTTTGATGTAGTCTCCGAATTTGAAAATGAAATTTGGAAAATGTGCATACAGAATGTATTTTTTTGAAAAAAGCTTTGAAGTTTTTTTTTTACAAGGCTGGCCCTGGAAACTTCAAACTGTTTGATAGGGCGATGTGTCAGATATCAATAGAAGAATCAACCCACTAAGTTTCAATCCAATCTATTCGGTCGTTCTGAAGATACGGCTTGTCAAAAAATTCGACAAAATACATGAATCACCCTGTAACTTCGAAACAAACAGTGTTAGAAAAATTACAAAGCCAGATCCTGGTTCGCCTGGTAAAACTGGACCTACCCTTAGGCTATGTCCATTTGGTGGTGAATCACCCTGTATATAAGATCCGACTATGAATACGGGCCCTTGAGTAGGTACCTATAAGATGGTCTTAAGACCATGCTTATTCAAACACAGGCTTGAGCTAAGATGGTTTTATACATTATGTGATCATCTTGTGGATATTTAGGCTGGGTTTAGTCAGCTTATACCATGCGATCAACAAAATTCGGAATTATGGTAGGCTGTGACCTGGTCAAATTTCAGGATGTCAAGCTGCTTTCGGCCAGGGCACAGCCCACCTCAATTCCGAATTTTGTTGATCGCATGGTATTTAGCCCCAAGTTTTAATTTTAGTCGCCAGAGCAGCGACGCCCATTGGTTTTTATGAACCAGCCTCCTCAGACTGAACCCACCCTTATAATCAAAAACAGCTACATCTTTCTACATTCGAGTATGGTGGAAATTCGCTGTTGAAAATTGAATACGTCGTTTTGCACCCACTGTGAGCTATGATGGATCAATTTCTGAAGATCGTCTCAAGACATAAGATCTGACTTAGTATAAATACGGCTAAGTCTCGGCCTAAGTCTGTTTTTGACTTGAGGATTTTTTTTCAGATCCGTCAGCTAAGAAGTTTATTTTTGACTAGACACCAGATATAGATATAGAGTCTATTTTTGAGCTATTGACTAGAGCATCCTCGTTCTTTTCAGACCCACCAGATAAAAAGTTCATTTTTCACTCAACCATTCTTTCAAGACCCATCAGATAATGAGTCTAGAAATTATCGTTTCATTGACTGATGGAGTCTTTTTGCATCCCTAGGTATATTATTACATACCTATCAGCATATTTCAAGTGAATCTTGAAAATCTTCAATTTAACTGATATTTGCTGCTGAAAACATCAACACAACGGCCGTTGGTCAGATAAAATGAAAAAAAATCGATATGTAATAGCTTATGTAATACAGAATAATCAAAAGAAACAAAATATCTCATGTATGGCGAGTACCAGCCCTTGGCGCTGTCGGCGCGGCCGGCCGATCACTATCCGGGCAACCGATACCGCGCGTAATTTTCGATGTCGGTTTTAAAAAAATCATAACTTGATAACCGAAGGATGTTTTGCGACGTCCACTTCGCAAAAACTTCCTTGGGGTATTCTCTACATATTGTCTCATACATGTATGGACTTATTCTGAATGATTGATAAGGTCCCCACAGGTCATAGTTTTGGTGTCGGTATCTCTTGCATTTCGGACTTCTTGGTGGTTTTTGCTGTTCGAAGAGGTAGTTATCAAACTTGAGACAAAAAAATTTGGCGTGGAGGTTTGGAAATGATTCTTAATTACAGAGCTGTGAAAACCTGTGCTTTGCCTTCAGTGGTTTTTGAGTTACGACAGGTTGAATGCGAAACATCATGAACTCTTGAAAACCAAAGAAATATCAAAATTGGGGCCCTGGGGGCCTTAGGGTCATAATTTCGAGGTGCCAACAGAGATTTTCATATTCAGCGCGATTCGTATACCCCAAAATGTCTTGTTTCCCAACTGATATATGAAATGCCCTTTGAATGTCCCTTTTCAGGAATCTAGCCTAGTCTATTATTCGAAAACAACGTATTTGAAATCACTTGTTCGCAAGTATCTATTCGAAAATCAATTCTTCGAAAAGTCAGTTATTCGAACGAGCAATTGTTCGAAAAGTGAAGTTGAATTATTCGAAAGTTACTTTTTAGAAAATCAGTTGTGGAAGCGCGGTTCTGCAATATTTTTGACACTAAAGCAACAATTACGCTTTCGAGAAGCTCAATTCAACAGATAAGCTGGTAGCCTTTGGTAAAGAGGAGATTTTAGGAGGTCAGGTCATGATTCATCTGGATAAAGTCAGATTGCTCCTTCCATCCTGTGCAGGATTGATGACCAAGTGAAAGCTTAAATTCCAGATTTCTAGCATACCTACTTGTAAGTTTAGTTGCAGCGGTACGCTTTTTGATTCTGCATTTTGTGATACTGCAATGAAATTTGGCATATGCAAACTACATAAAATTTCAAGTGATTTGACCCGCAGCACTCAAAAATTTGTCCGATTGGGGGCTACTGGGGCCCCCTCAAAATTTCAAGATGTCTGATTTTTTCCCATGCGTCATTCAGTACCGCCCTATCTACCGTACAGGACCTAAACAACTTTGTTCTTGACCATCATAACATTTTTCGTCATGTCAATTCCATTCTTCTTATAGAAAAAAAATAATATCTTTGCCTGGTCAACGAATTGAAAAATAATTTATTTTTTTTGGACCACCAATAGATTGTTAAGTAGTTTTTGTGCGATCATCGATAAATCCGCATCCCCTTGATTCGTTTATGAGAAGAAAACTTTTGCAGTGCTATTTTTCAACAAAGGAGTGACTTCAACTTACCATTATTTTCAACATTACCTTTTTCAATGTTTTACCCCGGTAAGTATGATTATTGCTAGACTAATATACAGCTTGAAGTTCTTTTTAACGATGTGGATGATGAAACTGCCTCAGATTTCACCTGGAAGCCGTACATAATAGTTTTTCTGCAAGGCCGTCAAATTTGGCATTTTTGATTTTCTAGCGGGAGCGGCCAAAATGTCAATACACACCACTCCGCCCAAGAGCATCGGTTTGCTCTAGGGGAAAACGATATTCACGCCTAACAATTTTGCATTTTGTAATACTGAAATGAGAGTTGGTGCGAAAGTACCGCAACCGGTGCTCTTGGGCGGAGTGGTGTGTATTGACATTTTGGCCGCTCCCGGTAGAAAATCAAAAATGCCAAATTTGACGGCCTTGCAGAAAAATTAATATGCACGGCTTCCAGGTGGAATCTGAGGTCGTTTCATCATCCACACCGTTGAAGAAAACTTCAAGCTATATATTAGTACAATAATAATCATATTTTTAGGGATAAAACATTGAAATAGGTAATGTTGAAAATAATGGTAAGTTGAGGTCACCTCTTCGTTAAAGAATAGAACAGCAAAACTTTTGTTTCCATAAATAAACCAAGGGGATGTAGATTTATCGATGATCACACAAAAACGACTCAACAATCTATTTGTGGTCCAAAAATATATATATTTCTCGACTTGTTGACCAGACAAAGAAATGATTTTTTTCTCTAAGAAGAATGGAATTGACATAACGAAAAATGTTATGATGGTCAAGAACAAAGTTGTTTAGGTCCTGTACGGTAGATAGGGCGGTACTGAATGGTGCATGGTAAAAACTCTGACATCTTAAAATTTGGAGGGGCCCCCAGTCGCCCCCTAATGGACAAATTTTTGAGTGCTGCGGGTCAAATCACTTGAAACTCTTCGTAGTTTGCATATGCCAAATTCCATTGCAGTATCACAAAATGCAGAATCAGGGTCATTTTGCTAGCGTACCGCTGCAACTAGTTGTACATATACTTTTTTTGGTGACCGGACAATTCTTCGCGGACAATTCTTCGCCGGACAATTCTTCGCCGGACAATTCTTCGCCAGACAATTCTTCACCGGAAACTTTGGAGCTCTAATGAGGCCCAGTGTGAGTGTGATATTCAGAGCCCTATCCCCCACTGAGTTTTAACGTAGCGTTTCAAGCCTTGCTGAGCCCCCTTGTGTCTCTACAAGTATCGTTTGGGATCTTGATGAACCCCTTTGGGTATCTTCTAGTTTTCTGGAGATCTGCTTCGCTCTTATGCCTTGGACGGTTCCTCGGAGCCCTATTAGGCCTCCTTGTCGTCATGTCGCATTTGTAGCCCTGCTGAGCTTCTTTGTCTCTTAAAGCAGGATAGGGCTCTGAAAATCGCAAGAAGGCCTGCCTGGCTCACTAGGGCTCCAAACGACACTTGGAGACTCAACAGGGGCCAGTAGGATTCGACCAACACAAGAGAACACACAGGAGCTAACTATAGGGCTTTGAAAACGGATGCAATGCCTTTTGTGTCTCCAAGTGTCGTTTGGAGCTCTAGTGAGCCAGGCCCCTATCCTGCATTAAGTCTACATTGAAGCCCTGGTAAGCCCTCTTGTATCTTCAAGTATCATTTGGAGCCCTATTGAGCCCCCTTGTATCTTCAATTATCGTTTGCAGAACAGGTGACCCCCTTCAGACTTCTCGATGTTTCTGGAATCTTAGAAAGCTCCTTTTGTGCCTTATTAGGTTTACCCTTTGTGGCCCCCCTGTGTATTTATGTTTCATTTGAAGCCCTGCTGAGCCTCTTTTTACAATGTGTTAGTTTTCCAAGCTCTGGTTAGCTCTTGTTAGAGTTCTTTGGTCTAAGCTCTACGGGGCCCCCTTGTGTCCCCAAGTGTCATTTGGAGCCCCAGTAAGCCCCGCCAGGCCTTCGTCCGATTTTTAGTGGCCTCTCCTCTGTTGTGTCTACATCGATCAAGCCCTACTGAGCCCCCTTGTATCTTCAAGTATCGTTTGGAGCCCTATTGACCCTCCTTGTGTCTGCAATTATCGTTTGCAGACCAGGTGATCCCCTTCTGATTTCTCAAAGTTTTTGGAATCTTAGAAAGCTTCTTTGTGCCTTATTAGGTTTCTCAGAGACCTATGTGGCCTCCCGATGTCTCCATGTTCCATTTGTAGCCCTGCTGAGCTCCTTTTTTCCATTGTGTTAGTTTTCAATGCTCCAGTTTGCTCCTATGAGTCTTTATGTGTTGGTCGAAGTTCTATAGGGCTCCCCGAGCTCTCTTTGTGTCTCAAAGTGTCATTTGGAGCGCTAGTGAGCCCCGTCAGGCCTTCTTGCAATTATAGGAATCCTATCCTCCTTTGTATCTAAATTGAAGAGTTTCAAACCCTGCTGAACCCCCTTGTATCTTCAAGAATCGTTTGGGCCCTGATGAGCCCCCTTGTGTCTGCAATTATCGTTTGGAGTCCCGGCGACCCCCTCCTGACCTCTAGATATTTCTGGCATCTTGGAAAGCTCCCTTGTGCTTTTCCAGATTTCTCAGAGCCCTATTAGGCCCCCTCTGTCTTTATGTGTCATTTGTAGCCCTGTTGAGCCTCTTTTTGAACCCGTTTCTTTTCCGGAGCTCTAATCAGCTCCTGTGTGTCTTAGTGTGTTGATCGGAGTCCTATAGGCCCCCTTGTGTCTTCAAGTGTAATTTGGGGACCTAGTGAGCGCCCCATCAGCCTTTCTTGCGATTTCCACAGTCCTATTGTTTCTTGGTCTACATGGTAGTGGTTCAGGCTCTGCTGAGCACCCTTGTGTCTTCTTATGTCGTTTGGAGCCCCATTGTGCCCCTCATGCCTTTTTGTGTTATTCGAAGCGCTATCTAGCCTTGTGGCACTTTGTGGCGATTTGAGCTCTGCTGCCCCCCTTGTGCCTTAAGTATCGTTGAGGGTCCTAGTGAGCCCTGCCAGGTTTTCTTGTGATATTAAGAGCCCTATCCTCCCTTGTGTCTACATTGTAGGATTCCAAGTCTTGCTGAGCCCCCTTGTGTCTTGATGTGTCTTTTAGAGCCCTAATAAGCCCGGTCATGCGCGGCCGCAATGCTTGCGAAGAATTATCCGGCGAAAAATTGTCTGCGCGAAGAATTGTCCGCGCGAAGAATTGTCCGCGAAGAATTGTCCGTGCGAATAATTGTCCTAGCACCCTTGTTTTTACCCTCGTTCCCATTCGAAAAATTGATTTCCGAACAACTGATCATTCGAAAAATTGATTTTCAAATAAATAATTATTCGAAAAATGGATTTTCGAACAATCGATGCTTCGAAAAATTGCTTTCGAACAATTGATTTTCAAAAAATTCCACCTTCGTATAATTGCGTTTCGAACAATTTTCCTTTCGAAAAATTTATTTTCGAACAATTGATTCCCAAAAATTCACTTTCGAATAACTGATTTCGAAAAATTTACCTTAATCCTATCCAGTTTAGTGAGAAAGTTAAGTGGATCAACACTCAACAGCTATCACTACTTATCATCTGCATTATTTTGTACATAAAATTATTATTATTCTAAATAGGTATATTTTAGTACGTAACTAGACGTGACATGACACAGCAAACATCCTTAGCAACGCCAGTATAGTTTTTGCTAGTCCTTGCCTCTTGGGAGTTTAGTCTTATCAATTTTCTCTACGCCCTTGCAACCCGCGAAGTTATCTATAGTGGAATGGCGTCGCTCTTTAAAAACGCAGGTCCTCGCAGCTAGAGCTACTGCGAGGGAGTAAGGGCTGGAGGACGTGATGTATGTACATGACTTCAGATTGATCATAGCGGGCTCGGGGAGGATTAAATCCATTAGCCACCTGGATGCTGTCATGGAAACTTACATGGGTGACAAATGACGATCTGTACTGAAGATGATGATGAAGTGCCGGAACATTGCCTCGCTTCTCGGGCTAATGTACCGCCCTCTCTGCTGCTAACTAACACACGCATACATTCTCAGAACCGCCACCAGCACCGCAGACAGCCCCCAACTCATTGTTTCCATCCATCTGACGAAATGACTGTCGTGTCGCATGGGCGTCGTCCGAAATCCTTTGTTTGTTAAACAGCCTCCCAATTGTACCTACTTCACAAAGAGTGCAATCGTTTTGAAAACCTTTTGTATAATCATCACTCCCATACTTTCAGTTTATTGAATCGCTCATGTTCATCATCATCAGCAACAGAATACCTACTTTTGGAAAAAGTTAGTGAAATCGCATTGCAGAGCCCGCAGTAACTCCTCTCCCAGAGGAAGAATCCACCTGACGACGCCTATGCGATGTGTTCCCTCGCCCGAACTACCATTCCACCACTTTCGCAGAGACGAACCCGGTTATAATTATACGCATCATTGTCGTATGAGAAGACGTAATTAAAACGTTCCCTCACGTCACTCTTTGGCTCCTGGAAGTGCCATTACGTCCCCTCCATTCCACAGACATTTTGACGTTTGCTCCGTGAGCTATTGACCTCCGGGAATTCCACGCTGCCGCCGCCAGCCAGATAAAACGGCGTGTTCTCGTCCCCATTTCACCCCCCTGCCCTTTCTACCCTCACCGACGCCGCCTCCGATGTGATGCTTACCGCAACACAATGGCCTTCGGAGCGTACGGGGGTACAATTAACACCCGAAATTGTTATTTCTCCCTTTGTGCAGCGGAGCCGTGAGAAACGAAAATTTCATGCAGACATGCAGCAGCAGAGAGGCATTTATGTTGCCAGCCCAGTTGCCGGGAACTATGCGCTTCAAGTCATCAGACTCTAATTAACAAAAGTTGTCGAGTTTTCGGTTCTGGCGTTACAACTTGATTATTAACTTCAGCGCCTAAGTTGTAGTGAGAAAAGTAAGTTTAATTAACCTAAGCTAGGTGGGATTTCTTTGTGATAGTTTGGATATCATACCTTAGTTCCTTATACCGTCACGAATTAGATGTATTTCGTCACATAGTCTTTCTATTTGATCAACATGACAAAAATATTCTCACTATTCAATGGGTCTAGGGAATGGAGTGTTCCACGGGTTTTAGGAAAAAATGAGATAAAATACTAGAGCCTTCGTAGAGCTCACATGTTTTTTTATTTGATTTTTTTGCGTTCAATTGGGCCCCGAAAAAAAAAATAAAGAAAATTTTGCGTGACGTCATGCTCACCAAGAATCAGATACGTAACAGATGGTGCCAAGTGGAGCGATAGAATTTGTTGCTGGAGGTCGTACGGACTCGTTAACGTGGGAGGCGGGTGAACTTGGCCGAGTGACAAACAGCTGATTCCGAATTCCCGAGAAAAATCTCTGAGTCAATTTCACGTCAATTTTGGAGTGTTTTGTGTTGAAATATCGGTGCAATTAGCTGTTAGCTTGAAAAGCATTTGAATATTTGCAATACCTACCTCCCTGGTAAGTATTTTTTTGGAGAAAGAAAGAAAACTGATTCAGCCAAACTCGAACCTTGAGATGCCGACAGAAAAATTCAAGGATGCCGTCAGAAGCTCTCATTTTATCTGCAGTCTGCAGCGGTGCAGCCCTAACCTAGCTTGAGAAGTCTGTTCAAGGTTTTGGTATGGTAACCTTCCCTGCATAAACACAAACAAGTCATAAACCAGCAGTAAAGAAGTCTGCTGTCTAGTCCCACTGAAGTGATCCATCAGATAGATAGATAGATTGGCTTTATTCTCTATAATAACAATGCGTCATGGTGGAGTGCAACAGCTGCTTGTTTCTGATACTTAATTACAAACCAATCCGAAATTTCATATCATTGGTCTGCAGTCTGGGTCAAGTTTTGAGTAGTCTGTAGTCAGCCGGTTTGCCGCCTGGTTCGAGTGGAGTGGCCTGTAGTGTATCGTTCTGGTGCAGTTATTTTGAATTCAAACAAATGTCACAGATGTCATGTGATTTGATGTTTTCAATCACACATTACACGTCAAAAGTGACAGAACGTAATGTAAACTTAAAGACGTCAAAATGTCGGTAAAGTAGGTCACGTTTGGTTTGCGCGCGAGGTTGACTGAGTGACGTCATAGTTAATTAAGAAAAAAAAATTCTACCAAATTGGAGGAGAAATGCTTGCGCGTGTCACATGAAAGGTTCAATCAGATCAGAAACAATCGGAATAATCAATAAAAATGACAACGTTTTTTTCCCAAGGTAACACCCCATTGCTCGAAAATAAATTTTTCGAAATCAATTTGTGTTATTCCCCCTTTGTTTTGTTTGTACGTTGGTACCTGAAGTAGGTACGGTCGTGGACGTTCGTAGCGTTTGCGGATAGGAAAGGGAGATGGCGCTGCGCTAGGCGAGCCAGGCGAGCGGCAGCCGCTGGCAGACAGAGCAGAGGGTCAGCTGTTGTGACGAAGACGTGAACGTTTCGGTGCATCGAGAGTGCGTCGTTTTTACAATTCAAGGTCGGTCTTTCTTTGATTATTGTATCGTAATGTTGGCTTCCACCCACTCACCAAATCACGCATTTTGATACCTATTTTGTCCGCGAAATTATTGTCAATAACACGACATTCTTTGTTCTCTTTGTTTTCAACGGGCTTGCATAACCCGCAGTTTTTCCCCTTTGAAATCAAGGTGCTTTGCACTGCTTTGAATTTTGTGTAATTTACCTACTCCCAAATGATCTTAATGTTGACGTCAAAATCCGGAAATCTAGTGGGTGTGCACTTGACGCACTCATGACGTGGCCTGCGAACTACGCTGCGCGCGTATTTCGAGTTTCGTCAATTGTTTTTTTTCCACAAGTTACGTCACAAACAGTAAGATGACAAAAAGAAACTCCGCTACGCCCAAATCAGCCGCTAAGTAGAGAACAGTACTTTTGATGATTCATTCTCATTTCATTGTTCATTGCCGGGTTATACATGGAAGTAAAGGAAGGAAAGAGAGACTTGCCGCTTCTCCGTATCCTGGAGGGGGGTCCTCCACTTGTATGAATCTGCCTTGTCTACTAACCTTTCTTATTTGGGGGGAAATTATGTATAACGACGAAAAGAGGGCCACAGGTTGGCTCGAGTCGATTTTCTTGTATTCACTGTTATTTACTGTATGTGATTACTGTTTACTAACAATTGTTCTGTTTTGTATGTAAGTATGTATCTGTGGGGTTTGTGATGGGTAACTTCGGGCGAATGCGTTATAGATACTTCTTCCTTCCAATTGCTTACTAAAAGTATGATCAACTTTGAATTCTCTACTTATTCATCTCTCACCTGTTTCTTGTTCATTTATCTACCTACTTATCTCGTATTTGTTTTTTTTGTTGATTTACCTACACCATTGCTAATCATTTGTTTCTTGCTAATTTATTTACTTGTTCACCGATCGTTTCTTTGTTGTTTGCTTATCCATCAATTTGACTTCTTTTGTTTGTGAGGTGTGAAATTATTTGTTGAGCGTAAAGTTTCCTTTTGTTGTTACGTAAATAACTTGTGAACGAAACAAACTTTCAAAGAGGTTCAAGCACCGATTCACGCTGACTTGATCAATGCAGCACTGGAGTGACTTCTCTGTCATTTCATCATGACTCATTCACACTTGACTTTTATTCAGATCATTTGGGAAGAGATTTTTCAGCAATCAACCAGGCTATACGCATGGGTTTCTTTGACGTGTTCTTCCCATGTGTGTCTGTCAGCGAATACGTCACTTTTCTTTTATGATCAAATTGACAATTTGACATGTTCCATGATTTCTTGTTTTGTTTTGTTAATCTGATTTTGTGTTCATTTCATTCTTGTAAATTCCTGCATTGTCTAAATAATTTGTAATGCTTTGTTTTGTTTCATTTGTTGTTTTTATTCATGTTTTGTCATTTTATCACTGTCAGTAGGTGTTTTAAGAAAAGAAACAAATTCATTTAAAACTTTTGTTACGGTTTATTTTTCATCCCATAATTCGTCGGCAAAAATTGAGATAGAGCGCTATTTCTTATACCATCCGAACTTTGATAACGCCTTAGGTACCTACGAGCTTATCGCATTCTGCTCGAACAATTGAATAAAATCGACACCAATTAGCTTCAATACGTAAATTTTCGGCTGGGTGGAACTCCAGGTGTATAAAAGTGCCGTGTGCCAATCTTCCGAGTGAAGGAAAAGTCACCTCGTGAGTTTCCAATAATTGGATCTGGTGAAAAGTGATCCATATCGACCTTGTGTCGGATTAAAAACCCACCGATAAATTTCCACTTCAAAGGCACCTACCAACTCGTAAGTTTTTCGCTCTTTCTGCTTTTTTGTTTTGTTTCTTTTTCTCTTAGACGACCCTTTCTTTTGTTTGCAGGCCTTTTTCTTTTTGGTTTTGATTTTGGCTCTTAGTGGTCTTATTTTTTCCTTTGTGAACGATTTCCACCCGTAATCCGAGATTTTACCACAACCACCACAACTGTAATCATTTTGAAATCTTCTGGTATTCGTCGGAATTTGACGTGGACTCCTCGATTTATTTCGGAAACTGCTTGCTCCACCGTTTTGGACCCAGCAACTTGGATCTGCACAGTGCACAGTCCTGTGGGAACCCAGGACTAAAGTTAAGCCTTCTGTATTTTCGCTGCTGCTGACCGCCCAGTGAAATTAAATTAATCTACAGTAGTCTCAACTTATTGTCATTATAATTAGATATTTTCCAGCCGTTTTCGTTTAAAGGAAAAGTAAAATTCGATATTTCCCTTTTTTTTTCGGCCTGCCTAAACAGGACCGGAGTCAGTGCGAATTTTGACCCGCGGCAATCAGGCTAGAACAATCAAAATTAGGAATCGCGCGACGCCGACTTTTCGTGCACAAAAACTAGGGATACGCGACTTTGATTCTTGCTTTAACAGAAAACCTAAACCTCGGTTGCGCCTGCGCTCAAAATTTTAGCCATAAGTATTTTTCTCTTCTCTTGTTTGATCGATTTTATTTCACCGCGAACTTTTTAAATGAAAACGCCGACTTGAATTTTTGTTACCGCTGTTGGTCAATAATTAACTTCTTGTTCAATTTTCTTCTTGCTTGATGTCAACAATTTGACATTCTGCGTTACTGACACAATCTTAACTTAGTAATTTGATATATTTTTTTAAGTACACAAAATTCTTAAAACAACCTGGTGTTTAATTTCTTTCATTTTAATTTCGTATTTAATCTTCTTTTTTGCGTATGAGTGTCGAGTTGACCTACTGTCGAATAGGTCCTTCGACAGTGAAAACGCTGGTAGCCAATCCGGATCTTGGCGCCCATAAAAATAAACGCTCTAGATCTCGAACCATACGGTCCACGTCCGAGATTTTGTCGAACCCACGACTCGACTGAGCAAGTTTGGCACTTTTGTCGAAATATCTGGACCAACTCAAATCTCAAGCTCTTTTTTTTTAACATCAGGATTTTCATGACACTTTGCAATTGATTTTCAATAAACATTCATTTTGCTTGCATTTCATTCGCGTTTCATTCAAGAATCAAACCTCATTCCCAACGACACATTCTCATCTCGAGTAAGAATTCAACACAACGTAGGTAAAATGTAAACGACGTGGGGAAGGGAAGAAACAACGACGATCGCAGCCAAACATCGTGACCAGGGTTACACTACAGAAATGGTGTCGAAAACCGGGATACACTACAGAATGGTGCCGTGACCAGGATTCACTACAGAAATGGTGCCGCAACAAGGGTACACTACAGAATGGTCCTCGTAACCTGGATACACTACAGAATGGTGCCAAGACCTTGGTACACTACAGAACTGATGCCATGTGACCAGGATAAACTACGTTACATTACAAATTGTTAAAAAATCAATTATTCGAAATGTAATTTGTTCGGATGGCAACTATTCAAAAGTGAAACTAAATAAAAAGCAATTCAATCGAAGAACTTCTTCTTAGGAACTGTAACTTACTTCATCGCACCACTCTCTTTGCTTATGTAGGAGCTTGGATGCTCTGGAGACTTTGGCAATCGTTCGGAACGATCCTCGTGACGCGTATCCACCATTCGCGGATATTCCAGAGCCACCTACTTGATTTTGCCAATAGGTACTTCCGCTGTTGTTCCCGAAGGTAAATACTGAAATCGCTCGAGAGCCTTGGTCTTTTCCATTACGTACACAAGTACGATCTATGATACGCTCTGCTTGAAAAATGCGTGATCGACATGACGCTTGCCAAAGCATTTTCCGTTTCCTGCGATATGCTTCTGGTCGTCGGTGTCATCAATAACGATGGAAGTTGGCGTATTCAGCTGAGTCGAAATTCAAAATTTCACAAACATCGCACTTCTGACACCAGTTTTGATTGATTTCAGGTTCGCCTGTTCAGATTTTCAAGAGCTTTTTTTATATATTTTTTTTGGGTTTTTTCACCATTAATTATTGTAGGCCCGTGCTCGTCCGCCAATACCTATTTAATGCAATTTCTTCTGTCAATTCTTGTTCAGTCATTGCTTTTTGTATCACATCCTTCCAAGTTGCTCTTGAACATCTCACTTATCTTCTTTCTTGTTCCTGGTGCTTTCCATCTTATCATTTTCTGAGACCATCCTACCATCCAGGTAACAGTTCCGTATGCGGTGAAAAGCCAAAAATTGGTTTTTTTCAGGAAAAAAGACTCTAACAGATAGATTTCACTCCAAAGAAGACGATTTCGCTGTCGGAGCTAGGTTTTTTCAACTATTTCTTCTGATTTTCTAACCTCAAAAGTTTCACCGCATACGGAACAATTACCGTGGGGATATTATTCCGTACACGGTGAAACGCCAAAAAGGCATCAATTTTGGTGGGAAATGACACTCATAGTTAGATTTCACTTACAAGAACGTGATTCCAATGTCGGAAAGATGCATTTCTCAACAAGAGGTTTTTTTTTTAGTTTAAACGTTCACTTTTCACAACTCATAATAATTACCCGCCGCCACTGAATATGTGTTATATGTCAACAAAACAAGAGCAGAATCAAAGCAACTCCAACTCCCTACCCACTGGCGCAGTCTAAAAAGAAGGAGCATACTTGAGACGACGGAAAGAGTTTAACAAAAATAATGAATTCTTGTTTAATATAACAATAAGAGACCATTTATCACCGAATTCACGAAATGTTTTCAATTTCAGCCGTTCTGTCAACTATCATCTGTCAGACTTTGACGTATGGCCTCGCGTGAAACAGTGGCGCACTATAGGTCGATTTAACAGATTCCATAACTTATAAAATAAAATTCGATGGAAAGCGAATGAGATCTGCCGCTCCGACAACAGAACTGTGTTTTTGAAAGTAAAATCTACAAATGAGTGTCGTTTCCTCCCAAAATTGATGCATTTTTGGCTTTTCACCGTATACGGAATGATATCTCCTCCGTAATTGTTCCGTATGCAGTGAAACTTTTGAGGTAAGAAAATCAAAAGAAATAGTTGGAAAAACCAGGCTCCGACAGCGGAATCGTGTTCTTTGGAGTGAAATCCATTTGTTAGAGTTTTTTTCCCAAAAAAACGAATTTTTGGCGTTTCACCGCATACGGAACAATTACCATCAATGCATTCTTTCAACATAACCAAGCCATCTTAGGTCTTTTTGTTCCACTCTCCGTGGGTTCCACAAAACAGATATGTAATACGAGATTAGTTGATTTGCGATTTTTGTTTGTCATTTTGTAGCTGACTGATCAATGAAAATGCTGGTTTATCCCTCAATAATGGATAGATGATGGGTCTAGTACAGATTTCAGGCATTTTTTGTGAGTAATCACCTAGCATTCAGCAAAAAAGTTCAGTTAATCTGCAATCAGCCTTGATCGCTGATCATTTATTTTGTGGAACTGACGGTCTGCCTATTACTATTTTATCTTCTGCTCCCACTCTTCTTATTTCTCAATTCCCAGTAAACCCCATTCTCGACTCTTCCGGTACTTCTTCTCCAGTAATCTATTTTGAGAGCAATATTTTTTTTTGCAGTGTTCGGCACTAACCGTGCAAATCATTGCTTCATACAGAAAAGCTGTTTGTGCTGCTCTCATGCTGCGTTTTATTTCGTATTATTCTGTGAATTTAATTATCGCAACTTGTAATTGTTCCACAATAATCTACAATGTTCATTTCCGCTTGTCATCTGTTAACATTCATCGCCAGAAGAACATGATGGCTTGATTGCTCTGGAGACTTCGATGATACGTCAGAAAGGATCTTCGTGAGCGCCTCCACCATTCGCGAATATTCCAGACCCACTTACTGTTGTTCCCAACTTGGATGGTGGAATCGTCCGGGAATCTTGCATTTCGTTTAATGGTTCAGTCCTTCCAATTACATGTACACTCTTATGATAGATAAATCTATGATACACTTTACCTAAAAAATGTGTGATCGACATGACATGATGCTTGCCAAAGCATTTTCCGTCTGCTTCTGCCACATTATTGAGGTCGTCGGTGTCACCATTAACGATGGAAATTGGCGTTCACACATAGGTACACCCTATTGTTGAACTATTCAAAACTTTGCCAGTTTGTTTTTCAATATCCTTACAATATTACCATACTGACTAAGGAACTAATGAGAACGATTATTTGTTCTGAAAAGCTTTATTCTTGTTTGTTTCTGGGATGTGGATTCCCCCCACTGACTTGTTGACAAAAACAGTATAGTTTCTTAAATACGGTGCGTGTTGAGGAAACCAAAGCGTCTGCTTTATGAGCAGAAAAAGGCATTTCGGGATCTGGCTGCCACCGGAGTGGGTTTCACAAAGTTCACATTTAAAATAATGTCGACGTCACCTTTAAAGCGAGGTAATTTTTTTGTTTTTCTTCGTGGCAGGGAGCCATTCCGTTCAGTATAAATATTTTAGCGGCGGAGGGGAGGCAAGGACGGAAACGTATATGTGTGTCGGAGACGGCCCAAAATGAAAAAGCTTCATATTTGCATCCGTTCTCTACCTACACAAAACCGCACTCATGTTACAGAAAGTCCCATTTAGGTGCGCCATTCATTTTTCAAAGGTTAAAATGTTGAAATAATCACGAAGGTGAATGCACTGCACGGGCAATAAGGTAAGTTTCAACTATTTAATAACAATAACACTCAGTCATGGTCCTCGCACAATGTAGGTGCCAACAACAAAACAGTGGGTATAGTTTAAATGGAAAATTTGTAAAAAAAAGAATTCACGTTAATTGTGATGATTCATTAATATTATACATGCAGCGCCATGTAGAGGCGTATGGCGCTTTCATACAGGGTCTGGCGGAAAGCATTATACACTTTGATTTAGCGATATCGTTTTATGATGATACTCCATCTTTTAATAAAAGGAATCTCCAGTATAAAAGGGACTACTTTATACTGGGACACCGTGAACGTATACTGTATAAGTTTTATTATTGCAACCTCCGTTCTTACGTGTGAATTGAATCGCTGGCGCCTTCTGTTAATCATCTCTTGATTGGCATTTCCGCTATGATTGCAGATTTCCATTCATCGATTTTTCTCGTCTGATTCCAAGGCGCGTTATAGTCGGTAGGTTTCGGTAGGTTTCGGTAGTCAAAAGAGTTGAGAAAGCCTCCCAGTCTAAGCGCAAGAATCAATAAAGTATCTCCGCGCAAAGTTGGAATAAAAGAACGCGCTTCACGCAAGGGTTGCATTGAAAGCGATATGTCGAATACAGATGAAAGATGCCTTCACTTGGCCAGCATCAGTAAGGCCAAGGATCAGAATGGCTTTGGAATTTAATTTCCTTAGGTTGTAACGGCTTGATACAAAATTGGGGCTGAGACCGCCGTAAGTGCGGTTACCATAGCAACGGCGGGTACCAACCAATCAGACCGCTGTATTTGGCGAGTTACGCCGTCTCAAACTTTGCGCCTACAACATGGTATCGAGCCCTCCCTAAGTATAGAAAATTTGTCAATAAGCAGTTGCTGAGAAAAACATCAGCAAAAAGCTGGAATTTCAAGTGGCGTTATGTCGAAAAAAATTTACGCGCAAAAACCTGTCATTTTTGTGTCATCTTGACAATTATAACGTCTGAACTGTGAGGGTTGAAATAGTTTCCGTTTGGTGTACTTAGTCGATAGTGTACAGAAAGATTGCTGTATAGATATTCTTACTTTGCGGAAATATTTTGGTGCCGAATGCATGCAGAGCTGGGCAAATTATTTTCTAAAAGTGAATGAGTCCAATGACCACTCACTTGCTGGAAAAGGGGATAAATTACTCAGTGGATAAATTGCTAAAGCCAAAATTGAAAACTCAATTACTTTCCACTAAACACTATATTTGTTTCAAAATGTACTTTTTCCGAAATACAGAAAAAACTCATACAAAAAATCTACAGAGGAACGAGGAAGAGTTACGATTAAAGGATGAAGGTGATGAAAATTACATTTTTTTGCCCTATTAAGAAGGTTCTCCTTCTCCAAAATAAAAAAACCTAGATAACTAATGTCGAATTCATGCTGGCGAATTCATCTTTGAAAATGCAAGGTTCATAATTGACCGGGCACAAAAAATGCGCTTATCATAGAAGTATGTAATTAATGTTCAGAATTCGTAAGATCATGTACCGTATGATCAAAAACTTTCCTTTTCTAGGCTGTGGTCTGGCCAAAATCAGCCTCGTTTGCCTGCCAATGACCTGACCACAGCCTGCTTAGAGAAGAAAAGTTTTTGATCATACGGTACAAAACGATCTAAATATTTGCGTCAGTGTGCATGCGCACTTGCCTGTAAGAAATGGCTCATGGCCGAGTTCATGACGTTCGCCACTGGCTATTTTGGTGAATTGACAGGAACCTAATTTGGCCTTAGCAACTACAACTGCGGCGTTATAAATACTTGTACGAAACAAAGATTACTCAAAAACCTTCTTAAAATAGTGGTGACCTTAGGTCTTAGCTCGGGCCTCAGCTTTTTATATCCTAGAAACTGTATAGGTGAGTAAAAATAAAAATAAAAAATAAATGTTTACCTCCTTCTCGGCTTATCAGCGCCATTGGAGTTTTTGCGCCTTTTATTGATAACAGTAAACTATTACATATGAATTACGATATACGCAAATTTTTGAACAAACACAAAACATCCATGACTGACCGGGATTCGAACCCGCGCCATCCGCACCACAGACTGCAGACGACCGACTGTGCTACGGGGCCGTCTGTATAGGTGAGTACTTCATGATCCTAACAGGTATCCTGATGCATTTAACGACTATTTCATTGGCAGCGTAGGAGCGTGGCAGCGTGGCACCTCGAAACGATTGGTTTCGAGGAATGATTTGGGGGACAGTGCAAAAAGTCTCAGTTCCATAAAGAGCAACGTGAAAAGTATGTTTCTGTCTGCAGTAACGGTGACTGAAACTTTTGACAGGATCCGGGGGCTGTCAAACACAATAATGTCTGTGGGCACGGACGAACTTCCAACAAGTGTCCTGAAACTGTTGGCACACATTATAAGTGAGACATTAAGACACTACTTGATAAACTTCATTTTTGAGCAGGGTATTTTTCCGCAAAATTTGAAAGTCTCAAAAATAAATAGTACCGATTTCATGAAGGGAAGCAAGTCGGAAATTTCTAACTACAGACCGGTGGCTGTTTTGCCCGCGATATCCAAACTAATTGAAAAACTGTTTGGTGCTATATACCATACACTTTCTATTTTAAGTACAATGACTTTTTGGAGCAAAAATAGAGTGACAATCTGGGGGGCTACGGCTACGGCTGATGGCACCTGCAAAGTTTTGGAGAGAAAGTATCAGCGGCCATCGGCCGTATCCTCCCAGCGATCCAGTTTGTCACTTTATTTTTGACCCAAAAAGTCATTTTACTAAAAATAGAAAGTGTATGAGATATAGGTTGATGAAGTTTCATGGTTTCAAACACTCGATCCTGTCAGATCGGCAGTAGGGTTTCCGGAGAGGGAAATCTATACGGGGCGCCATGTTTTCTGTGTATGATAGGCTTTTAGAAGATTTTGAGAGTAAAATAAAAAGCGCAGGCCTTCCTCGCGACCTCATTGAGGCATGAGATACCATATAAACCATAGACTTCTGCTCGATAAGCTATCCAGATATGGAGTAAGGGGTAGGACCCTGGACTGGTCGAGTCATACCTCTCGGGCAGGAAGCAGTTCGTGACCGTGAAGAGTGGGGATAAGGTATTCTCATCAGCTAGGGCTGCTGTAAAAAGCGGAGTTCCACAGGGCAGTATCCTGGGACCTGTCCTTCTCCTTCTTTCTATCAATGACTTGACACTAACCGATGCTTTGTCTACTTTTCATGCCGACGGCATAGCATCCTCAGTGTCGGCGAAAAATTACGAACGATTGAGTGTGTTGCTGAGGTCATGTATGGATCAGGTCTCGGCCTGGTGTAGTGAGAATGGACTAGTGCTGAACGCAGAGAAAACGGCCTTTATTGTTTTCAGTCCTAATATGAACCGTGAAGACTTGAGCTTGCTGTTGAGAACGCCCGATAAGAGAGTCCTGGAGCAGGTAAGCGATAAGATAAGATAGATAGATAGATAGATAGATAGATATTTATTTAAACTGAAATGCAGTGACAATACAAATCAAGTTAAGGAGAGAGTTCAGCTCTGGCCGATCTTCCACTCTCTCCTGGTAGCATTCAAAAATATAAAATATAAATGGAACATTATAAAGATAAAAACACACATGATCTCAACACTACAGATTAAAACACCTGGGCTAGGTCGACTTCCAAAAGTTGGTAAATTCGTCCACTGTGTAGAAGCAATGGGATTTTAAAAAGCATTTAAGCTTCACTTCAAGCTTCCCAACAGTTAAAGACTTCCAGTCGCCAGGCAGGACGTTGAAGAGCCGGATGGAAAGAGATCTAAAAGTAGACTTAGTTTTTTCAAGGTTAAATCTAGGTGGTAGAATAAAATTAGATCTTGTACTGTATGTCCCTTCGTGAATGGGAAAATTTTTGCGAGCATAAGTGATACACTCATATATGAACTGATTGGTGCAGGTTAGAATTCCCAGCTCAGTAAAGAGAGGCCTGCAGGAGACTCTCTGGCTTACCCCCTTTAGGGCTCTAATGGCGCGTTTCTGCACAATAAGGACCCGGCCGGCGTGGGACGACCCTCCCCAAACCAAAATCCCATAGGACATTACGCTGTGGAAGAGAGCATGGTAACACAGCAGTAGTGTATCCACAGTCAGCTGAGATGTCAGACACCGTAAAAGATAGATCACCTTAGACAATTTACGCTCAAGACTATCCACGTGTGCCTCAAAGGAGAGTCTGCCATCGATCACCAAGCCGAGGCATCTTACCGGCTCCTGGGGTGGGAGAGCTCCCCCGAGCGAGAAGAGGAGGTGCTGGGTTTTGGTCACATTCAGGCGGAGCCTATTCATAGACAAAAAATGCTCAGTCTCCGCCAGCACCCTATCTCGCATGGCCTCCAGTGTCCGCCAATCACCGCCTGTCGCCATCAGAGTGGTGTCGTCAGCATACACCACACATCTTGTCGACAAAAAGTTCTCTATGTCATTGATGTATAGGATAAAAAGCAGCGGCCCCAGTATGGATCCCTGAGGCACGCCGTGGCACATGCCTCTGAATGAAGACAGCTTACCGCCCAGACTGACACACTGAGAGCGTCCCCTCAAAAATGAGTCGATGAAAGACAGGGGAGGGCCCCTTATACCATAGGCTCTCAATTTGGCGGTCAGTATGTCATGCGACACACAATCAAAGGCCTTCGACAAGTCACAGAAAGAAGCCGCCGCCTTCTGCCCACCCTCCCAGGCATCAGTGATCGTGGACACCATCTCCAGAAGAGCACGAACAGTGGAACCACCCCTAACAAATCCAAACTGAGCAGACGCCACAACCTTGAACTTTTCGAGAAAATCAACCAGCCTGCTGCGAAAAGCCGTCTCAAGAATCTTCGAAATTACTGGCAAGATGGAAATAGGGCGGTAAGGCTAAGAGCTGTAAGATTCCTAGGGGTCCATTTTGATTCCCATCTTACCTAGTCTGCCCAGACTCAGAGAATCGCCAGAGCAGTGGCGTCCAGAGCATTTGCTCTGCTTCAGTTGAGAAGTGTGGTGAATCTCGAGACAATGCTTGCTTATTATTTTTCGTCGGTCCAGTCGTTGTTGAGTTATGGCATTCTTTGCTGGAGGAACAGTCCGAGGTCCAGGGATGTTTTCTTGGCCCAGAAGCGTGTAGTACGTCACAATGTTCGGGTTGTCGCCGCGGACCAGCTGTCGGTCGTATTTCGTGGAGCAGAGGCTGCTCACTGTCTCTTCCCTCTACATACTGAAGTGCATCTGCCGTGTTCACAGGGACATTGATCGTTTCAAGAAGAATGTAGATGTCAATTTTTACCTTTTACTTTTTTACTACTAAATAGACGACTTCTTGAACTCCAAATTTTGAAAATCCTGATTTTTTTTTTGTTGTGACTGATTTTCATTCTTATTGTGTACCTACCTACTCAATTTTTAGTAATATGTTTGTTATCTACTCTTCTACAGTGTACTATTATGTTGTTTCAAACAACTTGAAAAATGACATTTGTCCACACAGTCGCATGTACCGTCAGTAGAAATAAAGTATATTTATTAATTATTTATTTATTTATGTGAGTTTCAATAACGTAAGAAAAACCAACTTTGGCGTTATCAAGACAAAAATCCGACACCAATGCAAAATTCTAGAAGGACATCCACTTCGGACCTCGCATCTACTCTTCGACTTCTAAAATTGGTTTTCTAGCAAATGTCGAACAAACAGACTGTTACCCTTCGAGACAGGCATACAAACGGCCACCCGGAAATCAATAAGCAACAATAAAAAGTTCCTGAATATTCCGCAAAGTGGAAAAACTTCTTTCACCAAGCCCCATCACCCACCAAAAATCATAATATCTCGTTATTGCCCGTTCTCCGCCTTGGCGCTCAACTTTGCGGCGATGGAGCGCGTGTTGAGTGAAAAAATCGGTCTCTCGTCGTCATCACCTGCTGCTGATATGCTGCTGCGACACGGCACTTTCTGGGTTGTTCGTCTTTCAATGAGGCAAAGTTTGAGTTCTGAAGTTTCGGTGTGACGCCATCCAAGGCAGGACTGGGGTAGAGAAATGGGAGGGACGGGCCGTCAACTCCGAATTATGGCCGGGTCGTATTAAACAGACCACGAATATAAAATCACCACACTGGCAAACTTTACCTATAACAATTACAGTTATTGTGCACTCAGTGCTATACTAACACCAAAACTTTGTTGCATTCAAGAAGAGCTGGCAGGAGGGCGAACTGGCAAACTTCCTTCGGAGCCCAAACACATCACCGCGCCCGACGACCGGCCTGTATTCCTCCGGTTCCGGATGGGAATTATTCAGATCAACTATGGCGCGTCTACCGTAAAACGGGGAGGAGGATATGATTTTATGGCGCGTCCGTGATATACGACCGGGGGTGTACGTCTCGTTGACGTTTTCTCTTTGTTCAGGAGAATTGTTTATAAAAATGTCTGCCAGGATCGTACTAGAATGATACGGTGGTAGATTTTGTTAGTCAGGCTTGTCTTCGCCTGCAGGGCGCCAAAGAGAAAATATTTGTGGTTTTTACTAGTAGCCATCAACACTAAAAAACGCCTCTGGTCCTGTAAGCCTTTTAAATGATATACACATTTGGTGTCAGAAGCGGGATCTATTCCCTTTGGGCTACATACAGTCATGGTTAACTCAACGACGTTCTGTTTGTACTGCTATACCTACACAGACGAGATTGTTGGGGTATTACGTTGAAGGAGGCTGTTTGGTGAGATTGACTGAAATAAATTTTGGTGCCTTGACTGCAATTTCTCTGAATACATCTGTAAGAGGGTGCTCACGTTGGATGGACGGAAAATGCTCTTTGCGGTAATAAGCTGAATCGAAACTGATGAAATTTGTGTCGAATGCGTTCTTGAAAGTTCATTTCTTCAGATGAAAGGCGCTATTGCTTTGGTTTTTATTTTATTATGTCCTTCACAATGTTCTACAAGTGGCTCTCTGAACATGTGGCTACGTTACATCACAAATTAATCAATTGTAGCGTTTTCAATTAACTGAGCTCACCAGTTTCTCTGGTGAGGTTCCTCTCCCCCCATGAACACCTTTTTTTTTACAAAATTGCAATATGATTGGTCTTACAAAAATGGGAAAGTAATTTATGAAATTCAAATTTTTTGTGGTACCTAACCATGATAAGCGAGCACAGCGAACACTATATTTTCACCATTTTGTAGTTTTTGAGTGACGTATACATCAGCCAAATTTGACGGACTTCGATTGAATAGCTTCAATGGGCCTTATGAATAAAGACTAAGCAATTGCTTTTGCTTAAAATCTACCAGCAAAAAACGGAGAAACATCTGGAAGTGAGAATTGAAACCGATGTTATTATTTCAATCAGTCACTCAAATGCTCAGTGAAACCTAAATTGATGAGTTCCTTGACGTTTCTGAGTTTTTTGAGAATTTTCTAGGAACAAAAATTAAGCAAAAGCAATTGCTTAATCTTTATCCATAAGGCCCAATGACTTGCTTTTTTCGAATTCTTGGTTGAAAATTCGGATTATTTTCTCAAGTTACTTCGCTGGATTTGATCAAGATTATCATGCTTCATCAAATATTTGTGTGATTGAGAGGAACAAGAAAAATAATTCGTGGGGTGGGTGCTGAAGACGGAGCGGGTATTTACCTCAATTAAAAAAAAAATCCTACTGATTGATTTTTACCCCAATTTTACCTTTACGTTTTGCATTTTATGTACCTTTTTATTTATGTTGATGATAAACATTTTCCTTCTTAATATTTGTGTAATACTCTTCCTATACCTAAATCAAGTTTGGTTGAAATCGGTTGAGTACTTTTAGAGCTATCAAATGTCAAATTTCCAACTTTGACGGAACATAATTTTTAACAAATGACGGGTGAGGAATGGGGTGCCATACCAAAAAGGAAGCACAACAATACTTCCCAGATAGTTCCTAGAAACCTAAGGGAATTTTTATTCGACACGTTTCTTCGGGAGGGAAACTAGAAGACTAAGAAGAATGCAATAATAATACTGTCTAATTGTAATACTGTAATAATTGCCTTGAAGTTGAAACTTATCGACATTGTCATAATGATGCATTTATAGTACAGGAAAAATAGTAGAAAAATCAGCAAAACCTCGTTATAAATATGGACGTCCTGAAAATTTGATATTCTGTTCAACATTGAATGCTCTACTACATATCCAAAATCGCCAAAAATCGCACCTGGAGGTTTTGAGTTATTGGAGGGGGAGTAAACAATTGCAACCTTAAATGGAGGGGATAAAACCTGTCAATCCACTGGATGCAAATACATCGTAATTCGACGAATTATATCCCGTTTACATCATTTCGGTGCAAAAAGTGTCAATCATTGTTGGAGGGGGCTCGTGGGGATGCGAAGCTCGGCTAGGGAGTTCCTTTTTCTTCCTGCGCCATATTGAACTGATCACAACAAGTTTGGCATCTTTTCCGACTAAATTCAATCTCCTAGACTCGAATCCGTTGTGTAAATTTGGATGAAAAGAAGTTTGAATACGTTAACTTGAGAAAAGTTGTTTTACTTTGACAATTTTGACGATTTTTTTTACTGTTGAAGGTGTTCATCTTTGGAAAATTTTCAGAGGCCATTAAATTGGAGTGTATTCTTCAGGAAAATCGAACACTCGATGTATGATTTTGTTTCTCGAGTTGAAAAAATCGATTTGAACCTGAGCCGGCGCGGCGCGTCGTCTACTACTGACCAGAACACTACAGCATGCACCTTTAAATGAAAATAGCTCAAATTATTGAAAAAATAGCAACTGATCTTTGAGAATTCGAGGATCTGTGCAAAATTGAATTTCCTGTAACATGAACAAAATCGCCATGAATCGCACTGCAGGGTTTTGAGTTATTTGAGAGGAGAGGCAACAGTTCATAGAGTATGAATCTTTCCAAAATGTTATCCTCCTCTTCGAATAACTCAAAATCCTGCAGTGCGATTCATTGCGATTTTGTTTATGCTATATGGAATTCAGTTCTGCACAAATCCTCGAGTTTTCAAACACTTGTTATTATTTTTTCTTCAATAGTTTCAGCTACTTTCATTTGAAGGTGCATGTAGTAGTGTTCTGGTCAGTAGTAGACGACGCGCCGCGCCGGCTCAGGTTCAAATCGATTTTTCAAACTCGAGAAACAAAATCCTACTTCGAGCGGATGATTTTCCTGAAGAATACACTTCAGGTTAATGGCTTCTGGAAATTTTTCAAAGATAAACACCTCTTTCAGTAAGAAAAAAATTCGTCAAAATTGTCAAAGAAAAATCAAGTTTTCTTGAGTTAACTTGTTCAAACTTGTTTTCATCCAAATTCACACGAAGGATTCGAGTTCAGGAGATTGAATTTAGTCGGAAAAGATACTAAACTTCTCGCGATCGACTCTACATGGCCAAAAAAACAAAATAAACCAGCTAGCAGAGCTTCGCCCCCCCACGATCCCCCTTCAACAATGATCGACACATTTTGTGCCAAAATGGTATCAACGGGATATTATGCGTCGAATTTTAACGTATTTGCTCCCAATGGATTGACGGGTTCCATCCCCTCCATTTTAAGTTGCAATTTTTTACCCCCCCCCCTTCCCTCCAATAACTTACAACCCCCTGGTGCGATTCTTGGCGATTTTAGATATGTTGTAGAGCACTCAATTCTGAACACAATATCCTTGTTGAAATCTATCTTTCTTTTACTAAAAGCACAAAATAAAAACAAAGTGCGGAGCGATCTGGTACATCCCAGAAGTATACGCGATTGGAAGACTTCAACGTTCGATCGAGACACATCTGTCCACTTTGGCGGAGGTGCAGATTCCAGAACACACGGGAAGCACGCGAAAAGTGTGTGTGATTATTCAGGAGTGGTCTAGAAACCGCATATGCCGGGCCACTATGGAAATTGCTAGAAGACGATATAAAGCGCAGGAACGCGAATCTGAGGCATATAAAAGCATGCACCGTCCAACAGTGAACAGTCGGTATTGAATTGGAAGAGACAGCGAGCGGATAAGCGAGCAATAATCACAGCGGTAATCCAAGTAGATAATTGTTGGCGTGTAGTTATTGTAGTACGCAGAAATAAACAGTGTGTGTTTCAAATCGATCGTCTCAATTATATTCGACCCCGTACGCGAAATACGTAACAGTATGAAATAACAACTGTCGGCTACAACTTTTTATTATATTGAGCTGTTCCGTCTTGATAAGGCCTTCAAATAATTATGTGCAGTCAAAAACGGCCTATTTTGAGAATTGCGTAATATTATGAAGATTAATTCAATACTTAAATAACGTAACTTATGAATAACAAAGTTATATCCGACAAAACGCCGTGTGTTATAAATTTTATTTGCTCTAGGTCAAAGCACAAGTTCCTTCACGTTCTGTGAAGAAATTACTTTGAACGTATTACAAATAGAAGCGCTAGGTACAGTTGGGAGCGAAATGATTCATACGGCACCGCTAGGAAGTCGGCTGGATTTCAGAAATGTTAGCTGCTTGGATTGTTCTTGAATGCCAGTTTTGATGAGAGATTGGTCGTTATCAAAACTGGCACTCAAGAACGATCCTAACAACTAACATTTCTGAAATCCAGCTGTTTTCCTAGAGGTGCCGTATGAATCATTTCGCTCCCAACTGTACATTAGAATGGAAAATACTGAAAACTTCAACCTCTATTTTCTTGAAACTATGATTAACAGACATTACGTCGTTTTGTCAAAATAAGGACCATATTTTCAAAATATTTCACACATCAAAGAAAAGTCAACGGTTTTGAAAAATCATAACAAAGTGCAACTTGTTAGTATTTTCATGAATCAAAAACGATCAGGAAACAAATGCAAGGCCAGGTATTTCCAAAATATAAAGTTGATCAACTTTTTTCTTTGCGGCCGCCATTTTGAATCTGCATTCAGGAAGATCCAAAAAATAAAGTTTTGAAGCAAAGTAAGAGTCTCTCCGTCGAGCAAACATTGTCATCCAAGGTTTCCATGTTGATACGCATTTGCAGCATCTGTGATGGTTCATCAGAGATTTGGAAGAGTCAAATGAGTTTTTTTTACAATACCACACCCATTTTGAGATTATTCATCAAAACTCATCATCATTGGTCCGACGGTGAACTTCTGGTGGCTTGCTGAATAAAATGTGTGGCATTTTTTGATGGAAAATGCATCAGAAAATTCGGGCGATCATTATCATGTAATCCCTCACCAGGAGAAGGCTATTTGCGATTTGAATTAATTTTTTTTGCCACAAGATGGCCGCCCCAAGCGGACTGGAGTGAGTAGTGTAATGTAACAACGGCAACCAATTATAATTGCTGCAATCCGCTTTTATCGGTTATCTTCAAGGAGAAAAATGCTTCAGAGGAAATCTTCAGGCGTCACAGACCCGCAGGTCATCAGATATTTGAATTGCTACCAACCATTTCAATACGTGAATATTCAGGTGGTCAATATTCACCAACTTTGGTAATGAATATTGAGTTCTTGGTGGTAATTTAAGAAATTACTGCCTTCACCTGCTTTGTTTTTTCGAAAACGAAGTCTGTAATCGTTACAGACCCTCATACGTTGCCACCAAAACGTTTTCTGGGTCTTTAGAAATTACAGTCCTACTTTTCATTTTAATCGAGAATTGCGAAAACTGGAACTTATCAACGGTGGAGATGTTCTGGGATAGTCGAGCATTATATCCTTGAACCATGAAGTGTTCGGCACATGTATCCGGTTGTTAGAGCGAAGACATAAAAGCGTGCGTGTATTATTATCTCATCCAGAAAGCCTCCAAAAGTTTGTGAGTCAAAAATCACAGCCAGTTTGAGATTTGGTAGGCACCTACTAAAATTAATCTTCATTGGTACAAAGAAAAAAGGCACCCTTCCCTTCGGAGGTCTGCCGAAGGGTGCCTGATGGCTACTCGGGCGAGATTTTTTTTTTGGGGGAAAGTATAGGAACTTAAGGTTATAGTATAGCAAAACTTCGGTAACATAACCGAATTTCAGCACACGAACGGGTAACGGAGAGCCTCCAAATAATGAAAAATGATGTTTTGATCATTTAAGACGATCGGCACAAATCCACTCCACAAATCAAGGTTCGAGTCAAGGTTTTTCGGTGATCAAATGAAAGAATTTGGTTACATTTTATTTTTGTTTGCGTGTTGATAACATTCGCTGTCGACTCCAAACGCCTGTCAGAGCGACACAGATGCAAGCCGAGCCGATTTGATGATGATTGTAGCTTCAAAAATCAAATATTCGACATGTGAAATGTTGCGTATCGCTCGTCCAGAAATGAAATTGCAAGTGCTGGGCACTGACATATTTTGTGGAGAGGAGTTTTTTTCCTGTTCCCTGTTCGCTATAAGTTGTTTCATAAGCAAGAACAATGTCCCGTAAACAGTCCAATAACCCAGCTTAGCTGGATTCTTGCGTAGATTTGTTAGTTCTTTCGCTGTTTCCCTGGAAGGTCCGCCGTTGAACTTCCGCGATGATTGCCTCTGTTCAGGGACATTCATACAGTGTGAGGTGCACAGATGTGAGGTGTTTGTTCTTCAGCAAGTGTTTTATTTCTTCTTGGACTGTTCGAAATAATAAACAGAAGAACGGTTCCGATCCTGTTAGCGGAAGTTAAGCCTTCCCATGCAGAGGTCCTCTATTTTTGCGAGTAGGTCCGGTTTTTATGCCCTTCGTTCTTCTAATGCTCACATTTATAGACCTCGACTCCGCCTCGGACTACCTGACTCACACTCGCAAATGTGCACTTTTTGATCTAATGATCAAAATTGCTGTTACATATCAGGCAAACTGAACATTTATTTGCTATATTTCAAAGGCTATTGAAAAAGGAATAAAAAATAAAAAGGGAGCGTTACGGTTTTGAGACAGCTTCAGCGTCTTCTCTCTATAGGCTAGGTACTATTAATCGTACTTATACTATAATGCATTGTTTTCAGCACGATCACTATACTCACCCTTCAATCAGTGGTAGGTCGGTGATAGGGTAGTATTAATAAAAAATAAGCATAAGCATTTGCTTAGATTTTCGAGGAGTTGCTAAGCAGACTCCCCAGCAACGCCTATGAGATCCAAGCAAATGCTTATGCTAATTCTAATTTTCTTATTAATACTACCCATTACGTATATAGTGCTGTAAGGTCTGCATTCTGCATTCAGCATTGTGCTTGTAAGCTTTCAATTTAATACCTGATGCTGACAGAAAAAAAAAACAAGACAATTACCGAAACATTGAAAATCGACCCGTGGCGCAGCTTTGCGCCATTCCTTGGAGACATGATCTCCGTCTTATTGCGTTTTGTCGTCCTATGCGACAAGACGTTCCAATTGTTTTATTTTCGGACGGAACTGTAAAAGAAAGTTTTGCGGGACACCAAGTGGAAAATTGGATTCAACTTTTTGCGTGTGGGTGTGCAGACCGAGTAAACACGGGACATCACGACTACTTTGATCGGGCCAGCATATTGCCCTCCAGCACTCCCCTGTGCGCCGCCATCTCGATAGATACGGTTTTCTTCTGATGTTTTTTACACGACCATATTCCAGCTCATCTCGTACACTTTACATATCATGCGGAGGAATTGCAACAGCAAGTAGTTGCGATAGCAAACTTTTGTAATAAGCTCGTCCCTTTGATTCTCTCATGCCTACTTCCAGAAAAACAGTGAAAAGAGCAAGTGTTGGGTCGCAGCCAGGAAGACGAGCAAGAAGATATCGACAGCAGTAGGTATAGTAGGTATACAGGGTGTCTGGGGTATACAAAAGTAATGGAACGGAAAAAATCCAGACATGTACCATGTACGTATCTCATTTAATATTATGACTGTAGACTGTAGGTAGGTATGACTGTAGGTATGTGAAGTTGTTTTTAAAAATTCGGCCTCTTGAAGAATATGTAAAACATTTATATTATAAATATCTCTTCAAACTATGAGTTCTCCATAGGTTTTCATGAATATTAATTATTCATAAACGAGTTGCGAGGTGAGCAAGATAAGCTGGAGCCAAGACCAAGTATTGTTTCTACACAAGCAAGTCTGACATGATCTTGACTTTGGTCTTTGTCTTGTTTTTTCTCATCAAAGAACATAAATCAAACCCTGCCTATTGTGGGCAACACAATTTTTTCCTGGCGATATCCAGTGACGTGACTATTTAATAGCTAAGCAACAAGAAAAAACTTGACACTGACATCTGTTACTTTACTCTGGAACTTTTGACTCTTTTTATTATAAATATTATAGCCGCTTTCTTTCAGTCAGGACACGGATCATGATCCGGAAATCCGCTTACGGCGTTGGTTGGCTGTGTCACGTGCAATCAATCCAACCAATCCAGTCAGCATATTTTCGAATCATGATACGTGATTTTGGCCGAAAGAAAGCGCTCGTATTATATTGCTTTGATAAAGACCCTACTGTGCTGGAACATTGGCACAAAATACCCATTTCTTGAATCTACAATTTGTTTTGATAAGTCTGAAAACCTGTAAGATTCTATAGTTTCCAATATACAAACGAGAAGACATTGAAAATAAATTAAAACTAGTCCCCAATAAAAAGTACCCTACAACATGCTTGAAAAATAAAAGCCCCATGTCACATAATATGCAAAAACGAACCTTGATAAACAATCCAGTTACGGTGAGCGGAAGCGATTGATGGCACAAGAGTACGACTTCTTACGGTATTGAAGAAAATATCAATCATCACATCGAAGCTCTTACATTCTGGCAAGCGGAAGTACAAAACATTAGTGGGCATATAAAAAAACATGAAAATATTTGAGAGACACAAAAGATGGAGGACATCAGAAATTGACACAAAAATTATGACATACATCAAATCAAAATGGACACATACAATAATTGCCATGGAAAATGAGGCAATAAAACATTGCAAGTAATGCCGTGCACATGAAAATGAGACGCATAAGATTGCAGCTAAGTAGGAAGATGGAAAACCAATAACTACCTCCAAAAAAAAAACTAAAGTATGATCATTACATCAATGACATGAAATACAAACATGTCTACTAGAACTCAATATACTGATTCAAACACACTTTCAACGATCAGATGAAAATGCAAGTCAAAGTATCAAATGGTTTGAAGTGAATACAAAAACCAACAGTGTTCAAGAAGGTATACGGAAATGGCATAAACGTGTGCTTACAACAAGCAAAATTACGTACTTACAAGAGGAACACAACTAAACACGTCTGAACTAAACTTAGTAATTCCAGTAATAACTTAATAATTATACTATTTTCCACCGAGATTTTCCTCAATGATTGCTGCATATTTCATTTGTTGGAAGTATATATGTATGCTTGTATCGTCTGATCAATAATTGAATTCCTAATTTAGGCAGGCTGTGCCCTAGCGAAATGCAGCTTCGCACACCTGATTTCGACCAAGCCACAGCCTGTCTAAATTAGGAATTCAATTGATCACACGATACCTGCAGAAGTTTGGGAACCATAATATGTCGATGTTAACTTAAAATGTTACTTGCCGCGTGACACTTCGATCCACGTAAAAATCAAATCTTTTGTGACTATCAAATGACGAAAATATCTCTTAGCATTCTTTTCTGTGCATTTTGTTCACTGAAGGTACGAGTATTCATGATATCTGCATAAGGAAACTCCATCCCTACTCAAAGTTGAACTTGTGACAGCTCTTATGTGGGCATGTGGCGGAGGAACTGTTGTCTCCCCGATAGCTTAGTGGTCAGGGTATCCATCCGGCAAATGGAAGACCCGAGTTCGAGTCCCGGTCAAGGCAGACACTTTTTCTCCGTCACATCCCTATATGAGAGCCGCCACAGTACTCCAGGGCGACGGATAGGACGTGGGTGGACGTAGGACAGAGAGTGGCCCTAGGTGGGGGGTACTGAACAACGGTCAATGATCCATAAGTACGGCGAACGCGGGGGTACATACGAGACGAACGACGTCTCTGGAGGGGGAATACTGTGGCGGCTCTCATGTGGGCACGTGGCGAAGGAACTGTTGTCTCCCCGATAGCTTAGTGGTCAGAATATCCATCCGGCAAATGGAAGACCCGGGTTCGAGTCCCGGTCAGGGCAGACACTTTTTCTCCGTCACATCGCATGATAAATGGTGACCCCGAACAAAAACAACACGCACACAACAAGTTACTCAAACAAACACGTTCAAAGCAAACAATGAACAAATAAACAGCGCCGCCACTTCTCTGCCCTACGTCCACCCACGTCCTATCCGTCGCTTTAGGTGGGGGGTACTGAACAACGGTCAATGATCCATAAGTACGGCGAACGCAGGGGTACATACGAGACGAACGACGTCTCTGAAGGGGGAGTACTGTGGTGGCTCTCATGTGGGCATGTGGCGGAGGAACTGTTGTCTCCCCGATAGCTTGGTGGTCAGAGTATCCATCCGGCAAATGGAAGACCCGGGTTCGGGTCCCGGTCAGGGTAGACACTTTTCCTCCGTCACATCGCGCCATAAACTGAATTTTCAATTCATAGGCACTAACTTATAAGATAGGTATCATTCGACTTTTATTTGCAATCGCGAGGAAAACCAAACATTTTTTTGCCCGAGAGTGTCGATCATTTCCAAAAATCAGAATTCAGAAGTCGCTATGACTTTCATTTCGGGAAGAGTTCGATATAACAAGATATGCGGATAGACTGGACAGACAATAAAGCGCCGATAATTTATCGCATTTTCCTGTAGAAAATTTGTTCATCTGTGTGGTACTAGGAACGTCTTTGAAGGAAAATCCGTCAAAGGGCCCATTCCACATCAACACATTATGTCTTCACTGTCCATAATATTATTTGGAGTGATCTCCTGTACGATGATAGAAAACTTCACTTGAAAAGTTCATTTCACCTGGTCATTCCACATTTCCTTTGTGAAAGTTCAGGCAAGGTTTTCTATCTCATTGTGGTGCCCGATGAAAGAGCTCGGTGCTAGACCCACCACCTTTCCAAACAAAATATTGTTTTTGCCGGAGGAAGTGAATGGAGTAGTTCGTCGGGCGAAGGTGCAGACTTTTATTTGAATGGGGAAAGGGAGCGGCCGGCACACACAAGTTTGGCTCGTTCTCGGGCTAACACGAAGAAAGCTCAATACAGTATGGGCGAAGTGACTGCGAGCTCACGTTTGGGGTAATGCAGTTAGAAAACTCTTACTTTTGATTAGAAACAGTTCTATATTAGATTTACAATGCTTTAACTTTGACATAAATTCAGTTGAAAAGTTGGGTGATGGAACGTTTTTGTTATCCTTTTTGTGCGTATACCTAGAGCCAAGCGCGCCTTGCTCGCCCAAGTACTGGGAAAGTAAAGAACGGCAATTCACTTTAGCTCTCCTTCTTCCAGTCCTCCCCCTTGTATTTTTATTCCTTTTGTGGCGACGGAACGGTGTGTGCAAAAATTGGAAAGATATTACATCCAAAATGACTTTTAACCGTGACATTACACAAAGGCGAAGCATGGTGCGCTCTTCAAAGTCTTTGTGACAAGCTTCGCTCCACGATAATACATTTAATGTGTGGCTCAAATGTACCGAAGTTAAATTTGCCTATATAAATTAGCTATAAAAAATGATGTTCCAGATACGAGAGTCTTCCCAGTTTCAGCTATTTCTAAATAATTCAGTTTGTTTTTTCGCATCACATATCTTGTACAGGTAGGTATACTTGTTCCATATATCTGCTTGAATCTGTGTGTGTGTCGTCATCTTAAGCGTTTTTATTCAATGGCTAAGTTATTTCGAGTCAGACGGGAAGAGGGAGCGTGGAGCATGAAAGCCCGTCAGGTCCTGTTTAATGTGTCACTGAAAGGGTTCTTTGTGGGGCCACGATCACAGTCTCTCGGCGCAATCATGTATAGTGCTAAGAGGACCATCAATCAGGACCTACAGGTGACTCCTGCGACGCAATCAGGATAATGGCGTGGAGTCGCACAGGTGCACATTGTGGGGTTGCCGGGGCGACTGGGGCAGGATCGGATCCGATAGGATTATTATAACACACCCACCCACTCACACGTTCAGAACACAACACATAGTGGACATACCACAAATTTCGTGAGAACTTTCGTATGTCATTCAGAATCGGTCCGCTTTGAAAGGCGTTTTCAATAGGTACCATTGATAGGTTATTGATTTATTTTTTTACATTATTGAAAAATTTAACATAATAACTAGGTAGATGTCTATCTACATAAAAGTAGGCCCGCTATTGATTCTTATTTGTGTCGAGTAGTGCCACTCGGTAGGTAATTAGGTATGTTGATGAGCCACTCTTGAACTGATGAAAAATTTGTAGCGAGTCAATCGCCGCAACCATGACCTATACGCTTTACACAGGGAATTGCAAAAAAAATTTTTGAAAGTCTTAATATTAAATATACAACACAGTAGGATTAAGAGAGCTATAAAAATTTGCGTGAACATGTTAGATTAAATATAAATTGACGTGCAACAATTCCTTTTGGAACACCTACCTTCAAAACTCTCTAAAATACCTATTCAGAAAATAAAATCAGGAAAATCCTGAAATTTGTACGATCCTTTGATTTCTCATTCACTCACTGATTTTCAAAGATATTACCTTCATAAAAATCATATTGTAGTGCAACTTGGCATCAAAAGCGTCAGTCGATTGCTTAAAAATGGATACGCTAACGCCTTCTTTCGAAACGGTCTTATTTCTCAGTAAAAGATTATCGTCGAGCTTGATATTCACCATTCACTTTCAGTTTTTACTCGCAAGAATCTCGCGGTCGCGAGTGTCTATAACAGAAAACGACACCTATAATCCATTCCATGCTCAAAAAAACTACAGCTTGCCATGAAAAATTCAAGTTTTGTTGGTGTCCCTGATTTCTGATGTTCAATGTAATTTTGATACAAGTGAGGTTACGTTAAAATTTGTGTCCGTATGACATGAAACCTTCACCTGAACTACGCTGTGTTGTCAAATTGTCATACAGGGGATGATTGCGTCGCCGGCAGGTCACAGGTTTGCTCACTGACCTCAATCGCTTTCTTTCGGCTAGGATCACAAATAGGGTTGCCAGATTTTTGAAAATCAAAATCGGGACATAAGAATTCCTGAATAAAAATAGTGAGAAGACAATTTCAAGGTGCGAGCGAAGAAAGCAGAATGGCGCCGCAGACGAAATTTTTTCGAGATAATATCTAATATTAAAAAAAAAAACAATAATTTGGAGTGATATTTTAAATTTTTCCGAGAATTTTTCTTTATTCAGCATTTAGCGAATCCAAACTAACGGGTGACTGAATAAATGCCTCCTCAAGCCGCCTTTGACTGCTAAAAATCTGGCAAAAAAAACATATCAAGCGAGGACATCAAGGCCTACCTTGAGAGGAGACATTTGTTCAATCACTCCGTACTTACATCCCTGAAAACACATCGCATCATTCAGAGAATCCTTATTCTTTACCGTTCTGATTGTTAGAAGCCGAGAAGCCCTGTTCAAAATTTAAGTTTTTATAATACAACTTCACTAATCAAAATCTGTCAGGTAAGGTAGGTATCTCCGAGGGTATCTCACTCGATCACATCCAAAGGAATACCAGAAAACACGATTCTGTGTCCCGCAAGTCTGGTGCAATTGAATCCCATTCTCATTTCTTTGTAAGTTCATAACATTATTACAATCTTCTCCTGTGAATAAACTTTGTGATACAATTATAACTAATAGTTGAACGTTTTGCTTGAAAATCGCTTAATTCAGAAAGATGAGAATGAAAAATTGAAAAAAAATTAATAAAAAAAATTGAGCGAAACTGGAAAAATCGGGACATTTCAGTGAGCTGGCGGGACGCGGGACATACAAATTAAAATCGGGACAGTCTCGCCTAAATCGGGACGTCTGGCAACCCTTATCACAAATCATGATCCTGAAACAGAAAGTGAATTAACGTACCTAGTTCTTACAGGGTGCGACGAGCTCAGGTCGCGGGATCACTTGCGATGAAATCACGGGTCTAGAATTCTGTGTTCTTTTCGGTCGGTTTTTTAACTGTATATTTTTTTTATTGCAGTTCTCAACACTTCTCACTCTCAAAATAACTCGCCTAACAGCGTTTTCAAGACAAAAAAAAAAGGATGAACGTGTCAGTGTCAGAATCTGACCCAACAATTGGATTAAAACGGCAATTCAGCAAAGCAAACATCACTTCCACAAATTTGATGATTATCATCTTGACTTTTACAATCTATCAACTTATCTGACTGTCCAACTTTAAGAAAAAATATCAAAGGCCACTGTGGTTTTTTCAAGCTTGGAATGGATAATAATTTCATCATTCCAAAAACTCATCCACCACTGATGTACGCGAAATAATTGTTTAGTACAGGAAAAAGTGGATGTCTTTATGAAAAAGGTAAGGCTTCTGCGCCAAATTAACAACGATGTGGATCATTATGAGGGAAAAAATTTCAAAACATCAGACCGAGCAACAACCATCGAAATCCAACAGACACATGTTTCGAAGACTCCGACACGGGGATAATCCACAAACATGCACAATTAAAGAAAAAGCCGTGAAACGAGAACTTGTTGGAATATTTCCGAAGCTACTAGATTTTTCTACAGGTAAAAAAACTACTGCAGTATTTCGTGATATAATATTGTTACGTATTTCGCGTACGGGTTCGTTTATAATTGAGACGATCGTTGTAGAACACACACCGTTTATTACTGCGTACTACAATGAATACACGCCAACAATTATTTACCTGGAATATGGCAGGTACCACTCCGCTTGTTTCGCGCTCGTTCGCTTCCAATTCATCACTGCTCGTGAGGCGACTATTGATGCCTTATATAGGTCCGACTGATTCATCTCGAATGTTCCATGCATTCTCCAGCAGTTTCCATAGTGACCCGGCATATGATTTCTAGATGACTCCCGAAAAATCACACACTTTTCGCGTGCTTCCCGTGTGTTCTGGCGTGTGGCACCTACGCCAAAATGGACAGAATGTAGCTTGACTCACCGCTGAAGTCTCCATACAGTTGTGCGGGAAAAAGCCTACACGCGCGCTCTGGAACACACTGGAACGCTCCGCACTTGTACACTGCGATTTAACGGGAAGAGTCATACCAGAAGGAGCTGTGAGGGAAGCCTAACTGCGCAAACTTAGTTCATCTAGTGGTGCACCTAGATTTGCAGTGGGATTTCAGGTTTGCCTGTGACCGGGTAATGATCCACCACTCCAGCTGACGGTGTTGCTTCCCCTATTCCAACACAAGGACTGGTTCAAAACGATTTTTATTCTTTCTGTTTAGCCCCGCCCACAGGTCCCTGTGGTGTGTCGTCAACTCTAACAATACAATATTGTCATGAACATGACGGAAGGGCCATAACGAAAGGCTAATCCCTTGAGTACGAATTATTGTATTAGGTATAAATTATAATAATTCATAAGTCGCCTTCAGCGAAAGCAACGAGCTGCCACAGGAAATGCTGAATGCTGCAAGGGCAGCACAATTCTTAGTTCATAACCGTCGTGGTATGTCGGATTCATCAAGCACGAGGAAACGTGCATCGACCTGATTGGTCGATTGGGATTAGACTGACATACGCGGGCACACGGGGATGGATTCATGGGGATTCGATGATGATCTCTCGACGGGTTCGGTGGTAGTAACAAGTACTGCGAGTTGAAGGCAGACTGTCGGTTCAAGGGACTGAGGTTGTGCCCTCAGTCCCGAGTTGATAATTGTCATGTAAGTAGTGTGATGTAGAATTATTTTATAATAATTAATAAACCTGTATTATGTTAGTATGCTCGAGTTCTATTTACCTTCCCGTTTCAGCTGTGCAAAACAATAAGTAAAGAGTGAGCCCTCAGCCCACGAGTAGCAAAGGGCAGACCCTTTTCTACTCGCGACAATATATACCAAGGTTGAGAAAGTATAGACCATTTCCACATGACGTCACACGCACGTGTCGAACGTCTGATTTGAAGCAACGTCAACATGATGTCAACTATACGTGTCAGTTTGTCAAAACTTTGTGTCACCAGTGACTTTCACACACCGACACCGACTGACAGATTTACATACTACCAATCTGACTGACGCACATGACTGACGTAGCCCACGTGCCCCGTGACAAATAAGGCACATCTGACTGACGTTGCCCCGAATCGGCTGTTCCAGACGGATCTGCGTGACGTCAGTGGAAATGGTCTATTGGGTATTATCGTTCATAAGGCGCTGCAGCTATAATAATTTTTTTAAAGTTGTTCCAGTCACACCACGTATTTGTTGTTTTTTAAAAAAGGTTTATTTGACAATTGTTTCGAGGAAGACCCTCATCATCAGAAACTGTTAAATAAAGAAAATATTAGATACAGAAATAAGAAAGAACAATGGTACAGGCTTACCTATTAAAAAAGTGTATAAATTGCTTGTTTGTAAAAGATTTTTGATAAACATTGGCAGTAAATTGACAGTAAATAAAAAGATGGCATGAGAACCTGTACTATTGTTGACTATAAAGGTGATTATAAAGGTAAAGAGGTATAAACAATATTAGATAACAATAGGTACTTGTTTTTGTGGGTATTAAAAGAAGCACTTTGGAAGAACAACTTTTAAAAGAACAGGAACAACTATTTTTATTTTGATGTGTATTTTTGAATTGCTTTTACTAAAATTGAGAATGTATCTTTACCTAAAAGACATTCTGTTTGTTCATTCAAACTGTTTCTTCTAGTGTTACATAAAGATTTAGTTATTTCTAGTGATTCTAAAAGAAGTCTTCTTCTGTATTTATATTATGTTTGTAAAATTTTGAAATTTCTGTCTAAATTGAAGTTATGGTGTGATATGATTATATGTGAACTGAAATGTGATTTTGCGTCAAAGAAACCAATTCTATTTGCTTCATTAATTTCACTAACATGCTCCTTAATTCTTGTCTCAAACTTTCTACCTGATTGGCCAATATAAACACTTTCACAGTTTTGGCAGTTCAATTCATAGACACCAGATTTGAAAAGATCTGGTAGTCTATCTTTTGTATTAATGAGTTTACTTAGTTTTTGTGTTGAGTAAAAAGAAATAGTGATGTCAGGATTATTTTGTTTGAAAATACGAGAAATTTTGATTGATGTATGTCCAATATATGGTAGACTTTTGAAAATTCTATTTTGTTGGATTGAACATTGATTGAAAGAAAATTTGTAAATAAATCTGTTGAACAGTTTATTGATAAAACTCTTCTTGTATCCATTACTTTTGGCTATTTGACAAATGATGTTATATTCTTTTTTGAAATTAGGTTCAGAAAGAGGTATTTTGAATAACCTAGTAAAGTAGCAATTGAAAGATGCAATTTTTGCAGATGGAGCATGATTAGATGAAAATGGAATTACTGTATCAGTGGATGTTGGCTTCCTATAAATCTCAAAGTCTATTGAACTTTTGTTCCTATATAATAAGAGGTCAAGAAAAGCTAGTTTTCTATTATTTTCAATTTCGAAAGTGAATTTGATGTTACAATGAAGGTTGTTTATGAAATTGATAAATTCATTTAATTCATCATTTGAAAATTCAACAATTGCTAATATGTCATCAACATATCTAGACCAAAAAATGATTTTATCTCTCCATGGATTAGTATTGTTCATTATGAAATTATTCACGACCGTGGTTGATATAGTATTTTTTTAAAACTAGAAAATCGCTATTCTTATTGAGAAAGAGGTTAATAATAATGTGTACCTAAGTACTTCACGGCTAGTAAGAATAAAATAAATATTCATTAATCAGACTTCCCCAAAAATGGTTTTGCTTCAAAAATGACTCGAAATCATTCGTTAGGTCCCTCAATCGATGTCGAACAAAAGATCGCACCTTTTTCTAATGGATGGATTTTTTATTTCATGACTCATCCTGTACAGTGAATGGAAATCAAATACGCACCCCAGTATTCGATATTTTTTATCCCTGATTCTTCCACCAACAGATTACTTGAATCTTCTTTTGGAGTAAGGTTACTAGAAGAGCTCGAATGACTTCCCTTCGCCCCCCCCCCTTCCCCCATATCTTGAAAAATTTGAAGGCTCGATTTTTTTCTGGCAGTTCTCAAGTATTTCAAACTTCTCCGGACTCTGTGGCCGCAAATTTTGAGACACCCATAGTCCTATAATTCCTAACATACCGGGTGATCAATGATCATTTGAAAAGACATCCACTTTCAATAACTCTCGATTTCTAGTAAACATTATTTGTTCGAGCAAAAACATGTCGATTTTTATATCGAGGGAGATATCTAAAACATACATTGGCCAATTTAATCTGAACTGAGATCTCTTTCTGGAAAAAAATATTTTGAAGATTTTTAACTCCACCCCCTTTTCCAAAAACTCTCTGAGCGTCCCATTTCACATTCTGGACTCAACAATTTCCCTCAATTAAGTCAGCGTCATCCTAGATAGCCTTAAGGAAGAGAATTTTCGGTGAAAAAAAGGCTGCCCGAATTCACCCTATTGCTCTCCCCCACATCAATTTCACAATTTAACCACCACCTACTTTGTGATACATCAAATTGAAGGGAATTAGATTTTCTTTCTGAAAACCTTTTTTTTTTTTCAAATTTTCAACCCTTTTCTCATTAGTTTGAGCATTTGGAATATTTTAGGAGAAAAACTGAAATTTTAAAAATCTAAGAACATTTTTTCCCAGTGAGAAAATCTAATTTCCTTCAGTTTAGTGTATCACAAAGTAGGTATTGACATTTTAGATTTTTGAGATAAGGAAAGAGTGAAAAGGTGAAAGGCGAAAATTTTCTTCTTCGATGCTGTGTAGGATACTGTTGCAGTGAAGTGAATCGAGAGGTCAAGAATATCAAATCAAATTGGACACTTAGAGAATTTTTAGGAGAGGGGGGGGGGTGAGGTTAAAAATTTTATGAATATTTTTTCAGAAAGAGAATTCAATTCTGCTTAATTTGATGTATCGCAAAATAGATAGTGTCATTTGAAATTTTGAAGTTGAGGTGGGTGAGGGCGAGGGGGCTAAAGATAGGAATCCGCCAATATATGTTTTAGATGTTATCCTCGATATACAAATTGACCTGTTTTCGCTCTAAAACATTTTTACTAGGAATCGAGAGGTAGGTATTGCAGGTGGATAGTTTTCAAATGATCACCCGGTTAACGGACGTCATAACCGACAGGGAAGTCGGAATTTGTATAAAGAATTGAAAAATTATTCTTATAATAACTGAAAAAAAAACCTACTACTATACCTCTGTCTCTCTTTGTCCCTCTATCAAAATTGATTAGTCTTTCTTTGACAGCGATATTTTTGTTAGAAAGATCACAGCTAAAAACTAATCACCGTATTAGATGGTGGAACTACAGCTCCCTACCAATTTTTATCTTGATTGAATGATCGGTTCGGCAGTCATCAATATCATGTATCAACGGGGCAAAAAAGATGATAAAAACTAGTAACAATACAGAACTTGTATCACAATATTAGGCAAAAATTAGTGCAATTTACAGTTATGGAACATTTAATGGGCGTTGTGATTTTATTTGCTCGATATGAAAGTTTTGTAAAAACAAACATAGGAAGTATGGTGTAGGTAATTAGTAATTTAGTTTGTATGGCACATCGCATACCTAAAATATTGATTATGCAAAATAAAGCTGTATAATTTTATGGTGTCGAACTGCAAAAAGCGTCCAACTGATGCAGCTTTCCAGTTTTAATTAGATTATGTTTTAGTGGCTGGAATGCATATGATACCCGGCACGCCGTTTTAGATGTGCTTTGGTTTGGAACGCTTTATTTCATATGAATATTTATGAATTGCCATATTAGGCTTATTTATGCTTAACTTTCGGACGCTAATAATTTTACTTCTGCACATATATCCACCCCAAAGAGAATGTTGGCTGGGAAACTGGCAAGTTTTGAAATCAGTGATGGATGTAGGCAAGGTAATAGTTTGTCAAACTGTACGCACATGATTTTATTATCATTTGAGATAGCTTTGATAGTAATGAAACTTCCTCGGCTGAACCATCAAACCCCTTAAGGGTAGGCAACCCATTATACTCAAATTTGATTCAACTTATTTGGGGAAACACAAAACACGCAAATCATGATTCTGGATTTTGATTTTGGAACCGCACGGTTGATACTCATCTACAGTGTCAGTATGCCATCTAGTTGTTCGCCGCTTCTTCTTGTTCATGATGAAACTTTTGAGCGTATTGAGATCGACCCAACAAAGAGTCGATCTCAACAGTTTCCGAGAGTTTGAATGCAATAAGTCAGAGTATAAGTTTGAACCCAACATCACTTTGTTGACCTCTTTGTATGTACAGTTGCGATTGCATAAAATAATGGAAACCTTTGACATCACTGACATTGTTTTTTTTTTCTATTTGAGATGATATTATCTGAGTTTTCTACACGATCTTCACAACAGCACAAAATAGACGTTCTCTTCTGTGGCTAGTCAAGTTCCCATGGGGAGATTACTTTACAATCGGTCAGAATATGGAAAATAAAAATGACAAGTAATGTCAGATGTTTCCATTTATGCGAGCATTTATGCGATCGTAACTGTACATCAAAGTCGAGGGTCGAGGGTCGAGGTAGTTGAATAAAGGCTCTATCCGATACCTAGTTCTGCCTTCACACTATACAAGCAACGATGAGTTTCCCTTAAATATTCCAAAGTCGCAACATTCCAATCCTCCGACAAACACACCTGATTCTACACCTCTACCAACATCCAATTTTCAAATAGGTGTCTTGGTTCTAAATCCTTCCTGTGTCTAACTCATATTCAACATTCATGATAGTGCGAGTGTTGGTGTTAGAGGTTTTGTTAGGGTTAGGCCTAGCTTCTAGACAGCGAGTAAGAGGCAATTCGAGGTGATTTCGAGGTTGAAGACGAGTGGGATCTTTTGATCATGAGAGATTAGACAAATACATACAGACAGACATCACTCTGAAAATGGTCTCAATCGTCTCGGGGAACCTCAAAACGAATATAATTATCAGTCGTTATCATAAAAAAAATCCGCATGCACGATCACAGAACTTTCACTCCATTTGTGGGAGGGGGGAGTAAAATAGCTCGAAAAATTGTCGATGATGGCACCTGCCTCTGCTTGTTGTTTTATTCTACCAGGCCGAATAAAGTCTGCGCACTTCGTTTTTAGGGTTCTCCTCAACATTGTCTGCGCTAAATAACGCGCAGCCATAAACAAAACGTTGCTTATACGATGGAAATAGGAGGCGAAAGCAATTACCGGAATAACGTCAACGCGGATGGCACTAGAACCTACGCCGTATTTTTCCAAAAACGGCTTTTATTGCCACTACAGCCGAGGCGACGGCGGCCCTCTTGTTCGCAATATACGTGCGAGACGACGTCATATTTTATATCAATCTGCGGACGGGCTGTGTACTTGCCGGGAAAATGGGGTTAATAAAAGAACAAGCAATTCTGTTTGAGAAATCTGCTGTATTTATTTAGTGTCGCTTTCATATAGCTTTTGGTGTCTCTTGCCTTTGCCCGCTGGGGCCGCAGCGTTGCCCCGTTGGCTGCTTTCCTCGCCGAAGATATCATCTTTGATTTTGATTGCGCCAGAACGACGGAAATATTAATGGCCAAGTTGTTTACTCCGAAAGATCTTGCTCGGAGCTACCGGAACGAAAGTTGCGGGTAATATATTGTTCCTTCATGTGCAGCCAGAGAAGTGCATCAGCCATAAAGTAATTAAGTATCTCAAGATACTCGCTTCTGCTTCCGGTCGCGTGTAATAAGATTTGCTAGTAGCAATTTGTGTATGGCAGAGTACCGGCAATGCATACTATTAAATTTGATGTTCAATAATTACTCCACTTCGTATGTGAACATGAAGCCGTCCAGAATGAGCCCGTCCACAATGATGTTAATGTTAACGTAATGTTATCGGCAATGGTAATGTTAGCATTCCAAAGCAACGAGTTTCAATGGGTAATGCTTACCATCGTCACTAACATGATTGTGAACGTCACCATAAGAAACTCATTGCTTTGAATGCTAACATTACCATTGCCGGATAACATTACGTTAACATCAACATCATTGTGGATGGCCTATAAGGTCTGACGTACATATTGTAAGGGTATCCCTGTCTTCTGGACTTCCATAGGCCGTTTTCTACTTCATTCTGGGACGCCTGAATAATATAGGGGTGATAATACATAAATAAAACTTTCAAAATAAAACAAAAAACACAAAAAACGAAAAACATTCTCGAAATTTGTAAATTGGAGTGCTATGGCGCTAATTTCGATTTTTGCATTTTCTACATGTGGTGCTCAGCACCACCTCTGCGTATTACGTGTGGTGCTCGAGCACGTCAGCACCACTATTGTTGCCGGCTCTGCATCTGAGTGGTTTCCAAATTTGTTTTGGAATTCACGGGACCATTCAATGCTAGAACGCGATAACGCATTCCATTTCTGTGATTCTGTGTTTACGGCGTGTTCGTGTAGTCGCAGGTCGCAGTTCAGAGTTCAGCGTTATTCTGTGGTTCAGCTGTTGTAAAATTAGCAAAAAGGTGAGTGTTTTATTTACAGGTCATAATCCCCTTTACTCTAGAGAAGAGATGTCTACTCGACTAGGAAAATGCGAAGATTACTGTTGTATGTTGTGTTGCCTATTATTATGCTGCAAGCTTCATCGAAATTCGAAAGTAAAATGAGTACATACCTAGGTGCATCTCATTAGATTACGTTGTTATCGAGTGTTAGAACGGTCAATTAGAACACCAAAATTGCAATAGTGACTTCGTGAATATCTGGAACAGAGTTTGACTGATCTAAATTGAAATTTTTGAAAATATTCCTGGAGTATTTCAGTTTATTACTTATACTTTTTTTCTTCGAATCAGCCAAAGTGTGCCAAACAATTAAGGAATCGCCTCGGTAATCGCATTTTATAGCATGTTTTATGGTGGCCCTAATCTTATATCAAATTTTGGAAAGAAGAAATTTCAAGCTATGAAATGTTAATGATCTGGAAAATTGATTTAATTTTCATTGTGTGTTCTACAATAACGGATGATTGAGTAATGTTGAGGAGAAATTATATTTCGAATAATTTTAAGGGTGGGTATTCATTCTTTGAGATTATTCAATTTTCGAGATTATTCAGTTTTCGAGATTATTCAATGTTCAGGGCCACCTGACTTTTGGTTAAAGACGCGCTTGCGCGCCTTCATGACCTAGTGGTTGAAAAAAGTTCATGCTCACCGTCTATTATGACTTCAGCTTACACTGGGCTGGGCATCGTTTTTCAACTCTCTCAAACCAACTTTTCCACAAAGTGAAGGACTCACGTTTTGTGTTTTTTAAATTGATGGTCAATCAATAAAGATAATTATTGAGTAATTATGTCTACTAATTAACTCGAGCCCAGAAAGCCCCCCAAGAACTCCAACTCGTAATGGCTCAGTGGAATGGGCAACAAGAAATGATGACAAGCATGATGACAAGCAAATGATGACGTTCAATGATGACAAGCCAATTTTTAAACCACAATCCTAATACCCTGAACATACCAAAATGCTCAATAGTGATCAAATGTGTCCTCACTCAAATGTGTCCTTACTTAACCTCAAAATTGCTTTGGTCTATGGAGTGGTGGTCGCCTTGAGTGGTTTACAGTCATTGTTATGGTGGTGCTACCGTCATCGTCACCACGATCCGAACGATCAAGCCGACATCTCTTCCAAACGTTTCAAACAAGCTTTGCCAATCCGCCTATTGAAGACAATCTTCTGCGCGATCAACGTGATTCCACGAGCTATTTGCGGTCTGATTTTTCACGTGTGTGATATCAACTGCAGTTGTGAATCATTTTGTTCAACGATTCACTGCAATATGGTTTTACAGTTCTGGCTTGCCATTTTGGCTTCTCTCCTTGGACCAAGCAGGGAGTCCTAGCTATGTTGCGAATTATCGTCCCATTTCAGTCTTGAACGTTATAAGTAAAATCTTTGAAAGAGTAATATACGATAGGCTTATATCCTTTTTTGAGCGGTATTTGGTATTGAGCGAGTCACACAATGGCTTTCGAAGGGGACGCTCTACAATCAGAGCAATGTATACTGCACTTTGCGGAGTGCTAGATTCCTTAAATGACGGAAAGCAAACATCGGTTCTTTGTGTTGATCTTTCAAAAGCATTTGACTCCGTCAATCACGGGTTGCTGTTGAGAAAGTTGGAGTGCTATGGTGTGAGGGGAGTAGCTTTACAATTGATGTCGTCATACTTGGTGGGTCGTACGCAGTTTGTGTCTGAAAAAAATAAAAATGGAAGAACAATCAATTCTGAGGTTTTTTTGGTGGACAGGGGGGTGCCGCAGGGTTCTATCTTGGGACCCCTGTTGTACCTCATTTTCTCAAATGATCTTCCTAATGCAATAAATCATGAGGTTATACAATATGCCGACGACACTTCCTTGGTTGTGACGGGAGAAAATGACGAAGATCTTGAGAACAAAATATATCGGAGTATGATGGTTCTTGAAAGGTACTTTTCGGATAATAGTCTGAGATTGAATATTGACAAAACACAGGTTGTACGATTTGGTTATAAAAAGAAGAATAATCCACTGTCCCTCAAACTTAACAATGTAGAATTTGAATCGATTGGCAACCTGAATTTTTTGGGACTCAAAATAGACCACAGATTAGACTGGCACGCACATGTAGATTTCTTAATGAAAAAACTCAACAGGTACTGCTACGCTTTGAGCCTTCTTACCACTTTAGTAAATAAAGAAACCGCATTTACAACATATCATACATACGTAGAATCGACACTGAGGTATGGAATAATTTTTTGGATGGGCTCATCCGACTCCAGCAGAGCTTTTATACTGCAGAAAAAATGTCGGAGAAGGATTTTGAATTTGAGAAATTTTGAAAGTTGTAGACAACATTTTATTGCTTGTAAAGTGCTTACTCTGGCATGTCTTTATATATACGAGGCAGTCGTTTTTGTATTAAAGAACAAACATCTTTTCAATGATGCCCATACGAGAGACCACACACATGACACTCGCAACAGGAAGGATCTTCTTGGTGAGAGGTGCAACTATGTATACATACAAAAGAACGTCCGATTCCAATTAATAAAAACATACAATAGGCTTCCGGTGGCCTTCAGGGAGTTGCCTCTCAGAGTTCTCTCAAAAAGGCTCAAAAGCTTTCTGCTTAGCAAAGCATACTACACCTTGAGCGAGTACCTCTCAGACGAGGAAACAATGAGCCTGCAGGCTTGGTGTGCCTGGATGTAGATTTTGTTTTCTTGATGTTATTTTGCGTTTGAGTTCAGATGTTTTTATCTACTGTGATTTGTATTTTATCTTTACAATAATTTTAATAACTTAAATGATGTGATATTGTATTGACAGCTTTGTATATACCTATTTACTGACACGTTCCACAACCATTCAAGGTTATTTTATGTTCTATACATATATTGTTTTATATATTTTGTATGAACGGAACTAATAAACTAAATTATTATTAAATTATTATTATTATGTTTGAAGTGATTGTACCTGACAACAAGTAGTGGACATACCACCACTGCTACTCTGCTGACCTCCTTTTTCTCTCTGCTGAATGCTGATCCCGAGACTTATCCCTGTTCGTCCTCTCAATCTCAATCCCCCAGTAGAAATGTGTGCACATGGGCACATTGGGCGTCCGAAATGTGCCCACTGCCCATAGATGATTCAACTTCTATTCCTTTTGAGCCTCTAGCAAATGCTATACGCGTTATCATGCAAACATAATATAGTCATAAATAAAATTTAGTTGTTGTCTGTCTACGTAGGACATATTTGTGTTTTTTTTTTCAAATAAAGTATCAATAAATTCTAAACAAAAATTATTTGTAGAGTGGGTGACAAGAAGATCAATCAAACAATCAATCAACTTTATTGCCTTTGAATTTTACAACTATGGCTGGCGTCTTCATATAAATCCCAGCATTAGAGTGCAATTAATGTAACATACAAATATAATACAAAACATCACAATAAGTAGGTAGGTACTTGAACTATCACAATGCCAAAAAAATTTGAAAACCGAACTTAGTCAATCTCCATCTAGAGACTCCCAGACGGTGTGAATGACCCGACTTAGAAGCAAGTTTCTAATCGCCTTGCAAAACCCTCCAATACTCACATTGGATCCGTGGACTTCCCCCTGCCATTGTCAACCTATAGAACGGTACAGCCACACTCTAACCGCAAGGTCTAAAAGCCATAGCCTGAATCCAAAGCTCTGTCGTAGGTGGCGAAGAGCTGTTTGTTTGAATGAACGTACACCACGCACCGCAAGATGTAGTCAGAAGCAACAGTCAAGGTTTTCAACTCAGAAAAAATAGGTCTTCAAGATGTACAGACTGATTTGAATGTCATAGTGCGCAGAATGCGTTTCTACATTCTCAGAACATCTCCAGCTCTGGTGCAATTTCCCCACAACAAAAAGCCATAGTCCATGATGGAATGCACGTGGGCGTGATAATATGTCTTTAGCAACCCCAAGTCGACTCTGTAGCACAATTGATACAGAACAAAACATGCAGAGGCCATCCTCGACAAAAGATGGTCCTCATGAGTCTGCGAAGACAGCCGGGCATCGAGATGGAATCCCAGGAATTTCACAGAGTCAACCTGAGCTATGCTACATCCAGCCGCTCTCACAAGTAAACTGCACTTGGAGCCACGATTGGGAAAAAACATTAAGTTGGTCTTATCGCTATTCAAATGGAAACCGTTCTCCTGGCAAAACATCGTTAGGTATAGCAGACACAGCCGTATGTGCTTTATCACTCAATCCGCTAAGGTACCAAGCACCAACTGCCACCGAGGTGTCGTCAGCGAACAACGTCAAGAGGGATGAATCAATATTCAAGTAGGTCATTTATAAAAATTAGGAACAAAAGTGGCCCCAGAATACTGCCCTGGGGCACACCTGCTTCAAGATGTTCAAAACTAGATTCATAATAGTGATGTGAATTTTCCGGAAATTTAAAACTCGGAATTTTTTCCGGAAAATTCCCGGAAATTTTCCGCGAAATTTTCCGCAAGGGTTCAGAGTTGATTGAAACTAGACACGTTGTCTTGTTCATAACTTTTCTATTTTAGTACAGGAAAAATAGTAAAGAAATCGGTGAAACCTCGGAATAAATATGGACGTCCTGAAAATTTGATATTTTGTTCAGAATTAAGTGCTCTACAACATATCCAAAATCGCCAAAAATCGCACTCGGGGGTTTTGAGTTATTGGAGGGGGAGTAAAAAATTGCTGGTAAAAATGGAGGGGATGGAACTCGTCAACCAATTGGATGCGAATACATTATAGTTCGACGTATCATATCTCATTGATACCATTTTGGCACAAAAAGTGTCCATCACTGTTGAAGGGGAGTAGTGGGGGGGCGAAGTTCTGCTGGGTGGTCCATTTTGTTTTTATGGCCATGTAAAACCGATCACGACAAGTTTGGTATCTTTTCCGACTAAATTCAATCTCCTGAACTCGTATCCGATGTGCAAATTCGGATGAAAACAAGATTGATCAAGTTGACTTGAGAAAACTTGTTTTTTCTTTGACAATTTTGACGATTTTTTTTTGTACTGTTGGAGGTGTTAATTCTTAGAAAATTTTCAGGGACCAATAAATTGAAGTGTATTCTCCACAAAAATCATCCACTCGATGTATAATTTTGTTTCTCGAGTTTAATAAACCGATTTGAACTTGAGCCGCCGCGGCGCGTCGTCTACTACTGACCAGAACACTACAGCATGCACCTTTAAATGAAAACACCTCAAACTATTGGAGAAATAACAACTCATCTCCGAAAATTGGAGGATTTGTGCAGAACTGAATTCCCTATACCATGAACAAAATCGCCATGAATCGCAATGCAAGATTTTGAGTTATTCGAGGAAGAGTATAACACTTTGACAGGATTCATACTCTATGAACTGTTACCTCTCCCCTTGAATAACTCAAAACCCTACAGTGCGATTCATGGCGATTTTGTTTATGTTATAGGGAATTCAATTCTCCACAGACCCTCCAATTTTCGAAGATCAGTTCTTATTTCTTCAATAGTTTGAGGTGTTTTCATTCAAAGGTGCATGCTGTAGTGTTCTGGTCAGTAGTAGACGACGCGCCGCGCCGGCTCAAGTTCAATTCGATTTTTTAAACTCGAGAAACAAAATTACACTTCGAATGGATGATTTTTGTGGAGAATACACTTCAATTCAATGGTCCCTGAAAATTTTCTGGAAATGAACACCTCCAACAGTACAAACAAAAATCGTCAAAATTGTCAAAGAAAAAACAAGTTTTCTCAAGTTAACTTGTTCAAACTTGTTTTCATTCGAATTTGCACATCGGATACGAGTTCAGGAGATTGAATTTAGTCGGAAAAGATACCAAACTTGTCGTGATCGGTTCTACATGGCCATAAAAACAAAATGGACCACCTAGCAGAGCTTCGCCCCCCCACTACTCCCCTTCAACAATGATGGACACTTTTTGTGCCAAAATGGTATCAATGGGATATGATACGTCAAACTATAATGTATTCGCATCCAATGGGTTGACGGGTTTCATCCCCTCCATTTTTACCAGCAATTTTTTACTCCCCCTCCAATAACTCAAAACCCCCGAGTGCGATTTTTGGCGATTTTGGATATGTTGTAGAGCACTCAATTCTGAACAAAATATCAAATTTTCAGGACGTCCATATTTTTTCCGAGGTTGAAATCTATCTTTCTTGTACTATTTCAACAACACCAAATAAGTATATTATACAGGTGTCCCAGAAATGGCGCATAAACTCTCCAGTACGTTGCTGGGAACTCTTCATAGAGTCGGGGAAAAACAGTAGAAAAATTCTTTGGCTTTTAATTATTGAGTTATCGCCAAAAAGCTAAACGGTCGATTTGGCAAACGTGCACGACTGCACGTGTTCACCTACATACGTACCGCTAGGTAAGAATCCAATTGTTCCAATATAGACATGGTCATCATAGAAACGGTCATTGTCAGGGCCACTTTAGACATTTCCTTCTAGGTACTGGTACTGGTGCCTACTGGCACAACTACTGGCTTTGATAGCTAACGATCGCACCTCTTCGTACTTTCAACAACTCTCGCGCATTCAGAAAATAAACTTGTAAAACTGCGTTTCTCCCATTTTTATTTATTTAGGAGTTACTGAGGCTGTCTCAGAAAGAAATTCACTTTAAAAAACGCCACAACCTTTTCACTTATTTAACTTGTTCTGAACTAACAATCCAAAGAAGAATCCTTGCAAATCATGTGTGAATATCAGCATCCGTCAGGCTCCTTTGACGATAGGCGTTGGGACTAACTACTCGTATTCGAGGAAAAAGTGAGTGCATATGCAGTCCCGGTCAAACTTTGTGAGCCTTTCGATTTGGTTCATTCTGAAGCAGTTCAAAAATGTACTCTTCAGCTTCAGGCATCTAGTACCCTCACATGACGAGGGCGGCCGCGATCTGCTTGTAATAATACTGATGCTACCTGTCCGGTCCTTCTGGCTTTGTCTTCTGTTCTCATTATCACATACGATCGGGATGCTTTCTTTGAGGGTATTGCTGGGGGTAAATAATGCGTTTCACCTGCAAGTAATTGCCGCGACGTTCGCCCAAAATCAGTAACATATCAGTGTATTCGCTAGCCGCATACATTATTCGCGGAAAAGTGAAAACGAGGCAGGAATGATGCAAAATGACACTGACTGATCTGATTGTCAGAAATTGACTTCATTCGATTTGTTATTTATTCAATGTCAGATTGTAGGTATACCTACTCATTTGTTTTCCACCGATGATGCCAGATCCATTTTCTGGGTAATTTGATTGAAAATTTGCAAAATTTTAAATTGGCTGTAGCCGTTAATCAAAAGTTGTTGAGGATTATTCCACCAGAAAATGGTAAAAGGGCTTTGTCTCCGTGAGATAAATATTGCGGTTTTAAATAAATCACAGAAATAAAGAAGTTGAGTTTTCAAATTCAAGCTCTTATATCTCGAAGAGTGGTCAAGGAGGAATTTTTTTACTATTTTTCTAGGGTTCCCTGGAAGGTTCGCTACAACGTACTGGAGAGTTTATGCGCCATTTCTGGGACACCCTGTATAATTAAAATATACTGTGACGCAATAATGGACTAATTCACAAAAATATAATTTTGAACACTTGAAAATGAAAAATAAATAGTCTTACTAGGATTCTAACATTTTATCATTGATCTGTCATGATTTTTTCATCAATTAAGAGTGAGGAGTGAGGTTAAGTTCACCGAATCCAAGACCGATTCGCATCTTCTTACTCTCAAACCCGCGGCAAATTTGAAATTTTTGAAAATTTCCAAATTTCGCTCAGAAAATTTTCCGGAAATTTTCCAGATTGGAAATTTTCCGAGACGGAAAATTTCTGAACTCACATCACTAATTCATAATCAACAAAGTTGTGCGACAGCGCCACCCGCTGCTTTCGATCGATAAGGTAACTGCGCATCTACTCGAAAGCCGGACCCCTGACACCGTATCGAGACAGCTTCTGTAACAGCAGTCTATGTGACAGAACGTCAACATTCTTAGTAAGGTCAAAGAAGACACCGACAGTGTCCATTTTGCCTTCCATATTTTCAACAGTAATACCACAAGTGCTTAGATTTTCACGATAATTTTGCCAGGCGATCGCGAGTGCTGGTTGTAGTAGGAGGAGGGCATTTATCAAGGGACAACCAACCGGAGGGAGACGTTTGGCCAAAATTATCTGGGAAAATCTCGCGTACGAGCAGTGATGTGAGTCAGATATTTACCGGGTAGGTAGGTAAATATAAATCGGGTATTCACCCGGTATTTTCCCGAGCTATATTTACCCACCCTACCCAGTTTGACAGAAAAGTTGACACTGTTGACAGCTCGGTTGACAGTGTTGACGGTTAAAGGTTAAATGACCTCTTTTTCCAAGTTCCAAGGCTTTATAAACATAACCTCCAATGTAGGTACTTACTATTATTTTGCTGCTGTGAGCAAAAATCATTATTGTTTGTTGTTGTTTCTCCAATTGTTCGTCATAATTAATGAAAATAGATACCCTATTAGAGACCCGATTTTGGGTAAATACCGGGTATTTACCCTGGGTATTTATCGAGGTATTTACCCTTGAATATAAAAACCCGGGTATTTTACAGCACTGCGTGTACGAGTGATATTTTGATGATTATACAAAAAAGGAGTCCGAAGTGACAGCTGTCAGATTTTGTTGTTTACATCAATTTTATTCCATTGCCACTGACAGTGCTATTCAGATAGGGGAAGAGAGGCGAATATCGACCGGCGGTCTAATATCGACCACACTACTGTGGCCCACCCTATAAGTTTTTTGAACTCATGACATAGAGTGCCATCTAGCATTTTGCAAGTGAACTCCAGCACAGCTGTTGGTCAGCCATTTATTCGAAGCGCTTGACTGACAGAAACGGATTATTGTCTTGAGCCGATATAATTCAAGCTCAGGAGTGTTCATTATAAGATATTGCGGACTCATTATTATTATTATTATTATTATTAATAATACGGACTCTTCATATTAGACATATTAGACATATTGCGGACTCTTCATTGTAGTCAGACTTGGATCTCCTGGTGTAATGTATCAAGGATTATTGATAGTAACTTTGTGTAGTAGGCCTAGTTCCATAATCTAACCAGGTTCTTCATCATCAAAGAATTATTTTTTGCTTTTTTTGTCAGCCAATATCGATCACGATGGTCGATTTTACCCTCTCTTGGTCGATATTGTACAAATGGAGTTTTATACATCATTTTAGATGCCTCGCAAAAAAAATATCGGCGAAGAACGAATCGTGCCTCGTGTGGTGCGAAGATGACCTGATGAGGTTCTTGAGAGTACTTACACAAGAGTTATTTTTAATTTTCTGTGTTATTCTTTGAGGTTCCTATCATGGGCGTGGTTCTTGGTAAATGTTAGGAATAGAGAGGCAAAATCAAAATTAAACTAGATTTTTTTCGAAAAGAGATGTTTCGACTTGTATTTTTGCGCTTTTGCTAAGCATGCAGACTACAAAACGGCAAAGAAAACGTGCGATCGATATTATCCGACCTGGTGGTCGATTTTACCCCACTGGTCGATATAACCCGCTAAAATTTCAACTTTGCTTTCGATTTTTTTTGCAAAAGTGCGTTCAGCCTCGACAGTGCACATGGCGACTGGTTTTGAAGTTTTAGCCCTCAGTGGTCGATATTCACCTGCTCTCCCCTAAGTGGATATTATCCTTGTAGGTCCAATAATCTAGGGCGTTGTTTGTAATAATCAACAGTAATATCACAAGTGCTTAGATTTTCACGATCATTTTGGCCAGGCGAACGCGAGTGCTGATTATAACAATCAGCCCGAGGGAAACGCTTGGCCAAAATTATCTGGGAAAATTCCGAGCACGAGTAATATTTTGATGATTATCGCAAAAAAGAAGTCCACAGTGACAGCTGTCAGATTTTGTTGTTTACATCAATTTTTCTTCCGTTGCCATTGACAGTGGGATTTAGATAAGTGAATATTATCCTTGTAAGTCTAATAATCAAGGGCGTTGTATGTAAAATCAACAGTAATATCACAAGTGCTTAGATTTCCACGATAATTTTGGCCTAGCGATCGCGAGTGCTGGTTGTAGCGATAAATGCCCAACTCCGCAGGAGGAGGGCATTTATCTAGGGACAACCAGCCCGAGGGAAACGCTTGGCCAAAATCATCTGGGAAAATCTCGGGCACGAGTGATATTCTGATGATTATTACAAAAAAGAATGCCGAAGTGACAGCTGTCAGATTTTGTTGTTTACATCAATTTTATTCCGTTGCCATTGACAGTGGGATTTGAATAAATAAGTGAATATTATCCTTGTAGGTCTAATAATGAAGGACGTTGTATGTAATAATCAACAGTAATATCACAAGTGCTTAGATTTTCACGATTGTTTTGGACTGGCGATCGCGAGTGCTGGTTGTAGTGATAAATGCTCGACTCCGTAGGAGGAGGGCATTAATCCAGAGACAACCAGCCCGAGGGAAACGCCTGGCCAAAATTATCTGGGAAAATCTCGAGCACGAGTGATATTTTGGTGATTATTACAAAAAAAAAGTCCGAAGTGACAGCTGTTAGATTTCGTTGTTTACATCCATTTTATTCCGTTGCTATTGACAGTGGGATTTAGATAAGTGAATATCATCCTTGTAGGTCTATTCATCAAGGGCGTTGTGTGTAATAATCAGTCAAAAAATTCACTCATAAGTCATAACTCTCCACTCACACACAACCCAGTTAGATTTCTCGCTATGTAAAGGTGCGTTCAGTCAGCTTATTTAGCCGCAAGTTTTAATTTTAGTCGTAAGCGCTGCATCGCTTTTTGGCTGTTCTGAGGAGGCTAATTCGTAGGAGCCAATAGGCGTTGCTGCGCTTGCAACTAAAATTAAAACTTGCGGCTAAATAAGCTGACTGAACGCACCTTAAGATAGGCGTATTTTTTTTTAGTGGCTTGACTTGTTAGATTTGAGAAGTACAACCTCAATTGCACTCATCCATGATCGTACCTACTTAGTTGCACGTAGTGTGGTTAAGAGCTTGTCGGCACCCAACTAGAACTGTTAGTGGACCTAAATGATGGACCCGGGTCACAAGACCCACGACCCACCGTCTTGTTCTTTGGCGCAGCTCTATCTTGTAATTCAAATCCGCCTAATCGAGTGCGCCAAGGACTCTCCAGACTCCTTTGACGTTCAAAGCACTGGTGCTCAAGTCCTCCAAAAATACCTGAGTGTCCGACCCAGAAGTGATGTAACCTGCCTAGATTGTTCGCGAAACTTTTACCATAGCATCAACATGACAATGGAGGGCGACAAAAGAGGGTGGACGGACCGGGACGACGAGGCCAGGGCGGGGGTTCAAACATTATTCGCAACAAACATGAAAGTGTCGTAAAGGCAGCGCCGCACAAGGGCGCCATCTGCACGCGGGCCGCAGCCCGGGGCAATTAGTGGCGAGAACGCCCGCAGAACAATACAGGGCCTGTCTCCTAGCAACTTCTCTTATTTAACGTTACGTATATCTTCGCCACCATGATGGTGTATGTGTGAGGGTGTTGTATTCCCTCCTCTAATTTATCCTACGGCGTGTGTTGACGTCAAATGTCAGAGACTTGGGGAATTGCGCCAGGTCCCACAGTATGTTTTCTGATGCGATATCAGAGAGAAGAGGCGCACACACTGTAACACACACAACTTTGCTGCCGACGAGCAATAAAAAGAAATTTTCCGCGCCTTATCTTTGAACCGGGACGACCCCCCGCCCGACGCCCTATATTAACATTCGACTTCACCTTTCTGCAGCGGGAAATCTCGTTTTCCACAACGATAACGGGACCAAAGAAGACCTATGCCCTAGCCCGCCACATTTTGATCCCGACATTGATCTTAGAACACGTCAAATACCTTATATAGTCAAGTGCGACTTTCTACTTCGGAAAACTTATTAGTAAAGGGTTGAGATTTTGTATACAAACATTCCAGCGATAGGTGATCATAATGAATGAGATGTGAACCCTAACCTATAGCCCCCTTAACTTTGACCCTCCATTTTGGTCAATTTTTATAACGTTTTCGTTATGAAACTCGCTGGAGATCACGACGCGCAAATAAGACACATCTGCTCCACAATTGGCGGAGGAGCCGTCCTTCGAAAGCTTGTCAAATGACACCTGCCTTGACAAAAGACAGAACGCATCTAAAGATGCCGCATAATATAGCCGGTTAGTGCTACAACATTGTCATTGACTGGAGATTTCGTAACTGCAAGCTGGTGGTGAGTTCATTTGCACGTTATGGTTAGCGTTGGATATAGTCCAGTAAAATGAAGCGATTTTTATGCTTAAGTTAGAACTAATTAGGGGCACGATGAGAAAAATATGGCGATTTAGAGAATGAAAAACTGAATAAGAAGATCCAAAGCTGAATTTTCAGCCATTCCGGGAACTATGGGAAAAAATGGAGGAGATGGAAAAACATGCGCCGCGGTCTTTCTCTTGAAAAGGTGAAAGAACGATGAGAGATGTGTGAAAACTGTCAGGGACAAAGTTGTAGGGAATTCAAAAATCTACAAAAATTCCTCGAGAACATACGTCTAACTTCTTCATTTTAGCCGTTAATGGCAGTCAAAGTTGCGCGCCGGTCCAGTAAAGTGGAAAAACTGTCTGCGTAACCTTCCTTCTTGAATCCCTCGAGAACGACAAGAGATATCCGAAAATTGTGGACGACAAAGTTGTAGAGAGTTAAATGCTCCACTAGAAAATCTTCAAGGCCAATTATTAAACGCCTTCAGTTTTCAGTTCTATCAGTCGTCGGATTTCAATGAAAAAAAAAGACTGCAAAAGAAGGCTTATTTTCAGTTTTGTCCGCCATTTTGAATTTTGACATTCCGACCATATTTCATTATGACACTTGTATCTTATTTATTTGGCTCACAATTATATCAAACCTGTTCAAATCGCTTGAGTAAGAAAAATTTTACAAGCAAAACAATATCTTTCTATTATTCATTAATCATCATTACGGACTAAAATAATGGCAAACAGCCCTTTTTAAATTTGCTATATTTTCAGAACGAATCAACCGATCAAGCTGGTCATAGTCTCAAAATGTAGAAAACAGTTCGTTTTTGCAAAAAAAACTTAATTCTGTCATTCTGTCAAATTTCAATCAAAAGAAACGACTGCAAAAGAAGGCTAATTTTCAGTTGTGTCCGCCATTCTAAATTTTGATAATCCAGCAATATTTTTACGTGATTTTGGTAGCCTATTTAAGTGGCTACACATGGATACCAAACTTGTCAAAATCGGCCAAGAAACAAAAATTCTGCGAGGAAAATAAAACAGTGCAGTTTTTTATGGCTCACCCGGTATAATAATTGAAAAACGTGATTCACGTTAGATAATGAGATGTTTTTCAACTGATTTCTGATGTACAATGATCATTCAACAACAGCTCAGAGATAATAAACAACAACTGTCCTGTCCACCTGAACAATGGGTGTGGAAATTAAACTTTCCTCTGTTGATGCCTATTAGAGCCCAGGATCACGTAGCTCTCGAAAATCTGCTCCGGCTGATTTCCTGCAGATGCTTGGAAAACTGCGAGAAGCTTTATGGATGCAGAAAAGCTGACCCCAAGTGTACCAAGTTTTGCCACCACTGCGGTGGAGCCACCTGTTCAGACGCTTCCTGCGTTGTCGTTTCGGAAGACGATGATGATGACTACAACGATAATTCTAACAATAAGTATCTACCCAGACGTTAAATAAAGCACGCAATTTTTTCAGATCATTTTATTATGTTTTACAATCAATTCAACAATGACCGCAACGTCGTGCCAAATTGACCGCATATGCGACGCGTCACGAGTCATGTATCTCAACTTTGATAGCGCTCCGCAGCTTAGTCGACAAATATGCATACAATGACATGACATCACAGGATTTTCTATAGATCATTTAATCCTCTACAAGCTAGTTTGTTCAGATTTTCCATATTTATTACGTTTATTTCAGTATCCAATGAGGAAGCTGGGAGTGCAAATCGCTATTTTTCAAGTTTTCCATTTTTTTTAAGTTTCCAGAAACGGTGTGGGATGAAACTTTGGTTTTTCAGATCCAGTTTTTCATCCTCTACATTGTCATAGTTTTCTCATCAAGTACAGGGTTATTGTTAGTTTTCCAGAAGAACCACTTCATCAACAGGATTGTCGCGCAACTTCGGACGTGGTTCACGGCTTCACTAGAAAAGCTAATAATTGGCCTTGCAGATTTTTCGGTGGAGCATTAATTCTCTACAACTTTGTCGCTCACAATTGTCGGATATCTCTTGTCGTCCTCACAGCATTCAAGAAGGAAGGTCACGCGTCACTATGCCCCTAGGGACTTTTTTGTAGATTATTGAATTCCCTAAAACTTTGTTTGTGACAGTTTTCACACATCTCTCACCGTTCTCTCACTGTTTCAAAAGGAAGACCGCGGCGCATGTTTTTCAATATTCTCCATTTTTTCCCATGTTTCCCGGGATGACGATGACGTAAATTGAGCGATATCAAATTGCGATGATTTATTTTTTGACGTGCGTGGCTGGTGTTGCTCAATGCTGCTGATGCTTGCTTGCGGTAACACTTCACTTTTTCTTTGGGATCAGCTGTTTGTCAAGTTGACAGGCTAACACGCTGGGATGTTCGGAGTTCACCGCGTTCCCGATTCCGTACGATATCTAGCGAGAAATTGTACCGCGTCATTTGGCGCCATCTGTTACGCACTCTGGTACCAGTAAGCGCGTGACGTCACGCGAAATTTTCTCTATTTTTTTCCAGGGCCTAAATGTACGCAAAAGAATCAAATAAAAAACAAGTGAGCTCTACGAAGGCTCCAGTATTTGAGTTCATATTTTTTCCCAAAGTCCGTGGAACACCCCAATACAATTAAACACGTTCATCAATTGCACCGAAAAGAGTCCCCAACAACTTGAATTCTTGAAAACTGAACTTCTATAACAAACAGTGCCGGATCTAGACTTTTCTTCAGGAGGTGCAAAATCCAATTTTGCTGCCCCCTCATTAATATGCAAGAAACGAAGGGCGGCCCACGACCAAAGAGGCCCCTAGTAGTGCCGCAGATGAAAATTGTTTGGATTTTAGAGGGACTATTTGAGCAAAAAATATCCCTCTTCACCCATCAATTTTTTCCAATATGAGAACACACAAATTGCTGGGTGATTGCCTGTCAACCATGCGCGCTGTTGCGCGTTGTACGAATCTGTTTTGAGGTTGAGGTGTATTGTCGTATGTAATACACCGATAGGTGAGGTGTATTATCGCTACATCGAGGATTTTCACGAGGGAATCCGAGTGTAAATTGAGATGTAAGCGATAATATATCAAACCTAGAGGTGTATTCGTTAAGACAATTGACCAAACCACACTGAAAATCTTCCTGAAAAAGTGAAAACTATTTGAATATTCAAGGTTGGTCATTCTGGAGGGGTGTTTTCACCAATGATCTTGGTGGTAATACACTTGTACGGCCTACTATTTTAAGGAGTGAGGTGAATTGTCGTTTTGAGAAATTCTATTTAAATACTTCCACAAATGGATGGACAGCAAAATAATGCTTCCATCAATTTTTTTTATTGATATGAAATTAAACCTATTTTTGCCGCCCCTTCATTTTGCCGCCCGGTGCATATGCCCCGTTTTGCACCCCCCTAGATCCGGCGCTGATAACAAATTTGCTTACATAGTACCTATAGTCATAAAAAAAATTGAATTGAATCATTTTTTGAATTTGATGACAGAGGTTTGGAGTCACTCTGAACTATAATAAGCTCTAGTACAAAATAGGCAAGTCCATTACTCCATTCCATCTTGCAAAACTAAAATGACAAGTTGCGGCCGCTCTCTTTCTAAGAAATAAGGGCGGCGCGGCGGCGGTAAAGGACAAACTCAATCAAAGTTTATGTATATCTCCGTCGAAATTCGATTTGAATACGTCTTCATGGGGGCTGGCATGGAGGCGTCAAAGCAAGTAGGCTGAGAAGTGTAAATAAAGAAGATAAACAATGTGTTTCAAATTTGTTGCCGCTCCAATTTTTCACCAGAGATAATCTGCTATTTTTCCGGAAAATTGACTTGTTCCCTCCCGCAAGACAAACACGGTGCGACACCACTCGTTCTGCGGAATTGATTTCATTTATAAAACCGACAAGAAAATTTCAATCTTTCGCGAATGCGAAAAGACGCCTTTTGCTCTGCCTGCCTCGAACACACGTGCGTGTGGGTGTGCTTATGGGAGATTTTAGATGGAACGATGCCTGGAAATGGTGGAAAAAAGCTAGATGCTGAATTGAAAAAATCTAGCAAGAAAGTCTATTTCACTCACGGTTTTTTATGAAAAAGAAAACACAGAAATGAGCAACATCCGCTCCTTGAGTTTGACTTTCGTAGAGGTGGTGCAATTTTTTCAACCAGGTACCTACAATGTAACATTTTAACTAAAACACAAAATCAATGAGGCAAGAAAAGGGTATTCAAAGATAAATCAGTGGGAGCTATAAATACCTAGTATGTGATATAAAACTGTTGACATGACAGGATTCAGGTGGAATACCTCTTTGGTACGAGTGAAGCTCAGGTGTGCGAAATAAGCTGGCTCGCGATGATTTTCCTCCTCAGAACCTCATATTCGCATTCAGGATATGATTCAGCTGTGTGATGCGACGCTATCAGCCGGTACGGGTTATCAATATGTATGCAGCCGAGGCGCGGCTGCAGCCGCCACACGTTCGGACGAAATCACACCGCCACCGCCGCTTCCCATATCTTTGGGGACCAACACCGGTGGCGGAAAATTTCGCGATCGCTTTTCTCCGCCCCCTTCGTTTATATGGTCCGTTATAAAATATAAAAATCTACCCTCATGATGAGCGATCGAACAAGCAGCAATATCACTTGTACCTAACTAGGGCATGCAGGTATCAAATTATACTCTGGGCATACCTACATATAGTCCAGTAAAATGAGGCGATTTTTAGGCCAAAGTTGGAACAAATTAGGGGCAGGATAAAAAAAATATGGCAATGTAGAGAATGGAAAACTGAATAGGAAAAACAAAAGTTTCATTTCCAGTCATCCCGGGAACCATGGAAAAAAAATGGAGAAGATGGAAAAACATGCGCCGCGATCTTTCTTTTGAAACGGTGAGAGAACGGTGAGAGATATGTGAAAACTGTCAGGGACAAAGTTGTAGGGAACTCAATAATCTACAAAACAGTCCCTGGGGGCATATGTCTAACTTTTTCAGTTTAGCCGTTTATCGCAGTCAAAGCTGCGCGCCGGTCTAGTGCAGTGGAAAAACTGTCCGCGTGACCTTCCTTCTTGGATGCTGTGAGAACGATAAGAGATACCGAAAAATTGTGAGCGACACAGTTGTAGACAATTGAATGCTCCACTAGAAAATCTTCAAGACCAATTATTATCTCTTCTAGTTCAGCCGTGAACCACGTTCAAAGTTGCGCGACAATCCTGTTGATAAAGTGGTTCTTCTGGAAAACTTACAAAAACCCTAGACTCGATGAAAAAACTATGACAATGTAGAGGATAAAAAACTGGATCCAAGAAACCAAAGTTTCATTTCACACCGTTTCGGGAAATCTAAGAAAAAAAAAGAAAAAGTGGGAAAATAGCGATTTGCACTCCCAGCTTCCTCATTGAATACTGAAATAAACGTAATGAATATGGAAAATCTGAACAAACTAACTTGTAGAGGATTAAATCATCTATAGAAAATGCCCTGATAACAATTATGCATCTTTGTCGACTTAGCTGCGGAGCGCTATCAAAGTTGGGGTACATGACTAGTGACGCGTCGCATATGTGGTCAAACTGGCACGACGTTGCGGTCATTGTTCAATTGATTATAAAACATTATTGAATGATTTGAAAAAATTGCGTGCTTTGTTGAACGTCCGGTAACTATTGTTGGAAATGTAACTCCGCGGATGAACGCTTTGTTATGTATAGAGTTTCTTGTTTGGCAAAATTAAAGTCGTGAGTGTCACTGTACTATTTTCGTCATATTTTCATTCTGGAAATCTAGGACGAGAGACTAGGTTGCTAGGGAATTTCTGAATTTGTCGTTTCTGATCATATATTTATAGCATGAAAATAGTACGAAAATAGTATCGTGACACTGAAGCTTAAAACTGAGAAAGTACTCGTATTTTGTAGCACAATATGATTGTATAATAATTGAAAAACGTGATTCACGTTAGATAATGAGATGTTTTTCAACTGATTTCTGATGAACAATGATCATTCAACAACAGCCCGGAGATAATAAATAACTGTCCACATGAACAATGGGGTTGAAAATTGAACATTTTTCTGTTGATGCCTATTAGAAATTAGGACCCAGGATAACGTAGCTCTCGAAAATCTGCTACGGCTGATTTCCTGCAGATGCTTGAAAAACTGCGAGAAGCTTTGTGGATGCAGAAAAGCTGACCTCAAGTGTACCAGGTTTTGCCACCACTGCGGTGGAGCCACCTGTTCTGCGCTTCCTGCATTGTCGTTTAGGAAGACGATGATGATGACTACAATGATAATTCTAACAATAAGTAGCTACCCAGATATTAAACAAAGCACGCAATTTTTTCAAATCATTTGATCATGTTTCATAATCAATTAAACAATGACCGCAACATCGTGTCAGTTTCAACACATATGCGACGCGTCACGAGTCATGTACCCCAACTTTGATAGCGCTCCGCAGCTAAGTCGACAAAGATGCATACATGACATCACGGGATTTTCTATAGATCATTTAATCCTCTACAAGCTGGTTTATTCAGATTTTCCATATTCATTACGTTTATTTCAGTATTCAATGAGGAAGCTGCGAGTGCAAATCACTATTTTTCAAGTTTTTCTTTTTTTTTTCTTAGATTTCCCGAAACGGTGTAAAATGAAACTTTGGTTTTTTAGATCCAGTTTTTCATCCTCTACATTGTCATAGTTTTTTCATCGAGTCTAGGGCTTTTGTAAGTTTTCCAGAAGAGCCACTTTATCAACAGGATTGTCGCGCAACTTCGAACTTGGTTCACAGCTGAACTAGGAGAGATAATATTTTGCGTTGAAGATTTTCTAGTGGAGCATTCAATTCTCTACAACTTTGTCGCTCACAATTTTTTGATATCTCTTGTCGTTCTCACAGCATCCAAGAAGGAAGGTCACGCGGACAGTGTTTCCACTTCACTAGACCGGCGCGCAACTTTGACTGCGATAAACGGCCAAACTGAAGAAGTTAGACATATGCCCCCAAGAACTTTTTTGTAGATTATTGAATCCTCTACAACTTTGTTTCTGACAGTTTTCACACATCTCTCACCGTTCTCTCACCGTTTCAAAAGAAAGATCGCGGCGCATGTTTTTCCATCTTCTCCATTTTTTTCCATGGTTCCCGGGATGACTGGAAATGAAACTTTGGTTTTTCTTATTCAGTTTTTCATTATCTACATCGCCATATTTTTTTCATCCTGTCCCTAATTTGTTCCAAGTTAAATCCTTATTTTACTGGACTAATAGACATTTGGCCATATTCATGATGTGAATATTTATGTATAGATATTGTTACGAGCGGCGATTCTGTATAACACGCGATCTTTCTAGACTCGTCCCGTTAGATCGCAGTGTACAGTGTGTCCGCGATAATTCGGCTCACCATTGGTATTTCGAAAACGGTGAGAGATACAGAGTCGGTTAAATTACAAAAAAGTTGCGCCATCGGCCATCACGAATATGTAAAAAAATTGGGGCTAGCTTGAACCGTTCATGAAATATCCTGAAAAAACTGAAAATTGTCTTTTTCTTATTTTGCCTATAAATCAGTTATTTTCCATAATATAAGTTTCAATTTTGGTTTGTTCCCATAAAATATGGTTCACTTTCTATTCCCGAGATCAGAATCAAAAAATGTTGTATCACTTTTGACAATCGACAGTCAACTTTTTTTTTTCTTATGGCGGCCATATTGGATTTTTTTGAATTATGATAGAGCAAAAAATTATCTTTTCGAATATATATGACAACCCTATAAAATTTTTATGCAACTACGACATAAGTGCAAAAAACGAATTTTTCATATTGTGTGCGAAGGTGGCTGAGGGAAAAAAACCTATTTGTTTATTGACGTTTCTATGAGCAATAAACTGTCAAATTGTTTAGTGTTTTCGTATTATATGTAGCAAAGTTCGTTCTCAAAATGTTTTCTCGCGACGAAATCATGGATATGAATGAAATTTATATATTTTGAAAAATCAAAACATGGTTGAAGTTGGCAATAATTTATTTATCAATAGGTTCAATACCAGCAATAATAATAATAACAATAATAATTGAAGAATAGAGATATAAAGGAATTTAGAGAAGGTGTTCAAAATGGCCACCATTCTGTTCCACACAAATAGTTGCTCTTCGGCGAAGATCAGCAACGGCGGCTGCAATTAGATCACCATTGACTCTTGCGAAAGCCTCTTCAATTTTGAAATTTAATTCTTCTATGGTCCGAATTTCATGGGCATGTATGAAGTTCTTCATATATCCCCATAAGAAGTAATCCAACGGATTGAGATCCGGGGATGTGGGAGGCCAATTCACTCGCTGCTCAACTACATTTATACCAGTCCCAATCCATTGGTCGTACGTTTCGTTCAAAAACTCGACAACTCGAACTGCACGATGAGCGGGAGCCCCATCGTGCATAAAGATCGTAAAATGCTGTCTACTTTCCCTTGGAATTTCGATAAGAAGATCTGGGAAAATGTTCTGCAAGAACTCCAAATAATTTTGCCCGTTTAAATTATGATTAAACATATACGGACCAAGCATACTGTTATTTACCAGCCCGCACCAGATGTTTAAACCAAAATAGCCTTGCTGGTGGGTTTGCTTAACAATGTGCGGATTTTCTTGTGCGTAGTAATGCTCATTATGCCTATTGCCTCCTCCACAGTGGCGCAGCCAAGGGGGGGGCTAGGGGGCTATAGCCCCCCCCCCCAGACAGTCTCGCTTTTTTACCGAAGCAATGAAAATTTTTGAACAAAATAAAAAAAATATTGTGTTTGACTGTCACCTTCTTTATCTTTTAGAGAATGGATCATTAGTCTCCCTGTGTGAGAGTTGCACTATTGCTATTGGATTGTGCGTTTTTCTCAATTGGTGCGAAGAGAAAAACTCTTTCGATCCAGTCGCAGTGAAATTTTCTATTTCGCGCTATTTTTTGAAAATTCCAGACAATTCACCTTATCTTTCATGGAGATTGGAGACCTACCTGTTACTTGCTACCTGGTTTAACATGCTATGTGTTTGTGTGCCTGAAATTTTGGCTGAATATAAGCATATGTGCCCGGTTCACACCCATACTGTAATGCTCTATTCGCGTTGATTAAAATTGACTCCCTTCCCTTATTCCTCCATAAAAAACGCAAGACGTTTCGCCCTGGGCTATTTCGAAAATGCCGTTCTTTAATGCCTACTTCAATTTAAGGTAGGTAATATTGGTAACACAATAATTATTTATACTCGAAAATAGGATGATCACGTCCCTTTTTTGGGGGGGGGGGTTTCGTCTTCGGCGCAGTTCGCTTTGCTCGCGTCCCTTAGCCCCCCCCTTGGCTAAATCCTGGCTGCGCCACTGCTCCTCCATCATTGGAAACTCTAGTTTCGTCAGTCCACATGATAGTTTTCAAAAAATCTGGATTATTCGCCAGTGATTCTAGGATCCAGTTACAAAATTCGACTCTTTTTTGATGGTCGCCAGGTCGTAGCTCTTGCACGTGATACAGGTTGTAAGGGTGCAGAGCGTGTTTCTTGGTAATTTTGTTCACGCATGTTTTTGAAATTCCAATTTCGCTAGATATTTGTCTGGCTGATAGTCGGGGGTTATTGTGTAGTAATGCCAAAACATTCACCACGTTGGGGTTTTCGATCCTTCTTCTTCTTCTTCTTCGCCTACGATTTCCATCATGCGCTTCTCCATACTCTTGCCTCAGTTTTCGATATGCCCTCAAGAAAAAGGTGACGTGTGGTTGATGCCTTTCTGGATATGTATTAAGATAGAGTTCAGCTGCTTGTCTTGAATTTTTTGCAGATCGTATATAAATTTCATTCATATCCATGATTCCGTCGCGAGAAAACATTTTGAGAACGAACTTTGCTGCTTATAATACGAAAACACTGAACAATTTGACAGTTTATTGCCCATAGAAACGTCAATAAACAAATAGGTTTTTTTTCCCTCAGCCACCTTTAGTCCAGGAGCTTATGTAATTCCGTGGGATTTTAAATGAAAGAGCATAGTGAATATGTGGAATACATTCTTTAGATAGCCAGCAATCACACCTCACCGGGTGTTTTGCTCAAATTTTTTACAGGAAATTTATACAGGGTGAAACAGAAAAAATGAATTAAAATTCGTAGCTCCAAACTGGAAAAAGATGGAAAGATTAAACTGCATTCGTGATTTGATTCTGTTGTTATGTTGATTTCTGCCGAATTTGGTCCCAATCCATCGGATAAATTTTAAAGAAATTAATGACAAAGCTTTGAACTTTGATATTTTTTTTATATTTGACAGATGCCATACGGACCAATACTTTCAACAATTTTGAATACAGTTTTTCAAGGGCTTTCAAAAGACATATTAAGTGTCAAGATTCGTGACATTTGCTTTCTGTCATTTTTGATGGTGACTTTCCCGTTTGACAGATGACAACCAAAAATTAACAGACTCATTCGACGGCAAAATCATGTCCGCATACCGAATTTCAAGTCGATCGAATTAACGCTGCGGCTGTTATCGTGGAAGATTACAGACACAGACACACACAGCTTCGTAAATCTTATCTAAAAAACTTAGCCATTTAATTATTCAATATCTATCCAATAGATTGGAGCCAAGTTTGGAAGGAAGCAACAAAACTAAATTATCAAATCAAGCTTGCAGTTGCAGCTTTCCACCAATTCCCAGTTGGACGTTACGAGGTTTTAAGTTTTCTCCTGGCCGTTACCACCGGAGACGGCCGCTCGTTTGGATTTTGGCCAGGACGACCCGTGTTTGGTGCAGGACTCAACTCATCTGTCCTTTCCTGGTGGGGGATTGAGTTTTTTTTCGAAAAATTCCAACTGATATCGGAAGAAGATTGCATTGGGCATCGTGTAGGTCCATTTTCAAATCAGACACGGTTGAGCTTTTCCGACGATGATGTTTTCAAAATTATAAATTTAATTTTCAAGTTTTCTTGTTTTTCACTCTATTCACCCCGAATGTCAATTTTTCAAGCAAAACCTTTAAAAGCATCAAGTCGGGCATCCACCTTGTGATTTGTACCGCTTCACCTCCTATAGTTCACGGAATATAATTTTTTTCTTTTTTTCTCCTGTTTCACCCTGTATAAATCCCCTGCAAGAAATTCAAGCAAAACACCCGGTGAGGTGTGATTGCTGCCCATTCAAGGAATGTATTCCACATGGTCGCTATGCTCTTTCATTCAAAATCCCACGGAATGCTTTTTATTTACATATGCTCCTGGACTACTTCGCACACAATATGAAAAATTCGTTTTTTGCACTTATGTCGTAGTTGCATAAAATTTTTATAGGGTTGTCATATATATTCGAAAAGATAATTTTTCGCTCTATCATAATTCAAAAAAATCCAATATGGCCGCCATAAGAAAAAAAAAAGTTGACTGTCGATTGTCAAAAGTGATGCAACATTTTTTGATTCTGATCTCGGAAATAGAAAGTGAACCATATTTTATGGGAACAAACCAAAATTGAAACTTATATTATGGAAAATAACTGATTCATAGGCAAAATAAGAAAAAGGCAATTTTCAGTTTTTTCAGGATATTTCATGAACGGTTCGAGCTAGCCCCAATTTCTTTACATATTCGTGATGGCCGTAAAATTGCGCAACTTTTTTGTAATTCAACCGACTCTGAATCTCTTACCGTTCTCGAAATACCAATGGTGAGCCGAATTATCGCGGACACCCTGTACAAGTGCGGAGCGTTCTGGTGTGTTCCAGAGGTTCAACATATTTTTCATAGTTATCTTCAAGTATTGCATGACATGGAATAAGCCCATTAGTGAAAAACTGTGTTCAGAACAGTAGATAATGTTTCGCTAACTGTCATCTGTCAAATAATCAAAAATATCAAAGTTCATAACTTTGTCATTTATTTATTCAAGATTTTTCATGAAACTCTTTATTCTGTGAACCGATTTTTACGATTTCTTTTACTTTTAGCAGTCTTGGCCATGGCTATGACCAATATACGTCTGCCTCTGCATCTATCCATCCTTTTGGTTTTTTTAGCGCACTTCTACAAACGGGAAGGCGCTTTTGTCCTCACTTTGTCCGTCCGTTCGTCCGTCCGTCCGTCCGTCTGTCACAGCATCTAGTCCTAGACGAAAAGGTTTTTGCAAAAAAATTTCACTCCAGTGGGTAGTTCATGACCTTGTATCCCGAACCAAGAAAAATCTTGACGAAATAATGATAAACAATTACAATAATAACAATTTAGTGTGGCGCGGCATCGCCGTTGAATGCTGCATTTCAGAAGCCGGCCTGATCTCGAAAGTTATCACATGCGAAGAAGTACCCGATCATTTCATTTTACAATAATACATATGCGGAGTTATAGTTAGAGGATGATTTGAACTTCATTTTAATAAAAAATTTCACATCGGTGCAAGGTACAGGTCAATAGTTATTAATTTTTGAAAATGACTCCGAAGCTACGGCTCGGCCGCAAATGATTATTCATTGCTTGCTGGTGCTTGATATCCTAACGAAATTCAATACAGAAAATATTCCAACTTGAATGGGTAGCTCATGGCCTTGGTACGCGAACCAAGAAAAATCTTCCCGAAATAATTATAAACAATTACAATAATAACATTTTGGTGTAAGCCGCGAAAGTTGCGATATGCGGGTAGCTACATGTTTTTATGGAAATAATCACTACATGTAAGGGATTATATTTAGAGAACAATTTGAACTTTCTTTTGACAAAAACTACACTTCGATACGACCCTCGGGTCAATTGTTATGAATTTTTGAAAACGACCGCAAAACTATGGCTCGGCGCATATACGCGTCTCTACAAATTTAAAATCAGACGTGCCATTAACACTATTTGAACATTTTGAAATGGCCATTACTAGGTACCTGAAGGATAATGGCACTCAAACTATGAAACATGTTCGCTCAATAACAAAAAAAAAAGGTAAGTAGGTATCACTAAAAATCATGACAGACTACCATTTTTTCGGTTTTTCGATGAAAAAGAATTGCTCCAATTCAAAAATAAACCCGATATTCGTGTCCAGGAGGTCGGAATCAGTTGGAAAATATTTTTTATAAGTAATAGAATGACGCTTATGTGGCTGGTTTGTCTGTCTGTCTGCCTGTCTGTCCGTGTAGAAACTAAGATGCTGTACTCCTTTTCAAGAATTGAAGCAAGAGCCTTGGAACTTTTTCCGATGGATAGCTGATGTCCCCAAAAGTGTGGCCAACGGGCACTATTTTTGTTATCCATACATCGTTATCATTATTATCAAAAAACAGAGATCTCTCCTGTACACTTTGAAGAAGTTGAACTTCTCTTCGGGAATAAAGCTACAGCCCTTACAAATTGAACTTTATCCGATGGATAGCTTAGGTCCTCAAAAACCAAATAGGCAGATTGGCTTTTATAATTAGGAAGTTGCAAGTTTTTCAAAAATGACTGGAAGTATTTGTTTTTTGTAATTTTAAGCATACTATTGTACACTCTCTATGTAAAAACACACACAATTTTTTTTCTCTGATTATAATCAATTTGAAAATCCAGAAAAATTTGAAAAAAAATCACGTGACCGCAAACGCATTTCAATTGGTGTGATGTATTGGGGTCGAAAGATCCTCTGATTGGTCTTCCCTCCCATTGCCCCCTCCGCACTGAAGCCCACTGACATTGACATAAAACATAACCTAGAAGGTCTTCTTGCCTAGAAGATGCCTTGAAAACTGTTAGAAACAGGTGTTGAAAGTTAGAGAGGTGTTCGAAAAAGTAGTGTAGTGTCAGGAACAGTAATCATACTTATGGCACTTACTCTTGGTAAGTTATCCGATTGGCCTTGGACAAGTCCGACATCAAACATGTGTTTGTGATAACCAGTGTTACCAACTTAACTGGTGAAAACAAGGATTTCCCCAGGAGATTTTGACCAATAGGAAAGAACGTCAGCACCACCAAGCGCGCCAATAATTGAGTCCGTTTGAATGTGCAGAATTGGGCGCCGAATTTCACAATTTTTTTAAGCAATGATTATGGGACCAATTTTAGATTTTTGTAATTCGATAAGCTATATTTTTGGATGCTCTATCCATTGCCGACCACAAAAAAAAACATGCAACTTCCTAAGTCCGCCGCCATCTTAGCTACCATATTGAAATCTCTCATTAGTGGAACGATTGTCATGAAACTTATCCTTGTTGTTTTATTATAGATACAAAAACCGTTCAGTTTTACCCAACACAAACTGAGCTGTGGATAACGAAATCATGGCAATGTACATTGGAGATAAGTTGAAATTATCAAGTCATTGCAAAAACAATTCACGGAACATTTCTGGTCAAATAGTGGGACAACTTAGAGATAAGTAAGATATTTTACAAACGCATGAGGGTATGTTTTGTGCAATAGTGAGTTAAAATGGAATATCTGAAGACTTTTATGGAATCAGTTGGTTTTTTGGTATAAGAGAGATATCTTTCACAGTAAAATACTGAGATAACATGAAAAACAAGGACAACTTGAAATTTTCAAATCAGATTTATTTTAAAATTGGGACATGTTGAAATGTCTCCGTATTATACCAGGAGGTGAGATCAAATTCGATTTATTTCTCAGTAGAAGAAATAGAACATTTTGAAATGTTCGAGTATTAGACCAGAACTGTTAAAAAAACAGATAATTGTAACAGTGAGATATTCGTTTTTTATGCAGATACTTCCATGATGATTCTGAATAATTCGATTTATTACCAGGTAGAGAATAGCTTGGAGCTATAGATTTTGAATTAATCCGAAAATCAGAAATTTCAAGTTATCTTACTGTCATTCTAGCACAGCGATGTGTAGTTGCTAGGCAAGGGCCAATCATAGCTTTCCTTGCATAGCAACACCGCATGGAAACTTTGTTCCCCGTTTCAACAATAAGGCCCCAGGCGGTACAAATCTGGCTCCCGACCGTCGCTATCCAAATCTGTTTATGCACCGCGCTCGTGTGTACCGCCTTGGCTGACGCATGCGCCACGATAGTCACGAATAGGAAAAGGATCCGTTAATATGAAATTCATTTATTCGTTCACACAAGCCCATGGAAACCATGACCATGGACAAGGCTGTTATAGGCTGTTACTAGTGTTACTACTGTTACTACCCTACTTATACATATAGGTCCGAGCAATTCATCTCGAATGTTCCACGCATTCTCCAGCAGTTTCCTAAGTGACCCGGCATACGATTTCTAGACGATTCCCGAATTATCACACATCTTCCGCGTATAATTCTGCCGTGCTTCCAGAGCCGGCGCCGCCGCCAAATGGACAGATGTGTCCTGATCGAGCGTTGGAGTCTCCCCATTCAGTTTCACGTACACGCACGCTCTGGGATGCACAAGAACACTCCGCACTCGTACACTGCGATCTAATGGATGGAGGAATCCAGAAAGATCGCATGTTTACCCAAATACACGGGATCGCCGCTCGTAACACTACTTTGGGAACGCCACAAGCAGAAAAAATGGTACAACTAACGCTCAAAGGAATACCTTACCGTATCTCCACGCCGACTTCTAGCGGGAAGAATAATAAAACAAAAACTAACAAGCTTCTTGTAGCTTCACTTCATCGTAAGCTTGAAGCCACCAACAATAACACAAACGGAAATTTATATTTCATATGACATTTTACTTTTCCGCACGCATTTAAGTAATGCGTGTGAAAATGTGGAACGTTCCACATGCTTGTATGATATAGCACCTTTTCAATAAAATTCTTGCAACTTTGAAAAACGCCATCTTGAGTCTGACACGCCTGCGCGGTCAGCGCTGCGGGCCAAATCTTTTCAAATACTTTCAAGAGCAACTGTGCAAAGTGGCTTGCTTCCACGTATGTGGCTTCCACTCGTCATAATTTACCATTAATTTGTTCACCACTTTGACTAACCCACTTTGACTAACCGAGGTCTGTTTCAGTTGAACTCATCGTAAGTAGGTAGCGAGGTAGGTATAGTGATGATTGGGTAAGTATATTCAGTTCATACTAGGTACTGTTGTTACTACACCCAACTGATGATGACAGCACTTGGTTTTCAAATGATTTATAACTAAAAAAGCCTTGCTCAACTCCTTTACATTTGTTTTGATCACATCCAGAAAAATCTGATGGCACATTTCCGCATGTCTTGCGCATTCTCTAAAATCCGGTTTTTGCCGTCACCCCGCGTTTTAATAAAAGAAAATCCCCTTTTCTTTTTGCAGACTATACTGTTGAATACGTTTTTCAAGCCCCCGTCATTAGTAAAGAACTTTCCTCACTCGTTACTGTTGCCGTATAATGAAGCTTTGATAAATTTCGTTGCACTTCTTCTGGATCTTGTTATGACGAGGGTGCGAGGAGCTAGCAGGAGAATAATATTTTGTTGTTGTACTCTATACTGTGTCGTGGTTTTTATTCCTCCGAGAGAGCGCGCCGGAGCCTTTCCTTCAGTGTTTTATGTCCGCCATGAATACGCACCACGAAGCCGGCATTTGTTACGAATTTGCCACAATAAAAACGGGGAGCTTACTGTCTTACGTTGGTTGGTTGGCAATCGTGCTGCATGGCTGCCGTAAGAATTTGTGATGCCAAATTGGGAAAGTTTCGAACTTGAGGCTACGGGGGTGTTCATTACGTCAAGTCTACGAAATCCATTTCCAATTTTCGTCGTAGTTGGTTATATGTTGTCTCATGTGGAAGCAGTCTTTTGCTAATTCAGCGATGTGTGAATCACAGTGTGAAAAGTTGGGAAACAGGTAGGTACCTACACGATTGCATCGACTGAACATCGGACTGAGTGATTATCCGCCTGATGTTACCAACTGATTGTACTTTGGCGTTTCTGATGCGACTGAAAATGTTGTTGACGGGAATCAGTTTTATTTTATTTTTTCGTCAAGTAAAAACTCCACCGAAGAGAAAACGTACGGGCAATGCTATCAAATTTTGAAAAATTTCAATTTTGATTTTAGAAAATTCAAAAACTAGATATAGCAACGCACATACATCTTTCTTCAAGAAAGTCGCATATCAAATTTGAACTCCCTATTTTCAGAAAAAGGGTACCAAAAATGATATCTCGTAGACATGAAAAAGTTAATTAGTAGAAATCATTTTTGGTACCTTTTTTTTGAAAATAGAAAGCTCAAATTTGGTACGCGACTTTTTTGAGGTAGGATGCATTGTCGATGCTATCTAGTTTTTGAATTTTCAAAAATCAAAATCAAAAATTTTCAACATTTTTTGGAAAATTTCAAAGTTTGATAGCAATGCCCGTACATTTTCTTTTTGGAGGAGTTTCTACTTGACGAAAAAAATAAAATAAAACCGATTCCCGTCAACAATTTTTTCAGTCGCATCAGAAACCCCTTAAGGGTGCCAGTCGATTGCTATGAAATGAGCTCAAGCCTTCGTACTGAACAATCACAATGAGCCTTAACTATCATTAGAAAATGTTACTTTCACCCCTGATCTCCCCTATACGACTGTTTCAATTTGACATTGTGTTGCACCTATAACGAAAAAGACAACTCTCAACCATTCATATTTTGTTTATTATTAGTTACTCGATTAGTTATTACTGCTTCAAAGCTGTCTTGAGGCTGAATTTAACAAGCAACAGACAACAGGCAAGCACGCAATTTCGTAAACTGGGGCTATTTTCGTTGTTTGGTACCGAACTGAAATTTAATACCGCGTTTTTTGTCCAATCGGGCTCAGGGATTAGTGTCCCATTTTATATTCTCGAATCCTCAATACTCTTTCATTTAGTCAGCGTAATCCTAGATACTATCGAAGAAGGAAATTTCGGTGGAAAAAGTGCTACCTAAGTTCACCCCTTTGCTCTCTCTCTCTTACCTACTTTGTGATACATGCAATTCAATAGTTGTGTGATGTTTCGATTGATGTCCAAAAGCATGCCGAAACCAGTAGCCCAGGCTTTTTAGCATTTAACATGAAACAAATTAATCCACGTGCAATCTTCACGGTATCGTACCCACTTAACCTTACTAAACAACATACTAAAAGTCCCCAACTTTCCTCCGTGTGCGTCATAATTTTTAAGGGGAGGGGGGCAAAATTGTCATTAAAAAATTCTAGGACAAAAGTAATCTAGGCAGTGGCTTCAAATTTATCATATTTGGATACATTGGGGTATAAGTGAAACTTAATGACAAACTAGATGTCTATGGTCCCCGTGAGGGGAGCTCGGGAGGGGGCAATTGGTGATCTATGCAAGAAATCTGATTTTCATCAATATTGAGGCAATACTGACATGTTGGGTATCGTTTCCCATTAAATATGACCTTGCAAATCCGATTATGATCTTTAAATTCTGATAAAAGAATGTTTTGCGCAATTTTCGGCAGAAAAACGTAATTTTGGGACCAAAATAAAGCCGGTTTTTCAATTTGGGTTATTTTTGCGTTTAATGCCTTAATCATTTGGATTTGAGATTGGATGGATTATATGGACGTTTCTGCATAAGACTATCATATCATAAACGCGACGTAAGTGGTTACAAGGTGAGAAAAATAATTTATTGAAAAAAATGTCGAAGTCCTAAATGTCACTCAAAAATATCTCCGCGCTCTTGAAAAAAATTATATTGTAGCTGTAATATCGCTTTGATTTCATCTTTCAAGGTTTCTTCTTGTAGCCAAAACAATTCTCTAGCTTCCGAAGAAAGGATACTCTACATTAAAATAATAATAACATAACAACAGCAACTTTCCCGCGGGTATAGCCACATTTTTCAGTTTCAAGCTGGCTTACACCGAAAGTCAAGCCAACGCGATTTTATAGTATTCAAGAAATGATAATTGTGTCGAATGCCTGATGTAAATGCGTGAAATAGTTGCAGTTATCGATTCGATCCGAAATTTCGAACATTGATGTATTCAACGTGAAAATATCGTAAATTGAAAATCCACAATTTTTAAGAGCAAATTATCATTTTTTTCATTAAAAAATGCTCACAATCTTTTCAAATCAGAGCTTCAAAATTGTATTTACATTCAAATAATGTATTTGAAGTCTAGCACAGCACAGGAACATTTTTATAGTCATGCTTTGCAGAAAATATCAAATAATTATTATAATTTCAAGTTCACTAGTAGGTAGTCAAGAAAATCACATCTGGCTCACCATCCGTACTTATTTTGTATTTTGTCCAATATGAGCTTCGTTAAGAAGTCGTCTATTGATATCCAAACAATAAATCGATGATTACCTCGAATACCTACCGATAGTACTTATACCCATCTAAAATACCTAGTAGCAAAATTACTTAGCACCTAAATACATAACTTTATAAAAATAACAGATCATCCTCAGAATCATACTCAACAAGGTGGGGTAGATTCTCACATGTTGTTACCCCTGCAGCACTTATACATCCTAGAACAAGACAAGGAAAATCGCCTGCATCTACATTTTAAACAGCTTGCAACGCAGTTCTTGCAGTTGCAAGACACTATCTACAAAATAGTCTTCGGAGCTGGAGGAAGATGCGTCTTGACGGGGACCAACTACACGTGGGTGCTCCCGCGTAACCCACCGTGTTGTTTTTTACACCTGGAGTACCTTATATAGCTTTATCTAGCGAAAACCCGAGGTTAATCCGAGGTCAAGGAGCCGCAATATTGCGTGTTGCGTGGAATGACAGACACACAGACGGACGGACGGACGAATAATGAAATGAAATATCTTTGTTTTTTGTACATCTAGAGTACCTAAGCTATTATCCAGCAAAAACCCAAAATACTACCGGAGACTGCAGACGGCAATAACAAGAAAAAACTATAAGCGCTACAAGCTATAAGTAATAGCGCTAAAAACATGATGCACAAAGAGGAAAATTGAGAAACTGTACCTAGTACCATATACTAGATGCTAGTACCCACTTATACGAGTATGTATCACCAGACCAGATTTACTGAGTAGATACTGTGCATATTGAACGTAGAATCAATTATAACAGATCAAAGTCTAGGTTAATAATTTTGAAGTGATTTTCCCGATATAATGCGTTTGACGTAACTTCATAGAATTCTCATTGGAATTGCTGGACAATTTACAATGGAGCTAAAATATACGTCATTTTGAAGCTAAAACTATAAGGAATCTGCTGCATATAATAATACCAAGTGATATTCAGTGGTCGATGCAGAAGTAAAATGTTAACTGAAGCATAAGAAAAAAACACGAAAAAAGTGACAATATCAAGAAATTGAGTTTGTTAGTGTTAAATTTTGGACGAAAGCTATACCATATTATTCACTTTGATTCATTATCTTCCATTCAAGACCAAAATAAGAGGAATCGATTAAGTGGTTGAGAACTAGGAGCAGTTTTAAGCGGAAAGTGCACTTTGAGGTGTCTTCATCTTTGCCTGTCAAAAAAACAATGACGCACACGGGGGAAAGTTGGGGACTTTTTGTATGTTATACAGCAAAGTCTAGTGAACCCGAAACTGAAGAGATTCACCGTGTTTTATAATTCACCGTTTTTATATTAATTTGTTTCATGTTTTGCCGTTTTTTCGACTAAAAAGCCTGGGCTACAGGGAGAATATTCAATTAAATATCCCAACAAAACGCTTTAGGAAGTAGAATTTTGACCGCATGAAAAATTGGAAATGTAATGACGTCTTGAAAAGTTAAACAGCTTTTGAAATTTCCCACTTTTGTTATCTCAAAGCGACAAAAGGATACGCGCATTTGGATATACAGGGTGGTCCAACGAAAACAGAACAGAGGGGTTTTCGGGCATTCCACCTCATTTTTTTGAAAAAAGCTCGAACAGGTCGATTTTTATGTTGAGGGGCACGCCTAGCCTGAAACGAGTTCAACCCAAAAGTACGTGCACCTCCTAGATTTTTGTATTTATTTTCCCTACACTATCTTAGGATTATTTCAACACAAAAATGAAAAAAATCGGTAGAGCCGTTTTTCAATAATCATTGTTTTTATCATTTTTTGACAAAATGGCCTAGATGTTAGTTGCTAAGAAAAATGTTTGCACTCAAAAATTTTATGATGCCAAGACGCCACTCAACAGATGTGTTGATTGAACCATTCTGATTAGATTCAGACTAGCCATTAGTTCTAAACAGTCCCGTGGTATATACAGGGTGGAAAAAAAAGTCGAAAACTATCATTTTATGAACAAAGCAAGTGAAGTCTTGTAAATCGCCTCAACTTATCTACATTTATGCTTGAATGGAGTTGGATTGGTGAAATAAGATGTTGCCGAATCAATTCTAGCGGTCTTATTTCTTAAGAAAAATTAAACATTCAAATCTATTTCTAGAGCTATAGGTATAAGTACCTACTCTTTGTTATATGTTTGCTTCTTGTTGCTCATAATCATAATTCATGTTATTTGTATTTGAGGGGTGTAGATTCAAACCGTGCAATGTCCACAAATTTCATAAAATGAGTTAAAGGTGTCATTGTAAAGCTCTTCCTGCCCTCCGTAGTTCTATCATACCAGATGGATTCAAGAAATACAATGTCCCTTTGAAAGTAACGGTGGAAAAGTGAAGTTGTTTTCAAAACGTACAATGTCCATGCATGAGTTGGCGTCATACCGTGCAATGTCCAATCAGCCAATGGTGGCTTCTTATACTGATCACGTGATCAATGTGTAGTGTGGTGACATCGCTTTGTTTTAACGTAAAATGGTGAAGTCAGTGTCAGTTATTCAATCACAATAGGCAAGGTAATTACTTGTAATTTATAATGACTTAGATGATTATCGTTTCAATGAACACTAAGTTACAGTATGTTAGACTGGGCTAATTATACGTTTAATTATTTACCTTCAACAGAACGAATTTCTCAATGGAAGTTAACGTGACACCTACTCCTCCAAGAGAAAAAACTCGAAAGAAATCCAGAAATCCAGACCAGTGGAAAAGGGCAATAGCTAAAAATTTGAGGTACTTATATCTTTGAACCTACCTTACTACCTAGGGGTTATCCAATCAAGTCTTCTATATCTGAATTACGAGTGAAGCAATTTTTTTTTCCCAGATATTCACCTCACAGCTTACCTGTGTTCCCCCAATGTCGCCACAATACCAAGGTACTTAAGTGTGCGAAGCTCTCAATGAGGGATTTAAAAAAGGTTCATCTCGAATTTTATGCAAAAAAAGACAAAGTTTACCAAGATAACTTTATTTTGAAGCACTCTGAAACAAGCTCAGTTAAAAGACTTAGACCAAGAACTGGTAACTATACACCTCGCAGGTCACAAACAAAGTTTTTCTTTTATGATTCCCTTGGGGAAAAAGTTGCTGTCTGCCAAAAAACTTTCTTGGGCGTATTGGGCATCAACAGAAGAAGAGTTGAAAATATCAACAAGCTTTTTTTCAACAAAGGATGCATGCCAAAAGAGCGTAGGGGAGGAAACAGAAAAGAAAAACTGTTTGCAGAAAGGAAGGATTAAGGAATGCGTACAACGTTTTATAAATTCATTCAGATGCATTGAATCGCACTACTGCAGGGGACAAACTTCCAGGCGGTATCTACACTCGGAGTTAAGCATAAAACGGTTGTGGAAAATGTACAACAATAAAGATGATGCTATACCCGTGACGCACAGCTATTTCCGAAATATATTCAACACTTGCTACAATCTCGGATTTGGAAATCCAAGAACCGACGTTTGCTCTACCTGTTTGCAGTACCGTGAAAAGATCAACAGGTGTAAGGAGAACGCTCAGAAACAAACTCTCATGACGGAGTATAGAGTGCACAAGCTAAGAGCGAAGGCCTTCTTTCAGATGTTGAAAGAAAAGAGCCCAACTATTGCAATCTTCTCATTCGACTGTGAAAAAAATCAGGTTTTGCCCAAAGTTCCAGATCAGCAGGCCTATTACAGTAGGCAGTTCTACATCTACAACTTCACGGTAGTGCAGGGCACCTCCAACGATAGTCTAACACCTGCAAACGTGACCAGCTACTGGTGGACAGAAAATGAGCACAAGAAAGGGTCGAATGAAGTGGCATCTTGCGTTTATCATGCTTTAGACAACGCCAATCTTGTCAGTGTAGAGAAAATACGCCTGATTTGTGACGGTTGCGGAGGTCAGAACAAGAACACTACGTTAGTGGGAATGTGTGCAAAATGGTTGGCTTCGCAGTATAATGTCAAAACAATTGAAATCGTCTTTCCAGTGCGAGGGCACTCTTTTATTCCCCCCGATAGAGTTTTTGGTTTCAATGAGAAAAGAACTAAGAAGATGGAAGTCATTTTGAGACCGGAAGAGTACGTTGATATTTTTTCTGAACATGCAACTGTATGCAAATTGGGTGACGATGTTGCTAATTTTGACTGGAAGTCTGAAGTGAAAAATGTGGTTAAAAGTACAGGAACGTGGCATTTCAAATTCGCAGCTAGCAAAAGAATTCTGTTGTCAAAGAACAGCAGCAAGAATGTAGTGGTTCAAGGGGAAGTGAGCTACAGAAATGAACTTGGTGAACCCAAAAATGTTTGCAAGAAAGGTAAATCGTTCGGGATGATGAGACCAGAAGAAATAACTACGACGAACAGCATGAATCCAAAGAAAATTGATGATGTGAAGGCTTTGCTTGTCAGTCATTTTGGAGAAGACTGGCGAGAAGACAACAACTTGAATTTTTATCGTCACGTTATAGATGGGGCGGCTGCGGTGACTGAAGAGGAGGAGCAAGAAAATCTCTGTGAGCAGCAAGAACAGTTTCCAGAACTATTAGTGTAGTTTTGCGCTCCTTTTTTGCAAATTTTTTGATGTGTCGTTTATGAATTACATGTTCTTAATTGAGAATTTTTATTTTGAGTTAATTATTTTATTTTATTTTTGTATTTCAAGTTTGTGAATTCGTAAATTTCTACACCTATGTGCAATAAATCATTATAGTTCCAAAGGTTGTACTTCTTAGCTTATCGAGAAAATTCATAATTTTCAAGTTTCAAAAGGTACATAGTCCTTTGTGTTGAGTTTCAAACAGTACAATGTCCACCGGTTAGTTTCAAAAGGTGTAATGTCCAAATTTTCTCAGGAAACTATGGCCAAACTGTTATAAACTCGTTATATTGGCTATGAATAACGTAATGAACATGTTTCCTGCCTATACTGACAACAATCAATGATAATTTCAATATTAACCAAAATTTCGAAACGTTTTTTCTAATTTGTACAAAACTGTCAAGTATGGACATTGCACAGTTTGCATCTACACCACTCCACCACATGGTATCATGGTGGTGACACCACACCACCATGATAAATTTTATCATCTCGTAATATATTTCATGCATTATGTCAGTAGGTATGCCATATGTATCTTCACCAGTGACTCTCCTAGGCTTGTAATATGGTCTCAATGGGGAATGAAGATTCCTCATATACATATTCATTTGCTACGAATTGAAGGTGTTTTTGTTTTAAAAATTCAAATTTTGAAAAACTGTTCTTTAATTTAGAATTTATTTTTATGATCAACCACAGTACTTCTCTGTAGCTTTCAAAAACAACCGGATTGATAAATTTCTGTCACGGAATAAGCCCACTGGAATAATTGATCCGCCTTATTTCACCAATCAAACTCCGTTTTGAAACTGGTCTTTCTTGGTTTCACACATTTTTAGAGCTTATGATGGGTCAATTTGGATTTTATTTCACCACAGCACTAGACATATTCTTGGGAACAAACCTGTTCAGGCATGATATTGAACTTTATTAAGTGATTTACAAAAAAGTTTGGGTTGATAGGTGATATAGACAAAACCTAATTCTATCATATTCAAACCATTACAAAAACCATCATGGGAACTACAAAGGCGTTGAACCAAAAGAGACCATATTATTGACAATGGCAACAATTGTTTTTCAGAATAAGGGGATTATTTTATGCTAGAATTATTGTTTGTTACAATTTTGAGAGTTATTACTTACAAGTCTTAGAATTACTTCAAAACCATTTATTTGTGAAAATAGTTGACCCAAAGGCTAACTGCCCATCTTATTTCATTTTTCAAGCTGTTTATCATAGAAATAGCAAGTTCCACCACAATGTCTTGGAGAGTCACGGATTAGAAAAAAAAAATTGTATATAAAAACTTTAATAAAACTTTTGGTCTTTTCGATATTCCAGAAACGCTTAAACACAACACATTCAAGAACCATTTGTTGGGACTTTTTAAGGATGAATGTAGATAATTTGTGACGATTTCCAATCTTCCACTTCATAAAATAATAATGAAATAATAATTTTTGACTTCTTTCTTTTTCCACCCTGTATACACCCCCGGTATGGTTGGCACCAATGCTACTAGTCTGAATCGAAAGAGAATGGCTCAATTGACACCTCTGTTGAGTGGCATCTTGGCATTATAAGATTTAAGGTGCAAACATTCTTTTAGCAACTAGCATCTAGGCCATTGTATCAAAAAATGATATTATTGAAAAACGGCTCACCTAATTTTCTCATTTTTGTGTTGAAATAATCCCAAGATAGCGTAGAATGAAAAAAATAGAAAAATCTAGGAGGTGCATTTATTTTTGGGTTGAAGTCATTTCAGGCTAGGCGTGGGGGGACATCTGAAACATACATTGGCGGATTTCTACCTTTAACCCTCTCACCGCCACCAGCTTCAACTTCGAAGTTTCAAATGACACCACTCACTTTGAGATACATCAAATTGAAAAGAATTAAATTCTCTTTTTGAAAAAAAACTTCTATGATTTTCAACCTCACCCCCCTTCTTTCTAAAATAGTCAAAGTTTCCAATGTAATATTTTTGATCTCTTAATTCCCTTCGGTACAGTCAACGTCATCCTGCACAGCATCGAGGGAGAAAATTTTTTGTGTAAAAAGTGCCACCCAAAGTCACCCCTTCACTCTCCCCCCTCAACTTCAAAATCTAAAATGACACTACCTACTCTGTGATACATCAAATCGAAGAGAATTGGATTTTCTTCCCGAATAAAATATTTTCAGAATTTTTGAAAAGGCCCCCTTTCCCCCTAAAATACTCCGAATGTTCAATTTATCAGGAGAGGAGTTGAAAATTCCAAAAAAATTGTTTTCAGAAAGAGAAATCAATCTCCTTTTATTCGATGTATCACAAAGTAGATGGTGTCTTTCAAGTTTTGAAATTGCGGTGGGGTAGAGGAAAGGGGTGAACTTGGGTAAGACTTTTCTCCACAGAAAATGTTCTCCTTAGATGCTATTCAAGATGACGCTGATTAAATCGAAGAGAATTGAGGGGTCAAGGATATAAAATGGGACAGTCAGAGAAATTTAGGAAGATGGGGGGTGGGGTTGAAAATTTTGGAAATATTTTTTCAGAAAAAGCATTTTATTCTCTTTGATTTGATGTATCGCAAAGTAGATGGTGTCATTTGAAATTCTAAAGTTGAGGTGGGTAGGAGTGAGGGGGCTGAAGATAGAAATTTGCCAATGTATGTTTCATCAGATGTCTCCCTCAATAAAAAAAATTGACCTGTCTGAGCTTTTTTTGAAAAAATTATGTGAAATGCCCGAAAACCCCACTGTTCTGTTTTCGTTGGGCCACCCTGTATATCAAATATAGGACCTGCAAATGCGGAAAATGTGCTACACATCTTTATCTCCCATTCCTAATAAATCGAGAGAGCAAAGTTCAAATTCCTCGAACCGGGAATTCCAAACCGCAAACTGGAAACAATTTAAAAACCAATCCGCAGCTATTGTAGGTAGGTAATAAAACCTTTTACGGGTAAAGCACAGATTGATAACGTTTTTATCTTGAGCTATCATTTAAAAACTCTTCACACTTCAGCAGACCCTTCATAGAGTGCCTGCTCATTCCCCAGAAAATACTGCAAGTTGAAAAAAAAGTTAGGAAGAAAATTGAATGTTGAGGATGAGAGCGATTTCCTTATTTGTGCTAATAATTGGAGTGGTAGCACAACGAGATGGCGTAGATTTCAAACACATCAAGTTCGAAGTGTTTCATCCCAAAGGACTAGAAGTGAGCCTGCCCGATGATGTGGACATAACGTCGTTTTCTGTCGATGCGAACATCAACAAACCTGTACGGAGACAATCATATACCTGGTGTTGTGGCGAACGCTACTAATATTCTACGAGGCCGATACTGGACGGTTGAGATGCCATCGGTGGAGTTGAAAATTGGTGACGAGATTTACTACACCTGCTTCGTTGCAAAAGCCAATCTGGGTTATTATCACTCTGGCAGCTTTCACGTTAAAGGTGAGTAATATGTTAGATTAAGAAATCACCACTGGGTAGACAGACCACGGAGCCCAGCCAGTTATTCACTACTAAGTATTTCACATTTTTTATCGGGAAAAGCAAGATACAAATTCAATTTTCTGTAAGATAACAGAGTAGAAATTACCAGAAAGTTATCGGCCGCTAAGTTGTTACGGAGCATAAATTGAATAGGCAAGATATTACGGCTCGATACCAAATTGGGGCTGAGACCGCCGTAAGTGCGGTTACCATAGCAACGGCGGATACCAACCAATCAAACCGCTGTATTTGCCGAATCACACCGCCGGCCGTGGTGACTTTGCGCCTACAACTTGGTAACTTGGTGGGTTTCAAGCTGTGACACTATCTAAACCAACATAAATCCTTTTACACTTCATGTTAAGGTAGATACCTACGGTGACTTTTCCTACCGTTTTTGGGCCGCAATGGTACCTACCTACCCAATTACCCATGGCCACTTAGACTGTGTCATTCTATTTCAACTATTTTGAGCTTTTTCTTTACAGAATACGCAGTTAGAGAAGATGACATTAACGACAGTGTAAATCCTCAAGTCTGTACCAAATGCCTTCAAGATAAGAGTTTCCAAATTGACCAATGCGTGAGACTACTAATGAATGCCACAGAAGAATTGCGCAAGCACCAAGATCAAACCAGTGACCTGCGAAACGAAAACAGGATTTTGAAAGCAATGCTTGAGAACCATTGAAAAACTACTTTTACAGAAATGAAATTATCCGGAGTGCTACCACCCGACGGCTCACCTTTGGCTATTGCAAGGGACATTGTCAGGGAAAAACTGAAGAGTTCCGTCAAAGTTTTAAGCGCTTGGAAAAAAGGACGTGAAATATTTTTTCAAGTTCAACGACAGGCGGATAAATTGGTCATTATCAAGGCCGCTGGAAAATATTTAAAGTACTCCAAGATAGTACTTAGTTCTTGATTTTTTTGCGCAAATCTTCAGCATCACGATGTTCATTTTTTGTCGAAATTTTTGTGAACCATGGAAGAGATATTACCGATTTATGAAAAAAAAAGTGTTGGTTCGAGAAGCGACTAAGAGAAAACAGTGGGCTCCTACCGACATATGAATGATCTATTAATCTGCGGAATCAGGGATTCAACGAATTTGGAGGGAATAGCATATGTCAAAACACTCATTTCGGTACGGATACAGTGACGAAATTCAAAATCGTACTAGCTATGCAAAATCAAGGAGCTGATTTTCGTCTTGGCTACTACCAATAAGTCTTGATATGGAACAATAAATTTGTAGAATTATTCACCATTTTGTTGCATTATTTTTTGTTTTACACTCCTACCTTTCCTTCTGCATCTGTAGTAGTAATACCTACTCTACTAAAAGAAGTATATTTTTTTCTAGAAGAAGAAGAAGAAGAAGAAGTAGATGAAAAATGGACACTGCATATGGATATTCAAAAAGTCACTGTGGTGAATCAAATCTTTTGACACTGATAGATCTGTACCAACTGAAACTGTCACTGGAGCAATAAAGTAGGTAGATAAGTGGGCAGCTGGTTTTCGGATAATTGATCGGTACTAAGGACCTAATTTCAAGTCCGACTTGCAACCCGTGCAGCGCAGCGGCGCAAATAGAGTCACGCGATCCCTTCCAGCCAATGGCCAGAGCATATTCATGGCTTGCGCCGGTGACGCAGCTTATTGCGGGGACGATGGGTTGCAATACACTCAATTAGTGTGACGTGAAAACGTGGCCTAGGCCAAGGTTTTGTATGAAAACAACGAACACGTAAGTTGGCAACACTTCTTGTCAAAGTGACAGCTAATGGAATATTTGCGTACTGTGATTTATTCATCTTTATCAACCGTTTAGAGGCAAGTACCTTCCTGTAGGGTGTTTCGTAACCAAAAGGGCCTCCGAGGGTAGGAATGCTGGTTAAATACATTTTACATTTTGTTTGACAGCTGCAGTGGAGGGTGTGGGAAAGAGTAGAGGGGAAAATCAGGAGTGACAGTAAGTGCTAACAACCTAGCAGAGATTGTTTTCATACAAAACTCTGACCGACCTAGCATAACTTTTGACGTCATTACTAATTGAGCGTATTCAGCAGACTTGAAATTTAGCCCTAAGGAATTCATCGGTAGGACATCAGAGAGAAAGAGAGAGAGAGAAAGAGAGAGAGAGAGAGAGAGAGAGAGAGAGAGAGAGAGAGAGAGAGAGAGAGAGAGAGATAGAGAGAGAGAGAGAAAGAGAGAGAAAGAGAGAGAAAGAGAGAGAGAGAGAGAGAGAAAGAGAGAGAGAGAGAGAGAGAGAGAGAGAGATAGAGAGAGAGAGAAAGAGAGAGAAAGAGAGAGAAAGAGAGAGAAAGAGAGAGAAAGAGAGAGAGAGAGAGAGAGAAAGAGAATGATATTAGAGTTCTGAAAATACAGCTTCCATTGCACTAATATTTGCAATTCATAATGTATTGAAATACCTACCTAAATAGGTCCCCACGACTCCACAATGACGTAAATTATTCATTATTTCATTTCACCTCAATTTGATCCGGGGCATAGTTATGGAAGTGATGTGAATGGAACGTACCTACCCCTCATTAGATAAGGGTATATGCTAAATAGATAGCATTGAATGCTAAAGCCAGAGGACTTGGAAATTCTGGCGCTCCTTTGTGGTATCCCGATCGGAGGAAAGCGTGCGCGCCGATAAAACAGGACCAATACATTACCATCCCGGCTTTCTACCAAGTATAGACCCGGCTAGAGGAGCGGGAGCGCTCACAGTCAGAATTTATTAAAAAATTCAACACCTCGTTAAATTCGAATATCAGAAGAATAAAATTTAAATTGGAAATACGCTAGATGGCACGGCCATCTCTTTTATTAACGTGTTTTTTCTGCTCCTTTAACAAGCTGTTCCTCGAGAGAGCTGCGCGTCCTATTTCTTATATTTCTTGCCGATATGCTGGATGGAAAAGATCATTACATCAGCTGATTGGCTATGTGTGCGTTTCTGTCTTGCAAATTGCCTCTCACAACAACAAAGTCGAAACATCCTTTATTGTCGGAAAAGAAATGACGTGAGGTCTACACTTCAGTGGCTAAATTTTGTTCCATTATTGGTTCTTTTATGTATTCCGTATTCTGTGTTCCACAATGGCTGAAAGATGATGATGTACCCCGTGAATAAATTAGGGGGATTACGTTTCATTATTATTCTCATCGATATCGAGAACTTCAAGTACAACCAGCTTTGTGTTTTTCTTTTGAAAACCGAGCCCTACGTGGATGTCAACATACTTAATGTAAGTACTAACTACAAAATAAATTGTCTCCATCAACAGAATAGCTCTCCAGAAGAAGAAAGTCCTTTTCACTTGAAGCCATTGTTGTTTGACAACAGTAGCAAATGATGTTGCGGTGTCAACCTAGTAGTAACAGTAACACATATAGCTGAGTGTGTGTACAGTAGGATAAAAAAGTGGTATTCCAAATACTTAGAATGAAGTTGGTATACCTACCCGCAGAACACGAAGATTTAGAGCGGCCACTGCAGTGTTTTTCCCACTAATTTACACTTTGAAACTATAAATTTACACTTTAAACTGTGAATTTACACTTTGAAACTGTAAATTTTTAATTACGATATTCAAGACGGAAGAAAAACTATTTCTGGGCACAAGAAGGTTATTAAATGTGTCAAGTTTGATTGATTTCCCTTGAACGGTTTCGGAAATATTGAATAAACACCATCTTCAGGGTCCCACCTTAAGGGGCCTGTAGCTTCCATAGGAAGCGTTTTCGGACCCATGTTCATGGGAACTTTTTTTCTTGTTTTGATGTGAGGAAGTTGCCCAAGAATGTTGCCGGTGTTCTTGGGACACCCTATATATCGAGAAAAATGTAAAACACGTTGGCGATTTTCAAGGCTCACAAAAACTAACTTTGAAGTTCTCAAGGGGCGTCACTCACGAGCGCGCTGTACTCTGAAAATCGTATTATTATATTGTTCAACGTTGGTAATAGAAAAAGACCGGACAAGAAACGCCTTTCAGCTTTTATAGCACTATTATATTTTGGGAAAAATTTTCGCGGTGAATTCCAAACGTAACAATCACCCCCCGTCTAAAATGGAAGAGGTCAACTCGGTAACTTGAAGTGTAGAAAAGAGACAACAGATGAACAAAAAATTTAGTAGCAAGGTACATACGGCTTCTATCCACAAAATTGAACTAGAGACAAAATTCCTACAACACGCAGAAAAGACAATTCTTACATTAATAGCTATGATCTCCCATCCACAAAACTGGACTGGAAACGGAATTCTCTGCAACAGACCGAGAAGGAAATAAGACAAACTTCGGTTATAGCGGCGAACACAACGTCAACAAAACAAGTTCAGAAACTCTGAGACGGCTGCCCAGTGCTGCGCACACCTACTTATAAGAAAAATCGGTTGTGTAACCCCAAAACTTTCCCAACAAGTAGCAAATAACGAATGTAAATTTTTTTACGAGACGTACCTTCGAGTGAGAAGTTAGGATTTGAAAAAAAGATTGGAACTATGAAGCAACTCCTATAATAATTGAACAAAAAATTGAGGTATTTGCCGGGAAAATTTAAATTGTCCGGAAAAACCTCAAAACTTTCCCCAAATGATCTTGTTGCAGAAACTAATCCATTCTCACTCGAGCAGCCACAAATCGCTATGTTGACAAAATCACATTCCCTCATCACATCTTCAATCATACCAGCGGACACACACATCGAAACGTCGTCCACAATAAATCACATTCAGCGGAACATATGTCATTTAAAATAACATTGAAAAGAGTAGGTCCCACCTTACTGCCCTGAGCAACACCATAAGTCAACAGCCACCTCGCCCAGCTTAGCACTCTTGTGCTTCATCTTTAAAAAAAAATCACCTCTTTGTTGTTGTCACCTTCATTGTGATGTGGTCTACTTTCATGTAACATCTGTCTCTTTCTTCATCTTTTAACTTTTAACATCTTCATCCAATATGCGTGATATCCCTGCTATCACGAGGGCCAAGCCACAGCATCTATCGTTTCCCTTGAAACCCTTCGAGGTCAAGGCATAGATTTAGAGATGAATGGCACACGCTTGACTACAGCAACGTAAGAACCTGCAACCTGAACCTAATAAACATAGAAGTTGAAATGGGTGAGCTTTACACGTTGGACGGTTTTCACTGAAAGAAAATGCTCTTTGCCACTGACATAGTAAACGCCTACATGTTAGCGGCTTAGACATCCAATCAAATCTACTTGTTAAACCATAAAACCGGTTAGATACCTAGTGGAAACTTTCGTTTGGGCACCCAGTATAAAAAATAACCATCACTCCTCAGGCAATTAGCCGATATGAACCAAGGACCATCGAATAAAGGTGTGACTCGTCAGAACACGAAGAGTCGCAAACGCAATGCACCTCACCCTATCCCCGTTAAGCCCAAAACCGTTCGTTCATGTATTATTCATCCATGGGCTTAATTATCACACCTAACGGAGAGGCTTATTGGCGTGTTTTGCCGGGGCGAAATCCAACTGGGCCGATATTAGAGACTCACTTACCATATGAGAAACTAATTAATTTCCCACTGATAGCGCTTTGTTGTTTTACGCTACTTAGAAATTCGATATGGTAATTAACAATTATGTTAGTCGCGACACGCTAAGCGGATATCATTTTCATAAATCTCCACATTGTGTTCATTAATATTTAGGTAAATCAGGGCTCACGGCTATATTGCAAGCGGCGTACAGTCATGTTATATTACGAACAATAATACAGAGGGTGTATTTCCCGATCGTTTTTGTTTATACGGATTCTGGGCTTCATTTCAAATTGGGGAGATGTAAAATCCCTGTATAATGGGGATATGTGCTGTCGAGCTGTGTCGGTCTTTTTGTAATGAGACCGGTGTATGCTTGCTCTTGAATGAGAAAATGAGAGTGGAACCTGGAACCTAGGAATCTAGTAAACAACGTTAGCATTTTGCTATTCTGCTGGAATTAGTAAGTACCCATGCAGTACCGACCTACCTATAATAATAACTTAGCGACAAGTGACAGGACTGACAGACGACAAGCCGACAGTGGCGGGTGGCCCATCGTATCTTTGTCTTCAGAAATAGGGATGTCCAAATGTTGTCGGTGCTGCAGTGCTCCGCAGTCGTTGAACCTGCAGACACGACTCAATTCGAAATTATCATCGATGATAAACATACCACTTATTATATTATTACTGACTATAAAAGTGAATGGGATACATCATGCCAACTTTTGACAGTTACATAAATAAAACGTCATCATACAGAATCTGGTACATAACACCAAATAATCTAATCCGAGTGGATAAGAGCGAAAAAAAGTGAAAACTCGCTTATAGAGTTATGTAACTTTCGTCGACTGAAATGTCAAACATTAAAATCAAAATAGTGTGGGAACTAGTACTAACCGTTACTGATGATAGGCAAGTCATTTTTCTTCACTTACAGTCAACTCTCATAATACTTCTGTTGATTTTGTTCCTCGTTTTGTTCAAAAGCACTTCACACCAGTTATTCACAAAAGGCAAGGGACCGATATAAGAAGTGAGACATAAGAAAATTAATAGCTTCGAGTTGGATAACTAATATGCGAACTTGCAAGGGACGTGTTTCATGCAAAAGAGGCATAATCATAAGTAGCACGACTGTTATTATTACTATTTAATTTTTATCACTCAAATTCATCAAGTTGAATGAGTGCAGCCGAAAAATAATAACGCCTAGACACGAACGGGCACGGTGAGAGTTATGTTTTCTCTGCTTGCAGATATGGAACCTATGTTCTCGTGTTTACCATTCTACATCCGTCATCTTGCTCTACGTTAAATTTGGTCAGGTAGCCCGCTATGTGCACTGTTTCATTCGTTATCTTGAAGGCAGTTTTTGTGTCGACTCTTGAGCTTAGACTTGTTAAAAAACCTTGATCTAGGTAGGTCTAATAATTATTGTGCGGTTCCTGGTGCGATTGCGATAGGAAATGGAGAACGTTCATAATGTTCATAGACACGTTGAATTCACAAAATATATCACACTATAATACACTACGTATGTGAAGATGAATCTAGCTTCTCCAGAGCTGGCTCAAAACCATATTTTTCTGGTCGTCAATTTGTTTTTTGATCAAATGTTCGGGACCTTCATGGCTGTAAATTTGATCGGCGAGGCACTCCGATGTCTTTGAAATTCGTTCTAATTCGTCACCGCTTCCACCTCGAAGTACTTTCCGACTACAGTACAGTTTCACTACAGACCGGCACACCAACACATCTTCAGAACAAGAACACCAGCCTGCATCGAAGAAATTGAACATGATGTCCTGTGAAAATGTGTGCCAAGAGCATTTTACAAGAGCCTAGCAGCAAACTTAAAATGACAGCTCCGAGCGTGCTCCGAATAAGCGTCACGGACGATGACACTTTCCCCGTCGGGACTGTCGAATCTCGGATTCAACTTTTCACGTCAAAACAGACCAAGCTTCCTATCCAGTTATTATAGACCTCCCTGAGGTCGAGGACTTCTGGTAAAACAATAGGTGCTTTCCTTTTACTAAACAACTCTTTGATGTGATCTAAGTTAGAAAGAGAAAAAGCAAAAAATCACATGCGCGAAAGTGAGATACCACCAACAATTCAGGTCAGGATACTTAGTTCAGGTTATAAAAGAAAAGCACCTTAGAATTTAGATTTTTGCGTTATTGAATTTTAACCTTTAATTAGTGACCCAGGGTCATTTTATGACCCTCGAGAACTTAAAATCACGCGACATGATCAAACGATGCATATCATCTACTATCAGTGTTTCTCAGTACCTTCCTGAATGTTTATCCAGATTACCATAGAGCTGTTTAGGTTCTATGGTTCTATGGTCCCCAGTTTAAAAATCAATAGGAAGCTGACAGGCATGGAAGGCAGGGTCATTTTTACACCACATCACCAAATACGGGTCGCAGTGACTGCCAATAGGGATGGTGATTTTTTAGTGTTACTTTGAATAATTTGAATATAGAAATGTAAATAGTTCGTAAAAATTGTTGTTGGGGTTGCGGTTGAATGGTCTATGCATTTTGTGATCAAAGCATGAAATTTGGAAAACTTGTTTCGAACACCCTCCTTCGCAATTCCAGATGTGGCGCCACGCAAGATTTCGCGCCAGAGGCACTGTATTGCGGTTAATATACCTGCTAGGGGTAAATTCTGCAAAAATGGTTCCTGGCTGGTCTCTGGTACCGCAGTCGGTATTTTTTTAGTTCTGTTTAGTCAAAACTACATGTAGAAATGAGTGAAAAGTACATTTTCACAAGCAAAGTTCCAAATGCTTCCTTTACACGTTGTTTTCATACATTTTTAAGGCCAATCTTGCTTTAGTACAGGAAAGATGGTGAAAAAATTGCCAAAACCTCGGCAAAAATATGGACGTCATGAAAATTTGATATTCTGTTCAGAATTAAATGCTCTACTAACATATCCAAAATTGCCCAAAATCGCAGCCCGATGCTTCGAGTTATTGGAGGGGGGGGGGGGGGTAAAAAATTGAAACTCAATATGAAGAGTATGGAACCTGAGGAAACCCGTCCATCCAATGCATGGATGCAAATACGTCGTAGTTTGACGCATTTTACAGCCCGTTGATACAATTTTGGCACAAAATGTGTCGATCATTGTTGAAGGGAGGTCATGGGGGAGGGCGATACTCGGCTGGGTAGCTCTTTTTCTTCCTGGGCCATAAAGAATTGATCACGACAAGATTGGTATCTTTCCGACTAAATTCAATGTCCTGAACTTGAATCCGATGTGTAAATTTAGATAAAAACAAGTTCGAACAAGTTAACTTAAGAGAACCTGTTTTTTCTTCGACAATTTTCACAAAACTTTTTTTTACTGTAAGAGATACTCATCTTTGAAAATATCTCAGAAGCCATTAGATTGAACTGTATTCTACACGAAAATCACCCATTCGATATGTAACTCTGTTTTTCGAGATAGGAAAAATCGAATTGAACTTTAGTCGGCACGGCCCGGCGTCTGCTAATGACCAGAGCACTACAGCATGCACCTTCAAGTAATAACTGAATTGCGATCTATGAAGATTTTGTTTATGTTATAGGGAATTCAGTTCTGCACAGATCCTCGAACTTTCAAAGATGAGTTATAATTTTCCAGATAGTTTGAGCTATTTCCATTAATTGATGCATGGTGTAGTGTTCTGGTCAGTAGTAGAGGACGTGCTGTGCCGACTAAAGTTCAACTCAATTTTTTCTATCTCGAAAAAAGTTACAGATCGAATGGATGATTTTCGTGAAGAATACAGTTCAAACTAATGGTCTCTGAAATATTTTCACTGAAAAAGTTTTGTAAAAATTGTCAAAGAAAAAACAGATTTTCTCGAGTTAGCTTGTTCGAACTTGTTTTTATACAAATTTACACATAGGATTCAAGTTTAGGACATTGAATTTAGTCGGAAAAGATACCAATCTTGTCGTGATCGGTTCTTTATGGCCCAGGGAAAAAAAGAGTCACCCAGCCGAGTTTCGCCCGCCCCCACGACCCCCTTCAACAATGATCGACACTTTTTGTGCCAAAATTGTATCAACGGGATGTGATGCGTCGAATTACGACGTATTTGCATCCATTGGGTTGACGGGTTCCTTCGGGTTCTATACTCTTCATCTTGAGTTGCAATTTTTTACCCCCCTCCAATAACTCGAAGCCTCGGGGTGCGATTTTAGGCAATTTTGAATATGTAGTTGAGCATTTAATTCTGAACAGAATATCAAATTTTCAGGACGTCCATATTCTTGCCGAGGTTTTGGCAATTTTTCTACCATATTTCCTGTACTAAAACAAGATTGGCCTTGAAATGTATTGAAACAACGTGTGAAGGCAGCATTTGAAACTTTGCTTGTGAAAGTGTACTCATCACTCATTTCTACATGTAGTTTCAACTAAACATAACTAAAAAATACCGAATGCGGTACCAGAGACCGGCCAGGAATCATGTTTGCAGAATTTACCCCTAGCAGGTATATTAACCGCAATACAGTGCCTCTGGCGCGAGATCTTGCGTGGCGCCACATCTGGAATTGTAAAGGAGGGTCTTCTGAACAAGTATGCCAAATTTCATGCTTTGATCACAAAATGCACAGATCATTCGATCTTTGGCCGTCAACTCCCCCACTATGTTCTTTGTGTCGACGAAGAAGACAAATAATAATATTATCATTACCGTCCGAACCCTAGAGAAAAAACGCAATCAAAGAGTACTTTTCCAAATTATGGCGGGCAGTTCACGTCGCGCCTAGTTTTCAAACGATGACTTCGAAACTACATTATAAAAATAACTTGGACACAGGAAAAGTTGCACGGCCTGTGTAAAATGCAACATTCCAATTTGTAATAGTAGGCCAGTCAAATAAGGAAAGCTGGAGGGAAAAAACTGTTGGAGTTTTGGAAATTTGACAGTAATGTTCGGTAAGGTGTACTGTTAAACATACTAAAAGTCCCCAACTCTACCTATTGAGCTCGAGCCGCCATCTTGGAAAAATGGTCCTTCGATCCAGTTTTCTGTTCATATTTCGCTAATCATCAGAAATATCCAATTCAGTTTAATAAAAAATCAAGGCTATAAAAATGTCTACAAAAATTGTTTCATGCCGATTTTTTTCTCGAATCTGTTGAAATTAATTAAATTGAATTAACAAAAAAAAAATCAAAAAATAAGCGATTTTTGCCTATGGCTAGAGATATTGTCTTCAAAATTTGTGAAGATGTTGGCAGTCTACATCAAAGCTAAACGTGACAGTTGAGATAGAAAAAAATAATTGCAAAAATATTTTTTTATTTTTTTTAAATTAAGCAAAAATTTGGTTTTCGAGTTTCACATTTACAACAGAGCGGAGTAAATATTTCAATCGAACATCAATCAGTTTTGATATTTACATATTGTAAGACAAGATTTCGTAAGTATTGTGCCTTCACGAGCTTCTGGAATGCTCGATATGAATTAAACTGAAAGAATAATAGCTAAGTCCAAAAAGTGTTGTCGATTGGTTCTGAAGGGAACATTTCGAAACAAAAGACATCAGCAAAGGATATACAGGAGATCCAAAGGTTATTCAACTGTATATGAGCCCCATATTGATGTGCCTTATCCAAAATAGTACAAAAGAATTAATCAAAATGTGAGAATCCACCCTGTATAACAAAAAGTAACGATATAAAATGGAAGTAGCAGATCATACCTGGTGCCAAAAATACAGCTTTTACATTGTTGAAAAAAAGAACAAAATTATTTGATTTATTTGAAAGTTATTAGTCCTCAAACTTGACTTCACAAATTTCAGCCAGTCAAATAGGGAAAAGTAGAGAGAAGTAACGGTCGGAGTTTCAGAAATTTGACAGGAATGTTCGCTAAGGTATACTTATAAACATACTAAAAGTCCCCGCCTCTACCTATTGCGTTTGAGCCGCCATCTTGGAAAAATGGTCCTTCGATCAAGTTTATTACTATTTTTCCAAGATGGCGGCTCGAGCACAACGGGTAGAGGCGGGGACTTTTAGTATGTTTATTTGTATACCTTAGCGAACATCCATGTCAAATTTCTGACACTCCGACAGTTACTTCTCTCTTCTTTTCCCCATTTGACTGGCTGAAATTTGTAAAGTCAAGTTTGAGGACTAATAACTTTCAAATAAATCGATAAATTTTGTTCTTTTTTCCAGAAATGTGAAGGCTGTATTTTTGGCACCAGGTATGATCTACTACTTCCATTTTGTATCGTTACTTTTTGTTATACAGGGTGGATTTTAACATTTTGATTGATTCTTTTGTACTATTTTGGACAAGGCACATCAATATGGGGCTTATATACAGTTGAATAACCTTTGGACCTCCTGTATATCCTTTGCTGATGTCTTTTGTTTTGAAATGTTACCTTCAGAACCAATCGACAACACTTTTTGGACTTAGCTATTATTCTTTCAGTTTAATTCATATCGAGCATTCCAGAAGCTCGTGAAGGCACAATACTGATGAAATCTTGTCTTGCAATATGTAAATATCAAAACTGATCGATGTTCGATTGAAACTTCAACTCCGCCGTGTTGGAAATGTCAAACTGAAAAACCAAATTTTTGCTTAATTTGAAAAAAAAATAAAAAAATATTTTCGCAATTTTTTTTTCTACTTCAACTGTCACGTTCAGCTTTGATGTAGACTGCCAACATCTTCACAAATTTTGTAGACAATATCTCTAGCCATAGGCAAAAAATCGCTTATTTTTTGATATTTTTTTTGTGAATTTAATTTAATTAATTTCAACAGATACGAAAAAAAATCGGTATGGAACAATTTTTGTAGACAATTTTATAGCCTTGATTTTGTATCAAACTTAATTGAATATCTCTGATGATTAGCGGAATATGAGCAGAAAACTGGATCGAAGGACCATTTTTCCAAGATGGCGGCTCGAGCTCAATAGGTAGAGTTGGGGACTTTTAGTATGTTCAACAGTACACCTTATCGGACATTACTGTCAAATTTCCAGAACTCCAACAGTTTTTTCCCTCAAACGGAAAAATTTGTTCTAATTTGACTGGCCTATAGCTGCATAGCATAGCAGTAATTTTCGATACCATTGTTTGTAATTTGCTGTTTTGTTGAAGTGCGGAAAAAACAGTCTGCAATTTTTGGTTCTTGGAATACATTTTTTTTAGAGTCTATTTTTGAAGGTCCAAGTCCAAATTTTATTGACGTTGCCAAAGTTTTTTTTTGGTTGAGTAAGTACTTTTTTCTTCCAAATTTTTTCATGAAACGTCTTTTCTATGGAAAAATAATTGATGTTTTCATGCTTGGGCGTTCTATCCAGGTAGAAAATGAATCAAATTTTATGATAAATACGTTTTCCGCAAAACCGAATCCGCATTGCGTTATACTGTGGGGACTAATATATTAAGGTGACAGCTGTTTTCTTTATCAGAGCAGTGATAATCAAGACAGTGTCTCTTTTCTTGAGACAAGATAATAGGCGATAGTAATAAAGTTAATAATGGTCATAAAATTGGCGTGCGTCCGTCAAAGTCATTTGCGAATAGAAGACTCACATCCCCACATTACAGTTGCATGCCAATTTGAGGGCGTTCGTTTTTGATCTGAACACTAATTAAAACTCTTTTACAATAATATTGTTCTTTGTAATACTTACAGAGTGATTTTGAATGAGTTCGTTTTAAGACAAATAAATAGTTGTTATAGGTACCTCATTGTTTGTGAGAACAGTGTGTCTGAAATGAGAACAAATCCATAGGTACCTACTGTCATGGCTTCGTTGAACGAAAAGGTCAATTTTCCGTTTGTAGCCATGGTTCTGCAAAGTGGCGCAGATAATGAATTTCAATCTGTCATCGCTGTCATAAGTAGGTATCACAGTCGGTTGCTAAAATGCTAATAATATAAACTCAACATTGTCACTGCAAAACTTGAGAAAGGCTAGTCATTACAAGACGTGGTGCTGGTGCATGAAACGGGCTGCTTCAAAACAACAATTTTCCATTCAAAACGTCAGTGGGATGAAACGCACTCCTCACATAGACGATCAGCTACCGACACTGTAACACAGGACGCATGCGGCCGATGAGTAGTTGAAGCGATTCACTGTAGACCACCCGTTTGTCACATTAAACACTGCTGTAGAAGAAATCAACTTCCCTGCAACCTTGGAAAACTAAGAGGAAGCCAATGACTTTCTATCAAAGCTTTGTCACTGTCACCACTGTCACTAAAAGCCATATCGACTCAGTGTGATATCTCAGATATCCTGGTGATGCGATAAAAAATATTTCAGACCTGATTGGCCACGATAGTATCTAGACATGAAGATAGGTATTCACATCAAGTTTTTTTGTTAACTACTCGATAATTGTAACAAAAATTATGTAAAATATTCAGATTTTTATTTTCTTCAGCATTTTGAAAATAGGTATTCCAGTTTCTGACGCACCCTGCAGGTATCATCGGCTCCGTGGGAAAGTAGCACAGCGAAATCACTTTGAGACTATAGTTTCCGGATTTCAAGTTGTGTAATGTTGATGCATGCATGCATGTTATTGTATGTACATTAGTGTAATCAATCAACATGGATGAATGTGTCAAAGTCACAACTAAAAGTCTAAAATTCTCAAGAAGGTATCAAAGTATTTTAGCTGAACTATTTTCCACGAAGCCGATGGTACTATTTACGTCAAAAAAAAAATAACAGTTACCAAACAAGTTCTCAATTTTACACATTGTAATTTCGACCCATTCGACTCCAGTTCATCTCGAATGAACTTTCTAATTTGCTCTTGTCCTGTTACATAATAATATTATGTGGAAAGGGTACACCTAGTGTAAGTAACTGTCGACTTTTCGAGCTCCTTACTTTTTTCCACGAATTATGAATTATGGTCTAATGTTTGTTGTTGAATCAATGACTTTGGCAACTACTTATTCGACAAAATGTTTCATACATTTTAAAAGTGTCTTTAGCAACCAAATCCACATTCACAATCAAAAATTGCGACCCCCATTTCTTCTGCATCAGTGATATTATAATTAATATGTATAGGTATACTATTTGCCGTAGGTATTAAGTGTTCAATTCAAATATTTACCATAGAGTTATTTACCTATAACTTGAACAAATAACTAATTGATATGCATTGATTGTTATTAACTATGAAAAGTACACAACATAAGTGCTCAATACAGTTGTATATGAAACAAAAGTCTACAAAATTGCCAGAAACTCTAGCAATTTCATCTCAGTAAGTGATGACCATTTTGGAGTTTTTCAGCTTTTCCGCCGCAGTCTTGATGATGGTGATCTTCTCATTAAGCGTGGCCACATCGAAAGAAATGCTGCCGTTCTTGTTGCGAACGGCTTCGTTAACGATAATTGGCAAATCGAGCTTTTGCCTGACGAAGTCTCGAACCGTGATCACCGGATCGTCGTTAAGCGGTATTCTTCCTTGGAGCACAAGCATCCTGGAAGCACCCGGTTGTCGTTCAATAATGTCCCTCAAGATCTGGTTATCGTCCCTTAACGAGTCGACTTGAGAGTGTAAACCGAGCAATGTCTGTGTGAGATTTAAAACGGTCCTTTCACATATCCTCAAATTGCCTTCATCGGCTGTTGGCAAGGGTGTTGGTGCTGGTCGATGTGAAGGCGGAGATGGTGTTTTTCCGGGCGCGTCCTGATTTTCGTCTGTCTTTTTGTCTGAGCTGGTCGTCGTGCTATCGAATGTAGGCTCCTCAGGGTCTGCTTCCCGGTCGGTAATTACTGTAATAATTATTATGTTAGTAAAGTGAACGCAAAAGTGTTGCTAATGCGATGATTTATTGGGTGACATGAAGCACGAACGCAAGGACCGGCAAGCCATCGAGATCCAGTTGACTGTCGGCTAGACTTGACTGGAGTCTACGAAGTTAAAACAGTGGACAGCTTTATGAAATGTTCAATTACATGACGTTCCATAAAGTGGTTGACCTATCTCCTTTGTGAATTCTTGACTTACATACTTATATGAATAAGTTCAAATTTCGTAGTTAATTTTCCCATCTGGGTTAATTTCTGTTACGTGGAATCGTGGATGCGACGTGAACGATAGGTACTGAATAAGTACCCAAATAAAAATAATTATACATATAATTGATGATTGTAATTATTTAGATTATCGAGATGACCTGTCTTGACCTGACGATAACGAAGATAACCATCAATATAAATGTTTGAAACTCAGACAACTTGGAGAAGTCTTCTCTACCCATATAATGAGTACCCAATGATAGCAGCACTTTCAGCAGCACACAGAAAATCTTAACTGAATGTGGCTTGAATCCGATCCTGGAGCTCGTAAGTTGGCACGTAATACAACCTTAAATGATAAAAGCACTGACCTTTGACTTGGTAATATCCCTGGTCGAATCTGTAGCCGAGATTGTCCTTAATGACGAAAAGCCAGTAATATATCTTGTCCCCGACGCGCAGCTTGACGTCGTCATCTTCGAACACCCACTTGCTCCCTTGAGGTTGCAGTATGTCCTTGGAGAACTGGCCGGCGGCTAAGCCGTTTATTGGTTTGTTAATATTGCCATGAAAAGCGAATATTTGGATCCCTGGATAGTCGGGAATGCTGACCCGAAACCCGCCCGACTTGAACACTTGAAACTTTGGCTGCGGGATTGCGTAGCGACCGGAGGACACTCTTTCATTATTACAGCATGATGATTGAACACCTAGCGTGGCACAAAATATCAAGAATATCAACAACACGCTAGTAATAAACACTAGCGACATTATTTATAACAGAATTTTTACACTGATGACGAAGAAACTTGACGGTGGATGTATACGTATCTGCCATGCGGTCGATGCAAGACTGTTTTGTATTTATTTATAACCAATCTGATAACCTTACAAGTGTGTTATGGATGTGGGTATACCTACCTATCGCAAATATAAACTGGTTTTTACGCGAGCTTCCTAGCTCATCCCGTTCATTGGTTTTCCGAACGTTGATTGTGTTTTGTGGACATTGAAATAAGTATTACGGAATTACTATTAGCATAGACCAGTTTGTTTTGAATTTGAATTGGAGTACCCACCAATTAGGTATCGATAGATAGAAAGACTTATTCCCGCGAAATGAGTTACGTCGACAAGCTATAGGCAGAGATGGCAATTTGGGGGAAGTCCTTGAGGTTTTACAGCGTGAGAGACGTCATCGTTTCGTCATCATTATTTTACATGTCGTCATATTTGAATTTCATTTACAATTCTTTGAAGAAATGCCTGTGGATAACTCGACTGGTAATAATTTACTCCGGTTTTCGCATGAATTATTCACAGCATGATAGTACCTAATATACTTCTGTATGTGGTAAGTATAACTGTTCAATTTATTGTCTATTATTTTTTTTGTTGATAGGCGTAGGATACAACCCATAATCATGAATTCATGAATATAAGGAGTACAAACACTCAGTAATTTTTTCGCGGGATTGTGGCCGAGTAACAAATTGATTTCAAATCATGCGGCGATGGCATTATCCTTATTCATCAGTCAAGAGTCTGGCAGTACTTCTATAAGGGAACTTTTTATTTTTTTTTACCTCCCTCTCTTCTCAAATTGAGTGGGCTCGGATATATCGTTTGATGTTCCCTTGTACAAATTTTGAGTTCTGAACCTATGCGCACCCGTGTTAGACATTCGAAGTTCTCATTTACGATGATAGGATAATAATTTATGATGAGTAGGTACCTATGGTACTTGGTTATTGAAACATTTTGGAGCTACACGATTCGATCCAGATTCCGTTCGTTATCCGGTTTACACTGTTTTCATTTAGAAAAACCGATAAAGAAGTACTCACCTTGAAAATTATTAGGAGACAAACGTCTAAACACACTACTTCTGTGCAACTTCAAATTTACAATCCACATTATTTGGCAGTCCAATTAAGTGATTGCTCGGCAGTCCAACTGCCCAGCAGTCTATTCACGAGAGCTGTATAGAAAATTCCATCGTTTTCGCGAATATTCTGGCAAGCTCTAGCTGTTGAAGAGCGCTCCCCCGCCAATTGTGCAGATGTGTCTTATTCGCACGCTGCGATCTCTGCAGCGAGTTTCATAATAGTCGTTGAGCCAGGGGACCCGAGTGGTTTCCACCTTGGGGACTTGACGTGTCATACCTTTTTGGATTTCCCACAGCACCAGCATGCAAATAAGCCATGATACGTTTTTGTATCGAGTAGCTTAAGACCGCCATCTTGGAAAAACCGCGCTAAATATGTAGTTCTTGTGGTTTGTATTTTTGTCGCATCAACGACACCTCCAATTGGAAAAATGAAACTGAATAAAATTAAACGACAAAATTTACTATAAATATCGTTTAGCGCCGTTTTTTGACAGGTCTCGTTACTCTAAATATATGACAGTTCATAGTTTAGCTATGGCAAATTTCTTTATTCAACATTTTCGAGCACACCCGATGATATTTGTACAAACCGAGCCTCACGTCGATGTCTTTCTAGCGTACTTTACTAGAAATGCTTAGCGGCATTTTGATGTCCGTCTGTCCATCGGTTTAACTATCATCTATCTTATCAATTATTTGCCCCTGAACCAGAAGACCTAGCGGAAATCGACTTATTGTGTGTAACATGTAGTCACCGGAGAATGGAATTGAGAAAAAAAGTTTTTCTTTAATCGTCGCCATCTTGATCCGCAATGTCAAATTTTCTCAAAAGTGATCCGATTACCATGAAACTTGAAATACACTCATTCTTAAGTCAGATTCCAATGTTTTCTTTTTGATCCGCCGCCATTTTGTCTGCCATGTTGAAATTGGTTCAAGTGGTCCGATTTTGATGAAAATTGGAACCTAGTCGTGTCTTGTGTATGCATTGATGGTTTTTATGGTAGTTTCACGATTAACGCCATATTGACGTGCCACATGGACATGCCACATGGAAATTAATCTCCAGCTGTCACAAAATCAATTCATTCAAATATTTTCTGGACAAGGGGTTTCCGATGTGACTGAAAAAGTTGCTGATGGAAATCGGTTTCTGTTAGTTCTTTTCTACAAGTAGAAACTTCCCCAAAAAAAAGTACGGGGAGTGCTATTGAATTTTCTAAATTTGCAAAAAAAAAGATTTTTTTCTAATTTTGAAAATGTGTAGACCAGATAGCAATGCCTATACATCTTGATTCAAGAAAGTTGCATACCGAATTGGAACTTCCTATTCTCAAAAAAAGGTACCAAAAATGGTTTTCCAGTAAACATGAAAAAATGAATTAGTAGAAACCATTTTTAGTATTTTTGTTTTGAGAATAGAAAGTTCAAATTCGGTATACGACTTTCTTGAATGAATATGTATAGGCTTTGTTATCTGATTTCCTAATTTTCAAAGAAAAATCCAAAAATTTTGATTTTTTTTTGCAAATTTTGAAAATTTAATAGCATTATTTGTACATTTTTCTTTGGAAGCGTTTCTTCTTGTAGGAAAGATTTAACAATAAAACCGATTTCCATCAACAAGTTCCAGTCACATCCAAAATTCCAAGATCATCTCCAAGATTTTCCAGTCACATCGGAAACCCCTTGTTCAGAAAATATTTGAATACTTGAATTGATTTTGTTACAGCTGGAGAATAATTTCCATGTGGCACGTCAATATGGCGCAAATCGTGGAACCAACATGGAAACCATCAATGCATACACAAGACACGCTCAGGTTCCAATTTTCATCAAAATCGGACCACTTCAACCAATTTCAACATGGAGGACAAAATGACGGCGGATCAAAATGAAAACAATAAAACCATACTTCTCCATATACAACATGAGTGTATTTTAGGTTTCATGGAAATCGGATCACTTTTAAGAACATTTGAAATTGCGGATCAAGATGGCGACGGTTTGACAATTTTTTATTCCTGATTCAATTCTCTGGTGAATACATGTTAAACACAAGAAGCCGATTTTTGCTGGGTCTTCTCGTGCAGGAGCAATTAATTGATAAGATAGAAAGTTAGACCGATGGACAGACGGACAGACGGACATCAAAATGCCACCAAGAGCAGCATTTCTAGTAAAGTACGCTAGAACGACAATGACGTAAAGTTCGGTTTAAATAAATATCATCGGGTGTACTCAAAAATGAAAAGAGATTTATCATAGCTAAACTACGAACTGTCATATTTGGTGTGATGAGACCTGTCAGAAAACAGTGCTAAACGATATATATATATAATCAAATTTCCCTTCTACCCTCGAAAAGGTGTTGAGATGTGCTAAACGATAATTATAGTAAATTTTGTTGTTTGATTTTATCCAGTTCCATTTTTCCAATTGGAGGTGCCGTTGATGCAAAAAAAAAGTACAAACCACAAGAACTACATATTTGGCGCGGTTTTTCCAAGATGGCGGTCTTAAGCTACTCGATACAAAAACGTGATTTCGATCGTGATTTTTGGCTCCTGGCTCATCGACTATAACATTATGCTTCATCAATTTCTTGTTACACATACCTATACTTATAGATATCCTTGTGCTTTTGACCCCCCCCCATAATATCATCTTTACCTCTGAAGCAAGACAAAAAGGAATATGGGCTTGCATGTTGATTGAAGCCAGGCGCTTCACGGTGGCAGTAGGTTTTCGTGAATATCCTGGCAATCACTTGAAGAACGGTTCCTTCGTCAATTGTCTAGATGTGTCTTTAATACGTGTCGTGATCTCTAGCGAGTAGGTATCCTAAAATTATGCTCTATAAGTTCTGAACACACATGAGTAGGAACTGTCGTAGGTCTTTGAAACGGAACAATTTTTATCGCATTTCTAAGATATCCGAAAAATCACAATGCGTCGACAAAGCTTTTAGTGTCAGTATTGACAGTAATACAGCTTGGATAAAATGTCATTGGCTTCCTCGCAGTTCTCAGGGTTGCAGGGAAGTGAGTTTCTCCTACGGCAGTTCATGGTGAACAGAATGGTCTGCAGTGAATTGCACCAACTGATTATTAACCACTTGCGTGCTGTGTTGCAGTCTCGGTGGTTGGTCGTCTATGTAAGTCGCGCGTCTCGTCCCAATTACGTTCAGAATTAAAAATTGCCGTTTTGAAGCAGCCTTTTTATGCACCGTTGCAATGACAAGGCTTACTCAAGTTTTGCCGTGAAAAACTCTCTTTGAGCCTGCTTTAACATCTCAACAACTCTGATACCTACTTATGACAGCTATGCTATGATAAACTAAAATTTATTGTGCGAGCCACTGAGTAGAATAATTGATACAAAGGAAAATTGATACGAAAGAAAATTGATCCGTTCAGTTTTGTGGGGCCACGATAGTAGTTACTTACCTGTGCCTTTGATCATCCTTGTACTCTCAGATTTACTTCCGAAGGAAGACGAGAAGGTACATGGGTTCGCATGCTGGCTGAAGCCAAGCGCTTCACGGAGAGTAAGTTTGTTTCGCGCACGTTATCTTTTTTGTTCTGAATTCCATGGAAAGAAAGCCCCATTTTTGCCTTAAAGTTTTATAAGTTCACTGGAAATAAGAGAGCAGAAGATACGAGCAAAAACACTATAAGTAGGTGTACGAAATTTACAGAGCTTCTTCCATCCAATTACAATTACAGTCGGTCCTCTTCCGGTTACTCAATAAATAAAACATGAATACAATGATGAAACGATCTCGAAGCTGAAGCTCTGCAGAATTGTTTCGCAGCAAACAAGCTTGACGAAACACAAAATGAAATACAAATAAGTATATCTGTGCATTAGCATCTGGTGGGCGATATGCAAATCGACCATTTGCGGAGAAAAGAAATCTGTTCCTGACCCGGATTTCTCTGGGCCTGCTATAGCAGGACTCGGGAGAGATTATGGCTCGATCACCGATCAAGTGGAGTGTGCTTCGACAGGATTATCAAATTGATATGTCGATGATTGATGCACGCTTCTTGAGAGCGCTGAAAAAAAAAAGGAATTTCACCAGGTGCTTATGCCTAACTATAAAAGAACTTTTAGTTTGACTTTATGGAGTTGGAGGGTGGAGGTTCCGATAGCTATTGAAAGCATGATAAAGCTTAAAAGCGGAAGTGTCACCCTTGACACCGCTGCTATATTAATGGAGCACTTTTTATCCCGAGCTTTTTTTTTTGTTGAAATTTTAAAATTACAGCGTGTGCGAAAAGAGATGGCTCGCATTCAATTATTGATTCTATTTCATTTTTGCTTACTTATGAAAATTCAATTCCACCATTGTCACAAAAATAAACAACAAAACGCATATAAGTACGCTTGAATTATTCATAGTTCACCAATGCTGGTTTCAAAATCCATGTAGGGTGTAATGCATATGATAGCATTTGCATTAAAATATTCATTTGTTTTTTTAGCATCCGCCAATAAATGTAGAATAAATGAAAAATAATCATAGTTGAATTATATCTATATGTGGTGCAATACAAGCTTCATCGACAATTTTTGTAAAATAGTACAAATAGTATTATTGTATACGGAAGAGCCTTTCTGGGCCAAACCATTGTTGTTTGACTGCAGAAACCAATGATATGCTATACATTGACTTGTCAAGGCAAAAATTCACGGTAATTCACCCTTTGTTCCAGGATCATGATTTGTGATGCTGGCCGAAAGAAAGCGGCTCAGGTCAGTATGCAATCTGGGCGGGCGAATGTCCATAAAGTGATATTTTGACAGCACAACATAGTTCAGGTGAAGGTTTTGTCATAAGAACACAAATTCTAACATAACATTGTATCTAAACTGCTGGACAACGAAGTTGTTGGTATCGGAAAAATGGTTCAAATTTTAAGACCAATAACTTTTGATTGCCAAATGTGATTTCCATTTTGTTTATTGTGTTGATTAGCCTGATGTTTCGGTAACCTATCCTGTGGAGGTGAATGTTGGAAAGCTTCATGTAACATTTCTACAGGGTGATACGTAAAATGCTGCAAAATTGCACCTCGTACCCCCATTTGTCAAAAAAATTTTGTTTATGTATTCTAATACAAAAATCATGAAGTGTGGTGTATTATCTCGAAACGGTTTTGGATTTACCCAGATTGGAAGTCTAACATTGAAGTTATAAATTTTTATGTTGATTAAGTCACTTTCGATGAATGGATGTTGACACTGAGCAAGATTGCTCGTACAACAGTCCAGCACAATTTTATTCTCAACACAACCCGAATATTTGGTGTGGGGCCAAGCAGGGGGCATTTTTTCAAGTGGTTGTCACTGCCTGTTCTTTGTATATTGAATTTTGTCAAAATTTCATCAGAATTTTAGATGTGAAACATGTTCTATTTGCAAGTTCAAGCCCGCTTAAACATGGTAACGATGTAAAACTCAAGTTTCTGAGTGAAGTAAAGCCCCCCGGACGTTATATTTTTTGTGCTTGTGCTATGCCTGAGTTTTGTAAATCTGCAATATTTAATATAAAAATTTATATCTTCAATGTTCGACTTCCAAGCTGGGAAATTCCATAACCATTTCGAGATAAGACACCACACTTCATGATTTTTGTATTAGAACATTGAAAAAATATTTCTTTTGAGAATGGGGGTACGATGAAGTCGTTGCAATTTTGCACCATTTTACGTATCACCCTGTAGAAAATTTACATGAGGTTTCACTCAACATTTACTATCATAGGATGGGCTACAACGCAACAAACAAAATGGAAATCGCAATCGGCCATCGGGAGATATTGGTCTCCAAAGTCGAACCATTTTTCCGATACCGACAACTTCGTTGTCCAGCAGTTTAGATGACATGAAACATAAAAAATCAGAGACACCAACAAAACTCAAATTTTTAATAGCAAGTTGTGTTTTTTTTCAAGCTTGGAATGGGTTATACTGGTCCGCAACAGTGCACTTACAAAATGGATGTCTCTCTGTAGTTAATAGTAACAGAGCTCGAGCATAATAGTCCGGCGGCTTAATGTAGAATTCTATAACAATTGTGCAAAATGGGCTAAAAGCAATTTTATTTCTTTAAGTTGTTATTTGGACCCTAAAGAGTATTTCTAGATAGAGACCCCAACCGGTTAGACCTTATTTGGCCCCCCAAGGCGACGCCAACTTCGACCAATATCTGATCCATTTTTGTACACCAGTTTTATGATAATTGACGTATTATATCTGTTGAGATGTCGATTCCCATGTTTTTAAGGACGAGGAATTCAAATATGATTGTCCTGAAGCTTTCAAAGTGATCAGTGAGAGTGAGCTTTCAGATGGTCACTGGTACCTTATTGGTTTAAGAAGATTAAAAAAGCTGCCTGACAATCTTCAAAAATAATTCAGATTGAAAGTCTAATGAGTGATCTAGGGTCATAATCTGACGTTCTACAACTGATTAGTTCATCGAAAATACGTGCTCGGGTTTTTCTCTTCGCGAGTTCAAAATCCAAGAAGTTTTCCAAATAGTCACTCATTGTTTTTGAGTCAACTAAACTGACACAATGCGACCTTTGGCAATATTGCAATAGTAATAACCAACGAGTCGATCAATTTCAAGAAGCCGATCATAAAGGCCATTGAACACAATAATGAAATGATCTCGGAAATGATAAAAGGTGATGTCAGCGCTTAGCGCAATTAGCCTGACCGAAGGTCCCCCAGCGCTTTTTAGGTAGCGAGACATAAAATGACTTGACTCGTTGAGACTTATTCTGCCCCGCAAGTTGGCCGGAATGATGATCAAATAACACAGTTTTCTTCCAGTTCCAGTAACCTTCTTCTCTAGAAGAAAATTCTTTCGGATTTTTTGAAAACTACAAGAATGGTCTTCAACTAACCGAGCTCAAATTTTAAATTAAATTTTTTTTTTTTCAAAACTGTGTTTTTTGACCAATATTCCGGCCATCTTGCCTATAGTTTCCCATTGAGACTATTAACAAAGTGCGGTAATCCTTTCCCGGTAATAGTTTAGTCTTTCTTTGAAAAAAAAAGTTCTTTCGTTCAGCATCGAGTCGTCAAATGCCTCAAATCCCACCAGAAGCTTCAAGTTGCGTCTCTGGAGGCGCAAAGAGAAGAACTTCCTTTTGAAGTTGCATATGTCTCTGACCAAGTGCGTAAAAGTAATTAGAGAGATTTTCTCCGTCACAAGAACCAGCCTTTCCCACCAGTTCTATCAGATAGGTATTGGTTAACTTTGTTTCTGTAAGAAATTCAATCTTCTGGAGTTCTTCAAGAGAAGAAAATTTTTCCAAAGATTCTCTGTTTTCTACTGCCGAAATGTTATAATCGATGGTGCTGCAGCTAGGCAAAAAATTCAGTGTGTACGGGACAAGATTTGTCGCCTACGTAGCACGTAGCCAGTCAGTTTGTTGGAATGATTCAGCGCATTGGCGTAGCGTTTGATAAATATCATCAGGATTGACTGAGAGCTGCATTTTACTTGCGAAAGGGAAAACCGACGCCAGACATGCAATTGAAGCAGAAAAAGTGATACATACCTACCCAAGAACTGGGCAGAGTTTCTGAGGGATGGACGATGACAATAAACGAGAGATGTTCCGATCCCTGAGTGATCTAATGGGCACCAGAGACTTACCCAGAAGAAGTTGTTGCTACACAAAATGATGCAGTACTTAAGTACCTACTCTGTTCTATTCCAGCGAATCTGAATAACTTTATGTCCTGTTATCACGAGGAAGCAAATTATGGTAATGGAATAATACTTCATGCGCAGGCGAATGTGCTCTGCTGAAGGCTTGAAGCTAATCATCATCCGCACAGTAGATATGGATGTGGTCGTTCTGGCGACAGCGTTTTTGGACTCTACGAGGGTGTAAAGTCTGAGGATTGCTTTGGTGGTGAAAAAACTCTATCGTATGCTTGATGTAGCTTTGATTCAGCAAGCTGTAGGATCAGATGAATGCTTCGGCCTGTTTTTTCATGCCTCTACTTGGAGCTATATAACTTTGAGTTTCAGGACCAAAGGCAAACGTACGACCTTTAGTGCTTGGGGAAAAGCCTTTTATCAATGGAGTTTCTCACATATTGTCAAATACATTATTAGTAGAAGAGGTAGATCAGGCTATGCCTGCGCTTGAGAAATTTGTTGTCCTCATGATCTTGTGTATGACAGATGCTCAAAAGACAAAGAAGTTGATGTTTCTCGTTTCCGTCTTTTTATCTAAGGAGGGACGAGATATAGAAATTGTTCCTCTCACTCAAAATGCTTCACGTCTCTACGATCTTCAAGCAGGGCATATATGGGCTCAGAGTTTTAGTTTAAAACTGCACCCCACCGGATCTTTCTAATTTTGGACGGCAAAAGACAGTAAGTCCCGATGACTGGTGAAAAAACTACCTGCTACCTAACATGTGAAGCTTTTTCTTATCAAGAAATGTTTTTTTTCTTCATCTTAAATCCAATGGACTAGCTGATGGGCCATCACCAAAGAAAGCTTGGCACGAAATCATTTCATGCAGTTGCAAGACGTCAGCGGAACTGCATTCGCATTGGTAAGAAAGGTTGGTACAGCGGCGACAGACTTGAAAAACACACCACACTGAATGTTTGTCTTAACTTCGAAGCGCTGAAAAAAGGGAAGTAAGTTATTGTTTGAGGGAGAACCACGATGGAATGATGGTCAAAACCTCCTTACATCATTCACGTCTCGATTTATCCTTTGGAAAAAATCAAGGAACGTCATTTTGGAGTTCACCATTGTGCCTACCTACCTTACCTATCAGCGAGCCTATCAGTTATTGTTATTACCAATAAAAACTAAGGTGGCATGGCGAATGAATGCAACCACGTGTTTTTTTACTATACTATTGGGTCAGTGGTACTTTGCATATTGATGAAGATGATCGCATTGTTTTACTTAAAATCAAAAACAGAAATTTTTGGAATAAGCGTAACTAGTGACTATTTGGAAAATTGCGACTGCTTTGATTTCGATCTCGCGAAGATAAAAACCCAAGCACGTATTCTCGATGAACTGAGGTAAGCTCGAAAGTAAGTTGCAGAACGTCAAATCATGACCCTAGATCTCTCATTATAGACTTCTCATTTCAATTATGCTTGGAGATTGTCAGCCCACTTTTTCAAATGTTTTAATCAATAAGGTACCAGTAACCATCCATCAGGTTCGCAATTTCAACTTCAAAAGCTTCAAGACCATCATATTTGAGTTCCTCGTCTTCAAAAACATTGGAATCGACACCTTAACAGATGGTATACGTCAATTATCATAAAAGTAATGTACAAAAATGGATGAAATATTGGTCGAAGTTGGCGTTGCTAAGGGGGGCTAAATAGGGCCTAATCGGTTGGGGTCTCTATCTGGAAATATTCTTTAGGGTCCAAATATTAACTTGAAAAAATAAAATTGCTTTTAGCCCATTGTGCACAATTGTTACAACTTGCCGCCGGACTATAATGTTTTCCGTAACATCCATAGAGACTCACACCAATAAATCATAGTTCATTTCAATTGCTGTTAGCAGTTGATACATCCGAATTCCACGCAAATCGTGATCGAGAAAATATTCAGATTCCATCAATTCCTTCTTTGATGAAGTAGTGTGAAATTTTCCGTCAAGAAACTGTCATGTCGGTGCTTTACACTGACATGATTTTTGCGTCAATTAATTCATGATAATCTGTTTCTGGCTGACATCTTCTCTACAGTTGACCCTGGGCAAACCACCCGAGTATTCACGCCTGCAACCGGCAGTCGGCATTGTGTAGAAGAGAACCGACAGCGCAGTCAGGGAGACGGATGAAGTCAGGAACGTACCGGCGTAGGGCGTGAAATGTGTTAATCACAACCGCACTTGCGTTGTGGTCAAGACAGAGTCCCGATCAACCATGTGCTTGCCGGGCCCAGTGTTTAAACGGACCGACCGGACCGTCAAACATCTGAGCACCACATTGTGGCTTCGTGGGTCCAGATGATGTGGAAGGGATACAATAAGTCACACAGCGAGGCTCACATGGCAGATGGAACTACTCTTTCAACTTCCGTCAATAAATTAGAGTCTGTTGCAGCAAGAGATTGAGGAATAACTTGGCGTTGTAAGACGGGCATAAGAGAATAACAGCGCTTCGTTGCACTACCTGTGTTGCCACCTTTCTTGGATTTTTTTTTAAATTTTAATAAAAAATATAATGAAGAGCAAAACAAAAACGACAACGAATTGTCCCACAACATATCGTTGTCAGCAAAGCGCGTGGTTGCTCCCGTGGGGGTTCTGTCACGTTGGGTTCACAACTGTCCTGGGAGAATCATATAATGGAGTTATTAGTAAGCTAGCCGTGAAATTTTTTGTCATCTGGCAGATAAAAGGTAAAGTCAGTCTGTATGTAATCAGGACTTATTACTACAGCTGTGTCTACTCTGATTAAATTACGGACTGCTTTGTTGGGGGAATGGCAGAGGATTCGATGAATTATTTATCATGCAAAAAAAAATCATTCGAAATATCTTGAGCCTGAAACGCGATGAGTCCTGCAGCGGACATTTCATGGAACATGGTTTTCTGACCGTTCACTGTATGTATATTTTCCAGTGTGTTTGTAATGTTCACCGTAATTTGTCATGTTTTCAAACGCGTGGGTCATTAAACCCGACCCTGTAAGAAATGCCGATAAACTTATGGAGTGTAAGTCGGCTGGCGCTTTGGGTTGTGGCACGGCACTGTCGCAGCCGGTTGGGTCGGCCACCCCTCTGAGTTATGCTGGCGCTGCCTCAAAAACTAAGGCTAAGGTGGTTATAAGGTCTAAGACCGCAAATGTTCCAACCTCCGAACTCAAGGCTGATATTCTGAAGAAAATTAACCCCGTAGAAAATGATATTAACATCAGCGAGGTTAGGGATCTGCGCAATTCGGGTATACTGATAAACTGCAGTGACACCGCGGACCGTGTAAAACTTTTGAAGCTTGCCGAGGAAAAACTTAATTCTGATTATAATGTTCGCGGGCTCAAATCAATTCAGGCCCCCGTACAATTCTCAGCCTCAGGTTCGCATTGTAGGAGTTACGCAGGATCTTGAGGAGGGCGAATTTATCCGCTTTCTCAAGGCTCAGAATCGCTCAATTTTTGCGGAGGACTCGAAGTGTAGCTTGATTAAGTTCGCTCCTACTAAGAGTAACAAAAATTTTTTCCAAGCGACAATTATTGGTGTTGATGCTGACACCTACAGAGCCCTCATCCGCTGTAAACATGTTATAATAGGTTCTGACAACTGTATAGTAGAGATGGGTCGTTATTTGGATAACGTTATTTTGGAACGTTATTTGTTAGGAACGGAACGGAACGTTATTGCATCTGAAATAACGCGTTATCACGTTATCACGTTATTAGGTAATTGGAATTGGGTATACGGTATACCTACGTCGTGAACGTATTGCTCAATCAATCTCCATGCCGATTTAAATACTTACAGGTTCCAGTTCACAATACCTAACGATAACAATTCGGCCATATAACGTAACAGCTTGCATTGGGGAGTTTGCGTTCACATGTACGCACGACGTAACGTAACTTCTAACGTGAAAATTGGCGAGTTTGTTATCTGCAATTCCTTAGTTACAGGGGAGTTTTCACGTTCTACGTTGCGTTACGTCGTACGTTCAATGAAATCGCAAACTCCCTATTACAACAGATCAACAGAAAGACAAGACAGTCAAGTCAAGACAAACGCACAAAACGAGGCATAAAATAACAGTTGTGAATTGAATTCAGCAGTTTGCGTGCACACGTACGTATGACGTAACGTAACTTTTAACGTGAAAATAGACGAGGTTGCCATTTGCAATTCCTTAGCTACAGGGGAATTTTCACGTTCTACGTTGCGTTACGTCGCACGTTCCATGAAATTGCAAACTCCCATTTACTTTGAATTTCACGAATAACGTGAAAAATTGAAGTAATAAATATAACGACCACTAGGCAGGCAATCCGCAATAGAATAGGCACATATGGGTATTGGAATTTCCATTTTTCCGCCAGGGTATACGTTATTGGTAACGTTATTTTGGAACGTTATTAGTTGGTAACGATAACGAGTAACGCGTTACCAAAAACTATACGTTATTCCCATCTCTACTGTATAGTATACGACGCTATCTCTGTACTGCGATGTTTTAAGTGTAACTCTTTCCACCATGGCTCGGCAAACTGCGATAACCCCGTCAGTTGTCCCATATGCGCTGGCCCACATGATTTGAAAAGCTGTGAAGCCAAGGTCAGACAGTGCTGTAACTGCATTTCTTTGAAAAACAAAAAGAGCATCGATATAAAAACTGATCATGCCGCGTTCGAATATAACAGCTGCCATGCTTACGGCCTGGTGGCTGACAGGCTGAGGGAGAAGTTGCTCGGTTCTGTTGCCGGATAGCAATTAGCGGTCAATGCGGCTGATGCCTCGCAGCTGTCCTCCCCTCCGTTTCTACCTGATTCTGGCTCCATTCTGCGACCTGGCCCTTTTGTCTCCTGCTACTACCAGAACGTCAGGGGGTTGTGCTTGAAGGTTTATGAGTTGTCTCGGTCGGTATCGTCGATGTCTCACATTGACGTGTTTGTCTTGACTGAAACTTGGCTCAATGATGGCGTATGTGATGGCGAGCTGTTTGATCTGCGTAGCTTTTGTGTTTTCAGGTGCGACAGGGATTTTTCATCTACTGGATCTTCAAGGGGTGGTGGTGTGCTGCTGGCTGTGGGCAGTAACCTGGACTCATCGGTGATTAATATAAAATCTCTTGATTTGTTTCCTCAGGAATTGTTCTTTGTTGACATCCTGGGGGTCAAGATTAAGGTCAATTTCCGTACTGTTTACATTATTGTGATCTACATTCCCCCATCTACTGCTCCCCATCATTATGTTGCCCTCTTTGATTGTATTATGTCTTTACCATTCCTCAGCGGAACCGAGGAATTGGTCATCCTGGGTGATTTCAACATTCCCGAATACTCTGAGGACACTCCGTCTTTGAAGCGTGTCGCGTCCGACAATCTTGTTAGTTTTTTTGACCTTGAGCAATACAACACCGTTCGGAATGGCATGGATAGGACGCTGGACTTGGTTTTTTCCAATGCGGTGTTGCGGGTTTCCGAGTCTGCCATTGCTGTTTTGCCTCAGGATAGCCATCATCCGGCCCTGGATGTGCTGTTGTCCGTCAGCCTTGCAAGAAGTAGGGGTCCGATCGGCGTGGGCAAGGGTGAGTTCAACTTCAGAAGGGGTAACTATGCTGCGCTTTACTCCGATCTCGCTTTGGTCGATTGGACTTTTCTTTGCGGATGGAAGGACGTTGACACTGCTGTTGAGGCTTTTTATTCCAAACTGTATACCTTGTTTGATAAGCACATACCTTTGAAGAGGCAGCCAACCCGCAAATATCCACCATGGTTTAACGGCAGAATTATCTCTTGCATTAAACGGAAGGACAGGGCGTGGAGGAGGTTTTTGAGGAGTGGAAATGATGCTGACCTGGCTCGCTTTAGGGAGTTGCGTGGGCTTCTCAAGCGTGAAATCGACATCAGCTATAAGAGCTTCCTCATCCGTATCGAGAGGGACATCGTCCATAATCCGTCAGCCTTCTGGAAAAACATCAACTCTAGAAGGCAGTGTGGAGACATTCCACCAGTGATGGTTCACGATGGCATCGAGTACAATACGCCTCAAGGCATCGCTGACGCTTTTGCGGCGTGGTTTTCCTCCGTTTTTGTGAGCCCCTCCTATACATCGCCTCGACGGCCTGCGTGCGCATTCCCTGAGTCCGGTGGTTTGTTGATTGTCATTGTGATAGGTGAGGGTGACGTTCTTGATGCTTTGAGAAAACTCAAGGCCGGAATGACAACTGGTCCCGATTCTGTGCCTGCCTTTCTCATTAGGGACTGCTCCTCAGTTTTCGTGAAGCCTCTGACCAACATGTTCAATCTGATATTGAGAACATCCATATTCCCTGAAATATGGAAACGTACACGTATTTGTCCAGTTCATAAGAAAGGCAATAAAAATGAAATGTCAAATTATAGACCAATCTCCCTCTTGAGCAACTTCAGTAAGGTCTTTGAGACTGTGCTGCATTCCTTTCTCTATAATCATACCTCCAGGTTGTTGTCTCCAAATCAGCATGGTTTTGTTAGGGGACGCTCAACTGCGTCCAATCTCATGTGTAAGACCCAGTTCATCGGTGGTGTGCTTGATTCTGGTGGTCAGGTGGACGTTATTTACACCGATTTTTCAAAGGCTTTTGATACCCTGGACCACGACAATTTAACTGCATAAGTTATACGCCTTTGGCTTGTCCCCTTCGTTGGTCAGGCTCTTGAAATCATACTTATGTGACAGACACCTGTTTGTTCAGCATAACGGTAGTAGGTCTAGTGAGTTCTTTCAGCCATCGGGTGTGCCACAGGGTTCTAATCTTGGTCCTGAGCTTTTTGATATATATGTTGACGACATAGTAGCTAATCTATCTGTGAAACATTTATTATATGCCGATGATCTAAAGATGTTTTGCAGAATTGATGATCGCGCCGACTGTCGGTTACTTCAGGCAAATCTTGATATGGTTGATGAGTGGTGCAAAGCTAATTTTCTGTCAATAAATGCCTCGAAGTGCTACGTACAGTCTTACACTCGGAAGCGCAACCCAACTTTCTATGACTACAACCTGGGCGCGTACACTCTTTCTAGACCTGGCAGCGTCAGAGATCTTGGTGTTTGTTTTGACCCAGAGCTTTCCTTCAGAATGCACATAAACGATGTCGTCAAATCGGTGTTCAGCAGTCTGAGTTTTGTCATCCGAAACTCAAGGGACTTTGCGGATGTCGCTACGCTTCGTCTGCTGTACTGCACGTTTGTCAGGTCGAAGCTTGAGTATGCTTCTATTATTTGGAGCCCCCTATATAAGACTCATATCAACAGCCTAGAGAGAGTGCAGCGAAGATTTTTGAAATTTCTGTCCTTCAGGTTGGACAGTGTCTATCCTCCTAGGGGTTTCCCTAACAGTGAGCTGCAGAACAGGTTCCACTTACAGAGTTTGAACAATCGCAGGGCTGCCCACTCCGTTATTTACCTGCACAAGATTCTTTTTGGGGGAGTTGACTGCGCTGAGATTCTGAGCAGGATTGACTTTCGCGTGCCTGGTGCTCATTTGAGATCAAAGGCCTTTTGCCAGAACAAATCTTATGGCATCTTCTCCTCTCAGCAGGATGTACTCAAATCACAGCTTGATCGAGGGTGACGTCGACATCCTGCTCTGCACTCCTGCTTCTGTATAATATGCTGCCTTCTCTAAACTCGACCTGTAATTGGGCTCTGGCCTGTTGGTCGTTTTAATCACTAATAATAATAATAATAATAATAATAATGATAACTGGATATCGTTGGAGCAAGAACTGAGCAATTCAACAAAAGCACGCAAATCTTATCTTTGAAAATGTTCAATCACTTGCCGTTGGAGATTAGAGATGCAAGAACTTTCTCCATATTTAGAAGTAAAGTCAAACACCACTTGCAGTCTAATGAGTTCTGTACACTTCAAGATTATTCTAAAATTCAACCGGCTCAGTGAGGTTCGCAGGCTTATTCTCGTCCTATGGCTATGTATCGTAATTGTTTATTTATTTGTCACATTGTGAAGTTTATCCATATGTGTTTCTTTGTATCAAGTATGTCCAATGTCCCTACATACCGTTTTGACAATTTCTTACACTATTTATGGTCCAAAGAGAAAATAAAGATTTATTTATTTATTTATTTATTATTCTTGCCACCGAAGTACATTTGTGATTTGCTCCGCAGCAAACGTAACTACCTCGTTCTTGCAACCAGGCAATAGGGACGAAACACGTATCTGTGCAGTTCTGGGGCCTATTCCATAAAGCTACTCTGCAACTTTTCACTTTTCACTTGTTCAAATTCAGAGGAGTTGCTACGAAAATTCTGCCTAGCAGCTCCCGTGTTCGTAACATGGAAAATTATGTCCATACAATACGCTCTACTAATGATGAATTTTCTTTTAATTGTTATTTTGTAATGCATATAGACACTGAATAGGTGAACCTTAGATTTTCCTTGAAATTTCTGGTGAAAGTAACAATCAATTTTCTTAATTTGTTATATAGTCTTGCTAAATTTAACTCGTGGTATGAATTATTAATCGATGATATTTTCGATTGGAATCGATGCTGCTCATTCAACTCCTGCTACGCACTGATTATCATACCACTTGTTATATTATTACTGACTATATTTTATTACTGACTATATTTTATTTATGATGCTGCAATCCATCACAAGTGGAATTGTAAAAAAAAAGACTGTCTAAGTCGAGGTCTAAGTGCACAGTTTAGGTACCTCACCCACCTACCGCTACCAGTTGAACATTATGCGAAACTTCGAGCAGCATGCACGCTCAAGCTTTCATCTCGTTGCCTCCTCCCTGCAATATTGTCGGGATATTCCTGAGGCTTGGAGGGCTTGGAGGAGCCGATAATACGGCTTTGCTCAAATAAAACATAGACATAGGATTCGATCTCGGCAATGTTGCCGAGCCAGAGAGACAACACAATGGGAGAAACCAATAACGGCGCTAAGACATCGCAATGAATCTCGGATGGAACGCCTACCCGAGCGTAAATGCTTTACAAAGAAGTATTTATTAATATTGAACTTGATCCGAAAGAGATATCAGACATTTACAATGAAATACAGCCGGCCACGAGATTAAAACAATAAAACACCGAGGATGCGTCCCAGCACTCCCAGCAGCCTCCATTCGGATTTCTTTCCGCCGGAGAAACCTCTTCAATTACTGGAAGCCACATTCAAGTGGTAATCGTTCTGATTGGAAGCCACGAGCCACCAAATTAGGCTGCAGCGATTGTGTTGTATAGATTCAATTTGTTTTAGAGGCAATCCGTGAGATGTCCCAAGGAAAAACCCATGAACAGAGTGTGCTATGAATATACCTGTTTATCCTTCAGTAACTATGAGACAAATTCAAGTGAAATGTACAAGCAACCAGTAATACAATTTCACGGTATTTTGTCATTTTTCAATAAGGTAGTGCGAGAAAACCCCTTTTCCTAAATTAAATCAATTAGCTGTGATACCTTCATTGACCCTACGTTATGTTTTTTGTTGTGCCGTAGATTTTTATTACTTTCACCTGGGTCATTTAAATCAATTACACCTACTTCGATTTTCCAGTTATGCCCTTATACCCCTGTCATGCGAGTAACCTCAGTCCTTTGAAAGAGGATAAGTTGAATAAATGTTTTCGTTCAACAAGTCATTTAACACCATACCTAATCTTCATAACGAATTAATCAAACATCGCCAATTTAATTGAGTTAATCTTAGTTATTCATTACATAATTTTCAGACGTGCTGAAACCAGCTAACAATAGGAATTAGTTGATTCAAGCTTACATTCGGTTCCTGAAAGAAAAGTACACTCTAACTATGTGCGGAACCTCACTACTAATTAGCTCGACCCGTTCAATTTGATTCCGTTCTCATTCTTCTTGATTTGCAGAACTATTGATGAACCTGTTTTCTAACGCACTCGAGTTTTAATCCCCTGCTCAATTGATTGATACTTCGTCAAGTTTTGATTCCAACCCTTTCTTCCTCCTCGCCCTTTTTTCATTTGTACGAAGATAAAATTTCGATTATTCAACTATACTTAAAGAGATATGGTTGTTCGCTAAGTTTTGTCTTGGTATTTCGAAATTATAGCCATTATTTTGATTATTGATCAAATAATTTACATAAAAAATTAGTGTTCACATTCCACAAATTTATATCTGGCTGGTGTTGTAGTTTGGAACTTACAGACTTACCCAGCAGCTCTATTCCACGCTGGGTTATTTAACTTCACGCAAATCTGCAATCAGGTGTACAATTTATCGCGGTGAGCCTCTAATTAAGTAGCCTGGAAAAATGATGTTATGTTCATTTCTGTCTAGAAGTGTTTTCGAAGTGACACTGAATTTTCTTGGCACAGTTCAAGGGGTTCTTTTTTGGGAACTCAACCTTATTGCTTATAAATTCTTTGTCGTGCGAATAGGGTTGAATATATTGTTCTATTTTATGGGGGAAGATAACGCGTGATCGAGATTGTCACCCAGAATTGATCCAAATACTCGTATATATCCGGAGCTACATATTTAATTCTTTTTTATTTATATAATTTCAAGCTACCCATCACAGTAGTAACTATTTCACTTATTAGCGAGGTAACTACCTATTGCTTATTGTTCTCCAAATTTCAGTATAACTAGTAGATTTCAATTCTGTTGGTTATAAAAAGGCACCGATAAAACTATAAGCTGAGGGCGAGGGTATCGTCCATCGTAGACCATGGATAGATATCTTGATCCGCTTGCTTTTTTCTTCTTTTCGATAGAGCTTTGGCCCCAATCGAGGTTCCAACCTACTAGGAAAGTATATCGTGAATCGGTACTGCAGGCCAAAAAGCTCACAAGGTATTTGCTTCGAATAGAATAATGTGGTCAAGCAGGTATGGCAGAGCGCGGTGTTCTTCGTTTTATCGAAGGGATGGAGGGTATATAGCGGTATAGCGTTTCCCTCTATAAAGTGGTAAAATTGGGTCTTCCAATTTATACGTAACATTCGCTGTACTAGGTATGTTCCGGAACAAATATTATGAATATGCGCCAGTGTTGATTGAGTTGATTGTTCAATTAAATTTACATGGGTCACGGGAATATAGTCGGGTGAAGTAGGTAGGTCGGTTATTCCGGCAGGAGCCTGCATCCACAGATTCCGAACGAGTGGCTCACAAGCCAATAAATCGAGTCATGAATAATAACTGAAAAACTCTTTCTCTCTCTCTCTCTCTCATTCTCTGCACTCAGCACCACCCGCCTGCCTCTCTTTGCGCAATGAACTCGAAAGATAATAAATAAGAAACATCAAAAACGCTGAAATGCTTATTTTATTTACCCGGCAGCCAGCGCCCGCAATTTATTTGGCATCAAAAGTCAGGAGAATCCAAACAAGGGAGTTACAAAGCCAACCCTATTATCTCGGAAGCTTTTTCGGAAGCGCCTATAAATAATAACTAATGCTTTCTCCTCACGTAACTAATCTATGAGAACAGGAACGCCAATAACTGCCAACTCATCAATCCCTCCTGCCGCCAGGCAGCTAGGCTATAGCATCAAGCACAAGCACAGGGAAAAAGACCTCGCCCATTAAAAATTCAATCTCGTTAGGTGGGGTGGAGGTGGTGCAGCAGAATGAAGGTGGCGGAAACTTCGTGGCAGCTTATTAAACAGAAACCTGGCACAATTGATCACTTGCGTGAAGTTCAAATTACGCAAGATATAAAAAAAAGTAGACCGACTACAAATTGTAAAGTGTTACCCGCTGCGGCTGCAACCCGAGTTGGAATTGAGTTCGGATACTCAATTTTTATTGAGGACACCACATTTGGGCCTTGATTGATAAACCTACTTAAAGGCAAATGGATGCATATAATGCAGTATAAGTATAAAGCAGTTTGCTTATTCATCAATTCTGACACATGCCATTAAAAAAAATAATAGTTGCAACTGGTCTGGACCACAGCCAATGTTCGTACAATACTAACTGGGAAGTTTTGATTCCTCAGTAATATCTTCGTAAATTTAGTTTATGTGAGAAAACCTTGTTTAAGTTTTGCCTCTCCCATAAATACCTAGTCAATTCAACTGGTGGCGAAAAGGCCCCACTGGTACATAGTTGCTTTAGCTACTTTATCTATCATAATACCTTCTTATCCTTGGTACATAATGTATACTATTTTTAATTACCCATGAAGGAGATATTAAAACCCATCCTACATTTCAAATAGCAGTTTTCAGCCTTATTTTCATTGGGGCCCGAGGGACCTGTGTACGAAATATATTGAGGTTTACCACAACAACCATACAAAACATGTAAAATTCAAGAGCTCCGCTACAGATACACATTTATATTCAATTGACCTTCCAAATTGGCCTTGTGAGGAGGGACACGGAGCGCAGTCAGTCCACTGATCAAATTGAGTGAGCATAAGTATACTGTGCTGCGTCAATATTTGCATCGAACCTCCAGCAGCTTGTCTTAACGATCTGTCTGTTCAGTAAACACTAATTCGTCTGAGTGGATGCTCCACTGCCAGAAAATTCCATTAAAAAGGCCTATACGTCTTTGGGAAAACATTGCTTTTATTTTGTCCCGGAGGGATTTGTCAATTACATTTAAAATCACGCCGATGCATCTTCCCGAATTGAATACAAGCCGCACGAATCTGTTTTCTTTGGGAGACAGCCCACAAATCTTTACCAGCATTCGATAAAGAACTGGCTTTTAAGCGAGCCAAATAATTAAATAGGGCCTTTGGATGTCGGCCATCAGGCGGCAGGCAGTGATTTTGCGAGAATTTGAAACGCCCTCGATTCAGAAAAACACGTTTTTCAATCATTGCAGTGCTTATTTGTGAATATCTAGGCACTAAAGTTGACCAGTGCAAAAATGAATATGATGTTAAACGGACTAATTTCTTTATCAGTGACGGATTTACTTACTTACTTACTACTTTTGCTTTGACACTTTAGTAAGAGAATACCGAAGTCGAGTCAGAGAATATGACAGCTTAGTGAGAAAATATCGCGGTCGCGTCGTAGAAAAGTGGATTTTTGTCACGCTATCATATTGTTACGAATTTGCATCAAAATACTTCAATGATTGAGAGACAAATGTCTGAAAAAACTATTATTCATGATTGCGTTCTACTATTTACTGTTCACATAGACTATCGTACTTGAACATCGCACTTCGAAGTCTTCTCAGTTGTTGTTGTCGATTGGTCTCAGCCAATTCAACTCAGCTCTCCAATGCTTTGCGGTTCCTTTGTACAATCATCCTCTTAGTTCTGCTGCATTGCGAAAAACTCCGGGCCTGGAGTCTCAAAGGTTCTCGTCGTTTCTATTCCGGCATATTCCGTCTGCGAGAGCTCTAGAAGCCTATTGGCTTCGCAAATACTCCGGCGAGCTCTCGATGCACCGGCAATTGTGCGGGGTGTGTCTTATTTCCGCGTTGTAGTCTCTAGGGAATCTTGTAAATCTTAGGCAGGACTGGGCGGTATTCCAAATACATACATTTGAGTATTTTGTATTTTGTATTTAAATACATTTGATTGAGAAGTATTTGTATTTTGTCTTTTGGAATAGTTCAGGCAGATAGTATTTTGTATTTTGTATTTAAAATACATTTTTTGGGGGAGTATTTTGATTTTCAAAATACAAAATACAAAATACATTTGTTTCCCACGCTCCAAAGTCTGTTTGGGATTCGATTGTTTCAGACATACTATACTTCACCGCATTGCCATTTCTTACTTTCGCACACTATCTGGGATCTATGATAAGTAAGATTACTTCTTTTCCGTTTTACTGGTGGGTACATCCTGTCAGCCACGAGAGGTTCCATGTCGGATGTCGGACAATATTTTGAAAAAGCTGGTTGCCCTCAAAGGAAGCAACATTTGTGATTTTGAAGAATTCATAAATGAAGTTGAAAATAGGCTTGGATATTAAGTTTTCTTTACTTTATGTTTGTTTTATTTGTCTTTTTATAGTTCCTAATAATTTACTTATTGTTGCGACTAAATCATTGAAATACCTGCATTTTCCGTTTTTTCAATAAAACTGTTGAAAAACGTATGTATTTTGTATTTTGAAGGCATTTCAAGAGGTAGTTTGTATTTTGTATTTCGACTATCTTGGATCGTGTATTTTGTATTTGTATTTAAATACATTTTTCGAAGTATTTTGCCCAGCCCTGATCTTAAGTAACAATACTGTTGATCTTTTCATGCGCTTGGACATAACAAATAGAGTGACATTATAACTAAGATGATCGAGCTCGAGTTACAGGCTGTTTTTGTTTAAGCGCGAAAATATATCAAGAATGAAAGATTTTCTCTTGGGGTAGATTTTTGGACACAAACAAGAAAAAATTCTAGGTATTTGCCGACCGACGTTTCGATTTAATCAACATCTTTTTCAAGGCTCATGACCTATTTACTTTAAATAATTATTGAATGAATTATAACTGACATTTTTGTGCAGTAAACTGCTTAACAAGTCAGGCAGGAATATATCAAGAATATAGGAAATTGAATGGAAATTTAGAACAATTATATTGTAGAACAGGCGAGCTTTCAATATTTACAAGCAAAATACCACAGATCTGCAAAAGCAGTAAGTCTAAGTACCCATATGGGTTTTGCAGATTTTGCGAAGATCAGACCAAGTTAGTGCTGATGTTACCTTTTCTGAACTGTGCTTGTAGCGTCTTCTAGAACTGCGCCAGGTGAATTTAGTGATGAACTTGAAACGACCCAAGCTATCTTCTTGTTTCCCTGAATGGGTAGGCAACCCATTATACTGGCATTTGATTCAACTTATTTGAATTAAATCACTTTTCCCGCTTTTGGAACCGCTTGGCCGATGATCATCTAGTATCAGGACGACATCCCGTTGTGCCTCTCTTCTTGTTGTTCGATTATAGAGCTCTCGAGATTGTTGAGATAGGTCAGACTACGAGTTTGAACACAATAAGACACAGTTTAAAATTTTAACATAAGAGCAATCTATTGACCTCTATGTACAATTCAAAATGTTCAAATAATGGCTCGCTCCTATACCTAGTCCTACCTTCACATCGCAGGCTAAATTATCTAAAAGATCTAACCCATTTCCGAAGAGATAACTTTCCCCTAAATATTTCAGACGTCCCAACACCCCAACCCTCCGACGAACACCTGACTCTACACACCTTGACCGACATTTAATTATGACTGGTTCTCGCGGTCCAAACTTCTTTTTGTGGTCAAATCAGATCCAACATTTATGTTAGTGTTAGAGGTTATATTAGGGTTAGGCCCGGCTTCTAGACACTGAAAAGAGAAGAGTGACTTCGACCACGAGTGCCATCCAAGATTTGTGGGCTGGTGTATGTATGGTAGCCCACCTTATTGTGACATTCTTTTCAAAGGCTGTTGCTTTTTTTTGGGCCATGGTCTCTTTTGCCCGTTTGGAAAGGATTGGATATGGCTGCCTTTGTGGGGGCCTATTCCCTTATTTCACCGTGAGTCGCCCCCAACGCTTAGAAAGATTCCCGCGGTTGCGCGTGTCTATAACCGGGAATGTTGAACCGAATTTCACCCTTCCAAAAACTTCCAAACCGATGGTGTCCGCGAAACAAATACTCAAGTCAAGGTATAAATTTAAGATGGAGAACGTTTGAGCACGCCCCGTATACGCGTTAGTTCGTTGTTGTTCAGCAATTTGTGAGAGAAGGCCGCAGCCAGGAGAAACAAAACGCAGAGAATTGACTATACAGGGTGTTCGCCGAAAAGCCGATACGAAGAGGCGTCGAAATAATATTTGCCCTAACACGAAGTAATCGCCGTCGACACAATTCCTGATCAAGCCCTAATAACAATTCATTTTTACAAAGTCCCTATCTGGCGTTGTTGGGTACCGAATTGAATTCATCAATTTCGAATAAGAGCGTTTTCATTCCCGTAACAAGCTTTACATGGAAATATCCGGAACTGTCGTGGCGCTAAAACAAAATCATTAGTTGCAAGAAAGGGGGGGGGGTTCCATCAATCAGATCAACAATTGCGACTCTACGGCAGGGTCCGAACCCCGATACAAACGCAATTCTATTTTTCCGATTACTTGATTTTTCACGTAGTTCTCAAAATTTACATTTTCCAAATTACTAGGAGCTCCAGACACGCAGAGGAAGCTCACCCGCGAGTTTCCAGATCTAACCCACTAGATCCGGTGCTCTGAGTACCGCAGTCACAAAACCAAGTCCAGAGGGCCCAAGAGCACGAATACCTTTCTATGAAGGTATTCAACAAAGGACGAGGCTTGACAGTGGCTGTACCTGACGGCAGACAGTAGCGCAGATACCAGCACGTGCAGGCAGATTCAGAACGCACGCGTGAGCCCCATCATACATTTTTCACGACAAAGCCTAACTGTAAGCAACTATCCCAACTCACCAAGACTAACCTCCCGCCCGTCGAGGTCATCACTCCGCCACACGAGATACCGAAACGAGAGACCTCATTTCTCTCGGGCCTGGTTCATTTAGGGGTTTCAACTCGACATCCTCGAGGTGGGCTAGAACTCATCGTCAAGGGAACGCGACTCAGCATTCTGGAGGGGGTTCGAAACACTTCGTCAACGGGTCCCAACTTTACGACTTGGAGAAGGGTCGAAACTCAACACCGGAAGGGCTTTGGCACATCGACCTGGAAAAGGGCTGGAACTCGTCGTCGAAGGGCTCTGACTCTACACCTGGAGGCGGGTCAAGACTCAACGTCCAAGGGCTCTGACACGACATCCTAGAGACGGGTTGCAACTCAACGGGGGAAGCAACTCATCAGTCTCTCGGAGGGTCAAAACTCAACCTGGAGGGTTCTCGACTCAACGTGCCCCCAAGGGGACCAAAACACGTCTCCGAAGGGTTCCAGCTCGACTTTCTCCAGGGGGCCTTTTAGACACATCAGCCAGGGGAAATCGACTCGTCATCCTCCAAGTGGGCTGGGGCTCATCATTGGGGCTTCGACGCTTCGGCCTCTAGGAGGGTCGCGACACAACATAAACGGGTTCTTACTCAGCTTCCTCGAAGGGGACTAAGACTCTTCGCTAACAGGCCCGCAGAAGCACTCGGCAACGGACGTGACAAGTCGGGAGCGGACGGCAGCCCAGGAGGATTGGTCCAGGTACCACGGTCAATCTCCGGCGATATCCTTCATTCCCAGCAATTCGGAATATTTTTTTCGGATTCAAAACGACCGCGAACGGCGTATAGACAGCTCAAGTAATTTGAGAGCGCGCTGGAATGCGACCGGCGGTGCTAGCACGTGAGAACCGGATGATGGCGGGCGGCGAGCAGCAGCGCGGAGCGTCAACACAGCAGGAGTACGGGCAACTGGCTGGTTTGAGGTGCGGGTGCTTTACTTCATATGCACCAATTCACCATTTCATCGGACGCCGAGCAAGGACGGTTATTGAATTGATGAGGAGCAAGTAAATTATGTTGTAGAGCTTCGCGGGATTTACACGAATGAATTAAATAACCAGCGACATCTTTCAATGATGCCTTGACTCTGAATATTCACATTCTCATACCTCGATTTCGCGGCTTTGAATTATTTTCCTCCGGATTATTTTCGGCCCGCCAAATGCGGGTGGCTTCATACTCAATTACATCTTCTCTTTTTCTGATGGCGCATCCACCATTTGCGGCAGTAAACGGGGTTCGTCGTTTATCGTCTATTGAGGTCTCCAATGTGATGCATTTGTTCATACTTAGCTTACCAGCACTAGCGGGAAGGTATCCCTTTGGTGAAAATTGGCAATTGGCCATGCTGGGCCCAGAAGGTGCAAGTAGTGATACAACTTCCTTCAGAAATAACAATGGGAGAATCTGCTACACGAACAGCGCCTAGCCGAGAAATGAATAATCTTCTAGAAGGACAGAGAAAAGGATTGGAAATTCTTCAGGAAGAGCAATAGACTCGACGAGAAACAAAGCGTCAGGAAGACAAGGAAGAATTGCAGAATCTGTCTAGAAGAACAGAAGAAGAAGCGACTGGAAGAAAGGCAAGAAATATCAACGGTTGTGGAACAACAAACGCGGTATTTCGACAGCAATGTGAGAAATCTAGAAGACAAAATGGGAGCGGTGAAAGGCAGTACCAAGCAGGTCCAGGGAACTGCAGCTAGAGCTACGCTGGTCACGTCGGCAAGTATCCGTCGTGTGAAGCTGCCAAATTGCGATGGAGAAAGCCCATGGACAACCTATAAGAGGCAGTCTGAGGCTGCTGCCGAAGCAAATAAGTGCAGCAAGGATTACAAAGCTACAGCATTAGTCCTGGCTCTCAGAGAGTTGGAGCTGCTACAGAAGATTCCGGAAAGCGAACGGGAGGACTCTGCGATTACGAAAAAATCGTGTGGGTGAGGCTTCTCCCCACAGCGTCCCCTTCCGTTAAACAATCCTTCCGTCGTCATTAGCAAACCGGCAAAACAAAGAAAACTTGGCTCGCCACGATCCCTCCCTTAAACACTCTGAGCTTCTTCTCACAGCGACCCCCCCTTTGAACAATCCTGGTCACGGCACCACTCTGTGATGGTACGCCCACCCCTTTCCCAATGACATTTTATATGTTTGGCCTGCGCTCGCCTGAACCCTTCGTTGTGCCAGCTTGTGTAACACTTCGGTCCGCTTTTGCTTATGAGGGAAACGTCTCAAGACTGACAGAATGGACAAAACGACACACTTTGAGCAAAATGAACAAAAATAATTAAAAAAAAAAACACTAACAAAATATGTCAAACTTTCAGTCAAAGAAAAAGGTGAGTGACGGACTCGGAAAATGGCACACAGTGGAAGAACCCGGTCAAAGAAACCACTGGGTTGAGCCCAAAGTAAGAGGACTTTCAAAATGTGTGACAAATGAATGACAAAAACTCTCTGATAATTCCCGGTATTCAATTTAAGTAATTATTACTGAAACAAAATCGCAAAAACATCAGTAAACAGTGCATAACAAATCAACATTGCAAAATTAAATCATCAACAATGCATAAAACCCAAAACAAAACAAAATAGGGGTGGTTGGTAGGATCCTAGAAGAGTCCCTTCACTGGATATCTGACAAAAATAGCAGCGAGCATTCACAAAAAAGACATAAAAGACATTAGAAGTCACCAAAGATGGCGGACAACGACATTTGAATGAAAATCGAAGCGAGTCACAACAAATGCAGACAAAAAATACGACGCACAAGAATTATTACAATCAAGTGAGCACATAACAATCAAATGATACATAAAATTACTGATCTGACCATAGAACTAATGACATAAAATTCGTTAAGGATTAAATTGAGAAGTTGAACAGAAACACGAATTGACAGCGTACAAAATGACTTTTTACAGGTCTTTACAATCAAGTGAGCACATAACAATCAAATGATACACAAAATTACTGATCTGACCATAGAACTAATGACATAAAATTCATTATGGATTGAATTGAGAAGTTGAACAGAAACACGAATTGACAGCGTACAAAATGAATTTTTCATTGAAATCATCAGCAAAATTCAAATGACTTGGGTTCTTTTCTCAAAACACCTAAAACAGGACTGACAGAATTGCCAAAATGACACGCAATGGACAATATGAACAAAAACAACTGAAAACACAAGAACAAAATATGTTTAACTGTCAATCAAAAAAAAAAGGAAAATGACGGATTCGGAAAAAGGAACTCAGTGAAAGAATTCGCCAAACAAACCCCTGAGTTAGGTCCTTAGAAAAAAACTCTGTTCTTATGAATAACAAGAACCAATAGAATCATTATTATTATTCTCTTGGGTTTAGGTTCCTACCCCTTGCACTGAAACAAGAGTTGATTGTGCCCCTTGGATGTTTACTTCATAAGCCCCGTTGCTTCGAAGAAGTTGAGTTCAAGACTTATGGGTTTGGTTGTTATCTCCTCTGGTTCTATACAGGGTGATTCACCACCAAATGGACATAGCTTAAGGGTAGGTCCAGTTTCTCCAGACGAACCAGGATCTGGTTTTGAAAGGACCCCGCACGTTTTCTATGAAAAAGTGGTTTTGGTGAATTTGGCTAAATTTTTTATATGTTGTAGATCTTGATTCAAGACATATATTCCTGGAAAATTGGACCCCTCCTATGAACAGTTTTTTCCTTACACCACCCCCAATAAGGCCAAAATTAGGAGTAGTCTCAAATTTTTTGAAATTCATGAAACTGGTTCAAATCGAACTCGTGATCATGGGAATAATAATTGAAAAAATCCAAGTTGTGAATTGGAGTAGTTATCAAAGGGGTTGGAGATCGAAATTGAGAAAATAAATCAAAATTCCGAATTTTTTCATTCTTATAAAATCTGAACTAAATAATAATCGAGAAATAATTTTGGAAAATCTAAATCAATCAATTAAGGGCTATTCTGAATGGGGCTGGGGGTCGAAATCAAAAAAACGCAGTGAAATTCTGGAATTTGCGGTTCCCATAATATATGATTTTACGAGCAATGGGGAAATTGCTCAAAATAATCTAAACCAATGAATTCAGGTGTTATTAAGGGGGTAGAGGGTCGAACTTGAGAAAACAGTGGAGTTCTGGAACTTCCAGTTTATCTAGGATGATCTGGGCGAATGACAAAATGATAATACAACCAATGTGAATAAGGACTGAGTTCATCGTTTCTCGATCATCCTCACCCCTTACCCAGGTACTTGGGTACCAAGCTCTAGGTACAACCATTATGATACCTACCCACAACCACGATGAGGGCCGGGGGGAGGGGGGTGGAATCGAGACTACTTGCAACAGCATTATTAATTACAGTTCTCGAGAAGCTCTCCACGGTTCTGTGTGCTGTCCATCATATAGCTTGTGTCAAAAAAAATTGACTGGACTATCTTCTTTTAAATAAACATAAATCCTGCTTTTGGTCATTGGTTGATTCAATGAGATTCCAAAAATAGATCGATATTAGAAGTGAGGCTCAATTTTTCAAATCTGAATTTTCAGTTCTAAAGGGTCTTTCAATAGGAGTGATAGAACTTTGATAAGATTTTACTGTCATTTTTTGACATAAATACTCAGTATATCTTACAAAATCATCTTCTTTCAACAAGACGGGGCTACGAGCCACACAGGAGAAACCTTGGGACATGTTGGCCGGAAACTTCCAAGGAAGAACAATTTCGCGGAATGGTGATTTCAATTGGCCAGCGAGATCTTGCGTCCCTGGACTTTTTTCTGTGGGGTTATGTGAAGTCCCTGGTATACAAGAACAAGCCTAGAACCATTTAAGCCCTGAGAGACAGTATTGTGCGTGTTATTACTGAAATAATAATAAATTGGACTTCCCGTCTGCCCGCCGTTAGACAAAGTCGAGGAGGCCATTTACTAGATGTTATTTTCCACACATAATGTCAAAAACTGTTCTTTGTTAATTTTTTTAATTCCAATTTGAAGTTCTATCACTCTCACTGAAGGACCCTACCCCTACATTATGAATTTAAAGTTTCGGAATTTCTTCCTTTTTCTAGATTTTGACCACTGTCCTCTCAGTAGGTAACCATCTCAATTTATTGATTCAGATTTTTTTAAATTATTTCTCCATTACCCTATTCCTGGAATGCCAATTCCTTTACTCGATTTCGACCTCCGCCCCCTCGATAATTACTTCAATTCACATCTTATATTTTTTATTCTTCAACTTAATGTGAGCCAGTTTCATGAATTTTAAAATGCTTGAGACAAATTCTTATTTGGACAAGGACATGGTTGTAGGCAGATATTATGGTAGGTGGGAAAAGGGATGGTCGAGAAATGAAAAACTCAATCCTTATGCAGATTGGTTTTATTATCATTTTGTTATTCACCCAAATCAATTTTTAAATGAACTGTAAGGTCCAGAATTTCATTGTTGTCCTGATTTCGACCCTTTACTTCCTCAATGACACCAGAACTCATTGATTTAGATTTTTTTGAATTATTTTCTCAATAATGGGAATCACAAGTTTCGAAATGTTACTCCGTTCCCTTGATTTTGATCCCCAGCCCTCTTTAGAATAACACCCAATTGATTGATTTAGGTTTTCCAAAATTATTTCTCTATTATTATTCTGTTCAGATTTTATAAGAATGAAAAAATTCGGAATTTTAATTTATTTTCTCAATTTTGACCCCCAACCCCCTTGATAACTACCCCGATTCATAACTTGCATTTTTTCAATTATTTTTCCCATGATCACGAGTTTGATTTGGACCAGTTTCATGAATTTCAAAAAATTTGAGACTATTCCTAATTTTGGCCTTATTAGGGGTGTAGGGGAAAAACTGTTCATAGGAGGGGTCCAATTTTTTCAGGAATATATTTCTTGAATGAAGATCTACAATATATGAAAAATTTAGCCAAATTCACCGAAACCACTTTTCCATATAAAACGTGCGGGGTCCTTTCTATTAAGTTGTTCGTTTCGATTCATATACCCGTATGTTCGTTAAAATCATGAATTAGGGCAGGCTGTGAACTTCGAAACGTATGTCCAAAATGTATTCCATGACGACGGCTCATCATGTTGACATCAAATTTGAGTGATTATTGATAAATTCACGACATACGTTTTCACTTCCATAGCCTGCCCTAATTCATGATTTTGACGAACATACGGTATTTCGTAGAATTTTTTGACAAGCTGTATCTTCAGAACAACTCGATGGATTGAAATTTTGTAAGCTAACTCTTCTGTTGATAGCTGACACATCGCCCTATCAAACAGTTCAAAATTTCCAGGGCCGGCTTTGAAAAAAAAAACTCAAAAGCTTTTTTTCAAAAAAGACATTCTGTATGCATATTTTTCAAAATTCATTCTCATATTCAGAAACCACATGGAACATGCTAATGATATATGTAGTGAAAAAAACTGCTTGGCACCATTGAGTTAATAAAATTCTGATGATCCTGAAAATTTTTGAGGTTAGGATTTTTTGTAAATTGATGATTCAAAATATTTGCAAATGATCTATCATGGCCTTGAATTCCAACCGTTCCGTCAAAAAAATTGAAAGAGGAATTCCACGTTTTTTCGATAGCAAAAAAATTGTTCAGCAAAATTAAAAAAAAATTGTTACGTCCCTCAACTTCACTTCTTTCTCACATTGAGCTGAAATTGAGGGGCGTGAGATAAATTTTTCGAGAATTTTAATGAAATTTTTTGTTGCTCCTAGTTAGTTACTGGAAAACGTTGGAATTTTTTTTTCTGACGAAACGGCTGAAATTGAAAGCCAAGATAGATCATCTTCAAATATTTCAAATTATCAATTCACAAAAAATCCTAACCTTGAAAATTTTCAGGATTATCCAAATTTTATTGACAGCTCAATGGTGCCAAGCAATTTTTTTTGCGATACTTCTGGCATGTTTTATGTAGTTTCTGGATAAGAGAATAAATTTGAAAAAATATACATACAACGTCTTTTTTGAAAAAAACTTTGAAGTTTTTCTCATGAAGGCCGGCCCTGGAAATTTCGAACTACTTGATTAGGCGGTGTGTCAATTATCAATAGTAGAATTGACTCACAAAATTTCAATCGAATCCATCGAATCGTTCTAAAGATATGGCTTATTTAAAAAATCGACAAAATACATGAATCACCCTCTAACTTCAAAACGAACAGCGTTAGAAAAATTTCAAAGCCAGATCCTGGTTTGCCTGGAAAAACTGGACCTACCCTCAGGCTATGTCCATTTGGTGGTGAATCACCCTGTATACATAGCTACAAAGTACGAATGTTTTACTGCTCCAAGAGCAGGGCAATGACATAGTATGTGGAGAGGAGTTTCCTCTTCTTCGCTACATAGTCTGCAGTCAGGGTCGTCTTCTACCTTCGTGGTGGTAAGATGTTTCATGCGCGAACAGTGTCCCATGAATAGTCCAACTGCCCATCTAAGCTGGTTCTTGCTAAGATTTATTAGTTCCTTCGCTCTTTCGCTCCTGGAAGGTCCGCCGATAAACATTCATTTGCGACTGCCTCAGTTCAGGGGCGTTTGTTCAGTGTGAGGTGTGTTTGTTCTTCAACGGGGTTTTCATTTCCCCCCGGACTGTTTGATATAGACAAACAGCATCACGGTTCTGGCCCTGTTAAAGGAATTTCAGCCCCCTTTTTTGCCAGTAGGTCCGCTTTCTCATTCCCTTCGTTCCCTTGGTGGCTTTTGGTCCACCTGAGGGTGATTTTGTTGTTGTGTTCTGCTAACCGTGTTAGAGAATCCACACATTCTCCCACTGCTTTGGATCGTATCTCTACGGAGCTCAAAACTTTTAACGCTGCTTGGCTGTCAGTGATGATCTGGATCCTCTTATTGTGGTAAGACCTCCCGATCACTTCCTGCGCACAAACAGAGATTGCAGTTATTTTTGCCTGGATGACGGTTACTAGGCAGCCCAGGTTCAAGCTCAGCTCATAGAATAACAAGAAACTCACTGATAACTTCCGGCATTCAGTTCAAGGGAAATTGGTAGAACAAAATCGCAGAAACATCAGTAAACAAATGTGAAAACATCAATAAACAGTGCATAATAAATTAACAAATCAACAATGCGAATGAAATCATCAACAGTGCATAAAAACCCAACCTATTGAGCCTAAGCCATCGATACTACCTTGATACAAATTGAGGAGTCGAGAATATTGAGTTGGACGCTTGTAAAAACGGGGGTGGGGTTGAGAATTTGAAAAATATTTCTCCAGAAAGGAGATTTTTCTTTATTTATTTGATGTAAGTACTGCAAAGTAGGTGGTGTCATTTGAAATTTGGAAATTAGGGGGATGGGGATGAAGTGGCCAAAGATAGAAATTCACTGATGTATAAATGATGCCCCCATCTATATAAAAATCGACCTGTTCTTACTCGAAGAAATATTCACTTGGAATCGGGAGTTATCACGGGTGTACAGTTTTCAAATGATTACCCAGTATACAGGGTGTTTCAAGGATGACAGCAAAAAATTTAACTGTGGGTAGATCTCGTCAAAATATGACGAAAACCTATATACCATTTTGCAAAGTTACGAGGCCTAATGACGAAGATACAGCCCTCCAAAGTTCACTTTTTTCGGATTTCAAAAATTTGTAACTCAGGAACGTTTCGACAAATTTAGCTCTAATTCAGCAGAAGCTAGTTTGTCATAATTATCTATCAACCTGCCAAATTTTGAAAGAATCCAACCGGTGGTGTAGGAGTTATGAGGGTCAATAATTTAGAAGCATCCGAAGAAAAGTTGACTTAAGGTGACCCCTCATAACATCTACGCCTCTGATTGGATTCTTTTCAAATTAGGCAGGTTAATAGATAATTATGACAAACCAGCTTATGCTAAATTGAAGCTGAATTTGTCGAAACGTTCCTGAGGTACAAATTTTTGAAATCCGAAAAAAGTGAACTTTGGAGGGCTGTATCTTCGTCATCAGGCCGAACTTGACAAAATAGTGTTTAGGTTTTCGTGATATTTTGACAAGATCTACGCACAGTTGAATTTTTTGCTATCATCCCTGAAACACCCTGTATAGTCATGTGGGATTTCACCTTATTTCATCATATAAAAAATATATATTATTAGTCAGCGCGGTGCATGGCTATAAAATATTTAGTTTTAAAACGTCCCCTTTGTATGCGTCCGAACTGTATCGAATGCGCCTGAAGTTGAATTTGTACACATGTGTCTTGGGTCTGGAGACCCGAAAGATGCGAAGGGAGAAGGGTAATTTTTTTAAGACGGTGGTTGGGTGCCTTTTAGTCCAGTAAAATAAGGATTTAACTTGGAACAAATTAGGGGCAGGATGAAAAAAATATGGCGATGTAGAGAATGAAAAACTTAATAAGAAAAACTAAAGTTTCATTTCCAGTCATCCCGGGAACCATGGAAAAAAAAATGGAGAAGATGGAAAAACATGCGCCGCGATCTTTCTTTTGAAACGGTGAGAGAACGGTGGGAGATGTGTGAAAACTGTCAGGGACAAAGTTGTAGGGAATTCAATAATCTACAAAAAAGTCCCTGAAGGCATATGTCTAACTTCTTCCGTTTAGCCGTTTATCGCAGTCAAAGTTGCGCGCCGGTCTAGTGAAGTGGAAAAACTGTCCGCGTGACTTTCCTTCTTGGATGCTGTGAGAACGATAAGAGATATCAAAAAATTGTGAGCAACAAAGTTGTAGAGAATTGAATGCACCACTAGAAAATCTTCATGGCCAATTATTATCTCTTATAGTTTAGCAGTGAACCACGTTTGAAGTTGCGCGACAATCCTGTTGATAACGTGGTTCTTCTGGAAAACTTACAAAAACTCTAGACTCGATGAAAAAACTATGACAATGTAGAGGATGAAAAACTGGATCTAAAAAACCAAAGTTTCATTTCACACCGTTTCGGGAAACCTGAGAAAAAAAAAGAGAAAAACTTGAAAAATAGTGATTTGCACTCGCAGCTTCCTCATTGAATACTGAAATAAAAGTAATGAATATGGAAAATCTGAACAAACTAGCTTGTAGAGGATTAAATGATCTATAGAAAATCCCGTGATGTCATGTATGCATCTTTGTCGACTAAGCTGCGGAGCGCTATCAAAGTTGGGGTACATTACTCGTGAGGCGTCGCATATGTGGTGAAACTGGCATGACGTTGCGGTCATTGTTTGATTGATTATAAAACATGATTTAATGATTTGAAAAAATTGCGTGCTCTGTTCAACGTCTGGGTAGCTACTTATTGTTAGAATTATCATTGTAGTCATCATCATCGTCTTCCGAAACGACAATGCAGAAAGCGTGAGAACAGGTGGCTCCATGGCAGTGGTGGCAAAACTTGGTACACTTGAGGTCAGCTTTTCTGCATCCACAAAGCTTTTCGCAGTTTTTCAAGCATCTGCTGGAAATCAGCCGTAGCAGATTTTCGAGAGCTACGTTATCCTGGGTTCTAATAGGCATCAACAGAGAAATGTTTAATTTCCAACCCCAATGTTCAGGTGGACAGTTGTTTATTATCTCTGAGCTGTTGTTGAATGATCTTTGTTCATCAGAAATCAGTTGAAAAACATCTCAATATCTAACGTGAATCACGTTTTTCAATTATTATACATATTGTGTTGCAAAATACGAGTACTTTCTCAGTTTTAAGCCTGAGTGTCACGATACTATTTTCGTACTATTTTGATGCTATAAATATATGATAAGAAACGACAAATTCAGAAATCCCCTAGCAACCTAGTCTCTTGTCCTAGATTTCTAGAATGAAAATATGACAAAAATAGTACAGTGACACTCACGACTTTAATTTTGCCAAACAAGAAACTTTATACATAACAAAGCGTTCATCCGCGGAGTTACATTCCCAACAATAGTTACCAGACCTTCAACAAAGCACGCAATTTTTTCAAATCATTCAATCATGTTTCATAATCAATTGAACAATGACCGCAACGTCGTGACAGTTTGACCACATATGCGACGCGTCACTAGTTATGTACCCCAACTTTGATAGCGCTCCGCAGCTAAGTCGACAAAGATGCATACATGTCATCACGGCATTTTCTATAGATGATTTATTCCTCTACAAGCTAGTTTGTTCAGATTATCCATATTTATCACGTTTATTTCAGTATTCAATGAGGAAGCTGAGAGTGCAAATCGCTATTTTCCAACTTTTTCTTTTTTTTTCTTAGATTTCCCGGAACGGTGTGAAATGAAACTTTGTTTTTTTAGATCCAGTTTTTCATCCTTTACATTGTCATAGTTTTTTCATTGAGTCTAGGGTTTTTGTAAGTTTTCCAGAAGAACCACTTTATCAACAGGATTGTCACGCAACTTCGAACGTGGTTCACGGCTGAACTAGAAGTGATAATAATTGGCCTTGAAGATTTTCTAGTGAAGCATTCAATTCTCTACAACTTTGTCGCTTACAATTTTTTGATATCTCTTGTCGTTCTCACAGCATCCAAGAAGGAAGGTCACGTGGACAGTTTTTCCATTTCACTAGACCGGCGCCAAACTTTGACTGCGATAAACGGCTAAACCAAAGAAGTTAGACATATGCCTCCACAGACTTTTTTGTAGATTATTGAATTCTCTACAACTTTGTCCCTGACAGTTTTCACACATCTCTTACCGTTCTCTCACCGTTTCAAAAGAAAGATCACGGCGCATGTTTTTCCATTTTCTCCATTTTTTTTCCATGGTTCCCGGGGTGACTGGAAATGGAAGTTTAGTTTTTCTTATTCAGTTTTCCATTCTCTACATCGCCATATTTTTTTCATCCTGCCCCTAATTTGTTCCAACTTTGGCCTAAAAATCGCCTCATTTTACTGGACTATTTTACTGGGTTGATGAGGGCGCTGCGGGGAACGGACGGAAATGTGATGCAGGAATTTTGGAACACGCGAAGAAATTGAGAAGAGACGAGTTTCGCCGGCGAGCGCGGCACATGTGTATTTACTTCCTGCATTTAACTTCCTGCATTCAATTATTCTTTAAGATAGATAAGATAGATCATTTATTTAACGTGTCACAGAATCCTCTATGGAGGTATTTCATATCTTAACACAAACAGATCTAATTACACAATAATACTTTGAAGTAACAATGACTAGAATGACACAAATCACAGAATATAATTTATACAAGTCGTGTCCATAACGATGAACGCTGAAATAAAACGACGCTTGCGAGTCCTCGCAGTTAGTCATCTAAAATTATTGAATCAAACCACAGTGTAAGACTTCATGAATCTCTCGAATTCATCCACCGAATAAAAAACATTTTTCGTCTAAAGGACCTTGATTTCACGCTTAAGCAAATTGAATCGCAATGTTTTCCAAGACATGGGCAGCGAAATGAAAAGCCTAAATGAAATAAATTTAAAAGAATGAAGGGTTTTTTCCAGTCTGAAGCATGGCAGCGGAATCAAATCACTCCTTGTTGCATGAGCTTTCTTCATGTTTAGCCAAAGCTCAGACTCCTTGGCATGCAGCAGACACACCAAGATATACTGACTACTGACTCACGCAAGTTAGAATTCCAAATTTTATGAACAGTGGTCTACAGGACTCCCTAGGACCGACACCCGCCATGACTCGCAGTGCTCGCTTCTGCAAGATCAAAATGTCGCTGGCATGTGGCGAGAAGCCCCACAAAAGAACACCGTACGACATGACCGAATGAAAAAGAGAATGGTACGCCATGGTTACATAATCCGATGAGACTTTAGACTTCTGAGAACAAATATAACGGTCGATAGTTTCCTTGATAAATACTCGATGTGGGGTGCTCATTAGGGTGGGCCGAAAAAATAAAAATTTGCCAAATCGAAAAATAATAGTGCGGAAAACTTGTATTTAAGCTTTATAAGTATTCCTATGAAAATTTGAAAAAAATTAATTTAGGTCTTGGGGTGCCACAAAGCACTTGAAATTTAAAAAAATTGGAATTCTTTGAATTTTTTTTTTTAAATCCAAGCATTTTTTCCAATTTTTTTTTGCCGAAGGTTTGTATTGGGTCTTTGACATTGTGTGTGCAATTTTTTGTTTCAATTAGTCAAGTTTCTGATTTTTACATGACATTTTCTGAAATGAATGGATTTTTTTCAACTATTAAAACTTTCTAATGTCCTGTAGAAACAAAAATCTTGACTAATTTGAACAAAAAATTGTACACACAATGTCAAAGACCCAATACAAACCTTCGACAAAAAAAAATTGGAAAAAAAATGCTTGGATTAAAAAAAATTCAAAGAATTTCAATTTTTTCAAATTTCAAGTGCTTTGTGCAACCCCAAGACCTAAATTAATTTTTTTCAAATTTTCATAGGAATACTTATAAAGCTCAAGTACAAGTTTTCCGCACTATTATTTTTCGATTTGGCAAATTTTCATTTTTTCGGCCCACCCTAGTGCCCATGTCAGCTTCGAGTCCCATAACATCCCATTGACAGGCTTGGGAATGCCCGATTGTTACGATTTTTATCAATTACTTGTGTATTCTATCTTGAACCTGTTGCGTCTGAAGTCACTTTTAAGCCTTTCATACTGTTCTTTGTACATGTTTTGCTGTACACCCTTGCAGGTGTGTGATTTCTTTGTCAGCTATATTTTAAACACGCACGATAGTTTTTGCCCTGCCGCCGTGCTATGATTTTACACGAATTGAACTTGTCTGCTTGAATTTTATGTCATTAGTTCTATTGTCAGATCAGTAATTTTGTGTGTAATTTGTTTTCCATGTGTGCACTTGACTGTAATTCTTGTGTCAAATTTTAGCCAAACGTCATTATCTGCGATATTTTACGTTCTCATTTTTATGTACAGTTTTGTAGTCAATTTTTTTTGTAATGTCAGTGCTGTACCTTTTATGTGTCATGATCTTTGTGTCAATATTCAGAGCCCCTCCGTCTGTTCCGGTTCTCAAATATTTCTCCTTTTTTTTTTCAGTTATAATTACTCACTGTTACTTTACAAATGGCGCCTGCGAGTATAATCGAGCCTTGATGTACCTATTTTACTAATATTTCCTTGAATACCGTGAAAGTCGTTCCTGTACAATCAACCACATCTACCCAACCTAAAATTGACCTTTTAAACGTTTACTTTTGTCTATGTGTCAGAGGGCTTCTACCGTCCAAGCAGGTTGTACGGTACCTTTGTTGGAGAGTCATGTTTGTTCATTTATTGCTTTGTTTGTTATGAGATGATTTGATGCTACCTGCCAGGGGGAGGGACAGGGTCAGCCATGGTAGATACGAACGGTTGGTTGCAACTTAGTCGCTTGCGGCTCGTGTAACGAGGCACATGTCAGTTTGTGTGGGGTAGGTTCTCTTACAGTGTCCTCGAGTACAGGTTCGCAATAGGATTACCCTTATTGTGTAGTTGTAGTATTTTGGATTAGTTTTGTAGTGTTTTATTATGCCCTGTCTACTAATATGTCTCCAGTTGTTGCTTTTTGAATGGCTGTGTGAGTTTGGCGTCCTTTTGTTTTGCGTTACTATACGTTACTTTGCGTTGCTTTGCGTTATTTTGCGTTATTTTGCGTTGTTTTGCGTTATTTGCTGCGGTGAGGTAGGGGGAGCAAAGTCACCGTGAGTTTCACGTTTTGTCAATACATCTTTGAGAACCCTCTTCTTTTGACAATACTCAAGGGTTTCTTAGACGAAATTCTCCCATTGAGTGTCTTTTTCCGAATCCTTCACTTTCCTTTTTCTGGGTGCTAGGACAATTCTTCGCGCGGACAATTCTTCGCGGACAATTCTTCGCAGGACAATTCTTCGCAGGACAATTCTTCGCAAGCATTGCGCCCACGCATGACCGGGCTTATCGGGGCTCTGAAAGACACTTTAAGACACAAGGGGGCTCAGCAGGACTTGAAATCCTACAATGTAGACACAAGGGAGGATAGGGCTCCTAATATCACAAGAAGACCTGGCAGGGCTCACTAGGGCCCCCAACAATACTTTAGACACAAGGGGGCTACCGGAGCTCCAATCGCCACAATGTAGACACAAGGCTATTAACAAAAATAGATAGGGCTTCGAGTAACACAAAAACTTGGCTTCGACTTGACAGTTTGACATATTTTGTTGTGTTTTTTTTCAATTGTTTTATTGTTTTTGTTAATATTGTCCATTTTGTTCATTTTGTCCATTTTGTCCATTCTGTCAGTCACATGTTAGGTGTTTTGAGAAAAGAACCATAAAAGAATCAGTTTTGCACTTTGCACTTGATTGTTTTGAGTGAATGTAAATTTTCTGTGCAATGAGCGTGTTTCATTGAAGTCCACCTTCTTCCCCCTTGGGTCGTTCACCGCATGAACAAAAGCGGATCAAAGGGTTAGGACGCGAACAAAAACGGGCACAACGTAGGATTCCGACGATCAAAGGCCAACCATTGAAAATGTCATTGAGGGGGAGGGGGGCGTACCATTACAGTCATATGCCATATGCCTATATTATGTTTCCGTGCGTCTTCCAGACTGAGAAAATCTTCAATAGACTGCTGAACCAGTCCGTCTCTGATATGCTTGAGCCCCGTGACTTCGTTGGGTTTTATGGAGAAGAAATTCCGTTTACGTATAAAAAATGGTCGGATGCCACGGAATTGGCGCGATGAACCGCAGAATTCAATTTTCCATTGACACGCATTCATCTTGTGATGTAGCGAAATGCTACGGCCCGATGGCATCGGGGTTGCGCCGCGGCATCAGCGGCGGTGGCAAACGGCAAACGGCGGCGGCAAAACGTTAATGCTCGGTAATAATGCAAGCAGTCTGTTGTATTCGCAGATGGAGGAGGCGCTTTTAGTGGAATGACGACGCGTTGCACCAGCGCCTGCACAGCATTTCCTACACACAACATCACGATGATGCAGGTGAGAAGGGTGTGAGGTCGCGGTCGTGACGGTTTTATTGTGCGGAGCCGCCATGTATCTACCTATATACTCGCCGTCGACGTTATATCTTTCTGTCAGCCATCCGCACCGTGGCTGTTGTTCCAAAATAGGAGTTTGGCCCAACTCTCCGCGTCCGGACTCTGCTGTTGCTGGGGCGGACGGACGGGGCGCGTCGGTTTTATCGCGCGAGAGCGATTGATGACATTTAAACTTTTATCGCAGACGATTGATATTTTTACGGTCGCGCGAGCTTGCCGCACGATAGAATTGCCTTTTTTTACAAATTGGCACGACACTCTGGTGTGCCATGCCATGATGGTGACGGGGAGGTGATCGAAAGTGAACGAACGGTGATTCGGTTCAATTGATCAGACTGCCACAATTGAGCAATAGAAATGTACAAGGCAAATCAATTTGAAGTGTATAGTTGTACAAGTAGAAAACAAAATTCGAGACAGCTCAAAAGAGAAAGAGGAATGAATCTCACACAAAATCAAATCTCAACGCGGGAGGGGGGTGTTCACCAGAGAGGAATTATGACCATTTCTAAAGTTTCAGTAGTAAAGCACCCAAAATTAAATTGGTATATAAAGGTTACAGACTGTAGGCGCGCTTCGTTACAAAAGTCACGTTATTCGAGCAACCGATATCGCTCGGCGCTTGTACCGTGTACTGCCGTCTGACAAAAAGTCGCTTGTGAGAATTGTCACTTTGTGCGCAAGCCCGTTTGCAATTTGGCATGGCATTTTTGTAGGTTAGGTTTTTGTCAATGTGGCCGGAAACACATCAAAGACAGGTTGCTGGTTTCCAGTGTTCGACCCGAGGTTCGACCGTCGACAATCCTCGTGACAAACTGACTAAGCCTCATGCCACCTTTTATATAATAGCCCACTCACTCGTCATTATGTTTTGTCCTTTATCAGATCGCGTCCTTTTCGGAGTTTTTAAGGAGCGGGCGGGTGTGATCTCTTCGGACGGGGCCATCTCGTATAATTGAGGATTGAACTTCCTTACAGGTAAGTCGTTTGACCTCTAATCATACTTCGATGGCCCCGTCCGCGTCCTCAAGATCACACATGTAGATGTTTAAAGTTTAGGACGCAATCTGCATCCTGCATCACTGTGGTTTCTTAAAACCTTTGCACGATGTCATCTTATGTAAGGTCTCTAGATGTATTGCAACAACAATTTCTTATTTCACATTTTGAAAAATTCATTTCTATTAATACTTTATCAAGAAAGGTGAGAATTATCAAGATAAAACAAGCTCCAATCCCTTAAGTAATTCAACAAAAGCTCAAACGTATAGGGTCTTAAGTTAGCACATATCAGCAATAATATACATATCATGCAATAATAAATACAAATGTAGTCCAGGGTTCTAATTTCTGAATCATGCAAATATGTAAGTACCTATTGTGATAGGCAGTTCCTATACATTCTTGGAAAACTATACTTGAGCAAAAATGTCACATTGGTTTATTATAGATTTAAACCCGAGCTTCAACTGAAGTATTACATTTTTGTCAATTCAGCCCGTTGTGCATCTGTTTTTTTTTAATATTCCAAGATCTCGTTTGAAAACGGCCTATGTGGATGCATGTCGGGTAGAATGAGACTTGAAGGTTGCTGATTGAGGTGCATCTCCTAATATTTGATGCTTTGCAAGTTTTCTTTTGTTCAAATATTTCCTAAATCTCTCCATCATCTGCCTCATCTCTTCTTCTTTGGTAGCTAAGAGAACTATGTCGTCTGCATATGCCAATGACCATATTATTCTACTCCCCACCAGCACTCCCCCATCCTGTCCCATTCGTAACACTTCCTCTAGATCAGCAATATAAACCGAAAACAAAGTCGGGCTCAATGGGCATTCCTGTCTCAGTCCTTTTTCTGTCCAGAATTGAGTCGTTTCTTCTTCTCCTGCTCTCACTATGTTCACTGTTTCGTGGTTAACTTCTTCTATTCTGTCAACTTCTTTTGACATAAATGGATATCAATTATAAAACAGATTGAAGAATGGAACTTGCAAGCGCTCTGGAGACACGGCAGCTGTACTCTGGGAGTCTTCAACATCGGAATAAACTTGACTCTTCTCTTTTCTAGAATCTGGAGCGTGAAAATACCAATATCTCTCGTGTTCTTCTGTCAGACATCCGCCGATTTTTTCTTCTTTTTTTCAACTCTCTCGTTTCTTAACTTCCGTTTCTTGACGACGGCATCTCCCTTTTCAGGTGTATTACCAAAGCTCACGATGTTTTAAATAATTCTTGATGAGGCCTAGGAAGCCGGGAGGTTACAGAATGTTATTTATTCTCATTAACTTGGCGATTTCTCCTATCTTGACTCTCGAATTTTTGCGTTTGAGAATTTTTGTTACAGCATACATTTTTCTGATTTGAATTTCAGGTAGGTGCCTATCTAGACATCATCATTTTTATGCCGTTAAACATCAAAACTGCGTGATTTGAGTAGGTTAGATGACCTTGCTCTCATAATTGATCCAAAATCACCGTGAGAATAGTTACGGAGTAGTAAATATGGGCGATATTACGAATACATTCAGTTTTGATTTGCCCAAATCATAAAAAATAGTTCACATTATGACCGGAGTTAGTCCAGCCGCACTTAAGGGGTCCATCACAGGTTTGGATAATTTTGTAAAAACCTACAGACAAGAGCAACAGGCAACAGAACTGTTGATTAGATATTTGGGAAACGTATGAACATGAACCCATGAAGCTATTTTGATACAAACATCTCAGGTAATTCACGATCTTTTATGTTTATTGGCCATAAAAAGTAGGCATCGTTTGGGTCTATAGATCCTCTTTTAAAAGTTTTCGAATAGCAGGTTTTTCACTCAAATACCTTCTATGAAAAATCTTGAAATTTGAAATGTTAACGTGTCAGGTAAGAATCCCATTTTTGATAATCACAATAAATCACAATTTTTGCAATTTGATTTTTTCCTCAAAAAGTATGACAATCTGAATTTTTCTTCTTGACGTCTACTTTTTTGCAATTGCCTCAATTTTAAAAAGTTGTACTTTCCTCAAATTCTAGGGAACAGTTTGATTTTGGAGATTCTTTCTGGTTGCAATAGTTTTTTGTGAGGAAAAACAAAATATGGTTATTCTTCAATCACATTCAAACGCACTTTTATTTTGAGTGATTAATTCCCAATTTTCAGTGGAAAGCTTTACTTCTGTTGCGTAGTTTACCTCTACTTCATCTCACGGTAGTGTTTGCTGTCCTTCCTACTCTTTCTTAGTAACGTGTCCCTCTTCGGTGTCGTTAATCTACGTTTGTACTCGTTGTAACACCTGTGTTCCTCCCCTCCTTCTTCTTCCAATTTTTCTTTTAGGCACATTAGACGATACAAGTACAATTATGGTTTGATGTTGATGCTTGTTGCTAACTAGGTGCCACTTTGTTCTCTGGATGTCTTTTCTATATATTCTCCACCGACTTGCATTTTTTGGCGAAATTAGAACCAGACAGGCAATTTTGTCTATTTGCTGCTGCATCGCAATTAATTGTATGAAGTCGTTCAATTTCTAAGTATGGCTGTTTTTCCTTTGTTGATATCGGGTAGAACATGTCAGTCAACAGCTCTCCGAGTCTCTTATAGCTCATAGCATAGCTTACGTTGCCATGGTCTTTTGGCCTAGAATTTTTGTAATAGCATTGCAACTGAAGGGCATGGATAATGCCCTTTCTTATGGTGTCTTTCAAATTTTGCTGAAATTTGATCTTTCTTTCGTCTTCACTTGATGAATATTGGTGGATGGATTTCTGGGTAGAGTAAGCACGCGTACATTTAGGTACTTGCAATAATTAATAAGAGTGTTGTATTTTTCCATCAGTTTTTTCTCAGCATTTTCATTTAATTCCAAAGAAACGTAAGGCTCTCAACGTGCAACCAAGTCTGCAGCTACCTTCTGTCCTTGTATTTTGTGGATGTGACCTGAGGAGATTTTCCAGATAATCTACCGGAATATTATTGTCCTGTGCAGGTTAGTTAGCGACTGGGAGATTTTGGCTTTTAGCTGAACGCTAACGGAAGTTTCCAGAGCCGGATTCACTCATTGCTTTTGCGGAATTTTTCCAGTCGCTGTCTCCTGTTGCACAAAAATTATTTCCTCGCAACTGTCCGTGTAGGAACGGACCTGGTGTGGAGAACATTTGGCAGACGTCGATTCCTTTTCACATTTTTCGGTGACTATGGACGGATATCACTCACGTCTTCAGTTATTATTGAATTATTCCGCTTTATTCCGCGTGTACCTAAGTACATTCTTAATCAAGTTATTACACTGATTAGAAGTGGTTCGCAATTTTGCGTGTGCCTACATTCTTAATCAAGTTATTACACTGATAAAAAGTGATTCGCAATTTTCTACCGAATCCCAGTCAGATTCGGACCTGGTGTGGAGAACATTTGGTAGACGTCGATTCCTTCTCACATTTTGCCGTGACTATATTAGGACGGATATTACTCACGTTTTCAGTCATTATTGAATTATTTCGCTTTATTTCGCGTGTACCTACATTCTTAATCAAGTTATTACACTGATTAGAAGTGGTTCGCAATTTCGCGGGGGAAGGAAACGAAATAATTATAGTTTTTTCTTAATGCACTTCGAATTGCAACTGAATCGGCTCTGGTAATGTTATAGCATGAACTTGATATGTGGATTACAATTCCGCCACTGTCGGAGCGGCGCGACATCCGGAAGTCAAGTAACAGCCACCATATCTGAATCCAAATACTATCTCGTTCCTTTGGCACTGATCGACAAAAGGGTTGTGAGGTATCATTTCTGAGGCTTCTGGGGTCCTGAAACTCATTTTTGTAAGTAAAAATGTGATCAGACAAGAATTGGAGGGGCTGGTCAGAATATGGACTTTTTTGATCAAGGCACCCAACACCATCATAACATCATGCTTGGAGACTTTTCTTTATAAATCAACTATGCAAATCACGGTGCCGCTACTGCGAAAGCGATGTGACAACCATGAGTCGAGTTAAAATTGGCATATTCAAGAAAAACATTATTTTTCATCTTATAATAATGGTCATCAAATGGAACGTGCAAAGTATCTTCACCTCGTTCTTGTCTTTAAATATCCTGGTCACGGCATCACTTGAGCTGTTTCACTTTTTTTTACCTCTGGCTGTGATCGTGTTCAACCCCCCCCCCCTTTTTCTTGAGGACTTCTTACCTACGTTTTATTTACGTTGTCGTTTCACTCGGACTGCTACTCTAGACGAGAACGGAACTTTAGAATAGGATTGAATTGAAAAGTTGAACAGAAACACGAATTGACAGCAAAAAAAGACTAAATATGTCAAACCGTCAGTCGTAAAAAAATTAGAGTGACGGATTCGGAAAAAGGCACCCAGTGAAAGAATCTGTCAAACAAACCCCAGAGCTAGGCCCAAAGAAGAAGACTCTCAAATGTGTGACAAATAAATGAGAAGAAACTCACTGGTAATTTCCGGTATTCATTGTTAGCATAATTGGTAATTAGTGAAACAAAATCTAAAAACATCGGTAAACGGTGCATAATAAAAAAACAACAATAATGCAAATAAAATCATCAACAATGCATAAAAACCCAAAACAAGACCAAACAAGAGTAGTTAGTAGGATCCTGAAATAATACCCACTAAAAATATAAGTCAAAAAAAAGTCAGCGGGCAATGACGTTTAAAGGAAATTCAAAGCATGACACAGAGACAAAAATACGACGCACAAAAATTACAGTCAAGTAATTAGGTACATGACAATCAAGTCACACAAAATCACTGAAATGGTCATAAAAATATTGACATGAAATTTAGTAAGTTTACAAAATTCGTGAGACAACAAAAATGACACCAAAAATTAGAACGTAAAACAGGCTCATACAGTAAAAGTCAATTATTCATGGTCAAATAAAAAAATCCAACGATGAATGGGAAAACAAACAAGGATTTGAATTCATAGTTTGTGCAAAAAAAAAGAATCACTCAGAAAAAATAATGCAGCCAAACCAAAAGCGATATCGGGTTTAATTTTCGAGGACGAAAGTTAAATGACCCACCTGTGAATAAATTAGTGCAGCACGTCCTCTAGGAACCTCTGGTCTTGTAGCACACACAAGACCCAATCCCCTGTTTGACCCGCGATTCTCACCAATTCTCTCGCGCGTCCCCGCATCGATAGATCCAAATACAGAAATAGTTTTGCTCGCGCGGAAGTATTAGAGTAAGTTTAAAAATTAGCTAGAAAGTACGTTCCACCACAATATGTAGCAATCTTATTCACGAAGACCTCTGCGCCCCGTCGGACCCTTGTTCCCCACTTTCTCCTACCTGAATCTCGAGTATAGGACAAGAATAGATGTCAAATTGAGATGTAAAAATCCAACGCCAGGGATTTGAGGGAGAGCTCGATCCCCGATATATTGTTTGCTCGTTCCCGCCCCCTGGTATTCAACAAAATGTGGGTCGACCGTTTTCCTTGGAACACGGCATCAATTTGTGCGGGCAGAACAAAAGGTAAAACTACCATTTAATTATGCTTCGTTGTGTTCGATCAACAACAACGATTTAATGACGCGCTTCGACAAAGGAGCGAGATTTCTGTTGATTAAATTGACACTTCATCACATGCGCTTAATGCACCAATTAATTAAAGCACCTCCACTTCAGCTTAATTGGAGCCGAGGCCTGGCTGCCTACAACTCTCTGCCTTGTGTTCAAGCGCGGGAAACAGCCAGAGCCGGGCGCGTGGGAGAGCCACCATCATTTTCCACCTTTTATGGAACGACGGCAAGGTGCACGAGCACTCTCCTCACTCTTTTACATCCTGCAAAATAATCGCCACTTCTAGTTTCACATCCAATCTGAACCTTCACCGAGAAAAAAAGAGGAATGTGCGCCATTGTGTTCCAAGCGACGTAATTCCGGGAGTTGGCCTGAGGAAATTTTGTTGTTTTCCATTCACTGCAATTCTCTTTTCATGCCGTTGAGTGGCTGTAGTTTTCTGTTTTGTTCCAGGTTCGATAGTCTGCTTTAGTTTAGTACTTCAACCTCGAAGGTAACCAACCTTGGAATAGATTTTGCCCCAAACATCCCACAAGAGCCTCCAAAAATCCGATGCCGACGTTTGTTTTGCTTCGATTTTTCAAATTTCAGTTGAAATGTTGAACATTTCAGATCAGACCTTGTAGAAATATGACACATTTAAACAATAATGAAAACTAGATTCACAAACAATTCTGATTTATACGAGCCCTAACAGGTATAGGGGAAACCTGGGAAAAATGGAATAGGCGGGTAAAACAGAAACCCGTTCTGATTTCAACAACTGTTGCGCAATCAAATCTTATAAATTATTGGAAAAGATGATTTAAATTAGTCATACATCTAATTTTTCTGGCTTGGAACATTTAACGTGATATTTTACACTTTTATAATTACACAGTAATCAGCTTGGAACATAGGTCGGTATCTATACTAGCAAATCAGAAATGAGTATCAGTTTTTCTTTTGGCAGATCTACCTATTAAATGTAGTTTTTTCTCATTGCCTAAATTGCTGCAACCAACCCTCGGCTTGAAAAGGAGAAAACAAGACTAGAACTCAACAGTAAAGTGATCAATACGAACATGCCCGCCGTTCTTTCTCCGTCGGTAGTTTTCCTACAACAGAGCAAAGTATTATTGAATAGCGAACTTGCATAATATTTAACAAAGGTAGACTTACGCTGAAATGTGAATTACACAAAGATTGACGATGTATCCATTGGATAGACCAAATATCACAACGAAAATTATGTAATAATAGTCTTCATCAAAAACCACATCAAGATGGTTTCTTGGTTGCACATTACAAAACATGAACAGTGGCACAAAAATTATACGCAGAAACGATATTAGGACAACGGTAATCTCGTTTGAAGGCTGAAATAATGTTTGGAATAAATAATGTCTCTTTTGTGTGAAATTTGGAGTCATTTTCACCTTCTGTATCTTAAGCGCAGTCCCTCTTCCAATCAGATCAGCAACATTCAACAACAAGTACGTTATGACCGGTGTGAAATACGTTTCTAAAATTCACATACTTGTAAATGACTTAGCTTGAACGATGCTGAAAACTTACTGCTCCACTCAGTTCCAGATTCCAGAGAGCTGACCAAAGATGTGATTGCAGGGTTCACCATAACCAACAGACCCGTCGTAATACCCAAAGAGAATATGACAAATCGCAGCTTGTAGAGAATGTTCATCAGAAATTCCCACGACATTTTAGTTTCCGATGGAGATTTTTCAATTTCTCTGTTCATGTGATAAATGAAGAACTCGGACCGTTTTGCATTGTAGACAAATAGTATAATGGTCCCCGTAACCAAGACCAAACCAACAAGGAAGTATATTAGGCCGCCAGATTGAGCATTCGTCCCTATACTCAGGGATACTACTTGGATGACAGCTCCTAGGGTTCCACAGATTGTCTGTCCTGTTGGCAGGAGTGCTGCGTAAAGTGTGTGATAAACCGCCCCAAAACGGCGATTAAACGCGCCACAGAGAGCACAGAGCAAGCGCGCGACTAGTTCCGCGTTCCGCCACGAGATGGGCGCGCGCTCTCCAACCTACTACGGCTGACCCCGCGGCTCAGCGTAAGAGAGTTTTAGTACCGTTCAACGAATCATTTACAGATGGCGCAGGCGCTCTTGCCTACAATTACCAGCCTCGCCATCACGCGTAAAGACATTTTTGATGCGTGGCATCTCGAACAGTTCCCATCCATACTGTTCACATAACCTTTCCCATTCCTTGTTCCATGGCTTCGGCCTATTTCGGTAATAGGTACCAGTCATTCTACTGACTCGTTGGAGTGTTGTTGCAATCAACTGGACGAACATTTCCAAAGCAGAACAACCATGTCCTTCATTGGGCATAACCGTTCTCAAAAGGTCGTGGGGAATCCAGATGACAATTAACATCTCCAAACGTTGTACCTAGGTACCAACTCCATGTCCACGGTGTTCACTGAGTCTTTTCATCAAGATTCGCTGGTGTGCACCTGACTGGGGAGTATGAATGTGTTGTCTGTCCTGGCTACTGGCGTTCGTGGATACTCCGTGTCCTGGAGCAAGTCTAGTCGTGGATGACTGTGTGAATGAGGTCTGTCCTGGCTACTGGCGTTCGTGGATACCCCGTGTCCTGGAGCAAGTCTAGTCGTGGATAGACTGTGTGAGAGGTCTGTCCTGGCTACTGGCGTTCGTGGATACTCAGTGTCCTGGAGCAAGTCTAGTCGTGGATAGACTGAGTGAATTTGGGGTTGGAGCGTGAATGAGGTCTGTCCTGGCTACTGGCGTTCGTGGATACCCCGTGTCCTGGAGCAAGTCTAGTCGTGGATGACTGTGTGAATGAGGTCTGTCCTGGCTACTGGCGTTCGTGGACACCCCGTGTCCTGGAGCAAGTCTAGTCGTGGATGACTGTGTGAATCAGGTCTGTCCTGGCTACTGGCGTTCGTGGATACCCCGTGTCCTGGAGCAAGTTTAGTCGTGGATGACTGTATGAGCAGAGCTACTCCGAGTAACCGGCAGGTCGTGGATCCGGCGTGTCCAGGCCGGGTTATTGCGTGAGTAGTTACGATTGTTGCTGGGAGATCGGCTGGTCGTGGGCACAAAGCTCCGGTAGTGTCCTGGCCGGATCTTGCCAGCACAGTCTGTGCGAATGAATGTGTGAATGAGGGGGTAAATTTGAGAGAAAGGTAGTCAGGTGCACGCTGCACACGTCGCACCGCATCGTTATCAAACTCCCCTCCGAACTGCGCTCTGTACTACGTCACACCCTCCCCTCGCGTCACGTGCTTTGTGGTAGGATCCTTTGCGGGATAGGTTTTTGTTATTCCCATCTCTTGGCTGTAATTATTTGTGTAACAATTGCTGTAAATATTTATGTAACAATCACTGTCATTTTGTGTGAAACCCTTTTGTACGTAAATTAATTGTGTGTTCAATATACTTGTTAAACTACATGCGAGTTTACTTTCCCTGCGGTCAGTAGGGTGGCGCCCGAGCAATCTAAGCTGAGAGAAACTTGAACCTATGCAAGGAGAGTTGACAACCCTTGACTACCTGAGTAAAATCCGAGCATCAGCGCTCATCATAAATAACGGGCGAACCCAAAGAACCCCCGTTACAGAACTGACGCCACCGAGCAGGGACGCGTTTCCTCCACAAAACATAGATCGAGTACAGAGCGTAAATTCACCCTCCACCATATCCCCATCCCCACCTTTTGCCTGGACGACAGACGACATGACACGCCGACAACGACGACGACAGTCACTGAACACCCAAGAAATGGGTAACGCGTCGGACAGTCGCTTTGACTGGATCCAACGACTTAAGAAGAAAGAAGTCGACGCCGAATTGGGAAAATTCGGCTTGAGCAAGATTGGCACCACCGCAGAACTTCGGCAACGCCTCGTCTTTTACCTGGAGCATGGCACCAAAGCCATCCCAAGTTTCTCAGGGGAGAAACAGAAGAGAGGAACCACTGCAGAAGCGGAAGACGTCACCGACGAGCAGACCGCTCCGTCACACGAGCCACATGATTTCGCTACGCAACACAGCGATCATGAGCGCCAAGAGGAGGCCGGCCACCGTGACGAGCGCGTCGGTGGGACGTCCGCAGCTGTGCAAGAACACTGCGATTCGCATTTTGTGTATGCTTCTGATACTGATAGACAGTCCGTGCGGGAGGAAGGAGCCTCCTCACTCGACAACCGACTTGAGCGTCATAGAGCCGATGTTCAGATACTCCGCAACGTCGCCAGGTCCGTTTCACGTCTAGAAGAAAGAAGAGCACAATTTGTTTTGCCAAGCAGCGCCAATCTACAACACGTCGATGCCCGAGCTATGGGGGCAGACTATGACGATCTCGACCAGGGAGGCACACAGCACGTGGACGTCGCTCCCGACTACGTCGAGTATCGAGCCATGAGTCCGCTGTACCGCCGCGAACTACCCTGCTTTACGCCGACCATGGAAGCACCACGGCACCACTGGCCTCCGTCGCAGTATGTAGAGCCCCGGCTGAACCCAGAGTCATCACGGTACGCTCCGTTCCGTCAAGCTGAAACTCCACGATATGCTCCGTTCCCGCGCTACGTCAACGCTCCGCATGGCTTCCAAGAGCAGCAGCAGACCCACGAGCCGCCCGGTCCGGAGAGGAGTAACCGCTACAACATGGGAGACATCCTCAGCAAAGTTAGGAGCTGGGGATTGCATTTTGATGGTCACAGTAACGAGACGGTCATGTTTCTAGAGCGCCTTGAAGAACTAAGAGGAGCGTACGAACTACCAAAAGAGGTATTACTGAGAGCCCTCCCAGAGCTTCTTCAGGGCTCAGCGTTACTGTGGTACCGTAACAATAAATCCAGGTGGATTTATTGGGAAGAATTCGAAGCCGACTTCCGTCGCCATTTCCTGCCGCAAGATTTTGAGTTTCGCTTGGAGGAAGAAATTCGGTCACGAACGCAAGGTGCAAACGAGAAAGCGCGAGACTATCTCACAGCGATACAAACGCTGATCAGACGCCATCCTGCAGCGAATAACCGAACTGAACTAGCCCGAATCTACAAGAATCTGCGTCCGGAATACAAAACGTACGTGCGTCCTCGAGATTTCTCCAGCCTGGAGGAATTGGTGATGCTGACTGAAGAGTTCGAACAGCTGCAGATAGAAACCGCTGTTTTCCGACCTCCACCAAAGGCCGCCCAAGCGTATATCTACGAAACAGCTTACAAAGGACCCCCAGACAGTCAAGCACAAATGTGCAAAGCAACCTCCAAGAACGAGAGACAATCGCCGACATACAGTGCATCAAAAGGTCATAACGAGAGCGCGACCAGAGCGCCGGTACAAGCAGAAAATGAATACATCCCGAACTACGATAGAGAACGAAATTGCCAGCGCTGTGGTGATGCCTCTCACAATCGTTCGCGATGTGCTAACAAGCCGCGAATCTTCTGCTGGATTTGCGGCAAGCTCGACGTTTTTACGAAAAATTGCCATCCTTTCAAGCAAGAAGGTAAAGACGATCGACCGGCAAGAGCATCAACTCTCAACTGTGCTTCTGTCACACCAGTCTCCGACGCCCGCCCAATTTTGACGATGAAAATTTGCGGCGAGGAATACCGTGCGATGGTGGACACTGGGTCCTGTGCATCATACATTGGAAATAAGATCGAGGCACACCTAAGAAATAGAGGTTCGAAACCTACACCAAGTGGAGCGGTTAGTTTTGCCAATGGTCAAAAGGCAAAAACGAGAGGACAGTTTGCGTTCCCGGTGAGCCTACGAGACGGCCAGACGTGGAATATAGTAGCGTCACATCTCCCACCGCTCACCAGTGACCTGATTCTGGGCATGGACTCCTTGACCAAAATGAAAGCCGTCATTGATGTCCACCGCAAAATAGTTAGTTTTGCGGGCTCGGAAGAGACAGGCGAAGAAGAAAACCGAACCGAAACCGATTCCCCCGTAACAGAGTTCGCAGAAGAACATCTTCGGGCTGAATCAACTGAAATGGCTATCATTGAGCCTCTTTGCCTTCATCAACCCCTGGACGTCATCCACCGACGAAATGACTCCAGCAAATCAACGAAGAACCGACACAAGTTCAAGAAAATCGTTCCTGATCCGGAGGCAGCTAGCAACTTGCACCCGCACGCTGAACGGACAGAGCGTCACGCAAGTACGTTGCGCACTCACGCTACCCCGCCAGAGCGTCACGCAAGCACCTTGAGCACGCACGCTGCACCGCCAGAGCGTCACGCAAGCATCTTCATCAAAGAGCCGCCGAACCTTGGCCCTCCTGAAGACATAGAACTTCCTCCGATGGATCGGCGGATTCGCCATGCGCTTCTTGGCGACAATTGGCGTTTTCACCCTGAGAACAACGCCTCCCGTCCCGACCGTCAGCACCTGCATAACGAACTGGACTTCCGAGATGCTAGACCGGCTATGCGTCGAGACGCTCCCAAGAATCCCACACGCGGCACCGTAGCTGTGGATTCAATTCATTAACCTTGTGTACATACATACTTTGTTTTAGTTGTAACATTTCTTATTTGTTGAAATCTGTATAATTCACTATAAGGTAGAGTGTTATGCCCGAGCCATAAACTCCATTTAGTTTTTTTCTTTTTCCGAAAAAAGGAAATTTCCCGAAGAAAATTCCCTTTTTCACCGAAGCACGAGGGGGGTGTGATAAACCGCCCCAAAACGGCGATTAAACGCGCCACAGAGAGCACAGAGCAAGCGCGCGACTAGTTCCGCGTTCCGCCACGAGATGGGCGCGCGCTCTCCAACCTACTACGGCTGACCCCGCGGCTCAGCGTAAGAGAGTTTTAGTACCGTTCAACGAATCATTTACAGATGGCGCAGGCGCTCTTGCCTACAATTACCAGCCTCGCCATCACGCGTAAAGACATTTTTGATGCGTGGCATCTCGAACAGTTCCCATCCATACTGTTCACATAACCTTTCCCATTCCTTGTTCCATGGCTTCGGCCTATTTCGGTAATAGGTACCAGTCATTCTACTGACTCGTTGGAGTGTTGTTGCAATCAACTGGACGAACATTTCCAAAGCAGAACAACCATGTCCTTCATTGGGCATAACCGTTCTCAAAAGGTCGTGGGGAATCCAGATGACAATTAACATCTCCAAACGTTGTACCTAGGTACCAACTCCATGTCCACGGTGTTCACTGAGTCTTTTCATCAAGATTCGCTGGTGTGCACCTGACTGGGGAGTATGAATGTGTTGTCTGTCCTGGCTACTGGCGTTCGTGGATACTCCGTGTCCTGGAGCAAGTCTAGTCGTGGATGACTGTGTGAATGAGGTCTGTCCTGGCTACTGGCGTTCGTGGATACCCCGTGTCCTGGAGCAAGTCTAGTCGTGGATAGACTGTGTGAGAGGTCTGTCCTGGCTACTGGCGTTCGTGGATACTCAGTGTCCTGGAGCAAGTCTAGTCGTGGATAGACTGAGTGAATTTGGGGTTGGAGCGTGAATGAGGTCTGTCCTGGCTACTGGCGTTCGTGGATACCCCGTGTCCTGGAGCAAGTCTAGTCGTGGATGACTGTGTGAATGAGGTCTGTCCTGGCTACTGGCGTTCGTGGACACCCCGTGTCCTGGAGCAAGTCTAGTCGTGGATGACTGTGTGAATCAGGTCTGTCCTGGCTACTGGCGTTCGTGGATACCCCGTGTCCTGGAGCAAGTTTAGTCGTGGATGACTGTATGAGCAGAGCTACTCCGAGTAACCGGCAGGTCGTGGATCCGGCGTGTCCAGGCCGGGTTATTGCGTGAGTAGTTACGATTGTTGCTGGGAGATCGGCTGGTCGTGGGCACAAAGCTCCGGTAGTGTCCTGGCCGGATCTTGCCAGCACAGTCTGTGCGAATGAATGTGTGAATGAGGGGGTAAATTTGAGAGAAAGGTAGTCAGGTGCACGCTGCACACGTCGCACCGCATCGTTATCAAACTCCCCTCCGAACTGCGCTCTGTACTACGTCACACCCTCCCCTCGCGTCACGTGCTTTGTGGTAGGATCCTTTGCGGGATAGGTTTTTGTTATTCCCATCTCTTGGCTGTAATTATTTGTGTAACAATTGCTGTAAATATTTATGTAACAATCACTGTCATTTTGTGTGAAACCCTTTTGTACGTAAATTAATTGTGTGTTCAATATACTTGTTAAACTACATGCGAGTTTACTTTCCCTGCGGTCAGTAGGGTGGCGCCCGAGCAATCTAAGCTGAGAGAAACTTGAACCTATGCAAGGAGAGTTGACAACCCTTGACTACCTGAGTAAAATCCGAGCATCAGCGCTCATCATAAATAACGGGCGAACCCAAAGAACCCCCGTTACAAGTGTTGGAAACTTGGCTCCTAGTCCAAAAGAGCTGACCAAGAAAACGCTACAGAAACCTATAATGCCATTTTTTAAGTAAGTATTAAATAATTATAAATATGTGGATATTGTGAGATTTAAGCATATCATATTTTTTGTACCGTGCGATCGACAAAATTTCCAGTTGGCTTTGGAAACAAAAATCAATTGAAACAAGTGAATTTGCTGAATGAAATTTTGAGCGAAAAGCCAACTGGAAATGAATTTAGGTACTTTTTTATCGCATCACATTCACAAAGCAACTCGCAAAGCAATACTTGAAAGAAAGTTGTCACCTTGACAAAAGAGTCGAAAGAACAAATTCGTGGAATATACAGGTGTCCCGAAAATATACCGACAACGTTCTAAGGCAGCTTCTTGTCATCAAAACAAAAAAAAAGTTCCCATGAACATGGGTCCGGAAACGCTTCCTTAGGGAGCTACAGGCCCCTAAAGGTGGGACCCTGAAGATGGTTTTTGTTTAATATCTCCGAAACCGTTCAAGGGAAATCGATCAAACTTGACACTCACTAACCTTTTCATGCCTAACAAAATAGGGCAAGATTAATTCCAAAATAATTTACCAGGGGTGGGTCAAGCTGAGGTGTGGGGGTGAAAATAATCCTCACTTTTTTTAATGTGGATTGTTTCCAAATTCAATAAGAAATTATAGAAAATTGGAGTTTTCTACCAAAAAAAGGTCCCTCTGCTCAACCTCGATAGATGCACCGTTTACGAGATATTTGAGTATAAATGTATGAAAACGTGGTCAGAAATGCTGATTTTTAATTACGATATTCAAGGCGAAAGAAAAACTATTCCAAAACAACTTCATTTTTGTTAGGCATTCAAATTTTGTCAAGCATAAGAAGGTTATTGAATGTGTCAAATTTGATTGATTTTCCTTAAACGGTTTCGGAAATATCAATTAAACAACCATCTTCAGGGTCCCACATTTAGGTGCCTGTAGCTGTAGCATGTTCATAAGAACTTTTCTTGTTATTTTGATTGTGTATTTTAGGGACACCTGTACATTTATACATAAGATATGAGTATAGCTAAACTTTAATCACAAGCTCACCTTGAAAAATGAAAAGCAAAGCCAACGTCAAGATAGAGAACTCTTTTTGCCAAGAGTCCGTGTCGATGACAGCGAAAATTGTTATGCTAACAAACACAACCACAATTCCAATTAGAGATCCATACAGTCGCGCCCACATTCCTATTTTGTTATACAGAAAAACCGTCGACATCATGAAAATAACACTTGAAACTGAGTTTATAATTTGAGCATTGGAAGTGAATTCCTTTTGTAGATCAGTCCTGTCCTTGTCATTCCAAGTTTCGTTCACTGGGTTTCTAAACTTGTACATCCAGTACTGCAATATCACTACTAGAAACCTTGTGAAAAATGTAATAAGGCCGAAAAGGGAACTCACATTAGTGGCCGTCAAAACAAAGTGAGAAGGCACCATGCCAACAACACCGAGTGCGAAGAAGAGAATGGCATTCGAATAGAACCGATCTTGCAAATGTTTGGGATGAGGTTCCGGTTGATTTTTTTCAACTTTCTCCATACTTTTTCAATCGCACTGTAACTCTGGCTATGGAAGAAATAATGCACTGTTTTGAGTCAGAGGCCTTTATATAAATAGGGTCTCGCTATCTCCCTGAGATTGTTTTTATTCGACAGCATGTCTCAAGTCAAAATTCAAAACCGTGCGTTACTGATGAGTAGTTCATTTTTCACAACTAAGCAAATACGCACTACTGTTTTGTGTTTTGATGGGAAAGATAATATGTCGCGTGACGGACTGCTCACAGTGTAATTCAATAACGAACATTGATGAATGCACCAACTTCAAGCCTAAATTGAATTAGCTGAATTATAACGGAGCTGAGAGTGAGAGGTTATAACTTGACACCCACGCAAGACGCAACATGTTCCATTGATTTGGTTCTTGTATGTTACAGCTGACAATTTCTTCAGCTTTGCATCCGTGTAGACCAAAGTAAGCAAGGCCTTTCGCCCTTCCATTTTCCTTGGCGCCACAAACTCGATATCGATATCGAAATCAATATTTTTTGAGATTCAACTAATCGGAATCTAAGTTCATGATGAATCGACTTCCTCAACGTCTCAGCCTCGATCTCAGCCTATTTTTACCTCACCGCAAACAACACATTCTGTACAATTTCTACCAGTCTCTCAAATCATCTTGACTCTGTTCCAAAATTTGGTCGAGATTGGGTCTCGTTCGTGCGCATCACTGCCCCGGGTCGAAAAGTCCTCTTGGGGACCGCTAAAAAAAGTCCCCTAGGGCGTGTTTCGGACGGGGGACATCCTCTAGGGGACCATCCTCTAGGGGACCATCCCAAGATGACATCCCCCGTCCGAAATACGCCCTAGGGGACTTTTTTAGCGGTCCCCTATGGGACTTTTTGGCTCGAGGAGCTTGAGGAGCTTTTGTTCTTAGCAGTGTTCGGATCTCCGGCTCAAGACCTCTTGCTTCCGCGATGACCGTCGAATTGACCGACTCGATGGACTCATCTGAGGGTTCTGTTGTACCTACAGACATAATCATTGACATTAGCTGGTTCTTTTCAATCAATAATTGTGCCATGTGATTTTTCGTGGTTATAATTTTTTTTAGATTTGGGATAAGTATTTCATTTCCCATAAATTTGGTATTCGATCCATATGCGATTCGTTCAGGTACTCCGCCGTCCCGTCCGTCTCTTGATTTGTGGCCTGGATTCTGCATATATCATAATTTCGAAATGTTATTTGTGAGATTACAGCGTGGACGGATTTTTAGGTTATGTTTGGAATCCACGTTTCCCGAAAGGCTTCTGCGCATACCTGTGAAAGTAGGACGTTGCCATATCTATATCACGACAACAAGTTGTCAACACTGTAATACGGTGTGCGTGTGTAATGTCACGCAAATTTCAGCTGACAGCGCTTGACGCCGATTTGACGTTTCGACAGATGTAACTAAATAACGCTCTTGTTTCGTCGATCGCCTTGCAGCTCGTTGTGTTTCGTATCACCTGAATCCTTTTTGCGTCTTTCTGCCATACCCATACGGCACGTCGTAACATTTCATTCTGAACAATATTAAATGTTGAATGGTTAGGAGGTTATGTTTGTTGTTTGTTTACATTTCGATTATTGATTGACAGTTGCCATTGACAGTGACACTTCGTGCGTCAAAATTGGAATTACCGCGCTCTGCAGGTATGCGTTCTCATGTATGCGCTGAAGTGATGTACGTGATGGTAAACGTGGATTACAGCTAGTAGCATGATTGTGCATTTTTGGATTGCTCACACGGGCACGACACGGCTCGGCTCGGCTAAATCACCTCACAGGTGGTTTTCGCATAATGGTTTGTTACGTATCTTGTACGTACCTACTTCTCCCCAAAAAAATTATACTTCGGCGTGCTTGACGCCGAGCTTGACGCTAACCTTGAATTGACGCCTCATCCCCGCTCATAATTTGGGGCGAATTCTGGAGTTCACGGTCCGCCGTTTCCTCGATGTCCGTACCCTTGTAACGCCGTTTCACTTGCAAAATTCTTGTCATTTTCACCCAAACTGAATACTCACTTCCACTGTTCCGTATAATCACATGCGTCTTTCTTGAACAATATGGAGGTTATGGTATCCAGGCGGCCTCGCGTAGAGCACGTCCCCTAGGGTGCCCTTGGGTACGTCCCCTAGGGTGAAACAAAGTCCCCTTGTACCCTTGAGTATATCCCCCAGTAGAGTGCAGTGAAATCCCCTTGTGACTTAGGGGATATCCCCTTGGTCCCCTAAGGTACATAGGGGACTTTTTGACTAGGGTGGATAGACATCTTTAGTTTCCAACCCAGTCGGTGGCACTGTGAGCTCGGCCCCGCTTTAGAAGGTGAAGGTCCCGGGTTCAAGTCCGCACTGGGTCAGATGGACTTTTTCACGCGTTCCTTAGTACTGGGGCATCTACTATCGTGCGGTGATGCCCCAGGAAAAGGGATGAAACGAGAAAGCCATCGAAACAAAACACCACTGATAATCCGCCACTGATCCAAACTGTCATCGTTGTGTTATCGTCATTACTGTTATCTATCGTTACTGAAAAACCATTACTGAAAAACCTGCTGATAACCTAGTAGTTGATGCAGGCCAAAGAAAATAGTTTCCTTCGACTTGGCCGAATGAAATTTCACCTATGTCAAGGCCTATGCCTTCTAAATCAACAATGCAACACCTTGCAGCATCTTTCAAATATATAGTGTAAGACACCTATTTTTTATAACAATTGACCACAACAGTTGATTGTGTTTGTTCACCTTTGTGTGTAGAAATAATGCATAGTTACTGATGACAAGGTGCATTTCTCCCTGTGACAAATTTACGAAGCTGTCAACATCCAAATGGTGAGTCTTTCTCACAGGCATATACCTACTTATTTACTGTAACTGACTATGCATATGTAACTAATCAAATATTATAACCTCAGCATTGCTTATACAAAGTAACGGTTGAGGTTGTCTGCGCTAATATGCGGCAGGGGCCTCGCTGGTGGTCCCATTGCACGATCGGTATTAGAGAGGTTCTGTGTGGCTGGATCAGGAGCATTGTGCGTAGTCTCCACGGGCTCCATTGCACAAATCGGCACAGAACTGGATTATTTGTATCGGAGGTGATCACCTGTTGTAGACAAACCTAGAATGATATATTCACGCTTGATACACGTGGTGTGATATTTGGAATAGGTGCCATTGCACTGTTGAAGGCACATTGCACTTTTCATTATCACGGAGTAGTGGTATTTGGAATGGGTACCATTGCACTGTTGGCGGTACATTGCACTTTTCATTATCACGGTGGTTACTGACTTTGGCTGGGCCAAGTCGCGTATTTAGTAAAGCTGAGTGTGAGTGTTCCAGAGCCATATTGATTCAAGGCTCTGAGTGGAATTGTTTTAAAGTCATATTGATTCAAGACTGAGTTGAGTTGAATTCAACACTGAATTGACCTTAGATCAATTAATGAGAGTAGCGTAAGGCTCACAACCGTTTTCATCTTTTCAGAACCAGATGACCATGACCAAACCGCCGCCTTCCACTGCGTTCAAGATTGTTGGATTGTTTCATTAATTTGTAAAGTTGATTGTTAATGAAACCAGACGTTAATTTCAATCATGTTTTACTTATCGTTTTGAGAAACGATAGGCCCTTCCGGCATTTCCTGACTTACAGAAATTTATCGTCCTACAATAGTTAGCAAAATTCATGTTATGCGGACTCAAGGAGTCGGCAAAATGACTATATTTCAGGGAGACAATACTCAAAAATTAATAGTTTGTTTCATTACACAAAAAAATGTTCACGGCCTATTTTGCCTATTCCAGCTCGTTACGGTCTAAAGTGTCTTAAATTAGAGCGCTCATTTGCCTAAACATATGTGTCCTAATTTCCACTTTTTAACGGCCTTAACTCGGTCTCTAATAATGGAAAAAAGTTTTTGTTGGAATTTTTCAAATTTTTGTATCTTAAGAATTCCTGTAAATTTGAGAACGATTATGAAATATCTGGTTCCATCTGCGTGTTCATATACTAGTTTACCCAGAACCACTGAATCTTCCCAATGGCCCCGTAGCACAGGTGCTCAGTATCTGCCTGTGGTGCAGAGATTTTGGGGTTCGATTCCTGCTGTAGTCTGGGCGTTGAGTCGTCTTTGAAAGGAAATTTTTTAGCTAAATCAATCGTATATGGAATAGAGGCGAGCTCCTATGGCCAAAAAAGGCCGATAAGAAGAAAAACAAAAAATTGTTCCAACTTCTAAAAATACCCAGTTCTAAATGTTGTTAAAATATTTTTGGAAAATATTGTCCGGATATTAAAAAGCGGGACATCAAAACATTCAATGAATACTTGTACAATATTCACTGAATGAATTCCAATATTTTATAAATATTGTAATATTTGGCTTTTCATATTTCACAAACATTTTGTAAATGTTATGTGCTGTCTGGGTTGGGTTAAAAATCACATATTCCCAGTGGCGTAGTGATAGTGAACAATATCAAATATTTTGAAATAATTTTCAAACAAGAGAGGCAAGTTAAAGCCAACAAATTGTTCCAATACGAACCCCCGCAACCTCACTGTACGTCACTGCTTATTCCAAACGGTGACGGCTGTCAAGCTAAGGTTTAAGGTAATCACTTGGTGACGTAATTATCAAAATCTGTATGTTTCTAGCGCGCAAAACTGAATTCAAACTTTGATCTTCATTTAAAGAGTGGATAATTTTTTTTCAATTTTTTTGGTCGGATATAACTATTGTAAGCAATGTTTATAATAGTATCGTGCAGTTTTGTTTTGAAAGTTGAATCCACACAAGGACTCTATTTTTGGCAACAATTGCAAGTCATGTGGAAAAATTTGTTGGTTTTCTCATAGCCGAAAGAGCAATAAACCTCTTATACTTTCTATGTCACCAGGACTAGGACCAAATAATTTCAATTTAGTCATTCATTGTGAGTGATAATGTTGTGTTTAAAAGACAAACTTGATTGAAAACCGTTCCTAGATATTCAACTTTGGAGAGCATTGACTCTCGATAACAGCGGTATGAGTTATAAGTATAAGTTGGGGGAAAATTTGTAGGTATAGTACGTTCACTCCTACCTCGATTCTAATCAGATGTGAGATTTTGTTTCTAAGGGCCAAATTCAGAGACGCCACTTGTTATCCTACACTCCCATTCATTCTTCACTCAACCTACCCTAACACAATGGAATTTTTACCTTAAACTATTGTGTTGGGTCTAATTGAGTGGAAATTAAGTGTGAGTGTAGGTTGAGTGATAACTCCGAATTTGTCCCTAAGTTTCCAAATGTGAAATATAGAAAATCCCCAAAACTTTGCGGTTGGCTGCTATGGCGATATTCGGCACAATAATTTACGACGATACGCATGAAGTCGTCCGGACCACATTTTGATGCTCATTTTTTGCGCATTTCCTCTGCAGATAGACACAACATTTTTGCGAAACGTGATGTTTGACGTTTTTCTCCATTTTGTTGGAAAGAGTAGTAATTTTTCGACCTGTATTTAATTTTCGCTTGTGAACAAATAAATCAAACTAACCTTTATTCAACAGTTGTCAAAAATATTTTAACCTCTCGAAGCCGGTTTAACTTTCCGATGATTCAAACTAAAGAATATACAAGCCCTTTGTCTAACAAAAAGGGCCTCATGCAATCATCAACGCCAGGCCCTGGAGAATTTTTGGCAAAACAAGGATCGCCACTGCGATCTGTGTCTGTCATGGGCAAGAGAACTTTCTGTAAAAAGTTGAAAAAACCAAATTTAAAAAAACCCAGCCGCTCAAAGTTGCGCGTATTGGACCGAAAAGGACCTTTTCAGAAGAGAGAGACAGATGCGTGCGCGCTCGTACTGCGCCGCCGGTGGTGTCTAGCTATAACGGCGCCTAATATCTCCAAGGGAAACTCTGTACTCTGTACAAATTGTACCAAATAATAGCAGAAAATATATATCTATCTATCTATCTATCTATCTATCTATCTATCTATCTATCTATCTATCTATCTATCTATCTATCTATCTATCTATCTATCTATATCTATCTGTTCGTTATGAAGTGCGCGGCATCACACTGGGTACATGTGGGGGCTGTGACGTAAATCGTGCGAGAGAGACCGCCTTTATTGAAAAGGTCCATTGATGTGAGTACCTCCAATTTGCAATTTGCTCTCGTTTTGAGGCTTGGCGGGATTAGTTTTTGTCGGCCCGGAATGACCGCCGTCAAGATGACGTAGACTGAAGGCGACCGCGTCTGAAGGCGACCGCGTCTGGTGTCTAAATGACCGTTACATAGTTCTGCGCCCCCTTCTTATAGCATTTCCACGTATGAGAAGGTCACTTTAACAATAATTTGATGAGAAACATAAGTTTACTATCAGAGAAGCCAGTTTCACACCAGGTAAAAAGGCGACAAGCCTATACAATGCTAAAGTGGAAAATTCACCCAGCCAACTAGAATCACAGCAAAAGTGAACCTACTATATCAGTAATTGTCATCATTTTCACCTGGGGAGTAGTGAGAGTAGAGTTTTAGTCTTGGAACTATGGTCTGAATCACACTGTAAGTGAACTTATAGCAAAGTATTGAAAAAAATTAATCTACTATCGTTCACTGTACTACTAAGTTCACTGTCATAGATTGATTCAAAGAAAGGAAATGAACGACACCTTGCATTTTTGCATAAAGAATAGCACCACTTGAAGTGACTCATAGTCATAATCTTCAAAAAGTACCAGTATTACTTGCATATTAATTTTATCTCGCATGTGATGAAAAGTTTGGACAGATTAGGTGGAATCCACTTTAATTACTTTTCCATAATTTGCACTTGGATTGTTACTTATTACGAAAATCAATCAAGTGTCCCAATCCAAAAATACTTGGAGTATGAATCGAGACTCATTCAAGTACTAGTAAATAGTTGTGAATCGCAGTCACTACCTGCTGTGATGATAATGAATTGGAAAAAGTTTGTTGAAAATATTTGTGAGAACTTTGTAGCATTGAAACATATAATAATAGAATCATTGAAATCTGTAAACACAATCAGTTGTTTTGCGTGAAACTGACGAATAGGTACAATATATCATATAAATTCAACAAAAGCTTTCGACTGAGTACCACTTTATTGAGATACCTACTTAAAAAACTGCTTCACTTATCTTTTCGCGCGGCTAATAAACCAAAACAGCTGTAAGTCAAGTTAATTCGTACCATTTATTTATCTTGGTGTGTGGATCAATCACTTGTAATTTGGTCAATGAAGAATAGTGAGTAACGAAAATACTAAGAACAAGCGATTATTACGTGCAACTATCATACCAAGTGATCATTTGAAAACTATCCACCTGCGATAACTCCCGATTCCTAGTCAAAATTTCTTCGAGCAAAAACAGGTCGATTTTTATATCAAGGGGGACATCCAAAATATACATTGGCAAATTTCTATATTCAGCTCCCTCGCCCCCACTCACCTCAACTTTGAAATTTCAAATGACACTACCTACCTTGCTATACATCTAATTGAAGAGAATCAAATTCTCTTTTCAAAAATTTTTTTTAAAGTTTTCAACCTTACCCCCCCTCTTCCTAAAAATTCTCTGAGTGTCCCATTGATTATTCTGGACCCCTCGATTCTCTTCATTTAGTCAACATCATCCTAAATAGCATCGAAGAAGAGAATTTTCGGTGGAAAAAGTGCCACCCAAATTCACCCCATTGCTCTTCCCCACTCTCCTCAACTTCAAAATTTTACCAAATACCACACACTTTGTGATACATCCAATGGAAGGAAATCAAATTCTCTTTCTGAAAACAATTTTTCTTGAATTTTCAACCCCTCCCCCATTTAATTGGACATTTGGGGTATTTTAGGAGGAAAACGGGGGTTTTAAATTTTTTGTTTAAATTGTGATCAGGGAGATTATTCAATTTTCTTCAATTTGATTTGTCACAAAGTAGGTATTGTCATTTTAGATTTTTATGGGGAGAGCGGAGGGGTGAATTTGGGTGGCACTTTTTTTATAGAAAATTTTCTCCTTCGATGCTGTGCAGGATGACGTTGACTGCATTGAAGAGAATTGAGAAGTCAAGAATATCAAACTGGACACTCAGAGAATTTAAGGGAGAAGGGGGGTGGGGTTAAAAATTTTAGAAATATTTTTCAGAAAGAGAACTTAGTTCTGTTGAGTTTGATGTATCGCGAAATGGGTGGTGTCATTTGAAATTTCAAAGTTGGGGTGGGTGGGAGCGAGGGGGCTAAAGATAGAAATTTGCCAATGTATGTTATAGATGTCCCCTTAAATATAAAAATCGACCTGTTTTCGCTCGAAGACATTTTCACAAGGAATCGGGAGTTATTGCAGGTGGATAGTTTTCAAATGATCACCCGGTATGTATTATCAAATAGGCGAATTCTGGACATTTCAGGCCGCTATCCTATCATGTCTCGATGACTTGACATCGCCGATTTGTTACGTGCAGCCTCGATTGCAGCCGTGCCAATAAAGTACGCAACTGTACGTGAATGCTGGAATGACCAATGATGCGGGAAGACGATAACTTTACCTTGGAAAATTCAAGTTCCAGTTTCTCTATCAACTTCACTTTTTATATTCTCTATTTGCCATCTAAGTTCGATATATAGTTATAATATAATGACAATATGGAATCACTGCACTAGATAGGTAGATAATATTCCAATTTATTAGGTGGGTTATAGAATAAGTGATAGTGAACAACCGGTGTGAAGACAGCAAACTTGAGATAGCAGAAATTTTACCGAAGATTGCCGAACGCCCAGTGGCGCACCACAGATCAAGATTCATACGTGCATGCCTCTGGTTGATGTATTCGGCATAAAGAAAAGTAGAAAACCTCAATAAAGCATGGCAAAATTATGGCACCCGTTTGTGCTTTCACACAAACTCATCAATCGAAATAACTAAACTTAATTTTTCTTTTCTTAATTATTTGAATCATCTCGACAATCGAAATAATAATTCAGCAATCATTTCTTCGGGAACGCAAATTGTGATCACTTTTATATAAACGTAAGTTGTAGAGCTCATCCAGAGCAAGAATTCCAAGCGAGAAAATCAACTCGCACTAGGTTTCCCGGGGGTTAAAACTCACCCCAAACACTAAGTTGTCACCTAGAAACGGAGATTCGCATAAAGTGCCTGAACAAAAAAATTGTTTTTTCGGGAACGCAAATTGTGATCCTTTTTATACTGATATAAGTCGTAGAGCTCATCCAGAGCAACAATTTCATGCAAGAAAATCAACTCGCACTAGGTTTCCCGGGGGATAAAACTCACCCCAAACACTAAGTTGTCACCTAGAAACAGAGATTCGCATAAAGTGCCCACACAAAAAAATTGTTTTTTTGGGAACGCAAATTGTGATCCTTTTTATACTAATATAAGTCGTAGAGCTCATCCAGAGCAACAATTTCATGCAAGAAAATCAACTCGCACTAGGTTTCCCGGGGGTTAAAACTCACCCCAAACACTAAGTTGTCACCTAGAAACAGAGATTCGCATAAAGTGCTCACACAAAAAAATTGTTTTTTCGGGAACGCAAATTGTGATCCTTTTTATACCGATATAAGTCGTAGAGCTCATCCAGAGCAACAATTTCATGCAAGAAAATCAACTCGCACTAGGTTTCCCGGGGGTTAAAACTCACCCCAAACACTAAGTTGTCACCTAGAAACAGAGATTCGCATAAAGTGCCCACACAAAAAAATTGTTTTTTTGGGAACGCAAATTGTGATCCTTTTTATACTAATACAAGTCGTAGAGCTGATCCAGAGCAACAATTTCATGCAAGAAAATCAACTCGCACTAGGTTTCCCGGGGGTTAAAACTCACCCCAAACACTAAGTTGTCACCTAGAAACAGAGATTCGCATAAAGTGCCCACACAAAAAAATTGTTTTTTTGGGAACGCAAATTGTGATCCTTTTTATACTAATATAAGTCGTAGAGCTCATCCAGAGCAACAATTTCATGCAAGAAAATCAACTCGCACTAGGTTTCCCGGGGGTTAAAACTCACCCCAAACACTAAGTTGTCACCTAGAAACAGAGATTCGCATAAAGTGCTCACACAAAAAAATTGTTTTTTCGGGAACGCAAATTGTGATCCTTTTAATACCGATATAAGTCGTAGAGCTCATCCAGAGCAACAATTTCATGCAAGAAAATCAACTCGCACTAGGTTTCCCGGGGGTTAAAACTCACCCCAAACACTAAGTTGTCACCTAGAAACAGAGATTCGCATAAAGTGCCCACACAAAAAAATTGTTTTTTTGGGAACGCAAATTGTGATCCTTTTTATACTAATATAAGTCGTAGAGCTCATCCAGAGCAACAATTTCATGCAAGAAAATCAACTCGCACTAGGTTTCCCGGGAGTTAAAACTCACCCCAAACACTAAGTTGTCACCTAGAAACAGAGATTCGCATAAAGTGCCCACACAAAAAAATTGTTTTTTTGGGAACGCAAATTGTGATCCTTTTTATACTAATATAAGTCGTAGAGCTGTTCCAGAGCAACAATTTCATGCAAGTAAATCAACTCGCACTAGGTTTACCGGGGGTTAAAACTCACCCCAAACACTGAGTTGTCACCTAGAAACAGAGATTCGCATGAAGTGCTCACACAAAAAAATGGTTTTTTCGGGAACGCATATTGTGATGAGCTCTATGACTTATATCAGTATTAAAAGGATCACAATTTGCGTTCCCGAAACAACAATTTTTTTGTGTGAGCACTTTATGCGAATCTCTGTTTCTAGGTGACAACTTAGTTTTTGGGGTGAGTTTTAACCCCCGGTAAACCTAGTGCGAGTTGATTTACTTGCATGAAATTGTTGCTCTGGAACAGCTCTACGACTTATATTAGTATAAAAAGGATCACAATTTGCGTTCCCAAAAAAACAATTTTTTTGTGTGGGCACTTTATGCGAATCTCTGTTTCTAGGTGACAACTTAGTGTTTGGGCTGAGTTTAAACCCCCGGGAAACCTAGTGCGAGTTGATTTTCTTGCATGAAATTGTTGCTCTGGATGAGCTCTACGACTTATATTAGTATGAAAAGGATCACAATTTGCGTTCCCGAAAAAACAATTTTTTTGTGTGAGCACTTTATGCGAATCTCTGTTTCTAGGTGACAACTTAGTGTTTGGGGTGAGTTTTAACCCCCGGGAAACCTGGTGCGAGTCGATTTTCTTGCATGAAATTGTTGCTCTGGATGAGCTCTACGACTTATATTAGTATAAAAAGGATCACAATTTGCGTTCCCGAAAAAACAATTTTTTTGTGTGGGCACTTCATGCGAATCTCCGTTTCTAGGTGACAACTTAGTGTTTGGGGTGAGTTTTAACCCCCGGGAAACCTAGTGCGAGTTGATTTTCTTGCATGAAATTGTTGCTCTGGATGAGCTCTACGACTTATATCAGTATAAAAAGGATCACAATTTGCGTTCCCGAAAAAACAATTTTTTTGTGTGGGCACTTCATGCGAATCTCCGTTTCTAGGTGACAACTTAGTGTTTGTGGTGAGTTTTAACCCCCGGGAAACCTAGTGCGAGTTGATTTTCTTGCATGAAATTGTTGCTCTGGATGAGCTCTACGACTTATATTAGTATAAAAAGGATCACAGTTTGCGTTCCCGGAAAAACAATTTTTTTGTGTGGGCACTTTATGCGAATCTCTGTTTCTAGGTGACAACTTAGTGTTTGGGGTGAGTTTTAACCCCCGGGAAACCTGGTGCGAGTTGATTTTCTTGCATGAAATTGTTGCTCTGGATGAGCTCTACGACTTATATTAGTATAAAAAGGATCACAGTTTGCGTTCCCGAAAAAACAATTTTTTTGTGTGGGCACTTTATGCGAATCTCTGTTTCTAGGTGAAAACTTAGTGTTTGGGGTGAGTTTTAACCCCCGCGAAACCTAATGCGAGTTGATTTTCTTGCATGAAATTGTTGCTCTGGATGAGCTCTACGACTTATATCAGTATAAAAAAGATCACAATTTGCGTTCCTGAAAAAACAATTTTTTTGTGTGGGCACTTCATGCGAATCTCCGTTTCTAGGTGACAACTTAGTGTTTGGGGTGAGTTTTTACCCCCGGGAAACCTAGTGCGAGTCGATTTTCTTGCATGAAATTGTTGCTCTGGATGAGCTCTACGACTTATATTAGTATAAAAAGGATCACAATTTGCGTTCCCGAAAAAACAATTTTTTTGTGTGGGCACTTCATGCGAATCTCCGTTTCTAGGTGACAACTTAGTGTTTGGGGTGAGTTTTAACCCCCGGGAAACCTAGTGCGAGTCGATTTTCTTGCATGAAATTGTTGCTCTGGATGAGCTCTACGACTTATATTAGTATAAAAAGGATCACAATTTGCGTTCCCGAAGAAATGATTGCTGAATTATTATTTCGATTGTCGAGATGATTCAAATAATTAAGAAAAGAAAAATTAAGTTTAGTTATTACGATTGATGAGTTTGTGTGAAAGCACAAACGGGTGCCATAATTTTGCCATGCTTTATTGAGGTTTTCTACTTTTCTCTATGCCGAATACATCAACCAGAGGCATGCACGTATGAATCTTGATCTGTGGTGCGCCACTGGGCGTTCGGCAATCTTCGGTAAAATTTCTGCTATCTCAAGTTTGCTGTCTTCACACCGGTTAGTGAACAAATGTGTGCAAAAATAAAACCAAGTATACTAAGCCACAAAAAGGCACGGTTGGTTTTCTTTATCTAGTGCAGAGCTACATAATACAAGTATCTACAATCTTTACATATTTATATGATGCCTATACGAGGAGATAATATACAATACATTATATCTTTTCATTTTCCAATTCGGCAAGCTCTCAAAGGGCTCCTCCGCAAATTGTACGGGTTTGTGGTTTATTCTCTAAATGGAGTCTCTCAGCGTCCAGCGATACCGGAACAATCTTCCAAATAGCTTGACAGATCGAGTTGGTTATTCCACTAATCGAACCTATTTCGGCTAGACATAATCTATTGCATTCGAGAACAATCGGTCGTCAAATAATAACAACAAAATAAATACCGACCGTGTTTTGTTGTAAGGACAAATACGCCTTTTTCTCGATTTTGAGTTGTAGGTGCGGGGTGATAGATAATTATCATTAAATTATCAAAAACAAGTAAATAAGCATCTTTTTCTTTATACCTATAGCAAAAAAAAATAGTGAGAGATTTTTTCAGTTCGATGAAACTTGTGATTGAGCTCAATTGTTTTCTGTTAGGAATAATCGTGCTCAACAGGGTGTTTTGTCTACCCGTACTTACTCAATTCATCATGACTTGGAGCGACAAGATATTGGAACATTCACATGGGTAGAACTGTGTTTCAAAAACATCAATGCCGAGAGCAATGCAAACGATGATGACCGAGTAGTTGCTGTATAAATGAGATTAGAAACAGTTTTGAAGATCCTCCACATCATGTGATATTTTTGACAAACTGGACCACCTTTACTGTCAAAACAGTTATAATTGTTTTTTAAACCAAAATAGGTTAGTAGATTAATTTTCCAACCGACGAAACCAGTACAGGAATAATGTATGCATACAAAATGTAGATGGAAGTCGTACAAGTACTACAAGTCGACCACTTTTTGAAATGTGCATAACTTCTGAACGCGTTATTCGATTTTGACAAATTTTTCAACAGAAGTGGTCTAATGTATTGTAAAGACAAGTAGTGTGAAGTGGCGCACTCATCAATGCATAGGTTTGCGGTAGAGAGGTGTTCGACTGTTGCTTTGCAGAAATGTATAATTTTCACTGAAATCAAACCAAACCATTGAATTTTTGACCAAACGAAAGTTCATCTATTAGAAAAACGTCTCGTTTGCTTTGTTACAACGACTTCAAATAATTATGATAATAATAATACGTCTATTCACAAAAGTAACCGGATACATGTGACTTATTAGAAAACAATGTGAAAAAACTGTTACTGCACAAAGCACGATGCTGTATGTGAGGATACAATAGTATATTATAATACAAGTTTTATAAGACACCGTATCAAACGTCGCTTCGCTCCTCCTGCTTGAAAATGACGCGTGTGACAATAGGTCTTATGAAACGTGCGTTATATGACCAATTTTTTCTATTTTGCAACTATTCCATGCTTTTCTTTAAATAAAAAAATGTAAAATATGTGTTTCTCCCAACAGAATTGTTGGGAATTGCTCTTGATGGTGGAAGCACAGTGTATCATCAGAAATGAGCCGGATTTTTCTCGAATAAACCCCTTCTGCGAAGTGATGTCACCTAAGCTGTGTCTTCTGTGAGTCAGTGAGTGCTGTCATGTCGTTGTCATGCCCGCTGATATTGCCAACATTTGGAATTAAAAAACGCGGATCGAAATGGAGCGAACGATGGAACGATACGCGAATTACGTCATTTGCGTATCGAAATGACTCTCATGAACGCAAAATAGGAAAAATATAAATACATATGTACATCTTGTGAAAATATTGATTAGAATAAATTTAAGAAGATAATAACAACTGCAATATTCCAACAATAAAAAAAAAAGCAAAAAACAGATTAAAATCATAAAAAGGCTTGAAGGTGGAAGAGGCTAAAAAAGAAAACATCAAAATGACTCAAAACTCAAAATCACATCTCTCCGCCTGCACAACAACTCTTGTGATTTCCCTCTTGAAATTGCTTGTAGAGGTCATATTTCTTATAGAAGAAGGCAAGGCATTGAACCATTTCTGTCCCAAATAGGTGAAGCATCGCTGTCGTGTGGGAGTACTCCTGAAGGAGACAGTTAAGTAGCCAACACCTCTCGTACCTTGGACCTAGGTCGTGACTTACTCGAGGCCAAGTTTTCTTCCTGGAGAATGTTTCCAGAAAAGATGACACGTAAAATAGTTGACGAACATCCATAATATCTTCTTCCTGGTACAGGTCATCCGTTGATACGTTCTTTCTGTCCCAAATATCAACTTAAGAGTTCTCCTTTGCATAATTGGGATGGGTTGCAAATTTCTGGAATAAATCCCTCCCCATCCCAATATGCCACATCTCAGATGTGACACAAACAGGGCCGTATACACAATCTTCAACAGTTGCACATTCAGGAATCCACGCAGTACTCTCACTTTGTGTAAAACAAATTGTCTGTACATAATGTATATGATGGGTCCACTTCATGATTGATCTATCAACACGCCGAGGTATCTTACGAATTTTTTTCTTCAATTTTATCGTTACCGATTGAAATGTGATTTATGGTGCTATTCTGTGAAAAAGATACATCGATGTAAGCGCTGTATCGCTGTAAGATGACACAATTGACACATGTGACAATGCAATACATTATTACTTTTGTCATTTTACAGCGATGTAGCGCTTACATCGATGTATCTTTTTTACAGAATAACACCATAAATAATGTGTTGGAGCGTTGGAGTCATCTTTGTACATGCCGAACGGTAAGTATTCTGTTTCATGCAGATTCATTGTTAAACACTAAGAATCGACCCAATCTTTCATAATGTTTAAAGAAGTCTCCGCTCTGATCTTCAGGTCAAGCCATGTGGAGTCACTGAAGAAAACGGCAGTATCATCGGCATAACTTATTACCGTCCCATCTACAGGCAAGGAGAAAATGTCTCCAGGTATACTATAAAAAGAAGATGTCCCAATATTGTGCCTTGGAGAACACAGAACACCACACTCGACTTTCTCTAAATTACTATTCACCCCACCCACATCCGTGCACTGCTTTCTGCCTGCAAGGTATCTTTTGAACGACCTCAGTGCCACACCTCTGAAGCCAGTCCTTTCCATAGTGTTCAACAATACTGTTATGGCAACCGTATCAAACGCCTTTGCCAAATCGATGAAAACACAGAATATTTTTTGTCTCTTATTTAATGAGCCGTAAATGAGACTGGTCAGTCTAGAAATAGTTTCCTGCGCGGAAAGACCTTGTCCAAAACCATACTGGTTGTCAGATAGTATGTGAAACCTGTTCAGGAATTTATCCATTCGCACCTTCAGGATCTTTTCAGATATCTTCGTGAAATTGGTGATGACAGAAATCGGCCTGTAGTTATCGACTTCCACTTCGATTTTTTTCTTATAGGTATAAGAGCTTAACTACCGCCACTTTAAAAGCTGAGGGACAAATTTATACTCGTTTCCATCATTCTATTGATGATATGACTCAGTGGACTAAGCTATCGACTCCGCTATCATTCCAAAGTTTCCGCCCTCATACCATCTTAATCGCTACATTTGTTGTTTTTGAGGGATTTGAATGATTTAATGATAGTATACAGGGTGTTTCAAGAAAAAACTTCCAATTTTTTTCGACATCTCATATCTAAATATTGGAAATGATGCGGTTTTTTCATCTGAATCTAAATATGTAATTTGATATTTGAATAAGATCATATACAAGGTATTCACTTTTACACTTCACCCAAGATTTCTTCCCGCCAAATTTTTTCCAAGAAAATCGCTGGAACAGGTCGATTTTTATCGATGAGAATTTGGCAATACGTGTCCTAGATGTCTCCCTCTAAATGGAAATAGGCCATTTCCGGCGTTTTTCTTGAATAAAAGTTTAGCGGGGGGAAAGTGTGAAAATACACACCTGTATAATATGATCTTATTTAAATATCAAATTATATGTCTGGACAGAGGAGAAAGATTCGCATCATTTCCAATAATCATATAAGGTGGCCAAAAAAAAATTGAACGTTTTTAATTGAACGTTTTGGTGTCCAAATTTGAATTCTACGGGACAAATGGTTGAGAAAAATTCTTACCAATTTATTCCAACGGGAAAAATTCCAACAGGGGGAGGAGGTAATCTCGGTTGATCACTCTGTACTTACGCTTCTCAAACTTACCTTAGATACAGCTTAGGTGCCACCTCATCACTGATCTGAAATCCGAAAAAGCCTGCAAAATTATCTTTATTCATCAAAAAGTAAGACATGCAAAATCTTCACCCCAAATTTTCCAATTAAAAGACCTCCTTCCCTCTCCTGTCCCATCATCCGCACTTTTGCTCCCGATCCTGATCCACTTTATTTGGTGATATTATTTTACGGTGGCAGTGTGCCGCTTTTAAAAATGCACCCCCGGGCATAATATGCAAGAATGATATTGAGCAGGGTGGATGGCGCTTCGGCGAAGCCCATCCAACCACAGGCGGCAGTCTAATTTACTTACCGAGTTAATTGTATATCGAACGGTACTTGAAAGATCCATTGTCATGCTGATAACAAAACGCGTTTTCTAAGAGCCAGAGCCGATTTCGATTATTCAACCATGGCATAGCAGGCAAATTGCTCATTTGCCTGCTGCCTGATGGCCCTTCAACTTAATGGAACGCATAGTAGAGACTCCCTAACGATTATGCATAATAATTTGCCATTGTGTTTGCGAAAAGGAGTTTATTATTATGTCTCTTCATAAAAAGACTCTCTGGAACATAACAATAACGGCTATTATGGATGGATGTGAAAATGAACCAATCCAAGTAATTTTTGTAAAATTATGTTTTGCTCTGTTCTCATTTAGCTATTATACTTTCGTTCTTGAAGCATTGGGGAGATGTTCCAGAACTCATGCGGATAGCTTCCAGAATAATGGGTCATATGATTAAAAGAATCATTTGCTTTTACTACACCTTTTACTAGGAGTTGCCAAGCAAGTAGTAAAAGGTGAAGTAGAAGCAAATACTTCTTTCAATTATACGACCCCTGCTTGTCTTAATATCGTCACGTAGCTCCATTTAATGAGCTCGTTTAAATTAATGGAGGAACTAGAACAAATTATTTACTTACACCTTTTTGAGAGAGAAAATCGTGTATGAGAATTGACCTTGATTCGTCTTCTGTTTAAAGTATATAAATGTGAAAAAATCGGTTGTGTCACCCCAAAACTATCCCGACTAGTATCCAGGAACCTATAGAAATTTTTGTTCGAATTCGAAACGTCCCTTCGGGTGGGAAGTTGGGATTGAAGAAAAAGACTGAAAATTTTTGTTAGGGAAATTTGAATTTTTGAATGGGAAATCCTCAAATCTTATTTCCAATCATCTTATCGTAGAAATTGTCAATTGAGGCTTCACTTTAAGCTCCATCATCTAAGTCTGGTCTCAAAAACCCAGGCCAGTATTACATTTTCAACAGGAAAATTCCCGGATTGTTGAGAAAAAAAAATTGGAAAATGTTCAAGGACCAGTTAGCTCTTGTTTAAAAAAATGGTGAAAATCTATTCACGGGATGAAAATTTGGAAAATTTGCAGAAAGGAAATCTCGAAAACCGTGTGACCGATTTCGAAAGTTTTACCGCCGAAAATTGATTCAATCCTATCTCCAACTTTCAATTCTAGCATGTCTGCATCTGAAATGAATATTTCGTGGGCTCACCGCATGACGAGGTTAGCACATTTCAGTTTTTTCAAATTCACGGAATGTGCAAATTTGATTTTGAAAAAATTACCGTCGGAAAATCGGAACCTTGTCGATTTTCAAAATAGATCTAAATGACGCCCAACTCAATCTCCTTTTGATAACAGTTGGATTCTTTCGAAAAAAAGTCGATCCTCGAGCAGTAATGAATTTTTGAGTGGAGTAATGCATCAAAAGCGAGTCGTCCTGGTCAAATCACGGGCGAGATGGGCCCTCTTGGGTGGCAACGGCCAGGAGAAATTGAAAATTGATAATGAAAATTCATAACGCCCCACTGCAAAATGGTGTTATCGTGAGGGATTACAGACACACACACACACACACACACACACACACACACACACACACACACACACACACACACACACACACACACACACACACACACACACACACACACACACACACACACACACACACACACACACACACACACACACACACACACACACACACACACACACACACACACACACACACACACACACACACACACACACACACACACACACACACACACACACACACACACACACACACACACACACACACACACACACACACACACACACACACACACACACACACACACACACACACACACACACACACACACACACACACACACACACACACACACACACACACACACACACACACACACACACACACACACACACACACACACACACACACACACACACACACACACACACACACACACACACACACACACACACACACACACACACACACACACACACACACACACACACACACACACACACACACACACACACACACACACACACACACACACACACACACACACACACACACACACACACACACACACACACACACACACACACACACACACACACACACACACACACACACACACACACACACACACACACACACACACACACACACACACACACACACACACACACACACACACACACACACACACACACACACACACACACACACACACACACACACACACACACACACACACACACACACACACACACACACACACACACACACACACACACACACACACACACACACACACACACACACACACACACACACACACACACACACACACACACACACACACACACACACACACACACACACACACACACACACACACACACACACACACACACACACACACACACACACACACACACACACACACACACACACACACACACACACACACACACACACACACACACACACACACACACACACACACACACACACACACACACACACACACACACACACACACACACACACACACACACACACACACACACACACACACACACACACACACACACACACACACACACACACACACACACACACACACACACACACACACACACACACACACACACACACACACACACACACACACACACACACACACACACACACACACACACACACACACACACACACACACACACACACACACACACACACACACACACACACACACACACACACACACACACACACACACACACACACACACACACACACACACACACACACACACACACACACACACACACACACACACACACACACACACACACACACACACACACACACACACACACACACACACACACACACACACACACACACACACACACACACACACACACACACACACACACACACACACACACACACACACACACACACACACACACACACACACACACACACACACACACACACACACACACACACACACACACACACACACACACACACACACACACACACACACACACACACACACACACACACACACACACACACACACACACACACACACACACACACACACACACACACACACACACACACACACACACACACACACACACACACACACACACACACACACACACACACACACACACACACACACACACACACACACACACACACACACACACACACACACACACACACACACACACACACACACACACACACACACACACACACACACACACACACACACACACACACACACACACACACACACACACACACACACACACACACACACACACACACACACACACACACACACACACACACACACACACACACACACACACACACACACACACACACACACACACACACAACACACACACACACACACACACACACACACACACACACACACACACACACACACACACACACACACACACACACACACACACACACACACACACACACACACACACACACACACACACACACACACACACACACACACACACACACCACACACACACACACACACACACACACACACACACACACACACACACACACACACACACACACACACACACACACACACACACACACACACACACACACACACACACACACACACACACACACACACACACACACACACACACACACACACACACACACACACACACACACACACACACACACACACACACACACACACACACACACACACACACACACACACACACACACACACACACACACACACACACACACACACACACACACACACACACACACACACACACACACACACACACACACACACACACACACACACACACACACACACACACACACACACACACACACACACACACACACACACACACACACACACACACACACACACACACACACACACACACACACACACACACACACACACACACACACACACACACACACACACACACACACACACACACACACACACACACACACACACACACACACACACACACACACACACACACACACACACACACACACACACACACACACACACACACACACACACACACACACACACACACACACACACACACACACACACACACACACACACACACACACACACACACACACACACACACACACACACACACACACACACACACACACACACACACACACACACACACACACACACACACACACACACACACACACACACACACACACACACACACACACACACACACACACACACACACACACACACACACACACACACACACACACACACACACACACACACACACACACACACACACACACACACACACACACACACACACACACACACACACACACACACACACACACACACACACACACACACACACACACACACACACACACACACACACACACACACACACACACACACACACACACACACACACACACACACACACACACACACACACACACACACACACACACACACACACACACACACACACACACACACACACACACACACACACACACACACACACACACACACACACACACACACACACACACACACACACACACACACACACACACACACACACACACACACACACACACACACACACACACACACACACACACACACACACACACACACACACACACACACACACACACACACACACACACACACACACACACACACACACACACACACACACACACACACACACACACACACACACACACACACACACACACACACACACACACACACACACACACACACACACACACACACACACACACACACACACACACACACACACACACACACACACACACACACACACACACACACACACACACACACACACACACACACACACACACACACACACACACACACACACACACACACACACACACACACACACACACACACACACACACACACACACACACACACACACACACACACACACACACACACACACACACACACACACACACACACACACACACACACACACACACACACACACACACACACACACACACACACACACACACACACACACACACACACACACACACACACACACACACACACACACACACACACACACACACACACACACACACACACACACACACACACACACACACACACACACACACACACACACACACACACACACACACACACACACACACACACACACACACACACACACACACACACACACACACACACACACACACACACACACACACACACACACACACACACACACACACACACACACACACACACACACACACACACACACACACACACACACACACACACACACACACACACACACACACACACACACACACACACACACACACACACACACACACACACACACACACACACACACACACACACACACACACACACACACACACACACACACACACACACACACACACACACACACACACACACACACACACACACACACACACACACACACACACACACACACACACACACACACACACACACACACACACACACACACACACACACACACACACACACACACACACACACACACACACACACACACACACACACACACACACACACACACACACACACACACACACACACACACACACACACACACACACACACACACACACACACACACACACACACACACACACACACACACACACACACACACACACACACACACACACACACACACACACACACACACACACACACACACACACACACACACACACACACACACACACACACACACACACACACACACACACACACACACACACACACACACACACACACACACACACACACACACACACACACACACACACACACACACACACACACACACACACACACACACACACACACACACACACACACACACACACACACACACACACACACACACACACACACACACACACACACACACACACACACACACACACACACACACACACACACACACACACACACACACACACACACACACACACACACACACACACACACACACACACACACACACACACACACACACACACACACACACACACACACACACACACACACACACACACACACACACACACACACACACACACACACACACACACACACACACACACACACACACACACACACACACACACACACACACACACACACACACACACACACACACACACACACACACACACACACACACACACACACACACACACACACACACACACACACACACACACACACACACACACACACACACACACACACACACACACACACACACACACACACACACACACACACACACACACACACACACACACACACACACACACACACACACACACACACACACACACACACACACACACACACACACACACACACACACACACACACACACACACACACACACACACACACACACACACACACACACACACACACACACACACACACACACACACACACACACACACACACACACACACACACACACACACACACACACACACACACACACACACACACACACACACACACACACACACACACACACACACACACACACACACACACACACACACACACACACACACACACACACACACACACACACACACACACACACACACACACACACACACACACACACACACACACACACACACACACACACACACACACACACACACACACACACACACACACACACACACACACACACACACACACACACACACACACACACACACACACACACACACACACACACACACACACACACACACACACACACACACACACACACACACACACACACACACACACACACACACACACACACACACACACACACACACACACACACACATATGCACACACGGAAAATTCAAATCTTCTAGAAGACAATTCTCATTTTCCTGCTAATTATTTCCAATCTTTCTCTCTGTTTGTAACAAAAATTCTTATAGGTTTTTGGATACTAGTCGGAAAAATTGTGGGGTGACACAACCGATTTTATTAGTCAAGTCTTCACGGTTGCAAACTTCAAGCCATATTTTCGCTCTGAATAAGAATAGGTATATTATGTAGAAGTGAGTAGATACTCGTATAACAATTTTGCTGAACAAAACAGCCACCCACCCATGATGTTTTGTTTTCATTGGAAAATATATCTCACTTTTCCGCTAGGGAATTTTGAAAAAATCGGTTCTGTCACCTCAAAACTTCCCCAATGGAGTAACAAGGAACGGATGAAAATTTTTGTATTAGACGTCCGGTCCATTCGGGTGGGAAGTTAGAATTATAGAGAGAAAGATTGACAATAATTTGCAGGAAATTGAGAATTTTGAGAAATTGAATTCTTTCGGAAAACCTCAAATCTTTTTCCAAATCATCTCATTGTAGGAGTCGTATATCAAGGCTTCACTTGAAGCTCCATCATTCAAGTCTGGTCTCGATAATCCCTGCTGGTTTTATTTACATTTTCAACACAGAAATCCCGGGAAATTGGAAAAAAAAATTGTTTGATGTCAAAGCTCCAGTTAGGTACAAAAATGTAAAAATCTGTTCATGAGATGAAGAGGTGGAAAATATGCAATTTTTTTTGGATTTTGAAGAAATTTTCTCCAAAAAATAATTCAATCTACTTTCCAACTATCATTCCCAGCATGTCTGCACCTAAAATTACCATTTCGTGAGGCTCACCGCATGTTGAAGTTTGCACTGCATTTTTTTGAAACTCACGGAATGTGCCAATTTTTTTTTTGAAAAAATTAGCGTCGGAAAACCGGAACCATGTCGATTTTGAAAATAGATCGAAAATGGCGCCCAATCTTTTCAATGACTTCTCAATCGTCTTTTGATATCAGTTGGAATTTTTCAAAAAAAAGTCGATCCTCGAGCAGGAATCAATTTTTGATTGGACTCCTGCATCAAAAGCGAATCACTCTGTTGAAAACTCGAGTGAGAGGCCCTCTCGGGTGGCAACGGCTAGGAAAATTTTTGAAATATCATAAGGTCCGACTGGAAAATCGGACAGATTTTGAATAATTAAATGGTAAAGTTTTGAACCTTGACATTTTTTAATATTTGACAGATGACAGGTGGACAAAAAAATTTAACAGCTTTACATCGTCTATCACATCGTTTACCACAATCCTGCCATGAGTCAGCTGTGCTGGTGTGCATTAAGGCTCCCGAAGAGCCTCCTAAAATCACACCCCACCTTTTGTTGAATTAATGTGCTTGTTGTAGTTAGTTTGTAGTACTGCTTATTGCTTACTAAGTATAGCATGTTGGCAAATAGGTAGATACTTGGATACAATGATTTTTTGTCAGTCGGGTCGATGCCAGAAGTATGGACGTTTTTGAATAGTGAGGTCGATCCCGAGGTCAATCCCGAGGTCGATCCTTACAAGTGTGATTTCTCTAACATCATCTCATCTGCTTTACCTACCCAATATGTATGTATGTATGTATGTATGTAATTTATTTGTTTAAACCCTTGGGGTATACAAAGTAAAGTAAAAAATAAAATAAATAGGCAGGTACACAATCTTCTTCAGAAATTAACTTAAAAATTAGGTAAATACAATGATAATAATTGATAAAAGTAACTAAATATTATGTACTCAATTAACAAAAATAAAGTAGGGACAAAACAATGGAGGTGTGCCAAAAATTATGTCCAACCGCAGGAGCCACAGAATAAGAGGCCCAGCAAGATCCATCGAGCACTATTCCTCAATCAGAGACAGGAACTTCTCGACTGCCGAGAAAAAGTGAAAAATATTGATGAGCTTTTCAATGCAAATATTGGCGAACAAAAAGTGAAATTCCTCGCGCGTAGCTTGAAGACTTATATGACCGACCAGCCAGCGATTCCTCGATCTTGTAAAAATAGGACAGTTACAAACCAAATGGTAGAGGTCATAGACTTCGTCGGTGTTGCAAATAGAACAGGTTTTGCCCTGATCAAATACAAATTTGGTCCCATTAACATAAAGCCTTAATTTCCTATGAAACCCCAACCGGATTTGCGCAATTAGCCTGATCTTTCTTATAGAAACATTCTGCGTAAGATACCCACTGTAGCCAAGTGAGTGTTCTGAGCTGTCACTGCTGAGTATCTCCCTGTAGATGTTACTGTAGTGCGACTCAGATGAGATTTCTAGATCGGCTGCCATCATGACCCGTCTGCAATCGTCCAAAATTGACTCTAGATTCTCCTCAACAAAAAGAAAGCCGCGGTCGAGTAAGTACGACAGATTATGTTTTGTAAGTAGAACTTTCACTTGAGTAACCCAATTGTACTTGATGTTACAGGTTGCGGTTGCAGCGTCTAGTTGTTGCAGTCTTTTAAAACAAATCTTTGGTAACCTACTGTCGGGCATTTTCAACAATTTACACCACCACCCTAAAGTTTTTCTCATCACGTCCAGTTCTAGTTTTGCCAAACCAGTCTCGCATCTTATGTAACAGTCTGCTTTACCTACCCAATATGGATTTGGTTAGTGATAAAATGAAAGCCAGAGTCAAGACCCTATATATGTACAGGGTGATTCACCACCAAATGGACATAGCCTAAGGGTAGGTCCAGTTTTACCAGGCGAACCAGGATCTGGCTTTGAAATTTTTCTAACACTGTTTGTTTCGAAGTTACAGGGTGATTCATGTATTTTGTCGAATTTTTTGACAAGCCGTATCTTCAAAACGACCAAATAGGTTGGAATTTTGAAGGTTGATTCTTCTATTGATATCTGACACATCGCCCTATCAAACAGTTTGAAGTTTCCAGGGCCGGCCTTGTGAAAAAAACTCCAAAGCTTTTTTCCAAAAAGACATTCTGTATCCATATTTTTCGAATTTCATTTTCAAAATCGGAAACTGCATCAAACATGCCAATAATATCGCAAGAAAAATTGCTTGGCACCATTGAGCTGTCAAAAAAATTTTGACAATTGCAAGATTTTTGAGGTTAGGATTTTTTCTTAATCAATATTTTCAAATATTTGCAAATGATCTATTATGGCCCTGAATTTCAGCCGTTTTGTCAGACACATGAAAATGGCATTTTTCTTGTTTTCTCAGAAGTAAGAAAAAATTTCATCAAAATTTTCAAAAAAAATTTGATACGTTCCTCAATTTTATCTAAATTTGGGATAGAAGTGAAGCTGAGGGACGTTACAATAATTTTTTTAAATTAGGCTGAAACTTTTTGTTACTACTGAGAAAACGAGGAAAATGTCATCTTTATTTTTATCACGAAATGGCTGAAATTTGAAACCATAATAAATCATTTGTGAATATTTGAAAATATTAATTTACAAAAAATCCTAACCTCAAAAATCATCAGGATTATCAATTTTCTTTTAACAGCTTAATGGTGCCAAGCAATTTTTTTTGCGATGTTGATAGCATGTTTCATGTTGTTTCTGAATATGAAAATGAATTTTGAATAATATGCATACAGAGTGTCTTTTTTGAAAAAAGATTTCAAATTTTCTTTCAAGGCCGGCCCTGGAAATTTTGAACTCTTTGATAGAGCGATGTGTCAGATATCAATAGAAGACTAAACCCACAAAATTTCAAACCAATCTGTTGGGTTGTTCAAAAGTTATGGCCTGTCAAAAAATTCTACGAAATACATGAATCACCCTGTAGCTTCGAAACGAACAGCGTTAGAAAAATTTCAAAGCCAGATCCAGGTTCGCCTGGAAAAATTGGACCTGCCCTTGAGCTATGTCCATTTGGTGATGAATCACCCTGTATACATATATGTATATATACCTAGGGGAAGTGTGCCTATGTTGGACCCCCTAAGGGAGTTGTTCCATAGCTTTTTCAATTGATCACTTTTCGAACCCTGCTTGGTATGTGTATGTTCCTTTAGTGGACGTGGTACAACCGAAATAGAGAATATAAGTTGCAAATGATGATAAAGGCAAACCATCTGGCAGGGTTACAACTGAGACCTAAATAAACGATTTGACCCGCAGTGCTTTTTTTTTCAGCCCTCAGGATTTGAATAGCGCCCCTTTTTCAAAATGGTGGATATTGTCTAGGGGCAAAAGGTATCGAATAGCCTGGTGATGTCCAGCTTAGTAGAAATATGAGAGGCTATGTCTCAATCGGTTTCTGGGACATCAAACACCCATTAAAAAAATGGTGGAACATTGACATCTACCGCAAGCAAATTTGGTGGAGGCGCCAAAGGAATTTAGTACTGTCATAAGAAAATTGCTGTAACATTTTTATTTTTCATCGGATTTTAACACAAGATATTTCATTTTGTGAAAAAGTGAATTCTTCATGTTCCCTTATACCTTTAATTGAAAAAAGGCGTTGAGGAATGTTGAAAAAAAAAAAAAGATTATTTGAAAAAAAAAAGATTTTTTACATTTTTTTATTTTTATGCATTTTGCCCTATTTGTAGACTTTGATGTGCTCTTTCTAAATTTGCACTTTTCCGATTTATATCTTTGCAGTACGTGCCGCCATATTGAAAAAATGATGTCTGAAAAGAAGTTTTTGACAATATCTGAATTTTGGTCCATGTAACATTGAAATGTTCATATACATATGAAAGCACATTCAATCCTCCACAGTTTGACATCTGAATAAGCTCTGTGCGACCCACGGTTCATGAGCTAGACCTTCTGGAAGTATCAATTTTCGGTTCCAAAAGAATTGAGAATCACCTCTTGAGGCTGTACCAGGTCCACCAATGTTCATGATTTGAGATAAATGACGACGCATTATTGATGGGTAACTTGATCAAGACATGGTGGTGATCTAGTGGTGAAATCCGGTAGACGCAGTCACTATTTAACACCGAAAATTGATACTTCCGGAAGCTCTAGCTCAAGAACCCCGAGTCGCACAGAGATGGTTCAGGTGTCAAATCGTGGAGAATTGAATGTACTTTCATATGGATACTAAGATTTCAATCTCGCATTGACTTAAATTTAGATATTTGCATAAAAACATTTTTTAAATAGTATTTTTTAACATTGCGGTGCGCACTGCAAAGATATAAATCGGAAAAGTGCAAATTTAGAAAGAACACATCAAAATCTACAAATAAGGCAATTTACATGAAAATAAAAAATTAAAAAATCTTTCTTTTTTTCAAATTGTTTCTTATTTTTTTCTTCAACATTCCCCAACGTCTTTTTTCATGGAAGGTATAGGATAACAATAAGGATTTACTTTTCCACAAAATAAGACCCCTTGTGTTAAAATCGGTTGAAAAATTACAATGTTTACAGCAATTTTCTTATGACCGTACTTAATTCATTTTGGCGCCTCCACCAAATTTGCCTGCGACAGATGTCAACATTCCACCATTTTTTTAAAAAGTGTTTGATGGCCCAGAAACCGATCGAGACATAGCTCCATCAATTTGAACGAAGCTGGACATCACCAGGCCATTCGATACCTTTTGCCCCTAGATAAAATCCGCCATTTTGAAAAAGGGGCGCCATTCAAATCCTAAGGGACGAAAATGGAAGCACTGCGGGTCAAATCGTTTATATAAGTCTTAGTTACGATCCTGCAAAGTGGTTTGCCTTTATCATCATTTGCAACTTGTTTTTTCCTACCACATCCACTACTTATTAGTTGTAGTTTTCAAGTAATGATTGTTTTTTCAACAAAAAAAAGATATTCTGAAACTATGCAGTTTTTTCTTTAAACTGGAAAGAGGGCCATCATAGGCCTATATGTGCCCATGATGGCACCGTTCATGCGCCAATGGTGGACTCCCTCTTACTTTTGAAGAATGGGTTTTGTATTACTCATGACACCAAACTCATCGACTGGATAACTTGCCGACACCCAACTCATCAACAAGACAACTCACCGAAAAGAAAACTGATCAAAAAGACAACTCACCGGAAAGACAACTCACCGAAAAGACAACTCATCAACAAGACAACTCACCGACAAGAAAACTGATCAAAAAGACAACTCACCGGAAAGACAACTCACCGAAAAGACAACTCACCGACAAGACAATCGACAACAGGACAACTCGTCGACAAGGCCAACTCATCGACAGGAAAACTCATCGATAAGAGAACTTTGAGAACTTCAAGGTCCCAGTTTTTTTTCTTAAGGCCCGGTCAGATCAAGTCAGGCAATTAAGTTCTTTGATTCAAAAACACTTGGACACGGCAAAACTGTATTCATGGACTTCGTCAGGTCCCAGTATTTTTTTGAAGACCCGGTCAGATCCAGTCAGGCAATTAAGTTCTTTGATTCGAAAACAGCTTAGACACGTCTAAGCCGTGTATATGGACCTCGTCAGGCCCCAGTATTTTTTTGTAATTTTTTTCAGTATTATCGTTGGTTGTTAGGGTTATTGTGAGTTTTCTTGTCGATGAGTTGTCCTGTCGATGAATTGTCCTGTTGGCGAGTTGTCTTGTCGGCGAGTTTTCTTGTCAGCGAGTTGTCTTGTCGGCGAGTTGTCTTGTCGGCGGGTTGTCTTGTCGGCGGGTTGTCTTGTCGGCGGGTTGTCTTGTCGGCGGGTTGTCTTGTCGGCGAGTTGTCTTGTCGGCGAGTTGTCTTGTCGGCGAGTTGTCTTGTCGGCAAGTTGTCTTGTCGGCGAGTTGTCTTGTCGGCGAGTTGTCTTGTCGGCGAGTTGTCTTGTCGGTGAGTTATCTTGTCGATGAGTTGGGTGTTGGAAAGTTATCCTGTCGATGAGTTGGGTATCGATGAGTTATACCAAACTAGGTATACTCATGTAATGAGGAGGTCATTTACCTACAAAGCATACATGTTCCTTTGATGGCCCTCGGTCCATCATAGGATGCCACTAGTGGGTCCATCATAGGCACCCACGCATAGTTGAACCCAAAAATTCGGAGCTTTTTTGTTGCTTATTCTAACCTGAAAATGATTGCAGGGGCTGACGCGCAATAAATGATTCCATTTCACAAATTGAGGGCAGTCGTTAGTTGAGCTTCTGACAGACATGAGGTATCACATATCCAAGCCGTTATATTAGATCGAAACTTATCGATTTTGATTTTAATTCTTTGTTCACCTCCAACCGTTCACATATGTACTTATCACAGTTGGTGGTGCCGGGTAAAACGACTTGATGCACAAGCCTAGGGGGTGAGTAGGACGAAAAGCTCGCGTTTTTCAAAAATACAGGCAGGGGCCATCATCGGCAGGGGTCCGACAAAGGCATACCTCCCCCACATACTTCAATCTCACCTCAAATGTTTACCCCTTCCATTGTTTCCATGGTGATATGGAGACTGTAACCTAAATTCTCCATTTTTCTTTTATCTAGGCATTTTGTTTCGTGTATCACGTCTATCTCGTGTATTATGTGTTGCATGGTCAAGGTCAATGCGGACTTATTTTAAACTTTGATAACCCACCGTTTTGGAGCTCCTGTAAGAAGTGCAAAGCGCAGCCGCAATCATTATGTCATTTTCGGTCCTACGACGTTTGACGTTTGGTGCAACGCCTTTCGGTTCTACAACGTTCGGTGCTACATCTTTCGGTTCTACGACATGGCGTCGATCGTTGCAGGCTCAAAAAGGCCATCACCGTTAATAGAGGACGACTTTTGAACTCGTTATATTCTCTTTTTCAAATTATTCCGTGTTATGAATAATATTCAACAGTAATATCACAAGTGCTCAGATTTTCACGATAATTTTGGTCAGGCGATCGCGAGTGCTGATTGTAGCGATAAATGCCCGACTCCGTAGGAGAAGGGCATTTATCCAGGGACAATCAGCCCGAGGGAAACGCCTGGCCAAAATTATCTGGGAAAATCTCGAGCACGAGTGATATTTTGAAGATTATTACATACAACGCCCTTGATTATTAGACCTACAAGGATTATAGTCACTTATCTAAATCCCACTGTCAATAGCAACGGAATAAAATTCATGTAAACAACAAAATCTGACAGCTGTCACTTCGGACTTCTTTTATGTAATAATCTTCAAAATATCACTCGTGCTCGAGATTTTCCCAGATAATTTTGGCCAGGCGTTTCCCTCGGGCTGATTGTCCCTGGATAAATGCCCTCCTCCTACGGAGTCGGGCATTTATCGCTACAATCAGCACTCGCGATCGCCTGACCAAAATTATCGTGAAAATCTAAGCACTTGTGATATTACTGTTGATAAATGCCCGACTCCGTAGGAGGAGGGCATTTATCCAGGGACAATCAGCCCGAAGGAAACGCCTGGCCAAAATTATCTGGGAAAATCTCGAGCACGAGTGATATTTTGAAGATTATTACATACAACGCCCTTGATTATTAGACCTACAAGGATAATAGTCACTTATCTAAATCCCACTGTCAATAGCAACGGAATAAAATTCATGTAAACAACAAAATCTGACAGCTGTCACTTCGGACTTCTTTTATGTAATGTATGAAAACGACACCGACAACGACATAGCTGAAATCATGGCCGAACACTTTTGTGCAAATTCCAGTGATTCAAACTTCGATCAAGAATTCCTGCAGTACAAAAGAAATAGGGAATCTCAAAAGGTAGATGAACATCTTACAAACAACTTACATCCCTTAAATTTGCCACTTACTTCTGCAGAGCTCGAAGAAGCATTACATTCATCCAAAGACACTTGCCCCGGCCCTGACGACATCCCTTACGCCTTTCTCAAGAACTTGTCATGTAGTGCTAAGCTGAAACTACTGGACATTTACAACGAAATCTGGCAAACCCAAAAATTTCCGAACTCTTGGTCCCACTCTACAGTTTTGCCCATCCTAAAACCTAATAAACCAACCTATGAAAAAAATTCATACCGTCCAATATCGCTAACTTGCACAATGTGTAAAGTTTTAGAGAGAATCATCAACAATCGCCTGAACTGGCACCTGGAAAAATCCAATTTACTCCATCCTGGGCAAAATGGTTTTAGGAAGCATCGTTCAACTATCGACAACATTGTGCAACTTGAGTCAGAGATACATGAAGCCTTCGCTGTAAAACAAAGTCTGCTGGCAATCTTTTTCGACGTAGAGAAGGCTTACGATATGACTTGGACTCGACCAATCATAGACAAATTGATTGACTGGGGCATTAAGGGGAATATTCTTGCCTTTATCCAAAACTTCATGAAAAACAGGACATTTAAGGTGAAAGTCAATAATATATTCTCACAAACAAAAGGTCTAGAAAACGGTGTTCCCCAAGGATCTGTGATAAGTGTGACTCTCTTTTTGATAGCGGTTAACAAGATACTTGAAAAGATCAAATCTCCCGTCCGCTGCGGCCTGTTTGCAGATGACCTAATCATATATCTTCGGGGAAAGGATCCTAAATCCACGCAAAGAATATTACAGTCCACCTTACATACCATCGAAAATTGGAGCCAAATATCAGGCTTCAAATTCTCTGTTCAAAAAACACACTGCATCAACTTTAGCAAGTCCAAGCAGTTAAGATCACCTCTTCTTCACCTCCACGGCAAGAGCCTAAAATTCTCTGACTCAGCAAAGTTCTTGGGTGTCATATTTGATCATAAATTGTCCTGGAAAAACCACATAAGTCAAGTAAAAAAATCTTGCATCCAAGGTTTGAACCTCATGAAAGTCTTATCCAACCATTCCTGGGGAGCAGACTCTATGACCCTGCTGATGATATATCAAAGTCTGATAAGGTCCAAGCTTGACTATGGTGCCATTGCATATATGACCACTAGAAAATCATATCTTAAATCCATCCAAACTATACAATCAAGGGCTATAAAAATTGCAACTGGGGCCTTTTGCACAACACCGGTGGAAAGTCTACTCGCACTAGTTAATGAGCCTTCTCATGAACTACGCATCAAGCGTATGACCCTGAACTACGCAATTAACATTTCAGCCAACCCAAAAAGCCCAAACTATGACTTGGTATTCTCAAACAGGCATGAAAATCTTTACAACTCTAACAGGAACATAATCCCACCCATACACGAAAGAGTCAATCGCATCCAACTAGAAATTGACTTCAAAATCCCTGAAACTTTGCCTTGGCAAAACTCTTCGAATCCACCTTGGAAACTACCTAAAGTACAAACAATTCTTGACCTCGCGAAAAACAAAAAATCGGAAATGAACCACACTCTGATCAGGGCAAACTTTCTGGAAATCATCTCCTTTTTTCCAAACCACAAGTTAATCTACACAGATGGATCTAAAATTGACAATCAGGTGGCATCAGCCATAATTACTCCATCCTCCAAAGAAGCTTACCACCTCCAAAACCACAATTCCATCTTCACAGCAGAACTTTGTGCCATCTCGCAGGCACTTGTCTATATAAAAACCATCCCGGAACAAAGGTATATAATTTGCTCGGATTCATTGAGCTCACTTCACGCCTTGAAGCAATTATATCCCCGCAACCCCCTTATACAAAATATCAAAGATCAGCTCTTTGATGTAGCTGATAGGGTAAAATTTCTGTACACTCCAGCGCACGTCGGAATTGAGGGAAACGAAGAAGTGGACGATCTAGCAAAAAGAGCGACGACCTCTATCATTTTCCCACCTTGTCAAGTTAATCCTCCAGATGATATCAAGACCTATATAAAAAATAAAATAGTCACACTTTGGCAACAAACTTGGAACCTAAAAGATACCTACCTCAAAGAGATTAAACCATCCGTATCTACTACTCTCAAATACCCAGAAAAAAGAAAAGACCAAATTAAACTTTCTAGGCTCAGGCTCGGACACACCAGACTGACACACTCCTTCCTATTGTCCAGACAAGACCGTGTGCAGTGCGAAATCTGCAACGTCATACTAACCATCAAGCATATCCTCTATGTCTGCCCAAAATACAACATACAAAGAACCATGCACAACATAACCGAAAGTGAAATCAACTTGATAGACCCAGACAAATACAACTCTGTACTAAACTTTTTGAAAGATATTGATGTATACGACTCCATATAAGCCCTAAATGAAAAACAAATAATGTGAGCTGCTAATAACCTATTACGGTTGATGCAGCAAAATAAAACCCAAGGAAAAAAAAAAAAAAAAAAACAGTAATATCACAAGTGCTTAGATTTTCACGATAATTTTGGTCAGGCGATCGCGAGTGCTGATTGTAGCGATAAATGCCCGACTCCGTAGGAGGAGGGCATTTATCCAGGGACAATCAGCCCGAGGGAAACGCCTGGCCAAAATTATCTGGGAAAATCTCGAGCACGAGTGATATTTTGAAGATTATTACATAAAAGAAGTCCGAAGTGACAGCTGTCAGATTTTGTTGTTTACATGAATTTTATTCCGTTGCTATTGACAGTGGGATTTAGATAAGTGAATATTATCCTTGTAGGTCTAATAATCAAGGGCGTTGAATGTAATAATCAACAGTAATATCACAAGTGCTTAGATTTTCACGATGATTTTGGTCAGGCGATCGCGAGTGCTGATTGTAGCGATAAATGCCCGACTCCGTAGGAGGAGGGCATTTATCCAGGGACAATCAGCCCGAGGGAAACGCTTGGCCAAAATTATCTGGGAAAATCTCGAGCACGAGTGATATTTTGAAGATTATTACATAAAAGAAGTCCGAAGTGACAGCTGTCAGATTTTGTTGTTTACATGAATTTTATTCCGTTGCTATTGACAGTGGGATTTAGATAAGTGAATATTATCCTTGTAGGTCTAATAATCAAGGGCGTTGTATGTAATAATCGATGATATTTTCTTATAGAATCGTACTATTGCAGTGCTCTGCGTCGATGAATCTGCAAACATGATTTCATTCGAAACTATCACGGATGATAATCATACCACTTGTTGTATTTAGGAGAATGCCTTGACCGGCCGTTTTATTGTCAGGAAAATTATTTTTGTAGCGCGAACAGCTGGTGGTACAACAATGGCGATACTAATGTCCATAATAATGGAGTTTTACGTTTTTTGTGCCTTTGTGCCGGGAGTTAACTGTTTTAATTGTAGATGCGTTTGAAATTTGAGCTGCATGCGTCGGTCATAAATCCGTTGAATAATTCCGCACAAAAGCTCTGGAGGAGGAGGAGAGGTGAGCGACGAGCAGCGTGCAAGAGGGAACATGTAAAACAATTCGCGGAACAATGGGAACGTAATGTCGGCAAAAATGTTTGCATAGGTGGGATTCCCGCTTGCTGCCTGCCTGCCTGCCTACTCCCTCTCTGCAAAGCTGCCTGGAAATGGTTTTGTACGGATGATGCACGAACGCCTGCAAAAATCCACCCCGAAACAAATTCGCACACAATAAAAAATATAATTATCTTCCCGGTTATGAGCCCTATGCGAGAGGGATGCCCCTTTGTTCTCTGGCCTTCGTGAATTGGACGTTGAGCTTTTAGCGAGCTGTTCTGCAAGCGCTAATTTCGTTTGCGCTGCTGTTGTTTTTCTCCCTCATCCGAGGGCTCACTTCTTTTCCTGTTTTACTATTTTAAGGTATGCGCCTGCACAAGGAGGTGTTCGTTCGCATCGTACACGAAAGAGGGATCATTAAAACTGAATGTTCAATAGTGTCCGATTTTTTTTTTGCAAGTGAATTACACATATGGGAATAGTCTAGAGATATTTTTTTGATTGCGAATAAAGATAATTTTACGTGAAAATTTGGCCGCCAAATGCTTCAAGAGTAAGCTGGTTGCTTCGGTTCCGCCGAAGATCAACTCGTTTGCAGACGACTGTTATGCATAAGACAGCAAGGCGGTCGAGCATGTAATTTTCAACCGCAAAGTCAACAGGACTTACAACAAGGAGAAAAATAAAAGATAAGAACCCAACCTCAACACTCAAAATTTCAAGTCGAAACTTCACCTTAGATCTTGGACGTTTCTCAAGCGAGAATCGTATTGTGGTGAACAGTTTTAGCTGGTACTACATTCATCGGATACAAAATCCAATCAACTCCTTGTCTTGTTTTATTTAGCCAGCGAAGTGTGCGAAACTAATGCAGTTTACAACTTGAAACGAGACTGGAGCAAATGTCAACAGAGATTTTTCACAACGCAAATAGCAACATTTCGGAAGGTGCCGAGAAAATGATCGAATTTCTTGAGAAAACTGGCTTTTAAGGACATGAAAAAAACTTTTGTAAGTTACCTGGCGGCAGGCAACGTCGATGTCAAGACGCGGTAGTAACAACAGAACGGGACGAACAGAACGGGACAGAACGCACAACGACCAGCTCGGCACGACAGGGCCGTATCAGCCTGATCCGCCTGTCAACAAATCCAACAGAGAAGCTCAAAATCGGAAAAACGCGCAACAAAATGTGTCCTCATCCCACTTCTGACACCAACTTTTATAGGTAAAAATAGAAAACAGTGAAGATTTTGTATGGTCCATTTCTGTGTATCTATGACAAATTAGAGCTAGATTCTTTACACAGTAATGATCGTCCCCTTTGACCCTCCCCTACGTTGTGTATTTTAACCCTTTTGTTTCTCGTTAATTGGTTTACCCCTTTTTTGTTGAAGCTTGGTTCTACCTAGAAGAGGACCAAATCAATCCACTTTCCATATAGAAACAAACAATTCAAATCACAATGACCTTCACTTAATTTCATTAAATATGAACAAACATGAGTCTTCTTCTTTAAGTGAATCTTATTGTCTGATTACACAGGTCAACACCAATTTTGTGCCTGGGATAAGTATACGAAATTTCTGTAGCTTGAGTCAAATTAACCTGAAAAAAAAATCTCATGAAAAAGTTTGCTTTTGACATATTTAAAAATTTATGAAAATGTCGATTTTGATAACTCACTTGTTGAAAAAAATTAAAGAATTCTTTTTCTCTTGTTTTTATTAACTTCAACTCGAAATTGATATAAATTAATATAACAAAATCAGAAATGAAGTCCTTGACTCTTCCTGTTATGATCATGAGAACTTCAACATTTTTAGCGCATTTTCCATCTCGATGAAAATCGCTATTGCAACCGCTTTGTCCGTCCGTCCGTCCGTTCCTCGAACTCCTCCCAAACTAGACGACCTAGCTTTCCAATTTTTTCACTGTTACATAGCTGCCACTCCCAAAGGAGGGCTAGGCTATATTGGATACCCATATTGCGCCGCCAACATAGAGAAAACCGCCCCCGATAAACTTGAAATAACATAATATTGCACTTTCTACCAGACCTGATGCTCTGGTGTTCTATTTTTTTGAATAATACATAGTTGCCACTTATAAACGTAAGCCAAGAAACATTCTGTCTTCAATATGCGCCGCCGACATAAAAAAACTGCTAAAAACCGCCCCCAATCACTTTAAAATGAAAAACATATACCCGAAGACATAGCGATCTGATTCTTTCGGTATATAAATAGCTGACTAAAAATGGGATAGGATAGCCTACTTTTCGTTAGTCGCCGCCCCCAGATTCCGCCCCCAAACGATAAAAAGTGCAACTTTCATAAATGTTACTGATTGAGACCTTCCCCTTCCCTTAAACATTTGGGAACTGCCAACTCAAATTGTGCAACATTTTCTCAGCCGAACGCTGCCGCTCCCACACGCCGCCCCCAAAGTAAGAGATAAATGAAAAGCATGAACCCGGAGACATAGCGATCTAAGTTTTTTGCTATATGAATAGCTCACTAAAAATGGAAAAGGATACTCTACTTTTGATATGGCGCCGCCTCCAGCTTCCGCCCCCAAAAGAAAAAAGTGCAACTTTCAACAATTTGCACTGATTTAGCTGATAATGTTACCTCGAACATTTAAAAACTCTTGACTCAAACTGTGCAAGAATTTTTTTGCCAAACTCTGCCGCTCCCACACGCCGCCTCCAAAGTGAGAGATAAATGTAAAACATGAACCTGAAGACATAGCGATCTAGTTCTTTCACTATATTGATAGCTGACTGAAATTGGAAAAAGATAGGCCACTTTTAATCAGCCGCCACCTCCAGCTGCCGCCTCCAAACAAAAAAAAATGCAACTTTCACAATTTTCACTGATTGTCATATTTCCCTTACATTTAGAAACTCCCAACTCAAACTGTGCATCAGTTACTTTGCCGAATGCTGCCGCTCCCACACGCTGCCCTCGAAGTGAGAGATGAATGAAAAACATAAACCCGAAGACATAACGATCTAATTCTCTCGCTATATGGATAGCTAAATAAAAATGGGAAAGAATAGGCTACTTTTGATATGGCGCCGCCTCCAACTTCCACCCCCAAAAGAAAAAAAGTGCAACTTTCAATAATTTCCACTGATTTACATTTTAATGTTACCTCAAATATTCAGAAACTCCAAACTCAAACTGTGGAAGAACTTCTTTGCCAAACTCTGCCGCTCCCACACGCCGCCCCCAAAGTAAGAGATAAATGTAAAACATAACCCTGAAGACATAGCGATCTAATTGTTCCGCTATATAGATAGCTGACTGAAAATGGGAAGAGATAGGCCACTTTTGATTAGTCGCCGCCTCCAGCTCCCGCCCCCAAACAAAAAAAAAAGCAACTTTCACAATTTTCACTGATTGTCATATTTCCTTAAACATTTAGAAACTCTAAACAGTCTAAACTCAAACTGTGCAACAGTTACTTTGCCGAATGCTGCCACCCCCATACGCTGTCTTCAAAGTAAGAGATAAATGGAAAACATAAACTCGAATACATAGCGATCTAATTCTTTCGCTATATGGATAGCCGACTAAAAATGGGAAAGAATAGACTACTGTTGATTAGTCGCCGCTCCCAGCTCCCGCCCTTAAACAAAAAAATATTGATGAGTGAAAGAATTTTTATTCAAATCTATTTCATATTGGCAAGTACCCCATTCTGATAACAAAATATCACAATGAGTTTCGAATGAAGAAAGTGAACAAGGAATGGTGTTTCTCCTTCAACCAAATTTCTTCACGTTCATAATATGCCTCTTTGAGAAAATGCGCTACTGAGACTCACGCACGTGAAGGCATACTCACTTGTTTCATTTTTTCCGGCATTTTTAATTTCCTACAAATGTCAAATAAAACACTTGACTATCGTTTTTGCGACTCTAAAACACTCTAGACTCCAATGTAGATGACACATAAACGTCAGAACTTCCCTCCGTCTCCCTATATAAACTGATTTTCTGTTTCTATTCATGATATGAAATCTGTTTCATCAGTACCTACTAATATTACAAAAGCAAACTTTAATGAGAATGTGGGTATTTTTCCATTATTTTGACTTATGACATTCAATAAAATCATAAAATAAACCCAGGCACAACTTTTTTTTCACTTTGTTGACCTGTGTTATTCATTTCACCGCCTAATTAAACTAGATTCGTAACAAATACAATTTGATCTCTGGAATACGTCATTGCCTTCTTCAGCAATAGTTTACACAATTTCAATTACACTTCGAACAGCATGGCAAGTTCAGTATTTGTGGATTTCCCCTGTTGAAGGGTTATTAATCAAAAGAGTGACAATTGGAATGTTCACAATTGTAATAGTTCCCAGTTTTGTCGGTTCCCAGTTATCGTCAGAATGTCGTCAGTTTTACACCATGCCTCTCAACTAGAGAACTAGTGGATGGTTTATTTCTAGGTATTATTGGCATGGATTAACCCTTTGAGTCTTTGTTTGTTGAAGCCTTGTTTGTTGTTTGTTGTTTCAATAGACTTTTCGGAGAGAACTTTATTTCAGATCATGTATCAAGTAGCTTCAAATGATTTGACTTTTCAAATTTTGTGTGGGGGATTTCTCGCGCTTTGCATTTCCCAATTTCCGCATTTTCCCGCTCTTGGGTCTATCGCGTCGCGACGCTCTCGGTAGCCAGGGTCCGGAACAGGGCCGTTCCTAACAGGGCGTTCAAGGCGTGCGACGCACGCGGGCGCACTTTGCCAGGGGCGCAAAAATTCGACCGACTGAAAAAAATTCAAAAAGGCGCATTGCGCCCTCCGCTATAGCCGGGCGGCGCTTCAGCGTCCGATATGAACACCATTTATACCAATACGAAGCAATTTTCCGCTGTTAAGCTTAGTTTATAGTCGACGCATGCGGATACGGAACCGCATACGGTTACGCAAATGGTAGCGTAAGCAAGTCGTTGAAAACCGTATCACAAGACAAAGACAATCACGGACCACGGTAACTATGACAGTCAGCTTCGGCCCAGATGAGGAAAATGAACAGAATGCAAAGAAATGCATTCCTAGTAGCACGCGAACGTTCATTTGGTTTTCGGTTCGACACGAAAGGTTCACGTGTCGAATGACTGAATCACCGAACGTATCGCGAACGTTCTAAGCTAACGAATGCGAATCCTTCTGATTTGCTAGAGCGAATCCTTCTGATTCGCTAGAAGCGAATGCTTCCACCTCACAAGTAGAAGAAAGTTACTAATAACGACACAAAAAACTGAACGACAGAATGATGGATTTGGATGGATGGATGATTTTTTGAAATTTTCTCCAAGGCGCGAGTCGTTTGCATGCTGGAGAATTCAGGATGCATACAGCAAGGCTAATGGATCATCTTTCAGCATCTGGATAACTCTTAAGCTTCATTCTCAGGACAAAAGTGTAAAATGTCATTCATCTGTCGTTCACTTTCATGTGTCGGTAATAGTAGGTATCCATACTTGTGATCCCTGAAAGATAATGAAAAGTTCCCAGAAAGCATGCAAAAATATATTTGAAAACCCAAGATTCATTGATATCCTGGATAATTATGTTTTTTCTTAATTCATTCACTGAATTGTTATTTTTTGTGAGATTTATGTCTGTTGAAGCTGTATTATAGCTGTATTACACTACACAATTTCTTGTACAATTTCTTGAACCATCTGCCAAAATAGTGTCAAAAAACAATTAACTTGATTGTTGATTTGACAGATTGTACAAGAAATTGAACAAGAAATTGTGCAGTGTAGTAGCTGTATTACACTACACAATTTCTTGTACAATCTGCCAACATAGTGTCAAAAAACGATGAACTTGATTGTTTAACTGACAGATTGTACAAGAAGTTGTACAAGAAATTGTGTAGTGTAATACAGCTATAATACAGTTATTACACTACACAATTTCTTGTGAAATTTCTTGAACAATCTGTCAGTGGATCAATCAGGTTCATTGTTTTTTGACAGTATTTTGGCAGATTGTTCAATAAATTGTACAAGAAATATTGTAGTGTAATACAGCTATTATATAACTTTTGTAAAAAAAAAAGGAACAGTGACATGGATTCTGAATTCTTGAATTTTTTTGATCGAGTATAGAATTGGGGGGGGGGCGCAGACTAGAAGCTTTGCACACGGGCGCTCAAACCCCTAGGAACGGCCCTGGTCCGGAATTAGTCTTTGACAAGCGAGCACCTTTGCAGGTCGGTCGCGTCAATTCCGTCCTGCCGGCGGGACCTACCTGTTGATCGCCTTCTTTTGTTGGGTAATTGTTGCTGTTGTTTAGCATTATTTCATGGTGACATCTCACCCGGCTCTTTGTGAAGACAGCGTCAGTTTAGTAGGCTCCGGACATCACGTGGGAGTTGCTGTTTTGTTTCGCAATGGCGCACCTGACTTTAACCTTTTCTTATTCGCGTCTAACTCTCACTTCTGATTCTTCTGAACTGATTATTTTAACGCACTGACTGAAGCTTATACTTGAAAGGGTTATTAACCGCATAGAGAAGAAAAGCAACATCAACTTGAAGCACCTTCACAGGTATAGGACGGTATTTGGGTTCCAACAGCTGAACATTCAGAATAAAGATTGTACACCATTTAATTGGAGTGCGACTCTGATTCCACAATAATTTGTGCTTATAAATTTCTGAACACCTGCTACCCCAGTTATTGGTCGAGTCAATCAACTCAGTGATTTACTTGTCTTTTGATTCCACCGAAAGATCCACATCAAACCCACAATCACTAGACCATAAACAACTCGATAAACAAATAATACAGGGTGTTTCAGTGACCTTGCATAATACTTCGGGAGGTGATTCCTCTCAAGAAAATAAGTCAAAAAGTAAGAGTAAATTTTTTCCCTCGAGTGCTCCCTGAGGCAGTTACAGCCCGTCAAAGGTGCAAAGTGCAACAAAGTTTTTAATGATTTGCTCAAGAACTGTGGAAGGTACGGGCTTCAAATTTAATATTTCCGATAGGTTCGTTCAATCCAAAACTTTTATCCCTCCTGCATTTTTTCCGTAGGATATACCGTTCTGAAGTAAGAATGAAAAAACCACGAACGTGTCCAGAATAATTTTCAACATGATCCCAATCCCCTCTAATTTTGCTCCCACTGGTTAGATTTGTTCAAATGTTCGCATGTACATTTGCACTGTTGAGAAACTTCTCTACACTAAATTTGAAGTTCCTACCTTTGACGATTTTTCAGCAAATAATAAAAAACTTTGTTTTTCTGCGTACCTTCGAGAGGCTGCAACTCCCTTAGAAAGCACTTTAGGAAAATATGTTACTCTTACTTTTCGACTTGGTTTCTTAAGAGGAATCACCTCCCGAAGTATTATGCAAGGTCACCGAAACACCTTGTATTACAATAATAGCAGGAGCGCAAAGCAAGGTGTCTTCCCGTGTTGCATTCACACCAACCAACCCTCGCGTGCTTTTCTTGGCTTCCTCAAGCCCTGCATCTTACCCCCCCTACTCTCTGAATTTCGCTAGATGTAGCTACGCTTTCATGCTTTACTGAACTATTTCACTCTTAGGCTAGGCCAATCACCACAACACTATGCGTATAATAGTACATCACGTAACAAGTACGGAAAGTAATACATTACGCATGAGTGTGTAAGTTGATGCACGAGGCGCAGCCGAGTGCAGAAATCACACGAATGAAAGTAAGACACTTTACGGCAAGTTACGTATACTATTTTTCCTACGACCGGGAGAAAATTACATTCAAATAAGGACGTAATTTTCGGGTTTTTCTGTAAATGTAGATTTTATAAAAACCAGTGTATGAATAATAATTACAAAAATTGTGGTAATTTTAAATGGGTTTATAAATAAATTGTGTCTGTATTTCAAATTTTAAAAAAATTCAAATTTTCAAAAATTAAATTTTTTTTACAATTTTCAATTTTTTTCTCGAAACACACCGCTATTCCTTGACCATCCAGATCTAACAATACTGACATTTTTCCATATATTTAATTTTTTTCTCGAATACGCTACTTTCTGACCAAGCCTGCCTGTGGCTGTTGTTATGCTTGAGCATCTCACAAGCGAGCGGTACACCGAATCATCGCAAAAAAATCAAGAATTCCACCAAGAACCAGTATTTCAAATTTAGATTGCTTCAAAAATATAGAAAATGATCTTTTTTATAGAAAAAATTTAAAAAATTGCAGGTTTTGAACTCGCGCCCTCTGGACACACGCCTCGCGCCTGTTGCAGTAGGTAGGGTTGGAGGTGGCGTCTTTCACCATCAAGCTATCAGGATATTTTTGTCAGTCGGCCAAAACCATCGTTAATAAAGGACACAAACAATTTATTTTATCCTTTGAAGAGCCATAGCGGCCTAAGGCCCCGGCTACCCAGCCGGGAAAGGTCCGTTTTGGTCATCGATCAGCAGGTGTATGGGACTTCATTTTATTAACAACGTCTCCTTGTGAGAAAACTGAAAATCCAGTAATGAAATTAGAGACACTTAAACTGTCATTTTGACTTTTTAGTAGGTATGTTAACTTGATTCAAAGCATTTGGATTGGGTGTATTGGATGGGGCTGGTGCAGCTCAAGATTTCTAAATGGAACCCCATCATACCGAGAGTTCATAAATTAAATGGGTCAAGGGTGCCTGTGGATTCAAAAACGTCTGTCGAAACTAGCGTAATCCTTTTGTAATAAATTTGTCAAACTTTGACAAGTTACGTCCCATATTATTGATCTCTGATCTGCCATAAGTGCACGAGAATACTTCAAGTTCGAAAATACTCCTCGATCATGTAGGTTTTGTGCCCTGCCGTGAAAACCACATTTAAAATGTTCCGGAAACGAAAACTGCGACTGATTTGACAAATTACGATAACCAAAAAATCACACACATCAAATGAACGATGCTAGTTCCGACAGATGTTTTCAAACTCATAGGCACCCTTGAGCCATTTAATTTATGAACGCTCGGTATCTTTTGCGGTCACATTTGCATTGCTACCAAAGAATTATTCTGCTTTATAAGAGTGGGTAAGAATTTCATTCATAACTTTACAGTTACTGTTGCTGAGAAAAAATGATGTAGGATTTTTATTTTCATACATCTCACCGCTAGGGTTAGGCCTTGGATAAGGTTATAATAAGCAAGTCAAACCCATGCTATCGGTTGAGAGGACATGACTGACAGTCCTGTAGGTGCGAATTATTGTTAAATTTGCTTGTGAATCAGAGTTAGGGTGGTATTGAAAGCCGATTTTTCGAAATTGTGATTAAATCGTTGTTCAAATTCGTATTGCTTCGTGGTCCGAATGAACTGTGCGTTATGATAACGCACGGCTCATGACGCACAGGTTGGGTAGGTTGACGAATTTGACAACTTTTGGGCCTACTATAGCGTGCAAAATGGGTCACTTTCGTAGGTGGTCGTAGGAAAAGACATAATCGACTTTATATACACGTAATGCCTACTTGCATGCAACCATCACTTCTCTGGAAAAGCCAGCATGGATATCCATAAAATTGCGCAAGAAAAGTCTGTTCAAACTACGAGTACTCTCAAGCTAATATCACGATTCGCGATTTTTCGGGGCGTAGCTGAGGGGAGCGTAGTTATTGTTCTGCTTGGACCAATCACGTTTATTCACTTGACGTCGTTTATAAACGTGACTGACCAAGACAAAAAAGCTCGGGCTAAGCCATGGTGGATAATCATGGATTCATTTTTGGAAGGCCAATTTCATTCTTTCATTTCTTTCTCAAGCCTTGAGTAGATGCATTGCACCAAAGAAGTGACTCGATGATTTTTTTGTAAAAGTCACATGGAAAATTTCCACTTGTTGCGAAGTTACAATCAATCTTGAATACTCCAGTGTATCTCCTTGTTGTACATGTAAGTTAAATGTCTATTGCTCCCCCTTTGAGCAGTGCCCTGTGTGCTGGCTTCAACTTCGTGACGACTTTAAATCTTTCTCTATGATTCACATCACAAATCATTGAAAAAACATCAAGGCAACTACTAAAATAACAATCTACCTGCATTTGTATTTTGTTTTCAAAATACAGAGTTCTTTAGAGGACACTCATGTAAATACGTCTTGAGTTGATCGATCATCAGATCGCATTAGCGTTGGTGACAAATGTGCACTGATACTGAAACATGTAAGAATAAACGTGCCATGGCACTGGTTTTCTGAAACGAGTCGTAATATCAGAAACTCAAGACAAACCTCGGATGAATGCCACCGATCCGGATGCATGCATTTTGACGAAGCCAAACATCCACCACACCAGAGTTTTACGAGCACCACCCATCTCAGATTTGTCACGTAGCTTTTCTACACAAGCAACGTGCAATCCCGGGGCAAGTTCATTTTCTCTATGCTTATTTTATTCGCGCAGTAAAACATACACTGCCACTTCTTTCCCTTTAGCCATCACCCAGCCCCGGCCTTCAGTCAAGACGAAAGGGCAGACAAAGTCAAGCGCGGAGCTCCGGAGTAGACGACTGCTATATGACATCTATAAATAATTCAAAACTTGTGTTATCCCTAATGCAACGGAATATATAATGCAAAAACTGGCCTGATTCAGTATGCCAGTGGCGTCGTGTTTTAATGATGATATCACAAAGCCCTCCATTTATTATACATCTAAGCCCTCGCACATTGCGCCCAAGCTGAGCCTTTGATGTAAGCTGCTCACTTTACCTACAATACTAATTAGTGTGTGTATGGGTATGAGTGTAGTGTGTGTGTGTCTGTGTGTTGAGATGTAGATGTGCGTAGATTACCTGCCGCTCCCACATTGATGAATATTCACTCTCTTATGTGGCAGTCTTTTGACGTCACCTATCCTGAGCCACTTTCTTATTAGGTGAAACTAAAAGCCCGGAATAATCACAGGGGTTGTTACTTTCGCCTTGCAGCCTTACAGTACCAACTCAAGAGATCTTTTTCTGACAAAGGTAGATACGACCGTTGCCCACTAAAAATGCGCACAGCTATTAACGCGGTTCCAAAAATCAGTACACTCCGCGTCAACAGCTTTATGCAGTTAGAATGGTCAGTGACCGTACTATACAATAAAATATATGTTCATTTCTAGACTCACTGATGACCTGATGACAGTAAGCGACTGACTCAGTTTTATCATCATTCATATTTTCATTTGGGTATATCGCTTTGGTCAACTTCGCCAATCACTCGCTGTTGTCGCTGTAAATTGAAATCTGATGTCGGTCGGCTCATCTATGCGTATACAGTATACACCCCAAGTGTTGAATTCGGAAGCATTCCACACGTTCTCCGGCATATTCCAGCATAGCCCGGCAGTAGATTCAACACGGCTTCTAGAAACGTCAAAGCTATACAGGTACATTGGCAAGTCATCAGGTAGTGGAGAAGTAATGTGAACACAAGGTGGTTAGACAAAACCATGCAAGAATCCACAGTAGGCAAGCATGCTACATACAGACGACAGAACGTGAAAAATACGTGTCCACGTAATAACTATAAAGTAAAGTAAAAGTAAAGTGAAGTATTTATTTATGCCTTATGAAAATATACAGATATGAGAATCTACACATAAAATCGGCAAAGTCAGACAGTCACTTAACACAGTTTATATACATCTGGCAGACGGCATACATACAGCCACACATTGTGACAATAAGAATATACATATATACAAAACTATATTACAGAAAGAACTCGTCGAGTGTATAAAAGCATTTGGCAATTAAAAATTGCTTTATTTTTCTCACAAAAACACGATGTGTATCAGCGTCAGTGAAACATCTGTGAACCTTCAACGCGTGATTGTACACCCTGAGACCCATGTATTGAAGACTGTGCTGTCCAATGACCAGTCTAGAGTCTAGAGAATATATCGCTGTGCTAGAATGATAGTGAGATAACTTCAAATTTTTGATTTTTGGATTAATCCTACCTGGTATATGGTATATTCTCTACCTGGTAAAAAAATCGAATTACTCAGAAACATCATGGAAGTACATAAACAATGAATATCTCACTGTTATAATTATCTGTTTTTCAAACAGTTCTGGTCTAATACTCGAGCATCTCAAAATGTTCTATTTCTTCTACTGAGAAATAGATCGAATTTAATCTTGCCTTCTGGTATAATACGAAAACATTTCAACATATCCCAATTTTACAACAAATCTGATTAGAAAATTTCAAGTTGTTCTTGTTTTTCATGTTATCTCAGTATTTTACTGTGAAAGATATCTCACTCTTATACCAAAAAACCAACTGATTCAATAAAAGACTTCAGATATTTCATTTTAACTCATTATTGTACAAGACATACCCTCATGCGTTTGTAAAATATCTTGCTTTTCTCTAAGTTGTCCCACTATTTGACCAGAAATGTTCCGTGAATTGTTTGAAATGACTTAATAATTTTAACTTATCTCCAATGTACATTGCCATGATTTCGTTATCCACAGCTCAGTTTCTGTTGGGTAAAGCTGAATGGTTTTTGTGATAAAACAGAAAACCAAAACGATGGATAGATGCAGAGGCAGACGTATATTGGTCATAGCTATGACAAAGACTGCTAAAAGTCAAAGAAATCGTATAAATCAGTTCACAGAATAAAAAGTTTGATAAAAAATCTTGAATAATTGAATGACAAAGTTATGAACTTTGATATTTTTCAATATTTGACAGATGAGAGTTAGCGAAACACTATCTACTGTTCTGAATAGGTACAGTTTTTCAAGGAATCTCAAATGGATTTTCAGTTTCTGATAGTGACACTTCTATTTGTCAGATGACAGCCAAAAACTGATGGGCTTATTCCATGTAATACAATATTTGAAGATAACTATGAAACATAATTCGAGGGGTTAATCACTCATGCAATAGTTGGGACACCTGTTCATGCAATACTATGCAATACTTATGCAATACTTGTGCAATACTATGCAATACTTATGCAATACCTGTGCAATACTATGCAATACCTGTGCAATACTTTGCAATACCTGTGCAATACTATGCAATACCTGTGCAATACTCATGCAATACTCATGCAATACTCATGCAATACTTATGCAATACTAGAACATGCGCATGCTCGGATGTAATCGTACCGTATGCCTGGCGGCAAACATGGACGAAATACTGTTTTGAGAAAAGTACCACCTCGCTCTCGAAAGCTCTAGCTCGAAAGCCGCTAGCTAAGGCCGGCACTGATTGTACCTAGTTCTTATTCTCTGGAATAGATTATCGCAGAAAAGATCGCAGCAGTAAGAAAGTGCCTCAAAAATACCTGGCCATCCCATATTTTCTTTTAAGTCTCCTCCTTCGACCTCCTCGAATGCCACCACATCATCTTATATTTACTCCTTCATCGGAGTCGTCTACCATTACTTCGGTAGGTAGCTTCAGTGCGAGAGCTAGTCAAAATAATATTGCCTATTGCTTATTTCCAGTTGCTAGTTGCTGCATGGTTGCTGATTGCTTCAGTGGTAGAGCCGCCCAATAGGGTAGTAGACTGTTTTTTTTTAACTATAGGGCCTATTCAGTAACAAAATCTTTTAAATTAATGGACCGCTAAAAAATGTGCCAATCATAAAGCCGCATTTTCAATGTTTCTATGGAAATATCGAGTTAGCGATATAATTTTAAAGGATTGGATTTAACCAATAGGTCATTTTAATGTATGCAATACTTATGCAATACTATGCAATACTTATGCAATACTATGCAATACTATGCAATACTCATGCAATACTATGCAGTACTTATGCAATACTATGCAATACTTATGCATGCAATACTATGCAATACTTATGCATGCAATACAATGCAATACTTATGCAATACCATGCAATACTAATGCAGTATTGCATATGTGGGACACCAAAATTCGAAGTGGTTAACCCCTCGACATAATTATGTTAAACCGGGCTATGCTTAGTGTGCAATACTCGGACAACTTGCAAAAAAAAAGAAGGACAAATTTAAAATCACTCTACGAATTCCTGATGAATAGTGGGATAACTTGCATAAAAAAGCGGACAACATCCAACAAAACTATTATTTCCAGCGATATAATGAGCCAGGCGGTAGGTCATTCTGGATAAAAAAAATTCCGACCAAAGCTTTTATGGTGTCAAACTCTTCAAAAGGTCAGTAGGTATCTACCACTGAGTTTCCGCCCAAAAACGAGTTGTGCTGATTCCTCCACATCTGCCCAAAGGTAAAGGATGTCTTAAAGGTGCAAAAAGACCTGTTAAACCCCCGTACTTTTTAATTTTATTTGCCTCGATGCAAACGTACAATTCTAACGCAAACATTGGAAGCATCTGTCATCATGCCAGTCTTGTGCCAGTCTTACTGTTGAAAAAAAAGATTTCTTTGTGCGGGTCAGATAAATCACATTTAATTGCTTTTCCACACCAGAAAACAATGGAGCAACATGTATTTTGGATGTTTTCTAATGACTTGTACTCACTGAACCCATTCATAGCGTTAAAATTTCAATAACAGCATTTTTGAAGATGTTGCCCGCTAAGAAGTGAATAATTTTTACTCGCCTGTTCAGCAGCAGTTTTTTCAATTTTACCAAACACCGTTCTCGAAAATTTTATAGGGAATGACAAGCTGGAACTGTTTTCTGATGATATTATATCTGGCTTAACCGCGGCACGCTTTTTGAAAGTGTAGGAAACTGATTTCTTTTTGAGCGGTTCTGTTTTACCCGTGTGCGGCCGTGCCTACTTGACATAGACCGGACTGATCACACAAGCTTGGAAATGTACTCTTTACCAGCTTTAAAACACGATCATTCATGATAAAATAATATATAATTTCTTCATAAATCAATGTACAAAGTCTTAATAATAATGGTCGCGTTTTGAAGCTGGAAAAGAGTACATTTCCAAGCTCGTGTAATCAGTCCGGTCTATGTCAAGTAGGCACGGCCGCACGCGGGTGAAACAGGACCTCTCGGAAATAAATCAGTTTTTTAGACTTTCAAGTGCGTGCCGTGGTTAAGCCAGGCACGATATCGTTAGAGAAGAGTTTGGGCTTTTCATTCCTTATGAAATTTTCTCAAACGGTGTTTGGTAAAATTGAAAAAAGTGCTGCTGAACAGGCGGGTAAAAATTATTTACTTTTTTGCTGGCAACATCTTCAAAAATGCTGTTATCGAAATTTTAATGCCATAAATGGGTTCAATGCATACGAGTTATTAGAAAACATACAAAATACATGTTGCTTCATCGTTTTCTTGTGTGGAAAAACGATTAAATGTAATTTATCTGACCCGCACAAAGAAATCTTTTTTTTCAGCAGTAAGACAGGCATAGAGATGATGACAGATGTTTCCAATGTTTGCGTAAGAAATGTACGTTTGCATTTAAGCAAATATAACGAAAAAGTACGAAGGTTTAACAGGTCTTTTTGCACTTTTGAGGCATCCTTTACCTTCGCGCAGATGTGGAGGAATCAGCACAACTCGTTTTTGGGCGGAAACTCAGTGGTTGATAACTACTGACCTCACGAAGAGTTGGACAGCATAAAAGCTTTGGTCGGAGTTTTTTCCAGATTGTAGTAATTTTACCGACATACCGCCTGGCCTATAAAGGATATGTTCACTTTTTAATTTTTTTCTCATTGAGTAAACGTTATTTCATAATGAATTTCTCACAGGTCTATCAGAGGTGATATGATACAACTGGAAATTAAAAAATCTTCGAAATTTTGGGAAGAAGAGTGTTTTTTGTTCTTCTGAAATGTTAAAGTTGCGATTACTCGAAACTATGTTTTTCAAGTTGTCTTACTATCATTCTAGTACAGCGATATAGGTACATACATTAATCAATATATTCATACATAGTAACATCGCGTATGAAAATATCCTCTGCTGAAAAGAAACATTTTTCAATCATGAAGTTCATCAGATTCGCGTATAGGTATACCGACAAGTTCTGGAAAGTCTGCACCTCTGAATTCTGTAGATGTTCCTTACTCGTTCATCAGATCTCCAGCTTGCGCCAACGATCTAGAATCACCGCGTTCCCGAATATACCTAACTGAAGTCCCACGAGAGTCTCGCAACTTGTTACAATATTCTTGATATTTGTCTGTTGTGCTTGTTTCTTTTCTATATATTTATATTTTAGATTCTGATGATGCTCTTCTCACAAAGGTGAAACGCGTCAATATCTTCTTATAAGAAATTGTGTGGAGTTGACAACAACTCAATAAAAAATAAACAGTTAAGTTTTCATACAGGTGTTTAACAATTGCTTCCCCAAAATTTTAACCCCCTTGAACATCGGAATAAAATAGCCGGAAAGCAAGCAAAGCTTGTCGCAAAAAAAGAGGAATTTTGCAAGGCTTTTGTGTTGCGTCGCAGTATGCATTGAAACAAACTTTATTTTTTCCGAATGCTGAACAAATAATAAACAATGACATATAATGAGCTTCCTTTTATTCACTGATCCACCTCTCTATCTCAATTCGTGAGCGAGTATTAGCCTCACGAAACATGGTCATATTGACTGAACAACCCTGTAGATACCATTACCACAGAGTTTATTACGCTATGTCGGTTACTTCGTGGGACATCTGTGTGTTTATACAATAGGGTATATTGAGAAAATCAATCGCCACAAGTTCGCTATACTTACTCACAAAGTCACAAAAACTGACTAACTTTCTATTAACAAGGAATGAAGGTCAGAAGAGATCATTCGCAGCTTCATAAAATAAATGATTCACCAAATCAGTTCTCTTCAACCTGAAAAACACCCCGCGGACAAATTGAAAAGTTAGCGCCCAAAGTCAAAGAAAGTATCCGCCGCCATGTCAGGAGAATAACCGAGCAGAGAGAAAACGCGAGGAGAGGAGGAAGGAAGGATGAGGAAACTTTAAAACTGTTAATTTAGATTTTCTTTGACCGGAGAGCTTCGATATTGGTTTCTAGCGATTTTATGAAGGAAACTTGGAGGAAAATTAACATAGGTAGGTACCCTTATCATTATTCCAATATAAAAACTGTTCCAATATACCTTAATATAGCCGTAATTATGTCGGTATAGGACTTACCGACCGAAGAAAACGATGGATCGTAAATTGATAGCGTTTCTCCCGCCGGTGCGGAAAAGTTAAATGGATTATTAAAAGGCTGGGTGGATATTAAGTACTTGTGTAGAAAGCCGACATCCTTCAGTTTTCAAGTTGGGCTGAGTGAACCGGGTCGATTTTTATGACAAATTCAGCAGCCATGCAAATCTAGCAAACCAATAACGAAGGGATTAGTTGGTTCTAAAAATTGAAAAAAAAAGTGAGTGACACAATCTGGTGGTATGCGGCGACGTACGATCTTAAGTACTTGCATTGAAGAACATGATCGAAAACACTAGTTTAGATATTCTTTCTCCCGCCCTCTATCATTTATTTCCTTTTTTTCTCTTTCTTTTCCATACAACATACCTCACCTGATCGACAGATAGAAAACTATTGTAGATTTCCATCATTTTTTTGTGTGTATCTAAATGAAAATGAATGTTCTGTTCAAAAAAGTAACATATTATTCATCAAATTCGAATTATCTCCTCATCTGGCAAGTCCACGAAGAAGTGTGCCCAAACCTTCGCTCTGCATTAATAAATAAATAATAAATAAATAAAGAATTTATTGTGTAAAAGGTACACAAAAGGTGAGATTCAGCTCAACGGCTGATCTTCCGTCTCACCGAAAATTATGTAAAACATAAAATACAAAAACAGAAAACACATTATATGCAACAAAGTTCTGAAGCAACGTACAATTACAAAAAAGCGTTGTGGTCGGAGTTGAGAAACTCGTCCCACGAGTAGTAAGCCTCCTTGATCAACAGTTTCTTGACATGGCTTTTGAATGACAATAAAGGTAACTTTTTGACTTCATCTGGGACTTTATTGAAGAATCTGATGGCATGATAATTACTGGCCATCCGAGACCGGGTAAGCCGCAGAGGAGCTGGACGCAAAAGCTGCTTATTCCTTGTATCGTGCACATGGATATCCGAATTCGCGGAGTACTCTGATAAGTTGTTTTTGACGTGGACCAAGCCCTGGGAGATATAAAGGCAAGGCAAGGTCATGATTTTCAGTCTGACAAAATGTGGCCGACAATCGTCTCTGTAGCCAATACCCGCAACAACACGAAGAGCTCTTCTTTGTAAACGGAAAATGTAGGATCTCACCGACGAGTGGCCTCATACAACTAACGCATGCGACAAGTGAGTCTCAATGACAGAAAAATAAGCGTTACGCAATACAGAGCCCGACACACAGTTCGAGATACTACGCAGCAAGTAAATTTGTCTTGACAACTTGGTCCCCAAAACATCACCATATTTGTCCCACAACAGTCTGGAGTCTATGTGCAGTCCCAGAAACTTAGCCGATCCCTCCAGGTCCACATCACCGACTCTATTCAAAGTAAACAAAACACTAGCAGATTTTTCATTATTAAGGCTCAGCCTATTCGAAGCAAACCAACGTGTAGCTAGCCCTCGCAAACTGGCGTCGAGACAGACAGCATCCTCAAGTCCTGGAGCCGAACTGCATAGAACTGTGTCATCAGCGAACAACCTGATAGCCCCATCGGCATGTTCGAAAGGTAAGTCATTGATATAATTCAGAAACAGTGTCGGTCCAAGCACGGAACCTTGGGGAACTCCATGATCAACCGGGAGCGGAGAAGACGTGGTGGAACCATGGCAAACCAATTGAGATTGTCGGGCAAGATAAGACGAGATCATTCTACAAGCTGTGGGGTGAACATTATAGAAGTAAAGTTTGCGGAGTAAGACGGAATAAGAGACGCAGTCGAAAGCCTTGCCGACATCGAGAAACGTAGACACACCACAGTCTCCCTCCTCAAAGCCATCAACCAACCTCCTAACATAGTCCAACAACGCCTGGGATGTAGATCTGCCCCGCCTGAAACCAAACTGCTTCTCTGAAAACAAACGGTTGGTCTCAAAGTGAGCAACGAGCTGACCATTCATCACCCTTTCGAGGATTTTAGAAAAGACCGGCAACATAGATATGGGTCGATAGTTACCTGGATCATTGACATCACCCTTGTTCTTGAAAACTTGTATTACTAAAGCTCTTTTCAAACAGTCTGGAAAAGTAGCAGATGTTATGCATAAATTGATCAGCCTGGTCAATGGGACTATAACAAGATCAGCAATACCCTTCAGGAGTTGAACACTCAGCCCAAAGACATCTCTGGACCTGCTATTCTTCAAACTGAAGACAATATCTCGAACCGAGCCACAAGATACCTCCTCAAACCTAAAATGTCTCATCCGACGCAATGTCGAGTTCAAACGTTTGTTGTCTGCCATCATATGAACAGGATCGGTCGATGTTGGAGGCAACTTCTTGAGTAATTCGTCAGCTATACTAGTGAAATAGGAATTGAGTTCGTCGGGAGACACACTCAAAGCATCGTTTGTGCGAGATACATTGGCTCCACGGTTCATGCTAATAATCTGCCACATTGCTATGGTCTTGTTACTCTTAGAATTGATGTAGTTGCTGTTTGAATCTATCTTGGCACGCCTGAGAGCATTCCGGTAACGATTCCTGGAAACATTACGCAGCCTGAGCACATCAGGATCGGATGTCTTGATATAAAGGTTGTTATACTTTGTAAGGTCTTTTTTCATAACTTTCAGAGACTGTGAGTACCATTCAACATTAATGTCTGTTCTGGCACCATGAACCCTCATCACCTTCTCAGGAAATGCAATAAGAGACTGATTTCGAATAGTTTCCAGAAAAGCAGAAAACCTATAGCCTACATCGCACCCAGCATCACCAACAAAACTCCAGTCGGTCTCGCTTATGGAATGAAAGAAAGTCATTTTACCAGACTGGGTGATAGGACGCACCATTCTGCAAACTGGGACCGACGCAGCAGACCTCCTGAAGCTGTATGAAATCATCTGCATGTGGTGGTCGAATATATGCGACGGAATAACCTGAGGGCCGAGCTCGTCAGCAGGACAGTTAGTAAAAATGCCATCAATGATAGTTCGGGAAGTAGCAGTTACCCTAGTAAATTCGTTAATACAATTTTTCAGGCCAAATGATAAGAAGGTGTTAGTGACCAGTGCCGCCTGATTGGACTTCGATTGTAAATCAAAGTTGACATTGTAATCACCACAGAGAAAAACCGGCTTTCCAGAACTGCACACCACAGACAACAAGTTCTCAAGTCTTCCATTGAACACCCCCAGATCTGCGGCCGGAGCTCTGTATATGCAACCCACAATAATTTTTGGACACGCCAGCTCAATCAGGGACCACTCAAAAACTGAGTCCAAAGGGCAGGCATCCCCAATCTTCTTGACCCGAAAGCCGTGTCGGTTGTGCACGAATATGGCCACTCCACCACCCCTTTTGTCCTGCCTTGAATGACAAGCACCCAGGTTATACTTGGGAATATTGATAAAGGGCACCTCATCACAGCAACACCAGGTCTCGGAAAGGCAAACAATATCTGGAAAATGCAAATCGATTAAAAGAGCTTCCAATTCTAATACTTTGTTACGTAGACTTCTAATATTCAAGTGACATATCCTCAAGTCAGATTTGGAGTCATTCACTGACGTCAGGATGCAGCTTTTTTGTTTCCCCAGGGGTGAAAAAAACGCGTCACGTGAACACCAGAGGGCCATCTAATAGGGTCCATTATTTTAGGCTGATTCTCTAGAAACACAGTAACTTTGAATGCAGCGTAGTTGGCAGTGAATGCAGGTTTAATAAGTTCACACTGAAACTCAGGAAAGTCTTCCTTGAACATGTTTGACAACTGTTCAGATGTAGTATCCAGAGCAAATCTTGAGGCATACAGATAAGCCATCCTGGGAACGGCCTTAATAGTGGATCCTTCGGTGTTGTTGTTACCAATAATAGTAGGCGAGCGCGCAGATTTATTAAAATGTTTCCTATTTGCCTTCTTCCAAGGCTCATCCGGGTAGGTTTTACCCTTGGAAGTATCCTTTTTTGTCACAGCAGAATAAGTCAGCATATTGCTTCCATCAGCATTAGCCATCCGCTTAGCCACCACATTCTTGCTTTTCTCCTTGGAATCTTGGCTATTTATTCCAGTGTTGTTATCTACATGGGATGTAGTAGGCTCCGATAACAGCGTTAGTTTTTCAGTAGCAGACTTCTTATCGGCGGCCTTTTTACCGGTTTTTCCGTTGTTAGGTATTGTTTCCTTTCTTGAATATGAGGTTTTCTCGTTTAAAAGACGAACCAAAGTCACGTTCTCTTCTTTCAGCAGCTCAACAGTCCTGTGTATCTCGTCCAACTTGGCCAACAGTCCACTAGTTTCATTCTTCACAATTCCAGCGACTATCTCCGCAAACTTTGGACCACCCAAAAACATAAGGACTTCATTCTTCTTAGCTCCTCCAGCCATGCTTACATGGAGATCGGCAGAGCCCGAAGTCTTGCTGTCGGTCCTAGCACTATCCTTTCGTAGCTCAGGCGGCATGCCAGTCCAACTTACAATAATACAATAATAATACGGCGATAATTTGCGGAGCGCAAAATGTACACGTCCGCTCTGTGCCGCTTATCAACTATGCTTAGCTGATAGTCTTATTATTAGACATAGCTCTCCCTTCCGAGTTAGTGGACGGGGCCGAGAAAGTAAAAGGCACCAAAAAACCTTGCAATGGATACACAGAGCGTCGATTTTTGTCTCTACAATGACGCATTTATAGTGAGCTTTAAGTAATGCAGAGTAAAAAGAGAACCTGTTGAAGTTACAGTGTTACAGATACTACAAGCTACGAGATACAGTCAATCCAAGTACCTGTACCGAGTGATAGAACCATATTCCTGCCTGCGCAAATAAAAAAACGCAGTCTTTTCCCATCACCCTGTATGTAGCATTTCTTCGCTATTATTGACAATTCGATTTATGGTTCTTCAAAAGAAAACAAATCATCCCATCCTAAGATGATTATCGTTTAAGTAACAAACTGTTTCGTACAATTAATATACTCTTCTATGGAATATTTGGTACTTTTATACAAGAAAAATCATATCTCTCCAAGTGGGGGAGCAGTTACTACTGATAGACGCGTTTTGCGAGCTCCTGCTTTCGAGGCTGTTTTCCATGGTTGCAACGGTCGAAACATTTTAATTTTCATGCACGTGCATTAGTTGAGAAAAGCCCATCCACCTGTTGTGTTACCGAGGCCGGGGTCTGAGGCAGGTACCGGAAAATTCTACTTCAAATGGTATGTGTAGCTGCTGTTGGACAAAGAAAGAAGAGTTTTTGCAGTGAAATGCTATCAGTTGTACAGCAGTGTTTTATGTACTATACCCGCGACACTCAATAACGCGATAAAAAGCTTGTTTACATCTGGCGTCCGAAGGCTTAGCTTCTCTGATGTCTGACATCAAACATCAAAAACAGTATCAAGAGGAGATTGACAACAAGAGAAAAATCAGGGATACAAGCTTTGAAGACGCTGCTTCTTCTGGTTTTACGAAGAGTAAGAAAACCATAAGATCTCCGACAGGACCGCAGCAAGAGTCCGTTCAAACCGAGGTCGAAACTACGCAGTCTCTGAATATGGCTACAGATGATGGGAGCATGAAAATAATCCTAAATGAGATATTGCAGGGTAATCAGAGAATTGAGAACGATATAAAAAGTATTAAAGAAGAAAACGCCGAGGTCAAGAAAGAAATGAAGCAAATTCATGATGAACTCAAGTTGAAGGAGCAGATTTGGGAAACAGAAAAGCAGAACCTAACAAGGAAGATCACTACAATGGAAAGAAAAATGGAAGAAATGGAAAGAAAGCAGAAAAGAAATAATCTTATTGTAACTGGCCTGAATCATAGGGAAGAAGATATCAAGTTAGCAATGGAAAGGTTTTTTGAACAGGATTTAAACATCAAACCAAAAATCAAACAAGCGTTTACTGTCAAGGGAAGCAGGGAAAAAGTTACAATAATCGAAATGGAAAATTGGTCCGAAAAGTCGAAGGTGCTGGCGCAGGCGTACAAACTAAAGGAGAGAAGAAAAGGTGTCTACATCAACCACGACCTGACAAATGCTGAACGAGAAACACAGAAGAAATTGAGAGACGTGGCAAGGGATCAAAGAAAATCGGGTCACCAGACCAGGGTGGGCTACAGAAAGCTTTTCGTTAACGGAAGATGGTACCCTTGGGACGAAGTCAGTGAAGGTGTGGACTGGGAAAACTTTCATTGTGGAGAGAAAAAGGAAGAGAAGAAAGAACAGAAGAAAAACTAGAAGACTCGGTGAATTGAGAAACGAACGAGGATTGGACGAGAATGTTAACTTGATGTTTTGGAATTGTTATGGTTTTTATAATTTGTATCAAGTGGAGGGTGCAGAAGTGAGCTTTTTTTGTGAACATCACATTATCGCTTTAAGCGAAACCTGGCTTGCTTCTGAGCCATCCACATATCCAACCTTTTTTGAACGGTTTCATATAATTTTTTGTAGGGCACAAAAGGAGAAATCACTAGGTAGAGCAAGTGGAGGATTGATTCTGTTGGTGTCGAAGAGGATGTGCCGGACAAGCGACCTGGAAGTTCTTGTCACTGACAACAACTGTGTCGCTGCGAGGGTGAAGCTCCCGGGGGGATACCTGGTTTTATCTTGTTTTTATTTTAAACCGCGTTCGGACTCTACCGTGTGTATTGACTATTTGGAGCAAACGATAAGAGAGATAGTTCAAAGATTTCCTTATGACTGCGTAATTGTCGGGGGTGATTTTAACGCGAGAATCGGTGAGCTCAATAACTTCACAGAGATGGACAGTATTTGTCTGGGCCTTTTTTCGAACGAGCGTTGTTCCCTTGATAAGACTTCAGACTCAAGAGGGAAACTTCTTGTGGAGTCTATGGAGGCACTGGGGTTTGTGACACTTAATGGGCGCAGTAGTTCAGACGGCCCGGGAAATTTCACGTACGCGGGTAGCTCGGGGTGCAGTGTGATTGATCTGGTTTGGGCAAGGTTAACTCATATAGATTTTGCCACAGATTTCATTGTGAGAGATACCATACTGCGTTCGGATCACCTACCATGTCGGGTTGAACTTGATGTTAAGCTTAAGGTCTCACCACTGTCTATAACGGGAACCTCAAAAACTGTAATACGTTGGATGCCCGACAAGTTTATGGCCTATAGAAATATTATGTCTTGTAATTACCGTTTGTCGAGCAATGTGAATGAGAAATCACTTGATGAAGTAACATCTGACCTCAGTTTGGCTATACATGACTCTGCGCGTTTATTGGGGATGTCTTTTCGAGGGACAGGGCGGTATCTGTTCAAATCGAAACCTTGGTTTGATCGAGATTGTGTAATAGTCAAAAAACAATTAAGATCTGCATTTAAAAACATGAAAAAGGGTAACTTTGGGGCGGGCCTGATTGGCAAATACATAAAGACAAAAAAGTCATTTAGGTCTGTTACGAAAATGAAAAAGAGACAATGGGAACTGAAATTTAAGAATACTCTCAATAACGTGAAGAGCCCTAATGATTTCTGGAAGTCTGTGAAGCATGCCAGGAGGGGAAAAAATAAACAGGCTGATAATATCTCTATGGAAACTTGGGTTAGTTTCTATGAAAGTTTTTATGAACCTTTTCCAGTCGATGCTTTATATCTGACAGACGTCTTACACCCTTTCCTTGATAAACCTATAACGATGAGTGAACTCAGGTATGCCTTGAGAAATGCAAAATGTGGCAAAGCTACGGGGATTGATGGAATTTCCAACGAATTTTATAAGAATATGGGGAATGAATGGCAAAGTTACATGTTGAGATTGTTCAATAAAATACTCGAAAATGAAATACTCCCTCCATCGTGGTGTGAAATTAAAATGATACATCTCTTTAAAAAGGGTGCTCACGATGACCCTGTCAATTATAGGGGCATAGCTCTTATCAATCACATTTTAAAACTGTTCACATTTCTACTGTATCAGAGAATCAATACATTTGCGGAAAGTTCCAATATATTGCCCGAAAGTCAAGCGGGGTTTCGTAAAAATAGAGACTGTTTAGATAATGTATTCACCTTAAGCGCAATAATCAACAATAATCTGCGTCTGCAGAATAGAAAAATTTACGCCATTTTTGTCGACTTCAAGCGAGCTTTCGATTCTGTATGTCATGCTAAGTTGTGGAAACGTCTTTGTGAATGCGGTGTGAGTGGAAAATTAATTAGGGTCATCAAGGAAATATACAGTCTGGCGGTAATGAAAATCACAAGCGATGATGGTGCTACTTCGGTACCGATTAAAATTACTAAAGGGGTTTTACAGGGCGATTCCGTCAGTCCGTTGCTTTTTGCTCTATTTATTCATGACATAGATACATTTTTCAAAAATGAAGGTGCCTACGGTGTACCACTTAGTAATGACACTAATGTAACAACGCTATTATACGCTGACGACTTGATTATTTTAGCGGATTCTCCGATCAATGTAAAAAAGAGTCTTGTTATTTTGGCAAAATACTGTAATCAACTTGATCTCAAAGTCAACATAAATAAAACAAAGATACTCCCAATTTCAAAGTATGGCAGAAATAACTTGGATACATGTCTTTATAATAACTCAAAGATTGAAATTGTTAAGAGCTATGAATATCTGGGAATCAAATTCCAAAACACTGGTCTGTTTAATGAAGCGTTAAAACATAGAACACAGAAGGCCAAAATGGCTTCAGCCTCACTAATAAATGTCATCAATTCGGCCAAAATACATGAATGGGAGGCTATTATGAAATTGATTAAATCGGTAGTAATACCGTCATTCACCTACGGTGGTTGTATCTGGGGTCTTGGAAATGCAGGGAGACTGGAGTCCGTTCAGAATAGCTTTGTTAAGAATCTTTTATATTTGCATAATTCGACTCCGGGATATGTCTTGAGAACTGAAACTTCCTTGCCAAGCAATGTTCTCATATTCATCAAACAAGCGCTAACGTTCATTAATAGAATTTCGAATATGTCAGGTCAAAGATATCCCAGGATTGCTCTGGATAGACTGGTCTCCCTGCATGGTTCCTCTACGAATAGTTCCAGGTATAACTGGTATAGCCAACTGTGTGAGTTACTGAGAAATCGTTTTGATACAGACCTGCCCGGGTACGCGGTCTCGCGGCAGGATATCGCTGAAATCATAGACAGGTGTGATTTGATTTTGAAAAGAGAGGACTGGGATAGGATTTTGCTGAGTCAACACTGTGATTTTTACAAACATTTATTACCGGAGGGTCGACCGGACATGGTAGGTGATCTGCTCAAGTCAGTGGCGGCTCGTGAGTTTTTTGCAAGGAGGGCTCAAGTTAATAACAAATTCGCGAGCTGAGAACTATAATGTTCTATCTTCACTTCTTGTAGAAAATGTTTTTCGAACTTCGAACCAGCAAAACATGGACAAAATCTCGGACAAAATGTTTCCTGATATAAACAATTAGATCAGAAACTAGAGAAAGAGGCTTTTATTCCTTCCCCGTTTCTGATCTAATTGTTCAAATCATGGAACATTTCGTCCATGTTTTGTTGGTTCGAAGTTCGAAAAACATTCTCTACAAAGAAATGTCGCGAAATGACGAAACTCGAGACAAAAACTTTTTTGTCGTATCCGCAGCACAACCATATGGAGTTTTAGCATTCACTGTTTTGTCAAAATTACGTGTGAGTTAATGCACCACGAATTTATTCTTGCGGGTTCGATTTGCTTTATATTCAGTAAATCAATGCTGTAATCGGACGTCCGTTGTTTTGTTGCATTTATTTCTTCTTGTAGGCTTGAGTAGGCTTGATGACCTAAATGTACCTTTTTTAGGTCAGCTATCTTCATGTTTGCAAACTGTTGACTAATCAAAGAGTACATAAATAATTATATCGGTTATTTCAATCGGCTGGGGGCTCGAGAAACGGAGCCCATATCTGCAGTATAGAGCGGGAGCCGCGTCTCGCGTTGCCATGGTTACGGTACATGTTTTGCGCGGGTGCACCCCGGCATCACCGCATCGGCGGTGGGCGCCAAATGCGGAGCCCAAGACGAACTTCTTCGACTGTGCGATCGCTTAGAATTATTTTGTTGAAATATTAATTGACTAATGACAGAACGTTTTTGCACTAAACCAAATCTTTGGAATAAGTATAATTAATAAATTGCATTCCTACCGATAAAAATCTCTTGCCGCCTTTAGCTTTGGGGGGGCGCCGCCCTTGAGCCCTCCCTCACCAGCCGCCACTGGCTCAAGTTACATATACCTCTAAGTTATAGAAGATGTATAACTCAATTGAGAACGGTGAACTCTCTCGGCATGAGTATTTTTGTGAACGGTATGAGTTACAGAGTAAAAAATGAGTTATGCTCAATATGTAACCTACAAAAGACCGAAAGCATCAATCACATTTTATTTGAGTGTCCCATGTACAGAGGCCTGAGACGGAGATTGTCTGACTTACCTGGTGAAGACCACCTGCTGCTCCGCGATCTGAATTGCTCCGGCGCTTGCGCAGTTTTCAGGTTCATGGGTGAAGCAATGAAGCTTCGTTCGTTTGCTCTGAATGAATAAGTGGTAGTGCGTATTTGTCGAGATCTCCGTTCTTTTTTCACCCCTGGGGGCTTGGCACTTGCTGAGGCTGTTTTTCTTTGACACCATGGTATCACATTCTGAGCTTTGCAGATTCAGTTTGTTGTTGCTTTTACAGTTTATATGTTCTTTTATTTTATTTTATTTTGAATCAATTCATTTTCTTGATTTCATTTTGTTAATTTAAGAATATGATGTCTAATTTAAATTTGTTCTTACTTTACATTTTGCCCCATTTTACCTTGTTTATAATACAAATGTATTTAAAAAACAATAAACCCAATTACAATTACAATTACAATTACAATATCTCTCCAAGTACGCAACGTAGAGTGGAAAGCTAAATAGTAATAAGTTACAGATACTACAGGCTACAAGTCGCAGTCACATTCGTATACACAGGATGACGTGAAAATTTCCGGTGCCAAGATGAAAAGAGCAGAAAGTTGCACGGCTTTTTGTATCACCCTGTATGAGATATACCTTCACTTTGAATGGCTTTAGTGCAAACGGTACACACCTAAACACACATCGATACCGCATTTTGGAGTGCAGTAACGAGATTTGGTATGGGCATACTTTATACCAAGACAAGCGATTTGACCCGCAGCACTCGATATTTTGTCCCTTAGGGGGCCAATGGGGGCCCTCCAAATTTTCAAGATGCAAGAACTTTCACATGACGATCATTGAGTATCGTCATGTTTGTCATAAATGGAGCTTACGGGTCTATTGAAAATATTTTCATCAATTGTCGTTGTGTCCGATTCATTCTTCACACTTGAAAAAAAGTTTCTTTGGCAGAGGTCAAAAAAACTGTTTTTATTTTTTCTTCTATGCAAGGAGACGATAAATTCATATGTTCTGTTGCGTCCCCAACTAAATCGCATTCCCTAAACCTAATTATAAAGAAATTTTTCTTGTAATGGTATTTTTCAAAGAAGTGGTGACCTCTTCAGTACCTCTTTTCCAAGAGCATTTCTTTCTATGTCCCCACTGGATATCACTCGTAATTTTTGCAGGAATGGAGACCTCGAACTCTTTTCCTGGTGGTTGCGAAGCAACATGACTCTAGAACGCCCAAGGGAGCCAAAAAAAATTTTTTTCTGCTGGGCCGTTCAACTTACGATATTTTGATTTTATAGTAGGAGAGACGCGGACCAGTATTCAATCCAGGCTGCAGGCACAGGCGATTTGGTTTCAACAGAAAATATTCTTCCATGCCATGTTTTATTGCAGTACAACAAAACGCAGAGTCGTTAGGTGTAAGTGGGTATATTTTCCGGTAGAACTTATTCGCCTAGACTAGATCTTATTTATTTGCGCGTCTCCCCTACTACAAAATCAGCATGCCAAAAATTTGACGGCCCAGCAGAAAAAAAAGTTTTAGGGCTCTCTTGTATGTTTTGAAGCCATGTTGCATGGAAATTACTAAGAAAAGAGTTCAAGCTTCTCATATCAGCGAAAATTGACAGTCTTATCCACTAGGAACATTGAAAAAAATGCTGTTGAAAAAAGTGTACTGAAGAGGTCACCTCTTCTTGGGAAAATGATATTGCGAAAAAATTGTCTTCATATTTGGGCTTACGGAACGCGATTTAGTTGGGATCGCAACAAAACATATGAATTTTTCGTTTCCTTGCACAGCAGAAAAAATAAAAACAGTTTTTTTGACCTCTGCGAAAGAATTTTTTTTTCAAATGTGAAGAATGCATCGGACACGACGACATTTGATGAAAACATTTCCAATCGACCCGTAAGCTTCACTTATAACATACATGTCGATACTCAATGATCATTTTGTGAAAGTTCTTGCACCTTGAAAATTTGGAGGGCCCCCATTGCCCCCCTAAGGGACGAAATATCGAGTGCTGCGGGTCAAATCGCTTGTCTTGGTATAAAGTACGCCCATGCAAAATCTCGTTACTGCACTCCAAAATGCGGTATGCTTTTGCGTACCGCTCCCACTACTTGGATATGTATGGTTCAGAAAATAGAAGAATGTATCCTTGTAATAGTGCAAGCTGCTTCAGATTCCGATCATTTTTTAAAAAGTTATGGACATTTGAAACAACCTCAAAAAAATAAATTGTCACTTCATTTTGTGCGCGGTTTATTATGACTCTACACTAACCCTGGTGCGATGATGTCCTCATTCCATTTATTTTTATTTAACCTTATTATAGATTTAACAGTTTCGCACTTCATTTCAACGCAACTATAACACAGGAGAATGCTCTACAGTTATCTATCTATTCAAACGCATGCATAGTCGCCTCTCGTACACTACACCCACCCGATTTTCCAGCTTATCTTCCATTCGCACTCGCACACTCGGTTTCCCGCAGCCAACGCATATCGAGGAAAACCGCTGAATAAATCACAATGTCTGCTGCTGGCTCTGTCGGATTCGAGGTAAAGCACACCATACGAGTACATACTAAATTATGTACCAAACGCGATTAATAAATATTGCAAGACGCTATGCAAATATTTCGGAAAAAAAATAAAAACATACAACCGGACCTCCCAAAAGCTCGTTTCTCTCCCCCTTGTTCCCTCGCAAGTCGAAAAACAGCCAACAAAAATTTCACGAGGGGAAGGATGATGAAAAACAAAATTCCCTGGCGCCAATTTTCAACCGCAGGTTTTGTACAATTCCCATGGATCTTCCTGCGGTGCGCTGATGTTGGTGTTTAATAATGTAAGTACCTACCCACCACGTTAAATCAACAATGAGCGAGTAATTATTTTACTGGATATAGCAGCGGTTTGAACATGTTATTTTATGCAGTCAGAGAACAAAAAACTGTAATAGTATAATAATAAAATTACTGTATTGTTGCGGGTTGCGGGAGACTTCCGAAAGATACGATCGCACGTGTACAAACAAAGCGCGCAACCTACAGGGTGCCACCTAGGGCATCCAATCCCGGGATCCCGTTAGATTTCCAATCCCGAAAATCCCGGGATTTTCCACCGAGACCCCGGGATTTTCGGGATTTTTCAAATTATGCATCTTTTCACCTCACTTGAATGAAAAATAGAGTTAATACTGGCAATTCTGTAAAATTTAAAGGCCCCTTAAAATTTTTAAAGGCCTCGGTCACCTAGGAACGATCAGAAATGGGCTTCACGATTGGCTGATTTTCTTTTAACGGCCTTTAAATTTAAACGGGTTTGATACAGAATTGGCCCTAATGGCGTTAATGCAAGAACATGGATTATTCAAGTGAGCACACTGAATTTGAAGCCATTAGGTATTAGTAGTTATGATTATTATATTTATTTTGCTAAAATAAAACTAGTACCCAATCATCATTTTTATTGTATAATAATTGGTGGTAATTGAGAGTATTGGTACTCAATAATAATACCAATATTAGATTTAATAGGTAAGATACATGGTACATTAGACTTAGAGCCGATATTTTTACACCAGATACAATACCTCTTCCGGTTACCATACCACCTAACACCAAGGTATTCAAGTTACAGGCAAAACTTTATGGAAATGAAAATAGCGGCCCTTGAAAACTTGAGAACATGTCCAAACACATAAAATAAAACAAAACCGTCATATATTAAAAAAAAACAATTTCTTTTGTCTTAGCGAAAAATATTTGCTTCCTCGAAGAAAGCACCCATAATTGCAATGCAACTGCAATGTTTTATTTATGCCAAATAAATACAATAAAATACTAATATTGGTGTCAAATGATGATGTACATACTTGAATGATCTGTGTTCCTGGCTTTGACTCTGTTTTCCACTCAACTGAGGTGAAAAGCTGCATCATTTGAGAAATCCCGAAAATCCCGGGATCCCGGGATTCGTAATTTTCAATCCCGAAATCCCGGAATTTTGTTCAAGTCTCGGGATTGGATGCCCTAGTGCCACCACCAGTAACCGTTGTAACATGGAAATATTGTTACGAATTTGCGTTGGATACTTTAACAACTGATAGACAAACGTTTAAACACACATTATTCATTACTGCGTACTACTATCAATCAATCAATCAATACTCTTTATTCCTTCATATAATACTAAAAAAGTGTTAAACCCGTCATTCATATGTATATGTACTATAGATAATTTAGATAAGTGTATAAATAAAAATACAGGGTGTTTTAGTGACCTTGCATAATACTTGGAGAGGTGATTCCACTCAAAAAAAATAAGTCGAAAAGTAAGAGTAACATTTTTTCCTAAAGTGCCCCTGAGAGAGTTACAGCTCCTCAAAGGTACAAAATGCAACAAAGTTTTCAATTATGTGCTTAAAAACTGTCCAAGGTAAGAGCTTCAAATTTGATCAAAATAATTAAAAACTTTGTTCAACTTCGTACCTCTGAGGGGCTGTAACTCCCTCAGGAAGCATTTCCAGGTTCAAATGTCACTCTCACTTTTCGACTTATTTTCTTTAGAGGAATCACCTCCCGGAGTATTATGCAAGGTCACCGAAACAACCTGTATATGTACAAAGTATGAATAAATAAGAGCAATAAATGAATAATAGTATATTATTATACAAGTCTAATAAGACGAAGTTTGTCACACGACTGTTTTTGGGGCACGACGAACGCAGTGAGGAGGATCCCAAAGGAAGGAATCTGACGAAACGTCTTATTAAACGAGTGCAATATACTATTTTGTCTATTTTGCCTGACATATTTCGAAGAAATTGACGAATTCTAGAGGTAGCAATGCCTTCCAGTGTCATAAAAGTCAAGCGCTAGTGTCGAAAAGTGGCCAGTACGATACGGGAATAGATAAATACAGGGTGGCCCAACGAAAACAGAACAGAGGAATTTTCGGACATTTCACCCCATTTTTTTGGAAAAAGCTCACACAGGTCGATTTTTATATCGAGGGGGACATCTGAAACATACATTGGCAAATTTCTATTTTCAGCCCTCTCACCCCTACCGACCTCAACTTCAGAATATTGAATGACACCATCTGCTTTGCGATACATCAAATCAAAGAGAATCAAATTACCTTTCTGAAAAAAATATTTTTAAAATTTTTAACCCCACCCCCATCTTCCTGAATTTCTCTGACTGTCCCAAGGACGTCTATACTGACTGGACAAGAAGCTTCGCCGGTTTTGACGTGGAAAGGTGAAGCCGAGATTTGACAATCCCGACGGTCGAAGTGTTATTGTCCGCGACTGGTCCGCCACCCGTAACCATAGTCACGTTCAGTCGGAGCACGCTCGAAACTGTCGTTCAGAAAGTTCAAATTGTTCTCTCAATATAATCCCGTACATGTAGTAATGTATCTCCATAAAAACATGTAGCTACCCGCATATCGTAACTTTCAACATCTAACTGCGAATTCCAGCACTCAATCGGCGAAGCCGCCTTACAGAAAAATGTTATTATTGTAATTGTTTATGATTATTTCGGTAAGATTTTTTTTGGTTCGCATACCAAGGCCATGCGCTACCCATTCAAGTTGAAATATTTGCTGTATTGGATTCCGTTTTGTTCGGAGAAAAGGATATCAAGCACCAGCAAGCAACGAATAATCTTTTGCGGCCGAGCCGTAGCTTCGGAGTCATTTTAAAAAATTTATAACTATTGACTGGTACCTCGCACCGATGTGGAATTTTCATAAAAGTTAAGTTCAAATTCTACTCTGAATATAACTCCGCATATGTATTATTGTAAAATGATAAGAGCGGGTACTTGATCGCATGTGATAACTTTCGAGACAGGCCGGCTTCTGAAATGCAGCATTCAACGGCGATGCCGCGTCACACTAATTTGTTATTATTGTAATTGTTTATCATTATTTCGTCAAGATTTTTCTTGGTTCGGGATACAAGGTCATGAGCTACCTATGGGAGTGGAAATTTTTCGCAATAACCTTTTCGTCTAGGACTAGATGCTGTGACAGACGGACGGACGGACAAAGCGAGGACAAAAGGGCGAGCAAAAGGGCCTTCCCGTTTGGAGAAGTGCGCTAAAAACTGCTAAAAACCGCCCCCAATCACTTTAAAATGAAAAAACATAAACCCGAAGACATAGCGATCTAATTCTTTCGATATATGAGCAGCTGACTAAAAATGGAAAAGGATAGGCTACTTTTGGTTAGTCGCCGCCCCGATTTCGCCCCCAAACGACAAATTGTGCAACTTTCACAATTTTACTGATTGAGATGTTCTCTCAAACATTTAGAAACTGCTAACTCAAATTGTGCAACATTTGCTTAGCCGAACGCTGCCGCCCCCACACGCCGCCCCCAAAGTAAGAGATAAATGAAAAACATGAATCCGAAGACATAACGATCTAAGTCTTTCGCTATATATTTAGATAGCTGACTGAAAATGGGAAAGGATAGGCTACTTATGATATGGCGCCGCCTCCATCTTCCGCCCCCAAAAGAAAAAAAGTGCAACTTTTAACAATTTAGACTGATTCAGATGTTGATGTTACCTCAAACATTCAGAAACTGTCGACTCAAACTGTGCAAGAATTTATTTGCCAAACTCTGCCGCTCCCACATGCCGCCCCCAAAGCAAGAGATAAATGTTAAGCATAAGCCTGAAGACATAGCGATCTTATTCTTTTGCTATATAGATAGCTTATCGAAAATGGGAAAAGATAGGCCACTTTCGATTGACCGCCGCCTCCAGCTCCCGCCCCCCAAACGAAAGAAAAAACTTTCACAATTTTCACTGATTGTCATATTTCCTTGAACATTTAGAAACTCCCAACTCAAACTGTGGAACAGTTACTTGCACTGTCTCCAAACGCTGCCCTTAAAGAAAGAGATAAATGAAAAACACAAACCCAAAGACATAACGATCTAATTCTTCCGCTATATGGATAGCTGACTAAAAATGGGAAAGTATAGGCTACTTTTGATATGGCGCCGCCTCCAGCTTCCGCCCCCAAAAGAAAAAAGTGCAACTTCCAACAATTTTCACTGATTTACATGTTGATGTTACCTCAAACATAGATAAACTCTCAGCTCAAACTGTGCAAGAATCTCTTTGGCAAACTCTGCCGCTCCCACACGCCGCCCCCAAAGTAAGAGATAAATGTAAAACATAAACCTGAAGATTAACGATCTGATTCTTTCGCTATACATATGTATAGACGACTAAAAATGGGAAGAGATAGGTCACTTTTGATTAGTCGCCGCCTCCAGCTCCCGCCCCCAAACAAAAAAATGCAACTTTCATAATTTTCAATGATTTGTCATATTTCCTTACACATTTGTAAACCCCCAACTCAAACTGTGCAACAGTTACTTTCCCGAATGCTGCCGCCCCCACACGCTACCCTCAAAGTAAGAGATGAATGAAAGACATAAACCCGAAGACATAACGATCTAATTCTTTCACTATATGGATAGCCAACTAAAAATGGGAAAGAATAGGCTACTGTTGATTAGTGGCTGCTCCCAGCTTGCGCCTCCAAACAAAAAAATATTGATGAATTAAAGAATTTTCATTCAAATCTGTTTCATTGACAAGTACTTCATTCTGATAACAAGAAATCACAATGAGTTTCGACTGAAGAGAGTGGGCGAAGAATGATGTTCCTCCTTCAACCAAATTTCTTTACATTCATAATATGCCTCTTTAAGAAAATGCGCTACTGAGACTCCCGCACGTGAAGGCATACTCACTTGTTTATTCTTGATCCTTCAATTCCCTTCAATTAATTCAGCGTCATTCTAAATAGCATCTAAGGAGGAAATTTTTGGTGGAGAAAAGTGCTACCCAAATTCACCCCTTCCCTTTCCCCCACCCAAACTTCAAAATTCAACAGACACCACCCACTTTGTGATACATCTGGTAAAAGGGAATTGATTCCTTCTTCTGAAAACAGTTTTTTTCAAATTTTGAACTTCTCCCCTTATAAATTGATGATTCTGGGGATTTTAGGGGGAAAATGGCTTTTTGAAAATTCTAAAAATATTTTATTCATGGAGAGAATTCAATTACTTTCAATTTGATGTGTCACAAAGTAGGAAGTGTCATTTTAGATTTTGAAGTTGGGGTGGGGGAGTGAAGGGGTGGATTTGGGAGGCATTTTTTACACAGAAAGTTTTCTCCCTTAATGCTGTGCAGGATGACGTTGACTGTACTGAAGAGAATTAAGAGGTCAAGAATATTACATTGGAAACTCGGACAATGTTAGAAAGAAGAGGGGTGAGGTTGGAAGTTATAGAAATATTTTATTCAGGAAGAGAATTTAATTTTCTTTGATTTGGTGTATCGCAAGGTGGGTGGTGTCATATTGAAACTTCGGAGTTGGGGTGGGTGGGGGCGAGGGTGCTAAAGATTCGCGATTTTAACTACCAATGGGGCGCTGTAAACAAGATGGAAGATTGTAAGTTTTTCTGTCACCTGTCATCGTGAGTTGTATAACGGTTGTATGTTTTGTGGTATTTGGATTAATTAACTCGATCACCTATACGAGTAGTTTGTCAATTCGCGCGATTGTCGATGGCTATCTGACAGAAGCGACAGAACAGAAATGACGTAAAAACTTACAAACTAGGTTCGCCATTTCAGCCGCCAGGGGTAGTCTAGATTTTTGAAATCGCGAATAGAAATTCGCCAATGTATGTTTCAGATGTCCCCCTCGGTATAAAAATCGACCTGTCCGAGATTTTTTCAAAAAAATAAGGTGAAATGCCCGAAAACCCCTCTGTTCTGTTTTCGTTGGGCCACCTGTATACTAAATACACAATCATTGAATTACATTATCCATATAATGCTTTCCTTCACTCAAAAGGTTACTAGAAGTAATTATTTTCCATGGTAACGAATAAACCAATTTATTATTGTTCCTCAAAAATCCTGCGGCGACAATCCGCTCGTTTTGCTCGCGAACTCGAAGTAGAGGCGCCAACTTCAAATTGTTACCCGGGGCGCCAAAAGTACTAAAGCCGGCACTGTACAACATCTACGCAAAACGTTGGCAATTCAAAGTGCGATAATATGCAATACCCTTGGTAATACCTATGTAATATGTTATGAAATACCGTATGATCAAAAACTTTCTTCCTCTAGGCAGGCTGTGGCCTGGCCAAAATCAGCCTCATTTGCCTGCCAATGACCAGACCACAGCCTGCCTAGAGGAGGAAAGTTTTTGATCATACGGTACCTATGCAATAATCGTTCACGCCCTTACATTACAGCCTTACACTCCATTACCATATTCCTTTCCCTGGCTAAAGAATATGTATAGGTCGCGGGAACATAACGTCACCTTGGCACCCGCTATGGCAACGTTGCAAATATGCCTGACGTGGCAACAGTGCATTGCGCATTTCCGCGCTTCTTAGCCGCTTTTGTTTTGCGTCAGGAGCTGCTCCGGGTAAATCACTAGATAGAGAAAGTAGATACATTACATACGCCAATCACGGCCCAGTCGGATCTATTTTCTTTGTCTTGTGATTTACTCTGAGCAGCTCCTGCCGGCAAAACGAAAGCAACAAAAGCGCCTCTTGCCAGCTTCTTGCCCACGCTTGGGCATGATGGGGTGTCAAGGTACCGCTGTAGAGATTCGCTTGTTTTTGACATCACTCAGCTATATCTTGAGTTTAGCACAATGATTTTTTTGATAAAGCGACAATTGTTCAATAAATTATCTATGTATTTATTACAACTTTACAACTAAAGAAAATTGTGATAACAAGTAGGTAGGTACTAGTGAACATAACATTATACCATATACCCATCTTTAGGACGCCATTTTTGTTCCCGCGACCTATACCTACCCATCTATGTAAGTCAAAGCAGCTATGTTATCTATGTTAAGTTATAAGCAAACTAACACGTCGAGTTATTGTACTTATGCCGTTTTCAAAAAGTCCCGTTTTCGTGCGACGCTTACTTTTATCAGCATAATATTCGAGTCGAACCTCTGTGCTTCCTATGCATGTCATAATACCAGGGTAGATATCACAAGAGTCACAGTCATGTTATATATCTGGCTTCGGCGATGCCAAATGGTCTGTGTATGTGTATGGTACAGGATGATAATTTCACAAACGACCGCTCGGCCACTGCAGATAGCCAATATTTATTATTATTGCACAAAGCCATATTGCTCCAACTTCGATTTCCCGTGAAACGGTCAAATAAATTCAAACATTGTAACTTAATACGCGACAGAGAGAATGGCTCGACTGCAAGCGCATTCGGACGAATTATTCCAATACCGTAATTTCATTACTTTTGGATCGCTTGGGAGCAACTATTCCAATCTCCCTTTCGCCAAAGAGCCAAGATTAACCCTTCTCCCCCACTCTCATTTCTTTCTGCAGTGGGAAACCAGGGGGAGAATATAAAATTAAATTGTGGCTGTGTGGAGCACTTCTAGTGCAAAATCCTGCGGATAATACCCTGAATCTTTGACATTTTCTCTGGGTAACAGGCAATATTATGCATAGGTACCTACTCAAGTCGAGCACCGTCAGAAGAGAGTTTTAAAATTGCATATTGCGTTTATTACTGATTCAAAGACCGTCAAGTGCATCTTACTTTCCTGTTCAAATCTCACAGGGACGAGCTTGCGGTGTGGGGGTCAGCGCATCCGACTGTCATGCCAAGAGTCGGTAGTTCGATTTCCACCGAGAGCGGTCTTGTCGCATAGCACGTGAAATGTGAAAGATGGTGCCGACCCCATGCAATGTTGGTGGACGTCAAAAATCCCGATCCTGTGTTGGAACACACAAGGGTTCCGCAAAATTTTCGGTATAATGGCGGAAAGCATTCACCGGCGTCGGTGTTAGGTCTCGCTGCGGACATAGGCCGACGTCAAATCACCAAAAAAAATCTCACAGGAAACAGCAAAGTTCATTTTATCAACTCGCCAGCCTACAAATTGTCCTGTTTTTTGAACAGGATTCTTCTGGACATCCTGAATTTTCGACCACTTTACAGTGTTAAAAACTTTTATGACTTGGTTTTGAAGCTGAGAAATACCACCCTAACTCAGGATACGTTCATACTGTCGTTTGATGTTACAAATTTTTCCCCGTCTGTCCCATTCAGCCCAGGAATTTTAGCTCCAAACTGGCCATTACCTCGAAAAAAATTAAATCCTAACTTCTAACGATTGACAGGCTTTGGAAAATTTACAGGAGCCATTAAAAAAATTGCAATTTTTAGTGAACTACCAAAAAGTTATGCTTACGTTTGCAACCCCCTGGTATGGTCTTCTTATGGTTTCGACAAAATTTTTGAAGATAATAAGTACTTATAAATCCAGCATGCCAATTTTAAAAACGAAACAAAAACAAAAAATCGGATTTTAATGATATCAATAAACTTTGCAATATATTTATTCAACTACAAGTACAACATATTATTGTATAACTATAACCATAACTAAAAATAGTTCAAAAAGTTCAACAAGGAAGTGACATCAGTGCAAAGAGTCCCCATCACACTGATGGCATTTCCCCGTTGAATCGCGAGTGACAGTCTTTCTCTAAACCAGGAGCCCTCTTTGTGATTTCCGGTGGCTTCTACCAACTTGAATATCAAATTTTCAGGACGTCCATATTTTTCACAAGCTTTTACAGAATTTTTTTATTATTCCTGTACTGAAAGGGCAATGTTCTGACGCCTAGGATCAGAGCATCAACTACGAAGAGGAAGTCGACGATCCAGACCAAGTTTAAAATTTTCAGGTTACTTCAAAGGTACGCTAGGTTAGGTACCTCAGAAAACGTTTTATTGATACCATTAAAGTCAAGTTTTGTCTTCTTTTTTTCAAAAAATTGGCACGCTGGATTTATAATACTTATTTTCTTCGAAAATATATGTCAAAACCATAATAAGACCATGCCAGGGAGTTGCAAACGTTAGCATAACTTTTTAGTAGTTCTTCAAAGTTGCAATTTTTCAATTGGCTCCAGTGAATTTTCTAATGTCCGGATTTTTGGGGACTTCCTTCCTGGTGGTAGAGTAGTATGTAAAGAACCAGAATCAATCATTAGATGTTAGGATTCAATTTTTTTCACCCCAGGAGCTAAAATTCCTGGACTAATTCCCCGAATGCTTCCAATATACCATATACATCTGAAATCGAGTGAGGAAACTGTTCAGTTCAATATTTTCTCCAACTTTAATTCCCAGCATGTCTGCACCCAAAATGAATATTTCGTGGGGCTCACCGCATGTGGAAATTGCACTGCAGTTTTTTCAAGTTCACGGAATGTGCAAATTTGATTTTGAAAAAATTACCGTCGGGAAACCAAAACCGTGTCAATTTTGGAAATGGATCTTACGTCGCTCAATCCAATTTATTTTCGATATCAGTTGAAATTTTTCCAAAAAAGTCGATCCCTGAGCAAGAATGACTTTTTGAGTGGAGTCCTGCATCAAAAGCGAGTCGTCCTGGTCAAAACACGGGCGAGGGGCCCTCTCGGGTGGCAACGGCTAAAAGAAATTCTGAAAATTCATAACGCCCGACTGGAAAATGGTGAAAAACTGCAACTGCAGACTTGATTTGACTCTTTAGTTGTGTTACTTCCTGCCAAATTTGTTCTAATCCATCGGATAGATTTTGAATAATTAAATGGTAAAGTTTTAAACTTTGACATTTTTCTATTATTTGAGATAAGGCAATACAGTGTAACCTCTTTAATCCGGACACACGTTAATCCGGACATCCAGTAATCCGGACGCTCAAATCGCGGTGTCATAATCCGGACGCACCTCGCTAATCCGGACACTTCGCGTCCGATCGCGTCCGGACGCGCGGTCACTGCACGCACTCAGCGTTTGGTGCGCTTTTAGGTATCATTGTGGACTTCATTGGGGATGCGGGGCATCCAAGACCTTCGAGTTCAAAATGGTATTCAGAGTTATGTACCGATGTATTTATATTTATACCTATTTTTTGTTTGATCTTTTGAAATTTTTGAGAAAAATGAATATTTTTGTTATTTTATTTGTGTTAGTTAACTGGATACCTTTTATAACCCTTGAATAAACATTTTTACAAGTTGTCCACTAATCCGGACAAATCGCTAGTTCGGACATACCCCCTGCATTTAATTGTCCGGATTAACGAGGTTGTACTGTACTTTTAACTGTTCCATAACAGTTTTTCAAGGGCTTTCAAATGTCATACTACAAGTCGGAGGTAGCCGAGTGGTACAGGTCATGGCAAGCCAAACCATTCGCGCTGCCCTGTGTGGGTTCGAATCCTACTTCATCCATGGATATTTTGTGCTGTGCCCGAGGTTGCATGGTAGAGCAGCTTATAGCTAAATGCCGCCTCGTAAAATGAGACAATTAAAAAAAAAAGTCAAGTTCCGTGAGATATAGCTCCTGACATTTGTTGATAGTGACACTTCTGCTCGACGAATGATAGCCAAAAACTAATGGGCTCATTAGTCAGTACACAAAAAATCATGTCCGGATACCAAATTTCAAGTCGATTGGATCAACGGTTCAGCAGTTATCAGGAAGATCATAGAACAACACAGACAGACATCCGAGCAGACATCATTCTGGAAAAGGTCTAATCGTCTTGGGGGACCTTAAAATGGATATATCCGTTAAAGTCTCGAAACTTTTTTCTGCACGATTACAATACTTTCCCTTCCATGTTGATGGGGGCCGGAAAATGTAAATGTAAAATGTAAAACTGAAAACACGCGATAATGTCATGGTCATTGAGTGCATCGTTGTTTCATAAAGATACATTTACCAGAATGTTACCAATTTGATTACTGAAACATACGTTCATTGTTAAATACCCGAAGTCGTTTTCTAGTACCCACTCGTTGATTAGGCAGACAAGTTTTGAGAAAAGCTTGCGATTCGCTCTCTCCATCTTAACGACACGATGAATAATCACGATGACAGTCAGTCGTGAGTGACGAGTCGAGGCTCTGCACTAATTAAAGTTCGGCGCATTGCCTCCAAGGCGAATAAATCCAAAATAACGCCCTCCACGTCTCCGGGCATCCTTTCTCCAGGAGTCGAGGTGGTGAAATGCCTTTCCAATTAAGTCTATCTTGACATTAAATCTGCAGGCAGCGGCAGACTATAGTCAAGACAGGATATAATAGGTGCAAATTAGGATAATTGTCGTCTCAGAATTCCTGGCATATTGCCGTAATTAGATTTCAGTAATAGTTTCGGTAATGTAGGCAATTAACACGATGACACGCGACAAGCTCCGCAGACTACTGCAGATTTAATCATCTGTAACCGGAGCTCGAACCCCCATCTTCGAGTCGGCGGCGAACAATACATTCAATTCATTCTTTAAAAGCCTTCTTGCCGCCAGCAAGCGAGCGAGCTCGTCTTCCGCCACCAGAACGGAGCTGGAAGCTAGAGAGACAGACACGATCCAAGAGGAGTCGTCCCGCCACTCGACCCGAAAGAAATCACTTATACACTCGTTAATCAAATGATAATGTCGCGCCTAGTTGCTTCGACCCCATCTGACTCGCTTACAAAACCATAAAACGTCACCACCCCAGCGTGATGGCTCCATCCCCCTTAGCGTGTAGAATCCTACGACGATTTATTTATCAAAGTGATGTAGCTACGTATAATATACATGATAGTCATGATACCTAAACAGCATACAGCATACATAACAGACACTTGTATACCTATCAAATAATTTTGTTGATAAGGGTCATGTTAGGTTTACAAAAAAAACTGTATCGGTTTTCGACTTGGTGGAATATTTGAGTCAATGGCTCCTTTGAATCGCTGAAAGTCATTTGGCATTTGGAATTTCAATCAAAGGGACATTTAAAAAAAAGTTCTCCGTTCGGTCCAACATCCGTTCGGCTAGTCCTCTTAGGTGAGATGACCGTTTTGGGCTTTGTGTTCATCGACGGAATGTCTGCCGACGAAGTTCAGTGTCTGGCTGTACCTACAAGACTACAGGGTGCACCCACTAGACTTCCAGCACGAGTTCTTTGGAAGCCCCACCAGGTAGGTCCTCTCGGGTCTCACTATGAATGTTATTGGGGACAACTGAGTTTCACAGTTTCCCAGTGACAAAAGACAGCAAGGAGACACTAGTCTCTCTGATATCTATCACAAGATTCTTGTGAACCAGCGAGTCTCCAATCGAAGTGTAACTGGATGGTTACCGACCTTCAAACCAGACAAGACTCGAGGCCCCTTGGCGTCTGCGGTAGTTACTTAAAGAATTGGGTACCATGAAGGGGGCGATAAAGGAAACGTGCAGGGAATTTGCATATAGAAGTGTGAAATGCAGAGCTTTCCAGAAGATAATTTTAGCTATATTCAGTATCCGGTCCGAGGAGTCATGGACCTTATGGTACCGCTGATATATTTACTTCATTTGTGATGGAAATAAACGGCCTAATAACAGGGGTGGCTTTTTTGTCAATTCTCGGCTATACCTATGCGAATATGCGCAATGTATAGAAATCGTTCCCCAGTCCCCACGAGTGCAAAAAGAGACTAATTACAACATCTCATCAGTCGCATCAAAAGCACGTTCCATTCCTTTCGCCTAAAAGAAACGCAACACTCAGTAATAATTTTTCTTGCTTCTCTTATTCCAACGAGATGTGAAAGGCTCCCGCCATACTTTGAGTTTTCCGTTGCTGCCGAGACTTTATATTGCCTCCGGGCGAGCGACCGGGCCAACTTTAATTGTATAATATCGCACAACTTCACTTCTCAAGTAGATATGTCTTGCGATGTCATTAGTTCACGGTCTCCTTATATACGAGCTTCATTCGGCTCAAAGAAAAATCACCTCTTTTGTGCTAGATATAATCAAACTATTCCAGTTTAGTGTTCCTACTACGTCCTCTTGAAGTTTTGCATCAATGCACTCACCATCAAGTCATGATAATGCAAAGTTATTATTTATAAGAGATCCTCTCAGCCCTTGATACTTCGCGAAAGTATCCTATTGTAAACTTGCGCTAGTTAAAAGTAAATTCAAGATAATGACGACGGTCGCAATTCCAAAGAGTAATCATTATTACATTGTGCTCTGAAGAATATAGATATACGCGAGGTATACCTACGTACAACAGCTGAGATATATCTGAGACGGAGAGCTCTGAACTTTGATTCATATGCCAAGAGAGCGTCTGGCGTTCCATGTCGGACACAGAAGTGTTCCAAATAATATACTGGTACATTATTTATAAGGCACTAATACTTCTCTTGCAGACACCACTTGTTCATCGCGTTCCTCATCCCTTCAATGACAAAATGATGCCGACGTAAATTTCGTAGCTTATTTAACTTCTATATACAAAGACGGTCATGTTTAATACACTAGACCAAAATGATATTAAGTGACTGATTAGTTAATGAAGTTTATCTGGTGGCGTTTAGGGCTGTTTCTCGCAGTGAAAAATTCTAATTACCTATGTCAGGTGCCTAAGCTAAAGGCAAAAGATTTAAATGTGTCACGTACCTAACCAAAGAGCAAAACAATATCAATTTTCGACGATTATTGAGCGATATAATCTCTGAATAGGACGAGCCCCGTCTCAGTGAAATTGGCACAGATTCTATTTAAAAATTTCTCGAAAATTAGGCTTTCTGTCAAAATCTTGCAAGAGTAGCTTTTTTTGAATTGAACAAGAAATCTAAAAATGCATTCCACTTCGAACTATTTTCAGTGGCGTAAAAGATAGGGGTCAAAAAGGAAAGACTCCCCCTCCCCAACTCACGCAGCTGGGCACTTTTGACCAAATACATATGTTAGTTTATCAAATGGAGACATTTTTAAAGAAATGCTGATGAACATTTGAGTAACTTCGGTTAAGCGGTTCAAAAGTAATATTTAAAAACAAACGATTTTTTTATTTCAATTTTGAAGAGCTGTATCTTTGTTACCATGCATTTCTGAGAACTTTTTTCACAGAAAGTCTTTTTTTTAATACATATCGACCTTGAAAATGTTTGAGATGAATCCCGAAAATTCTGGATAAGGCAAACTGAGTTTTTATTATAATTATTATACAGTTTTTTTTCAGCAATGTCACTATTCCGGGAGCTTCTGGTAAACAAAGTACGCAACTTTTGGACAACGAGATAGCAGCATCTTGTAGGTTACAGTTTCAAGTTTTGTTTGACACTACAACCATGGTTGGCAGTCATCAACTTCGTGTATACGGTGCCAAGAGCCTGAAAGTTGCAAATTTTTTGTTTCTTCATTTTGAAATTCAAAATTCTTCTCCATTTCTGTACCAATTCACTTGAAACTTGTAACAAATTGAAACCTAAAATTTGAATTTTGATACGGTGAAAGTTGTCTTCGTGCAACTTCAGGGCGATGGCCGCCGTTTTCCAAAAAAGTCTTTAATCAGAAATGCAGTGCTCGGCGGGTGTCACAGAATCTCAAGACGTAACTTCAGTGCAGATATTTTCAATTCTCTTTTCAAGGTAACGGATGTCCCTGATTATGTCTGTGAATACCTGGTCTTTGAAAATGCCTACAAAGAAAAAACAAAGCGACTTTTCAACACTGTTTCCTTCTATGGCCAAGCACAACATTTTGTTCTGTCGCACCGTGCAGACAAAGTTGATGGCTGACAACTGTGGTTATAGTGTCAAACAAAACTTGAATCTATAAGTTACAAGATGATGCCATGCCTCTGTTGATAAGTTTCTTACTTTGCCTGTCAAAAGCCATTCAAATTGTGACATTACTAAAAAAAAAACACCCTGTACTTTTTGTGTCAATACTTCGTGCCCTTCGTCTGTTGTGGTTCTCACATATTTCCATTTTGTTTGTTCATTACTCACTGTTATTTTGCAAATGGCGCTTGCGAGTATGATCGAGCCTTAGTGTACCTACCTATTTCACTAACATTTTCTCGAGTACCGTGGAAGTCGATCTTGTGCTATTAGCCACTTCTATTCAACCTAAATTAACTGTTTTTCATTGTCTTGTTTTTTCCTATGTATCAGGGGCTTTCACCGTTCAAGCAGGTTGTACGGTACCTACCTTTTGTTGTGATGTCATGTTCATTTATTTTACTTTATTTTTGCTATGAGATGATTTGATGTTACCTGTCAGGGAAGGGGCCGGAACTGCCATAGCGGATATGTTTGATTGATTAGTTGATGAGTCTGCCATGGTAGATATGGAAGACTGGCTGCAACTTAGTCGCTTGCGACTTGTGTAACGAGACACATGTCAGCTTTTGTGGGATAGGTTCTTTTGCAGGGTCTTTGAGCACAGGTTCGCAACAAGATTATCCTCATTGTGTAAATGCTGTATTTTGGATAATTTTTGTAGTGTTTTATTATGCCCTGTCTACTAACATGTCTTCAGCTGTTGCCTTCTGAGTGTCTGTTTGAGTTTGGCGTACTTTTGTTTTGCGTTGCTTTGCGGTACTTTGCGTTGTGTTGCGTTGTTTTGTGTTGTTTTGCGTTGCTTTGCTGCTTTAGGAAGGGGAAGTAAAGTATCAGTGAGTTTTACATTTTGTCACAACATATTTGAGAGCTCTCTTCTTTTGGCAATGTACAAAAGTTTCTTTAACGAATTCTTCTCCTGTGTACCTTTCTTCTGAATCTGTCACTCTTCCTTTTCTTTGACTGACAGAACAGTTTGACATATTTTGTTGTGTTGTTTTCAAGTGTTTTTATTGTTTCGTTGTGTTGATTTCCATGATTTTTATGTTGTTGATGTTGCTGTTTTATTGTATTTGCTCATTTTGCCTATATTTTGTCATTTTGCCATTTTGTCAGTCAGTGTTGCTAAATGTTTCAAGAAAAGAACCGTAAAATAATACTTTTGCACTTATTTTGCTTATAGTAAATGTAACTTTCTGTGCAATGAGCGTGTTTCATTGAAGTCCACCTTCTTCTCTCTCGAGTAATTTCAGTCCTCAACAAAAGCGGACACAGCGAAGGTTTGAGACGATTACAGGCCAAACACATCAAATGTCAGGGACAGGGGTGGGGGGCGCGTACCATCACAAACTCTTCGAAGACTTGATAAGAGATATTTTGATCGCAATTTATCAAGAGTTAAGTCAAATTGATTGGTTTGTTTGATTAATATCCAATGTTGAATATTTCGCCTTTTTTTAAATATTTCAAAGGAAGGTAGAAGTAGTGGGGAGGGTGGAAATAATATAGCTAATTTGGGTTCGATGCCATGGCTGATGTATGCCACGGAGCATCTCATGACAAAAAGATGGCCTATCCAGAACCAGCACTTTGTTGTCATAATCTATCTTGAGGCGATCCACGTTCACCCCCCTCCCCCCCTTCACCCAATAAACTGTTGGTTTCTGAGAGTTGGAGCAAAGATTTTTTCCTGATAAGGTTGACGAGAGCAGCACTATAACATGCTAAAATATGAAACAAATTCATCAGGGATCTTTTTTCCATAAGAATCGAGCGGGGTCCTTTTTTGTGACTTATTTAGTTCGGAGATCGGCGATTGAGATGCAACTGGAATAGATTTGGTGGCATTAAATGTCTGGATATGATTTCGGAGCAAATCTGGTGGCATGAAATGTCCTGAGACTCCTGAGTATGATTTCATTCTACACTGAAAATACTGAATTGTCATGTATACCAGAAAATTGGTATCAAATATTATTTTTAGTTATTATATACGTTGCCAAGAGTAACAAAGAATATGCCATACTACTACAGTTGTTGTATGAAGTTTGAAGTATAACATACAATATTGTAGTTGTATCTAATATCAAACCCCACGGTTGTATTGAATATACAACCACGCATTTGTTTCTGATATTGAGATTGTAGTAGTATTAAACAGAAGAGCGTTGCGTATAAAATAGTATGATCTAGAGACATCCAAAACTGATTCAAATATGTATGTATTATTATGCGGTTCTTGTTTTCAATAAGAAGCGTGCTAATGTAATCAATAAAATCACACATTTATTTCCAATAGGTATATTTGGTAGAAGGTATATATTGAAATAATCTTGAAACTACACCACAATTTTCCTATTTTTCTTTTACCAACCGGTTTTGCCTTTCGGCATCGTCAGGGCTTGTATAATATTCAAAATATTTTCTTTTTTGGAAAAATTAATAAAAATTTTTGACATTCGTCAAAAATTAATTCAATTCTATTGTGTAGTTTCAAGATTATTTCAATATATACCTTCTACATTATACAACACCACTTCAAGAACAATGGATTTTTACTTATTTATACAAGGTATATTTGGTATATTATTCAATCACATATACACATTATAAAATACCTGATGGAATTGGGTTATCAAAAATAGCAATATAAGTACGGTATGATCAAAAACTTTCCTCCTTTAGGCAGGCTGTGGTCTGGTCATTGGCAAGCAAACGAGGCTGATTTTGGCCAGGCCACAGCCTGCCTAGAGGAGGAAAGTTTTTGATCATACAGTACCTACGTGAAATTCCTCCTGCGAATATAAAATATTAAGTAAAGTATTAGGTTATTCAATATTCAAAACTAAATAATAACCGCGAGTGCCACCAACAAGTTAACACAGTGTTGGCGTTAATACACCGTTGATAGCATTCTCTTCTGGCCAGTGCTAGAAGCTCGTGCTCGTTTGATCGCGGTGAATTTGTAAAATCTGAAGAAAATAAATCATGTCTTCGTTCTGTTTTATAAAACCTGGATTTCTGCCGCAAACTAACAGAAACAGCAAAAATGAAATTTCACGAACAGTGTGTTGAACTACTTTTGCACAGCTTTTGATGGAGCTCGAGGTGGAACCATCATAACTAAGGGATTATTGATCAAGGAAGTTCTAAAACTTATAAAATCCTTGAGGGTGCTTCTCTGTCTGGCAAATGACTCTTCAGTAAGTATGCCTACTCATTCAGCCACTATCCGCAAACGACCATAATACGACCATAGCACGACCATGACGTCACACTAGAAAAGAAATAAGTTTCAAAATTTGGAAGGTCTGTAAATACTCCGAAACTCACCTTGGAAGAGTTGTCTGTAGGTCTTTCACCACTTGTAATCAAATCAATTACTTCACACCGAACTAATTCACGACCTGATGCACCGACGAATAATGGCGGTATGGTGAGATTGCGAACTGCAAGGGACGCTTCCTAATGCAATAAACCTGTTGGATATGATATACCCGCTGTAGCTGTATCACTTACAACTACAATATTATTGTCAATACAATTACCGTTATTGTTTTGGAATATACGTCATAATATAATACCGTAGTTGTAATTGATGCAGTCATAATAGTATTTAATGCAAAATGGTATAGCAACTACCGTAGTTATATTGTCAAAGTATGTAGCAGTATTTTATATCAAGACAACATGATATATTCTACAATAATTATTGTATGACATATAAGATACACCTTACAATGACGTATAGTTGTTGGATGGATTGGCTTCAGTTTTTTCAGTGTACTTTTCATGTTTTATCCAACAAGATGACGGAATGCCACTGGCATCACGTCCCGTAATTATTACCATCCACAGGGTGCCCGTATCACCTGGATTTATCTGCAGCGAATGATGATGGTGCTTGACGATTTCCTTCATTTTCCTCTCCGCTCTCGTGTCTCATATAAATAATAAATATGAACTGTGCTCGTGGGATATGCTGATCCGAATTGTTCAAATATTAATGTCTGCGTCCATATAAAAATTGCATGTTTCACAAAGTGTATTACTGTTTAAAATTGCAAAAATTCCGGAAGTAAGACGTCTCGCTGTATAACACAGGCAATTCACGAAAACAGAAGCTGAATCAAAATATGAACTTATGACAGCGGAAAAGTGTACAAAACAAGTGAAATAATGTTCCTCGTTTCCCCCTGGGTTCTCCTTCCGAACTTATTTGCTTTTTTTTGAGTTGCAAAACTGCCAATATCAGAGAGAAGGAGTTTACGGAAGTTTTCGTATTTTGTCGATAAAGTAAAAATGCCGATACCTCGGCTGAGGCTGATACTTTCACTCAGCCACTTTGCGTTTTCCTTGTCTCGTCCTATAGCTCGGAACATCAAAAGATCCGTTCAATTATGAAGGATACGATTCAGATTACGTCAACAGGATCAACTTTCTCTTTTCCATGCCCCGATGCTAATTAGAAATAATGGAATTTGAATACTGGTTCGCCTGTTCGCAAGTCTCAAAAACGGCCCCTTTGCCAAGAACATCCTTTATCTGGTAATCTGAGTTGGCGGCGGCGGCGGCGGTCGTTTGTACCGTTTAATCATCAACAAAGCGCAAAAATGGATCTCGCGTGGATAAGATGTTCATACCTATTATTCAGCACGCTGGATCTGGATCACAGGGAATGAAGCATTTTTTCCGCTGAAGTAATGCGAAAGTCCCAGACATTTATATAGTACTCAAAATTATTCCTGCATTCATAATATAATAATATTTACGTTAATATTACAAGTACGTTTTATAATTTTTTTTGTCCAGTAGCTCAATGACATGCTACATTCTCTCAATAGCATCTCAGTAGCAAGAATTGCCACCCCTAGCTTCAATTAATGCCACAAGTCTAGCCACAAGTCTTCGCGGCTTGCTAAAATTATCTGTTATTTTCTCCGCTCTTTATTTATTGATAAAATGTTGTGTGAGATAATATTACTGTTAGCCGACGATCGGTGCTTTATATATGCCTCCGACTAGCGTTCTTGAACTTTCCATCGTCCTCCAGCAGATTCTACAGTGAACCGGCATACGATTTCTAGGCGACTCCAGAAAAATCACACACCTTTTGCGTGCACCCCTTATGCTCTGGCACGTCGGCACCTCCGCCAATTCGGCTGATGGTTTCTGATCGACCGTTCAAGTCTCCAATGTGATTTCAATTGCAAGCCATCGCGTTTATTACGGAAATGTCCAGAGCTCCGCACTTGCACACTGCGGCCTAATGGGAAGAGTCTAGAAAGATCGTGTGTTATCCAGAATCGCCGCTCGTTACATTACGATAGCGGTTAAGTTGATGCATGATTCTATTTAAAAGAGTTCAGTCTAGATATCCGGACAGCTCCACCGTTCTTCGTGACTTTGGTTTGTGGTTTGTGGTGGTGGTAGCAGGATTGGCAGGGAGAGAAAGAAGTAGATAAAAACTATCTGTCAATCAGCTAATTAGAGTATCAACCAAGAGTCAAGAGACTTGAGGCTTCTTTTAATAAAGTCTAATTTTGTCCGCTTCGCAATAACTCTCTCTATTGACTGATTAAATGACGTTTACAAAAATAAAATGATGAATGACCTTGACAGTGCATGAGCTCATGCAAAAAATCACTTCTATATTCTTTTCATAATGTAATGTAAATGAAAGCGGAGGACGGCGATGTTCGACTAATGCACATTTAAACAGTATGTGTAATCTAGTTTTTGAACCGCCGCAACTGTCGCCAAGATAAAAAGGAAATTGAACTTTTTGCTCAGTTTACAAAAATTGAGAAAGCTCTGTTTCAAAATAATATATCCAGGATGAGGGTGGATTAAAAAGTAAACGCATCCCCTAAAAAAAAGGTCGTCTCTCCACAGCACACTTGCCTCTTCACCAGTGCCACCCACTCCTTCTGCTCCCATTACTTTTGAAATATTTGTCTTTATTATGTTTATCCGGATTTTCCCCAGTACTGTGCTCGTCATCAGGCTTCGCGCCATGTACACCCGCATACTACCCTAATCGTGAGGAATTTTGAGAAGAAAGCGCCAGCGCCTCGCGCCCCATTAGGGTCTCACTGTAATAAAAGTGTGTACAGTACGCCCTCCCTAATTAAAATTTACTAAAATGAAAATTGTTTAATATTGTCTGGGTGTAATTAATTTTCCTTTAAAAATCCCTAACGAGGGGTAGGGGCGGGCCCGCCCGTCCGCCCGGGTTTTCTTCCCGGGTAATTTAATTTAAAGTAAATTATGGCGGATTACAAGGCGAAATGTCGAAATAAGCATTTTTCGTCGTCGGTCGGTCATTATTTATTCCATTCCGCGCTTTTTGCGCCGCAGGCCCGGGATCAACGCAATGCGGAATGTAAATTTGATTTTTATCTTATCTGCAATACACTGGGCTGCTCTCTTTCTCTCTGTCCCTCTCGCCTATTATTTTGGTATATCATGGTAGGTATATGCCCACCTATGCATAATATAGGAGTTTTTATGTACTCGTATACGCCAGATATGATGGTGCACAGGGTAAACTACACGGCAGGATAATAATTGCTGTCATTTTTCCCGCGTACCGCATACACCGGAAAAAGGCTGTGTACACGTGAAAATTTAATTAAACTCTGAACATGTCGAAAATAGGTATAGGTACCTACTCTCCGTATTATGCACATAGGCGCACAATTATTATTAATTCGAGTTTAATGCCACGCCGCGCCGTTGTTGAATTATTGTTATATCGAGCAGAATGGGCCAGAGATAGCGGTTGTATGTTTTCACCAAAATCCATTTAGCACCAGCTAATAAATGTAGCAACACGTACCTAAATATGAAACAATTTTCATCAGTTTTGGAGCACAGAGGTCGTGTTCATCAATAATAATAGAGGCAATAAAAATAGCGTCGAGAAACTTGTGGTGTGTTGGTCGGCGCGTCCGACCGCCATGCCAAGAGTCCTGGGTTCGATCCCTACCACTAGCGGGTTAAATTTTTCTTTCGATTCCGAAAGCAAGTATTGAAGTCACCCGCACTTGGCGGGTCAAAAATAATCCGGAGGAGAATAGATCGGCGTCAAGTAATCATTAAAAGATGTCGCTAGTAATGTAATTCATACGTGAGAACTCAGCTACTCTCTTCAACATGATTCAATAGTACCACCTCTGACTTCGCTCCGCACACCGGTAAACCAGTGTATCGGCGCTGTGACATCCGATACCAGCGTTCGATATCAAGTTGCTAGATGAGATTGTTTTTACGACTATACGTCGTTCGCGATCGAATCGATGGATCGTATCGATGGAAATTGACCGCTGTACCTGAACCAATCCACCTGGGCTGCCGTCTGCTCCCGATTTGTCACGTCCGTTGCCGAGTGCCTCTGCGGGTCTGTTAGAGAAGAGATTCGATTCACTTTGAGGAAGCTGAGTCAAGACCCGTTGATGCTGCGTCGCGACTCACCCACAGGCCATTGAGTTGAAGCCTCTCGATGGTGAGTCCCTCAACCCACTTGGACGATGCTGATGCGTCTCAGCTCACCTGGAGAATGTCGAGTTGAAATCCTTCGGAGATCCTTTGGGAGACTAAGTTTTCATCCTTTCAGGGTGAGTTTTGACCCACCTAGAGGCTGATGATGAGTTGCTACTCTCTAAGTTCCGACCCACCTCTAAGATGTAGAGTCAAAGCCCTTGAATGCTGAGTCTCGATACGCCTCTAGGCGACGAGTTGAAGCCCTTCGATAACGAGCTCCAATCCATCTTTCTTTCATCCATCCATCCATCTTTCCAGTGCTGAGTTTCGATCCATCTTCAAGTTGTAAAGTTGACATCCGTTGATGATGTGTTCCGATCCCCCTCCAGGATGCTGGCAGTAACGATCCTTTGAAGAAAAGTTCTGACCCACCTCTACGATGTAGAGTTGAAACCCCTAGATAATCCAGGCCAGATAGGAGCGAGTTCTCTCGCTTCGGTATCTCTTGTAGCGGAGTGATGACCTCGGCGAGCGGAGGGTTAGTCTTGGTGAGTTGGGATTGGTGCTCACGGTTGAGCTTTGTCGTGGAAAATGCATCATGGGGCCTACGCGTTCGTTCTGGATCTGCCTGCATGTGCTGGTATCTGCACAACTGTCTGCCATCGGTACAGCCACTACCAAGCCTCGCCCTTTGTTGAATACTTTCACAGAAAAGGTATTCGAGCGCTTGGGCTCTCTGGACTTTGCGTTGTGACTGCGGTACCAGAGCACCGGACCTGGTGGGTTAGATCAGGAAACTCGCGGGTGAGCCTCCTCTGTGTTTCTGAAGTTCCCAGTTATTTGGAAAATGTGAATTTTGATAACCACATGCGAGATCAAGTACTTGAGTAATTAAAATGAAATAGAGTCGCGCTTGTATCGGGGTTAAGACCCTGCCGCAGAGTCGTAGTTGTTAATCGGAATTAGTTAATGATGGAATCCCCTTCCTCCCCTCCTTGAAACTAATAACTTTGTTTTAGCGCCACAGCAATTATTAATATTTTCATATTGGTTGGACTTTCGAGTACAAGAGCATAATTATACCATGAACAGCCGTCGCCTGAAGTTATTGAGAATGTATAAGTTTGCTCCTGGAATGGAAACGTTCTTATTTGAAATCGATTCGATCATTCTGGTACCCAACGACGCAACCGTTTAGATAGGGATTTTGTAAAATAAATTGTTATTAGGGCTCGAGCAGATATAATATACACGGCGGTTATTTAGTGTTAGAGTAAGAGTTCTTTCGACGTCTCTCTGCATCGGCCTTTCGGCGAACAGCCTGTATAGTCAATTATCTGCATTTTGTTGCTCCTGACTGCGGCATTCTCTCACGGACTGGTAAACAATACCAAACCAGAGCGTATACGAGGCGTGCTCAAAAGTTCTCCACAATAAAGTTTGTACCTTGACTTGAGTAACTGTTTCGCGCACACTATAGGTTCAAAAGTTTTTAGGAGGGTGAAATTAATTTCAACATTTCCGGTTATAGGCACTCGCGACCGCAAGATCGGAAGTTTTTGGACGGGTGGAATTAATTTCAACATTTCCGTTTATAGGCACTCGCGACCGCAAGAATCTTTCCAAGTGTTGGGGGCGACTCACGGTGAAAACAGAGAATAGGCCCCCATAAAGGCAAGCCATATCTAATCCTTTCCAAAAGGGCAAAGAGACCATGGCCCAAAAAAGAAGCAGCAGCCTGCGAAAAGAATTTCACAATAAGGTGAGCTACCACACACACCGGCCCACAAATATTAGATTGCACTCCTGGTTGAGGTTACTCTTCCCCTTTCCGGTGTCTAGAAGCCAGGCCAAACTCTAACATAACCTCTAACACTAAAATGAATGTTGAATCTGATTGAACCACAAAAAGAACTTCTAACCTCGAAAACCAGTAAAATTGAATATCGGTCAAGGTGTAGAATCAAGTTAGTGTTCGTCGGAAGGTTGGGTTGGGGTGGTGAGACTTCTGAAATAATTTGGGGAAACTTATCTCTTCGGAAACATCTTAGACATTCTAGGTATTTTAGCCTGCAATGTGAGAGTAGGAATAGGTATTATAAAAGCGTCTTGTATATAGAGGTCAATAGATTGATGTTATGTTGAATCTTATACTGTGTCTTATTGTGTTCAAACTCGTAGTGAGACCTGTCTCGATACAATCTCGAGAGCTCTATCCTCGAACAACAACAAGAAAGACATAACAGGAGGTCGTCCTGATACTAGATGATCATCGGTCAAGCGGTTCCAAAAGCGGGAAACGTGATTTAATTAAAATAAAATGAATTAAATTTAAGTATAATGGGTTGTCTACCCACTCAGGGGTTCAAGAAGATGGCTGGGGTGATTTCAGTATCTTGATTTATTTGGGATGCTTATGTATGCTAAATGCAAAGGCGCCGTGTGTCGCATGAATACAGAGACCCGATTGGCCGAAATAAGTGGTTTTGTACCGTTGCGTTGTCATGACAATCCGACGAAATTCCGGACGCAAGTCGGACTTGAAATTGAGTCCTAAGTATGATGGTAATCGCGAAAAATATTTATAAATGCTCATTGTTTTTTTTTTGATCCCCGTATGCTGAAGCGAGAGAATGGTAAAGATCCAAAAAGCTCTATGCGTGCTTGCGTGTGTCAGGTTTTTTCACTCGATTCATCAAACCTTTTCACCGATCTCGAGCAAATTTGGTATGCACGTAGAGTCTAGTCTACGGTAGAAAGGTAGGAATAAGCTGTTCACCGTTATCTGTCAAACGAAAATGTAACTGTCAAAGAGTGGCAGAAGACAGAGTGATTATGAAGTCATAAATCTGACGTAAGATAGCTTATTTCAAGCCCTCAAAAACCCTATTTAGAACATGTGTAAGTTATGTTTATGACGCACTCGTCATCTGTCAGAAGTGACATGCTTTCAAAGCCAAAAGTTCGACGTTCAATAACTCGAGCAGTATCCACCGAACGGACTTTGACCAAATTTGGCTTGCAGCAAGAGTGCCCACCAGGGACTTGATGGAATATTGGGAGCTCAAATAAAAATCATGAATGCAATTTGAAAAACAGACAGCTGTTTTTGCAGAATTTTTTTTTAGTGTTTGAATCGATGCGATACAATTTTGTGGACAATAGTTTATTAGCATTATTAGTTCATAGTATATAGTTAATATTGTCTAACAGTAGTCAGACGTGAAGATAAGCTTTTGGCTCCGAAAAGAGAGACATTGGCTTCTTGATTGACAACTATGTGTTGCAAATTTCAAAACATCAACAGTTATGGGATTAAATTTTAACAATAATTATTAAACTATGATAATCTTACATAAAGTCCTCGATAAAGTCATAAACAACCTTGTAATAATACCTTCTCCTAATACAAGCGAAGTATAAAATACTTGGAAACAATCTCAACCTATTTCTACCAAGTGCATTTTTGACTCTATTTTGGACGATTCTGAAAACACTAGTGGGGAGGTCACATTTCATAAAGCTTGATGAGAACTTCACCTAAGTTCTCTCTGTCTTGGTGGCTTATAAATTTTTAACCATCAGCGACTGTGCCACAACTAACAGCTGGTGTTAGTTGGTAATAAGATAGATGGCTAGCTACCTGCTACCAATGCTCCTCCTTGTTAAATTGGGCTTTGCAGATAACTTTATTAAAATTATAATGGATAATAATAATACTGCTAAAGGATGTCGTAATTCCACGACGTCGTACGTCTACGAGATAGGAGTTATCTCACAGGGTGTAGAATAGATATTATTTAATGGCAATTAGCATAGTAACAATGCCATGAAGCTGTGCCGCATGATAGCTAAAAACAGACCATAAGTGCACCAACAGCAGTGATTTTAATTACGACGCCTGTAGTCAAGATGGTGAATTGTTAATAATTTTAATAGGGCGGGGGACGCCAGAGGAAGAGGGTGTGTACTGTGTAGTCTGTAATAATGGCTTTTGGCGTCGGGAGAGGGCGCACCGTGCCGCTATAATGAAACAACGGAAATTAAAACATAAAGTAATCATCGAGGACGTAATTTTATTGCGACCCATCTATATTTCACGCCTCATGCTACTAGCTATGACCATGAGTTCAGAATTAGAAGAGTCGGTAGGTGATATTTAATCAATTACTATAGGCATTATTATTTTCCATTTAACAATAATAATAGTTAATACCTAGTTATTTCGCTAGTTATTCATTTATTGAGACCATAATCAGTAGATTGGTGAACGAGAAAATGATTTCATATTTCGTAATAGTACATTACGTAACAAGTACGGATACATTACGCATGAGTGTGTGAGTTAATGCACGAGGCGCAGCCGAGAGCAGAAATCACACGAATGAAAGTAAGACACTTTACGGCGAGTTACGTACACTATTTTTCCTACGACCGGGAGAAAATTACATCCAAATAAGGACGTAATTTTCGTGTTTTTCTGTTAACGTAAATTTTATAAAAACCAGTGGATAAATAATAATTACAAAAATTATGGTAATTTTGGATGGGTTTATACAAAAAATGTGTATGTATTTCAAATTTTCAGAAATTCGAATTTTCAAAAATTCAATTTTTTTTCACAATTTTCAATTTTTTCCCGAAAAACACCGCTATTCTCTGACTACCCAGATCTAAAAATACTAATATTTCTTCAAATATTTCAATTTTTCCTCTAAAAACACCGCTACTTTCTGACCAACTCTGCCTGTGGCTGCTTGAGCATCTTACAAGCGAGCGGTACACCGAATCATCGCAAAAAAATCAAGAATCTCATCAAAAACTAGTATTTCAAATTTAGTCTGCTTTAAAAATATGAAAAATGATCTTTTTCATAAAAAAAAACCCGGAAAATTGAAGGTTTTGAACTCGCGCCTTCTGAACACACGCCTCGCGCCTGTTGCAGTCTTGGAGGGTTGCAGTAGGTAGGGTTGGAGGTGGCGTCTTTCACCATCAAGCTATCAGGGTATTTTTGTCAGTCGGCCAAAAACCTCGTTAATAAACGACACGAACAATTTCTTTTATCCTTTGAAGAGCAACAGCGGCCTAAGGCCCCGGCTGACTACCAGTCGGGAAAGGTACGTTTTGGTCATCGATCAGCAGGTGTATGGGACTTCATTTATTAACAACGTCTCCTTGAAAACTGAAAATCCAGTAATAAAATTAATGACATTTCAACTGTCGTTTTGACATTTTAGTACGTTAACTTGATTTAAAGCATTTGGGTGTGTATTGGAATATGGGGCTGGTGCAGTTCAAGATTTCTAAATGGACCCCCATTTGATCTTTTGTGGTCACATTTGCATTGCTACTAAATAATTATTTTGCTTTGTAAGTGTAGGTGAGAATTTCATTCATAACTTTACAATTACTGTTGCTGAAAGGAAATTATGTAAGATTTTTATTTATACCTACATCTCACCGCTAGGGTCAGGCCATGGATACGGTTATATAAGCATGTCAAACCCATACTATCGGTTGAGAGGACATGACTGAGGCCAGTCCTGTAGGTGCGAATTATTGTTGATTTGCTTGTGAATCAGAGTCAGGGTGGTATTGAAAGCCGGTTTTTCGAAATTTTGATTAAATCGTCGTTTAAATTCGTTTTCCTACGACCACCTACGAAAGTGACCCCTTTCACACGCTATAGTAGGCCCTAAAGTTGTCAATTATGTCAACCTACCCAACCTGTGCGTTATGAGCCCTGCGTTATTATAACGCACAGCTCATTCGGACCACGAAACAATACGAATTTAAACGACGATTTAATCACAATTTCGAAAAACCGGCTTTCAATTGCACCTCAACTCTGATTCACAAGCAAATCAACAATAATTCGCACCTACGCAAAATCTCCGAAACCGTTCAAGGCGAATCAATCAAACTTGACACATCCACTAATCTTCTTATACCTAACAAAGTGAGGCAAAAGTCATTCCAAATTAATTCACCAGAGGTGAGTCAGGCTGAGGTATGGGGGTAAAAATAACCTTAACTTTTTTGAATGTGAATTGTTTCCAAGTTCGACAAGAAATTATGGAATATTGGAGTTTTCTAAAAAAAATAGGCTTCTTCGTTCAACCTTGATAGATGCACCGTTTACAAGATATTTCAGTTTGAATGCATGAAAACGTGGTCAGAAATGCTGATTTTTCACGAGTGGCTGCTATAAGATGTTAGCGACGGGTTAACCACTTGGCAATTTTGGTGTACAGCTGTGAGCGAATTTCTGGCAATTGTGGCAATTTTCTAGCAATTGTGCGGCAATTTTCTGGCAATTGTAGCAATTTTCTGGCAATTGGTGATTTTGGTGTACACATTTTTCTCAGGTGGTCAACCCCTCGGATGTTAGGAACAAATTATAGGTAGGATCGGAGATCATTGGACTGCGGCCCTAGAATGTCTGATTTGGGCGAATACCAATTTTTGACAAATTTCGTCTTCTGACTCTTCTGGACCTAATTTCTGTCGCCCTCTTTTGACTGCAAGAGAACGACATCGACATGCCGAAAACTCGAATGGTGCGATAAGCAAATCACTGGGGCTGAAGAACAATAGAAGGATGTTTTCAGGGACGAATTCCACTTTTGTTTTGACGCTTATGACGATAGTAGGCGAACTGGGCACTTTCTTGGAGAGCGAACGTGTTGCACTTTTTTTGGCGGGCAGTATATAATATTTACTGTTCCCATAATTGTTTTGTCATATTTTCCATTTTCAATAACTAGAAGTTCGCCACCCTTGTTTTCCGTTGATGAAATACAGGATGTTTCAAAAATAAGTGCCATCCTTTCCACTCCAGATTCAGATTTTCAAAATATGAAGATTGTGCTATTTTTTATTTTTCAAAAGTGTCCCTGAAAAAGTTATAGGCCTTCAAAGTTCAATTTTTCAATTCGTTTTTTCATTCATTACTTTCATACGACTGGGCCGATTTTGCTTAAATTTTATCCAAAGTGTGCCGAAATGCGTCTTTATTGAACGTTGATGGCGTATTTGAACCAAAATTCCCAGTGGCGTAGATCTTGGGAGAGGATAACCCCCTCCCCTCCACTTTCTACGCTCCTGAGAATTTTCCAGAAAATTTGAGCAAAATCGGTTCAGCCGTATGGAAGTTATAAATAAAAAACGAATTGAAAAATAGAACTTTGAAGACCTGTAGCTTTTTTCAGGGGCACTTTTGAAAAATAAAAAATAGCACAATCTTCATATTTTGGAAATCTGAATCTGGGGTGGGAAGGATGGCACTTATTTTCTAAACGCCCTGTAAGTGAAATCTCCTCGGAAATCTCCGTTGCAAAACTCATGTTGCTTGGCACCTCGCTTCTCGCTTGGCGCCATCTGTATTCTGTAGTCTCGACCAAGTGCGGTGTCCCCAACTGTGTCGGTTTAACCAAAGAATTATATTATCTGTGATTTTTATGCACTTCATACAGTGTGTCTGTTGGTTGTTTTGTTAATCAATAAATTTTTCGATAAATTAACTCCAGCCTCGCTCTGTTAACCTCCAAAGCTTCCCATATTATTGAACTAAACTACCACTACCTACCTAGGGAAGTCTGAAGTCTTACTTACTGCGTAGGTATGTACCACTTTCTAGCATTTTCTTTACCTACGACTTTTCGGCTTCAGTTTTCACTTTGTTCTTATACTTTCAGGTCCAGAGGTCACGATCACAATTATCACAACACATCACATCACAGAGTAAGTAAGTACCTAGTAGTTTATCACAACACAACATTCACAACTTGACAAATTAGTAAATTAGTCATGTTTTCAGTCATCATAATTGTGTAAGAATAGGTACCCACATTGTTACTGACTTGTTATTTCTCGATATTTATTCTATTGGTAACCGCGAGGGTAACCGTCTTCCCAGCTGACTGCTGACTCGCACGTGTTTTTTATTCGTAATCGTAATTCTTGCCAAGATGCCGATTGCCAGGAAGTGAGCTAGTGACTGAGCAGGGCCGTAATGAGAACATAGGAAAGAGCCAGACCTAATGGAGTAATGGGAAATGGGACGGACCGCTGCGCCGCGATAATTTTTACCACATTTTCGTTAGAAAATGGGCCGTATTCATACCTCGCTTTTAAGCTAAAAGCTCGGCTAAAAGCGCTATTAGAGCGATGTGCATTTAGGGGCATTTCTCATATTTCAGTGTTCAAAAATACATTATTGCGATCGGGAGCGATTGTATGTACTTAATTGCAATTAATTTGCGAGTTAATTTGTATTTTTGAACACTGATATATGAGAAACGCCCCTAAATGCGCATCGCTCTAATAGCGCTTTTAGCTTAAAAGCGAGGTATGAATACGGCCCAATGACGCTTATATGGCCGGTTTGTTTGTCTGTCCGTCTGTCCGTGTAGAAATTAGGAAGTTGAACTACTTTTCGGGAAATAAAGCTGGAGGCCCCCAAGGTTCGTCAATGGGCATTATTTTTTTGATCCATACCACGAACCTGTAGTATAGCTGGACAGATGATATCAGAGGGGGAAATGACGCCAGGCGGGCGCTGTCATGAGATTATGTGGACGTTGGGTTTTTGTTTTAAACGGTTGGCATCACCTGCCACGACAACGGTCTGATTCTACGAGTTATAGGTATATCCTGTTCACTTTTTATTTTCAGTAGAATGACTTTTTGGAGCAAAAATAAAGTGGCAAGCTGGAGCGCTGGGAGGATACGGCTGACGGCCGCTGATAGTTTCGATCCAAAACTTCGCAGGTGCCATCAGCCGTAGCCGTAGCCCCCCAACTTGTCACTTTATTTTTGATACAACAAGTCATTCTACTGAAAATAAAATTGAACGGGATATTGGTACAAGTCGCAGAAATCAAAACCAGAAATCGAGATATTATCCCAGATCAAGATAGCGCGGCACTGACAGCCAAGCACCGACTGTCACCGAGCGAAAATTATTCCAGTGAACCTCAAACGTTCCATGTATTAACGGTAAACTCTTGCAAATCTTCATAGATCGGTAACAAATTTAGCTAAAAATTATATAAATGTACACTAAAATCATATATTTATAAAATAGAGTATATAGTCATATAGTCATCAATACATAAAACTGCTCCGTTGAATATAGCGATCACGCTACCTCAAGATCGAAAATCTCGTAGAAATACCAACCGACTACAAAAAATATGGTCATGCCCGATAGGTCATTCTTCTGTCTACAAAATGCCATGCTGAGTCACGTGGACGTTGACATTGTTTACCATGTACAAGGTGACAACGAGTGTCAAAATGGCCAAATTTCAACAGTGCACAACTTTTCGATAAAAATTTTTAGATTCTTTCCCAATTGATTTTTTGAAGGCTCATTACAATATCTTGAAACGGCTTGATTCATCCTCCCATCTGACTTTTCAAGGGAGTTATGTCAACTTTTGACAAATTCACGTTCTATGATGCCGGTTTTCTCCAATGTCATATTCTTGGTTCAAATGTGGTAGAAGTGCATAACTTTGCTCTACAAAGTAACCCTCCCTCAAGCGAATTTGATTCTACTGATCATCAGGAACGCTACCCCCTGTGAACGTCTGCAACCCCCTTTGCAGTCTGTTCTAAACAGGACACGTTCTACTGATACATTGCATCCTTATCATCACAGGGCGGTTCAAATGAGCCATCATTACCAATCCATTGCATAATAAGTCCCCTTTAGATCAATACAACCCCGTTTCTCTCATTTGTTGTCAAGGGTTGTTATACTCACAAAGCTCGAAGGCTGTACCTCCCGAACGATGGAACATGAAGATAATTTTTTTTTTTATAATACAAATACAAATACAAATAATTTATTGTCTTTCAAACTTTTAACAAATTTATGACAAAAGAACAAAAGCAAGACATAAAACATAGGTAATAAAATATGGAAACACAATTAAAAATATGACCAAGTGTATCAATGTCATTCGTTCCTACAAAAAGCTCGGATCCTTAGTGCATTCATAACAAAATTACAAATATCTTTCTCTACTTTACCTCGCACATTTTCATCTAAAAATACCAACAAATCATCGGTGTTACTAAGATTTTTGGATATGTATGCAGATCTTATGTTGGAGTAGAGAGGACATTTGAACAAAAAATGATTCAGATCTTCATTTTGGTTGAGATTGCAAATGGAGCATATCTCATCAGCAGCTATTCTGTAACATGTGCCCTTGAACGATAGTTTTATGTATTTGTCGCTAGCAAGTCTCATTTGAGCGATCAGTCTAGTGTAGTGAATGGGCAACCTCAACCGCAGATAATCTTTGGGATTTCCGTCAAAGTTAAAAGTGACAAACCGACCCGAAAAGCTGGAGGACCGAGCCCTCTCAATGTCTTCCCTTAGGTACTTATCTCTATAGAATGAGAGGATGTCACCCCTGCACAAGTCAAAACTTCCGCTTTCCAAATTCAACCACGACTGTCCATGACCCGCCCCAACAAAGTACTCTTTGACTTGCGAAGCCCAGTTGTACCTTGACTCACCCGATTCAATCGCGGCCAACCTATCAAAGCATAATCTCGGAAAGCGTCTGTTATTCATTCTAAGAATTCTTTCTATCCAGTTGAGCGCCATCTCCAAAATGTACAAGGACAATCTGGGTAGTCCCATTTCCAGACGCACAATATAATCAGGCGTGTTTCCAGCCAATGAGAGTAGCCTTTTGAAAAAATGAACTTGTATCCTTTCTATGAGTTCTACATAATCTTAGACCATAAACCGCTATGCAATGTGAGATGGAGCTTATAACTATTGCTTGATATAACCGGATACGCGAATCCCAGCAGTCAACCTTAGCTCGAGACATCAAAGACATCACCCCCCCCAGTGGCCGTTTTAGCTTTTGTCACTGCAGCCTTGGACGCTTGTGGGAATACCGAGGAGGAGCAAAACTGGATTCCCAGGTAAGTATAGCTGTTTGCCGTTTTTATTTTCTGCTCACCATAAAGAAATGTTAAACCCCTGTCCCACCCAGAACAACCTCTACCAAAACAAAGGACGCTACACTTTTCAACATTGACTGTCAATCGATTGTTCCGACAGTAAGACTGGAGAACTCGGAGTTTGCGGTTGATATCAGCAGGCGAATCACCCAGGATGACCAAATCATCGGCATACAGCAGCAGTACAATATCGGTATAGTTGTTGATTTTCAAACCCGTAACACCCGACTCCCGGAAGAATCCTTCCATATCCGAAATGAAGAGAGAAAACAGAAGTGGGCTCAAAGTCTCTCCCTGTAGAACGCCGGACGTTACACCAAAACTTCTTGTGTATTCACCGCCAACCCTGACACGCATAGTAGCACAATCATACAGTTTTTTACAAAATCCGGATGATCTTGGCACTCAGACCCAGACTGTACAATTTGTGCCACAAAATTGAATGGTCTAGAGAGTCGAAAGCTCTTTTAAAATCAATAAATGCCGCATAGACTCGTCTTCTCTTTAGCCTCAGCTGAATCTGAATCAGCGAATTCAAAACAAATACGCCATCCAGGCATCCGCGTCCCTCTCTGAATCCTGACTGACATTCAGGAATGACTCCAGTCATGTCAGTCCACGCGACTAGCCTCTCTAGAAGAATCTGAGTGAAGATCTTAGTGCAGCAGTTGGTTAATGCAATACCCCTGTAATTGAGAGGATCATCTACGGGTCCCTTTTTGTGCAACATCACAATGGATATATTACTCCATTGTCTTGGCAGTATCTCGGATGACAGCACCGCGTTGAACATGCTCTGTAAATAAAGTAACCAATTCTGCGGTAAACCTTTAAAAAACTCAAAAGCAAACCCATCAGGACCGGGCGATTTTCTTGATTTACATTTACTCAAAGCACCCGAAAGCTGTTCAAAAGTGATAGGGGAGTCCAAGATTTCACTTCCAGCATCAAAAAAGCTGACTCCCAGAGAAACCCTCGGGGTGTAAACGTCTCTGTAAAATTCTCCCCACTGTTCAACTGTGAGATTGACCTTCGCGTTAGTAGGTGAACTTCGAAGTCCCCTCAGGGATCTCCAGAATGTCGCTGAGTCCTTTGCATTACCAACCGCCTCCACGCACGCTTCATCATAATCACTCTTTTTTGATCTAAGTTACTTACCGTACTGCTTTTTCGAATTCAAATAAATGTGCACGTGTTGCGCTGAAAACTTATTTTGTTTACATTCTTTCAGACTATCTTTTAAAATTCTTTTTGCTTCCCTACACTCCATATCAAACCATTTCTTGCTGGCAAATCTTTTTGTCGCGAACCCAAACACTTTTTGCCTCCTGAGGCCAAATTAACCAGACACCTGCCGCATCACGTTACACAAATTGTCGAAAGATTCCTGAACCCCACCCCTTAACGCGATTCCAGGAGAATATTGCATTGCGGATGCATAGTTCAAACTTAAATCTTCTCTCCATGTTATATATGTTTCGCTGGTTATCAGTCACGTGTGCATTACGGGAATTTCACGGTTAAAAAAATCATGCAGTTCTAATTTCGCAGGGAAATGATAAGATTCAATAACATCATCCATTATCCGTAAGTCACTAACCTGACTTAAGCCCAGTGCCGAGCAGAAAACATAGTCTACGGTGCTCCTTCCCCCCGGGCCACAATAGGTATACCCTCCCGGACAGTCGTGTCGAGTCCTGCCATTGAGGAGAAAAAATGAATTGTCTGTCATAAACTCAAGCAAGGTGCGACCCCTCCCGTTCACGTTCTCATCCCGAGATTTTCTTGATTCAAAAAGATCGCAGCCCTCCAGCACCTCAGGCGGAATCTCCCCTCCAGAACCCGTTCTGCAGTTGAAGTCACCATCAATCACACACATGATGTCTGGGTAATCCGAGACCACATCATCTAGCACAGAATGAAAGAGCTCTAATACTGATTTGATCTCAAAAAGCGGTCTAAAATACACAGAACATATAATAACGCTAGAATCCTGGTAACCAACTCTGCACACTATCCAATGTGGAGATACATGAATGGTCTCGACCGAATATTGCTTCTCACAAAAAAACAGCAAGCCGCCACTCGCCCTGCCGCGTGAAAACTCTCGCAGTGCAGGTGAAGAAACTACCCGATAATCAGCTAAATACTCAGGAGGAGCCGACAATTCACTTGTGAGCCAAGTTTCGCTAATGCACAAAATGTCAAACTCTCGATTATCGCTCACAAATGTTTCCAAATTTTTAAAGCCTTGAACATTCCAAAAAACAATGGACACATTTTCTCTTTCAAAACCTACTCTCGCACATAAGTCCACTTTTTGCTGTTCACGTGCTGCTTTTTCATGTCTAGCAATTTCTTGCCGATCTTCATTCACTCTTTGGAAACTAACACTTTCATCTTGCGAGTCCTGTCTCGTCTCTTTCAAAACATTAGCACCCTCACACATTCTCTGCTATGCACTACCAATTTTCACTGGTATTGTAGTTGACTTGTTTTCTAACTTGTTCCAACTTCCTTTTGTAGCCTGGACAGTTTATATCACGGGCAGAATGACATCTTGTCGAGATTCCCAGCTTCTTACAGTTTGGACAGTTTAGCTCTTGCGCTGTGCAGTTTTGCCCGTCGTGCCTTTCACCGCATCTGTGACAGCAGGATTCTGAGGAGCAGTTTTTTGCGACATGACCGAATCCGGAGCACTTAAAACATATCGCCAGATTGATGTACTCTCTGATATGTATTCTAGTCAAGTCAAAGTTGATTTGTTCGCTTCTTATCAGTGCCTTGAAGATTCTTGGACAAAGTTGCAGAATGAGGTTTTTTTTTGACATTTCTACACTTCTTCCTAGCTATCAGCCTGATGATGGTCTCCCTGGATTCTTCTTTCTGGTCGATTTCTTCATTTTCGTTGATCAGCATGTCTCTGATTTCCTGCTCAGTATATTCTGCTTCAACTCCTGTTAGCATCAACATGGGATCAGTGTTTTTCACATCTTGATAAGAAATTTCTTTGTTCTTCTTGAGTATTTCGTGTAATTTTACTCTCTGTTGCTCGCTGTGACTTTCTAGGATGATTGTTCCGTCGTTTCTGGTTCTAATGCTCTTCAGTGCGCCTTGTAAATCTTCTTTCGTTATTTCTTTCTTCATTTCTTTCCAGTGTTTTCTTGTTTCTTCAACTTTCCCAGCCTACAGCATTGTTTCAAATCTCTTTGCTTGTGGTGGAGTTGTCCACTCTTGATGTTCCAAGTTCTCTTCTTCACGGTGCCTTGGTTGTAGACGTCCATAGGTTTTTTCACTGCTGTCCGTTCTGAGAGGTGTCGTTTGTTTCCTTCTTGTGTCGCTCTGAACTACCCGGGCGTAAGTGTCTCCTTTGGAGTCTGCATGTTTGTCGTTGACTCCATCTAATTGGCTCTCCAATTCTTTGATCCTGTTTTTCAGTTTGTAGTTTTCAAACTTCAATTTGATGTTGTCTGTCTCTATATTACCACTTTTCCTTGTAATTCTGAGTAGTTTTTGTGTAATGTGGTCCACAGCGAAAAATATCGTGCGAATATGGGGGTTTCCCTCTAGTGGAACAGACTTTTTAATCTCGTCCGTAGCGTAGAAAATTTCCTGAACGTAACGGCCTGTCTCATCTTCATTCTGGGAGTCTCTGTAGTCCGTTTCCTCGCAGTCTGCACCGCCTTCATGATTGAGTGCATTTTGGAATTCAGTGTGGTTGTCCTGCGGCGGGGGTTCTACCTGTAGATCCCTTGGAGCCTGGTTATCATCATCATGAACTCGAGGTTTCTTTGATTTTTTCTCTCCTTCGGGCGGCGTCCTCGTCATTTTGATCGAGCGGTTGAATGGGTTTTCAGGATTGTTCATCCGATTCTACTTAGTACCCGAAAGCTCTGCAATAGAGCAGTCCGGGTCACGAGGTAAGCCCCTTTCAGTGATACGCCGCTGCTGCTCACTATCACCACATGCGACTGTCCAAAAAACAAGACTGATAATGTTTATTTAATGTTAATTTGACAGCTGCTGCACTAAGCAAGTCCCGCGGGCCGTCTTAGCGCGCACTTTGAGCTCGGCAAACAATCTGTGTACCGCACTATATCTTCAACTGTCTATCGTACAACATTTCAGAGCTTTCCGACGCATCAAAACCGCAACAATTCGCGAATTTTCCGGGAGTACAAAACATGCGCTTTATACCAATTCCTTCCTATATCTTTATTGCGATACTATTTTGAGCATTTCAACATTGCGAGGAAGTTTTGAAATCATCTCTCTTTCATGGGGGTTGAGGGTGCTCCAAAACTTCAAACATGTGAGCATGCTTATGTCTTTTCAACATTCTAACATCACTCGGAACATTCCAAGGTGACCAAAATTATTGTCCTCTACATTCCCCAAAAATCATCTCCCAATAACTGAAGACATCCATTGCATACCTACCTTACAGAATTTTGGCAAGTCTTATCTCAACAGTCTCATAACGTATGATGCGTCGATGATCTTTTTTGTCCACCTCTGTAGAAACTACCTCATTAAAAAGCTACGCCTTTCAAAAAGTACTTGCCTTATCAATCTGTCACAGTCACAATATTCCGATGCTGCGTTATCTCATCCACAGAGAGTTGTTATTCAAATTCAAATGTTGTAACAGATTTTTCAAAATTGATGGGACAAGTACTTTTTGGTAGGGGAAGTTTTTTCCTAATGGGGTAGTTTCTACAACAGTGGTGGACAAAAAAAGATCATCGACGCATCCTACGTTTAATGGGACTGTTGAAATAAGACTTGCCAAAAATCTGTAAGGAACGAGGTAAGGAAGGTATGCAATGGATGTCTTCAGTTATTAGGGGATGATTTTTGGAGAATGTGGGGACAATTTTGATGACCTTGGAATGTTCCGAGTTATGTTAGAATATTGAAAAGACAATTAAATGCTCACATGTTCAAAATCTCGAAGACACTCTCAACCCCTATTATAGAGGGATAATTTTAAAACATCCTCGGAATGTTGGAATGTTCAGGATAGTATCGCGATGGAGATAAAAAATAGCTGTTTTTATGTTCCATGGTTCGAGAGATACAGCCTTTGAACTTTGTAAGTATAAAAACCCTTAACAAAAATGATAGGAACAGGGTTGTAATGATCTAAAGGTAACTTATTATGCAATGGATTGGTACTGATGGTTCATTTGAACCGCCCTTTGATGATGAAGATGTATCCTGTCTGGAACAAACTGCGAAGGGGGCTGCAGACGTTTACAGAGATTAGCGTTCCTGATGGTCAGTGCGATCAAATTCGCTTGAGGGCTACTTTGTAGAGCAAAGTTTGAGCCAAAAACATGACCTCGGAGAGAACCGACATCATAAAACGTGAATTTGTCAAAAACTGACATAACTCCTTTAAAAACTCAGATGGGATGAATCAAAAATCGTTTCGAGATATTGTAATGAGCTTTTCAAAAATTCGTTAAAAAAGAATCTAGGATTTTCTTTCAAATTTGTGCACTGTTGAAGTTTGGCCATTTTTACACTTGTTTTGTTGTCACCCTGTACATGGTAAACAATGTCAACGTCCACGTGACTCAGCATGGCATTTTGTAGACAGAAGAATGACATATCCGGCATGACCACATTCTTCAAAATCGGTTGGTTTTTCTACGAGATTTTCGATCTTGAGGTAGCGTGAAATTTTTGGGTGGTGGTCCTATTGATCACCTGTTTAGTTACCCCTAAAGAAGTGAAAGAGAAAATCAGGAAAAACATCGATCCAGCAACTTTTTTATTCCTTTTTTGATCAGTCTCGTTTTTTTCTTTTGGTGATGAGGATGACGGTCAATATGTTACATAAGCTTATTAGCGCAAGGATGAGATTCAATTGAAAGGTAATCAATGCCAGGGGCTTATGCAGTTGCAGAATGTTTGGTAATCCTGCAAGGGTTGGTGGAAACGTGTCCGCTTAATTAATACATGATTACACCTGCAGGCGAATTAACGCTCCCTCCACTTTAGGTACTTCGCTCATCTAGCAGGCTTGCAGATCATCATTTTCACAAATGCACATAGAAACGCTCCGCATCATCACCGCAGAACCAATGGCAAAACAGGATTCCAATCCGGCCGGGGTAAATTTGATGTAATTGGAGGAAACGGCGGGATATAGACGGAATAAATCCACCAGTTTTGTAAGTTGATTATGGAATATTTGACGACGGGGTTTGATGAAGGCGCTTCGAAAAAGCAGCCTTGTTTTTCTAATAAGACAACTAAACTGGGCAAATATGCAAGTGGACCACCCTAAAATTTTGCCTCGGTTTAAAATGAGGATATGTGGAGAAGAAATTGCCCTATTTTGGAAATTTTTATGATGCTCGACAGAGTAGCTTTTGACCTAGAATACGAGTAGGTACACCATCTTGGATCGCTTGATTGTCGACCTTATAGCTGTATTACTGCACAATTTCTTGAACAATCTACCAAAATAGTGTCAAAAAACAATGAACTTGATTGTTTAATTGACAAATTGTTCAAGAAATTGTGTACTGTGATATAGCTACTATACCTATACAATATACAGGGTGGCAATAGATGGAGTGCAAAAATGACCTAATTTCAGCAAGGTGCATGCCACTTGTTCCAAGTAAACAAGTCGCAGAATTTTTTTCGTCATATTTTCGAAAAGCGTACATCAATATCTCGAAAGAGTTCTGGACTTTGGATCGTATTTTGTTTTTCGAAAGAGTTATTGTTATTACTTTTTTGCGATTTTTGGATTTTTTAGTATAGACTCTGCCAGAGCTGTTGTTAATCCTTGAAATTTGACAGGAACGTACATAATAGCTGTATCCAATGTACCATGAAACAACTCAAACCCACCGGCCCTCAGAAGTGGTGAGGTTCTAGACCTCTTGTGGGACCATGGCAAATCGAGCATGCTGTGACATTGCATCACATGTTAGATGACCCAGAATGGTTCAAAATACATCAATGGCAAGTATCCCTTACATTAAGATTGTCATAATCACCAGTTTGTACCATCATGGATGCCTGTTTTACTGCTCAATTCTCACTCCATAAATCACAAAATAAACAAAATGTGGGTGCGTTCCATGGTCACCCTCGAAAGAAGTAAAACTTCTATACAGGTGTTCCGTTTTTCAACGCTCACTATTGGTATCTCGGAAACGGTAAGAGATACAAAGTCGGTTGAATTACAAAAAATGCTGCGCAATTTTATGACTATCTCAAATATGTCAAGATATCCAAGATATCTTTGGTCATTTCTGAAATATCCCATAAAAACTGAAAAATGCCGAATTCGAAAATTTCAAATTATTTCTTCATTATGACAGCAATCAATTTGAAAAATAATATGCGGACATTTTTAACGGTTCTTGATCGACTGACGTTGATAATTTTCTCCTGCGCTTACTAGTTTTCAAGATATGACAGTCAACTTCATTTTTTCTTATGGACACCATATCATTTATCCACCCCATAAAACTCACATTTTCTTTCTCTTCACAAAGATAGAAAACACTTGTAGCATTTCTGTCAAAATGACCCGTCAAAATTGGAAAAACTGTTTTTGAGGCGAAAAAATCAAGTTACCGCTTCGGTTGCCATGCTCGGCTCTGTGTAAAAAGAGCGCTGGAATAAATAGCGCTTTTAAATATGGCGCGTCAAAAGATAGCGTTCGGAAAAAACGGCGCGTCCAAATATAGCGACCAGAAAAAACAGCGTGTCAGAAAATGGCGCTTGGTAAAAAAGGCGCGTCTTAATTAAGCGTCCAGAAAAAATAGCGCGTCTGAAAAAAGCGTGTCGCAAAATGGCGCTCGGTAAAAATGGCTATGTGTAAAAAGAGCGCTGGGAAAAATCGCGTGCCCAAAAATAGCGCGTAATGAAGAGCGATGTATTGTCTTCGTCATTGAATCGTAGCTTGGAATGTTAACAGCAATTCCGGAAGTCATAATATGTTGCTGCTACTGGCTATTGATTGGATAATCTTCCTGGGCCTCATCTCGGATATTATCGCCAGCCGTTTGAGCTCGTTTTTGAAGGCAAATGCTGCAATTTTTCTGGTTCTGGGGCATGGTTATGCCCAGTAGTTGCCTTCTTGGAATCGTCGACGCTGTAGTGGATTAAATGGTTCTTGCACCTTGCGCCCAGTTCTTGTGCATCTCCATGAAGTTGAATCAGAATGCTGCCTGTCCATTCGCTTCATGGAGGAGCAGGATCTTGTTTTTTTTCTTTAGATAACTTCCATAATAACTTGCTATCGCATCAATTATTTTTTCGAATCAACGTCACTCGTCACTCGACAACAGGGCTTGACAATGGGCAAAAAAAAGAGTCCATGTACACAGGCCTTAATGGGAGAACAAAAAACTAAACAACAACTCTGGAGATTCACCTGATAAAGAGTTGATTTTTGAACAAATTTCCCTTAAAGGAGATTGTTCTGAAAGGGAGGAAACTTGAGTTGAAACTCAACTCTATCTGGTGGGCGTGAAAATAAGGAGGAATCCTAAGTCAAAAAATCAGTTCGTTAAGGAAACAGCCGCTCTGTTTTGATAAAACGTTATTGTATCAAGTGCTACTTCTTTTGGCGACATTTTTACAAGTGCTTTTATGCACGCGCCGGTATTACCGAACGCTTTTTAAACAGTCGCTGTTTTTTCCCATCTATCTTTTGGACACGCCATTTCTCCCAGCGCTATTTATTCTTGGCGCCATTTTTCGCAGCGCTCTTTTTGGACGCGCTCAAATTAATGGGGCGCTCTATATACACTCGCTGTTTTTTCCAGGCGCCCTTTTTATACGCGCTGTTTTTTCCTGCCGCTCTTTTTATACGCGCTGTTTTTTCCTGGCGCTTTTTTTGCACACGCTGTTTTCTCCAAGCGCTCTTTATTACGTGCTATTTTCGGACGCGCCGTTTATCTCAGCGCTCTTTTTACACAGAGCCGCCATGCTCTTGTGGCATATAAACAATGGCATTTGGTTGCTATGGTCTGTTGATTTTGGAAAAAGTTGAGTTACAGTTGTTGTTTTCCCAGTTTTTGAGAAAGTGCGCTAAAAACCATTTTCAAAACTCAACTTTGGAAGCCTCTATCTCCGTTATAAAGCGTTTCCGATATTATTTTTTTCAATATATAAATAGTTCACTTATTTTTTGATGCTCTACTACCTCCTGAAATGTTGACAAAAAAGTGTAACAGCCTGTATATACAGTATACTAATACTTACAGGTATCCCAGAATAAAGTGGCCAAATGTCTATAAAATCAGATAGCCCCTACCTATTTGACAAAGCAACTCCCGCTTGCTAACTTGGTTAGTTTGTCAAGTCTGGATGAAATCCACCGTTTGTATCTTTTTTGTCTAAAAGTTTTTTAGAGTTTTTTTTTAGAGCTTTCACATTGATTTAGTAGAATTATTCACCTACAATCAGTTCTCGATTCGTCTCATACGATTTTTTTCATCGAATCAAACTATCCATTGCGATTCAGTTCGACTTACAGTAGGTAATCGATTCACTGACAATATTTGGACAGACATCCCTCTAGTTTAGGTACACAGAAAAAAGCCACTTAAAAACCACTTGAAAAAGTGCCCCCTGCTTGGCCTCACACCAAATATTCGGGTTGTATTGAAAGTTAAATTGTTCTGGACTGTTGTACAAACAATCTTACTTAATGTCAACATCCATTTGTGACTTAATCTCGCGTGCCAACAAGGCAAATCTGTAACATTCAAAATAAAAAATTACATCTTCGATGTAAGACTTCCAATCCGCATAATTCCAAAACCGTTCCGAGGTAAGACACCACAATTCATGATTTTTGTATTAGAATACATTAAAAAAAAATCCGACAAATGGGGGTACGATGAAGTCGGTACAACTTTGCAGCATTTTACGTATCACCCTGTAGAAATTTTACATGAAGTTTCTCAACATTCACTATCATAGGATGAGTTACGGAAGCATTAGGCTAATTAACACAATAAACAAAACGAAAATCGCATCCGGCAATCGAAAGTTATCGGTCTTCAAAGTCGGACCATTTTTCCGATACCGACAACTTCGTTGTCCAGCAGTTTAATTGGTGCCATAATGGTATCTACTTTCAAGTATAGAAAAACGATTTTTTAATAATGCGGTCAACACTACACATAGCGACCAATGCCAACGTGAGGAAAAAAGCGCCGCTAGCGATTTTTTTTTGCAAATACGGCTCAACCGGCTTGTTTTGCGCCCCAGGTCTGTAGACCCCTTTTGCACCCCGAATAATCCGACACTGACACCCCCTACTGCTGGTACTCTAGTTTCCACCAAATTCGTCGCCAGGATCGGATACATAACGAACAGATGGCTGAATTCGTTGCTCTGCCCCAGTGCTAATAAAATTTAAATACAAATGGAAGTGGAGGGCCGCGCGGTTTAATTTTGAGTGCAGTTTGCAAACTGTGAGTTTTTAATCGCGTCGGTTCGGCCAATGGCAATGGCGGATGACGCGCGGGTATTCGGTCGGTTCCTGCGACCGGATTTGATTAGAGGGTCCCAGAATAAGAGCCAAAGCCGGGAGAGGCGGTATTAATCAGTGCGTGTGTAATTAGGTTTTCAATATTCCGGCTAATATTCATCGCCGTAGACAATTCTGAAAGGAAAGTAAACGCAGAGAAGAGAGTCATCGTCAAAGAACTTTCATTAAAGTAATGAAATAAATGAGAGGGTCGAAATTAGCGCATGGTTTGCAAAACAAGCCAAAGTGGAAGTAGCTAGCTAGCTAGCCCGGCTGGATGGCGGAAGGGGGCTTACATTGCCTTTGATATTTTCCAGAGAGCGAGAGAGAACGTAAAGTTTACGTGTCCCGGTTATTAAATTTGCAAAGGTACCGACACCGTCCGGAATTATGCAAATTTCACGGTCGTTGATATTAAAATTTAAAATGTACAGGTACTGTTTGTAGTGTAATGGCATTTTCTTCTATAAAGGCGTCGGGCTATAGGGTTTGCATGTAGGACCTTTACCAGACCAGCCAAACGTGAGTGAGAACTCTCCGTTAACATAGGTAGGTACTTGACAAAGACTCATCATCTAAGTCATGATATAACGGTCGTTACAACATAACAACTTATATACACAAGAAAACTAAATAGATCTGTGGCGGCTCTCATGTGGGCATGTGGCGGAGGAACTGTTGTCTCCTCGGTAGCTTAGTGATAAGAGTACTCATCCGGCAAATGGAAGACGCGGGTTCGATTCCCGCTCAGGCCAGACACTTTTTCTCCGTCACATCGCGGCATATATGGTGACCCCGAACAAAAACAACACGCACGCAACACATAACTCAAACAAACACGTACAAAGCAAACAATGAACAATTGAACAAATGAACAAACAATGCACCGCTGTAACAAACAGGATGAAAATTGGGGGTTGAAATTATAAGGAAATGATTGGGGTTACATGGTAATATAAAAGATTTATGTATTTGACGAAAAGATCCTACAATTTGACACAATGGTAACAAACAGGATAAAAATATTAAAAATAACTATGATTCAAGGGGTTGAGGGTTACCTATTATAATATAACACGATTTTAGTATTAGGGGAACGTCCCACTGTATGTAACAATCATAATAAATCGAATAAAAATTACACATGATAAGGGGGTTAATTTGAATATGAAATTGCGGTTTACGATCGACGCAATTGAAATATGTCCAAGACATTTCCAAAGTATTGATTGATATTAAAATACCACCAACTGCAAAACTGGGGGTGGTTGGTGTTCAAATAAACTAAACGATATAAACACAATAAAGTAGGTATGTATGATAATAAGTATTACGAGTTCCTGTACCTTATGTACGGTTTGGGGGAACTGTAGTAGGTCGATGACCCTATATGGTCGTTAGAATAGAGGTTGCTTATATCTAGGGTAGTAATGTGAACTGCCACCACTGTGCTCAGTTGTTTTATATGGAGAGACAGATCCATAGGGGGAGGGAAACACACCATCTGGGTGCATCTTACGGTTTTAATCTAGGTTGGGGTAGCATGCATCTATTTCTGGCCTCAACTCTTCAGGTAGGCGTTTATGTTGAGTCCGGCAGACGAGGCATTTGAATCGAGTAGGAACTTCAAGCTTATAATTATCTATCTACGTGAAGGGTGGTCAGATGAACAAGAGATTTTTTAAAACAAAACATTATATATATATTTATTCAAAATAAGCAAAATTTAAAAAATACAAATACTGCAAGATTGTTATCAAAACTAGTATTGAAAGTATCAAGTGCCAAACAAATAAACTCAGCTGACACTTTGACGTTTTAATGACGTAATTGACGTTTCAGTGACTGCGCCGGTAAAGTAGAGCCCCACGCTCTAGCTCGCGCTCGAGCGGCCAGAGGGCGTTACCCACTGCTTTACTCGACGGTACCATTTCCATGGTCAACAATACATTTAGAATAAGATATGAGAGGGTAATGCAACAACTGTTGTGACGCCATATTGACGTTTATCCGTCATAGCTCGTGCACATGACGTGAGTGGGGATACAAGAGAGAGATAGAGATTTCACTAGCATGAGAGAGACATAGTTATAGCAGATGATTCATTTCTTCATCCGTGAGGATATCACTTTAATAGGGTTCACCTTATATACGGTGACATCGCACTGCAAAAGGAACTCTAATTTTTACGTTCCACTCTGGGTTCCAACAGAGTTCACTCGCGTAGAACACAGGGGTCATATCTTTAGGGCGAATAGGTTGCGCGTTACGAAGGAACGCGTCTTCGCGTATTTTAAAAAATTCAAATATTATGACGAGTCGATTCCCTGTGTAGTACCAGGAAAGGAATTTGATTGATTTCTCGCGCGTGATTTCAACAGTAGAATTGTGGAACTTTGACCACTCAAAATTCGGGAATTTTACTGAGGGGGAACCGCCAAATTTGGACGGTTTCGCCGACACATTCGAGGCTTAGAAACTCAATGACTTTAGTTAATTAATCATGAATTAATTAGTAATGGAATTTCACCGCGACGCGGCCTGATGCACTCGGAGTGCAGCTCGGTTCAAAGTTGGGTCGGAAGTCCTTTGGGAAAGTCAAGTGGGACCTATTTATCAACTTTGGTTATCTTTTCACCGCGTGGTCTGGCGGACCAATAAGAACGAACCTTCTTGGGGGGTCCAATTCTTTGCAACGCTGGAATCTGTCAATGGACGTTTGTTTAGTCTGGCATGTGATAAGCGTTAAGCTTTTTCCAAGGAACAATTCAGCCGTCTGGTTGACTCATTCTTTACGTTAAAGCATCGGAATGTTTAACAGGGGGAAAAGGCGGACGTAATTTAGTTCCGAATCTCTCTCATAATTCGAATTAACTATAGAAAAATTGCAGTTGGGTTACAACAAGAAAAATTAAGCTTCAGCAACTATTCAAAAGAAATCCCGAGTAGGGGAAACCAAGCAAATAAGGCCCGGTTTGCTACACCGCCACTTCTCTGCCTACGTCCACCCACGTCCTATCCGTCGCCCTAGCTGGGGGGTACCGAACAACGGTTTATAAGAACGGTGAACACGGATGACAGACGAGACGAACGACGTCTCTGGAGGGGGAGTACTGTGGCGGCTCTCATGTGGGCATGTGGCGGAGGAACTGTTGTCTCCCCGGTAGCTTAGTGGTAAGAGTACCCATTTGGCAAATGGAAGACGCGGGTTCGATTTCCGCTCAGGGTAGACACTTTTTATCCGTCACATCGTGCCATAAATGGGAGTACTGTGGCGGCTGTCATATGGGCATGTGGCGAAGGAACTGTTGTCTCCTTGGTAGCTTAGTGGTAGAGTACCCATCCGGCAAATGGAAGACGTGGGTTCGATTCCCGCTCAGGGCAGACACTTTTTCTCCGTCACATCGCACCATAGATCTGATTCCGTTGAAGCTTGAAATTATTCACCCACTTACCTATCTATTGACCTGATGATAGAAAAAAACCTCAGTGACTCATACAGTAGCGCTAGTTCTGCTCATAAAATAATACTCTTTCCCTAAGAACTAAAGCCCAACTAATTATTGACCAGTTTTTTCCTGGCGACAGTGGCTACTGGAACTAGCATAGACTGTTTCATTTCTGATTCAAAAAAAAATACAAAAATTGTGGTGTTGTTTTAAGATTTAACCAATATACGTTCAACTTTATACAACATCACCATAAGACAAAATGGATTTTCACTTATTCATTCATTTATATTGTTAAATCAGCGGCTGAAAATTTGCGAATTTTTGGAGTTTGGCTAGCTTGCAAAGGCACATAAGATCTATCTCACACTTTTGAGAACCTGCGGCGCATGTCATGCCGCCGAATACCGCCCATTAGGTAACGTCTACAAAAAATTCTTACGATTTTCAGTTTTGTAGGTTTTTATATTTCAAAAGAAACACCTCTATAGCTTCTGGCCTACTTGGACGTCACGAAGGAAATGAAGTAAGATGAAATGGTACCTTACCTACCTTCTCCTTCTTAGACGATCGATTAGTTCTAGGCAAAAGGATTCTGCATTCCCTGAATTCTAATGATAACAGTCGAGTCCCCGAAACCGAGATATTGATGACCCGCGCGCAGTTCGGATGTTCGTATTATTATTCAGTCGTGCTGTTAGACTGCCTGGCTGCCTCCGCTACAGAAAACTCCAAATACTCAGACAACTACAAATTGCTCATTATAAAAACACTGCTTTTGTGCACGAGCACGCTCTTCATTTTACATTCGTTCTACAAACAATGCTTTGTCAACGGCGAAGCAGACTCTCTGACTTGAAGCTCATCCAGTATTGTGTCTCGCCTTCCTCCACTGGACTGGTTTATATTGTCGGTGAAGTATTCCGAGTGATAATAATAACCTGGTAAATATACCGACGAGAAACAAAACGAATTCCGACTGAAAACGTTCATATTAAAATAAGTGTTAGTGCCTAATTGACCACTCGTCTTAGCTAGGTACCACTGTACTTTTTTTAAATTTTGTTCTGGCCTAATGTTCCTTATTTGCTGAGTTATAACGGCCAAACTTATTCCACTACGTTCACCATAACATAATAATCACCAGTTTCCTCTAATTAGAGAAGTTTTACTACCTACACCTACGGAGAAATGGTATCTAATTAAAGGATTGTGTGTCGCAAGAGAAACCAAATCTGCAGGTATTAACATCATTGTTTGGAAACCCTAATTAGCACTTGCCTATCTCTGTACCTGAATTGTGTAACAGTAAATAAATGATTAGGTTGGTTCAATACAATTAGGTGTCAAGCAGACCCCTCCATCAAGTGACTGGGTGGTAAGTAGTAGTTCCTAATCGTTGGTAGGTAGATGGTAGGTGGTGTAGTAATGACGTTTTCATGTAAGGGTCAGAGGCTCGGTCGGAAAGCTCAAATACTATGAGTAGTATACGTAAACTGAACTGTTGACAGCTAATAGAATTATACTGCTGGAAGGAAGGCTGCCATTGAAGGATTAGTTTATGACCCCGTTTATGACAGAACTATGTCTGCAAGGAATAGGAGCCTTTTAAACTGGCCAATAACTAAAGTGATCTAGAAAATTTCACCTCACTTTAAATGGGGTATATCTGAGAATAATAGACCGATTTGAAAACCATATTGAAGTTGGATATTTGTAACCGCGCGGGAGCCATTTTCCACAAGAATCCTGCGTGATCCTTTAGCACTCTCATAGTGAGTAGCGACTAAGTAAGTAGCGGCTGGTGCATAGCAACTATCGGCGTGATAAACCGCTCGTGAAACTTTGGAGAACTGGCTGTGGGTGATTTTTGTGACTAGACCTTCAAGACCTCAAAGTCGTAGGATGCACAAAGATGTAAGTCCTAGTATTTCGGACGAGACGAGAAAAATCTCGATCTCGTCTCGATCTCGTCGAGATTTCGAGACGAGATCGAGATCGAGATCACTTGTTACCTCCAAGGTCGAGAACAAGATCTATCATGTCGAGATCGAGATCTCGGTCGAGATCTCGATAAACCCAAGAGCGCCATCTAAATAGTTCTAGTAGAAGCGACTGACGCTAAAATTCTACCCCGTCGACCTCAACCGTCCCTCCCGCCGGCTCGAGTGATAAGTGAGCACAACCTGTAACTTCCAGTAATTAGGTTAAGTACAAATAATGTATAGGCTGTCTGATTCCTACATGAATCTAGTAGGCTGCGATTCAGGCCGCGATCGGCCGATGGCGACCAGAATCGCAACCCACTAGAATCATGTTGAAATCAGACAGACTTTACCAATTAGTTCAGTGTTCAGTGAATTCTTCAGCACAATGAGTGATGAAATTGTTGGAATATACTATGTAACGGGATCTAGGTACTTTATACACGTAGATTCAGGTGTACATCTTTATTGCTGATTACTGCTCAATACATGTGGCTGGGACAGAAGAGAGCCGCGCGTCTCCCGACGCTCGCTTATATACATGCGTTATCACTGCGCCATGCGCATTGACTATACATACACTGCATATTTCCCCCCTTAATTTCTTACAATCTCTTAGTCCTGAATAAACAATATTCATTAAATCTGCTTTCGCAGGATAGTCATATACTTAATATTACACATTAAAAATATCATCGTACAGAATATAATACATCATGTAATATTGCATTGTTTCACAATATATCATTACAGAGGCGTTACATAGACGATTTCGTTTCCTTTAGACATGTTACAATTTTCAGACAATTACAATATCACAGTAAAAGGTTTGAATTTATACATGACTATCACACACAGAAAATTTGCTGTATAAATAAAATATGCAATATGTACAATTTAAAATTACTAGCATAATATCATGATGCTCGTCCCATTCATTCAATCACATTTATAATCTTTCATCCACTTTGGCGGTTGAATGACTCGTTTTGAGGTTTTCGGCAGATGCGCCATGCGAGGTACTACAACTGCTTCACTAGTAGTTGTCGGTCGAGACTCAACACTCTCACGCGTTGGCTGGCCTCGCTCTGAGTTCTCGGGAGCACCATTATTGTCCTGTTGAATTGGACTTTCGGTTTGAACCGCGTCTTCGACTGGTGTGGTGTCGTTTTCCACCCCGATCGGTTTTTCGCTCTCCGTGTTTACTTCAAAGCTTGAAATCGGAATGCCAATCCGTCACCGCGCACCGCTCTCTCCCCCACTGGGCTCTTCGGATGATTCTTGATTTTTCTGTTTTGTCCTTCTTCTTATCTGATTTTCATGTCGTCTACAAACTTGGCCCTGATCCAACTTGCAAAGGTACATGACTTTCCCTACTTTTCCAGTTATAACAGCTGGAACCCATTTATATGTGTTCCCCCTATACTGCTTTACCATTACCAAATCGTTTATTTCTAATCTCTTGTGATTTTTCGGAAAACTTTCATTTTCGAAAAATTGTTGAGATTTTTTCGGCAACAAATCAAATCTAGTTGTCATTCTACGCTGAAACATTAATTCTGAAGGTGATTTTCTCGTGGTTGAGTGTGGTGTAATTCGGTAAAGAAATAGAAATCTACATAACAGAGTATTCAGATTTATACCTTTATTTACCGGATCTATAATTGCTTTCTTCAATCTATTCTTAACGAGTTTTACAGAATTTTCAGCTAAACCATTTGATTGCGCATTGTAAGGAGCTATGGTTAAATGCTTAATGCCATTTTTCTTGAAAAAAAACTGCATTTCCTCTGAAACTAGAGATGGTCCATTATCGCTTATGACTGTTTTAGCCAAACCAAATCTACTGAAACAATCTCTAAGCTTATCTATTGTTTCTTTGCTTGTTATTCTTTTCATGGGATATACTTCTAACCATTTAGTGTAGCTGTCGATTATAATCAAAAATTGATTTTCTGAAAGTGAGAAAAAATCTATGTGAACTGTATGGAAGGGTTGTTCTGCCTTCGGCCATGATTGAATTACCTTTGGTGGATTGCTTTGAAAAGTTAGACACTGTGGACAAGACTTACAAATTCTTTCAATTTCGTTATCCATTTTTGGAAACCATATATGAGATCTAGCAAAGTTTTTGGTGCGGACTATACCCTCGTGTGTTGAGTGAAGCTCTTTTAAAACTACTTCCTGTAAAGATTTTGGTATGATTAATCTGTATCCGTAATAAAGACAGTCATTTACGATTTCTAGCTCGTATTGTCTAACATGAAATGGTTTCAATTCTGGTGGAATTTTATGTGGCCATGAAGTTTTCAAATAACGTTTTACTGCTGACAATTGTGGATCTTTTTCAGTCTGCAGAGCCAATGTACGCTTTTCTAGCGGAAACTCTACTTGCGAAAAGAAAATGTCAAGTTCTTGCTGTTCGGATTGAATTTCCCTGGACTGCCGGATCGGCAAACGCGATAGACAGTCTGCGATGACGTTGTCCTTGCCCTTTATATGAACGATGTCAAAGTCGTAACTTGCAAAAAACAAAGCATATCTCTTGATCCTATTCGCGTACATCTGGTTTATTTCCTTTTTACTCCCGAAAATGGATACCAACGCCTTTTGATCAGTCTTTAATGTGAATTTTTGCCCGTATACGTATTCGTGAAATTTTCTTACCCCGTAAAAACACGCCAAACTTTCTTTGTGTACGGTAGAATAACCTGCCTCGGCCTTTGAATACGTACGCGACGAACATGCTACGATTCTCTCTGTTTTATCAGGCATAGTGTGGGATAAAACTGCGGCGATTCCTGTTTCTGATGCGTCACACGTGATTACAATTGGCAATTTCGGATCAAAATAAGCTAAAATTCTTTCAGACAAAATTTCGGATTTGATTTTGATAAAAGCTTTCTGACATTCTTCTGACCAATCGTACTTTATACCCTTTTCCAATAAATTGTACATAGGAGCTAAAATTTGCGCTATACCTGGAATAAATCTAGAATAGTAATTTGACATGCCAATAAAAGATCTCAATTGCGTCAAATTTGTTGGTGCCGGTGCACGTGCTATAGCTTCTACTTTATCTCTATTCTTTGATATACCTTTTTCTGTCAATTGAAAACCGAGATATGACACGCTGTCTTGCACGAATTTACATTTGTCCAAATTTACAACTAAACCGGATGTCTCCAAAACTTTCAATACCTTTTTCAGATCCTCAATATGATCACCATCTTTTTTATGCCCTATTAGTATATCATCTTGAAATATATACACATTTTCCACGTCTTGAAATATCTGCTCTATGAATTTTTGAAAATAGAAACTCGCGCTTTTAATACCAAATGGCATTCGGTTCACATTGTATAACCCTTTATGTGTTGAAATTGTTACTAATTTTCGCGACTCTTCATCTAGTTCAAACTGCATATATGCATCGGACAGATCTATTTTTGAAAATTTACAATTGCCGCTAAGCTTTGCTAAAATTAATTCAACTTTTGGTAACGGATAGTATATATCGCTTAAATTCTTATTGAGGTTCTTATAATTTCCACAAATTCTAATGCTACCATTTGCCTTTACCACAGGTACTATAGGTGAGGACCACTGAGCTGTTAATGTTGGTGTTATGAAACCCTTGCGTTCCATTCTGTTCAATTCATCTTCAACCTTGTCCTTTAGAGCGAGTGGAAGCGAGTGCGGGCGACTATGTACCGGAACAGCGTCCGACCTCAGCTGGAGCGCAATTTTCACTCCCCTGAATGTTCCCAACTCCGCGTCACATACTCCAGGGAACTCAGAGCGAAGCCGTGCCTTCATCTCCTGTCCATCGAGATGACAAACTTGCGAATCTATACGGAAAACATCAAATTTAGCGATAAAGTCTCGGCCCAACAAACACACAGTTGCATTTAAGATGACATAAAATTTCAAAATTACTGCACTTCCCTCGTACAACACTCTTACCTCAACGTATCCTTCGGGAATTATTGGTTCCCCTGTATAACCTTTCAATTTCAAATCTGTGGGATATAAAACATAGTCCAATAAATACTTATCATAGAATTTTTTTGTTAAAGCGGATATACTTGAACCTGAATCAATTAACATTTTATGCTTTTCTTTACTACCGCTGATAAGGATGTCTGCAAAAAATGGCGCTGTACCACCATTCAAATTAAAAACCGTTCCAATTACATTCGCATCACTCATATCATCTTCTCTGTCACTCATGCATTCATAACTCTGTACATTGTTCACTCTACCATTATTTCTTTTTTTTCTACATACATTTTTCAAATGACCTTTTATATTACATGAGTTACATACGTAGTTTTCAAACTTACAGGTTCCACTATGATTTTTGCCGCAACATTTACACTTTTCATTGCCACCGTATCTTTTGGAATGAACGAGAGCGCCGTTCGCACTTCGCATCCAATTCTTCGTACTTTCCGGCTTTCTTCTACCATACCGTCCGTCGCCGGCTGTTGCTTTGTTGCGATGATTTTCAGCTGCTGCTTCTGCCCTGCCAAGAGCTAACATTTGCGAAGACATGCCATTATTACCTCTACTTGAGTTTTCTATTGCCAATTCTTTAGCTGCTGCGATTTTTACCAACTCATCGACTTTCTTCCCGGGTGTTTCCTCAACTAGCCTGTCCAGAACTGGTCCATTACGAAATCCTGCCACGAACTTGTCAGACAAAATACTCGGGAGATCTAGAAATTCACAATTGATTGATAAGCGTTTAATTCTTGCGTACCATGCGGTGCAAGTCTCGCTGCTCGTCTGTACTGCTCGGTAGAACTCAATCCTCTCCCGGTACTTGTTAATGTGGGGACTAAAATGTTTTTTCAATTCTTCCTTGAGCACGTCGTATGTTCGGGTTTTGGGCAGATTGGGGTGGAACAGGTCACGAAGAGTCCGGTATACTTCCACGTCAAGATGGCCGATGAGCTCCGCTACTTTCACTTTTTCTTCCGTAATCGCCTTCGCTGCGCAATACTGATCGAAAATCTCTTCATAAATGGTGAAGTCTTCTTCCGAGGTGAAAACACCGATGTCCATTTTTCTCGCCGCCATGTGGAATATACTATGTAACGGGATCTAGGTACTTTATACACGTAGATTCAGGTGTACATCTTTATTGCTGATTACTGCTCAATACATGTGGCTGGGACAGAAGAGAGCCGCGCGTCTCCCGACGCTCGCTTATATACATGCGTTATCACTGCGCCATGCGCATTGACTATACATACACTGCAATTGTGAATTTAGGTAAGGAAGAAAATAACTGTGTATTATTGTGCATGTAAACTAAATAGTACAGTTAGTATAGACAAAGATACCTAGTGGTAAGTAGCTGGGTTATCCGAGACCACTAGCGAAACCGAATGTCGTTGAAAAACGTTTACCTAGGTACGTACGTGCATCTCAAGGAAAACTCTGGGTCTTTTTGAAGTCTTTCGGTTTTTGTTAGTAGAGTTCAGCCGGAATAAAAGAGACATAGGGTAAGGTAGGGATAGGATAGGAGAGCCTATGAAAGCGTGCATCAGGAGTGGGTAATACATAGTAGGTAAGGGAAAGAACCAAAGAACCGATGTTACCAGTACGTGATGTAGCATCGTCTAATAGGGCAATTATTAAACTAATCAACAGAGAGGTTTTGGAGTCGTAGGGATATTGTAGGTGGGTACTTGGGTACTCAGATTAGAAATTAAACTTTGAAGAAGTAGGTAACTTTTAGATTTTCTCCAAATTTCGATTTGATTGTGTTGTGAGACAGATTTACAATTAGGTTATCAGGTACCTACATAATATCACTCATATTTTTGTCTAATTGACTTTTGTTTCTATTCAGCCGCTTCTTCCTACCTACAGGGTGTTTTTAGACACTGACTCATTTATTTAGATTGTTCCATCTTTTCTTTTAATAATCTTGAGATCTTGTACTCGAGATTCTCGGAAAATCGAGACGAGATCGTTACTTTCGAGATTTTTCGAGATCGAGATCGAGATCATCAAAATCTTGTCTCGTCTCGTCTCGTCTCGTCCGAAACACTAGTAAGTCCCAATATCTCAATGCATGAATTCTTTCCTGCGGCTTATATGTGTGATCCTCACTCACGCGAGCTGTATAGCTACCAACCAATAAACAAGTCTCATGAAAATCGTTACATTAATAAGAGATTTCAATATGGCAGCCAAGATGACGGCGGAAAGCCAATCTGCCTATTTGATCCTTGAGAACCTAAGCTATCCCAAGCAACAAATTAGGGCCAAATTAGGTTAAAATCTACCTCACTATTGGTCAGCGACCAATTTTCAATAGGTCGGATTTACGTTTAATCGACGTCGAATTCAGGTAAGTGGGGAAAAATAAGTGGGAAATTTAAACGTCGAAAATTGGGCACATAGGTCGATTTGACTTATAGGTCAGATACCCTGTTAGTCGGCTGAACCTGAAATAAGTTACATTCTTGGTAACAATAAGTAATTTGAGACCTATTTTTACTAATTTGTGACCTGTGTCTTACAAGACTTGAATAGGTATTATTATCCACTATGGTATTATTTTGGGTTTTCCTGACTTCTAGTTGGTCATACGACTTTAAAAGACATTAGTGCACAATAGTGTTGTTGGTGTTACCATAGTGAATGAGTTTCATGGCGGACCTCCGTCCTTCATAGCAAAATATACCTACCTACCTATAGGACGAAACATTTTGCGGACTTAGAGACTCCTCCCTGGTCATAATATTCACACGAAGGAAATATTTTTGACAAATGTGCCTCTTGCACCTCCAAATATTGCAATGCGCCTTGGAAAAATCGATTTTTTGCAGAACTTGCGGAAATAACAACTTAAATTTTTTTTGGTCAATCACAGTTTAGAGCACTAAAATGTTAATAATCAGCTCTTAAATTGAACAGTGTTTCTCAATCACACTTTTTTTGCCTGGTGCCTGGCAAAAAAACAAGTAATTAAGAGAATACAAAAATTACAGAACAGCTTTTATCGTAATGGCGGACGTGGAACCTGCTGGAGTAAGATGGCGTGTCTGGTGATATTCCGAAATTTGACTTTCAGGGCAAATTTACTATTATTTTTTACTTATAGGGAAAATTTTCTCTTCGAACAGGGCAAAATTACTTGAAACTCGAACTTTGAAGTCAAAATTGACCTAATTAGGTAAATTTTACCTCATAGTCTACTCATGGTTTATTGTTGTTATCGACTTCAGAGTCAACTTTCCCTAAATTACCGATTTGGACCAAATTTCAACTATGAAGACTACAATTTTAAATTACGCGCTCAATAAATCGGAGTTGGAGAGCGATGCTGGTATGTCGATGTCCGCCATTTCTGACGAAAGCGGAGTTGGATTTTGAGCCGCGCCGGCGACACTTTTTTTTAATAGGCGATAGTAACCTGCGGTGTGCCTATACAGCTTAAACTTCTTACTTGGAGAACATTTTCTGCTTTGCACTATTTCACAGCACAGCACAGCAGGTACTGGTAACACTGACAAGAGATGATCTGCATGAAAAACTCCAAACAACAAAAAGCCAGCTCATTTTCTGACCTCAAAAGCCACATAAGACGGATTTCCTTTAAAGTTCACTATAATGGTACTTTCGCCCTCTTTTTGACCAGTGTTCCTTAATAAGTCAATTTTTATAGTAATTCTGACTTCAAAGGCAAATGTTCAAATTGAATAGGTCCGCTTTTTTACTAAAATAACCCTTGTTATTCACCATGACCTGTAAGGCATTGTGTAAAGTTGAAAATTACCAAATTTGGACTAGTATAAAGAGGTTATTCATAACCAGACTTTGAAGTTAAAATTAGGGTAATTTCGAAGTAATTGCGACTACCGTTGATAGCTTAAATCAACCTCAGAGGTAAAATGGACTTTAACGGCGAAAGTCAAGCGAAAATGAACAAATTTTTGCCCTAGATGATGCCTTATAGATTTTAAAGAATTTGAAGGCATTTTTTAGGTGGAATCTAGGTAATTTTCAACTTCCAAAAACTTTTTGAAGTCGATGGTAAATTTAGGGTTTTCGCAAGGTTAAATCTTGGTAATTTTTGATTTAAATAATGACTTTGTGGAGCATTTGTCATATAAGGAAAATTTTATGTCAAATTCATGCATATTTCGCCTTCTTTAAGTCAATTTGACTTTAGCTTGGTAATTTGGCCCTAAATTGCTGCTTGGGATCCATCGGATAAAGTTCAATCTTCAAGGGCTGTAGTTTTATTTCCCGAAGAGAAGTTCAACTTCATCGAAGTTCACGGGAGATCTCTGTTTTTTGATAATAATGAAAACGATGTATGGATAACAAAAATAGTGCCCATCGGCGACCCTTGGGATCATCAGCTATTAATCGGAAAAAGTTCCAAGACTCTTGTTTCAATTCTCGAGAAGGAGTACAGCGTCTCAATTTCTGCACGGACTCGGACAGACAGACAGACAGACAGACAGACAGACAGACAGACAGACAAACCGGCCAGATAAGCGTCATTCTGTTACTCATATAAAAAATGTTTTCAACTGATTTCGACCTCCTTAACACGAATATCGGGTTCATGTTTGAATTGGAACATTTCTTTTTTTATCGAAAAACCGAAAAAATGGTAGTCTGTCACATGATTTTTAGTGATACCTACCTACTTTTTTTTTGTTATTGAGCAAACATGTTTCGTAGTTTGAGTGCCATTATCCTTCAGGTACCTAGTATAAGCTATTTCAAAATGGTCAAATACTATTTCGGCACGTCTAATTTCAAAGTAGGGTCGTGTATGCGCCGAGCCGTAGCTTTGCGGTCGTTTTCAAAAATTGATAACAATTCACCCAACGGTCGGATCGAAGTGGAGTTTTTGTCAAAAGAAAGTTCAAATTGTTCTCTATTTTATAATCCCGTACATGTATTCATGTCTTCTATCAAGAAGTTGTGGTTGCCTGCATATCGCAACTTTCTACATCTTACCGCGAATGCCAGCACTTGATCGGCGAAGCCGCCCTACACCAAAATGTTATTTTTGTAATTGTTCATGATTATTTAGGCAAAATTTTTCTTGATTCGCGTACCAAGGCCATGAGCTACCCATTCGATTGAGATATTTTCTGTATTGAATTTCGTTTTGTTCGGAGGAAAGGATATCAAGTACCAGCAAGCAACGAATAATCATTTGCGGCCGAGCCGTAGCTTCGGAGTCGTTTTCAAAAATTAATAACTATTGACCTGCACCTCCCCCCGATGTGAAATTTTCATTAAAATGAAGCTCAAATCATCCTCTAGATATGACTCCCCTTATGTATTATTGTAAAATGACAAGATCGGGTACTTTCTCGCATGTGACAACTTTCGAGATCAGGCCGGCTTCTAAAATGCAGCATTCAACGGCGATGCCGCGCCACACTAAATTGTTATTATTGTCATTGTTTATTATTATTTCGTCAAGATTTTTCTTGGTTCGGGATACAAGGTCATGAGCTACCCAATGGAGTAAATTTTTTTGCAAAAACCTTTTCGTCTAGGACTAGATGCTGTGACGGACGGACGGACGGACGAACGGACGGACGGACGGACAAAGCGAGGACAAAAGCGCCTTCCCGTTTGGAGAAGTGCGCTAAAAATGTAGCAGAAGTTAGCAGTACGTCCGACTTTCATAGTAGTTTTCATGACAATTTTGTGTTCCGGTGAGCATGCGCAAGATTTGACAGTTCGGGTCGGCTAGCACCAGAGGTATATAGTGGAGAGAATGATTACAGAGCTGCGAGAGTCTGGCAAGCACGCGAAGGGTGAATTTTTGCCGACCGGCAAGGAACGTTAGCATGCGCTCTAGACCTGATGAAAACTACTATTGACCAAAGGACAAACAATACAGTAGTTCACTCATCTGCAGCTAGTCAAAAGTGCAAAGTTGTTATCGTGTGACTTTATAGGCCGCCTAGCGACGATGTGAATGCATTCTTTAAGAGGCTAATCGAGATTTTTACTAAATGCGAAGAAATGTACCGGAAGTGGAAGTAGGTAGTATGCGGAGATTTCAATATTGAAATTATGACACAAAATACCATCAGTGACTTTGCTCCATGGCTAGCTGAGCCAGCCTTGGAAGAGCCCCAAGAGAACGGGTAGCAATGGTAGCATCGCCCTTAAGCTGATGCCAGGCGGAACGGTTTTGGAAATCAAACAGTAGGTTGTCTCATCAGAAATCCCTAACTAAAAAGTCACCGACAGTTCGCAAACTGTAAGCAATACGCATGACTTACTTCGGGCCAGTTTCCGACTGGCTGCTGCTCGTTGATGGAACAGCCAACCGTCAATCATGGCTGTTGGCTAGGTACCTAATTTTCTATCGTTTGGCAGTTTGTAGCTGGAAATAATCCGTATTTTACAAATTCAATGAATGAATAATAGAACCACCAGTCCAACTTACATTATTTGTAAACACTGACCAGAGAAGGGCTCAATGCCAAATAAATGTATTCCGCTGCGCAAGCCCGGACGAGAAGTTTCCGTAAAATCCGCAAACTTTTCTGACCCTCCCGAAACTAGTTTGAGCCGGTGATGGGACAGCGGATCGTCAGTCAGGGGATCGTCCGAGATTTTGATCAAACGCCAAAATCGTAATGCGCATGTCGCTGACGTTCATGGACCATGGACCGTCAAGGACTGCTGATGGAACAAATCTAATAACAGTTCGACTGACGCTATCTTTATTGAAATTTCAAAACGAAAGAGTGGAAACGATGAATTACACTTCAAACTCATTATTACTAGTAGTGGGGGAGTTAACGGCCAAGAATGGAATGAGCTGTGCATTTTGTGATCAGAGCATGAAATTTGGCAATTTGGCATACTTATTCAAAAGACCCTCCTTTGTAATTCCAGATGTGGCGCCACGCAAGATTTTGCGCCAAAGGCACTGTATCGCGGTTGATATACCTGCTAAACTGCTGGACAACGAAGTTGTCGGTATCGGAAAAATGGTCCGACTTTGGAGGTCAGTATCTCTCGATTGCCGATTGCGATTTTCATTTTGTTTGTTGCGTTGACTAGCTTAGTCTTTCCGTAACCCATCCTGTAACAGTGAATGTTGAGAAATTTCATGTAAATTTTCTACAGGGTGATACGTGAAATGGTGCAAAATTGCAACGACTTCATCGTACCCCCATTTGTCAGAAAATTTTTTTTTATGTATTCTAATACAAAAATTATGGAGTGTGGTGTCTTATCTCGAAACGGTTTTGGAATTTTCCGGATTGGAAGTTTAACATTGAAGATATAAATTTTTATGTTGAATGTTGCAGATTTATGAAATTCAGGCATAACACAAGCACAAAAAGTATAACGTCCAGGGGGGCTTCACTTCACTCGGACACTGAAGTTTCACATCGTTACCATGTTCAGGGGCTTAAATCTGCAAATAGAACATGTTCCATATCTAAAATTCTGATGTAATTCTGACGAAATCCAACGTACGAAAAACAGGCAGGGACAACCACTTGAAAAAGTGCCCCCTGCTTGGCCCAACACCAAATATTCGGGTTGTGTTTAAAGTTAAATTGTTCTGGACTGTTTTACGAACAATGTTGCTCAATGTCAACATCCATTCATCAGAACTGACTTGATCTCGCGTGCCAACAAGGCAAATCTGTAACATTCAAAATAAAAATTTATATCTTCGATGTTAGACTTCCAATCCGGATAATTCCAAAACCGTTTCGAGGTAAGACACCACAATTAATGATTTTTGTATTAGAATACATACAAATTTTTTTTTCGACAAATGGGGGTACGATGAAGTCGGTACAACTTTGCAGCATTTTACGTCTCACCCTGTAGAAACCCAACATTCACTATTACAGGATGGGTTACGGAAGCATTAGGCTGATCAACACAATAAACAAAACTGAAATCGCATCCGGCAATCGGAAGTTATCGGTCTTGTAAAGTTAAATCCCACAGTCTTCAAAGTCGGACCATTTTTCCGATACCGACAACTTCGTTGTCCAGCAGTTTAGAAGTGAATTCTGCGAAAATGGCTCCTGGCCGGTCTCTGGTACTGCAGTCGGCATTTTTTAGTTCTGTTTAATTGAGAGTACATGTAAAAATGAGTGGTGAGTACATTTTCACAAGCGAAGTTTCAAATGCTGACTTTATACGTTGTTTCTATACAATTCAAGGCCAATTTTCTTTTAGTACAGGAAAGATAGTGAAAACATTGCCAAAACCTTGGCAAAAATATGGGCGTCCTGAAAATTTGATATTTTGTTCAGAATTGAGTGCCCTATTACATATCCAAAATCACCAAAAATTGCACCTTGAAGCTTCGAGTTATTGGAGAGGGGTGTGAAAAATTGCAACTCAAAATGAAGGGTACGGAACTCGGAACCCGATGGAACCCGTCGATCTAATGGATGCAAATGCGTCGTAGTTCGATGCATCACATCCCGTTTGATACAATTTTGGCAGAAAAAATATCGAACATTGTTGAAGGGTGGTCGTGGGGGAGGGCGAAACTCGGCTGGGTGGCTCTTTTTTTTCCTGGGCTATAAAGAATCGATCACGACAAGATTGGTATCTTTTCCGACTAAATTCAGTGTCCTGACTTGAATCCGATGTGTAAATTTGTGTATGTCTTCATCTTTGAATACATTTCAGATGCCATTAGATTGATTTGTATTTTTCACGAAAATCATCCAATCGATCTGTAACTTTATTTTTCGAGATAAAAGAAATCGATTTGAACTTTACTCGGCACGGCCCGGCCGGGCGCGGCGTCTTCTACTGATTAGAACACTACACCATGCATCTTTAAATGATAATAGCCAAAATTTTTAACAAAATTTCCAGGTGTTCCACTTCAATTGTTGAGCACTGTATCTGAAAAATTATAACTCATCTTTAAAAGTTCGAGGATCTGTGCAGAACTGAATTCCCCATAACTTAAACAAAATCGTCATAAATCTCAATGCACGGTATTGAGTTATTACTTGAAGGTGCATGCTGTAGTGTTCTGGTCATCAGTAGACGCCGGGCTGTGCCGACTAAAATTCAAATCGATTTTTCCTATCTCGAAAAACAAAGTTACAGATCAAATGGATGATTTTTGTGGTGAATACAGTTTAATCTAATCTAATGGCCTTTGAGATATTTTCAAAGATGAATACCTCGTGACTTTGACGCGAATTGACATGACAACTCGGCGTGGAAATGCGCACTACGCTGTTGCCACATCTGGCGTGCTTGCAATGTTGCCAAAGCGGGTGCCAACGTGACGTTTTGTTCTTGCGACCTATTAATCAATGTCGTTTACGGACCACGAATCGTTCACTCTTGAGTGCGATGATGTCAAGGCCGTAATGAAATGACAAGAACAGCGAGCTTTTCCAGCGGTTCACGTACCTACGGCACTGCAGCTGGAAAGCTAACACCACGTCGCGTTGGTCGTGGCACGAATTTTCCAATGGCTTGTCATTATGACAACATGTAATGTGTAATGCGACATGTGGAATTTTGCGGAATTCGCAAAGTGCCTAGGAAACGCTGTCAACATTCGTTACCAAAAAAAAGGTTCGCCAGTCTGCCACTGGGAGCGTAGGTGGTGCTTATATTCCATTCCCCGAGTGACGAAAAGCTTGTCTGTTTTGGGAGAAAATTGACACAAAATTATTGCTTGATTATCCAGCGCCAATATAATTATATGCAATGGTGGAGCAAGTCCCCTCGTACACGGCTCGGCTACGTCATTGCGGTTTTCGGATGGGTCCTAGTGGAGGAAACGTGGTAGGACTATATGCATTCCCAGTTTGCCCTGGTTTACCAAACTGATTATAGGCCGCGACAAACGTTGCACTGATGCAAATTGGAAATATCAAGCGTGATGCACGACCATTGTCCGATGGCTATCGCTGCCGCCTGCGTCATTCACACAACTGCGGTCTCCAGGACCGCACACATGCTGCCCCGGTCTGTCTGCCATTTCCACTGGCCATCTATGCAAATGCGGGATTTATGCGAAAGAATATGCAGATGGGTCGTGACGGACGTCCTGTTACAGAGAGCACCGTTGTTGTTCGACGCTTGCTCATTGCGAAACTCGTCCCCGATAGCGCCCAAAGATTCGATCGAAAAACTGAAAAACTCAAAAAGGCCACACGTCGATAATATATGGTTATTTTTTGTAGTCCAGTCAAATTTAACAAATTAGCCAAAACCAGTAATAGATCTGCCAGTTCACGAAATTTGGTGAATCGATGCAGGATATTCATTGTAGTATCTCTCGCGTACGGGTTCGAATATAATTGAGACAATCGTTTTAAACACACACTGTTTATTACTGCGTACTACTACAATAACTACACGCCAACAATTATCTACTTGGAATTATATCGCAGGTATTTCGCTTGTTTTGCACTCGTTGCCACTTCGCATTCCAATTCAATACTGCTGCGAGCTGCCAACTGATGCCTTATATAAGGCCTCCGAATAGTGTTCCCGAACTTTCGGTCTACTTCCAGCAAATTCCATAGTGGCCCGGCATATGCGGTTTCTAGATCATTCCTGAATAATCGTACACTTTACCCGTATAATTCTGCCGGGTTATGGAGCGGCGCCTCCGCCAAAATGGACAGATCTTTCTCGATCGAGCATTGAAGTCTCCCCATTAGGTTCCACGTAAACGCGCGCTCTGAAATGCACCAGATCGCTCCAGACTTCTACACCGCGATCTAATGGAACTACTTCTAACGCGATCTAACTATAACTACGCGATCTTGAGAACTCTCAAGTTGAAGAAATTGCAATACAATAGGAGGCATGTGGAACTATTGAGTGAGGTACGGAATTCGGCGCTTTTCTGGAAGACCCTTAAAATATTCCATGAACGGACCTATACCAGGGACATGCTTTCTGTTGATGCTTGGGAAGAGTTTTACAGCGCAATACATCCGGGATGTGCAGGCATTTCTCCTCTTACAGTTTTCTACGACGCCGGCAATCAAATCCTTGACGTTCCAATAACAACTGATGAGCTTATCTCTGCACTCCGCAGATCTAAATGTGAAAGGGCACCTGGTACTGACGGGATTGCTCATGAGTTTTTCAAAAGCTGTCCGCAAAACTGGTTGTTGTACCTTCAAGGAATGTTTAACCGAATTTTTGATGAGGAGAAACTGCCTGTACAGTGGAGTGACGTTGTTTCAACCATGCTTCACAAGAAAGGGCCAGTCGATGATCCCTTAGAGGAATAGCTTTGTTCAATTGGTGTGACAAGCTATTCACCCAGATTTTGTTGCAGCGACTCATTTTTTGGGATGAGGAGACTAAAACCATTCCTGAATGTCAGTCCGGGTTCAGGAGGGGGAGGAGCTGCATGGATAATGTGTTTGTACCAAGGATGTCTATACATAAACTGGATAAGAAGCTTGGCTGCTTTTGACGCAAATAGGTGAGGCCGGGATTTGACACTAAGGCAGGGCATTGTGTAGGACTGGGGACTGACCTTGAGAACTGAGGACCGTCAATTAAAACTTTGGCTGTCGTCATTTTGACGTTTTCGGGTTCCGCTGGTGAGAATTCACTGTTGAATATTGAAGTGACCTCCACTTAACATGGAACAAAACGTGTTCCAGGACTACCCCTCTGAATCAAGAAGAGATAGAGGCTGTGGCCACATGCAGTAGATAGATGATGGGTGAACTTCGTGGAGTGAGAACGAGAATGAACGCGGAGGCAACTCTTTTGAACAGGCCAAGAATCACAAAGGATCTGTGGAGCCCTGGTAAGTCCACAGCTTTACATATAAGGGCTCTCACGCAAGTTAGCAACATTACAGAATTACAGATTAGCAGCATTCTCACCATTCATAGAACATTTATTCCAGGTCAACCTGATGGAAGAATAAGCTTTGCAGCCTGTCACCAACAGCGACTCTTCGAAAGCCTAGAGAACTACGAATATGACCTATAAATGCTACAAGAAGGTGACAGTATCTAAAGATAGACCGACCTGTAAGAATTTGCCAGACTATCGCGGACGTAACATTTGAAGAGGGTCTGGGAGCATCTCTATTGCGACCTGAAGATGCTTCAAAAAGGTTAATAAGTTGTTGAGGATAAGAAAAGATTTGTAGCAATGTTGGAAGCAAGGAGAAGGGTAGCGAATCGACGCTTCATCCTCATCATTGATACCTAGTTGATAATACCAAAAAAAAAGAAATAAAGGCGGAAATATGTTGTGTATTTACCAAAGATGTAATAATTAAAGTATTAGTACAAGGGAGTATAAATAAAGATGTCATCAGTAATCAGTATTTCTTAAATCATCAATTCAAAATCAAAACCTAGATACAGTGCGTGGCACGCACCTTGATAGGTATACACACTTGCTCTTAGAGCCCCTGAACTCGCACAGACCTAGAAATCGTCCCGCCAATCCGTATCTTGTTTAGTGTAAAACTATCTACACAAGACTCTGCAACCTTGTCGGAGCGCATCCGCCCATTTGCTTCAAGGTTCTGGTAACCCCACAGGAACTGACTCAAAAGCTGATGGAACCACCCCACCATCCAACTGGTCGTCGGCTCACCGACGCACATCGCAGTAGACCTAGAAATCGCCTCGCTAATCCGTATCTTGTTAAGCGTAGGATTTTCTACATAAGACTCTGCAAGCTTGTCGGAGCGCCATCCGCCCATTTGCTTCAAGGTTCTGGTGACCCCACAGGAACTGACACACATACTGCACACGTGGCGGGCATGACGTCGAGAGAAAACGCCCACAGAATAGGAGAAGGAGATCGAGTCGATGCTGTGAATCGATTTCGTTCGATGACTCTGATGCTGGATTGCTGACAATGACCATACAATGACGCAGAAATGACGCTTGATGTCGTTTTGTGAAATGTCATTTATTGCAGGGCAAGGCGTCAGATTATGATGCAAGATGGCGGCCAAGCTTCCTATCCAGTTTATGTATAGACATCCTTGGTTTGTACTGAGTTCGATCATTCAGATACATTTGAGGTTGAGAGGTAGACATGTGTATGCGGCTTTTATTGACTTTAGGCGTGCCTCTGACACTGTGAAACACACTTTGTTGTGGCAGAAACTCTACCACTTGGGTGTTAGTACAAGATTCATTAGGACAGTAAGAGCGTTGTATGAGAATGCTAGTGTAAAAGTGAAAGTTGGTTGTGAATTTACACGAAAGTTTAATGTTGAATCGGGAGTTTTGCAGGGTGAATCGTTGAGTCCTTGTTTGTTCGCGTTGTTCCTTTCTGATATAGAAGTATATTTTCGCGAGGCTGGTTGTGTGGGATTGAATGTGGATAATGAATTGGATGTTTGCTTGCTGTTGTATGCGGATGATTTGGTGATTCTGGGTGATTATCCTGTTGATTTGGCAAGAAAATTATCGGTCCTTGAGAGTTATTGCTCGACGAATGGCTTGATTGTTAACACTGAAAAATCAAGAATAGTTTGCTTTGGTAGAGGTCATTCCGGATCGGCTAGCAGGTTGAAGTTTCTTCACAACAGAGAGCGAATATTGGTGGAGAATAAATATACTTACCTTGGAGTAACCTTTAGCTCTTCATCGGTTTTCCTGCAAGCGGCGAGAGAGACAGTGGCTAAGGCCAGGGTCACATCTGGGGCGACTTTATCATTGATGGCACGTGCTGGGTTCAATAGCTGGGAACCGCGAATTAAACTTTACAAGTCGACCATACTAAACTCTATGTCGCATTGCATGGCCGTGTATGGAGTAAGATATGCTGACCTTTTGGAGAGGGTCCAGGTCGGTTTTTTCAAGCGGTTGCTGGCCTTGGCTAAGAATACTCCTGATTATGCTGTAAGACTGGATGTGGGTGTCACGGCTCTCTCACTTGTGATACTCAAAACTTGCCTGAGTTGGATGGAAAAATTACTTTGCATGAACTGTAGTCGCTATCCGCTTATATGTTTCAAGCGTTTGATTCAAATAGATTCAAGAGAAACCGAATACAGTTGGGCCAGTCAAATGGGAGTGTTTTTTACGGACGCTGGGTTTGGGCGCCTCTGGCCGTGCTTGGATCTGCAGACTTTAGTCAGGTATAAAGGAGAAATTCTCGATCAATATGAACAACGATTGCGCAACATTGATCTGAACAGGTTCCAGTCCTCCACTTTTTCCTCCTTGTACACAGAGCTGGACCGGGTACTAATAAATTGTACTCGAGTACCGGGTATCGGGTACTTGTCATAATTGAAGAGAGAGTACAGAGTACCGAGTACTTTACTCATTGCACATCCTGTTGAGTACAGTACTCCGAGTACAAAAACACAAAAAAACAGTTCCCATTAGATATTTAACAGATTTACTACGGTTATGATCGATTTTGTGATGATTCTTCATCAATACAGGAACATTGTAGTATATTGTTACGAGCAGCGGTAAACACGCGATCTTTCTGGACTCTTCCACGGCCGCAGTGTACAAATGAGCGGAGCTCTGGAGATTTCTAGAGTAAACTGGATGGCGTTAAAATACATGGAGACTGCAATGCTCGATCGAGAAACATCTGTCCGTTTTGGCGGAGGCGCCGTTCCAGAACCCGGCTGAATTATACGGGTAATGTGTGTGATTATTCAGGAATGGTCTAGAAGCCGCATATGCCAGGCCACTATGGAATTTGCTGGAAGTAGAAAGAAAGTTCGGGAACACTATTCGGAGGCCTTATGAGGCATTAGCCGGCAGCTCAGGGCAGTATTGAATTGGAATGCGAAGAGACAGCGAGCGGATAAGCGAGCGATAATCACAGCGATATTCTAAGTACATAATTGTTGGCGTGTAGTTATTGTAGTACGCAGAAATAAACAGTGTGTGTTTTAAAACGATCCTCTATTATATCTCTCTCTCAATTATATTCGAACCCGTACGCGAAATATCGTAACAATATATTCTAATTTGTATTGAGGCAAACACAGAGGGTAAAATCGCGGAAAAAATTACTCATGCTCTCTTCAAAAACAAGTGTATTAAATGAAGAACATAGGACCTGTTGGATTTTCACCATATCAGACTTGAAAATAGTTGATTTTTTTTTTATATGTAACATCAGCTAGTCTGTTGGCATTCTGCCTTCATCACTTTTGCGCCCTTTAAAAAAAACGCACTCGCATATACATGGACAATGACAATTTCCGACTTAAGTAAAGTATTCAGAAAATTAATGTACTCGCACGGGAGACATGAGTACCGAGTACTCCTACCAAATATGTTACGGGTACGAGTACCGAGTACTTCATTGAAAATGTACTCGAGTACCGTGTACAGAGTACCCAAAATATACTTAGAGTACAGTGTACGAGTACTTGTACTCGAGTACTCCCCAGCTCTGCTTGTACAGATTTTTTAGCTTTGACATTGACAGCGGATCCTACCTGCAGTTGAGGTTGCCTATTGCCAAGTTGAAAATAGTAGCCCAACTGAAATAAGGCAGTGATCGCTACCTGAAATTCACGTGGAAGGGTTCATGTTACCGAATTATAACTGAGGAGCTTTGTACTATATGTAATTTGCACAGACACGAAACGTTGGAGCATATACTTTTCGAGTGTCCAATTTATAAGCCAATAAGATTTCATTACATGTATGACGTCAAAAATCTGAGAGATGTCTTGCATTTTATTGAGGTGAATAATACTTCTGTTATTGTTATAATTGTCAATTTTATTGTGGGAGCTCTCAGGCTGAGGGCGTTCAGCAGGAACGAGTACTGACTTATGTTAATTTATCTTACCCTGTTTGTTGTTTTTTCTTGTTCATGGTGTAATACTGAAGGAACAATAAATATAATGAACTGAATTGAATTGAATATGTATAGGCGCGCTGTCTGCAATAGTCTTGAAAATTTTTAGGACGGTGACTGTGTGATTTTTGCTGGGTTGATGAGGCGCTGCGGGGAAAAGGACGAGAATGGGACGCAGGGCTTTGAAATGCGCGAGAATAAAAAGGGAGATGATGTCCGCCGTTGAGCGCGACACATATGTGTTCACTTCCTTCCTGCATTAGTTTTTATAAGTCTTGATTGTTACGATTTTTCTCCATTACTTGTGTATACTCACGCTGATTGACCTATTCTGAACCTGTTGAGTCTGATGTCACTTTGAAGCATTTCATACTGTTATTTACACATGTTTTGATGCAATTTCCTTGCAGGTGCGTGATTTCTTATGCAAGGTATTTTTGAACACGCACGATAGTTTTTGTCTTGCCATCGTGCCCTGATTTTACACAAACTTAACTTGTCTGTTTGCATATTATGTCAATATTTTCATGACCATTTCATTAGTTTTGTAGGATTTGATTTTCATGTGTCCACTTGACTCTAATTTTTGAGCGTGCTGTTTTACTGTTCCATTTTTATGTGCAATTATCATGAGAACATTTTTGAAAATGTAGGTAATGTCATTAAATAATGTCCCTATGCTTTGTACAATAATGTCATTTGTCATGTCATTGATATACTTGATGTGTCATAATTTTCATGTCAAGTTTCCTGCCCTCCTTTTATTGTGACTCTTAGCAATTTTCCATGTCATTTGATAAATAATACTCACTGAGAATTTGCTGTGCTGCTTGTGTATGTAAGGCCTTTGGTGCGTTTATCATCATTTTCCTGAATACCGTGAAAGTCGTATTTCGTGTCAACACCCGCTTCCGCTCAACCTAACCTAACTGTTTCCAATGTTTCGTTCTTGCACATGTGACATTGGGTTCTACCATCCAAGCAGGTTGTACGGTAACTTTGTTGTGGTGTCATGTTAATTGATTTTGCTTTGTTTGTTCTGAGATGATTTGATGTTGCCTGTGAGGGAAGGGGCCGGAACTGTCATAGCGGATATGTTTGATTGGTTGCAACTCAGTCGCTCGCGACTCGCGTAACGAGGCACAAGTCAGCCTTAGTGGGTTGGGTTCTCTTATGGTGGCCTTGCATTGAGCATCAAATGCTACAGCTTTTTTTGCTGCTGAGCTTTCATTGGTCACATGTTGGTCATTGACAGCAATTTCAAGGGTCAGTTCCAACCAGAACTCTGCAGCAAAAAAAGCTGCAGCATTTGATGCTCAATGTAAGGCCAGCATCACAGGGTCCTCGAACACGGGATACGCACCTACGCAACACCCCCATTTTTTATTATTCTGTAGTTGTATTGTAGTGTTTTGTTTAGTATGTCCTGCCTTTTATTGTGTCTTCGGTTTTTGTATTTTGAGTGTCTGTGTGAGCTTACTAGTTTTACTTGATTTTGCTTGCCATCAATATCAGTGAGTTTATGTCATTCATTTTGTCACATATTTGAGAATCTTCTTTTTTGGGCTAAACTCAGGGGTTTGTTTGGCGAGTTTTTCCACTGAGTGTTCTTTTTCTGAATCCGTCACTCTCCCTTTTTCTCTGACTTGACAGTTTGACATATTTTGTTGTGTTGTTTTTCATTGTTTTTATTGTTTTTGTTCATTTTGTCCATTCTGTCAGTCACAGGTTAGGTGTTTCGCGAGAAGAACTATAAAAGACTGATTTCGCACTTATTCTGCTTTGAGTAAATGAAACTACCTGAGCAATGAGCGTGTTTCATTAAACTTACGGTGCGGGATCTCGCCGGTGAACTTGAGGAGCTCCTTGATAAGTGGCAGATAGCTTCTGTTTTTTTGTTGTCACAACTGTCAGCAATGTCGTCTCTAAAGAATTTACCTTCAGACGATCAAATGACGAACCTTCAGTATGGATGTCAAAAAAAGACTCCTCAATGTAAGTTGTTATTGTCACGGTGCCCCGGTTGTCTGGCACATCGGTGGAGATACAATACCGGTGTTAATAAAACGAACACAATAAGAATTAAGAGGCGTCGGCCACGCCTACGGCCTACGTGAAAATTCCACACGTCCCAAGACGAAACGTGCGGGTGGATACCAGAAGGAACATCGTGCACACGGACGACGGGTGAAATTTCAAACATTTACGTATTTTCTAGGAGAGCGGAGCGACGTGGCCGGCATCCTCCTCTGGTTCCTCTTCTCTCCATATACCCTTGCCCAGGCACCTTAATCCGGCACAAACTCGGCTCTCCGGTGTATTCCAAATTTAATTTGGCGCCTTACATAAAACAACACACGGTGCATTAGAAAGCACGGGATCAAAGAGTGCCTCGAGTCGGACGATGTTGTCTTTCCAATCCATCTGACGCGGCCGACAAACAAATCGAATTACGGTTCAGTCCCGGAATGGACAACTAAGGAGGCGAACATGCGAGAACGTGTGCCGCACGAAGAAGTGGGAGAGAGGAAGAGTTTCCAAAGTCAATAACTCTTCTCTCCAAAGGGAAAACAGCATGCTGACCAGCCCACCTACGGCGGGGGTGGCATGGCAGAAGCCTTTTCGTGCGCGGAGTGGTTGAGGTTGTGGTGGTGGCTTCATTCATATTTCACAATCGAAAGTTTTCCTCGACTTAATTGAGATTAATAGTGAGCCAAGCGATTAAAACAACTTACCTTTAGAAAGTTCGAGCCTAATCACATCAAATGTCCGATTCGGGGATAGGTGGAGAGTATGTTCATCACCTACTCTGTAGAATTGCTTAGTGATTTTTGTGGCTACGTTTTTTTTTTTATTCGTTTATTTAACGTCGGCCTATTTCCGCAACGAGGCCCAACACCGACGCCGGTGAATGCTTTCCTCCACTATACCGGAAATTTTGCCGAACCCCTGTGTGTTCCAACACAGGGTAGGGATTTTTAACGACCACCAACATCGCATGGGGTCGGCACCATCGTTCGTATTTTTACGTGCTATGCGACACACGGCGCGGCGCGTCTTGCATTTAGCAAGCATTCCAACTAAACCAAGGAGCTTGTTTTCGAGGCCGAAAATCCGTCCCCGGCGGAGATCGAACCCGCGACCTCTGGAGTGGTAGTCGAACGCGCTAACTAACCACACCACAAGCTCCTCTGTGGCTACGGTTAGTAAAACTCATTTTAGAATCTCAAGACTGAGTAGATACCACTTGCTCAAGGCCTTCGCCTTTCAGGTGAGTGGTATTTGAAGCCCGAATCGCCGGGCAAAAGGCTGAATTAGGATCAAGTCTAACCTTAGCCAAAGTGTTAATCAAGCATTGAGAAAGTAATTTCATGACCAATAAAAAAATTTTTTGCTTTTCACGTCTGTTTTCATTAGAGTGAGCTATGTAAAAAATGTGTTGCGTTGGTACGAATGATCTGATGCTAACGCGAGTGCTAGCGTCTTGGTGAATGCGCTATGTACGGGTGTTTTCAAATAGTGTTACAAAGTTCAGAAGCTGATTCCTCATCAATAATCAAGCCAGAAAATAATATCTGAAAATACTCCACGTTTCTTCTCGAGGAAAAACAGGAAACAGGCCGTCGAAGTTGAAGAACCGTCACTGAAACCCAAAATAAGTCGAAAATCAGCGAACTCTGGACCGATCGGCGATCGGAAAATCAATAACGCCAACAACGCCAATAACGCCAACGACAGCTAGCACCAGCAGCGGCGATATAAATTACAAAAATAAATTATTGGTTTTCTGATTGCAAATAACACTCTCGTAAGTTAGAATTCATCAATCAGATCAAATCTTTGTTTATGATGGAAACTCTAGTACTTAAAACACGATGGAAGCGGTAAGACCTACTAACAGCAAAAACGAGCGACACAACACATTCCTTCCCTCCTTCCATTCTCTGGGACGGCACTGGTAACCCCTCGGGTATAACTCCAAGGTCACATATTCATTCGTTACATGATTTCGTTACAAAGCACGAAGCAAATACACCCTTATCTGTGGTTCTGCTTTTAGTTCTCTGTGGTGCTCTGGGCGAGCGATAAGAAGTGTTTCACTTCAAAAAAACTCGAAATCGCCAAGTATTATGTTCAGTTCATGATGACAAGACGGACGGGTCCAGGCGAATCGACATGAAAGCACCGGTAATAATGCTACAAACGCACCTAAAATTCCTCCAGCCCTCATCTCTGTCTGCGAAAGCTACGCGCCGAACTCTATCTACCCATTCATATTTTAAATTTTCGGTCTCACACGCGAATTCAGCATAATTTCGGATTATTATTCCGACCGATGCAGAATTAATGATTCTGATTGCTTTGATCTTTTCCGTTCGACGCATTCATTTCCAATTTGCCCGTTGCCTCGGAAATCGATCCCGACGGAATCACATTACTGTTTCCAGTAACAGTGATCGCACACCACCAGCTCATTTGCTGAGGGCGGGAAAAACCCTTGCAGGGATGAAACGTACCGGCCACCATTTTTGCTACATCAATGGGCTTTTGATCTGTTATTATCAGTAAATAATGTTCCGAATAATATTCACTATGGGAGAGCGGTGTGCGGAATTATTGCTCACGACCAGTGTAATATTTGACGTGTTGATGACGCTTTGGCTATTTGCTAGAAAATTGCGTATTTGATTACTCATTGGTGGGACTACAGGGTGAACATTGGACAAGGATATGATATACCCTGAATAACTTCCGATTTCTAGCGATTTCAATTTTTTTCGGTCGACCTGGATTTTTAGGGGGAGAAATTCGGAACATATGTATAGCCCATACACTTTCTATTTTCAATAGAATGATTTTTTGGAGCAAAAATTAAATGACAAGCTGGAGCGCTGGGAGAATACGACCGATGGCCTCTGATAGTTCCGCTCCAAAACTTTGCACATGCCATCAGCCGTAGCCGTGGCCCTCCAGCTTGTCACTTTATTTTTGCTTTAAAAAGTCATTCTACTGAAAATAGAAAGTGTATGGAATATAGGTATTGTGATGAAATCCCCCTTCCCCTTATTAATTAGACGTGAAATAAGAATTGACCCTTATACGTTGTGTGTTTTGTGCCGTAGGTTTGTACCCCTTTTCACCTCATTCTAGTTCCCCAGGTTCTTTTTGAAGAGGACAATTGAATAAAACTTGGGAGTAAATCTTTGAATCCATACACCTTTATTTACCGATTGATCAATGATCGCTTATTTAACGCATTCAACCTTAATCACTCCCATTCAAATTGATTTTATTCATTACATACTTTCATATTGTGCTGACCCTAGCTAACAACAAGGAATTAGTTTATTTAATAGACCGAAGAAGTGTGACGTCACAACATGGCAACATGGCCGGCGGTTGACATTTTCTGGAGGCCAACGTCAAACGTGACATGACCGTGGGATGCACGGCACGTGGCATGCACTTGACGTTTCTCTGTTTGTGTTTGTCATGTGTTTGTCAAATTTTTGCGACGGTAAATAACGGAAATGGATATAACAAAAAAGATTCATATTTTGGGCTATAACAGGTGGAGGAAATCAAACTATATTGCTATAAACTAAAAACTGCTAACTATAAACTGCGATCCATTGCTCTTTGCCTCTGAGCATCTCATGAACGAGATTGTCGACGGCGATTCTCCTGCCCAGTTTTTCTTCGAGGTCTTCTCGCTGCTTTGATGGACCGTTACAATGAAAACGAGCGTGTTCCGCGTTGTCCTGACGCTAAGGCTTTTGAGGCTCCCCAGTATTTCTTTCATCCAACTTTGAACCAAGGCGTTCCACTGCCGTTGCCACTGCTCGACGAACTGCTCTCTGGCCTTGTTTCTGCTTTCTGGTTTGCTGGTGGGCACTCCTAGGCTTGTTTCCTCTAATCGCAAGCATCAGGGCGAAGGGTGGGATACCCGAGAGCACTCGTGCTGCATCATGCGGAACCGTTCTGTAGGCACTGGTGATTCTGATTGCAGCTTTGCGCAGCTCTCTGTTGGGCTATGTCTGGCCTTTTTGCAACCAAGTCCGCCTGTATGACGCCGGCTGTTTCTTAGGCTGGCAATTTCAGCAATGCTCACTGCCATTTTGCACTGACTTTTGTGACTTTTGTTGTGAACCTCCAGAAAATGTCATGCCAAACACAACCAAACATAGAAACGTCACGTTCATGTGACGTTGGCCTCCAGAAAATGTCAACCGCCGGCCATGTTGCCATGTTGTGACGTCATCACTTCTCCGGTCTATTCACATTTGGTTTTTGAAAATAAAATACATCCTAATTACTTGTGAAAACCCGCACAGAATCAATTCCACTCTCCCAATTAAATTCCCGTTTCCGCATTCTCTTGATTTAAAAAGATGTTGACGAGCTAAATTTCATAACGCCCTTGAGTTTCATTCCTTGCATAATTGATTTTTACCTCGTTTATTTTAATTTAACCGTTTCATCTCTCTAGCTCATTTTCATTTGAACGAAGAGAAATCGATTATTTAGCTGTACTTAGAGAGAGTTAGTATTATTATTACCTAATCCCTTGAGGATGGTCTTTGTGTTTCAAAAATTATAGTCATTATTTCAATTACCGATCAAATAATTCACGTAAACGTTCGATGTTATTTTTCGATCAATTTACGTCCAGCTGGTGATGTGTTTCAACTTACAGACTTGTCCTTCAGCTCTGTATCACTTTGTGTTACATAACTTCGCTCAGATGCGCAATTAGGTATGAGCTTTTGATTATTTAACCGAAAAAATTATATTACTTTTTGATGTCTTGTAGATTTTTCGAAGCAACACTGCTTTTTCATGGCATGTTGAAAGTGGTTCTCTTTCTAGGAACTCTACTTTGAATGCTCGTGAAACCCCTTGTCGTTGCGAAAGGGCTAAATCTCTTTCATTCATGGGGAGAAATTACTTGTTAGATATTCACCCAGGTATGTTGTATACAGGGTGATTCAAAAACGGCGCATTTCCTCCCGTGTACGTTGTGGGAGACGTTGACGGAGCACGAAAAAAAATAGTAGAAAAAAATTGGCTCATTTATCCTTCGAGCTATAAAGACGAGTATAAAGAGGAGAGGTTGTGAGCTCAGCTTCTTCAGTTTGCATGATTTTGAAGCAAAGTTTTGTTAGTTGCGGAGAATCACATGTCGTTAGTAGTTCCCGGATGAAAATTTTTCTTGCAATTGAGATTTGAGTCGTATTTTTGAATTTCAAAATTCGTCTTTCATCTCAAAGGTGCTGTGAAAATACATTTGGCAATTTACGTTTGGTATGGTCTGGCAGGTTCACGGAGTTTCCAGGGTGACAATACAATTATGCTATTGTAATGTATGTACCTCTTTGATCTGTAGGTGCCAGGTAGGTATTAATGCGATGCTGCTAGAGTGAACAGATTTGTTTTTGATTTTGTTAATAACTTTCAAATTCAAATTCAAATGATTTATTGTTTTTTGAGAAAAAATTGTTAATAACTTGCGAATCAAATCCGATCATTTTTCTAATTATTTTTTCCATGCTCCGTTAACGTCAACTATAACGTGCCTGAAAGGAAATCCGCATTTTTTTCACCCTGTATATGTTGCTGATGCTTTTCTCAAGCGAATAGAACCTATAATCACCTGTTGAGGGCTGGATCTATTTGTAGAAGGGTTATTGCGGCCTCCACCATTTGCCTTATGGCTTGAGGGAAGCTGAAAACAAGGTACCTGAAAGCTCACAGTTATTTGCACACTATTGACTTGGTTTGACATTACCTGTTCAAAATACACAGAGCCAACTCAATAAATAAAGTTTATAAACAAACATATTTCACTTTCACCCCCTTGGACATTTATCATTCGATTACATAAAAATTCCCTTGCGAGAAAAATATATTTGAAATCATCAGTCTTCTTACAACATCTTCAAAAATTTATTGATTCCTGGGGACACCAGAAAGTAGCAAATGAAAGGTTCTTTTACTTGGCGTGGCATGGCATGCATTGACAAGATTGACATGCTGTGGTAAAATGGTAGCGTGAAATGTAGCATAGTGTCGCATGACGTGACGTGGCATGGCTTGGCGTTCTGTGACATGGCGTGGCGTGGTGTGACATGGCATGGTGTAGCATGATATAGCTAGGGAAGACGTGGCGTGGCATAACATGGCATAGCGTGACGTGGCTTGGCACGGCGTGAAGTTGCAGTGGCATGGGGTGACATGGCTTAGTGTGACGTGGCATGATGTAGCGTGATGTGACATAGCTTGTTCAAATTTGGGGTTGCCAGGCGTCCGGATTTCGCCCGGACTGTTCGGTAATTCACTTGATTGTTCGTGTCCGGAATGAGAGGCCAACCGAACACCAATTTGTTCGGTAAATTTCAAAAATTCGGAATTTCAAAAATCTAGACGCCCTCTGGCGTCTGAAATGGCGAAGCTAGTTTGTGGGTTCTTACGTCATTTCTGTTCTGTCTCTTCTGTCAGATAACCATTGACAATCGCGCGAATTGTCAAAATACTCGTATAGGTGAGTTCAGTCAGCTTGTTTAGCCGCAAGATTTAATTTTAGTCGTAAGCGCTGCATCGCTTATTGGCTGTTCTGAGGAGGCTTGTTCATACGAGCCAATGAGCGTCGCTGCGCTTGCGACTAAAATTAAAACTTGCGGCTAAGTAAGCTGACTGAACGCACCTTAATTCAAGAAAATTAACTTTTGTTAAATAGCGATCAATAAATTACCCAAATACCACTAATTCAACCGTTATACAACGCACGATGACAATAAGTGACAGAAAAACTTACAATCATCCAGAGCCAGAGTCGAGTCCGCGTTCTGTGAAAAATACCATATTTTGAATTCGCAAAATGCAACAGGTCGTGCCTGGTTTGTGCTAAGTAATTGTTTGTTACTTACTCCCTGTGATTTTAGCAATGATATACAAGCGCTTGTGAACGACGTCTCTGCGGCTATAACGAAGCATGGGAAGAGTCCTACGAGTGGTTGACAAAAGGGGACTTAGAATTCTGAGGAATCGGGGATTTTATTTTCAAAAATTGAAAAAAAATAACATGACCTAAGTTCTCTTCTCAGTACTCTTTGATTTAGAAATATGAATAAAACTTCATTTATAGCCCAGTAAACAAAATATCTCTTTATTTTTTGTCACTCTTTGAGCCCTCAATATAAAATTGAGCGGTGAGTCCCTTGTTGGAAATCAACATCATTATTATATGAGTATCTGAAAAAATTGTCGCGTGCGGCGCATGATCATACTCTCCCTTTTCAGCATTATCATCACTATTATTACCTATTATTTTGTGTTCGGTAATCAGATTTGACACTCTTCAAGCATTTCTAATAACCAAGCTGGATTCCGGAACTGCAAATTCTGTAACAGTATGTATTCAAGTCGAAACTGCATTAAAGATTTCATGTGCAAAATTCAACTGCGAAATTAATCCTAATTTGGAGTGGACCATATAAGCCATTACGAATTGTTCTTCTTCTCACTGTGTACGTTCGTCATACAACTTTACGGTTGGCAATGCTTGTGTTAATATGTACATGGTGTTTGGTGTATAGGTATGAGTAGATTAAACACTGCCAGCCAGATCAAACACATTTGTGAATTTCTTGTAACGAGTTTGGCTATCCTATCATGGTCGTTATTAGAATCTGGCTGATGATTTGTCAAATTAAAAAAAGGCACCTTCTCTGGTAGCGCTAGGTGCGCCTTTTGCCGTGTTCACTTCAATTGGATGGCTCATCGGGAAACGATCGGAAATACCTACGCTTGCTCTTTCACATCACCAAATTCTACATAATCACGGAGTGATTCCAATTTTGGGATTTAACCCGAGGATAATCACCACCGCATCGGGATATTCTGACCCTGCGGCGACCTAATTCGATGGGACGCACGCCGGATTTTGATAACTCTCGCAGCAGAGCTCTCATTCATAAACTCCCGAAGATGTGTTTTGTACGTGATTCAGGAACGAGTTTTGCTCCGACACCCTCCAACCTCCAACATAGTAGATTAAATTGGTCCTGAAATGTAATCCCGGAAGATAACGAAAATCTTTATATCAACTTATACATTTATGGTGTTCATTTTCTAACTTCCCACCTCAGATTTCAGGCTCCAAATATTTTTTCATGAAAGAGCCGAAACAGGTCGATTTTATACTCAAGGGGACATATTTAGCCCCCTGATTTCATTTTGGTTATAGTCCAATGATCGATTCTCAAGTCATGCTTCTTTTATTTTCTGGCATGCTGAAAAAATCTTTCAGAAATACACTCTGAAGCCACCCGCATTTGGCGGGCCGAAAATAATCCGGAGGAAAATAATTCAAAGCCGTGAAATCGAGGTATGAGAATGTGAATATTCAGAGTCAAGGCATCATTAAAAGATGTCGCTAGTTATTTAATTCATTCGTGTAAATCCCGCAAAGCTCTACAACATAATTTATTTGCTCCTCATCGACAATTCACTAACCGTTTCTGCTCGACGTCCGATGAAATGGTGAATTGGTGCACATGAAGTAAAGCATCCGCACTTCGACCCAGCTAGTTGCTGCCGTACTCCTGCTGTGTTGACGCGCCGTGCTACCGCCCGCCGCCCGCCACCATCCGAATCACACGTGTTAGCACCGCCGGTCACATTCCAGAGCACTTCTCAGATTACCTGAGCTGTCTATACACCGTTCGCGATCGTTTTGGATGCAAAAAAATATTCCGAATTGCTGGGAATGGAGGATATCGCCGGAGATTGACCGTGGTACCTGGACCAATCCTCCTGGGCTGCCGTCCGCTCCCGACTTGTCGCGTCCGCTGCCGAGTGCTTCTGCGGGCCTGTTAGCGAAGAGTTTTAGTCCCCTTCGAGGAAGCTGAGTTAGAACCCGTTTATGTTGCGTGGCGACCCTCCTAGAGGCCGAAACGTCGAAGCCCCAATGATGAGCCCCAGCCCACTTGGAAAATGACGAGTTGATTCCCCGGCTGATGTGTCTCAAAGGCCCCCTGGAGCAAGTCGAGTTGGAACCCTTCGGAGACGTGTTTTGGTCCCCTTGGGGGCACGCTGAGTCGAGAACCCTCCAGGCTGAGTTTTGACCCTTCCAGAGACTGATGAGTTGCTTCCCCCGTTGAGTTGCAACCCGTCTCTGGGATGTCGTGTCAGAGCCCTTGGACGTTGAGTCTTGATCCGCCTTCAGGTGTCGAGTCAGAGCCCTCCGACGATGAGTTCCAGCCCTTTGCCAGGTCGATGTGCCAAGGCCCTTCCGGTGTTGAGTTTCGACCCTTCTCCAAGTCGTAGAGTTGGAACCCGTTGACGAAGTGTTTCGAACCCCCTCCAGGATGCTGAGTCGCGTTCCCTCGACGGTGAGTTCTAGCCCACCTCGAGGATGTCGAGCTAAAACCTTTAAATGATCCAGGCCCGATAGAAATGAGGTCTCTCGTTTTGGTATCTCGTGTGGCGGAGTGATGACCTCGACGAGCGGGAGGTTGGTCTTGGTGAGTTGGGATAGTTGCTTACGGTTAGGCTTTGTCGGAAAAATGTATGATGGAGCTCACGCGTGCGTTCTGAATCTGCCTGCACGTGCTGGTATCTGCGCTACTGTCTGCCGTCAGGTACAGCCACTTTCAAGCCTCGTCCTTTGTTGGATACCTTCATAGAAAGGTATTCGCGCTCTTGGGCCCTCTGGACTTGGCTTTGTGACTGCGGTACCAGAGCACCGGACCTAGTGGGTCAGATCTGGAAACTCGCGGGTGAGCTTCCTCTGCGTTTCTGAAGCTCCTAGTTATTCGGAAAATATAAATGAGAACTACGTGAAAAATCAAGTAATTGAAATAAAATAGAATCGCGTTGAGATCGGGGTTCGGACCCTGCCGTAGAGTCGTAATTGTTGATCGGATTGATGGACCCCCCCCCCCCTTCCTTGAAACTAATGATTCTGTTTTAGCGCCACGACAGTTCCGGATATTTCCATGTAGAGCTTGTTACGGAAATGAAAACGTTATTATTCGAAACTGATGAATTCAATACGGTGCCCAACGACGCCATCGTTCAAATAGGGACTTTGTAAAAATGAATTGTTATTAGGGCTCGATCAGGAATAGTGTAGACGGCGATTATTTCGCGTTAGGGCAAAGATTATTTCGACGCCTCTTTGCATCGGCTTTTCGGCGAACAGCCTGTATAGTCAATTCTCTGCGTTTTGTTTCTCCTGGCTGCGGCCTTCTCTCACAAACTGCTAAACAACAACGAACTAGCGCGTATACGGGGCGTGCTCAAACGTTCTCCAAATTAGATTTGTATCTTGACTAGAGTAATTGTTTCGCGCTCACCATCGGTTTGAAAGTTTTTGGGAGGGCGAAATTTGGTTCAACATTTCCGGTTATAAACACGCGCGACCGCGGGAATCTTTCTAAGCGTTGGGGGCGACTCACGGTGAAAAAAAGGAATAGGCCCCCACAAAGGCAGCCATATCCAATCCTTTCCAAACGGGCAAAAGAGACCATGGCCCAAAAAGAAGCAACAGCTTTTGAAAAGAATGCCACAATAAGGTGGGCTACCATACACACACCGGCCCACAAATCTTGGATAGCACTCGTGGTCGAAGTCACTTTTCTCTTTGCAGTGTCTAGAAGCCGGGCCTAACCCTAACATAACCTCTAACACTAACATAAATGTTGGATCTGATTTAACCACAAAAAGAACTTTGAACCGCGAAAACCAGTCAGAATTAAATGTCGGTCAAGGTGTAGAGTCAGGTGTTCGTCGGAGGGTTGGGGTGTTGGGACGTCTGAAATAATTAGGGGAAAGTTATCTCTTCGGTAATAGGTTAGATCTTTTAGATAATTAAGCCTGCGATGTGAAGGTAGGACTAGGTATAGGAGCGAGCCATTATTCAAACATTTTGAATTATACATAGAAGTCAATAGATTGATGTTATGTTGAAATTTTATACTGTGTCTTATTGTGTTCAAACTCGTAGTCAGACCTATCTCAACAATCTCGAGAGCTCTATAATCGAACAACAAGAAGAGAGGCACAACGGGATGTCGTCCTGATACTAGATGATCATCGGCCAAGCGGTTCCAAAAGTGGGAAAAGTGATTTAATTCAAATAAGTTGAATTAAATGCCAGTATAATGGGTTGCCTACCCATTCAGGGGTACAAGACGATAGCTGGGGTCGTTTCAACTCCCAGAAAAATAAACATCAATAGGATTGTGTGACTCCTGCTCTGATATTTTTGTGAGATACTGGTTTTTTGTTAATAATTCGGAGGAAACTTGGGAAAATCAAGTGAAGGTGAATCCATGCTTCTTTGTTGTCTATAATTTCATTATTCAATTTGAGACCGATTGAGAAACAAAAGGATATCTACCTATAACAACCGCAGGATGGCATTTATCGGATGGTGGAGGTGTAACATAAATAGTAGTATAAAAAAGTTCTCTTGTGTTTTTTGGAGCAGGATAATGAAAATTTATATATTTATACAAAAAAATAAAAAGTAGTATGTTATAGATACCTACTTATATACCGTGTGTTTTTCGAAAATGCACCAGGCCATAACTTTTTCCTGTAAATTCTATAGATCTGAAATTCATATACAAGAGTAATTCATTTGCAATTTTTTTTAGCTGATCATAAAGCTGCTCTCACCTCCGGAAGTAACCGGAAGTGACATCAACTTTTGATTTTTAAAGGTGACACCCTGTATGTTTTTAATTATTCCGATAGAAATCTTTTTTATTGACAAAGTGGCGGTTTTGAAAATTCTCTATGATGAAAAATGACGATTTTATAGCGGATTGAATATAATTAAATTATTAATAATAAAGGTGGCTGCGATCACAGCTAAAAATCTAATGTGAGAAGTTTGTTTATTGTCTATGTCGATTTCAACTGGCAACGCTTTTGGAGTAGCAATTTTTCGCAAAAATCTTTTCGTCTAGGATTAGCTGCTGTGACGGACGGATGGACAAAGCAAGGACATAGGCGCCTTTCCATATGTTAAAGTGTGCTAAAAAACTGACTACAAATAAATCAGCTACAGGACGCATATTTCTACAATAAACAAATAAATCAATAAATCAGCAATTGGTGGGAAAAAACTTCTCATCCCTCGAAGCTGCAGCCTTTTCAGAAAACTCGGGAATCGCTTAATATCGAACGACACTCGGTCCTTTATTTTCTTGTTAAGCTTTTATTTCAGGGCCTGAATCGCAGCTGAAGCGCGAGAGAGCATTAAATCAAACTCTGCTTCACGGCAAAAATAGTAAATTATTATCCAGTGCTTTAAAAGTACGGCGACACTATCTCTCGGAACTCGGTAGGTACCTACCATCTCCACCAGAGAATGACATTTCAAACTTATCGATTGTAGCATCCAATTTGGAACCTTTCAAGGATTTAATAACAGTCACAATCTGCTTCGGTTTGTTGAATGAGAAAGATGATGTATTTCCAATTGAAGTTTCGAAACGCCATAAATTTTATCCCACTTATTTAGGTAAGTGGACAAGGCATAATATACAGAGTGTTCCATAAATTGTTTGGAGCCTATTTTAGATATTGTCCATGGTACCAAGATTGTTTAAATTGAAACAGAAACACAAAATTGACAAGGAAAAAATGGAGATATGTACTCAGTTTGTTAAAATGTGATTGAAAGTTTACGTCACCTAAAAATTACACCAAGGGTGACCAAAAACATTTTTTTGTGGATTGTTTGATAGGTCTGTCTATCACACAAGTCTATATAATTTGTAAACATCTGGCAATAATGGGCTCATATCATATCAAATAGGTCGTTTTGCCGTTGATTTAAGGTGCACGCTGGAAAATAAATAAATAATTTGTGTGCATCCACTTTTCTACTTACTACATTTATAAAAGACAACAAACACGCCAAAATAAATATTGCGCGTCTTAGGGCCATATAGCGGTCACCTCGAATTTTTTATGAAACAAAGCTCTCCGACCACCACAACACCAGACGATCAGACCGAAACTGCACAGACACGTGCTTCGCTCCTATTGGGGGCTCATCAGTGCACAGGCATCCAGTCCAACCATCCGTTGCCTTGGCAGTCGGAGATCTTGGTAATATGCACTCAGGGGGACTCCTAACATGTGAGTCTCTCAAGCGGCGCCATCTATCAAAGGCATTTCGCAGATGCTATTTTTCAAAGGCATCAGGCAGGCGAGGGAATTGAACACAATTCCACGTGAAACCACACCATCGCCAGGAGCATCGATGCTAAAGTGTGCACAAATCTCAAAAAGCAATATATTATGAAAAACTGGTTGCTACTTATGTACTGAAGCCCGTTAGGTGGGCCAACATAGGCCTAATGCCTAGGCCACTTTCCCCTACCCTTTTGTCGCGGAACCTATTCCTTGTCCTGAATAACTTCTGATTTGAGTGCGCTTTCAAGCAATCATTTTTGATGTTTCTGTGTCTTGTTACCTGCCTAGCTATGAGCCATGAACAAATCTCATTACCTCTATGGCTCTCACAAATTCAAATACTACGACTTCTATGAATTAATTAAAAAGAACAGTTACTGTTACAGCGGCCATAAAACGGGTCACAATGGATCTCCGGCTCGGGGAGGATTTCTAATTTCGGCGCTAGAATACCCGTTCTTGGCTCGTCTCTTTTTCACGACGGTTTCCACTCGCTCATATCGGATCCGGAAGATTTAATAAAAATATTTCCAATTTGAGCCCAGTTGGCCCGAATAACTTTCTCTAATACGCATTATGAAGTTCCCGTCTTTGAAACTTCTTCTTTTCTTGGCGCGACGAGAATAAGGAGCTTGTTTGTTATTCCCGCGCTCATCCTTCGTTTTCAGACTCCTGCTGCAGGAATGAATCGTCAATCAAATTGCCGGGCGTCTATTCAAACGCCCTTTCTCATTTGCATTTCCAGTAATTGCAGTCGATGCAACATTGTTTTCGTACAATGCAGAGGCGATCGAAAAAAAAACGTTTTACGTGGGGCAATTCTTTGTCTGGAGATTGTGCCACGCGAATGTTGCATTAGACCTGCATCAACGAGCTTAATGGCGGCTCCAATAATTATACGCGATTTCTCCGTATGTTCCTCGAAATACTCGCGAAGAGAAAAACAATGCCAGAAGAGAAATAATTACCATCAAGATTATCCAGAATTCCGCCGGAAACTGACATTTTCGAATCCGACGATGGCGATGGGTTCTGTTCGGGTCGAGCGCTTTTTGACGGAAGTTAAAAAACTACCGCAGCAGTGGCGGCGTTCCGACAGGCGTCACTCAATTATTGTTTTCGCTGTGTATAGCCAACGACGCTGTTGTGTGCGGGGCTCCGCCGCAAAAACATAAATAATTCAATACGCATCTCGATGCTTTCGAAGCAGCCGCCTCCGTGCATGATGTGTCAAAAAAAAAAAGAATATAAAAATAAAGCGCCGCGTCTAGAGAAGGGGCCTTTTCATGGGGCCCCGTCCAGAGATGATCCCCTCATTGTTCAGCCGATAGTAATCCATCATAACCGAGCTTAAATGCATTCCGAAGCCGTTTCTGATCGTCGTCATCGAAAGGCGGAAATCTGGAAGCGCCCCAAGAAACACGGACATCTGATGGACAAATTGTGTTAGTTTGCCGGGCGAATGGTAACACAATTCCGAAACCCGCCCTGGAGGATATTTCGCCAGCCAGCCCCAACGTTGCTGATGGTGTGGTGGTCCCCCCTCCCCCTCCCTTCCATACCCTGTATCCTATATCGATCAACAGCAGTGGACCACCGGACCGGAATCGAAATTATTGTGACGCATCAGTAGAGGTCACGACGAAATTGATATCGAAACAAACAAATTGTATGTTGTCCGGGGTATTTTTTGAGCTTTTAGCGGTCTGCTAAGCACGATCAAGGGTTGAGAATGAGATTTCTCGAAACGGTATCCGCTTGAACTTATTGTCAATTTTAATTTAACAATGAAACCACAGGCGAAACTGCAAGTTTGTCTGTCAACCTAACCCCTCATGCTCCCAATATTGCTCCTTGTCTGCAGTTGGGAGCTTAATGCGTGATTCTGAATAAGAATAGTTTTCAGGTTTTTAGTTGCTTTGTTCAGAACCTGCCACGACTCGTTTTTAAAAAACTGGTCATTTTAGCGCTGTTGATTGTTCGGTTAAGCGGCGCTCTTTGAAATTCAAGGACTGATCGTGGCTAAATTCGAATAAGACGTTAGGTAGCCAACAATACTGTTACGAATGGCGAGCCTCGCCTGCATTCGAAAGCACACGTGGTCCTTCTAGACCGTTCGATCGCAGCGTTACGAGTTGCGAAGCTCTTTGCATTCGAGAGCATAAGCGTAGGATCTGCCATCTGCCCGCCAGAGTTCAAAATAACATTGGAGATATCAACGTGCGAATAGGAGACATTCGCCCTATATTGGCGGAGGCGCTGCTCCCAGAGCAGGTTGGTAATGCACGCGAAAGGTTTCGGGATTGTTCGAGAGTCGCCTCAAAGGCATATCGATGGGTCCTAATAAGACTAGCTTTATTCGCAGAGCCCGATGTGAAGTAACGTTTCTCGCAGAAGGTCTTTGTAACTAGCGCAATTCAAAATAGGTCGTTGTAACTGGCGCATCTCGAAATGAACGCAAGTGAATCACTTTTTCGTTTGACATTTCGGATCTTATTTCGACGGAAATCCACCAAATTTCTGAACTGGACGAGAAATGGTTAATGCACATTCAACGATTGGTGGTTTTTAGATGAATCGGGCATGCTTTTATCCACCAAAACACAATGAAGCAAGTGAATCACTTGCGTTCATTTCGAGATGCGCTTGTAACTGGCGCATCTCGAAATGAACGCAAGTGATTCACTTGCTTCATTGTGTTTTGGTGGATAAAAGCATGCCCGATTCATCTAAAAACCACCAATCGTTGAATGTGCATTAACCATTTCTCGTCCAGTTCAGAAATTTGGTGGATTTCCGTCGAAATAAGATCCGAAATGTCAAACGAAAAAGTGATTCACTTGCGTTCATTTCGAGATGCGCCAGTTACAACGACCTATTTTGAATTGCGCTAGTTACAAAGACCTTCTGCGAGAAACGTTACTTCACATCGGGCTCTGCGAATAAAGCTAGTCTTATTAGGACCCATCGATATGCCGCGATCAATGTGGAATTGCCGAAGAACTGGTGAAAGGTTCCAGAATAACAGTCGGAGGTATAAAAGGACTGATGGGATCGACTGATGGATCAATTTTAAATCCAAAGCGACAAAAGCGCCATTATAGGCGATCTACTCAAATGCGATGACCTACAGTCCAGTACAGTGAAACTTGAAATAAGGAAAATTCTACAAAAAATAAATTTTTCACGTCGAGGTGAAATTGATGTTTGGAAGCAAAAATGAGCGTTTCGAATACAAGAAGATGATCTGTTGGGCTTTTGACAATGTGACTGAACGTTTTAAGACCGTCAGTAACGTATGCCCTCGCGTATGCCACTTTGTTTAAGAAATAAACTTGTCTCGTTACTCTCATCTGTGAGGTAGCAAATGGGGGCTATATTGGGGCTCGCTGTTGACTTGAAGTTCAAAAGAAGAATCTACACACATCAAAAGAATCTAGGGGACAAGCAAATTCAGACGATTTCTAAAATCATCATAACTTTTGATTGCCGTCAGCGATCTCATGTCTGTTTTCAGTGTTTGATAGCCCAATCCTTCGTTCTCATGTCTTGATCACGTCGAATACAAACAATGTTTTATAAGGTTGCTACAGGGTGATCAATGGAACAGTGTAAAATTGCCGAAAGTTCAGTTCGAGCGCGATTTCCCAAAAATGAAAATTTCAGCTTCAGTAACGTTTTTGAATTTTGAAAATCGAAGGTAAATTGTCAAAGATATTGATCATTTTGTGCCGCCATGTTGAACTCCCAAGAAGTGATCCGATTCCATTGAAACTTGGATCACATTCATGTCTGGTTTCAGTAATTGGAATTTCAAGGTCAAATGTCTTTCTCGGTCACTTCCAAGCCACCATACTAAACTTTTACGTGAATGATTCGATTTTAGGGTGTTTCAAGTTTCATTCAAATTGAATCATTTATGTAGAAAGTTCAATATAGCGGCTCGAAAGTGATCGAAAGTGACATTTGACCTTGAAATTCCAATTACTTGAACCAGACATGAGTGTGTTCCAAGTTTTAATGAAATTGGACCACTTTCTTTTTTCTTGTAAATTCAAAACGGCGGCACAAAATGATCAATATTTTTGGCAATTCACCTTCGATTTTCAAAATTCAAAAACGTCACTAAAGCTGAAACACCGATCTTCATAACTGTGCTATCGGAATGCATTAAATATTTTTTTTGGGAAATCGCGCTCGTACTGAACTTTTGGCTATTTTACACTGTTCCATTGATCACCCTGTAGCAACCTTATGAAACACTGTACGTACTTGGCGTGATCAAGGCATGAAAACGAAAGATTGGACAATCGAACACTGAAAACCGATATGAAATCGCTTGCGGAAATCAAAAGTTATGATGATTTTAGAAATTGTCTGAATTTGCTTGTCCCCTAGATTCTTTTGATGTGTGTAAATGGTTACCAAAGGCGGATGGTGGATATTGCAGTAGTAAAGACAATACCCAACCAGACCAGGAGGTTGCAGGAGACTTGGGAAGGTTTTCAGTTAGTAATTCATATAGGTCACCGCCCTCTTTCGTGATAGAAAAAATTCATTTGTAGCAGGCCCGATTTGGCTGTTTTCTGAAGATTGAGAACAAAGAACTGTATCCTGACACTAATAAGTAAGAAGATTAGCAAAATTTCTATGTAAGAGGACTTCGTTGAGTGCGACCTGCTGATTCAAACCTGTTGGAGTGTAATTCAACTTCCCGTGGCTATACAACAATCTCATGAAGCCAATCGAAAATTTAGCAAAAACGATTTTGGCACACTGCTACAATCTTAGTCAAGTCACCCTGTAATGTTGAGGTCCACTAAAATGTTGAGGTTCACAAACCCGTGAGTTTGATTACTTGTAGAATACCCTAGAGCTAAAAGGAAAAAATTTTGACCTATTTTTTGGAGCATTTTGCGATTTCACTTTTTGACTCTCTTAGCACACCTACTTATTTAAAAAAACATTTTGCGTTTTTTGAAAATTTTCGATAGGAAACTGGTCTTTTCTGGATTAATTGAGGGGTATTAATCCAGAAATCCGCCTTAGGCGCTTGGGAGGTAAGAAGGGGGGCGTACGATCAATTCTGAGCTCTTTCTGAAAGTGACATAACTGAAAAACTGTCGTGGACGGGATATGATAACAATATTTTTCACAAAAATAGTCTTTACTTTTGTAAATTTAAGAAGGCTTTGGGGCTTCCCAAAAAAGCCGGGGCCCTGGGCTTCGGCTCCTCGGGTCCATGCCTGAAGACGGCACTGCTGGTCAGTCACAGTCAACGTTGAAATTCTCGTGAGCTCACATTGCAACCTTCACAGGATAACTGACGGATCCATTTTTTGATCAACTTCAACTTACCAGACCTTACTCACTGCCATTTACTCATCCAATTATTCATTGACATCCAAGGGGCACAATAAACTGTTGTTTCAGTGCAAGGGTTATCAAAGGGGTACGAACCCGAAGCCAAGAGAATAATGAATTCATTGATAAGCAATGAACACAACACTCAGCACTCAACACAAAAAGCACCTATACCTATAATGTCATTGCGGACAGAAACATTTCGGACAGTAACTACGTACTGAAACGGAGTAAGTATGAAAATAATTTGAAAAATTTTTTTTACTCACACATCGAACACTCATCTGCAACACTGCGCTTGAGAAAAGTCGAGGAAAAAGTGTAGTTTCTTGAATTGCGAAGATTATTGTTGTGTCCCACTTACGTGTTGGATAGACAGGACCTACCTACTCTTCCTCCTATATTTTTTGTATCAAAGGAAAGGCAGTGATAATGCGAGAATTTGGAAAAAGCTCGTCAGAAGGCAGGTAAATGGATAATTAAACTTTTTGCGCCGTTTTATAAGACCTCGAGAAACTCCACCACCCAGCTCGAGGCCGCACAGCCGTGAAATGTGGTGTTTAATTTCCACGTTTCCAGTTATTAAGCAATTTCGTTCCGATTTTATTCAGAACACGAGGTTCAAACCATTCCCAGTCATCTCTCGCCCCGATATAATTAATTAGTTTAATTATCGGTCTATTCTGGGATGTAGGTGTGGTCTGCGGTGGTGTGCGGTTTTGCTCTGGCAACTTCACGTGTTGAATAGCTCTAATTTGTCGCTACGGTGTAGAAAATATAAGTTTAGGAGGATAGATGCTGCCAACAAATTGTGTTTACTTATCTTTAATAATCCTGAGTATCTAGTCCTGCAGCACCCTGATACTTCTTAAGCCATAGTATGTCTGATGATCGTAGACAGACGCAAGTTTATTTTCCGGGATACTCATCTTCTAGGTTTTTCACAATTTTTCAATCAGATTCTGACCGTTTTCTCGAAGGAACACTCCTAGCAAAATATTGCTTACGTCCCTGCAGTCTCCAGAAAAGTGCTATAGGGGTCAAACCTCGGGTCAAGCAAATTTCAAATAAAAGTCACGAAAATAATAGGAGGAACAACCCCATACCGCTTCAGTCATCTCTGGAAAATAGTCAAAGCTAACTAAGAGAGGACCTGCTTCACTTGAACTTCAACCCCAACTTCAGCCATTTCTGAGACGCAACGTAACAACAACGACGTTCAAGTTACCTTTTCTGTCTTCTAAAACCATGTTGCCAACAAATGCGGCAGACGCATGCTACCTCGCGAGTCTGCCAGCCACAAAAAAGAGTGGGGATCAGTCAACACTTTGAACTGAGTACCCTTCACGAAAGGTCGAAACTTCTCAACGGCGAAGTTGACGTCAAGGCACTCACATTCAGTAACACTGTAGTTTCTCTCTGGTGGCTTTGAGATAATGTACGGCTGGCGAACGCTATCACCTTCTCTTCGTCCCCGTTGACGAACTCGACGACGGAGCTTCTCAAAAAATCTGGACTGACCAGGACTGGGACGACCACTGACGTTTTCTTAATACTGATGAAAGCTTGTTCTGCGTATCCAGGAAGGACGAAAAATGTATCTAAAGTAGGTTCACTTGTACCGTGATTCTAGTCGGCTGTGAGATTTTGTTTCAAAGTTTCCAAATGTGAAATATAGAAAATCCCCAAAACTTTGCAGTTGGCTGCTCTGGCCGGACCAGTTTTGAAACACATTTTTTGCGTATTTCCTTTGCAGATAGCCGGAACATTTTTGTGGGACGTGATGTCTGACGCTTTTTCCAATTTTATTGGAAAATGTGACAATTTTCCGACCTGTTTTTAATTTTTGCCAATGAACAAATAAATCAAGAGAGCCTTGACATTTGACAGTTGTGAAAAATATTCCTAACTTCTTGAAGCCGGTTCAACTTTCGATGCTTCAAATTGAAGCGTATACAATGCCCTTCGTCCAAAAAAGCGGCCCCATGCAATCATCAACCCTTTCGCCTCTTCCAGTCAAAAATACAAGCCAAACCCCAAAGAATTATGAGCGACACAAGGATCGCCGTGCAGTCTGTCATTGGCAAAAGAATTTACGTGTAAAACGTTTCAAAGAACCCAGCCGCTCGAAGTTGCGTATTAGACCGAAATTGATGTTAGTACCTTCAATTTGCAATTTGCTTTCGTTTTGGGGCTTTCCGGGACGAGTTTTTGTTGACCCTGAGTGGGCCGCCGTCAAGATGACTTAGATTTGCTGCCACCCCGTGCTTTTTTGGTGTCTACATGACGGTAACACAGCTCTGCGTCCCCCCCCTAGTCGCACTTCCACATATGACCAGGTCAGTTTTCCAAGATTTTATTATCAATTTGATAAGAAATATAACTACACTTCCAGAGAAGTCAGTTTCACACCAGGTGAAAAGGCGGCAAGCCTACAATGCTAATGTAGAAAATTTGCCCAGCCAACTAGAGTCACAGTACAAGTGAACCTACTATATCTATATTGACCGTGATGTTCGCTTCCTGGAGCCTGTTTTTCAACTTTCGTAAGCAAGTTAACAGCTTGTTGATAACATAATGATAAGGATGACATCGACGAGGTATGCAAAATATTTGGGTTTCAACTCTGAACCGAAGATAGTGTCCATCAATCTCTCTTAAGCTTGCGCTACGTTGACTACTTCAAAAGGTAAAATTTTAAAATGGAAAAGCCACGTTTCGGTAGTGCGAAAGCGCATTTTTCTTCGGAATCGGCATCTAACGGTATCTGCACAAAATGCAGTGCAAAGACCTACGGAAAACGAAAATCGCGCGGCGCGCAACAAGCTGAGGATCCGATCCACACTCGGCAGTGGGTATAGGCTGTCTGATTTCTACATGATTCTAGTGGGCTGTGTTCCTGGTCGCCATCGGCCGATCGCGGCCAGAATCGCAGCCCACTAGAATCATGTAGAAATCAGACAGCCTATAGCAGTCGCATTTTGTCACGGAGTTCAGCTTTCGACCATACCTAAGTAGAATATCAACTCGCCATTTCTCTTCTCCACGCCGACTTGCCGAAGGCAGATGACGTCTATGGACTGTGACTAAGCTCGATCACATTAGACTCATTATTTCCCAAAGTTCCCTGCTTGGGTGTTCCAACAACAAAAATAGGATTATAATATACCGTCTCTGTGAGTTGGGTTAAATAACGCCGGAGTCGTCGACAGATGACGACTGTTAGTAACTATGTTGTTCCCCAGTCAATTTTGAAAAATCCTAAATTGTTCAGATTTTTCTGTATTTAGTCTGGGTTTTATCAAAAGTTTGCACTTCTTTTCTGGGCTAACTCCCTAAGTCCTTTTTGTAGCTTCGCAACCAACCACAAAAGTGTTGATGAATGATGACCCATTTAACTTTTATTATACCTAAATAACTTGACAGCAACTTCAACTAGCAGAACGGATCAATTTATCCTCAGTACTCATGCAGTCAGTGAAACATTATGAGTGGATATTCCTAGTGCAGCGTCCGTTCAGGGGAGTCACGATTAAAAAGAGACCTTTCCAAGTGTGTAAGTCCGACTAACAATACGACTAAATGTGTGATAGTTGCGTGATTACTAATTTAAGAACGCGGAAAGATCTTGTTTAGGTCAGTTTTCACGTCCGGATCATAATCAGTTGAACACATTGTTGCAAATGTTGCAAATAATTTGCAACAATAGCACCTTGATCTGGGACTATTTGGAATCTTATTTGTTTAACGCACTCTGTTATTTGTCTAAAGTTATGGGGGAAATAACGCGAGAAGAAATTTAACAACCCTACATGAGTTTTTTGGAAAAGGAAAAACGGCAACATTCAAGACATTTCCGTTTCCAAGAATACAAAGAGAAATAATTTGTCTTTGTGCTGAAATAAACTGCAAACATGAGAAACAAAGATCTTACGAGTACAAGTGTTCAAAGTTTGTGCTCTTATAGGCTTTTAACTAGATTGTAACTGCATAATGATCAAAAAAATACGTATGAAAATTATTTCAGCGTAATCTTTAATGCTTTGTGATCATTTCTATTTGAACAGAATTTGATTCAAACATACAGGGAGAGCTATCGCAATCGGCGTTTTTCGGCTGACTCAGGTGGCATTAAGCCCTGAGTCTTGATAAAATGAAATAAAAATCCTGCTTCAAGAAAGTGACTGTGTTTACCTACCTTTCATGTCATTTAATCAGAATCAAGAAGAAATTCGAAATTAAATATGAAGATAGGGAAGGAACGGCCAACTTTCTTTCTGATGGTGGCAATTTCCCTGGCGATAGGGTGTAGGGAGGGGTGGTGGTGGGACTGGCGTGCGCTAATAAAGACAAGTTTTCAAGTTCTTTGTCAGAGTTAATTAGCACATTGTTTTATTAACGGGACTTTGGTGGCTTGGTTATGAAAGATTTAGGACATCTGCGATGCTGAAACTAGAACTGAAGCTAACGAGGGAAATCTAGCAGAGTTCAAAAAGTGGAATTGCTAATAAATAAATTACGCTCCTTGATTATGCCAGGGAGCCCAGGATTGCCAACTAGATACCCGCTGGTGCGCACTGCAGACCATCCACAGCCAGTAGTGGGTAGGTACGACTTCTAGGGGAAAGTGGAGCAGTCAGTTATGCTATTTTTTTTGTGTAGACCATTGTAAACTCGACGTAGAGAGCAAATCATTCACATTAACTCACAAAGTTGGGACAAAACTGAAAATAAAAAACTCAGTGGAAGCGTGCCAGTAAAATCTGGCCGTTCTTATTCGATCCCTCAACACTTGAAGTTTGGTCCGACGCTACCTATTGCTGAGTTCATCAAGTTGACATCGATCACAGTTTTGTGGAAGCCCAAGTTACAAAAAAGTCAATTCGAAATCATGGGAGGTGGAAGAAATGTTTACTGGCCCACATACATACCATAAGTATTAATTTAGGTAGGTAGTTGTTGGAATAACTGATTCAAGAGCCTAAGCCTTTAATAAATATATCACCACTTGTGACGTGAGTATCATTTTAAGCATTATTCTTCTACGATTCATCAGATTCCAAGTCATAATCGTAAGGAATGATCATCGTCAGTTGTTCAAAACAAATTAGGTATAACTTTTGTTTATACCCATTGAGCTCTCCAGCCATTAGGTATTAGTATTAGTACTGCTAAGTACTAATTTAAATAGGAATAAGTTTGTGATGTTATGTTATACGGATCTGTTTAGGTACATGTTTTATACTTTGTTAGTATTTTCTAAGTTGGGGTGGGGATAGCTGACGGTATCAATATCAATCGGTATCAATCAATCTGCATTCGCCAAAAGCATTTTATTTCACTTATAAGAGGATTTAGACGTAACGAAGGTAATACCAACCATAGTACCAACTTAATTATAACAAGCTGTTCATTGCATTTGATTTATGAAATTCCTTGTTCCTACCTAGCTACCTACACCTACCCATACTAATGGTGTAACTTGATATTCCGTTTCCGGTTGCTGCTGGTTTGGTCGTCAGACATTTCCTCTCTTGTAATTAGTCCAATTAAACGGAGATTTTAAATGAAAAGCTCCGGGATGAGCGGTTGTTTTCCGTTGTTTTATGTTGTTTCCGTTTGTTAAGGTTAACGACGAAACATCGGGATCAAGTGAGTGGGTAGGTAGGTATTGGAACTAATCACCATTAGAGTTGTATAAACAGCATCAGTGGCCCAACTAGCCCATTTGAACAAGCAGGTATTTGCAGAGTGCCAAAGGCGCTGCTGGCGATTTTTTTGTGGGGAAAATAGACGTAACGTATGGTCCGAAAGTTTCGGGGAATTGTTTATAAGCTTATAACTTTTTCTGAATAGTCTTTATTTTTTTCACTTGATCTTGCAAAAATTAACATCATATTAACAAAAACAAATTCATTTTCAACATATTGATGATGGACCATTATCTTCGATGGATCTCAATTTTCTTTTGCCATGTTTCGGAATTCTCTGGACAACAGCAGGAGCAAAATATTTGAATAATGGCTCGATCCTGGTGTTTTGTCCCGGCGCTTTTATGTCTAAAGCTTTTTTGACGCGACGCTATTATTTCCTGTGCTATTTTGTCGCGGCGCTATTACGTCCAGCGCTTTTTCGACGCGACGCTATTTTGTCCGGCGCTTTTTTGCCACGGCGCTAATATTGGAACGCTGTTTTGACCAGCGCTATTCCGTATCAGAGCCAACCGTAAAAAGAACTTTGAACCGCGAAAACCAGTAAGCATTAAATGTTGGCCAAGGTGTAGAATCAAGTGTTTGTCGGAGGGTTGGGGTGTTGGGACTGAAATAATTAGGGGGACTCATCTCTTCGGCAATAGCTTAGACTTTTTAGATATTTCAGCCTACAGTGAAGGTAGGACTCTATGGTAGGACTGAGTAGTATGCAGAGAAGTGACTTCGATCACGAATGCATTCTAGGATTTGTGGGCCGGTGTGTGCGGTGGCCCCTAATGCTCTTTTTGGGCTATGGTAACGCTCAGAAAGATTCCCGTGATCGAGAGTACCTATAACCGGAAATATTGAATCGAATTTCGCCCTTCCAAAAACTTTCAAACCGATGGTATGCGCGAAACAATCACTCAAGTCAAGGGACAAATTTAAATGTGTAGAACGTTTCGAGCACGCCCTGTATACGCGCTAGTTCGTTGTTGTTTACGAGTTCATGAGAGAATGCCGCAGAAACAGAAAGCCTAGATAATTGACTATACAGGGTGTTCGCCGAATAGCCGATGCGGAGAGCCGCCGAAATAATCCTTACCCTAACAAGAAATAATCGCCGTCTACACTATACCTGGTCGAGCCCTAATAACAATTCATTTCACAAAGTCCGAATCTAAACGGTGGCGTCGTTGGGTACCGGATTGAACTCATCAGTTTCAAACAAGAACGTTTTCATTCCAGGAGCAAACTTATACATTCTCAATAACTTCAGTCGACGGCTCCTCATAGGATAATTATTATGCTTTTGTAATTTGAAGTCCAACCATCATGGAAATATTATTCATTGCTGTGGCACTAAGACAGAGTTATTAACATTTGCTTAGGTTTTTGAGGAGTCGCTAAGCAGATTTTTCCTAGCAACGCCTATAAAATCCAAGCAAATGCTTATGCTTATTTTTTATTATTACTACCCAGTGGCTATACCGATGGCAGACAGTAGCGCAGATCTCAGCACATGCAGGCAGATTCATAACGCGTAAGCCCCATAATACATTATCCACGACAAAGCTCAATCACAAGTACTAACCCCAACTCACCAAGACTAACCCTCCGCTCGCCGAGGTCATCACTCCGTTACAAAAGATACCGAACCGAGTGAACTCGCTTCTTTCAGGCCTGGATCATCTAGGAATTTCAACCCTACATCCTCGAGGTGGGTCAGAACTCTCCGTCGAAGGATCGCAACTCAGCATTTTGGAGGGGGATCGAAGCACATCATCGACGGATCTCAACTCTACTACTTGAAGATAGATCGAAACTCAACACCGGAAAGGCCTCAGCACAACTACCTGGAGATGGATTGGAACTCGTCATCGAAGGGTTTCGACTCGACTCCCGGAGGCGGATCAAGACTCAACATCCAAGGGCTTTGACACTACTTCCTAGAGGTGAGTTGGAACTCGAAGGGTAGCAACTCAATAACATCTAGGCGAGTCAAAACTCATCCTGGAAGGATCTCAGCTCAACGTCTCCAAGGAAATTGAAACGCATCTCCGAAGGATTCCAACTCGACATTCTCCAGGTGGGCTAAGACGCATCAGCCGGGATTTCGATTCAGCATCGTCCAAGTGGGTTGAGACTCATTATCGAAAGGCTTCAACTCTACGGCCGCTAGATGGGTGGCGACGCAGCATCATCGGGTCTTGACTCAGCTTCCTCGAAGTAGATCGAAATCCTTCCCTAGCAGATCCGCAGAAGTACTTGGCAATGGACGTGACAAAGTCGGGAGTAGACGGCAGTCCAGGCAGATTGGTCCAGGTACAACAGTCAATCTCCATCGATACTCCTCCATCTCAAGCTATTCGGAATCAATTTTATCGCATCGAAAACAATCGCGAACGACGTATTCGCCCCGTGCGAAGTACAGAGTGGGGGTAACGAAACCGATCACAGCGCTTTATGTGGACAAAAAGAGCAACATTGATGGCTCGGCGCTGCATGATTGGGCTGTCAGTCTTCTGATGTTTGATGTCATTGATGTCAATTTGACCGTGGAAATAATTGAAATAATTGACAACCATGGGTCACAACAGATGCCACGTGGTTGACTGACAATTTGTCAATGACCAAGTCTATGTTGACAAAGCACTTAACCACAAAATAATGACAGTCCAGGCCAGCGATCTGCCATTTATGACAGTTCAGCCATCTGTAATTTATGACATGAGTGACGTTTTGCGCCTACAAAGTTGCGTACACTAGGTGACGCTGGCGTCGTGCACGGAGCCAATATATCCTATACACTTTCTATTTTCAGTAGAATGACTTCTTAAAGCAAAAATAAAGTGACAAGCTGGGGAGCTACGACCACGGCTGATGACATCTTCAAAGTTTGGGAGCGAAACTATCAGCGGCCATCGGCCGTATTCTCCCAGCGCTCCAGCTTGTCACTTTATTTTTGCTCCAAAAAGTCATTCTACTGAAAATAGAAAGTGTATGGGATATAGTCGTGAAACACCCAATAGGTAACTCGAGCTGCACGCTGGAGCGCTACCACAGGGGATCAGGTGGCACATCGAGTCGATGCAGCAGGGCGGCGGATCAAAACTCCTCATTTGCGGGTGTTTTTTAATTCTACCGCACATCGTTTTCACCATACTATCGGACGTCGTGCAAGGAAGATTTTTGCATGTCGAGGTAAAGCAAGTGAATCGTGCTGTAGAACTTTGCTCGGTTCACACGTATGAATTGAATAACTAGCGACATCTTTTAATGATGCCTTAACTTTGAATATTCACATATAACACGATTTTACGGCTTCGATTTATTTTCCTCCGGATTATTTTCGACCCGCCAAATGCGGGGGGCTTCAACTATAGAAACAAAAAATTATCAGGTGATCCTATTTCCTGTCTGTTCTTTTTGATATAGTATTTCTCTGGCTTCATGGGAATAACAGACAGTTTTTTTGTATATTTTTTTCAACAAAAAATATTATTTATCCAAATAATGAAATGTACAAAATTGATTGCAATTAATTGGTGTCGCATGGCACTCTCGAATTACGTCAGATCCCGATGCTTGCCTGGGTGAGGATGCGGTCCATCAGATAAAGCAGTCAACTCAAGTTCACAGTTGTTAATGTGATACTTGCTTGATTGAAACGACGAGTAATTGCTGGTGGATGGATGGTAAACTTGACAGCGGCACCAGAACATTACTGCTCGTCAGTCTCGAAATGTGCCGAAATGCTTTGAAGTAATTTCTCGCCCGGGTCTAAATCTGATAATGCCACAAGTGTATTTCCATAATTATTATGTCGCGTCTCCCTCTCGGGATTGTTCCATATAAATTGACGGCGACGAAGATGTGGAGGAGCATCTTTGCACGTCCAATAGGTGGCAGCTGCTGCTAGGAAACGCAAGTGTTCCTTATTGCAGACGACATTTTACGGGCTTGTCAAGATGGCTTCTCTCTTTCATTCTCCGGATAGCTGGCTGGCACGGGAAACATCTGCATATCATTCAACTTAACGCGAATTTCACCAAGAATCCAAGTCTTTTGTCCAATTCGATTCGTTTGTTTCTAGCGGTTTAATAAATTCCAATTATCCTATGTGCGCAACCATCCAAGCACCTGTAATAGGAACACAGGACATTATCGTACTTTCAATGAAGGAGCCGAGTCTGCTTGTTAATCCAGAACTGGGAACAACACGGCACAATGTTCAAACAAGAGCACATCCATACATAACCAGCCAGCCAGCAGCACAGGGGCTTTCGGAATGAGGTTGTTTAGTATTGTGAAGTTTCGATCCACAAAGGTCGTAAATTCTCACCGGTTCGGGTAGGTAGACAAAATGTGTGTCAAAATTCTTCGGGTAATTCAATGGAGCCGCACACCAATGTTCGCAGCAAAGTGAAGTTCTAAACTATCGGAACGCGCCGCCGACTTGCCCGAGCTGTAATTTATTCGATCCATGCACGATATTTCATGTGAACGACGGCATTGTCTAAGCAACATGTCCAATTATCGACATTTCTGTCTGCCGTCAACATCTTCAATGCACCCCAGAGCAACACGACATACCTAGCAGCTTACAAAACTAAGTATAGTACGGAATCAAAACGAAATGATTTTTTTTTGTCGACAATGATGGAAGGGGAATGGGCGGTTTGACCATGTCATCATTTCTTTGCCGCAACCAATCACATAATCTCGGAAAAATCGTCGTCATGTCTGTCGCCGGACTTCTCATTGTAGCATTCTTTCCTTCAAAATATTTGAAGCCTTTTTGCCAAGTGCAGATGTATCTAATGTTGCTGCCAAAATTTCTGTATTATCATGGACACTCGAAGATTTTAAAATACCTTAGGCTAAGGTCATTGTAGTAGAGTATAAATAAACTAAACTAAACTAATTATTTTGATTGTATCAAATCATCAAATCAAATTAATTATTTTCAAGAATATTTCTTCCAATTGTGGCATCTGCGATCAAATGGCATCAACTTTTTTTTCTAGATCGTGCATGAATTTTCCACCAGAGTTCTTACCCCTGTGATAAGTTACATCAAAATCGGTCAAATATTTCCAAAAATATAAATTGAATACAAAACCGAAATACAAAATTCGCCTTTCATTTTCAAAAAATAAAAAGCTGGAGAACGAAACGCCCTTTTGGGCTGATTTTTGTTTGAAATACTTTTCCTATGTTTCCTAATTATAGATAGATAGATAGATAGATAGATAGATAGATAGATAGATGGTTTATTGTAAGAGATCAACTGATTTTTACAAGAGGGAGGAAACTTAAACTGATGAAAATTTCGCCTGATATGTTTCTTAATTATGATCTCGCACATATGTACACAAATTTTTATTACTTCTGACACCCAGCCGTCGGCCGTCGTTGCCGAAAATTTTCAAGAAATGAAAATTCAATAATTCCATCATCTCAAAGGTGCAGCATTTCTATCATTTGTTCTTGTATAGAGCTATATCCTCAACTATGTAACTCGAAAATGTATACCGAAAAAGCACCTTTACAACTTGCTGCCCCAGAATTATTACAAACATATGAAACACTGCAAAGTCAAGAGTGAATCATTTTGAATTTGGTGCTGTATGTCGAGTTCAATCGACGTCATGTTGACGCTTGACGTCAGTGTACTTCAAGAAATTTACACCTGTTCACGCGTTGCTGAAACTACCAATCAGGATCAATGACCACAAAATGCGCGCGCAACCAAGGTAAAACTGAAAGGGTCTATTCGCCTCCATTCAGGCGTGGTACTTCTGGATATCTGCAATTTTCAAGTCCATATGTAACGACCCACAAAACAATTGTACCACCAAGCAAACGCTCCAACTTGCAAACGCGCCACCACAAAATGACCCTCCAATTCAGCAGCAGCGGCACACGGCGCAGACATCCCAAAATGCATACATGCGACCCTACAAATTCTCACAGAGTGAAGTGCCACAAACATTGTGACCCACCACACAAATATCCACCGTAAATAATTCCCACCATAATCGGATCCGACCCTACGAACTCCTACCGTACAAATTTCTACCTCAAAAATACCCACTCTCAGCCTAGTCAATACAAAGCTGGCTCTGATCTGAGCTAGGCTGAGAGTGGGTGTACGGTAGGAATTTGTAGGGTCGGATCCAATTATGGTGGGAACTATTTACGGTGGGTATTTGTATGGTGGATATTTGTATGGTAGGAATTTATAGGGTCGGATCCAATTATGGGTGGGAGGCATTTACGGTGGGTATTTGTGGTGGGTCACGAGTTCGTGGCACTTTGCGCTGTGGGGATTTGTAGGGTCGCATGTATGCATATTGGGATGTCTCCGATGTGTGCGCTGGCGCTGAATTTGAGGATAATTTTGTGGTGGCATGTTTGCAAGTTGGAACGTTTGCTTTGTGGTACGAATGCTCTGTAGAAATTTGCGCTTTGACAGGCACGGACTTGTGGCACTTTGCACGATGGTCTTTTGCTCTTTGGCATGTTTGAGATGTGGCATGAATCCTCCTTGGGCTGTTTTGTGGCCTCTTAAATTTTTGAGTTTGGAAGTCATGGATATCGGGTGCACAGTGCACAAGTTCTTAAACATGCAAGAAAGTGGATGAAGGAATTGCAAAGAAAAAATTTTGGAGGATGATCAAATTGGTGTCAGAAGTGCGAGTGTGAGGTTCAAGTTGAAAAGTTGACAGCCGAAAAAGTTGACGATGTAATCAAGAGTGAACTCAAACGTGACATAGGCCCGTATTCATAGTCAGATCTCAAGTATAAGATGATCTCAAGGTCATGTCTATTTAGACACAGGCTTGAGCTAAGATGATTTTATATGTGTAGTATGGCTAGTTTATGCACATCTAACATCTAACATGTAACATTTATGATTTAAAATTTATCAAGTTAAAAGTAAGGTTAAACCATTTAAATCCATTATGTCAGTTTATGCACCATCTAAGATTTAATATTTAGAATGTAACATCTAACATGTAAAACTTATGACGTTGAAAGATGGCCATCTTTTATCTTTATTAAATCTTACATGTAAAATGGCATATTTAGCAAGCGTGAACACAGGGAGCATCGTCATTTCGACGATTGAGCGCTTCTAATATGAAGGATGTTGATCAGTTCGCCTCGAGGGATAAACCACCTTGGAAATCTGGTGTACACTTCCATGGAAATCATTGGAAATCATTTGGAAACCGTTGGAAATCATTTGGAAATCATTGGAAATCTTTGGAAATCAGTGGCAATCATTTGAAAAATCATTGGAAATCGGTGTATAAAAATTCCGTCAGTGGTTTACCCTTTGGTTCGCGTACTATCATTAAATATTGCATAAACTGCAGTTCAGTGTTTTAAATGTTGAATTTTAAATCATAAATGTTACATGTTACATGTTAGATGTGCATAAACTAGCCAGTAATCATCTTTTAAATATTGTTTTTCATAATCAAATACAACTACATCTTCTAATGGTTGTGTTTGGTGAATATTGGCTCATAAAGATTGAATAAGGTCGTCTTAAGAAGTAAAATCTGACTATGAATACGGGCCCTAAGCATAACAGTTCTTACTGAAAATAGCCACAACTCTAAAATAAAACAAGCAAAAATGATGGCTACTTTCCATAATACCCGATTTACAATGGACGTTGGCGTGACAACACATAAGAGACCCTTACGGAAAGTAGTCACAATTTCAAATTTGAATCAGTAGATCATACATTTTTAGCTTGATTTAGTATAAAAGGGTAAACCAAGCACTTTAGTGATGTAGTGTCAACATTAGTCCGGACGTTAGTTGGAAATACCTTCCTTTTTTATATCAAGCATTAGGTGCTTTTCTTTTACCACAAAACTCACTGATCTGATCTAAGTTAGAGGGAGAGAAAGAGCGAGAAATCACATGCGTGAAAGTGAGATACCACTAACAACTTAGGTCAGAATACTTAGTTCAGGTTGTGAAAGAAAAGCATCTATTGTCACTCTGCATGTCTGTTGCTGAGACCACCCTCGACGAATCTGGATGTGGAGACATCGGCTCAAATCGTGCAGACACTTTATACAGGGTGAAGTAGAAAAAAAATCGTTTCAAATCGTGAATCGTGAACCATAATCGATGGACGTAGTGAATAACCATGTTGACGACTGATTTCATGCTCATGAAGTTGCTGTAAACAGTTTTCAAATGTTTTGAGGAGTTTCCAAAATACACTGGAAGTGAAAATTAAAAAAAATTCTTTGAATAAATCAGTTGTTTTTGGAGATATCGAGCTGCACTTAATATTTTGACAATTATATTCAACATTAAACGCGAAGTGAGGACTTGTCAAAGCCTGCTAGATTCAATGTTAGGATTTTCAACTTTTTTCTATCGTGAGCGCCACCTTCAAACTGCCCTTTGTGGAATCGTTGAAAAAACAACAGGTTACCACTCAATCGAAAACACTCGATTGTTTTATTATATTCGTGTTATTATCGTCGTTAGGTATCTTTTTTCGCAACGAAGATGAAAACCTAGTGTTTGAAATATTCTATGTACTTGCTTAATTTCAAATAACCCACTCTCCGAACAGCTGGAGCTCAAGCGACAAGCGATGAGCCATCATGGAAGTGCCAGGCCGTCAAAATCTTATGCCCTGGACGGACGACGAGGCGGGCGAGTCGTCGGATTTTCGTCTGACGGCAAGTTTAATTAAAGGTTTTTTTAGCAGAAAAAGACAAGCTCGCGCGCTTATAAACATCATCCGTACTATAGCAAAACTGCAAACTTCATGAAATACCAGCGCTTAACGGAATTAAACGAAACTTCATAAAGCTAATGGCTGGGAGATGGGAAAGACAAAGATAGAGAGCACGATGAGGCGACAGATATCCAGAGAGGGTCCCGAATCCCGACGAGAGACACAGTTTTGTTCGAGGGGATGAGTTTTGGTTATATAGGAGGCAAAAGCAAAACGGCGGGGCCTTCACCATTTCAATTCTTCATAAGCGGATCATTGTCCCGAATATTTCAGAAGCCTCCGCAGGGGACGGTTATCGGGGCGGTGCGGTCTCTTATTTTAATTTGCGAACTGCGGGAGGAGAGATTAAATAGGATTAACACATTTCTCATCACGTAGATTGGACTTGACAACGGCGCGCGGGGCTTATGTATTTTCCGTTGGGGTAGTTATGGTGGAGTGAGAACTCGTGGAAATTATACGGCCTCGCTTATTTCGTCGACAAATTATCGAGAATAATAATATCGGCATTAGGTTACAATTTTGTTCATGTCCTTTGCTTCAATTCTCAGAGCATGAGGAGAACGTGCCTTACCTATGGGGCTCTATCAGGGTCTACGCACTCCCCGTAAAACTGCCGTGGCAACGTTATCGAGAGGTTGGAGCCTGGGGTTGAGCCCCCTGCCTGCCTCCCAGGTGGCGCCAGCGTCACTCTTCCCGCCCCTGATTGGTGATCTTTCTCGGCTCGACCGATTCATATCTCAAGTCCCGAGACCCCCCGATTCGGCCCTCCAAAATCGGAATTTGCAGCGGGGTAGGGCAGGGCTTCGCGCAGATCCCTGGCTGTGGGATTGCCTAAGCAACGAATTATAAACAAATTTTTCGTTTGCCTCATTTTCTAGCGTTCTCCTTTTGAACAAAAATATTAGTTATTATAGCAAGTTTAGTGTCCATGCAAAATATTCTGTGGATTAGTGTTGGATATTGATGGTGTGGCAGTATTCGAAGTAGTTTTTGTGCAACGTTTTATTCAACAAGCTCTGGATTTCCTGAGGACCCCTCGCCCAGTGCGCACATCCCCCATCAACCCCTCAAGTCAAGCTAGGACATCCGGAGCCGGTTTTAAACTCAGCTGCTTCCAGTTCCCATCACCTGCGCATCTTCGACCCTGCTTGTGAAAATTGGAGTTCATCTCAAAAGTGTTTGTCTCCGCCTGGACAATTTAGTGAACCTCATTGTTGCGTCCGTTACAGAATAGTTTTATTTGTATACATTTTCTTAATAAATGTTCGATTTTTACGTATATCTGGTCTTTCAACCGTCCACAAAACGGGAAAAAAGTGTTGTAGAAGCATTTTTGCTCTACTTCGTTTGTGCAAGGAGTTGCTAGGGGAGTTTCCTTAGCAACTCCTAGCACAAACGGAGCAAGAGCAAAATGCTCACATCAACAATAATTGGAAATCTTCAATTTCAAACGGAAAATCTAGCAGGCACTTCTCTGATTAGTACCCTGCCCTTACGCTAGGGGCGCTGAACACGGGACAAATTCTGAAGCCAAGTTGCCGATCTAAGTAAGCGCAGCGTTTTGACATTCCTTGTCTATGGGCTCTATTTTTGAAACCGGAGAGTAAATCCTTGTGTGATGTTAGGTTACCTAGGTAACAGCCAATCACCCCTGGTTGCCTGGCCACCTTACATGTGAAGATATAACATAATACAGGTTTCCTCAAAAGAGAGATGGAGAATCCGCGATTCCGCGCAGCTGTTTTCGGCACGTTATGGGCACAGTGTGCCATGAGTGATCGCGCCATTTGTATTTACATTGCTCCGCCGTGTTGAAAGTGCGTTTTATTTTTTGAATTCTAAAGCCAACCATGCTGGGAAAATCGCTAAAAATATAACGAACTTCTCAATGAATATTGCAAATGAATATTCCGCAGAGAAGAATTTGCCAGAGAGGCATTTGATGCGCGTATACAACTATTTTTGTAATGTATATATCAACGATATATGGACGTGCCCAGAAAGCACAGGTTAGTGCGTGTTCCAAGTCCCAGTTTTAATATTTTTAATGGTGTAGGTATTATGGCCATCACTGTATAACTTGTGGACTTGCATAGTGGCACACAACATTTATTTACCATAACTACTTGTAAGAACTGTATAAATACCAATAATAACACCATCAAATGATCAAAACACACGTTCGGCTTACGGAATCGGGGCATGACTGCGACGATTTAGGGTCTGGCCACACATACGCTCCACTCACACCACACTCACACCACGCTCACGCTCCGCTCCAAATTCAAAAGTGCTATTTTACATAGGATTTGGCTAATGTGTTCACACATGCGCTCACGCCACACTCACGCTCCACTCCAAGGACGCTCAATTTTTGGGTGGCCACACATGCGCTCCAACGAAATCCACCCGCGCTCAAAATACGGCATGGAAAGTTCACGCTCTCTCTTAAATAGCCATAGCTCGAAGGCCGTAAGCGATACGGCAGTGATTTTTTCACTGTTGCTCAAGTAAAACCCGCCTATAATTTCTGTATCAATTTTTTCCTATTCACTCATGTAGTTTCTGAAATACATATCATCAAACATGAAGATCGCACCACGAAAGTTTTTCGGCATAAAGAGCACCGCGCTCAAACCGCTGGAGCGCCGCGGTCAAAATCCGCACGCTTTGACATGAATTCCGATAGCTCGAAGACCGTGGGCGATACAGCAGTGATTTTTTTACTGGTGCATGAGCCAAACCCGCCGATTCGTTCTGTATCAATCGTTTTCCATTTACTTATGTAGTTTCTGGGATATATCAACATACATGAAGGTCGCACAAAAAAGTTTTGCCGCAAAACAGAAAAACTTCAGCATGCGGGGACCGTCATTAAATTCTCAAAATAAGTACATACATATGCGAGAACTAAGAAAGAAAAAACTCGAAATAAATTTTGAGAACTGGAATCACTCAAATCGGACGATCCGTTGGCGAGATAGAATTTTTTTAAGTTGAAGGTAAGTTGAAACTGAAAAATCGACATCTCCGAACTCCAGGCAAAATGAGCTTTTGGGTAGAACCATGGAGGTTAGAGGTAAGGAGACTGATCGAGGCATTCAAATGTGTGCTACTTTTATGTCGTGAAAATTCCGGGAGCCGTCCACTGTTGCTTGCGCTCGTGTGGCAAATTTTGGAATTAGTCATTATTTGTCAAAGTGACTGATTCAATTTGCTTGTGATGACAGTAACAAAACTAGGAGTAGGTAAATTCCTTCTTTATTCCTTCACCGTGTCTTGCTGTGCGCCAGGGTGCACAAGCTCCAATGGAAATGAGAAGGCCCGGTTGAGGAAAAGTGGCCAAAAATGCCGGAGCATGTTCCGACCTCACGCAGTAAGTTCAACTGTATAAACTTTGTACCTACTATACGTGGGGCTCCGATCCGACTCTCTTGGTTCCTCTATGATATATTTATTCTTATCATAATAGTATCTGTTTAACGTTTTGCCTTGTTAAAGGACGAAATGGCTTGTGAATGGAGGAATGCCATCAGGAGGCAAGGTAGACCCCTGACATCGAGAGAAAAGGTTTACAAAGGTGATCCCTGTTGCGAACTACATTTTAGAGATGATGGCATTGAACGGTATCTGTTTCACAACAGAGCTTTCGGATGGAACAGTCTTCCAGGTGATTAGGAGGAGCATACCAAAATGGAAGGAGAATGTAGTTCTCACCACTTTTTCGAAACAGCATGAATCGTTTGACCAAAGGGAGGTGGAGGTCCCATTAAAGATAAGGAAAACGAATGAGACTGGAGCTGAGAAGATCGTGCTCAGACAGCCTCAAGACAAGCGAAGCCCCATTGACAGCCATGTTTCACCTCACCTGCTCACCGACAGATACCCACGATCGGAGACATAAACGCACCCGAACATCGACCAATGCTTATTACGGACGAAGAAATTCGATGCAAATTTCCCTCCCATCAGAGTACTGGTTTTCGTGCAAAATTCGTGGCAAAATTGGATTCACATGCTTGCCATATTGATAGTAGATATTTTCAAATGGTTCCCCCATTACCTTTTCCTTTTGATATAATTATGTATCGATGTTTCTTAGAAAAAATACAAATATATGATCGTTTCCGTTACACCTCGTTCACATAAAAGTTCATGCAGAAAGCATGGCATAAAAGCATCATCAGGGGCCCGTTTCATAAAAGTTCAAACGACAATTTACAAGTGTGTAGTCTTGGTAACCCATTGTTGCAACAATTTGTCGTCAAGGTTATACATTTGTAATTTGTCATTTGTATGTAATGTGTCATGCCGTTTGTAGTTTTATGAGACGGGCCTCAGATCTAAACCATGAATAATTACAGAGTTCTATCCTTTGAGCAAAATTACAGTTTCCTGTGAGCCGTCCCCAGATTCCAGCGCCACAGTGTATAATTTTTGAACTGCATTTTTGCGACATAAAATGGTGCCATTTTTTATGACAGAAACCAATGTCGTTCAGTCTCCTTCTCTCTAACCTCCATGGGTAGAACATGTTTATAAGTGGCCAAATTTGTGCCAGGTTGGTCCTAAAGGATCTCCTCCACGACATATCAAAAGTCCTCGAGAATCCCGTGTCTGTTTGTCTACTTTTTACGGCCTTTTAACCCTAAGTAAGAATATTACGTACTTTATAACATGATTCAAAACCAATTGATGTGAGCAAGCTTCATGGCACAGTGGGAGAGCCTTTGCTAACCAGTCGGAAGGTCGGGGGGTCGAATCCCGTCAAGGGCAACTTTTTTTTTGACGAAATTGATACTTACCTTTTCAAAAAGTCGTACAAAATTGAATCCTACTCAATTCTAATCATATCTTACTGTTTCGCAAGTACTGTGAGTACGATCGCGCGAATTTTGAGTTTTTCTCCCTAGAAAAAAATGCAGATTTCTAACTTTTCATCTCCCGAATAGATTTTCACCATTTTTTTTTGAGGAAACAAAATCAAGAACATTTTCCGACAATTTCAGTGGAAATCTGTTCAATTTTCCGAGAGTTTTCCACTTGAAAACGCATAATCTTTCATATTATGCAGTGCAAATCCATTGTACGAATTCCGGGCTGGTTCGCCCTGCCTGACTGAAACATCGGGGTTGCCTTGGTCTGATAATGACACCACCGGCCTCGGTCGTTATGGATACGAGTGTTTGGGGTTTGAATCAACAAGTTTTTTCCGAGAGTCTCTCAAAACGTTTAAAAAAAGCTACGTACACGAGGTAAGTACAGATTTATTTATATATTTATTTGTTAAACAATATCTACACATGTTACCTCGTAGTGTCTACCTATACCCAGTTTTTTTGACGAATGCAGTGAATAATTGAATAAATAAGTAAATGTGTAATTGAAGTATTGCTTCCGATTTTCACAATTTTTGCTCGGGAAGCTGCTAGACTTCAAAAAAACGAGCGATAATGCAGCAATTGACACAACAATCGTAGAATGATTTGTATAGGAAGATGCATACGGGGCAGAAAGTAATTAATCAGTCCTTCCAACTATTGCTAGTCCGGCGGCTTAAAACCGTATTTATATGAAATTTTTGAGGGATGGAGCCGTTCTCAATTTTCACCAGGGGGGAGGGGGGCGGAGGACGTGGTTGTTCTAGCGCTTTGTGTCATAACAGATTTTTCATGTGGTGTAAGGTATGTACGTGTAGGTAGGTACCTCTTTCTTCTCTTGGGAGGGGGGGGGGGGGGGAGGGAGGTGACTGGGGGCTCGCTCAAATAGATAGGTATACAGGGTGTTTCAGGGATGATAGCAAAAAAATTAAACTGTGCGGGTAGATCTCGTCAAAATATGACGTAAACCTATATACTGTTTTTCAAAGTTCGGTTTAATGACGAAGGTACAGCCCTCCAAAGTTCACTTTTTTCGGATTTCAAAAATTTGTAACTCAGGAACGTTTCGACAAATTTAGCATTAATTCAGCATAAGCTGGTTTGTCATAATCATCTATCAACCTGCCAAATTTGGAGAGAATCCAATCAGTTGAAGTCTTAATCCACATGCTCCGTCAAAATTGAAACATACAGGGAATATCAGGACCGCAAACCTCATGCTGAATTTCCCTTGATGGTCGTTCAGATGCGCGCGCAACTCACTTTGTGTCTCTTTTCTCACACAGATTTCTGTATAAGTCTGTCTCTCTCGTTTCCACCGAATAGGTCTATTACACATTTACTTATTTATTCAATTATTCACTGCATTCGTCAAAAAAACTGGGTATAGGTAGACACTACGAGGTAACATGTGTAGATATTGTTTAACAAATAAATATATAAATAAATCTCTACTTACCTCGTGTACGTAGCTTTTTTTAAACGTTTTGAGAGACTCTCGGAAAAAACTTGTTGATTCAAACCCCAAACACTCGTATCCATAACGACCGAGGCCGGTGGTGTCATTATCAGACCAAGGCAACCCCGATGTTTCAGTCAGGCAGGGCGAACCAGCCCGGAATTCGTACAATGGATTTGCACTGCATAATATGAAAGATTATGCGTTTTCAAGTGGAAAACTCTCGGAAAATTGAACAGATTTCCACTGAAATTGTCGGAAAATGTTCTTGATTTTGTTTCCTCAAAAAAAATGGTGAAAATCTATTCGGGAGATGAAAAGTTAGAAATCTGCATTTTTTTCTAGGGAGAAAAACTCAAAATTCGCGCGATCGTACTCACAGTACTTGCGAAACAGTAAGATATGATTAGAATTGCGTAGGATTCAATTTTGTACGACTTTTTGAAAAGGTAAGTATCAATTCCGTCAAAAAAAAAGTTACCCTTGACGGGATTCGACCCCCCGACCTTCCGACTGGTTAGCAAAGGCTCTCCCACTGTGCCATGAAGCTTGCTCACATCAATTGGTTTTGAATCATGTTATAAAGTACGTAATATTCTTACTTAGGGTTAAAAGGCCGTAAAAAGTAGACAAACAGACACGGGATTCTCGAGGACTTTTGATATGTCGTGGAGGAGATCCTTTAGGACCAACCTGGCACAAATTTGGCCACTTATAAACATGTTCTACCCAAAAGCTCATTTTGCCTGGAATTCGGAGATGTCGATTTTTCAGTTTCAACTTACCTTCAACTTAAAAAAATTCTATCTCGGCAACGGATCGTCCGATTTGAGTGATTCCAGTTCTCAAAATTTATTTCGAGTTTTTTCTTTCTTAGTTCTCGCATATGTATGTACTTATTTTGAGAATTTAATGACGGTCCCCGCATGCTGAAGTTTTTCTGTTTTGCGGCAAAACTTTTTTGTGCGACCTTCATGTATGTTGATATATCCCAGAAACTACATAAGTAAATGGAAAACGATTGATACTGAACGAATCGGCGGGTTTGGCTCATGCACCAGTAAAAAAATCACTGCTGTATCGCTCACGGTCTTCGAGCTATCGGAATTCATGTCAAAGCGTGCGGAATTTGAGCGCCGCGCTCCAGCAGTTTGAGCGCGGTGCTCTTTATGCCGAAAAACTTTCGTGGTGCGATCTTCCTTCAACTTAAAAAAATTCTATCTCGCCAACGGATCGTCCGATTTGAGTGATTCCAGTTCTCAAAATTTATTTCGAGTTTTTTCTTTCTTAGTTCTCGCATATGTATGTACTTATTTTGAAAATTTAATGACGGTCCCCGCATGCTGAAGTTTTTCTGTTTTGCGGCAAAACTTTTTTGTGCGACCTTTATGTATGTTGATATATCCCAGAAACTACATAAGTAAATGGAAAACGATTGATACTGAACGAATCGGCGGGTTTGGCTCATGCACCAGTAAAAAAATCACTGCTGTATCGCTCACGGTCTTCGAGCTATCGGAATTCATGTCAAAGCGTGCGGATTTTGACCGCGGCGCTCCAGCGGTTTGAGCGCGGTGCTCTTTATGCCGAAAAACTTTCGTGGTGCGATCTTCATGTTTGATGATATGTATTTCAGAAACTACATAAGTGAATAGAAAACAATTTATACAGAAATTATAGGCGGGTTTTACTTGAGCAACAGTGAAAAAATCACTGCCGTATCGCTTACGGCCTTCGAGCTATGGCTATTTAAGAGAGAGCGTGAACTTTCCATGCCGTATTTTGAGCGCGGGTGGATTTCGTTGGAGCGCATGTGTGGCCACCCCCAGGATTTGAGCGTCCCTGGATCGGAGCGTGAGTGTGGTGTGAGTGTGGCGTGAGTGGAGCGTATGTGTGGCCAGACCCTTACTGTGCAATCGAACGTGACGTCACGGGCCAGAAAGAGACGCTCAATTTAGGAAACCTGTATTATACATATATACTGAAATTAGAGGGCCCCTGGCGTTACTAACTAGCGTTGTCGCCAAAATGAATTGACGTTTTCGAAAATAGCTTTTTGTATTTACTTTGATGGAAAAGGAATCGTTCGGGATGGATAGTCGGCATATTCCACTCTTGCGTTTGCACGTAGCTTAGAATCTTGGTGGGAACCGCAAGCACAGAGTAGTTGATAGCGGCGGGGGATCCCTCAAGTCGGACCTTTTATTTATGGCATGCAGATACCGCCAACATCAAAGCCCTTATTGTTTATTAATGTCGAACTATGTGCATGTGCCGAAGGTTGGTATGGGAAAGAGGAAAGAGTTCAAAGCAGCTTGTGTAGGTACCTACCACTAAGCCTAGAGGCGGAATGTACAAGCTTGGTGGTTGCGGGGGTTTTCTGCAAGTTTCAAAATTTAGTAGGTGTATGATCACGCGTTGTTGGGATTGGTGAATGCATGTAGGTCCCTATAGATACCTGCTAAGTATATGCTGCATGGAAAGTTAGACTTCTATGCGGGCACAGAAGGGCAAATCTTCAAACAAGACAAACTGGAGAAGACATTGCCGTAAATTCCTTGCGGTCTCGATTTTGGTGAAGAACTGATAGATCGACAATATCTTTTTTGTAGGGATGAGAATCGATAAAAAGGAACAAATTCATGTTTGGTTGCGTTCCCAGCCAAATCGCATTCCGTGATCCCAATTGTGGAGATAAATTTTTTGTAATGGTATTGCTACGAGCGGCGATCTTGTACATATAGGTAAACACTCGATGTTTCTCGATCTTTCCACCATTAGATCGCAGTGTAGAAGTCTGGAGCGATCTCGTGCATTCCAGAGCGTTCTTGTATGTGAACCCAATGGAGACTTGAACGTTCGATCAAGGCACATCAGTCCACTTTGGCGGAGGCGCAGATCCCAGAACACATGGAAAGCATACAGGTAACGTGTGCGATTATTCAGGAATGATCTAGAAACCGCATATGCCAGACCCTCATGGAATTTCCTGGAAACAGACAGAAACTTCGGGAACATTATTCGGAGGCCTTATATAAGGCGTCAGCCGGGAGCTCGCGGCAGTAATGAATTAGATAGCGAGTGTTAACAAGCGAAGTACCTGCGACATAATTCCAAGCGATAATTGTTGGCATTTATTGTAGTAGTAGTACGCAGAAATAAACAGTGTGTGTTTTAAAAGTTCGTCTCAATTATATTCGAACCCGTACGCGAAATATCGTAACAGTTGGTGTCAGTAAGCGGTATAATTGAGCGTAATTGGGCCTGCGACTACAGGACGTTCGGAACATTCGTGATTTGGTAAATGCCGGAGACGAGAAGCATGTCGAAGACAGGTGTCGAAGACGCTTTGGCGAACATCATGGCGATGATGCAGCAGCAGAAAAGTCTTCAAGAAGAACAGGAGAAGAAGCGTCTTGAAGAGAAAGAAGAGGACAAGAAGCGACAAGACGAATTAAAAAAGCTTCTAGAAGAACAGGAGAAGAGACGTCTGGAAGATAAAGAAGAACAGGAAAAGAAACGCGTCGTGGAGCGTTTAGAGGACAAGGCAGAACTGAAGAATCTTCTAGAAGGGCAAGAACAGGAATTGAGAAATCTGTTAGAAGAACAGGAAAGGAAACGCCTGGAGGAAAGAGAAGAAATATTAGCCGTTGTGGAACAACAAACGCGGTATTTCGACGGCAGTGTAAACAAACTGGAGGAGAAAATGGTTGCGATGGTAGAAAAAGAAGTGGAAGCGGTGAAGGCCAACCTGACAAAGCTGGAGCAACAGGTTCAGAAAACCGCCGCCAGTGCTGCGATGGTCAGTTCAGCGGGTGCCCAACGTGTGAAGCTGCCGAACTTCGATGGGAAAAGCCCATGGACTACCTATAAGAGGCAGTTCGATGCCGCTGCCGAAGCAAACGGATGGAGCGACGATGAGAGAGCCACAGTCCTAGTCCTGGCTCTCAGAGACCCAGCATTGGAGCTGCTCCAGACGATTCCTGAAAGTGAGCAGAAGGACTTTGCCAAGCTGACGAGGGTCCTTGAGCTTCGGTATGGGGACAATCATGTGCGGCAGATCCATCAAACCCAGCTGAAGGCCAGGACACAAAAGAGCGGAGAAAGCCTTCAGGAATTCAAATCCGAAGTCCTGAGGCTGGTTCACCTGGCCTATCCAGCCCATCCAGCGGATGTTTTGGCCGACATCGCCAAGGAAACTTTCATGGGCGGAATAAGAGATCCAGATCTGCGTCAGATGGTCATGATCAGCAATCCAGCCAACATCAGCGACGCACTCATCCAAGCTATTCGCATCGAGGCTGCTAAAGATGCATCGCGCCCTCATCGTCTTAGAGAGGTGAACTTTGATGAATCCGGAGCATCACATCCTTCCGAGAAATCGGTGAAGGAGATGTTTGAGGAACTTCTTAGCGCCATGTCTCGGAACAGACCCCAAGGCGAGCCACGAGCTGGAGGAAGACCGCGTTGCTTCGGCTGTAGAAAACCGGGACATCTGCTTCGAGACTGCAGGCAAATGTCGAGTTCAAGTGACCGGTCCACACCGGGACGGAGAACTCCCAGCCCTGATAGACGCTGTCAGGAAAAACTAATTCCAACTAGCGCTAAGGGGCGCACGCTGGCTGGCAGTCCTCAATGCCCCAGGAGTTACTCCGTCTCACTGCTGCGAAGGTCACCCAATAGCCTTCTTCTTAGTGGAAAGCTTGACGAGGACGATCGCGTGTTCGTAATCGATACGGGAGCCACGAAGTCAATCGTTCGCCGAGGGATACTTCGAAAGCAACGCATTGTACCACTGAGGAACGGCGCTCGTTTGACTACAGCTACCGGAGAGTCTGCTACATTGCACGGAGAAGCTGAAGTAAGCATTCGCTTCGGACGATTTCTTCTGCGAGAAAAGTTCCTGGTCGCTGACATTGTTGACGACTTCATACTTGGCCTGGACTTGATGGATAAATACGGATTCGTCCTGGATGTTGGACAGCGGACGTTGAAAATCGGAAACGAGGAATTGGCGCTTAGAACATCCATGAAGGCCGCTGAAGAAATCCGCCTACTTTCGGCTGAAACCGTTCGTGTAGCCGCCAACTCCGAGAAAATCGTGTGGGCAACACTGAACGGACAACCTGGAGGACATGTTGCCGGCATTGCTGAACCCGACACAGCTGTCAGCTGCATCATGGCTAAGACATTGATTAACATGGACAAGACAAAAATCCCGATCAGAGTCATTAACCCGAACAAGACGAGCAAAACAATCAAGGAAGGAGAGACCCTGGGCAAGTGTGAACCCGTAGAGTGGATCTCACGCTGCGAAGACATATCGACAAAGGCTGCGACTCCCAAGCTCTTAGGGAAAAAGCTAGTGGAGATGTTCTCGCCTGACTAGAAACATCTGGATGGCAAGGAGAGACAGCTTGCGACGCAATTCATACAGGAAGAAGCTGCCGCCTTTGCGATCGAAGGTAATCCTACCGGAAGGACCAGCGTGATCCAACATCGGATCAACACTGAGAACGCCGCACCGATCCGACAGGCTCCCCGGCGCCTACCATTGGCGAAGCAAGAAGAGGTGTCGAAGCTCTTGAAAAACACGTTGGATGAAGGCGTGATCGAAGAATCGACGAGCCCATGGTCTTCACCGGTTGTTTTGGTCACGAAGAAAGACGGTAGTACACGATTTTGCGTAGACTACCGCAAACTCAATGATGTGACGAAGAAAGACAGCTATCCACTTCCTCGGATTGACGACTTTTTGAGCACGCTGTCTGGATCGAGATGGTTTTCGACGCTTGACCTGAAGAGTGGTTACTGGCAAGTAGGACTCCACAACGACGACAAAGAGAAGACGGCGTTCTCCGCCGGGAGCGGCCTTTATCAGTTTACTGTGATGCCGTTTGGACTTTGCAACGCACCCGCCACGTTCGAACGTCTAATGGAGTGCGTCTTGCGAGGTCTTACGTGGGAAACTTGCCTAGTCTACCTCGACGACGTGATGGTCATCGGTCGAACCTTCGAGGAGCACCTGAAGAATCTCCGGGAGGTAATTCGACGTCTTCGAGGTGCACATCTCAAGCTCAACCCAAAGAAATGCGTGCTCTTCCAGAAGCTAGTCAAATTTTTGGGGCATGTTGTGTCGTCCGAAGGAATCGAAACCGATCCAGCGAAACTGGATGCTGTCCGAGAATGGCCGCGACCAAGAAATCAGCATGAAGTCAGAAGTTTCTTGGGCTTATGCACATACTACAGGCGATTTGTGGAGAAGTTCGCTGACATTGCTAAGCCCTTGCACAAACTGACTGAAGACCGTGCGCCATTCCTGTGGACCAAGGAATTTGAAAACTCATTCAAGACTTTGAAGATTGCATTGTGCTCGAGTCCTATTCTGGCATACCCTCTTCCTCAAGGACAATACATCCTTGACACTGATGCCAGCAACAGCGGAATTGGAGCAGTGCTGTCACAACACCAGCAGGGCCAAGAACGAGTAGTGGAGTACTACAGCAAGGTGTTGTCCAAGCCTGAGAGGAACTACTGCGTGACGCGTAGGGAGCTACTGGCCATAGTGAAAGCTGTCGATCACTTTCACCAGTACCTCTATGGCCGGAAATTTTTGGTGAGGACTGACCACGCTGCCCTGAAATGGCTACTGCAGTTGAAGAATCCCGAGGGACAGTTGGCACGGTGGATCGAGAAACTGCAGCAATATGACTTCAAGGTCCAACACCGCCCTGGGAGAAGTCATGGCAACGCGGATGCTCTTTCTCGAAGACCATGCAACGAAGACTGTAAGCACTGCAAGAGGGTAGACCAGCAGAATGGGAACGTCGAAGTCAAGGCAATCGTTTTCGACACCCCGAGAAATTGGACTACAGCTGAGCTCAAGAAGGAGCAGCGTGAGGACCCAGCCATCGGTACGCTTGCTGAAAGGAAAGAACTTGGCCAGGACAGACCGGAATGGGCCGAAATATCTGGAGAAGGACCCGAATTCAAGGCTCTTTGGGCTCAGTGGAATTCTCTGAGGATAGAGAATGGGCTGCTGAAGAGAGTCTGGGAGAGTCCTGATGGAAAAAAGGAGATGGTTCAACTGGTGCTTCCCAAAAGGAGAGTGAGAGAGGTCCTGAAGGAGATGCACGATGGCGTCACTGGAGGGCACCTTGGTGTGAACAAGACGTTGGCCAAGGTGCGCGAGCGGTTCTACTGGGTGAACTGCCGGAACGACGTGGAAACATGGTGTCGCCAGTGCGAGGTTTGTGCGGCCAGCAAAGGACCAAGAACTCGCAGCCGAGGGGAGCTGAAGACTTACAATGTTGGAGTGCCTTTTGAACGCATCGCGATCGATGTGGCTGGCCCGTTCCCGACAACGGAAGATGGCAACAAATACATCCTGGTTGCCATGGACTACTTCAGCAAGTGGCCGGAAGCGTACGCCCTGCCCAACCAAGAGGCTTCTACAGTGGCAAGGGTGCTGGTGGACAATCTGATAAGCCGCATCGGAGTACCTCTGGAGCTACACTCAGACCAGGGACGAAACTTCGAGTCCAACGTGTTCCAAGGTATCTGTACTCTACTCGGAATACAGAAGACCAGGACGACGCCCCTTCACCCACGGTCCGACGGAATGGTTGAACGGTTCAACCGGACGATGGAGCAGCACCTGTCAAAGGTCGTCGACGAGCATCAGCGAGACTGGAATCGTCATCTGCCGATTTTTCTGATGACGTATCGCGCTGCCATTCACGACACCACAGGGGAAACACCAGCACGTGTTCTTTTTGGCCGAGAGCTTCGCCTCCCCTGCGATTTGCAATTTGGCACGCCGGAGAATGATCCGAAAGACATCCCCGAATACGTCGACGACCTGAGGCAAGGAATGTGTGACATCCACGAGTTGGTTCGAAACCGGATTCGAATCGCGACCGACCGAATGAAGACCCGTTACGACTTGAAGGCGAACTCCACGGGATTTCAGGCTGGTGACTTGGTCTGGTTGTACAATCCTCAACGAAAGAAGGGAAGGTCTCCGAAGTTGCATCCGTCGTGGGAAGGACCGTACACGGTAGTCAAGAGGATCAATGACGTCGTGTACAGAATCCAGCGAGCCCCGAGAGCCAAGATGAAAGTTGTCCACCTTGATCGCCTTGCACGTTACTCCGGGAGTAACGATGAGCCTATTCGGGACGAACAGGCTTAAGAGGGGGGCAGTGCTACGAGCGGCGATTTTGTACATATAGGTAAACACTCGATATTTCTCGATCTTTCTACCATTAGATCGCAGTGTAGAAGTCTGGAGCGATCTCGTGCATTCCAGAGCGTTCTTGTATGTGAACCCAATGGAGACTTGAACGTTCGATCAAGGCACATCAGTCCACTTTGGCGGAGGCGCAGATCCCAGAACACATGGAAAGCATACAGGTAACGTGTGCGATTATTCAGAAATGATCTAGAAACCGCATATGCCAGACCCTCATGGAATTTGCTGGAAGCAGACAGAAACTTCGGGAACATTATTCGGAGGCCTTATATAAGGCGTCAGCTCAGGAGCTCGCGGCAGTAATGAATTAGATAGCGAGTGTTAACAAGCGAAGTACCTGCGACATAATTCCAAGCGATAATTGTTGGCATTTATTGTAGTAGTAGTACGCAGAAATAAACAGTGTGTGTTTTAAAAGTTCGTCTCAATTATATTCGAACCCGTACGCGAAATATCGTAACAGTATTTTTTGAAGAAGTGGTGACCTCTCCAGAACTCTTTTTCAACAGCATTTTTTTCAATGTCCCTACTGTACCTATATCATTGTGGGTCAGTTAAATAAGGAAAGCTAGAGGGGAAAAACTGTTGGAGTTTTGGAAATTTGACAGTAATGTCCGGTAAGGTGTACTGATAAACACACTAAAAGTCCCCAACTTTACCTATTGAGCTCGAGCCGCCATCTTGGAAAAATGGTCCTTCGATCCAGTCTTCTGCTTATATTGCGCTAATCATCAGAGATATTTATTTGAGTTTCATAAAAAATCAAAGCTATAAAATTGTATACAAAAATTGTTTTATACAGATTGTTTCTCGCATCTGTTGATATTAATAATATTAACCTAACAAAAAAAAACAAAAAAATTAGCGATTTTTTGCCTATGGCTAAAGATATCGTCTTCAAAATTTGTGAAGATGTTGTCAGTCTACATCAAAGCTAAACGTGACAGTTGTTGAGGTAGAAAAAAAAATTGCGATTTTTTTTTTCATTGAGCAAAAATTTGGTTTTCGTGTTTTACATTTCCGATAGAGCGGAGTGAAGGTGCCAATTGAATATTAATCAGTTTTGATATTCACATATTGCAAGACAAGATTTCATCAGTATTGTGCCTTCACGAGCTTCTGGAATGCTCGATATGAATTAAACTAAAAAAATAATAACTGAGTTCAAAATGTGTTGTCTATTGGTTCTGAAGGAAACATTTCTAAACAAAAGCCATCAGCAAAGGATATACAGGAGGTCCAAAGGTTATTCAGCTGTATATGAGCCCCATATATTAATGTGCCTTATCCAAAATAGTACATAAGAATCAATCAAAATGTTAAAATCCACCCTGTATAACAAAAAGTAACGATACTAAATGGAAGTAGTGGAGCTTACCTGATGCCAAAAATACGGCTCTTACAGTGCTAAAAAAAGGACCAAAATAATTGATTTATTTGAAAGTAATTAGTCCTCAAACTTGACTTTACAAATTTCATCCAGTCAAATGGGGAAATGTAGAGAGAAGTAAGTGTCGGAGTTTTAAAAATTTGACAGGGATGTTCGCTAAGGTATACTTATGAGCATACTAAAAGTCCCCGCCTCTACCTGTTTCGCTTGAGCCGCCATCTTAGAAAAATTGGCGAATTTCGAATTTTGTCAGAATTTGATCAGAATTTCAGATTTGAAACATGTCTATTTGCAAGTTCAAGCCCCTGAACATGGTAACGATGTGAAACTCCAATTTCCAAGTGAAGTAAAGCCCCCCCCGGACATTATACTTTTTGTGCTTGTGCTATGCCCGAGCTTCGTAAATCTGCAACATTCAACATAACAACTTATATCTTCAATGTTCGACTTCCAATCTGGGTAATTCCAAAACTGTTTCGAGACAAGACACCACTCTTCATAATTTTTGTATTAGAATATTGGAAAAATATTTTTCTGAAAAATGGAGGTACGATGAAGTCGTTGCAATTTTACACCATTTTACGTATCACCCTGTAGAAAATTTACGTGAGGATTCTCAACATTCACTATTTTAGGATGGGCTACAGAAAAATTAGGCTAGTTGACGCAACAAACAGACTGAAAATCGCAATCGGCAATCGGGAGATATGGGATGGGCCTCCAAAGCCAAACCATTTTTCTGATACCGACAACTTTGTTGTTCAGCAGTTAAGTTCATTCATTCAAGAGTTATGACACCTTGAATGCTACTGAAATTTTTAGGTGGCCCACTCCAATTGGTGCGCAGTTTATTTAGATGGCGCTCTTGGGTTAATCAAGATCTCGACCGAGATCTCGACATGATAGATTTCGTTCTCGACCTTGAAGGTTACAAGTGATCGAGACGAGATCGAGATTTTTCTTGTCTCGTCCGAAACACTAGATAAGGCACATCAATATGGGGCTCATATACAGTTGAATAACCTTTGGACCTCCTGTATATCCTCTGCTGATGTCTTTTGTTTCGAAATGTTTCCTTCAGAACCAATCGACAACACTTTTTGGACTCGGCTATTATTCTTTCAGTTGATTTCATATCGAGCATTCCAGGAGCTCGTGAAGGCACAATACTGATGAAATATTGTCTTACAATATGTGAATATCAAAACTGATTGATATCCAATTGAAACCTCTACACCGCCCTGTTGGAAATGTCAAACTCGGAAACCAAATTTTTGCGCTTGATTAAAAAAATATACAGGGTGATTCATGAGTGACCTTACATAGGCTAATGGGAGATAGAGGACTTCGAGGCGAGTCAGGATCCACTGAAGAAATTTTATTTTCTCCGATGGTTACGAAGATACAGGGTGTTTTGTGTGTTTCGTATGAAACTTTGATAAGCGATATTTCTGAAACGGCCAAAGGTATTTTGTTGAAATTCACCAGTAATATTTCTCTGTTGGAACTCATCCCGAAGCCATACCGGGTAAGTCAAAATCCAGGGCCGGGCTAGAAAAATGGTGCCCCTTTTTTGTTTCATTAAAAAGTACATTTTCTGACCGCATTTCTAAAAAACTGCTATCGGATTCAAAAAGCTAAGGAAAAATGCTTTAAGAATCACTCTTCAATTTAGATGGCACACCCAAACCGTTTCGACAATAAAATTAAAAGTAAAATTTGTGGGTGAGTTCCCATTTTCGACCGGACATAATCGACTCATTGTTTGATCGAATTCATTGAAATTCATTTTTTGGCTTGTCTCTGTTGAATAGAAGGGCTTGGTTGAAAAAAAAATTCAGAGCTGACAATTTTTTTTTATGACAAAATCGAGAGCGAAACCAAAATTAGACTCGATTTGATCGTCAAAAAAAAATTTCCGGCTATGGAATTTTTCTTACTACCTGTTCCACAGAGACAAGCTAGAAAATGAATTCCAATGAATTCAATCAAACAATGAGTCGATTATGTGCGGTCAAAAATGGAAACTTACCCACAAATATTACTTTTAATTTTTTTGTCGGAACGGTCTAGGTGTGCCATCTAAATTGAAGAGTGATTCTTGAAGCATTTTTCCTTAGCTTTTCGAATCCGATAACAGTTTTCCAGAGAAGCGGTCAGAAAATGTACTTTTTGATCAAATAAAAAAGGGGCACATTTTTTCAATTCCGGCCCTGGATTTTGACTCACCCGGTATGACTTCTGGATAAGTTCCAGCAGAGAAATATTACTGGTAAATTTCAACACAATATCTTCAGCCGTTTCAGAAATATCGCCGATCAAAGTTTCACACGAAACACACAAAACACCCTGTATCTTCGTAACCAATGGAGAAAACAAAATTTCCTCAGTGGATCCTGACTCGCCTCAAAGTCCTCTATCTCCCGTTAGCCTATGTAAGGTCACTCATGAATCACCCTGTATATACATTTTCGCATTTTTTCTTATTTCAACTGTCACGTTTAGCTTTGATGTAGACTGCCAACATCTTCACAAATTTTGAAGACAATATCTCTAGCCATAGGCAAAAAATCGTTAATTTTTTTTTTTTTTTGTCAAGTTTATTTTATTAATATCAACAGATACGAGAAAAAAGTCTGTATGACTTGATTTTTGTAGACAATTTCATAGCCTAGATTTTTTTATGGAATTTAATTGAATATCTCTGATGATAAGCGCAATATAAGCAGAAAACTGGATCGAAGGACCATTTTTCCAAGATGGCGGCTCGAGCTTAATAGGTAGAGTTGGGGACCTTTAGTATATTCATCAGTACACCTTACCGGACATTACTGTAAAATTTCCAAAACTCCAGCAGTTTTTTTCCTCAAACGGAAAAATTTGTTCTAATTTGACTGGCCTATTGCTAATTTTTGCAGGAATAAAGATCTTGAACTCTTTGCTTGGTAATTTCGATGCAACATAAGTAATTTCGATTTAACATAAGCAATTTCGATTCAACATAACTTTAAAACCCTCAAGTCAGGCCTAAAGAGTTTTTTTGCTGTATCGTCAAATTTGCTGCATGCGTTGATTTTATTGTAGGATAGACGTGGATCAAGTTTTATCCAGGCTGCAGGAGCAAGCGGAGGTTTTGTAATTACAAAACGACAAGTCGTTAGATAACTTAGGTTATGAGTACCTAAGGTATATTCTCTGCTGGAACCAAACCGCCCGGCCTAGATCGAATTTATTTACGCGTCTCCCCTACTATAAAGTTAACCTGCCAAGATTTACCATAGGGCCTCTTGGAGTCTTTAAGTGTCAAGTTTGATTGATCCACTTGGAGATCCAGTGACCCCGTTCCATTAAAAGAATCTAACGTCAACATGATTTCGTCAGCTTTGAGGCCCTAAAAAGTCTTCTTGTGTCGATTGGAGCGACCTGGAGCTCCAGAGGCCTTCTTTCGTATGTTTTGATCGAGGTTTTGATGTTGACAAAGTAATCATGTTAGACGAACCAGATTGCACTGATTGCAGTATGTGTAATAGTGAGCAAAACGGAGACACTGAAAATACTTTGAGCCGTCGTTTGAGACCCTGGTTTTCGGACTTCTAGTTGTGTAATGGTGATGTATGCCTGCATGTTGCATGCACACTAGTGTGATCAATCAATGAGTCTCTATACAATATTGTCTCAGTTACAAGATCCACCGTAATAAGACCCTATATGGCTGGATGCATCAAACTCACAGAACCGAGCACAGAACTAAAAGTCCGGTAACTAGGGCCTCAAAGTTTTCTCGATATGTCCTTTGTTTTTGCGTCCGATCGTACGTACTCTGTACTCTGTGTGCTCAAACTGAACCTACCATACCTACCAAACTTCATCACCACATGAGCGGTGTTTCATGTTTGACTCCTAACTTTTCAATTTGTTTCTGCAGCACAGACACAGAGTGCACAGAACAGATTTGATTATGTAGGTACGTCGTTACGAAGCGAGAGCTCGAAGATTTAAAGCATCCTGGTGCATTACTCAACCCATTCCTCGACTAGGAATCCTGGGTAGGTATATTTGGCGGTGGTCGAGGCGGTGGTTATCGTGCCTAAACGTCCGGACCTGTAGTGTAATTTACATCTGTCGTAAAGGGGCATATCTGCAGACTGTAAACAACAACGGAATGAGCACTGGCGAAATTAGAGCAAACTAAATCCAGGGCCGGCTTGAGCAGTCTTCTGTTCCAACGCGCAAAGCACGAGAACAGTTCATATGAAGCGGAACTTCTTGAAGCTAAATAATGCGTGCTTTCCACCTAGCCCCAAGTTCGGTACACCTACCATTTACGCATGTGCGGGTACCAAACCGTGCTTTCCATCTACGTGTTCCTACTCGGTTGTGCGCCGTTCATTGGATCACCTAAAATTTTGTGCCACACCATAGAACATGTGCCGTCTGGTGGTATTTGTACCGTCTAGGTGGGAAGCACCCATTATACCGTATTTCTTACGGATTTATTGTCTTCTGTCAAGTCGAGGGGCGATTCTAACATGCGATAGACGATGCTTCATGCTCCGTAGAAACATCGTCTATTCGAATTACGCGCCATCAACCGTTTGATACTCTGATATAGGCTGTCTGATTTCTACACAGTGGCGGCTCGTGAGTTTTTTGCAAGGAGGGCTCAAGTTAATAACAAATTCGCGAGCTGAGAACTATAACTATAATGTTCTATCTGCACTTCTTGTAGAAAATGTTTTTCGAACTTCGAACCAGCAAAACATGGACAAAATGTTTCCTGATATAAACAATTAGATAAGAAACTAGAAAAAGAGGCTTTTATTCCTTTTCCGCTTCTGATCTGATTGTTCAAATCATGAAACATTTCGTCCATGTTTTGTTGGTTCGAAGTTCGAAAAACATTATCTACAAAGAGTGCAGATCTCGGTGCAGATAGAACAGTTCTCAGTTCGCGAAATGACGAAACTCGAGACAAAAACTTTTTTGTCGTATCCGCATCACAACCATATGGAGTTTTAGCATTTACTGTTTTGTCAAAATTACGTGTGAGTTAATGCACCACGAATTTATTCTTGCGGGTTCGATTTGCTTTATATTCAGTAAATCAATGCTGTAATCGGACGTCCGTTGTTTTTTTGCATTTATTTCTTCTTGTAGGCTTGATGACCTAAATGTACCTTTTTTAGGTCAGCTATCTTCATGTTTGCAAACTGTTGACTAATCGAAGAGTACATAAATAATTATGTCGATTATTTCAATCGGCTGGGGGCTCGAGAAACGGAGCCCATATCTGCAGTATAGAGCGGGAGCCGCGTCTCGCGTTGCCATGGTTACGGACATGTTTTGCGCGGTCGCACCTCGGCATCACCGCATCGGCGGTGGGCGCCGAATGCGGAGCCCAAGACGAACTTCTTCGACCGTGCGATCGCTTAGAATTATTTTGTTAAAATATTAATTGACTAATGACTGAATGTTTTTGCACTAAAACAAATCTTTGGAATGAGTATAATTAATACAATGCATTCCATGTCTTCCTACCGATAAAAACCTCTTGCCGCCTTTAGCGTTGGGGGAGCGCCGCCCTTGAGCCCTCCCTCACCAGCCGCCACTGTTTCTACATGATTCTAGTGGGCTGCGATTCAGGCCGCGATCAGCCGATGGCGACCAGAAGCACAGCCCACTAGAATCATGTTGGAATCAGACAGCCTATGCCTGTCAATTATCCGTGGCGTCAAATTCGAACCGTTCGCTTCTTCTCCCCACTCTCGGATCCGCGGACATTCGCATTCCCTCAAGGTGGGCTTCGAGGGCTATCACCCCGAGCCGCTGGTTTAACGGGAGCCTGGAAACTGCTGTAATTAATTTTTGTCAGGAATGAGTAAGGAATAAATAAAGAAAAATTCTGCAGAACAAAACATACAACACCTATGCCTGATTGCACAAAGGCGGTATAAAATTTTAGTTCGGTACTAAACACATTGATATAGTGGGAGGGTTCTTCTGAGAGCAATGAGACTCCTTCTTCACAACTGCGTTGATATTTTTATTACCACTTATAAAATCGGTACAAAAATAGGAATTTATCCGCCATCCTCTCAGTAGGTGATGATGGTAAATGAAATTATTGGTTGTCTCGTCTTCCCACAAGTATATTTATTATAAATGTTCTGACCGGTTTCGGGAACCTCTGGTTTCCCGTCGTCAGAGTCCACAAGTAAATGTAAAGAATAATTAGAAGGAATATAAATCAATTACCTAATTACATACCTACCTTAAAAATATAGTGAAATTATCATAATATCGTGTGAAGTATCAAAAATCGAGTAGGTAAAGCAGGGAGTAGAAGGCAAAGGTAAAATGTTTGACTTTCTTATGTCAATCTTTGTCAAATTCAACAGTTAACTCGTTGTGTTGGGTTCGAATAGATTTTGATTTTCTCCGTCCGGACCTGGACACAAAAACGGAGTAAAAATGCCGGGGGGGGGGGTTATGTAGGTGGGCTGCTAGCGGCAACATTGCGCCTTGCCAGTGATACATCATCTGGGGGCAAGAGGGAGAGTGGTGAACAGAGAGGCACCCACCACCACGGCCCCAGTCATTTATATAGCCGGAGCTATTGGACCGGCCGACGGAAGTTATTGATGGTGACACGTATTAAGCGAACCTGTCATCCGAATTATTTTTTATCGAAATTTAATAACAAACACGTCACAAAAAGTGATTATGAAAGCGTATAGTAGATGACTGGGCTGCTGGGTGTTATAGGCAAGAGGTTCCAAACGAGCCGGCAGCGAATCTGGCCGTCCATTAATCAATTGAGGGCCGCGGAGGAGACGTCGTCGCCGCTTTTTTGCTACTCTAATTAATTCATTTAAAAGGGCCCCAACAGCAGCCGACTTTTTCCACTGGCGGTCGTGTGGACTTTAGCGACAAGAAAGCCTTATTTACGCAACAATTAATTCACCTTCTTTGTAATGGATTAGATGCGGGCTAGTTAGAGGACCCAGGGGGGACTGCAGAGCAGATGCCATTTCGCAGCTCTTAATTTACGTCATTTTCCGGGTCCGCTTTAATGGCAACCGATGGAAACATTGCAAAGCCAAAAAAAAGTACCTACCGAGCACTCTCTCTCCATTACCGTTCAGAATCTACCCTTAATCTGAATTCAAAACTGAGTTGAACTTTGTGTGACCATATTTTAGTCATTAAATTCCATCAAAATGTTCGGCATATTTTCACTCTATAGCCCAAATCACCGCAGGGCACTTACCCTCTGTGATAGTGAAACGCATTCTGCTCACAATAGGAAACTGGGACAAAGTAGTAAATGAGAGAAACGGTGGTAGTCGGAGAGCTTTGTTTCATTTAAAGTAGTAAATATATTGTACAACCAGAAAGGAATTACACCCATTCCATCATTCGCATGATTTGCAACATGAGCCGTAGGCAAGTATCATTCTAGTGAAGAAATGAGCATTTCATTCAAGTTGTACCTACATTTGCATGTGTTTGGACGGCTGGATGCTGGATTTATTGGGGAAAGATGATGAAACGTAGTTCCACCTGGCACGTAGGCCTTACTATTGGGCGATTGGGCCCCACAATGTGGTGCCGGACGTTTGAAGGTCGGTCCATCCAAGCATACTGGGGCCGACAAGCGCACGGCTGAGCTAGAGACTTCGTCTTTGAGCCCCCTCCCCGAACCGCAAGTGCGGACGTCCGACACATCCACGCCCTGCTCCGGTATGTTTCTGACTTCGTCAGCTTCCTTGACCACGCTGCCGATTTCCCTCTACACATTGTCGTACTGTTGGTTACAGGCATCTTATACTCTGAGGTTCACCTAGGACTAACCGAGGAGGAGTTTCTGGCGGTCTCCTATCCAACTTTTGGCAGTGCTAAGCGTTGCTGCAATCGAGTTATCACCCGAGTGGAGTGTTGTACTATACTCTATGCTTTTTCCATGCTGGAACGGCCTCGAATAGTCCGGATATGAAAAATTGACAAGTAGAGACATCAAGAAATAATAGAAGCTCTTGATGGTGACTACTGACTAGTTAGTGATAGTGACCATTGATATTGTTACGAATTTGCGTTCGATACTCTAATAATTGGGAGATGAACGTTCCAACACAAACTTTTTTCACTGCGTACCTACTATTAAGTACACGTCAAATAAACTGTCGCACTTGGATATCGCTAGCTTCGCTAATGTACTCGCTGACGCTGTGAATTGAAATCTGACCTCGTCCGGACGATCCCGCGCTTGTACAGGTGCTTTGGACTTCGAATGCGATACTTTTTAGACATCCTGTATACTGGTATAAGTGGAACTGTATACACTGTATACTGGTGTCGTGTTTTCAAGAATATTCCAGCATTGCCTGGCAGCCCGTTCGCATATATTCTGGCAAGATCTTTAGCGCAGCACTCCCACCTATTTTGCAGATGTGTCTTATTCTTCCATCTCGATCTCCAGCTCTCTCGAACCTTTCAAAACCGCATCGTCAAGAATATGCCGGTATATCTCAGTGTTTGTTCTGCTAAAATCGTTTGTTAGAAGCCGAGAAGAGCTGAAAATTTGTGTGCATTTTCTAGAACTTCTGCTGAACAATACATATAGTAGATCTTCTTTTTTCTCTCTTTCCGATATGCGCTTCACGGTTAGGTAGGAAAAAGCTGTTTATAACCTGCTCTTTGCTGAAATCGTTGAATTGAGGCTGGAATGAGCGGAAATTTGCAAGCAAGTAAGATAAAGCGCACTGAACAATAAGATAATGGAATTCCAAACTTTTTCTATATGCGCCATACGTTTAGTCCTAATTTTAGGAAAAAAAAAACCTGTTGAATAGATACATATGACTTCACTTCATATAGGTGTTTTTAGTCAAATCGGCTGTCATCGCTGTAGCACAATGGTTGACACGTCGGCATAGTAAACAAATATTTGTTGTAGGTAAGAAATCCATTCCGCATTTGAATTAAATTTATCCAATAAATATCCATTCAATTACATTCAAAGAGGACTGGAAAATCTGCTTTTCACGCTAAATTGCTGGACATAATGAACTAAAGTGGAAATGTAAGAGGTGATTTTTATATTATGTTCAGAAATTCAGCGTGAATTTACAATTGAGCCTGTAAGATGATTTTCCAGTCCTTTTTTTTGAAATTGCATCAACTGGCTAGGGTTGTTAGCAATGGGTTAGTGAGATGAAAATGTTGCGTTCTGGCATTTGATTGTTCAACTTTGAAGGGCCAGTCCTCTTTGAATGTAATTGAATGAATGGACTGAGGTTGAAACCTAAAGTTCCTGGGGTAAAAGGCACTAACTTAGTATCTACATATGTATCTTCGTTATAGGTAAATGTCTGGAAAAAGTCTGTTATTTTTACTCAATGCTTAAGGGCAGTCTAGTTTATCTTTCACCTACAGGAAGATACATATTTACAAAAGCAATGTATCATGTATCATGTGGATGGTATGAATTTCCATGGAATTTTGCGAAATATTTCACTTACATTGTTACTTGGAATATTGTTGTTTATGTAGCTATGATACGCTCAGCGTAGCAGAAATTAAAACTTTATTATCGATTTTGGCAAAACCATAGTACGTTTCTACCCACGGGCGATATTTCTCATATGTTATTGTAGGTATACGGTATACTTGACGCAATGTGCGCATCGCTTCTGCTGATACATAGGTATACCTACAAATGGATGAACGGGATTGATATGTGCTGATGCCCAAAGCAACAATAAACATGCACAATAATATGTTCTATTTATTCATAGGCTTTAAAAAAAATTGATGGTGCCATCCTGGAAAATTTCTCTCTCGAATTTGCTGTGTTTCAGCTAGGTGAATTTGATTCATTTGAAAACCTTCGAGGTGCGGTATTCTGCCATCATTGCAGTATGACTAACTACGTGCAAAAAAAATGAATATATCAATTCACTTTCTATTTTCAGTAGAATGACTTTTTGGAGCTAAAATAAAGTGACAAGCTGGAGCGTTGGGAGGATACGGCCGATGGCCGCTTATAGTTTCGCTTCGAAACTTTGCAGGTGCCATCAGCCGTAGCCGTAGCCCCCTAGTTTGTCACTCTATTTTTGTTTCAAAAAGTTATTCTACTGAAAGTAGAAAGTGTATGGGATATACATACATTGACTGCGATCACTGCCTACTGCTAGGAATTTTGCGTTGGATACTGATGATTGAAATTCAAAAGTTTGAACATACAATATTTCATCTAACCCAGTCGGTAGCACGGTGAGCTCGGCCTCGCTTTCAAAGGCGAAGGTCCCGGGTTCAAATCCGCACTGGGCCAGATGGACTTCAAACGCTTCCCTCAGTACTGGGGCATCTACTATCGTGCGGTGATGCCCCGGGAAGAGGGATGAAACGAGAAAGCCATCGAAACAAAACCCCACTGATAAATCCCCCACTGATCCAAAGATGTAAATCTCACAGTACTTCGTTGTTATCGTTGAAGAAAAACCCCGACGGCAAAAACCTGCTATTAACCTAGCTGTTGATGCAGGGCAAAAAAAAAACATCACTACGCACTAACTACGATTTATAAACAAATTGTTGCAGTTAGATATCGCATCTGACTTCGCAGTGTTCGTATTCGCATGGCTCTTAAAATTTTATCCAACTCTGCCTCGGTTTCAAACCGCTGTATGTATCCGCTTTTGCATTCCGGAATATTCCAGACCTTCTGGAAAGGCTACGAAGTTTCTCGTCGCTTTTACTGTATTTTGGCATATTTCAGCATCATTCTGTTCCTACTGTTGCTAGTTCACTAGTGAGAGCTCTGAAAAAATCTAGTGGTTCAAAAATATTCCGGCAAAATGCACGTCGATGAACAGCTCCGCCACCTATTGTGCAGGTGCGTATCTTATTCTCACGTCAGAGTCTCCAGCGAAGAGCAGTTTACAATAACCCTGGGTTGCATAAAAAAATAATACTCAGTTAACGCTAAGACGAGATTAAATGGATTTCAATCTGGCCAATTTTAGTTGATTGACCATGGGAAATGCATAAAATCTTCAGCTTATCAATCACTGGATCAATCTATTCATTCTCTTTTGTGGAACCAGACATTCGATTTCTTTCTACCTTGGTATCTTCTACTGAAACAGACCAAAAGAAATTCAACTAATCTCGTATTATACCGTGTGATCCAAACCATTCCGAATCAAGCAGCTTTACATCTCGGAATTCGACTATGTCACATCCTACCCCAATTCGGAATGGTTTGGATCACACGGTATTAATTGAGCGTTGGTGCAACTCAGGGTAGTATACCGGTTGATCATTTGAAAACTATCCACCTGCAATAACTCTAGATTCCTAGTGGAAATGTCTTCGAGCAAAAACAGGTCGATCTTTATATCGAGGGGGACATCTAAAACATACATTAGCGATTTTCTATCTTTAGCCCCCTCGCCCCCACCTACCCCAACTTTGAAATTTCAAACGACACTACCTATTTTGCGATACATTAAATTCAGCAGAATTAAATTCTCATTCTGAAAAAATAATTCTAAAATTTTTAACCCCACCCCTCTTCCCCCCTAAATTCTCTGAGTGTCCAATTAAATACTTTTGACCTCTCAATTCTCTTTAATGCAGTCAACGTCATCCTGCACAGCATCGGAAGAGAAAATTTTCTATGGAAAAAGTGCCACCCAAATTCACCCCTTCGCTCCCCCCTCCTCACCTTAAAAATCTAAAATGACAATACCTACTATGTGGTACATCAAATTAAAGGGAATTGAATTCTCTCCCTGAACACAATTTTTTCGAAATTTTTAAAACCCCCGTTTCCCTACTAAAATACTCCAAATGTCCAGTTGAATTTAGGAGGGGTTGAAAATTTAAAAAGAACTGTTTTTAGGGAGAGAATTCAATTTCCTTTGATTTGCTATATCACAAAGTGGAAAGTATTTTGTTAAATTTTAAAGTTGAGGCGGGAGAGAGCAATGGGGTCAATTTGGGTGGCACTTTTTCCACCGAAAATTGTCTTCTTTAAAGCTATTCAGGATGATGCTGACTAAACTGGAGAGAATTTAGGGGGCCAGAATATTGGAAGGGACACTCAGAGAACTTTTAGGGAGAAGGGGGGTGGGGTTAAAAAAAATTTAAATATCTTTTTTTAAAAGAGAATTCAATTTTCTTCAATTTGATGTATCGCAAGGTAGGTAGTGTCATTTGAAATTTCTTTTTTAGGATGGGTGGGGGCGAAAAATTGACCTGTTTTTGTTCGAAGAAATATTGACTAGGAATCGGGAGTTATTGCAGGTGGATAGTTTTCAAATGATCACCCGGTATGTAATCATAATGGTCCAAGATAGGTAGTCGTTCCCTCAAAAGTATGATGAGTAGACCAAGTTTTGCTATGAAGTTATCTCGAATGCGCTCTTTGTACAGCTGAAGTGGCTGTTCAAGACGCATTTCGATCTTTGAATTTCGGTCTATTTAGTGGTATCTTTTGGCCGTTCATGGAAGTCGTGACGTTTTTACAGAACTCGAGAACTAGAGGTTCATCTGCAATAGGTATATCCAATAATAACAAAATAATGATATAAATTGTTACAAATTTGGTTTGGGTACTTTTATAATTGAGAGAGAACGTCTAAACACACACTGTTTATTACTGCCTACTACAGTAACTATTTAGTAACTAAATACACGTCGAAGAAGTCGTCACACTTGGATATCGCTAGCTTCGCTGATGTAGTCGCTGTAGGCTGTGAATTTGAATCTGGCATCGCTCGGCTCATTTTTTGCTTCGCAGGGTGTCTTAAAAGTTGAAAGTATCGCATTTCAAGTCCAGACCGGTATATGTAATTCATTCAGGAACACGGAAAAAAGAGACAAAAAATCGATCACATTTATTTTTAAAGATATGGCGAGCCAAAGTTTGAGACTTCGCCTTTCACTATTTCCTTTATTCAAATTGATTTTGGGAAACTGTTTATGATAGACTGATCAGTAAAAATTTTTGTCGTTATCGCACAAAACTTTGGTAAACTGTTGGTGATGGAATTATGAACAAAAAATAGCAACTACCAAGAGTGTACTAGATTTCCATTTACTATACGTATTCAGTAGTTGATATTTCTTTCTAATAATTCTGCCACCAACATTTCATTGAATTAAAAAAAACTAAACTAGAAAGGGTTCGAAGGACCATCCTTTGACCCTTTCAAACTTCAAAAATGAAAGTCGAAGAATGTTTTGAATAGTTTTTGTGGGCTCCACTATAAATAACATTTAGCGTATATTGTTTTTGCTCGACACTTTTGACTTACTCTGTATTCCTGTATACATAATACATATCGTCGTCGATATCAGGTACAGACGTATCTGGTTTTTGATATTTTTCGCATATCCTTTTTAGAAAATTCTTCATGCAAGACCAATGATTATCCTAGCAAATCTAGATCAAAATGATGAAAATGGCTCATATTCTTATTGTTCTCTATAATAATTTGCTTAATAATGTCGCCATTGTGACGTGAAGAATTTTCAAATAAGGAGATGCAAGAAAAATACCAAAAATCAGGAATACCTACACCTGTACGCGGGATCGACGACGGTATTTGCAAAATACATAAATCAATAAATAAGCCTTAAATTGAAATTTCATCAAGAACTAATTCTTTTTCTCGGTACATTATTGTACTGCTCCCCTCATTTGGACCCTTGGCCATGATTGTCGTTTCCCTTCCTCACTTATGGACCTCTTACCTACGTTTTGCTTACGTTGTCCTTTCACTCAGGTTCTACTTTCGACAGTCTCGACGAGAACGGAACTTTGAGGAAGAGGATTGTATTGAAAGTTGAACAGAAACACAAATTTACAGCAAACAGAATGATTTTTAATTGAAGTCATCAGCTAATTTCGAATGAATCAGATTCTTCTCATAAAACACCTAACACAGGACTAACAGACTAGCAAAATGACACACAATGGACAAAATGAACAATAACAATTGAAAATACAACAACAAAGAATGTCATATTGTCAGTCAAAGAAAAAAAGGAGAGTAACGGATTCGGAAAAGGACACTCAGTGGAAGAACCCAGTCAAAGAAACCCCTGAGTTGAGCCCAAAGAAGAAAACTCTCAAATACGTACAAATGACTAACAAAAGCTCACTGATAAATTCCGGTATTCAGTGTAAGTGAAATTAATAAAACAAAATCGCAGAAACATCAGTAGACAAATGTAAAACACATCAGTAAACAATGCATAATGAATCAACAAATCAACAATGCAAATAAAAAAATCATCAACCCAAAACAAAACAAAATAGGTATGGTTAGTAGGATCCTGTTAAATACCTACAATGAATATCTGACAAACATAGCAGCGAGCATAAAAACAAAAACATGATATAAAAACATGAGAGTCAGAAAAGACGGCGGACAATGACACTTACATGAAAGTCAAATCATGACACAAACAAAAATAGGACGTACAAAAATTGCAGTCAAGTAAGTACATGGCAATCAAATTACACACAAAATTAATTGAAATGCTCATATAAATATTGACATGAGAATCAGTGAGTCTACAAAATTTGTGAGACAACAAAAATGACATCAAAAATCAGATCGTAAAACAGACTCAGACAAAAATAAATTATTCATGTCCGAATAGAAAATAATAAGGCCCGGACCTGTAATTCCCGTATACGCACTAAGCTCGAACGTGAAACAAAACCAATCCCATGCGCGTTATTTTTAAAACCTGCAGTTCTTCGTGCGAGGCGCCGCTGTGTGTTCCAAGAGAAAGAAGCGCGATCCAAACACGAGTATGACATCATCCATGGGAATAACGCGTAGTACCTAACACACGTCCAGGGCCAAGAGGGCCGTTGGGCATCCCAGAAAATTAGTGAAATACACGAGACGCGTAGGGAGCCTCCATCCTTGCTTCCAACTAGGCTGTAAAAACCGCGAAATCCCTTTTCGGTCCTCTTCTTTGTTCTGAATTTCCGTAAACAAATAAATTGACGCCTGAAACAGGAAGGTGCGATTTGGGAAACAAAAATTGAATTACAAAAAAAAAATAATGCAGTCAAACCAAAAGCGATTTAGAGTATGATTTTAGGAAATAATGTAAAAACGACCCACCTGTAGTTAAATTACGGCACACGTCGTCTGGTCAGCAAGAACACGCAAAATCAAGTCCCGCTCTTTGACCTAAATTTCCGTCGCGTTTGCATTCAGTTCCTAATATAGAAATATTTCACTCGCGTCGAAGTATTAGAGTAAGTTTGTAAATAAAAAGTCGCTGAAAATGCGGTCCATCACAGTACATTATGATGCTATAGTGTCAGTCTCGGTGTCAACTACTTGATTTTCCGCTTGCAATGAAAGAAGAAAAATAGAGATTTTATGATTGGATAGGTATAAGTCACCTCATTTTCGCTCCAAAAAGTCATTCTACTGAAAATAGAAAGTGTATGGGATATAGGTATAGTAGGTTCACTTGTACCGTGATTCTAGTTGGCTGTGAGATTTTGTTTCTAAGTTTTCAAATCTGATATTTGAAAACTCCCTAGAACTTGGCAGTTGGTTGCATTGATTTTTGAAAGTTTGAGCTTGCCGACAAGATCAACAACTTTACCGTTTGTCAAATCGAGTGTCAAATAGACTGAAAATCACGAGTTTCACGAAAATTGGGGTGAAATTATGCCCATTACTGTGAAAACTGTGTTTGCGCCTCAGCTTGTGTCTTGAACAATAACGTCCAGTGCCCATTTTAAAGTCCTCGAGAGTGCCATCAAGAACTCGCTTCCGGGAGAAAAAATGGGCGGAATAGGTGCTGGGCATGTACCCCATAACGTTCAGCTTTGCGGAGAAGACGTGAATCTATTTTCAAAAACCACATAATATGGAAGCATTGTGAACTATTCCTGGTTTTTAAAAGAAGTACCCACACTCTGGAAGGCTGGAAACGATGGGAAGCTGAACCCTCCTAATTTTTGTGGGGATGGGATTCATCGGCGTTAATACTTGATTTCACTGCTCAGGACATCGTACTGGAACAAGAAATTTGCGGAATTTGTGAAAGGTGAACTACATCCACTCCATATTTGCAATTTGCAAAGTTGATTTCGGTAAATTTTTCATTTTTGACAGCAACAGTCAACACACCATCACACCAACATAACCTATCTTTCGAAGCCAGACGCTCAGGCGCACACTAGGCAGTTGGACGTGAAGTCTACAATGCCAAACTGTGAAATTTGCCCAGCCTACTAGAATCACGGTACAAGTGAACCTACTATATGTACCGAGCGTTCATAAATTAAATGGGTCAAGGGTGCCTATGAATTCAAAAACGTCTGTCGAAACTAGCGTAATCCTTCTGTAATATATTTGTCAAACTTTGACAAACTACGTCCCATTTTATTGATCTCTGATCTGCTATAAGTGCACGAGAATACTTCAAGTTCAAAAATAGTCCTCGATCATGTAGGTTCTGTGCCCTGCCGTGAAAACCGTATTTAAAATGTTCCGAAAACGAAAACTGCGACTGGTTTGACAAATTACGATAACCAAAAAATTACGAACATCAAATGAACGATGCTAGTTCCGACAGATGTTTTCAAAGTCACAGGCACCCTTGACCCATTGAATTAATGAACGCTCGGTATAAACTTGGTAGGTATACCATTAGGTCAACGGTAGCTCAGCTGTTGAAGCGTTGAGCTGCGATCCTAAAGGTAGTGAGTTCGATACCACGCGTCAGCAGTAATGAAAAATTTACTGCTGTCGTAACCTTTCCGGCAAGCGATCAATCCAGTCGCTATAAATAATTGGGTACCTGCGTTCTGTGTGAACAAGGGGTAATAAGGCGGTTGCCCAAGGCGTGATGTTCACCACATCACCTCGGGCCTCCAGGGGTTCGCGACAACCGGGTAGTGAACACAAAGAACGGAAGCTCTAACCTTCCGCTTCGTAGGCCAAGTTCCTCAATGAGGTGTAGCGTCACACTATTATTATTAGGTATACCATTGATATATCTACCTATTTTATACCGCATACAGCATCAGTTTCCGGAGGAGCTCGTTCCCTGATGAAACCGCGTTATTTCCCAATTGAAAATTCCAGGCGGGCGACTGTCAACCAGTAGGTACCTACAGCGTCTGCTTCGCTGCTTTTAAAAATTAAAGAGTGGCATCACGTAATGCGACAATTAGGACCGTTGAGTTGCTATTAATTTCCCCGCACCACTCCAATACGTCTGTATTCAGGACAGCGTGCCACCAGCTACAGCAGGAGGCAAAGGGCAGCAGGAGCGAGCAAGCTTGGCGCGTTCCAACAAAACACAATTACCGAAGCGGTCTATCTTCATCAGAGTCCCGCAAATGAAAGAAATTACGCGTCAGCGACTTGCGCCCACAGCAGCTAGAAACTCACCTCGGTAATTAAACATGAAAGACTATCCGTTACGAGGTCGATCGCATCGCATCTCGGGCAATACCCGACAGCTTATCCTGCATCCAGTGTTGGACTGGGATTGACACAGGGAAGCTCAGAGGAGTAGGTGTGAGGGGTGTTTTTTTTTTATATTCGCAAAATGACGTATAAGGGACTAAGGGCGAATATGTTTCAATAAGTAAAATCCATCTTCCAATTTAATCTTCTAGAAGAATAGTGTACTGACGTTCATCAGGTTTCTCTATTGATTTTGTAAGCCCCCAAAAAGAAATTCTTTTTGATTTGTCTTCAAAATCCTCATTTACGGCAATTTACAAAGACATTTTTAGCGCACTTTCCCAAAAAATGGGAAAAAGGCGCTTTTAGCTTCACTTTGTCCGTCCGTCCGTCCGTCCGTCTGTCCGTCCGTACCCGGGATAAATCCTCAGGGAAGGAAGATATCGATGTGGTGTAAACGCTGATCAATAGTACATATTGTCATTGCGGAGCCTTCAGCTCCCCAATGGTTACCGTTAACCACGGCTGACTTCGGTCCCACAGTCTTAATAATAGAAGGCGACAGGATGTCAAGCGCGTCAGTCAGGGGTGACGTGTGTTCCTTCTGAGCTGCACCAATTTTGCGAATCAATCTTCATTCTCCCTTCGTTCACGAGCTGATCCGTTCTCGATGTTACCGGCAGTGCGTCGGCACGACCCTCACCGACCCTGAGCTAGCCGAGCGGTCCGCGTCCCCGAGTACCGGGGCGTTGACAATATGTCCAGGATGTCAAGTTGACTTTTGGCTTTTTGATATTCTGCCGCCATCTTTGATCCGCCATTTTGAATTTCTCCAAAAGTGATCCGATTGAAATGAAATTTGCAGGCAATGTGAACCGGCAAACTATTGCGACAGATTAAAAAAAAATTCCAACAAGTGAGGTATTGCGGAAGAACTGGTTTTTTTGAATGTAGTTCTTTTTTGAGGGTAGCTGTTTTTAGGGCGCTGTACGTGTGGGGTCATCGTAGTATCCTTATTTCAATCCAATTATTGATGAGTACTTTTCTTCGGCCTTTTAAATGAAGCACTGCATATCTTGTTGTGAAACGGTGTCTCAAAAGGGGTAGTTTCTAGGGGATGTGGAGGCTCAAATGAAAATCTTCGTAAGCAAATTCAATATTTCAATATGGACGCCGTTTGAAAACAAACAATGTCTCTATTTCTTTTTCTTAATCAGAAAGTGCATATTTCAGAAAATTGAGCACAATTTTTTGCAAAAAAAAGTTAGAGTCAAAATTCCAAAACCGTTTTGGCATAATGATACAACCTTTCAAAAGCTGGTGATAGAAAAAATCTCGGACTTTTTTTTCGAAAGTTGTACAAGGTGAAAGATTGCCCATATCTGCACGCTCTCCGTTGGCACCCTGTATATGACAAAATGTGCAATCAAACTTATCATCAATACCAGCACTCGATAGTCAAAGAAATGATTTTTCATCACATGCCTGAATTTCTGGAATCCGTCAAACATTTTTCGAGCTATATCAATTTGAAAACGCATCTAATTTTTAGGTGTTGCAGTTCAATTGTCAAGCAGTTTAGAAAGACAGTACTCAGTGAACAATTATCTCTCTAAGAACAATTAAATAATCGAAATTTCTCTTTGTACAAATGAGAAATAGGCAAGAAGGAAGAAAGGGTTGAAATTAAAACTCAACGAAGTATTAATAATTCAAGCAGGGAATTAAAACTTGAGTACGTTAGGAAACGGGTTCACCAATAGGTCTGAAAATTGGGCAAAATACGAAACGGAATTAAATTAAAAGGGTTGTGTTAATTAGTCGCAAGGTGTCGCGCGTAATTAGGGTGTACTTTTCTTTCAGAAACCGAATGTAAATTTGAATCAACTAATTCCTAACGCTAGCTGGTTTGAGCACGTCTGGAAATTATGTGATGAATAATCAAGGTAAACCTCAATCATTGGCGATGATTGATTAATTCGTAATAAAGATAAGGTGTGGTGTTGAATGACTTTGTTTATTTCTCAACATTAGGTAATCAAAAATCTACGGGGATAAAAATTAAAAACACAACGTAGGGTCAATGCAGCTATCACAGCTGATTAATTCAAATTATAAGGGAAGGGGTTTTCTCACAAGAGTAAGCGAACGCCTTCTGCCAACTTTTCCCATCCTGTTTTTTTTTAATGTCCTCTTGCAAACGGCTTAAAATGTTGGCTTAGTATTGGTATGAGTTGCGAGGCTTTCGTGCGATTCCAATACATTCGAAAGCAAACGCAATGATTCTAGATCGCTGGAAATCGAGACGTGCGAATAGGACACATCTGCACAATTGGCGGGTGTGCCTTGTTTCCAGAGCATGCCGGTATATGTATACGTTCCGCACAAAAACAGCAGTAGCGTCACCAAACAACAAAAATGTAAGTTTTGGCGAATCTGTAAAATCTGCAAAATCTGTAAATGAAAATATTTCCATGTGACACTAAACCTGTCAACTGTTGGTCACTGTATTTTTAAAAGGAGTACTCGGAAGAAGTGAAATTGTATCCAGTTACAATCCTGTCGATATCTTCTGCCTGATTGTCCCTACAGAGCGGGATTTAATAACGGCATATTACTCGAGGAACGACGTTTTTCCGAGGGGAGGGGGCAGGGAACGTGGTGAAGAAGAGATAAAAAATGTTGACTCATGAACCAAAAGAGTTGGAATTATGAAATATCGCATACGAGCTCGCTATTTTACGCCACTGATAACGCAGCAAATCATTTTGGAAAATACTGAACCGTTCCAGAGAGATCTCAATTGAACTTTTTTTTTCTGAAAATTTTACTGTTGAAAACATATAAAAAACTACACAATAATATTTTTGGCAGCTAGAAGTGTTGAAAATATATGCATATTGTTGAAAATCTCTTGGTCTTCTATTTCAGGAAATAAGACCCCACTATTCACCTACCTACGTGACTTTTTCTGTCATTCTTGGCCATTGGTCTCCCCGAAGAGCTTTGTTATGTCTATCAGGAATTCGTTTTTGATGGATTTTTATGTGGAAAATGAGCACACTTTGGTTCAAATAGCTCCCAACAAATAACCTTTCAACTCGTATTCAACAGTTTTGGTAGGTGACTTCAAAAACTAATACATTTGATGATAAAAGCCGTCCGTTGCCGGTTCATAATGAGCCATCATGTGGCACTGGTTTTGTGCAGAACCACGTGAGATAGGTACCAAAATGACAATTTTTCTCGCAAAAGCAGCCACTAACCCGAGCACTAACCTAACTTGGGTAAGTTGTACTTTTTTATCTTCCAAATTCGTCAATAATTGGTTTTTTAATGATAACATTCTCAGAAGAAAAATACTTTTATCGAGATTTTTCTGAACCGGTTCGATATTTTCAAAAACGGTTTGCTGCATGCACCTTCATTGGCGTAAAATAGTGAGCATGTATGCCATATTTGATAATTCCATCTATTTCGGTTCATGAGTTAAAAAAATGTTATCTCTTCTTCAGCACGTTCTCTGCCCCCTCCCCCCTCCGGCTGCGCAGTCGTGGGTCTCAGATGTCTACCATCGCGATTCTTGTCCATCATGGTCTAAGGAACAATTCGGCATCAACCACTATATTTTAAAGTCAAGTTGCACATAGGCTTCAAAAAATGAACATGAGAAAAACCCACTAAAATAAAAAAAATCAATTAAATTGTCCACAGGACAAATTCACCAATGAATTATTTTGAAATTGGGTTTTTCTGGGTCAGAAAATAATAAAGAATCAAGCTACGGTGTTAGATTTGGTGGATAATTTTTTTTGCTATTTCCTAGGACTATTTCACATTTTGCCGAACCGTGAGCTATTTACGATACAAGTGTTAAAAGTGACATAGACTTGTAAATCAAATCACTCGTGATCTAAATGCTAAAAGGTACTGCTCAGCCGCGTTTCTAGATGTTTCACAAGCCTTTGATAAGGTATGGCACGAAGGACTCCAATACAAAATAAAGAAATACCTTCCTCACCCTCACTTTGAGCTACTCAAGTCCTATTTGACCAACAGGCACTTCTTCGTGAAACAAGGCACGGAGCAGTCTGGCTTATTCCTTATAAAATCTGGCGTCCCCCAAGGAAGTGTTCTCGGACCTATTTTATATCTAATATTTACTGCGGATCTGCCAACCACTAGAGTCACCACTACAGCGACGTTTGCTGACGATACAGCCATATTAGCATCTCATGTCAACGCTTCATCAGCATCGAAAAACCTGCAAAAGAATCTCAGCAGAATTGAATCCTGGCTCAAGAGATGGCGTATAAGAGTTAACGAAACCAAGTCTACACATGTAACATTTACCCTGCGCAGAGAAACATGTCCACCGGTGACAATCAATAACTGCCAAGTTCCACAAGCTAGCGACGCTAAATACCTCGGAATGCACCTGGACAGAAGATTGACATGGCAGAAGCATATCTTCTCTAAACGAAAACAACTCGGATCCAAGCTCAGCCGGATGTATTGGATGATTGGCCGTAAATCAAATCTATCGTTAGAAAACAAACTGTTACTTTACAAAGCCATTATCAAACCAGTCTGGACGTACGGCATCCAGTTATGGGGTACAGCCAGTAACTCAAATATCGCCATCCTACAGAGATTCCAGAATAAGGTCTTGCGCGCGATCGTCGATGCACCCTACTACATCTCAAACGAGGTAATCCAACATGACATCCATCTGCCTTCTGTAAAAGAAACTATCCAGGAGTTCAGCTCAAAATGCAGCCACAGAATGTCAGTGCACCCGAATACGTTGGCCAAACATTTATATGACCAAAGTGACAACGCAGTACGTAGACTAAAACGTCTCCAGCCGGTTGATTTGCTATAAGGATAGCATGTGTGTGGTGTGTGTCAATACAATTTTTAAGTTAGTTAAAATTATTATTAGGAAATAGTCGTTATTTTTTATTTATTATTGAGGCTACTCACTGGAGTAGTTCTCTACATGTCTTTTTTTCGTTACCATACAACTACGCTTATTGCCCTTTTTGGCAGATCGCTGTACCTTCATAGGAGTAATAATAAATAAAAAAAAAGTGACAGGTATTATTTTGTGAGCGGGAACGCTTGCGAAACAAGCGTTAGCGAGTAGAGCAACCCCGCGAACAAAATAAAACACTTTTAACGCGTGTATCGTACAAGATTTTATCTACAATGGTCTTTGAAATGTTTGGTGAATGTCAGAATGGAGTATTATACCGAGAGTTCATAAATTAAATGGGTCAAGGGTGCCTGTGGATTTAAAAACGTCTGTCGAAACTAGCGTAATCCTTTTGTAATAAATTTGTCAAACTTTGACAAGTTACGTCCCATATTATTGATTTCTGATCTACTATAAGTGCACGAGAATACTTCAAGTTCAAAAATACTCCTCAATCATGTAGGTTTTGTGCCCTGCCGTGAAAATCACATTTAGAATGTTCCGAAAACGAAAACTGTGACTGGTTTGACAAATTACGATAACCAAAAAATTACAGACATCAAATGAACGATGCTAGTTCCGACAGATGTTTTCAATCTCATAGGCACCCTTGACCCATTTAATTTATGAAGGCTCGGTACTAAAAAATTTTTTCGATTGAAATGGAAACTAGATTGAAAAAATAATTGACCCGTGTTTTTTTATTTAGTCAAAACTCGTATCGTTTGGGCGCAATAAATAAATAACATCAACTAGTTCTGACGTCACAGCGAGTCGCCGCCTATACTGCCTGTGTAAATGACGTCAGAAATTGGCAGAATATAGGAATTTCGTTTATTTATTGCGGCCAAACGATACGATTAATGGCAAAATAAAAAAATACGGGTCAGCTTTTTTTCAATATAGTTTCCGATTCCATCGAAAACAAAATATTTTTTCAGAAGTATAATACTCTATTTATTGAAAATATGACAGGAACGCGCAAATAGTAGTTTACAATACGAGTTGGCTGTTACATAAGTGGTTTTCAGACACGAAGCCGAAATTTGCAGAACGAGGGCGCAGCCCGAGTTCTGTGAGAGGCTGAGCGTCGGAAAGCATCTTGTGTAACAAGCCACGAGTGTTGTACAACATTTTACGTGTTTGTTCTATTGAAAATTGTGAAAATTTTGTAATTTTTGAGGTTATTTTGACAAGTGTCAACCCAAGTACATAAACTGTAATATCCATATACAACTTATATAAAAGTCATTACATCTCATGTATTAACACAACAAACACGTAAATCATCATTTTTTCACGTCGCCCATGACGACGTGTCAAAAGTGACGGGTATTATTTAACGCTTGTAGATGATAGTATATTATTATACGAGTTTAATAAGACGAAGTTTCTCACACGACTGTTTTTGGGGCCCGACAAACGCAGTGAGGAGGGTCCCAAAGGAAGGAGTGTGACGGAACGTCTTATTAAACGAGTGCAATACACTATTTTTAGCGCACTTCTCCAAACGGGAAGGCGCTTTTGTCCTCGCTTTGTCCGTCCGTCCGTCCGTCCGTCCGTCCGTCCGTCCGTCCCCGCATCTAGTCCTAGACGAAAAGGTTTTTGCGAAAAAATTTTACTCCATTGGGTAGCTCATGACCTTGTATCCCGAACCAAGAAAAATCTTGACGAAATAATAATAAACAATGACAATAATAACAATTTAGTGTGACGCGGCATCGCCGTTGAATGCTGCATTTCAGAAGCCGGCCTGATCTCGAAAGTTATCACATGCGAGGAAGTACCCGATCTTATCATTTTACCATAATACATATGGGGAGTTATATTTAGAGGATGATTTGAACTTTATTTTAATGAAAATTTCACATCGGTGCGAGGTGCCGATTAGTAGTTATTGATTTTTGAACATGACTCCGAAACTACGGCTCGGCCGCAAATGATTTATTCGTTGCTTGCTGGTGCTTGATATCCTTTCCTCCGAACAAAACGAAATTCAATACAGAAAATATTTCAACTCGAATGGGTAGCTCATGGCCTTGGTACGCGAATCGAGAAAAATTTTGCCGAAATAATCATGAACAATTACAAAAATAACATTTTGGTGTAGGGCGGCTTCGCCGATCAAGTGCTGGCATTCGCGGTAAGATGTAGAAAGTTGCGATATGCAGGCAACTACAATTTTCTTATGAAATACATCACTGCATGTACGGCATTATATTTAGAGAACAATTTGAACTTTCTTTTGACAAAAACCCCACTTCGATCCGACCGTTAGGTCAATTGTTATCGATTTTTGAAAACGGCCGCAAAGCCACGGCTCGGCGCATATTACACGACCCTACAAATTTAAAATCAGACGTGCCGAAATAGTAATTGAACATTTTGAAATAGCCAATACTAGGTACCTGAAGGATAATGGCACTCAAATTACGAAACATGTTCGCTCAATAACAAAAAAAAAGTAGGTAGGTATCACTAAAAATCATGTGACAAGGCTACCATTTTTTCGGTTTTTCGATAAAAAAGAAATGTTCCAATTCAAAAGTGAACCCGATATTCGTGTTCAGGAGGTCGAAATCAGTTGGAGCACATTTTTTTATATAAGTAACAGAATGACGCTTATGTGGCCGGTTTGTCTGTCTGTCTGTCTGTCTGTCTGTCTGTCTGTCTGTCTGTCCGAGTCCGTGCAGAAATTAAGACGCTGTACTCCTTCTCGAGAATTGAAACAAGAGTCTTGGAACTTTTTTCCGATTAATAGCTGATGTCTCCAAGGGTGGCCAATGGGCACTATTTTTGTTATCCATACATCGTTATCATTATTCTCAAAAAACAGAGATCTCCTGTGCACTTCGATGAAGTTGAACTTCTCCTCGGGAAATAAAGCTACAGCCGTTGAAGATTGAACTTTATCCGGTGGATAGCTTAGGTCCTCAAGGACCAAATAGGCAGGTTGGCTTTCATAATTCGGCCGTCATCTTGGCTGCCATATTGAAATTTCTGTGGAACGATTGTCATGAAACTTGAAACTCACCCTTGTCTAGTATGATCATTCTTATTTTCAAGCCAAATTTTATGATTGCCCCACCATCTTGGCCGCCATATTGAAATCTCTTATAAGTGGGAAGATTTTCATGAAACTTGAGAGTTACGCTTGTCTCGTACGATCATTCCTATTTTCAAGCTGAGTTTCATAATTCTGCCGCCATCTTGGCCGCCATATGGAAATCTCTTGTTAGTGGAACGATTTTCATGAAACTTGGAACTTACCCTTGTCTAGTACGATCATTTTGATTTTCAAGCCGAATTTCATGATTCTGTCGATATTTTGGCCGCCATATTGCAATTTTTTGCCCAAGACGGTAGAACCCTAATCACTTAACATCTTGCGTTCACTAATCCTCCAAAAAGGAAGTGCGCTACTGAGCCTCATGCCCATGAGGCATATTCGCTTGTATCTATTTTGCCCAAAATATTTAAGAGAAATTGAAGAATTCTAGAGCTAGCAATGCCTTCCAGTGTCATAAAAGTCAAGCGCCAGTACGACACGCGTTTGCGTGTCGAAAAGTGGCCAGTACGATACGGGAGTAGATGAAAATACTTATGTCTTCATGATACTTATTGTCTCTTCTATGCCCATCTCTTGAAAACCCTTCCCATTAGTCTCATTTGTTGCTGGATTTTATTATGGTTCACATTATGAACACTTTGAATAATAATAATAATAGGCACCGCCAATTCCAAAGCACAGGCCGTTGTATGTCAGACTCTTGAAAGCCACCCCCCCACCTTTCGCAGACAACCCAGAAGAAGTTATATCAGTGGCAAGCCGGCATGCATGCACGCAGCGGAGCCTGGGTGAAGTTTATTTTGCATTTTTCCGTTTCATCCCCCTGGAAAAGGTTTGTTTGCCTTATTTTTTCAATATTTATTTTGGACAGCCAGCGGTGGCGGTAGAGACAAACAGGAGACGGAAGTATGACTGCACACGTGTCGCAGGGATTTGCTCACGTTTTGTTTTGTTGTGTACGCGACAGTGAATCAAATAATACCACCGTTTTTTCGCACTGGGAGATGTGATAATTTCCTCCTGGATAATACGTGTACACAAACAGATCATTCTGGTTCCAGCGCCAATTTAACAAACGTATGCGAAATATTAACTTACCTAACTTATTATTCTGTTTTTATAATTTTAGTTGGCCAGAAACTTTGGCATGGCGGCGCCAATTTCGATTTTATCTTTTCGTGTTCACACCGATGCCAGTGGATGAGAAATTTCTGGGGTGTCGATGCAGAAGCTTCCAGAAGCAGAGAGACCCATCAGGTATTTGTTGAACACTGTTAGTTATTCCGAACCGAGAGAAACTACAGCACAGTAGAACGGAAATGCTTGGTTGTGGTCTGGTTGATTGATAAATTCCGTTTATACATCGAGAGGACACATTTTGCTGTCGTCACCAAGCATCATTCTCTTGTTTGGGTGGATAATCTGAAGAAACGTTCCGGTGTAACGTTCATTTTTTTGATCTAAGACCACTCGTGGTCATTGGCTTAATTTAGGTCCCTGTATTCAGTTTTCCTTCATCTAAGTAATTTCTTTCTTTCATTTAAAGTTTCGCTTTGCCAAATTATAATACCGTAAATTATTACTGGAGGTACCTGATAGGAGTTTATCGGACCGAGCGAAAAAAGCAGCTCGTCGAAGAAATGCGCGATAAGGTCTGAGGCGCTAATAAAAAGTCTGGTAGATGGTTCAAGTTTGAAAATTTCGACGCTCGAAGAGACTTCTGGAACTTATTGCACCTGATACTTTCGTATTTTGTGATTACTCCAGCTGGAGGATTTGTAATTATCAGTGCAGTAGAAATCGGTTATTACCTACCGGATAATTCCGTCGTCGTCTGTTGTATATGCCGAATTTTGGAGCTAGTATTTTTCTCGAACATCTACGGTTTCTGTGCGGTAAGGTTTGTTAATAGTACAAGAAAGATAGATTCCAACCTCAGAAAAAATATGGACGTCCTGAAAATTTGGTATTTTGTTCAGAATTGAGTGCTCTACAAGATATCCAAAATCGCCAAAAATCGCACCCGGGGGTTTTGAGTTATTGGAGGGGGGGTGAAAAATTGCTGGTAAAAATGGAGGGGATGAAACCCGTCAACCCATTGGATGCGAATACATTATAGTTCGACGTATCATATCCCATTGATACCATTTTGGCACAAAAAGTGTCCATCATTGTTGAAGGGGAGTAGTGGGGGGGCGAAGCTCTGCTAGGTGGTCCATTCTGTTTTTATGGCCATGTAGAACCGATCATGACAAGTTTGATATCTTTTCCGACTAAATCCAATCTCATGAACTCGTATCCGATGTGTAAATTCGGATTAAAACAAGTTCAAACAAGTTAACTTGAGAAAACTTGTTTTTTCTTTGACAATTTTGACGATTTTTTTTTTTACTGTTGGAGGTGTTCATTTTCAGAAAATTTTTAGGGACCATTGAATTAAAGTGTATTCTCCACAAAAATCATCCACTCGATGTATAATTTTGTTTCTCGAGTTTAAAAAATCGATTTGAACTTGAGCCGGCGCGGCGCGTCGTCTACTACTGACCAGAACACTACAGCATGCACCGTTAAATGAAAACACCTCAAACTATTGAAGAAATAACAACTCATCTTTGAAAATTGAAGAATCTGTGGAGAATTGAGTTCCCTATAACATGAACAAAATCGCCATGAATCGCACTGCAGGGTTTTGAGTTATTCAAGGGGAGAAGTAACAGTTCATAGAGTATGAATCCTGTCAAAGTGTTATCCTCCTCCTCGGATAACTCGAAATCCTGCATTGCGATTCATGGCGATTTTGTTCATGGTATAGAGAATTCAGTTCTGCACAAATCCTCCAATTTTCGAAGATGAGTTGTTATTTTTCCAATAGTTTGAGGTGTTTTCATTTAAAGGTGCATGCTGTAGTGTTCTGGTCAGTAGTAGACGACGCGCCGCGTCGGCTCAAGTTCAAATCGATTTTTCAAACTCGAGAAACAAAATTATACACCGAGTAAATAATTTTTGTGAAGAATACACTTCAATTTGATGGTCCCTGAAAATTTTCCAGAAATAAACACCTCCAACAGTAGAAAAAAAAATCGTCAAAATTGTCAAAGAAAAAACAAGTTTTCTCAAGTTAACTTGTTCAAACTTGTTTTCATCCGAATTTACACATCGGATACGAGTTCAGGAGATTGGATTTAGTCGGAAAAGATACCAAACTTGTCGTGATCGGTTTTACATGGCCAGAAAAACAAAATGGACCACCTAGCAGAGATGCGCCCCTCCACTACTCCCCTTCAACAATGATGGATACTTTTTGTGCCAAAATGGTATCAATGGGATATGATACGTTGAACTATATTGTATCCGCATCCAATGGATTGACGGGCTCCATCCCCTCCATGTTAACCTGCAATTTTCTACCCCCCCTCCAATAACTCAAAACCCCCGGGTGCGATTTTTGGCGATTTTGGATATGTTGTAGAACACTCAATTCTGAACAGAATATAAAATTTTCATGACGTCCATATTTATTCCGAGGTTTTGCCGATTTTTTTACTATTTTTCCTGTACTATAAATACCTATTGCCATCGAGTGTAACTTATAGTTTTTTTCTTTTATTAGCTGATTTATTATTGTTGGATACATCTCACCGGTTTTCCGAGGGGCGTTGTGGATCCGATACTTGCTATAATTTCTTGTGAGCCATATCTGCGGAATATTGAGGTAAAGGTTGATAGATGTTGTCATTTAGTGAAAATCACGTTTTCTCCTTTTTTAGATTACTTCATCCTGGAATAGTTTGCCGTTGTGTGCTTTGTTATACGTGTTACCGTAATTATTTCTGGACCCAATCACTACCGTTTCTTTTCAACATCTGAACATTTAATTGGGGTAAGATACCTCATCTTTGCCATCAAGCAAAACCATAGCGAAGTATTCTTTTTTAGTCTGTTTTCTTCGGGGTGCGAGGAAGTTTTCGTCCAATTGGAGCCTTGGTGTACCATTTGTTTCCGTTCCACTTTTCCTTTTTTGTGGAGGACTAAGAGAATTTGACATTCTGGCGTCAAGTAGGAAGGATTTAATCCTGTCGGGACCTTCCCAGGATCCAAGCTAGGTGGCTAGAGATAAGATCCGCCGTTTTGTCAATTCCAAAGAATCCCCTTAGATTGTGCGCCGTGTAATTTTTAGTGCGGCTTAATATTTCATTATCAGATAATTAATTGTTATTATTACGAGTGAACGGTTACACGTTATTAATTAAGTAGTGCTACAGCTTTATGTACAGTTGAGTTTTTCGGTTGATCGGTGTAAATTCGTGTGTAAGAATAGCGTAGCAATTTTCGTTTCAAAATTATTTCAATCACGCAGGAGAATAAGTGCTGAAGTGCAGCATAGACAGGACCGGATTCGGCAGCGGTGGCCAAAAGTATTTCTTTCGTGCACGAACGTCTATACCCAAAAGGTCAATAGCTATTTTTATTTATTTATTTTTTTTAAGTAAATTGTTGAGTTGCCTTGATCTACCCCGTCGCGTGCGGAACTTAGCCCTTCTCCTTTTGCGCTTTTCAGATATAGTTTCAGAAATTTTGCAGTGAAGTAACCGATTTTCTGAAAGCTTGACTCTCGAGTTTTCTGTAACAACATTTTTAGCCTCAATCACAATCTCGTCTTGTTCATAATCCACGTTCAATTATTAAAACTGTACTTTTTTCATAGTTGTTTTTTTTGTCTACAGTGGTAGGTACTTTTTTGTGTTTTTTTTTGAGTTGCACAATTTTGTCGACTTAGGTCCTCCGACAATCGCCATATTGAGGCCAGGACCTTGGCGCCCTTCTCCGAATTTAGGTCTTTTTTTTCGGAGACCGAACTCACGCCCTTGGCCGGGTACAATTGTCCAAACTAACCGGGACCAACTCTTTTTTCGTTTTTGTTTTTGTTTTTTTATATAACTGTTTCTCAGACGGAAGAGTTTGTGACACTGGTCGCTTGACTCGCTGAGCCGTGAAACTAAAGCTTTCTTTCTCGTGCCGTTCCAGCTCCTGTTGATGTCGTTGGCGTGAATGCACAACCAGCCGATATACTTGAGTATGCCAAAGTATTAATTATAGAAGAATCTTGACAAAGGAGGGGAATTCAATACTTTCGTATTAGACCGTGAGCTAGCGGCCTTTGAGAGCATGTCATCTCTGACCGCACCATACTTCTTGTGGTGATAGCCACCCACCTGATAGTTCTGGAACGCCAGTCTGCTTCCCCAAAGCGAGTCGTTTTGGGGGCTGCCAGTTGTCAAAAGTCCCCAAAAAAAAAACAATTTTGCACCGTTAATCCGATCAACTTGAGATTCTGAGCACTTGAGTACCCCTCCAACTTTCATTCGTCAGTAATAGGGTCCTTGCATGAATTTTGTATTGTAACGATTACTTCATAAAATCATTCAAAACGTTATCCACAATAATTTCCGCCCAAAAAAAACTTCAAAAAAATTGGTCCATCCTTCAAATGAAGATCAAAGTTTGAATTTTTAGTTAAGTTTAAGTTAAACTTCTATTCTCGCGCCTAAATCACAACACACCACTAACGCAGAACCACACATGGGAGTGAAATTGCTTCATAGCATCAGTGGTTGTAACGAACGCCTGTAACGATGTGCTGTAACGTTGTCTTGTCTGACCTCGGGGTGACCAGCGTCGTCCTAGGAAATGAAAGAATAACCTGTTGCAGCGTTCGCCGCGTTCGGTTCTATTTTTTACTAATCGCCGACACTGGACTGCTCTTCGTGTTGTCGTACTGTTGGTCCGACAAGAATGGCTCTCGACTTGGCTTGAATAGATTCGAGCGGATGTGATTTATTATAGGGATAGGGAGGTATATTCAGGGCCGGGTCTAGCAGGCGTGCAGTGCGTTCCGGCGCGCAGGCGAGTACGGCAGGCGGCAAGTCATAGGAGCGGTAATATAATAATTAAGTTGAATTTCGAAGGATTTTTTCATTCCCGCATTTGGTGGGGCTCTCCACTGCCGGTGAGGGGGCGGCAATTTTTCGGTGGCACGCAGGCGGCAAATAGGCCAGGCCCGGCCCTGGGTATATTCTTCAACGGACGTTTACAATTCAAAAATAAAATCGAATGCCACACACCCAAATGTGGACACAACTTTCAGGTACCTATGTACGTACCTATTAAGCAGAAAAGCAGGGGTGGATGATTGAAGCCCAGAGGGAAAAAAGAATTTTCGACAATGAACCTTTTCAATGAAGGCAGTCTCTCTCGCACGATTTCTCTCGACCGCAGTGTGGTGCCGCGCACTTCATAACGAACGGAGTTTCCCTTGAAGATATCAGGCGCCGTTATAGCTAGACACCTCCAACTGCGCGGTATACGCGGTATACAGTAAGAAAATCCGTCACGATGTCACATTCGCATAATTATTTGTGGAGAATACTTTTGATGGAAATAGATATTTATTGTATTGGGGGTATGAGTGAGATTTCATGTGACGGAGAATGGGAGTTTAAGCGCCGAGCGCAGCGAGAAAGAAATAAAAGAAGTCTAATCGTGAAAGAATCATGTCGAAAGTACTCTACCCTTTGAGTGACTAATAATAATAATAAGATTGATAATAAGAAAAACAAGATGATACAAACCGTGAGGGAGCGGAGCGGGAGTACAAAAAGAACACCTCTTCGAACGTTGTTTGCTGATTGATTCATATCTATAGAAGTTTCACTTCTTCCGAGGGTGACTATGGTCACGAACTCACGTTTTTTTTTCGCGCCAAAAAGGCGGTCGCTCCTACAATGACCTTGTATGACCACGATGACGTCAACCCGAGAGTTCTATTTTTCGTTTGCAAGTTTTTAGCGCATTTTCCATCTTGATGAAAATCGCTATTGCAACCGCTTTGTCCGTCCGTCCGTCCGTCTGTCCGTCCGTCCGTCCGTCCGTCCGTCCGTCCGTCCGTCCGTCCGTTCCTCGAACTCTCCCCAAACTAGACGACCTAGCTTTCTAATTTTTTCGCTGTTACATAGCTGCCACTCCCAAAGGAGGGCTAGACTATATTGAATGTCCATATTGCGCCGCCAACATAGAAAAAACCGCCCCCGATAAACTTGAAATAACATAATATTGCACTTTCTACCAGACCTGGTGCTCTGGTGTTCTCATTTTTTGAATAATACATAGTTGCCACTTATAAACGTAAGCCAAGAAACATTCCGTCTTCAATATGCGCCGCCGACATGAAAAAACTGCTAAAAACCGCCCCCAATCTCTTTTAAATGAAAAACATAAACCCGAAGACATAGCGATCTGATTCTTTCGGTATTAGTCCAGTCGCTGGCCCTAAGATCCGTAGAAATTTTGAGGTGGACAAAGTTTCTCTTCGGATCCTGTTAGGACATGCCTAGAGGATGGAAAAAATCTTGGGTGGCCTTCTGATGTATGGGTCATAAGGTCGCAGGACGCCATTTTATGTTCTGCAGACCCAATGACAAGATTTTGACATTTTGAGATATTGCTTGAGCACACATTGAAAAGCTGAGGAGTTATTCGAATTCCTGAGAACATTTTCTGTCAGGTGGGACTGACGGGACTGACTGGGGTTTGACGTTTGAAGAACGCCCGTGTGAAGATGGTGTGGTGGTGAGAAGAAGAAACCGCATCACCAGCACACAAATGCTGCACCATTGGAAGTTTTTTTTTTTTCGTATATTCCCAAACACCTACATCAACATGATTCATATCGTTAGATGCCCAGAAAAATGCTCTACAAGATTAGACTAGCTCGCGGATTCCATCGTAAACAAGTGAAAGTGAGGGCCCATCACAATCTAATAGAATGCGGTGTTCAGGTCACAAAGACAGTGCTTTTCAACACATTTTATCATTTCCCAATCCTTTGCAGTAGAGCTATGTCAACTTGTTTGCACTTGTTCGACTTCTTATTAAATGCACTACAAGATAAGACAAGCTTGTGAAACCTGTTCGAAGTATTTCGAGATCTGGGACGATTTAAAAAAAACGAAAGTTTTAAATTTTGCCAAATTTGCCTGTCTTCCGTGAAGACTTTGATTTGTTTCGTTCTCTTTCAGAATACATATCGCAACTTTCTTATACTCGCTAAATTCTTTATTAAATTCTCTACAAGACGTGACCAATGTAGAAATTGTACCGAAAATATTTCAAAATATGAGACGATATTAAAAATATAAAAAATTCTAATTTTGGTTAATTGGATGTAACGTGTACCGAGCTTCATTTGTTTTCCGCCTTTTCAAGAATACCTATTGGATATTGCTTATATTCCTTGGATTCGCTATTAAATTTCTTATAAGGTATAGTTAGCGTAAAAGCCCTGCTGACAGTAGGGATTTCCGGGATCTGAGTTGAATCTGCAAAGATGAACATTCATAATTTTATAATTTTGTGTGATGGGGGGCGACCTATGCAGGGTTCGTGCGGTGTTTTTTTTTTCTACAATGGTACTTATTGAAATTGGCTTCATACTATTATACTGATAAAAGGACTTATCCTGTCCCTATCCACGATAATGCGGATTGGTATGATATCTGTTGCTGTTTTTCTCACTCACATCAGTTCAACGAGTCCATTTTCGTCGAAGATCTCATATGTAGAAATGAACTAGTGCAACAAACACATCTGTGTCGTTGGACAGAACAACCTGTTTTTTGTGAAGAATCCAATTTTTTTCAGTCTCTTCTAGTTTTGAAAGAGTAAGTCCGTCCATCAGTGGAGTCCACTTCGAGAGTTTCATCCTAAATTTCGAAATAACCGACATATAGCGGAACTTATCTTGAAGGAAAACCTGGTAAGCTGACTTTTTGTAATATTTATGATCTCTTCTGTCACGTTTTAAGGTGCCCACCTACCAACCTTACAAAACTAAAATGACAGCTGAATTTTGCTGAAAGCATAATATTCGTAGACTACGTAATAACACATAAAAACACTCCGACGAGTTGTCAGACAGGACAAAAGGAAAAAGTGATTTTTTCCCTCTCCTGAACAAAACAGCTCCAAGCGACGTAGGTACTCACGAGGTTTTCAATTTAGAATATGGATAGATCCTAATCATACAAGTACAGGGTGTTCACGCGAGATGGACCCCCCCCATAAAAAACTTCCCCTTTGCGAGAACTTGAAGATGAAAAAACTTTCCTGGAACAATTTTTGCCGTAGTTTCTGATATGTCAAGTAAAATTTTCCACTACTTCTTTGACAGGGTGTCGCAATTTGATTTTTTTTTCCCAAAACACTTTGTCTTTCATCATCACAATCGATGCACATTGTTATCCTAATTAGGAATATGCAATGAACTTCTAGATTTTCTTAAACAAAAAAATAAAAAAATCTACAATGCCATCTTTAAAAACATCCACTTTTTAAGAATGATGGACCCATTTCAGAATTCAAATATGTCCAGGATATTTTGTTTCACTGTTAAATGACATAGAATGATATAAAATGACTGAACAAATATTCGGGACATATTTGATTCCTAAAATGAATCGATCTTTCCGAAAAAAATATTTTTTTTTTGAGGTCCCACCGTGAATTTTCAATTTTTTTTAGAAAAAATTTGAAACGTGTCATGCATATTTGTAATCACGACAACAATATGCATCGATTGTGGTGATGAAATACAAAATTGCGACATCCCGTATATGGGACGTAATAGAATATTATACTTGACATATTCAGAAACTACAGCAAAAATTGTCCCAGGAAAGTTTTTTCTTCTTTGAATTATCTTGAAGGGAAGTTTCTTATCCGGGTATCCGTCTCGCTTAAACACCCTGTACATAGTAGATCATTGGTTAAATGACCTTAAGTAAGGAATTCAAACGACTATAAAGCGAACTTCAATAAGTACATTATAGAAAAAAAAAAAAAGGGAAACGAACACCGCACGAACCCTGCATAAGTCGCCCCCCATCACACAAAATTATAAAATTATGAATGTTTATCTTTGCAGATTCAACTCAGATCCCGAAATCCCTACTGTCAGTAGGGCTTTTACGCTAACTGTACCTTATAAGAAATTTAATAGCGAATCCAAGGAATATAAGCGATATCCAATAGGTATTCTAGAAAAGGCGGAAAACAAATGAAGCTCGGTACACGTTACATCCAATTAACCAAAATTAGAATTTTTTATATTTTTGAAATCGTTTTATATTTTGAAATATTTTCGGTACAATTTCTACATTGGTTACGTCTTGTAGAGAATTTAATAAAGAATTCAGCGAGTATAAGAAAGTTGCGATATGTATTCTGAAAGAGACCGAAACAAATCAAAGTCTTCACAGAAGACAGGCAAATTTGGCCAAATTTAAAACTTTCGGTTTTTTTAAATCGTCCCAGATCTCGAAATACTTCGAACAGGTTTTACAAGCTTGTCTTATCTTGTAGTGCATTTAATAAGAAGTCGAACAAGTGCAAACAAGTTGACATAGCTCTACTGCAAAGGATTGGGAAATGATAAAATGTGTTGAAAAGCACTGTCTTTGTGACCTGAACACCGCATTCTATTAGATGGTGATGGGCCCTCACTTTCACTTGTTTACGATGGAATCCGCGAGCTAGTCTAATCTTGTAGAGCATTTTTCTGGGCATCTAACGATATGAATCATGTTGATGTAGGTGTTTGGGAATATACGAAAAAAAAAAGAAACTTCTAATGGTGCAGCATTTGTGTGCTGGTGATGCGGTTTCTTCTTCTCACCACCACACCATCTTCACACGGGCGTTCTATAAACGTCAAAATGGTCCCACCTGACAGAAAATGCTCTCAGGAATTCGAATAACTCGTCAGTTTTTCAATATGTGCTCAAGCAAGTTCTCAAAATGTCAAAATCTTGTCATTGGGTCTGCAGAAGATAAAATGGCGTCATGCGACCTTATGACCCATACGTCAGAAGGTCACCCAAGATTTTTTTCATCCTCTAGGCATGTCCTAACAGGATCCGAAGAGAAACTTTGTCCACCTCAAAATTTCTACGGATCTTAGGGCCAGCGACTGTATTATATATAAATAGCCTAAAGACTACAAATGAGAAAGGATAGGCTACTTTTCGTTAGCTGCCGCCCCCCAGATTCCGCCCCTAAACAATAAAAAGTGCAACTTTCATAAATGTTACTGATTGAGATGTTCCCTTAAACATTTAGGAACTGCCAACTCAAATTGTGCAACATCTGCTCAGCCGAACGCTGCCGCTCCCACACGCCGCCCTCAAAGTAAGAGATAAATGAAAAACATGAACCCGAAGACATAGCGATCTAAATTTTTCGCTATATGGACAGCTGACTGAAAATGGAAAAGGATAGGCTACTTTTGGTATGGCGCCGCCTCCAGCTTCCGCCCCCAAAAGAAAAAAAGTGCAACTTTTAACAATTTTCACTGATTTAGCTGATAATGTTACCTCGAATATTTAGAAACTCTTGACTCAAACTGTGCAAGAATTTCTTTGCCAAACTCTGCCGCTCCCTCACGCCGCCCCCAAAGTGAGAGATAAATGTAAAACATGAACCTGAAGACATACCGATCTAATTCTTTCACTATATTGATAGCTGACTGAAATTGGACAAAGATAGGCCACTTTTAATTAGCCGCCGCCTCCAGCTGCCGCCTCCAAACAAAAAAATGCAACTTTCATAATTTTCACTGATTGTCATATTTCCCTTACATTTAGAAACTCCCAACTCAAACTGTGCAACAGTTACTTTGTCGATGCTGCCGCCCCCACACGCTGCCCTCAAAGTGAGAGATGAATAAAAAACATGAACCCGAAGACATAACGATCTAATTCTTTCGCTATATGGATAGCTAACTGAAAATGGAAAAGAATAGGCTACTTTTGATATGGCGCCGTTTCCAACTTCCACCCCCAAAAGAAAAAAAGTGCAACTTTCAATAATTTCCACTGATTTACATTTTAATGTTACCTCAAACATTCAGAAACTCCAAACTCAAACTGTGGAAGAATTGCTTTGCCAAACTCTGTCGCTCCCACACGCCGCCCCCAAAGTAAGAGATAAATATAAAACATAACCCTGAAGACATAGCGATCTAATTGTTCCACTATATAGATAGCTGACTAAAAATGGAAAGAGAGAGGCCACTTTTGATTAGTCGCTGCCTCCAGCTCCCGCCCCCAACCAAAAAAATGTAACTTTCACAATTTTCACTGATTGTCATATTTCCTTAAACATTTAGAAACTCCTGTGCAACAGTTACTTTGCCGAATGCTGCCACTTCCACACGCTGCCCTCAAAGTACGAGATAAATGGAAAACATTAACCTGAAGACACAGCGATCTAATTCTTTCGCTATATGGATAGCCGACTAAAAATGGGAAAGAATAGACTACTGTTGATTAGTCGCCGCTCCCAGCTCCCGCCCTCAAACAAAAAAATATATTGATGAGTAAAAGAATTTTCATTCAAATCTATTTCATTGGCAAGTACCCCATTCTGATAACAAAATATCACAATGAGTTTCGAATGAAGAAAGTGGGCAAGGAATGGTGTTTTCTCCTTCAACCAAATTTCTTTACGTTCATAATATGCCTCTTTGAAAAAATGCGCTACCGAGACTCACGCACGTGAAGGCATACTCACTTGTTTTTCTTTGCGAGGTTGCAGCCCTGCGCCTTGAAACCACGGGAAAATTCAATTCTTCATCATTTTACAGACCTATTTCAATTTTGGAGCCGCGAATAGCGCCGTTGGCCTTGCTCACGTATCAGGGCCATCCCCAAGCTCGTGCTGCGCGCTTTCCAACCTGAACTGAGGCGTCAGCCCCACAGACGTCTGAGACGGTGACAGTGAGATTATGTCAAACATTCAAAATCCGTAGTCGCAGTTTGTTAGTGTAGAATCAAGTAGCCCCAGCCCGAGGCACGATGACGTCAATCCGCAGCTGACACATCGATGCATGGAAGTTGCATGCCTTACAGTTTTTGTATTTTAAATTTACAAAATAAAATAATATATTAGGATTTTTGAAAAATTGTTCAGTCTGTAGTGCTATTTGGATACCAAAGCATCATTGGAGGCGATAAAAAAAAATCGTGCAAGGACCCTATTAAAAAATATCAAAGTTCAAAACTTTGACATTTTATTCTTCAAAATCTATCCTGTAGCCTTTAAGAAAATTCATTAGCTCATTGGTTACGGCAGTTGTTGTTTGTTTATTTTATTTTCCTTATTTAAAACTTCATATTTATTTTCATGAGACTTGAGTTATAGAAATTATGATTTAATTCAATAGTTTGTTGCCATCGTAAATATTATAATGTAGGAACGGCGCTTGCTTCCTCCTTCCACACTCGAATTGTTGTCACACGGCAAAAACCCTTATCTTGTTTTCGAGCTCTGGCTTTTTCGAACTTCATGTAGTAGAATGAACATCTTTTAAACGTAGTCGGATCAGCTCCGCGATTTTCTTAAAAACTCCAATATTGATCTGAAAGTAAAAAAAAATTTGTCTATGAAGGAAGATCCGAGAAAATATTGTGATATTTGAAGATATTTCGTGCGGATGCTGGGGAGTACAATGACAACCGGCGACGTCGGGCTTCAGTTTTTCAGTTGCTTACTTTTCCTTTAAAATTCAATAATATAGATCCACCACCGACGGACTACCCACACGATATACCTACTATGAATTAAGATCCACGAAAATCGATCAAATATTACCTCAGCGTTTCGAATTAATGTCAAGCCACCTATACGAAATTATCTGCCGTACTGAAGCAGCTGTATGCCGTACTGAAGCTGAGAGGTCCTCATTCATATCGCCGCTACCTATCTTGTGATCTGCAACACAACAGTCAACTTTATCATTATCTTCCGGCCGCCGCCGTGACGTTCTTCTCTTCTATCTCCAAGAACTACGAGCCTAACATCGAGAGTAAGAAATCTAGAAGTTAAGGTGCCCTTTTTAGCGCACTTCTCCAAACGGGAAGGCGCTTTTGTCCTCGCTTTGTCCGTCCGTCCGTCCGTCCGTCCGTCCGTCCGTCCGTCCGTCCGTCCGTCCGTCCGTCCCCGCATCTAGTCCTAGACGAAAAGGTTTTTGCAAAAAATTTTTACTCCATTGGGTAGCTCATGACCTTGTATCCCGAACCAAGAAAAATCTTGACGAAATAATAATAAACAATGACAATAATAACAATTTAGTGTGACGCGGCATCGCCGTTGAATGCTGCATTTCAGAAGCCGGCCTGATCTCGAAAGTTATCACATGCGAGGAAGTACCCGATCTTATCATTTTACCATAATACATATGCGGAGTTATATTTAGAGGATGATTTGAACTTTATTTTAATGAAAATTTCACATCGGTGCGAGGTGCCGATTAGTAGTTATTAATTTTTGAACATGACTCCGAAACTACGGCTCGGCCGCAAATGATTTATTCGTTGCTTGCTGGTGCTTGATATCCTTTCCTCCGAACAAAACGAAATTCAATACAGAAAATATTTCAACTCGAATGGGTAGCTCATGGCCTTGGTACGCGAATCAAGAAAAATGTTGCCGAAATAATCATGAACAATTACAAAAATAACATTTTGGTGTAGGGCGGCTTCGCCGATCAAGTGCTGGCATTCGCGGTAAGATGTAGAAAGTTGCGATATGCAGGCAACTACAATTTCTTGATGAAATACATCACTGCATGTACGGCATTATATTTAGAGAACAATTTGAACTTTCTTTTGACAAAAACCCCACTTCGATCCGACCGTTAGGTCAATTGTTATCGATTTTTGAAAACGGCCGCAAAGCCACGGCTCGGCGCATATTACACGACCCTACAAATTTAAAATCAGACGTGCCGAAATAGTAATTGAACATTTTGAAATAGCCAATACTAGGTACCTGAAGGATAATGGCACTCAAATTACGAAACATGTTCGCTCAATAACAAAAAAAAAGTAGGTAGGTATCACTATCTCTCATCATGGCAGGCGAAGCAGACACCACGCCTGCGACGCTCTGCGCAAAATGTAATAGGAAGGTTGTGAGTGGTGTTAAGTGTACACTTTGCGGACTATCTTTCCACCCTAGCTGTGCCAAACATCGGGCATCGGCCAAGATCATTGGTGACACCTTTGTGTGCTGTGGGGGCTCTGGTGCCGATGATGGTGATGGTGTCATGGACGAACGTTTTGATGGAGAAGCCAACGACGACGAGTTCTGTGATGCACTTGAAACCGTACCTAATTCTAAGTCTGCAGTGATCTATAGGTACGTTATCAGGCAGAAGAATGAACTCATAATTGAACTAAGGAGACGAATATTTGATTTGGAAAATCAAATTGAAACGAAGAAAATCCAGCCAACCCAGACGACAAAGCAGTTTTTTGATGCAAAAACACTATCTCGAGCTGATAAAGACGAGCAGATTTCTTCGGTCAGCATAAACACCGGGAAATCTGTGAATAAAAATAAAGCATCCACAAAGACGGCTGCTGCGATGACGGTTCCCAGTGGGGACGGCGCACCGATCAAGACCCCGCTAACCTATGCTTGCGCTGCTAAATCAGGCATGGTGGAGGCGTCAGATACTCGCCGAACAGTGGCACTTGCTAATAAGGGCGAAAATCCGATAAAACACGCAGCAAAACCTAACAAGATAAAGAAGAGAAAAAACGACTTCATCATTGGTGGAGCATCGTCGAGCACAATCAAAACAATCCCAAAAAAGGCATACTTCCAGCTTTCAAGGCTCGACCAGAGCACTAACAAGGAATCCGTAATGGATTTTTTGAAATCCACGTTCCCGGAGGTCCAGTGTGAAGATCTGGATGAAAAACCTTACCAAAATCATAAGGCATTCAAAGTGATTGTTGACTTGACGAACTTAGAAAAGACGAAAAATAGTAAGTGCTGGCCCGAGGGGGCGATTGTGAGAAGGTTTTTCCATCGGCGCCGAGGGATGCCAAACCAGACGTAAAGGCCACATCTGAGTGTTTCAGCCCGAAGACCATCAGCTGCTTCTACCAGAATGTGAGAGGACTCAGAACAAAGACCTCTGACTTCTTTAGCTCTGCCTGTGCTTGTGACTATGATGTTCTTGCCATATCTGAGTCATGGCTGGGTCCGGACATTGATGATGACGAGATCCTACCGGATTGCTACACTGTGTACCGTTGTGATCGGAACTTCAAGGCGACGTCGCTCACAAGGGGCGGTGGAGTCCTTTTGGCTGTGAATAACTTAGTCAACTCCAGATTGATTGATACTTCTTTTTTAGATGATCAGATACCGTTTATAGACCTAATCGGATGTAGGCTTATGTTGGAGTCTGGTGCCATTGATGTTTTTGTCGTCTATGTTCCGCCTGCTACGGCTGACGAGGATTATGAGCGATTTATTGATGTTTTTACCGCTGCCGTCTCTGATCGCAACTGCGTTATAATGGGTGATTTTAATGCACCGCGGTATGAGTCCGATGCAGTAAATGATAACAGAGCGTCATTTCTGAATAATTTGAAATGTTTTTTAAATGTTTATCAATGTAACGTTGTAAGAAACGTGAATGACAGACTGCTCGATTTGATTTTTACTAATTTGCAGGAGCTATCTGTTGACCGGGCGGCACCATTCGTTCCTGAGGATGAGCACCATCCGGCCCTTGAGTTTGACTTCTTGTCTAAACGAGACAAATACAAACAATTTTCTGGTAGCAATGACTTGCTTGAATACAACTTCAAAAAGGCCAACTTTGACGTGATGTATGAGATGATGTTGTCTGCTGACTGGGGTGTTGTGTATGATGCTGAACAGACCGACCTTGCTGTCGACAAATTCTATGGATTGCTTAATTCTATTTTTGATAAATGTGTCCCTCGTAAAAAATATAAACATCGTAGAAAGACTTATCCACCCTGGTTTTCGGCCGATCTCATTGCCTTGCTAAAGAAAAAAGATCGAGCTCATAAGTTATACAGTAAATTCAAATCACCTTATCGTTTGAAAAACTTTCAGGAGTTGCGAAGTAAAAGTAAGTTCATGATTGATATCAAATACAAAGAATACTTGTCATCTGTTGAGGAAAAAATCAAGCACGAGCCGAAATACCTTTGGGAATTTGTTGACAGTAGGAGAGGTCGTAGTAGGATACCTGGAGTGATGACTGGTGATGGATGTGAGTATGAAAGGCCTATGGATGTTGTGAATGGGTTTGCAGAATATTTCGGCGGTGTGTACTCGGAATCGAGTGAGTATGATTTGGATGATTGCGTGCATGATGAGGCTAGCCCCTCAGCCTATGCTGGGGCACTTAACATGAGTTCCATCAGTAAGGATAGGATACTTGATGCCATACGCAGGAGCAAGGACAGACAAACAGCAGGAATTGACCAGATTCCCAACTTTGTTATTAAAGACTGTGCTCATGTGCTCGTTCATCCCTTGCATTTCATATTTAATCTCATTCTGAGGACTTCACAGTTTCCGCAAGCATGGAAAAAAACAAAAATTTGTCCTGTTCATAAAAAAGGCGATAAATCGAAATTAGAAAATTACCGTCCAATCTCTATTTTGTGTAATTTTGCTAAAATTTTTGAAGTTATATTATGTCAGGACATCTCAAATCATGTTAAAAATGTAATATCTCCTCATCAGCACGGCTTCATGCCCAGAAGGTCTACTATGACGAACTTAGCATCTTTCTCTCAGTATGTAGTTGAAACCTTGGATAGTGGAGGGCAGGTAGATGTCATTTATACAGATTTTCAGAAGGCATTTGACCGAATCGATCATGGCATCTTGCTGCGGAAATTGAGAGCGGCTGGTCTCTCGGCGCCTCTTGTTAAACTTTTACAGTCTTACCTCTGCAACAGGGAATCATACGTCCAGCACATGGGTAATAGATCTAGGAGCTTTACGCCAACTTCCGGAGTACCACAGGGCTCCAACTTGGGTCCTTTACTTTTTCTCCTCTTTATAAATGACATCTTGTGTGGGGTCAAGAGCCTGGGTCTTTTATTTGCTGATGACCTAAAACTTTTCAGTAAAGTCCAGTCGATTCACAGCTGTCTTGCCCTGCAGAGAGATCTGGACACAATTGCCCTGTGGTGCGAGAAGAATAGGCTATTCCTGAATATTGAGAAATGTCACGTGGTGAGTTATACAAGAAGAAAAAATAAGCTAGAGTACCAGTATGTATTGAATGGTGTGTGTGTTGCCAGGTGTTCCAACATAAAAGATCTAGGTGTCATATTCGACGAGTCCTTCAGTTTTGATATGCAGGTTAAAAGTTGTGTATCTTCTGCTTCAAGGATGTCAGGATTTATATATAGGAATTGTAAATGTTTCCCAAACAATTCTAGTCACTTGTTGCTTTACTCATCCTTAGTACGAAGCCGACTGGAGTACGGAGCTGTGATATGGCATCCTATTTACAATTCACAAGTAAGAATAATTGAGACTGTCCAGCGGAAATTTTTCAAGTTGCTCAAGTTCAGGACGGATGGTGTATACCCTTGCAAAGGCTTCGATCACGGTGCTTTGCTGAATGAGTTTGATGTTGTGTCTCTCGAGAGACGTAGATTGCAGATTGCGGTGACTTTCCTCGTTGGGCTGTGTCGCGGGAGCATAGACTGTCCCTACTTGCTGGGTCGGTTGATGTTTTTGGTACCTAGGGCTTCTTCTAGGCTCCAGCACACTTTCTACACTGAACGTCCTAAGACAAATTTATTGTTAAAGTCCCCTGTTGATTATATGTGTAATGTGTTTAATAGCATTTCAAACAGCTGTGATATAAATTTTACTCCCATAAAACATATCCAGCGACTACTGTGAAATTTTATCTTCCATTGTGATTCATGTGTGATAATTTATTGTTATTTTAGTTATTTGAACATTTCCTGTATTGGGTACACCGCCTGTTGAAAATAAATCTATCTATCTATCTATCTATCTATCTATCTACTAAAAATCATGTGACAAGGCTACCATTTTTTCGGTTTTTCGATAAAAAAGAAATGTTCCAATTCAAAAGTGAACCCGATATTCGTGTTCAGGAGGTCGAAATCAGTTGGAGCACATTTTTTTATATAAGTAACAGAATGACGCTTATGTGGCCGGTTTGTCTGTCTGTCTGTCTGTCTGTCTGTCTGTCTGTCCGAGTCCGTGCAGAAATTAAGACGCTGTACTCCTTCTCGAGAATTGAAACAAGAGTCTTGGAACTTTTTTCCGATTAATAGCTGATGTCTCCAAGGGTGGCCAATGGGCACTATTTTTGTTATCCATACATCGTTATCATTATTCTCAAAAAACAGAGATCTCCTGTGCACTTCGATGAAGTTGAACTTCTCCTCGGGAAATAAAGCTACAGCCGTTGAAGATTGAACTTTATCCGGTGGATAGCTTAGGTCCTCAAGGACCAAATAGGCAGGTTGGCTTTCATAATTCGGCCGCCATCTTGGCTGCCATATTGAAATTTCTTATTAGTGGAACGATTGTCATGAAACTTGAAACTCACCCTTGTCTAGTATGATCATTCTTATTTTCAAGCCAAATTTTATGATTGCCCCACCATCTTGGCCGCCATATTGAAATCTCTTATAAGTGGAAAGATTTTCATGAAACTTGAGAGTTACGCTTGTCTCGTACGATCATTCCTATTTTCAAGCTGAGTTTCATAATTCTGCCGCCATCTTGGCCGCCATATTGAAATCTCTTGTTAGTGGAACGATTTTCATGAAACTTGGAACTTACCCTTGTCTAGAACGATCATTTTGATTTTCAAGCCGAATTTCATGATTCTGTCGATATTTTGGCCGCCATATTGCAATTTTTTGCCCAAGACGGTAGAACCCTAATCACTTAACATCTTGCGTTCACTAATCCTCCAAAAAGGAAGTGCGCTACTGAGCCTCATGCCCATGAGGCATATTCGCTTGTATTATTATTCGTGTGAATCGTTCGCGTACATTGTCCGTGGACATACAAAATTCTGCAGAATTAGGTTAACCCCCACGCCACGTCGTTTTCAAATTTTAAGTGTATTAGGGTACCCTGTTTTCTCGGTTTCCAGATTTTCGGAGCTCGAGAAGAAGAAGAGAAAAGGCGTTAGGCCTGTAAAAGTCGTCTGTTTTCTATAACTCACCTGTATATCAAAGCTTAATTTATTCATCACATTTTCAATCACATGTACCGCAGTTAACTACAATACAAATTATTATTTTTATTTTAAATACGCTTTCCTATTTACTAAATTTAGTCTTCAAATCAGTCATTTACATTTTTCTTTTAAAATTGGAGGAAGTGCCAAAGTATCTCAAAAATAACTTTTGTGGAGTGCCGTTCCTTCCCGATAGTTTCTCAGTATTGTGCCGTTCATGAGCGGATGGCGCCCTCTTGTTTCTGGTAAGTAGGTATTTTCCGTCCAACACCAAAAATTTCAAAGAACCTCCCCGAGCTGCCAAACCGAAAATAAAAACATCGAGCTGCCGAGCCGAGTTTTATCCGAAATTACGGGTATACAAATTGACGCGCAATCGTGGGGCTAGAAATTAGTCTACCTACCTGAAACAGAAAAAATAAATACGAATTTGTCACAATAATTTCCAATAACTTAGCATTTTCCATAGATTCTTTTTCTTATTCCTCTTTTTATTGTTAACGTTAAATTTTCTTATCTACGAGCTTAGATACAAATAAAAGCGAGAAAAAGTATAGGTACCTATACCATAGACACAGTTTTTGTTATCTACAACTTTAACTCTATTCTTTATTTCATTCAGTTCCAATTTTATTCAAGCAATAATTTTTAAATTCACGATGGATGATAAGTTTTCAGTTAATCATTTGCGCCAAAAAGAGCTAGAATACGAGCTTGCCATTCGTAATCTTACCTCAACCTCAAATCGTGTAGTTGCTGACAAAAGAAAAACTCTAAAACGAGCTTTAGCAAAATAAGTAGCCAATCCAGGTGCTTTGATTGATCTCTCAAATTATAACGTAACTTATGAAGTAGAATCTCTAGCTATAACCGAAACTTTAGAAGCAATTACGACGGCAATTATTGATTTTGAAGGTACATGCAATGATTCTGGTTTTAAAACTATCAAGTCTCGAATTAATCATATCGCAGGCCGTAATAAAATAATGAAAATTCCTGAAACAAACGCCAATGTGGCCCTTGCATTTCAAAGAGAGTCAAATGTCACTTGTTTACAGCTTGAGGCGGAATTGCTCGAAAAAGCAGAAGCGACACCAGAAGACCCCAATGCTAGTTTTCCTACTCACGCCGGTCCTGTTATCAATGTTCCCGCACCGTCTGTCACTTATATACCTAAGTCGTCTTCCGTTTCTAAATGGTCAGTGAGTTTCAATGGTGAATCAAAAAATGTGTTTTCATTTATCGAGCGTGTCACTGAACTAGCTATTTCTCGAAAGGTTTCAGATCAGGATTTATTTAACTCAGCTGTAGAATTATTTACCGGAGAATAGAAGCTTTTGTTTGGTATCGGAGCGTAAAAAATTCTGTTACAGATTGGGCGTCGCTCATTGATAGATTAAAGTCAGATTTCTTATCACCTTACGCAGAAGATGATCTTTGGGAGCAAATCAAAGCCAGAAAACAACGAAAAAATGAATCTGTCACAATTTTTATTGCACAAATGGAAAACTTGTTCCACAGGTTGTCTAAAAATCCCGCTGAAGTGACCAAAGTCAAACATATCCGCCAAAATTTGCTGCCGTCCTTTATCAATCAACTCGCTCTGACCGAAGTAAACTCAATACCTGAACTTGTTCGTTTTTGTAAAAAATTGGAAGAAGCTGCTCATTTGCAAAATAGAAGTTCAAACCGTGTTTTTGAAATTTACCAGCCTCAAGTTGATTCCGCCTGCGGGATAAATAATGTGGAAAAACAAATGCCAACTCCTGGTCGTTCTCAAAAAACTTGGCCGCGTAAAAATAATTTTCGTAAAGTTGACAGCCATTCTAAGAGTAATTTCTCAAAACCACAGAATACTCCAACGAAAGTAGATCGTGATGAAAATAATGTTGATTCAGCAAGTGCTATAAAGTCGGTGTTTTGTTGGAATTGTCTTTTACCCAATCATACCTATAGTGTTTGTTTACTAAAAAGAAAATTGTTCTGTTTTAAATGTGGTACTGCAGATGTTAAGGTTTCGTCCTGTCCTAATTGCTCAAAAAACTTTTAAAAAGGGTGTTTTCTCGTGGCCGGAACACCTTTCGTACAAACAATAAGGCCAATAACAACTTTTTTGACAAAACTGACTGGAACATTTGACTGAGCAGAGTAAATTCATTTTATAATCCTCCCGTTGAAAAAGAAATTGCGGCTCCTTTGATTATAAACAAACCATTAGATAACAGACCATTTATCTCAGTGGAAATTTTTGATAGAGAAATAGTTGCTTTGTTTGATTCCGGCTGCACTACTTCAGTTGTGGGAGCCAAGGGAATACCGTTTATCGAAGGCTTGAATCTCAAATTAAATCCCTCAAACCATCGTGATATCTCTACTGCAGACGGTACTTTGAAATCTGTCGAAGGTGTTTGTCTGTTTTTGTTGAAAATTGCTGTAAAGTTGTGCAAGCATTAATAGTACCTTCGTTGCCTCAAGCATTCATTTTAGGAAGTGATTTCGCAAAGCAGTTTGGTATTTCGATTGACTTTGGCGATAATTCTTGGTCTAGTAGTGGTACTCTTTCTAATTCTCAAGTAAAGTTGACCTCAAGAAATTCTGGTTGGTTTGAATCGCTGGAAAACTTGTGCACTTTGGATGAACTCACTCCAGAACAAAGAATTAAAGCTAACTCAGTAATTAGTTCCTTTGAAACAATTAGTAGTAAAGACAAGCTGGGCCGTACTGATAAAATCACCTTAGATATTGACACAGGGGATGCAGTACCATTTAAGAAGAGACCTTATCTCATGTCCCCGTATATGCTGAAAATTTTGAATGATGAACTTGACGATATGCTTAGGTTGGGAGTAATAGAGCCATCGCACAGCCCCTGGTGCTCGCCAGTTCTCCTAGTAAAAAAAACCAATAATGAGTACAGATTTTGTTTTGATGGAAGAGCCCTAAATCAAGTCACGAAACACGATTCCTACCCGATGCCGAACATCAATCGAATTCTTAATATGTTACGGGGTGCAAATTTCATTTCTAGTATAGATCTTAGGAAAAGTTTTTGGCAGATACCGCTCTCAGAAAAATCTCGTGAGAAAACGGCTTTCAGTGTCGTAGGTAGGGGACTTTTTCACTTCGTCACAATGCCATTCGGACTATGTAACGCTGCCCAGACCCAGCAGAGGCTAGTGGATGCAATTTTTGGTCCTCGGTATGAGCCTAGAATTTTTTGTTATCTTGATGATATCGTCGTATGTTCAGCTAATTTCGAGGAACATGTACAACTCTTGTCCGAAGTTAAAGAGCGCCTTCAGCAAGCCGGTCTCACCATCAATCTTGGCAAATGTAATTTTTTTAAAAGGACATTGAAATATCTTGGGTTTATTGTCGGCAATAATTCTTTAAAAACAGATCCTGACAAAATTGCTACTATGGTAAATTATCCTCGTCCAACTACAGCTACAGAAATTAAAAGGTTCATCGGCCTATGCAGCTGGTATAGACGTTTCATAAAGGGTTTTTCTGCTTTGGTTAGCCCTATTAATGATCTCTTAGAAGGCAAAAGAAAAAGTCAACCTATCTGTTGGAATTCTGAAGCAGAATCTTCCTTTCTTAAAATTAAAGAACTTCTCGTAAAAGCACCAACTTTGTGTCAGCCTGATTTCTCACAACCCTTTACAATTGAATGTGATATAGTAGCCGAGGTACACATAAAAAAACGGCATTTGATGTTACAAGCAAGCCACTTTGCACAGTTGTTACTTAGACCCTAACAAACATTTTTTCCCGCAGCACATGGAAATCGGTCCCTTAGGAGAGCAGGGGGGGGAGCCCCCCTTGAAAAAAGTAACTTTTTTAAATATTGACCGATTTTCACAATTCTGGTGTCGATTCCACACAATTTAATATCGCTAAGAAAGATAGAGATGAAGTACGTCACAAAATACAGTTATTTTTCCATTTTCGGGCGCCATTTTTAAAATATGGCCGCCTATTTAGCAAAATTTCATATGATTTGAAAATAAGCTTGTCGCGTGTCTAAACCGACTAATTTTGGGGCGCTCTTTACGTTTTCTTCATCTAAAATAACATTCGAGATATCTGAAGGGAGTTATTGAATGAAGGAAGCATAGAAGGCAATTTTTTTCAATATTTATACTAATGAAGAAATATTCAGTTACATATTATTCGCAATAATTTGTTGCACACTGTTCCCTGGATCAGCTGAACCAATCGTAGGATCAAGTCCTGAACTGAAAAGTAATTATTGGGGCTTTTAGTACCTATATACTTTCCTCCAAATTCATAAAAAAAACTGAAGGCATAGTTTTTGTTGGTGCAGCCTCCTTTACAGCTCTTGCAACTAAGAGTGCAAGGTAGCCGATTTCTTTTGCATTTACATTGCATAGTTTGGCAACCAGTCTTGCAGCCACATCGGTCCAAGGTATGACAAGCACTCCACACTTCCTATAACTGAGACCATACTGGTTCCCACTTATCATTTTGGAGTGCCCAACCCAATCCTTCTGGAGTTGTGTCACACTGGCTAGTGGACGTGGCTTGTCCCCACAACTGACCAGCCTGGTAAGCGGCTCGTCGAGCATGCTGTACTAGGGCACCAGATGTCGGAGGACCACAGGGCCAAAGGTCGATTCTCTGTGGCAAATAGGTTTTTGCGAACCTGATTTACAGTGATACACTCAGGATCACACACTCCATACATGCGGACTGTGTTTTCTCCCGAGGTCTTCAGTGTATCCTCATTGAGAGGATGTGCAGGAGGACGAGCTAAAGGTGTGAATGCATCGGTGTAAATATCTTTCCAAGCACTCCACCTGTCTTTTTGTCTTTCTATCAACTAAAAAACGAAACGCTATCACAATCTATGTAGGCGTGGAAACCACGCTGAGCTACGGATCTGGACTCTCCAAGAGCTTCTGCAATTGAATGGATTGCTAGGTGTCTGTAATGCTTGGAGGTACCATAGAAAATCCGTAATTGCCTAAGGCCGACGCTTTTTATGTCAAAGTTGTAGGAGATCGCTAGGATTACGACGTCTGTATCGGAACTTGGAATTGGGACGTTTTCAGTATCGAGAATTACCATGTTCATGACATGGAGAAATATCCTGCCATCAGCTTCTTCCATCTGATCGCAAGTGACATCATTGAGGTTGGTGTTTTGAGAAAATCCGAAGATCTGACTAATTCATCTACGGTTGTCACTGAGCCTATGATTTGAGGTAAACCAGAAAGAGACATTTCTGAAAGAAATCTGAATAATTCAAATATCATTCTTGAGATTCACTGTTGGGAAAACCCACTTACAGATCAACTGAGGGTAATTGAAGGCAGTACAAGGCAGTAAGGCTTGTATCCATTATATCCATAACATCTGTTTCCTCACCTCAATATGTCACTACATTTGGAACAACAGCGCTGCAAGCTGCAGTCATGAATAACTGCCGCCAAAACATTTCGCATATTCAAATCCACATTCGGGTTGTGGCGTTGAATTTGAAATAAGACGTAATATTTATGGAACTCATTTATAATAATAATAATAAACTGTCTTTATTGATTTTCCAGAATAAAGTATAAGAATTTAAAATGAAAATAAAATAAACACTGAAAAATCAAACTTAGGGCGAAGTTCAGATGAGTGCACAATCACACCCGCTGCTGAGGGGTGCCCCCTGCACCCCCATTCCACGTTTACCGGATAATAATAGTCATAATAATGCACCGAATATTATTTAAGATAAAGGAAACGTGAAGAGCATCCTTGAATTAGTCGGTTTGGACATGTGACAAGGTTATTTTCAAATCAGATAAAATTTTGCGAAATTGGCGGCCATATTTTGAAAATGACGCCTAAAAATTACCATACCTTGTAACTTACAGCATTAGCATTGTCTCTATTTTTCTTGGTGATATCAAATTGTGTGGAATCGACACCAAAATTGTGAAAATCGGTCAATATTTGAAAAAGTTACTCTTTCCAAGGGGGTTCCCCCCCCCCCCCCCGCTTTCCTAAGGGACCGATTTTCATGTGCTGCGGAAAAAAATGTTTGTTAGTGTCTTAGTAACAACTGTGCAAAGTGGCTTGTTTGTAACATCAAATGCCGTTTTCTTTCCATTTAACGTGTGTGCCTCGGCTACTAATAGCTCTGATACGGGATTAGGTGGCGTTTTGATTCAAAAAATAGGAGACGAAGAACGTGTTATCGCATATTGCTCAAGATCCCTTTCCAGAAGTGAAAGAAATTTCACAGTAACTGAAAAAGAGCTGTTATCAGTGATCTTTTCTATAGATAAGTTTCGTCCTTGGATCGAAGGAACCAGGTTTACCGTTGTCACAGATCATGCCTCACTCTTATGGTTGAATAATATGCAAAATCCTGCTGGCCGCCTCGCGCGCTGGGCAGTCAAGCTGCGCCAGCATTCTTTTGATCTAGTTCACCGTAAAGGTAAATTCCATATTGTTCCAGATTGTCTGTCTCGTATTCCTGTAAAAATGTCTGATCCTGATATTCCAGAAATTTCATTGTTAGATATCAGTCCTGATGTCAGCGACCGTTGGTATCAGAGCATGCGAGATAAAATTACATCTTTCCCAGATAAATTTCCCCAATGGAAAGTAGAAGATAATTCAGTTTTTAAATTTGTACCTTCTTCTGCTCTTGATCCTTCTAATCTTCCTGAATGGAAATTTCTTGTCCCGAACTCTCAGCGTAAAAAAATTATCGAATCCTCTCATAATCCTCCAACAACAGGACATTTTGGTTTCTTTAAGACCCTTGCGCGACTTCAGGAAAGGTATTATTGGCCTCAAATGCGTTTAGATGTAATGAAGTTTGTCAGATCTTGTCTAGTATGTGGAGCTCAAAAATCCTCCAACCGGAAATCCATAGGTCTAATGGGTAAAGAAAAAATTGTGAAATATCCCTTTCAGGTCATAGCCATAGATCTAATGGGCCCATTTCCTCGGTCAAAGAAAGGTCATAAATGGTTAGTGGTTGTTGGCGATTGGTTCAGCAAATTTACAGTTTTACATCCTTTGCGTTCTGCAAAAGCTCAGTATATCGAGGATTTTCTGGAAAATAAAATCTTTCTAACCTATGGAGTCCCTCAATTTATTATCTCGGATAACGCTACCCAATTTTCTGTGTAAAAATTACGAAATACAGGAAATTTGGCACAACGCCGTTTATTCCGCGCAATGTAACTTTGTGGAAAGATCAAATAAAACCGTGTCTACCGCTATTCGTTCTTACATCAGAAGTCATGATACCTGGGACGCGGAATTGCCTAAAATTCAGTTTGCGATCAACAGTTCAAAGAATGAGATTACTGGTCAAACACCTGCATTTCTTAATTTTGGTCGTCATGTTCCAATTTCAGGAAAATTCTATGGTACTATATCTTCATTTGATGACGTTGAAATCATGCCTGGTGACCGTAACAATTACGCGGCAGAACTTAAAAATCTCACGACTGTCTTTACCGAAATTCGAAAAAATATGCATGAAGCGTATCTAAAAAATAGTAAATATTACAATCTTCGTAAAAGAGATATTTCTTTTAAAGTCGGAGAAAAGGTATGGCGAAAGAATAAAGTACTTTCAAACGCAGGCAATAAATTTTCTGCAAAATTGGCACCTAGATTTATTTTGTGCACCACTTGGAAAAAGTTGTCTAATTTAGTTTATGAACTTATGAATCCTGACGGTTCAAAGGCCGGAAAATGGCACGCCAAAGATTTGAAACCATTTGATACCGTGGATTCAGATCATTCAGATGACGAAATTTCCGAGATATTTCTTATACCGCTATCTTGTGTTTAGATTAGTTTACATTAATTGTAAATTATCATCATTTCTTATATCTCATCTTGTATCGTCCATTTATCTACCTAGATTATCTTCCTAAATTTTTATCTTTATCTCTTACATTTCATAGGCATAATAGTACTAGCGGTAAGCAAAATAAAACTGCATTTTATGATACAAGCAACAGATTTGGTACACGTGATCTTTGAAGAATTCTTAGCGATTTGACCCGTAGTTCTTGAAAATCCCTTCGGGGGGAGCCGAGATATGGGGGGGGGGGGAGGAGGGGTTGATTTCTCGTTTTTAGAAAAAATCTATATGCGCCAAAATGGCATGGAAAATATCGAATTCAAGTGAATTGAACATGCTGAATACACTAGTCAATCATAATTTCATAAAAAATGCAAATAGTAGCCTTTTTTTCAAAATGGCCGCCAATAAAGCCAAAAAAACATGTATGAATAAGGTGTTCGAGTAAGGTATCAATTTATATGTTTTCGAGGTCGCTGGACTCATCCCTCTTATTGAAATCACCATATAGAACATAATTATCCATTTTGGGTCAGGGTGAACGAGCCACTCCCCACACCTGAAGTGAAACTTTCAAGATTTGAAGTGATTAATGGAAAGACTAATATAGAGCTGCATATAAATAATACGTTTTTGATTGAAAAATGAAAATTACCGATGTAACTACATATTTAAAGTCACAACCATCCCTGGAAGCTCCAACCACCCTTGATGGGAGGGTCTTGTATAACCTAGATTTCCTTGTGTCATAGGAAAGTGCTTTAAAAATGTTTTTACCCTGAACTGGCAGGTAAAGTGTCCATTACAAGCGTCTTTTGACGCAGGAAAGTAAGATTTCCCTGCCTGGACAGGTAAAGACCTAACCTGCCTAGGCAGGGAAATCTTACTTTTCTGCCTCAAGAGACGTTTTGTTTGCTTAAAATTTGCTGAAAACTGTTGAAAACCAGACCCAGCAACGTGATATTTGCCAAATTGTGTCAGAATGATATTTCAGAATTCTGGTACATACCAATTTATTTCTTTAGTTTGTGGTTTATTGAGGTAGATTCGGGTAAAACGTTATACATAATACGCCAGGAAAGTTAGTGTCTTTACAGGGCACGTAGGCTCCCAGGCCTCGCTTACGCTCGTCCTTAAATATGCCTACTAGCCCTGTAAAGATTCACTTTCCTGCCTTATTATGTCAATAACCACTAAATGGTGTAAAATAGTATGATACCTACTTACTTAATAATATTTCATGTATTGTTACAGTTTTTAGTTGAGATTCCTCACCACTTGTAAACATGTTCATGGGGTTTAAAATTAAACCCGAAGTAAGCAACTGTACCTTCAATACAGTCTTCAGGAGGTCGTGGGTTCAAACTAATCGGCTAAAATAATTTTCCAGACGATTTTAACGTCAAAGAAATTATGAGAATATCTAGGATAATGATCGAAAGAATACAAAAATCATCACAACAAAGAAAGTTATCTAAGGGGGTCGAGTCTGTTACAGATGGATCATACGACACACCTTCTTGAGGATAGCAAAGGTCTAGAGACCTTCCTTCTCTATAGAAGGATGCCTAACTTTCAAAAAGAAAATATTTAATTTGGAAAAGCCATCTCTCCTAAAAATGAGGATGAAATTTAAAACAAAAAGAGCACGTTAAGGGAAGTTAGGAGAACAGCTGGTTATAAACTGGAATTTTCTGCTATTGCCGGTGTTTTAAAAAACATCACACCAATGTCCCACCCGGCACGTCGTAGCCAGCATTGATCCGAAAATTGGTTTTCCAGTCAGATCCCCGAAGAATCATCCCATAATTCAGAGGAAAAACATTCAAATCGGATAAATTGTTCTTTAATAATTTGACTTCAAACTTGGGTGGAAATTTATCCGTATTATTCAGCCATAACTGTATTACACAACACAATTTCTTGTACAATCTGTCAGTTAAACAATCATGTTCATTGTTTTTTGACACTATTTTGGCAGATTGTTCAAGAAATTGTACAAGAAATTGTGTAGTGTAATACAGCTTTTATACGTAGGTATATCTCATTCACTTTTTATTTTCAGTAGAATTACTTTTGGAGCAAAAATACAGTGAAAAGCTGGGGGGCTACAGCAATGGCTGATGGCACCTGCAAAGTTTTGGAGCGAAACTATCAGCGATCGACCATAAGCCGTATCCTCCTAGCGCTCCAGTTTGTCACTTTATTTTTATTCCAAAAAGTCAAAGTCAAAGTTTTACTGGAAATAATAAGTGAACGGGATATATACATATCTATTCATAACTACAGTACCTACGTGAAATATTATCAAATAGGTATTATTATACTATTTTATACCATTCAAACTCATTTTTGAAGCGCTTTCCTGCGATACAAGAAAAGCTAGGTTATACAAGATCCTCCCATTAAGGGTGGTTGGGGATTCCAGAGATGGTTATGGTGACTTTAGAGGTGTAGTTAGTTACATGGGTAATTTTCATTCATCATAAAAATAAAATTATTCAGATGTAACTCCACATTGTTCTTTCGATATTCACTTCAAATCTTGAAAGCGTCACTTCAAGTATTGAGGGTGGTTCATCTGCCCTGACCCAAAAGAGATAATTTTGTTCGATATGGTGATTTCGATAAAAGAAATGAGTTCAGCGTCCTCGAAAACATATAAATTGATACCTTACTCGAATAACTTATTCATGCATGATTTTTTGTCGATCATTGGCGGCCATTTTGAAAAAAATGCCACTATTCGCATTTTTTATGAAATTAGGATTCACCAGTGCATTCAGCATGTTCAAATCACTTGAATTAGACATTTTTCATGCCAGTTTGGTCCATATAGATTTTTTCTAAATAAGAGAAATTAACCCCTCTCCCCCCCCTATATCTCGGCTCCCCCCGAAGGGATTTTCAAGAACTACGGGTCAAATCGCTTAGAATTCTTCAGAGGTTACGTGTACCAAATCTGTTGCTTGTATCATAAAATGCAGTATTCTTCACTAGTTAGCTGCTTACCGCTAGTACTATAAAAGAATGTCTATGGCCTATATTTATCGCGCTTTTGAAGCTAAAATGATGAATATATTTTTTCTATTTGAGAAAAAGTACCTAATGCTCGTTTTAAAATTGTTTCACTTATAGTGAAATTTAGTTCGTTTCATTTATTTATTTAGTTTTTTTAATTATTGTCTGAAAGATCATTGTTGGCAAAAGAGGAAATACCTGACTTGACTTATTACTTGATGAGACTTTACTGATTGTGACCTTACCCGATTTTATCTCCACGAATGGACGTATGATACGCGTAGTTATCACGCCTTCAATCTTCAATCAGTGTCTATTAAATAGACTTGGAATTTTTTTATTTTTACTTCTTTATTTTGGTGTTGGTTAGATACTTATACCTACATTGTTTTCGACTGAAATACTTGATGGTTGCTTAACATTCTTGACGCCATCTGGTTGTTTTTGTAAAAAATAGTATCCTTCAGATCCTATTTTTTCTTTTGGGAGACAGGTAGTGTAGCCATTAAGAAAATTCATTAGCTCATTGGTTACGGCAGTTGTTGTTTGTTTATTTTATTTTCCTTATTTAAAACTTCATATTTATTTTCATGAGACTTGAGTTATAGAAATTATGATTTAATTCAATAGTTTGTTGCCATCGTAAATATTATAATGTAGGAACGGCGCTTGCTTCCTCCTTCCACACTCGAATTGTTGTCACACGGCAAAAACCCTTATCTTGTTTTCGAGCTCTGGCTTTTTCGAACTTCATGTAGTAGAATGAACATCTTTTAAACGTAGTCGGATCAGCTCCGCGATTTTCTTAAAAACTCCAATATTGATCTGAAAGTAAAAAAAAATTTGTCTATGAAGGAAGATCCGAGAAAATATTGTGATATTTGAAGATATTTCGTGCGGATGCTGGTGAGTACAATGACAACCGGCGACGTCGGGCTTCAGTTTTTCAGTTGCTTACTTTTCCTTTAAAATTCAATAATATAGATCCACCACCGACGGACTACCCACACGATATACCTACTATGAATTAAGATCCACGAAAATCGATCAAATATTACCTCAGCGTTTCGAATTAATGTCAAGCCACCTACAGGGTGTTTCATGACTTATACGACATAGCTTAAGGATAGATCCAGTTTTTCAAGGCGGATCCGGATCTGGCTTCGAAATTTTTCTAAGATCCTGCGTTTCAAAGTTACAGGGTGATTTATGTATTTTGGTCAAAACTTTGATAGGTCATAACTTTGGAGCAAATGAATGGAATCGAATGAAATTTGACAGGAAATGTCTCTCACCACGAACAATCACAATGACCAACAAGGCATGAAAAAATCCAGGGCCGGACTAAAAAAAATGGCCCCCATCAATTCTTGGGGCAAAAAAGCCATTTTCGCATCGGATTCCTAAAAAAATGCCATTGTATTTGGAAAGTTGAGAAAAAATGCTACAGAATCAGCTATCCAATACGAACGGCACACCTCAATAGGTTTAGTAAAAAAATAAAATAAAAAAAATTGAAAATTTTAATAGCGATATTTCCTGGATGATTTGAGATAATTCATCGCAATTACTACTTTTCAAACAGGAAACGAGCAACATTTAAAAAAATCAAAACTCCTAACAATAGGTGATAAATACATTACATGTTATTAACAAATGGTTTTTAAAATACCCTCCCCCAACTTCGACGCATTTTCCACATCTCGTCACTAAATGTCTAGTGGCTTTTCGAATGGTTGGTGTATTGTTCCGCGTTTCATTAGCAGCTGCAATGATCTCTTCTCTACAATTCTTCCTGGTATTCATTTCCGTCTTGTAGACCTCTCGATCTTCCATGCGGCCCCATACATAGTAATCTAGGACTGTGAGATCAGGAGATCTGGGAGCCAGGAATGAGGACCCCCGCGACCAATCCAGCCATGGGGGTATTCTGCGTACAAGTGTTCTCTGACGTTTAATGAAAAATGAGGCGGTGCCCCATTTTGTTGAAAATAGGCAAAACATTTTGGAGGAAGTTTAGATAGCCTTCCCCCGTCAGCCGTTCCTCAAAGAAATGTAGCCCAATTAAAGTGTCGTCAACCACTCCGCACCACAAATTCAGTGAAAACCTCCGCTGAGAGTTCTTTTGTACCGTGGCATGAGGGTTTTCATGTGCCCATGAGTGGGAATTTTTCAGTTTCAGTTTTGAAGGTTCTCTTCATTTTTTTCGTTTCTCCTCGGTTCCGTTTCGCCACCCGTGTTGTGCGAGGGCGATTCCGGACTTCTCATTATTGTTACTGTGTATCACTCCATTTTTCAACTCACAACCTACCCTACCGTGACGCGCTGGACATCAGCGGACCATGCACAGAGAGCGCTCTCTCCATATCACGGCGCTGGACGTCACAAGGTAGGTCCTTTTTCATTTTTTTACTTTAATACCCAAGACAGTGCATCCCAGCTAAAACATCTCGGCGTGATTTTTTCAGAAACCGTTCAACCAATACAATTCTTCTTTTTTTGTGGAAAAAGCCCTAAATCTAAGCTTCAATTAGAGAGGTGCCGGTGTCTGCAGCTGCTCTACTTCCCAAAATATGGCAATTTGCACAGGCCCCGAAACAACAGGCACATAATTATGGAGATTTATGATTAGGAAGAAGAACAATTCTACATCAGAATGCAATTGGAGCACTGTCTTAATTTTCCATCAAACGCCAAAGAATACTTGGATGCAGAATACCCCCATCGCTGGATTGGTCGCGGGGGTCCTCATTCCTGACTCCCAGATCTCCTGATCTCACAGTCCTAGATTACTATGTATAGGGCCGCATGAAAGATTTAGAGGTCTACAAGACGGAAATGAATACCAGGAAGGATTGTAGAGAGAAGATCATTGCAGCTGCTAATGAAACGCGGAACAATACACCAACCATTCGAAAAGCCACTAGACATTTAGTGACGAGATGTGGAAAATGCGTCGAAGTTGGGGGAGGGTATTTTGAAAACCATTTGTTAATAACATGTAATGTATTTATCACCTATTGTTAGGAGTTTTGATTTCTTTTTCAAATGTTGCTCGTTTCCTGTTTGAAAAGTAGTAATTGCGATGAATTCTCTCAAATCATTCAGGAAATATCGCTATTGAAATTTTCAATTTTTTTATTTTATTTTTTTTACTAAACCTACTGAGGTGTGCCGTTCGTATTGGATAGCTGATTCTGTAGCATTTTTTCTCAACTTTCCAAATACAATGGCATTTTTTTAGGAATCCGATGCGAAAATGGCTTTTTTGCCCCAAGAATTGATGAGGCCATTTTTTTTAGTCCGGCCCTGAATTTTTTCATGCCTTGTTGGTCATTGTGATTGTTTGTGGTAAGAGACATTTCCTGTCAAATTTCATTCGATTCCATTCATTTGCTCCAAAGTTATGACCTATGAAAGTTTTGACCAAAATACATAAATCACCCTGTAACTTTGAAACGCAGGATCTTAGAAAAATTTCGAAGCCAGATCCGGATCCGCCTCAAAAAACTGGATCTATCCTTGAGCTATGTCGTATAAGTCATGAAACACCCTGTATACGAAATTATCTGCCGTACTGAAGCAGCTGTATGCCGTACTGAAGCTGAGAGGTCCTCATTCATATCGCCGCTACCTATCTTGTGATCTGCAACACAACAGTCAACTTTATCATTATCTTCCGGCCGCCGCCGTGACGTTCTTCTCTTCTATCTCCAAGAACTACGAGCCTAACATCGAGAGTAAGAAATCTAGAAGTTAAGGTGCCCTTTTATTATTATTCGTGTGAATCGTTCGCGTACATTGTCCGTGGACATACAAAATTCTGCAGAATTAGGTTAACCCCCACGCCACGTCGTTTTCAAATTTTAAGTGTATTAGGGTACCCTGTTTTCTCGGTTTCCAGATTTTCGGAGCTCGAGAAGAAGAAGAGAAAAGGCGTTAGGCCTGTAAAAGTCGTCTGTTTTCTATAACTCACCTGTATATCAAAGCTTAATTTATTCATCACATTTTCAATCACATGTACCGCAGTTAACTACAATACAAATTATTAATTTTTATTTTAAATACGCTTTCCTATTTACTAAATTTAGTCTTCAAATCAGTCATTTACATTTTTCTTTTAAAATTGGAGGAAGTGCCAAAGTATCTCAAAAATAACTTTTGTGGAGTGCCGTTCCTTCCCGATAGTTTCTCAGTATTGTGCCGTTCATGAGCGGATGGCGCCCTCTTGTTTCTGGTAAGTAGGTATTTTCCGTCCAACACCAAAAATTTCAAAGAACCTCCCCGAGCTGCCAAACCGAAAATAAAAACATCGAGCTGCCGAGCCGAGTTTTATCCGAAATTACGGGTATAATCCAATAGACTGAGATAAAATTCGGCATAAAGCAACAAACCTCAATAATCTAATTAAATCTGCAGTTGGAGTTTCCCACCATTTCCAACAAGGCGCTACGAATTTTTAAATTTTCTCTTGGCCGTTGCCACCCGAGAGTGCCGCTCAACCGGATTCTGACCAGGACGACACTCGTTTAGTGTATAACTCAACTCAGATGGTCTTTTCTGCTCGGGGATTGACTTTTCCCGACAAATTTCAACTGATATCAAAAGTAGATGATTGGATTAGGTGTAATGTGGGCCTATTTTCAAACGCGACGTGGTTTACCGGCGGCTATTTTTTCAAAAAGCAATGGCACATTCTGTAATTAATATCCGCCGGAAGACCGGAGACGCGTCGCAGTTGAAAATAGGCATACATGACGCCCAATCCAATCTGCTTTCGATATCAGTTGAAATTTTCAGAAAAAAGTCAATCCTTGTGAAGGAAAGACCATCTGAGTTGAGTTCTACACTAAACGTGTGTCGTCCTCGTCAAAATCCGGGTGAGCGGCCCTCTCGGGTGGCAACGGCCAAGAGAAAATAAAAAATTCGTAACCCCTTATTGGGAAATGGTGGGAAACTACAACTGCAGAGTCAACTGAGTTGATTAGATTATTTTGGTTTGCTGCTTTATGCCGGATTTGATGCCAGTCCATCAGATAGATTTTGAAGAAATGGATGTCAAAGTTTTAAACTTTGATGGTTTTTTTTCAACTCACAAATGAAAGTTAGAAAAGTACTTACTTCAAACTGTTCTGGATACAGTTTTTTGAGGGTTTCGAATAACATATTGCAAATCAAGCTTTTGTGAAATAAAACATCTGTCATTTTTTGATAATGACATTTCCACTTGACGATGACAAGCCAAAAACTAATCAGCTCATTTGACAGCAAGACCTTGTCTGTATACCAAATTTCAAGTCGATCGGATTAACGGTGCAAAGTTGGTTTTTTTTGGGGGACTTTTGACAACTGGCAGCCCCCAAGGCGACTCGTTTTGGGGAGGCAGACTGTTGTTTCAGAAACTACCATGTGGGTGGCTATCACCACAAGAAGTATGGTGCGGTCGGAAATGACATGATTTCAAAGGCCGCTAGCTCACGGTCGTCTATACAGGGTTATTCAAAAGTCCGGAATAAAATTCATATTTTTTTTCCATATTTATTCCGGAAAAAACGCTCGAACCGGTCGATTTCTAAAAACGGTAAGCCGTTTTTTCATGACACGTGTCATGTTCTACCGTCAACCCCCAAGCCACCTTGGGTATTTTTTTCAAATGGCACCCTATGGCTTGTGGGGGCTCGTTGGAAATCTTGTCAAAAACTTCATTCAGATCTACCATTGAAAATTATATCGGACGCTTCACCATGAAGTTTTGAGGAACCCCAGTTTTACTCAACAGTCCGGAATAAAATTCATAAGCGTCCGATCTAATTTTCAATGGTAGATCTGAATAGAGTTTTTGACAAGCTTTCCAACGAGTCCCCTCAAGCGATAGGGTGACATTTGAAAAAAAACACTAAGGGTGGCTTGGGGTTGACGGTAGAACATGACACGTGTCATGAAAAAACGGCTTACCGTTTTTAGAAATCGACCGGTTCGAGCGTTTTTCTGGAATAAATATGGAAAAAAAAATATGAATTTTATTCCGGACTTCTGAATGACCCTGTATGTGCAGTGCGTGACGACTACAAAGTGGGAAGCTCTACAACTACGTGAATCAAGGACGCAAAACTCTGTACGTGTCGAGGAATGCGAATAATTGGGAAATCATCGTTTCAAAAATAGATTGTTTCTAGATTTTATTCGGTTGTCGTGGAGTCATGAAGCAGCATACCAAATGACATACTGGCTAGAGAATTTTGGTCTCCACGGACTACTTCTAAATTTATACCAATTGTCTCTTTACGTAGCTCGGAGGCTGGATCCGTCTGTAAAGCTATCGAGGAAAGTCTGCTGTTATTTTGTGGACTCCCAAAGAAGCTCAACTAGTCTGATCTCAGATCTGTCTGTCTAGTACGGCTTCAAAACTTCGTTCGCCGAAAATTGTCATCCTCAGGAAAACCTCACTGAGCGCGTCAACCAGTGAACGATTTATATCATGCTACGCTACTGTATATCAAACAATCATAAGGAACGGGACAGGACAGAACAAATCAAAGTATCAGTGGTACCTGTGCATAATGAGGAAAAATGTAATTTCAGGAAAGGATCCGCCATCTCACAGAAGGATATATGGATTAAAAATGATTGAACTGCACGCAGTCTTCCTTCAAAATGTTTATTTCATTCTGACCGGTTTCGAAGGTCTCTGGCCCTTCTTCGTCAGAGTGTAAAGCTATAAGATAAAATACATAAAGCAAGTACATAAAAGGAGAACGATAACATACCAAAAATGTATAAAAGGATGGTATAAATAAAGTTTGTGTAAAAGGTTTCAAATTCTTGAGATGTCAATAAAACAGTTATGATGTTGTCATGGAAGGAAGGACAAAAGAACTTGATGGAAATGTATCAAATAATAGAGTTAATAATAATGGTACAAGGTGGGTGAAAAATTAATGAAAGGATGGTTGATTAGAGAGGAAAAAGGTTATTCAAATCAAAGGCGTTGTAAAAGTGTTTAAAAGGGAAATCTATACAATCATTTAGGCAATTTTGAGCAGAATTACTGGTTGCTTTACAAATTTTAAGAACCTCTAAACTATCTAAAAGCCTTCCTTTCTTACAAACATGTAAAATTTCAAAATTAGTTTCTAAAATGAAGTCATGATTCTCTGAGATGATATGATTGGCGAAAGATGAAGGTGTGTCAATCTTTTGTCCTTCCTTCCATGACAACATCATAACTGTTTTATTGACATCTCAAGAATTTGAAACCTTTTACACAAACTTTATTTATACCATCCTTTTATACATTTTTGGTATGTTATCGTTCTCCTTTTATGTACTTGCTTTATGTATTTTATCTTATAGCTTTACACTCTGACGAAGAAGGGCCAGAGACCTTCGAAACCGGTCAGAATGAAATAAACATTTTGAAGGAAGACTGCGTGCAGTTCAATCATTTTTAGGAAAAATGTAGGTATGTCTATACAACACTCAACACTGCTAGTGTGCTATCTATGCTACACTCAACACACTATCGTCAAAGATACGAGGTCGCTCGCAGTCAAACCACGGACCACGTGATACTTTTCAATTAGACCTACAGGGATTGCAGGAACCCTATAGGTACTCAAAGGCGGTTGAGGTCGAGCAGTGTGTTCAGACTTCCTGTCCTAGTCTCGAAACTTCAGTATTTCCATCATTATCGACGGAATCCAGAAGACCAGGTGGATCGGAGAATTTCATCGCAAATTGGGATCATGTACAAATGCATGCCAATAAACCGTTGCGGACATCGTAAGTAATATAAACCGCAGCAACGCTCACTGATTTGTTAGTAGATAGCTCGGTATAGATGGTGTATATAGGTATCGTCGTTTCCGACGGGACGGGCGCAGGAGAAAGCTTCGTCCGCCAAATTACTAAAAATATTGCCACAGTATGTAATTATAAACGTCATCCGCCAATTCGATACGTCACTTTTTCAATGGGACACTTTTCATCCTCCGGAACGCAATTACATCCGACCGATACTCGAAAACGTCACCGTCAGACCACGAGAAAAAATAATGGATGGCACACTCTCACCATATACCTACGCAGACGAAGAGTCCTTAAAATATACGGGATGTCGAGGGAACTCGATACATCATTCCTTTTGTCCCTCACAATTTCATTACTACCCTATCTAAATGGGTATTTGTAAATAGGTGAAAGAAGCCGATAGGAAAACATTAGAAGTGCTCTAAATGTGGAGCTATACCGCTATACAGAGGCATTGAGCCGCATGAGAGCTGTTGTTCTGATGCAAATGCAGAACTAGGACTTTTTTGATCCAAAATAAAGTGACAAGCGAGGGGGGGCTACGGCTACGGTTGACGGCAGCTGCAACGGCATATAGATGGCCACGGCCTTCAGCCGTAGCCACATGCCGTAGCCGTAGCCTCTCTTGTCATTTTATTTTCACTCCAAAAAGTTCTGGTTTTTCCAGCTAGGTAGTTCATTCGTGAAAAGTTTCCCGATGCAATGAAAGCGTTCGCCGTTTTTATGGAATACAGCTCTCGACACAAGTGAATAACTTCACAGATTATACGAACTAGCGAGCATATCGATAGTCATCGAAAATACTGTCCATTCATTCGCTACACCCTGTATCCCGGTGCGCTTCTGCTTCGGTTTCATATGGGTTTGTAGTACACCAGGGTGAAATTTTTTATAGTCCGAAGACTCGGCTTGGATTTAGTGCCATCGAGCTGGGCGCCAAAGCTATCACGGTGCTGCCACTTTTGAATAGGAAACCCCCCAACGTGAAATACAACGAGATACATGTGCAAATAAATAACTCCCGTTCGGAACACAGGAACAAAACGAAATTTTAGGATATCGAGCTGTGAATACGCTACGCTACCTACTGGTGAATTTACTGTTTTCTTTATTTCGTGTCTGCGACAGTTGCACACTTGCACAGGTAGGTATAATGTAGGTGTCCTGTTCAGAAGTCCCCCACTCCTGTTAATTTACTTTTTCTCGAGGCTTTTTAGCGCACATTTCCCACAGGAATGACGCTTCCGGCTGCAGTTCGTCCGTTTGTCCGTCCGTCTTGTCTTATATCCGTCTATCTGTCTTTCTGTCTATTCATCTGTCTGTTTGTCCGTCACAGAAACTAGGTAGGTAAGTACTTTTAAGGCAGAAGAGCTATCGATTTTGTTTAAACGCTAACCGGTAGCTTTTTCATCTCGCATGTCAAATTCACAAAAAACTTGTTTCAATAACGATGAACAACTAGAATAATAAGAGTTTAACGTGGCGGGGTCCGCCGCAATATTGCTTGCCTGCTGCAGAACAGAACAAATTGAACAATAGAACAATTTGAACTTTCTTTTGAAAGAAGCAGTACCCTGATATAGTCTACGTCTGCGTTTCAAAAGCTAAAATTTTTTCCAAATGACCCAGACCCTTGTTTTCAACAGTAGGTACAGTGAAGAAGTTACAGAACCGGGACAAAAACCATGATCGCAGCGGTTCCTCCGTCAATTGTACAAGTTTGTCGTTTATCCCCGAGTCGAAGTTTTCAGTGAATATCGCAACAATTCTGAAAACAGGTGGCTAAAAAAAATGCATTGGAAACTGAGGCCGATCTTATGGTCATAAGATCTTATTATCCATCAACTCCTCCGTCATCTTGACCGCCATAAATGTCTGTGTTGCACGGTTTTCATGAAAACTCGTATGAGCAATGTGATGTGGATGAATGTTCTATTTAATATCAAGATGAGAAACATAATATTTCCAGTTTTCCCGAGTTTTTCAGTTTTTAGCTCTTTCATGCTCTAGTTTCCTCGCTTGAGGCTTATATCCTAAATAAATTTCCACCTACTCAGACTACTCTGCGAGTAGATAATACCAACCGAAAAATTTAATGAGAGGAAGGGGATTAGGTTATCTACTCACTCGCCCGTCCATCATTAATAACATAAATAAAAGAATAATTGAAGAGAATGATCTTTCAAACACTAAAAAGGTATCAGTAGTGGACGTGTAGTGCAGTAAAGATAGTCAAAAAATACCCCAAACCTTGAACAAATTAATTCATGAAATTTTATAGCAGATATCGATTCAGAATTTCATTCTTCACCACATACTCAAAATCCCCGAAAATCCCAGTTGAGCATTTTTCTTGCGGCGCTGTCAAAGTATATCATGTTTTCTGAAACTAATCCGAAAATGGTATTCTTGTTTTTGTCACACCAGAGCTACATTGTTGGCTTAGAACTGTTGGTATATACTGCAGGGCATGACCAGACTTTCGTTTGAACCTCTAACTTGTATTTTCCGAAAGAAAAACACGGAAGTCGCTTTAATTTCCAATTAACAGTGTTGATTAAGTTTAATCCGAGGGTTAGTGACCAAGTTTTTTACAATCTGTTTGAATTGTGATAGAAACATGAAATTTGGTATGAGTGGTTTTCATGGTCTTCTTTCCAAATGTAGACATGACGCCTCGCCATATTTTGGTTAGGGGGGCCTAAGGACCCCCTTGAAAATTTGAAGTCTCAGGAACTCCCACAAACCACCGGTAAATATCGTCACACATTTCAAAAAGTAATCATTTGACTCTACACCAAACCTTGACAAGAGACACAACAGTTGTCGCCATGTACGCATTGTTCTTCGTGTTAAAAAAAATTTTCTTCGGAGTGTCAAAAAAAACAGTTTTTGATGATTTTTCAATCGAAGAAACGGTGAGTTGATCTGCTGTGTATCATTATTCACTAATTTGTATTTGCCGAAGCTATTCATAAAGTTTGGTTTTTGATTTTGTCATTCTAGGGATGACAGCTCCCGAAGATATGAGCCAATTCAAGTGTGAAGTTCAACAGCGTTTTTCAATTGTTCCCAATCAATATGATTGACAATTTATAAATGGATGGATAGCTGGAACTGTTCTGTAACCTAATTTAATATGACTACACGTGGAACCAAGCGCAAAAGCATAGGAATTTTTTTTTTCGCGTCGCTCACCATTATCAAATTTGTGCCCCTAGGGTGTGTTGAAAATATTTCTATACGATGTATTCACTCGAACTAAGTGCTTTGAAGTATTCCACGCCTCAATCCTCATTCTTCGTGCCTTCTACTTGACAACTGCAGATCGTATTGACGTTTGTCTATACTCTTTAGTCTGTATTTGCTGTTGTTTCGCCAAAGTAGCATGAAATTTGATGCAATTCTAACAGTGATAGGTGGCGGTTGAAAAAAAAAATTCTGGGCTTTTGCGAATCACTTTTTATCTAGTTATACTCAATAAAATTATAAAACAGTTGAAGCTATCCACCCAATGATAAAAAAATTTTCATATCAATTGGTAACATTGGAAAAAACGCTGCTGAACTGAGCACTTGAATTGGCTGGTTTCATCTGGAATTGTTGCTTCTAGATGTCAATATGAAGAAATGGACTTCATCAATGGCTTCGGCAGATACGAATTAGTGGATAATGATATGAGGAAGATGAATTTATTCCTCTATTACATGAAAAAATTATAAGAACCCGATTTTTTTTTACATTCCAAAGAATTTTTTTTTCATTATGAAGAACAGTGCGTACATGGTGACCACTGGTGTGTCTCTTGTTGAGATTTAACGTAGAGTTGAATGATCAATTACTTTTTGAGATGCGTGACAATTATTTTAATGGTGGTTTGTATGAGTTTCTGCAACTTCAATTTTCAAGGGGGTCCCTAAGCTCCCCTAACCAAAATATGGCAAGACGCCATATCTACATTTGAAAACGGGACCATGAAGACCACTCATACCAAATTTCATGCCTCTATCACAAAAAGAACAGATTTTATTGAATTTGGTCACTAATCCCCGAACTACACTTATTACCACTGGTAATTGCAGATCAAAGCGAGTTACGTGTTTTCTTTTGCGGGAAATAGGATTTTAGCGGTTCAGATGACGTTCTGGTCATGCCCTGGATTATATACCAACAGCTTTGAACTGACAATATAGCTCTAATGTGACAAAAGTGAGGATACAATTTTCGGACTTGTTGCAGCAGACATGATATACTTTGACAGCGCGGCAAGAACAATGCTCAAATGGGATTTTCGGGGATTTTAAGTACATGGTAGAGGATGAAATTCTGAATCGATAACAGCTTTAAAATTTCATGAATTAGTTTTTTCAACCCCAAAACCATGATGATAAAGGCAAACCACTTGGCAGGGTTACAACTGAGACCTAAATGAACGATTTGACCCGCAGTGCTTTTCTTTTCGTCCCTTAGGATTTGAATAGCGCCCCTTTTTCAAAATGGCGGATTTTATCTAGGGGCAGAAGGTATCAAATAGCCTGGTGATGTCCAGCTTTGTCAAAATATATGAAGCTATGTCTCAATCGGTTTCTGGGACATCAAACACTAATTAAAAAAATGGTGGAACATTGCCATCTACCGCAGGCAAATTTGGTGGAGGCGCCAAAAGGAATTTACTACTGCCATAAGAAAATTGCTGTAACATTTTTATTTTGCAACGGATTTCAACACAAGACATTTCATTTTGTGAAAAAGTGAATTCTTCTTATCACCTTATACCTTCCATTGAAAAAAGACGTTGAAAAATGTTGAAAAAAATAATAATTTGAAAAAAAAAAGATTTTCAACATTTTTTTATTTTCATGCAATTGGCCCTATTTGTAGACTTTGATGTGCCCTTTCCAAACTTGCACTTTTCCGACTCATATATTTGCAGTACGCGCCGCCATATTGAAAAAATGATGTCTGAAAAGAAGTTTTTGACAATATATTAATTCTGGCCCTTGTGACATTGAAATGTTTATATACATATGAAAGCGCATTCAATCCTCCACAGTTTGACATCTAAACCAGCTGCGTAGCTCTGCGACCCACGGTTCTTGAGCTAGACCTCCTGGAAGTATCAATTTTCGGTTCCAAAAGGATTAAAAATCACCTCTTGGGGCTGTGCCAGGTCCACCAATGTTCATGATTTGAGATAAATGACGACGCGTTATCGTTGGGTAATTTGAATAAGACATGGTGGTGATCCAGTGGTGAAATCTAGTAGGCGCGGTCACTATTTAACACCGAAAATTGATACTTCCGGAAGCTCTAGCTCAAGAACCCCGAGTCGCACAGAGATGGTTCAAGTGTCAAATCGTGGAGAATTGAATGTTCTTTCATACGTCCATAAACATTTCAATCTCGCATGGACTTAAATTCAGTTATTGTCAAGAACTTCTCTTCAGATATCATTTTTTCAACATGGCGGTACGCACTGTAAAGATATCAATCGAAAAAGTGCAAATCTAGAAAAGGCACATCAAAATCTACAAATAAGGCAATTTTCATGAAAATAAAAAAATTAATTTTTTTTTTCATTTTATTTTTTTTCTTCAACATTCCTTGATGTCTTTTTTCATGAAAGGTATCAGATAACAAGAAGAATTTACTTTTCTACAAAATGAGATACCTTGTGCTAAAATTGGTTGAAAAATAAAAATGTTACAGCAATTTTCTTATGACCGTACCAAATTCATTTTGGCGCCTCCACCAAATTTGCCTGCGACAGATGTCAATGCTCCACCATTTTTTTAAAAAGTATTTGATGTCCCAGAAATCGATCGAGACATAGCTCCATATATTTTAACAAAGCTGGACATCACCAGGCCATTTGATACCTTCTGCCCCTAGATAAAATCCGCCATTTTTAAAAAGTATGCGGGTGATTGGGGATGAGACGTAAGAGGGGATGAGAAGAATAAAGAAGCGGTCCGAAAGTAGCGACGAGGGTTGAGAGGATTCGCATGGTAGCAGTCAAGAACGGCAGACGTGTATAGAGAAGAAAATTTTATCACTCGTCAAGAATAAGTTAATCAAAGTTCTAGACACTGTTAATAGTTGTAGTGCATCAGTTACGAAGAATAGGAGATATTAAGGCAAGTCTGATTTCCATTTGTAATCGAATGCGAATTGTTTAAATAAGGTTGAAGTAATTGTTTTGGTTTATAAAATGATAGTAGGTTTTGTTTGGTCTTTCAAACAGCCATGAGAAGCGTCAAGCCGATTTCAATTCCCTGTAGTTGCTTTGAGCTTTTAAATGCGGCCCATTGTTTCAGCTACCTACCTTCAAGACGCCAGAAAATGGTGAAAACTTCATTAACACTTTTGAAAGATCTCGTTTCCGTCAGATTGATTCCCCTAGGTCAGTTCTGCTGAAAAGCCAGCGCTCTCGACATATATTTGGATCAAGTCTGGACGACATCTCTGACGCGAAACTTTTCCCCATAGAATAAAATATTTAACCCTTTTCACACAACAAAGAGTTTATGAGCATTAAAATTTAGCTAGCGTTCCAAAACAAAAATTACCTTTTTTTACAATGCTCAGAAAATTCGGCGTCGTTAAAAAAAAAACACTTCAAGAAAGGAAAATAACATAAATTTTGCAGGCCAATTAATTAGAGGCTCATTGTAATAAGCTGTACACCTGACCGGAGTGTGGATTTGAGAGGAGTTATGTAATCCAGCTCGAAATAGAGTTGTTGGATAAGTCTGTGAGTTATAAACTACAGCCCCAGCCTGATATGAACTTTATGGAATGTCCACATTCTAGTTTTATGTAAATTATTTGATCAATAATTAAAATACTAGCTATAAATTCGAAAGATCAAGACAAAGCTCAGTAAACAACAATCTCTCTCTAAGTACAATTAAATAGTAACGATTTCTTTTCGTACAAGTGAAAATGGGCGAGAAGGTCGAAAGGGTTGAAATTTAAATTCGACGAAGGCTTAGTAAATTACGCAAGGAATTAAAATTCTAGTGCATTAGGAAACGGGTTCACCCACAATTCTGAAAATTAGAAAGAAGCGGAGCAGAATTAAATTGAACGGGTTGAATTAGTTAGTCGCAGGGTTTTCGCGCGTAATTAGGGTGTTCTTTTCTTTCAGAAACCGAATGTAAATCTCGATGTGAACTTGTCCAATTTCTAACGCTAGCTGAATGCCAGCACGTCTGGAAATTATGAAATGAATAATTAAGGTGAACCTAATTAAATTGGCGATGATTGATTAATTTGTAATAAAGATGAGGTGTGGTTAAAAGACTTTGTTAATTTTTCAATATTTATCCAATTCATTCCCTTTCAAAGAACGTGAAGTTACAACTATAGTTTGATTGCGGTATTAGCACGACGTGAATTTGAGGTAGGTGAAATTGATTTAAATGACTTAGGTAAAGGTAAATAAAAATCTACGGCACAACAAACTATGACTTAGGGTCTCTAGACGCATCACAGCTTAATTAATTTATTGTAGGGAAGGGGGTAAATCACAGTACCCACAGTAAAATAAAATAATATAGGGCTGAATAAAACGGGCAGTGAAAGCAAGCTTTGAAATGATGAAATGTGTGTTTTGGCGCGTCCTTGAACCTATAGATATACGGTACACGAGCTCTCATAACTCCATCTCAGATTGTTGACATTTTGTTCCACCTGAAGAATGCACAGCCCGCGGGTCGTCGCCGGATGCGGAAGAGGGGATACTGTGTGAAGGGGCGGATACGCAAGGGGGCGCGCAATATGACTGCACGTGTCACCGAACGCAGATTTGTTTTCATTTGTGCGTGGTGGCGGAGGCACGCTGACTGAAAAAAAGACTCCCGGCTCGTCGGCGAAAGACTGGCAAAATACACTCTCGCCAAATTGAAAATAATAGCCGAGGGCTAAACTACAGGGAGATGACGGAATTGAGTTAAGACAACGTGAGGGAAATGAAAAACTGGAATTGGAAAAATACGCCTTCGCTTATAGTGTCATTTTGTTTTAATGTCCTCGAGGATGGAGCCGAACCTAGAGCTAGGGAAGAGAAAAGAGTAGAAGTAGTAGAGGTATTGAGAAGACCACCGACGCCTGATCCGTATAATAGGCATCGCGATGGATGGCAGAACTGAAAAAGTACAATCTCTGATTTTGACAGGTCGGTAATGCAGCACTAACTGCTATCCGACCGAGGCGGAAGTAATTGCTACGCTGTTTCCGGAAACCGCAGGGTATGTTTGCTTAACGCTACTAGACACAGCACTAGTCGGGGACGTGTCGCCTCGTCTTAATTAATACCGCGATCGAACTTCTATCAATCCCTAAATTCATGGGATGTAGACGTAGACAACCACATAACATGTGTGTACGTGTTGGGTATTCAACCCTGAATATTGATTGTGTAGTTCGATGTCGCAGGTTCTTATACGACAGCAGGTACATACGCATACGCGTGATATTTTATTTTTATTGTTACGTATTTCACTAACGGGTTCGATTATAAACTGCTCAACAACTGGAATGACGGTATCGAAAATTTTGCCCTTTTTTCAAAATGACTTAACTCTGGGTTGACACAACCGATTTTGAATTTGTTTTCACAGTTTTTTAGATCTATTTTTCAGCAATACATCCCATTGACGAGATGTTGTTTTTAATTCCAATTACTTTTTTTACAGGGTGGAATGTAAAACATTGCAAAATTGTGCTGAGTTGCACCAATCCCCGTTTCTGTGAAAAATTTTTTTTTTTCAATTCTAATGAATCATTCATGAAGCCTGGATGTCTAATCTCGAAAGGGTCTTTGAATTTTCCAGATCAGATGTCCAACAATGACGATATGATTTTTTTCACTTTCCCGACCCACCAAAATCTGTTCACGGGATAAAAAGTTGGAAAATTTGTAGTTTTTCCAGAGAGGAAAACTTGAAAACCGAGTTTTCCTCTCTTAAAATCAATTAAATCTTTTCTCAAACTTTTATTCCCAGCATGTCTGCACCTAAAATGCATATTTCATGGGGCTCATCGCATGTCGAAGTTTGCACTGCAGTTTATTCAAATTCACGGAATGTGCAAATTCCATTTTGAATAAACTACCGTCGGAAAACCTAAACCGTGTCGATTTTGTCGAAATCTCGTCAACGGGCTGGATTGCTGAAGGATGAATCTAAAAAACTGTGAAAACAAATTCAAAAGCGGTTGTGTCAATCCAAAGTTACGTCATTTTGAAAAAAGGCAAAATTTTCGATACCGTCATTCCATTTGTTGAGCAGTTTAATTGAGATGATCGTTTTAAAACACACACTTTTTATTACTGCGTACTACAATAAATACACGTCAAAAATTATTCACTTGGAAATATCGCAGCTTACTATTGGCTCTCTATCGCACTCAATCGCTTCCAATTCAATACTGGTGTAGGCCGAGAATCAGTGTATTATATAGGTCTGACTAATCAATTTCGAATGTTCCATAGGTCCTCCAGCAAAATCCACAGTGACCCTGCATATTATGGCTTCTAGGCGACTCCCGAATAATCTTACACCTCTCACGTGCAACTAAACGTGCGGTGAATCCAGCACCTCCGCCAATATAGACAAATGTGTCTTGACCCACCGTTGAAGGCTCCATTCAGTTCCACGGGCAAAAGCCTACACGCGCGCTCTGGAACGCACCAGAGCTCCGAACTTGCACACTGCGACCTGATGGGAAGAATCTAGAAGATCGCCGCTCGTAACCTTATTATAACCTGGGGTGCGATTCTCGAACTTGTTCAAAAAGTTTTCGTATGCGAATTATCCTTTCCGCAGCCCAAATGCACACGAAACCAAGGAGATTCGTGATTCGTATACGAAAAGTCATTCGAATAACTCAAGAATCGCATCCCTTTGCTATTGGTTTATGTAGTCAACTAGTCAAGGTCAAGAGAACGGCACTTGCCGCACTTGTTCTATACTTGCGTATTTTATTCTATTTATTGTTCTTAAGTAGGTACCTACATACCTCATCTTTGTTCATATATTTATTTTATTCTCTCGGTTATCACTCTGATACAATCAGTATCAGTCATTGCGGATTGTAATTATTTTATTTGAGTTTATCGTTATGTATGATGCGCTGATTGCTGGTGATTTAGGGAATGAAGCGAGTCTTGTTAAATTTTATTTTGGGACTAACAACATCTTCACTTGTTTTTGTGAAATGGTGATTAATTGATAATGCGTGCATTATTCGATAGGATTGGATAAAGTCTGTCACAGTTAAAATTCCTTGAGGCCTAATATCATTTTTTGTTTTTTTTTTTCTGTGTTGAAACGGCTAGCACTAGCACGTGATTATTTACTCCGCTTAGGATATGGTCACGTACACAAGAACATGATTCATCTTTCCAGTTCAAATTCAGCTGATTTCTTTATCGTGGTCTCCTCCATCTCCCTAAAGATTTTAACACAACCGTGGAAGTGGGCGTGGGTGAAAACAAGCTGGATAAAATGGTTTCGTAGAATGAACAGGGGTTTGTCAACATTAACAGGGTAAAAACCTGGAGGAGAACGTTTGCGGTTTGACATGTCGAAAACAACTCGTTTTCAGATGTTGTACTTTTGTGGAAGTTGCGGCTGCGGAAGGCTGCAGTGCTGAGTAGACAATGGAGCTGAATCGTTTGCTTGAAGAGATGCTTTCGAGAACAGGAAATGTTCTTGGATTCATGACTGTTGCCGAACATGAGATTGTGCAACTGGGTGAACGCCAAATCTGGTAAGTAGAGATGTGTACTATACCTTGTGTCAACCTAACGCATATTATTATATGGATAAGAGACGAAATAGCTATTCTAAATATAAACAATATTCTGGAATAAAGAGATTCAACCAAGTGAAGAAGACTTATTGAAAGTATAACGGGGTGTTTCAGCGATGATGGCAAAAAAATTTACTGTTAGTAGATCTCGAAAACCTATATTGCATTTTGCAAAGTTCGGCCCAATGACAAAGGTACAGCCCTTCCAAGTTCACTTTTTCCGAATTTCAAAAATTTGTGGATCAGGAACGTTTCGACAATTTTAGCCTTAATCCAGCATAAGCTGGTTTGTCATAATTATCTATTAATCTGCCAAATCTTGAAAAAATCCAATCAGTGGCGTAGAAGTTATGAGGGGTCACCTCAAGTCAACTTTTCTTCAGATGCTTTGAAATTATTGACCCCCATAACTACTACAAACACCACTGATTAAATTCTTTCAAAATTTGGCAGATCGGTAGATAGTCTCGACAAATCAGTCTATGCTGAATTTGAGTTATTTTTGTCAAAACGTCACTGAATTACAAATTCATGGAATCCGAAAAATGTCAGCTTTGAAGGGCTGTATCTTTGTTATTAGGCCAAAGTTTGCAAAATGGTATATAGGTTTCCGTCATACTTTGAAGAGATCTACCCACAGTCAATTTTTTGCTATCATCCGTGAAACACCGTGTATAGTATGGAAGAAGTGTAACAGTTATGTGAATACACTTGTTTGAATGAATAAATCATGGATATTTTCGACCACTGCGACAGAAATATAAATTGAACTTGAGAGAGAACGAGGATCTCACAGAGAAACATGCAACTGTAAGATCAAGACACATCGCTTCTTCGAGAACTATAATACCTACAGTGGACAGAACGATAGAACAAAAGGCCAAGAAGAACATTTCTTGATTATTCATCACTCTGTTATCTGCTTACGCCCAGGTTTTCGCTTATTTTCTTTCGTTGTTTATTGTTGCTCAGGAGGGCGTTGAATAATCTGGGGTTATTGCACTGGATTCACACCGACTTACCCGTTCCGGAGCGCGTCTTAATAAAGGTCCTCCTATACTTAATCGGCAAGTTAGACAATTTATTGTGATCAAGATTGAGTCTTGCGAATTCCGAGAAGTTTGCAGTTAGCCGCAGGCTTTGCGTTATTATGATTTAGTTGGTTTAGTTAGTAGGCCTCTGGGTCGGACCCTCCCGAATTTTATCGGGCGTCTTCCCATCCTTCTCCTGCCTTGCATTCCCCAAGTTCTCCCAGATCCTTGCCCTTGCGTTAATACTTGCGAAATATTAAAGTTCCTCTCTCCTCCCCTCCTTCTGTTTTGATAACTTGCCTCGTGTTTCATGTAATTCGTACCACTGCTGTAGTATAGTTTTCCCTTGGGGATTTTTCATTATTTTTTTTATTAGCTGGACTATTTATTTTTATCATCTCCAAGTGTCGGCATGTTCGTGAGTATAAATAATTAACTTTGCGTGATAGGTAGATATTCGGTGTGAACTTCGTAGTTCGTCGGTCCATTTCCGCAGGTTCCTATTATTCTAGCGCTATTTTGTTCCAAATGGACGACTGATGGGTTGCTGGCTCGTAAACATAATGGCAAAGCCGTGTTCCTCGATGTGTACCTGTATGTTATATTATTATCATATGCTGAATTGCTAAGGTAGGTTAGTGATAAAATGTAGACAGCAAAGTGAATTCTGGCTGCCGAGTATAAAACGTGCTTGATCCATTTTGCTGGGGAGATTCTATGTGTTTATGTTTAAAGTCGAGAATAATGAAGTTGATTAATCCATCTGACAAAGGACGGCGGAAAAAAGGTCAGGGGGGAGGAATAATGCCTATAAAGTACCAATTTTTGGTTACATGCCTCCATTAGTATAGCTCCTCCCGCTCTCAAATGCACGTGTTTAGGTAGGTACCTACTGTTTTTATAGCAGAAAAGTGGGATCAGTGTCAACTGATTCGCGAAATGTAAGATTTGTTCTGGCACAAAGTTCGAATACTTCACTATTGCGCATGTGCCACTCCAAGCGTCAGTTTGACAGATTAATCTTATAATTTGGATTGTTAGGCTGACGGAACGCTGTCGCTACTAGTGTTGGCCTACAATTCAGATTGCCATAGTGATGAAACAAAATAAAAAGTAAAAAGATTATGTTGCAAAATTTTATTAATAGAATGTTTGTTCTCCATTTCACTTGATCAGACAACGGGGTGGGGTTAGCAATTATCGTGTCAGATCACAGACATACTTCATTAATTCTGGAATTTCGACTTGAATAATAGTGCAAGCGGTACACCAGGATTATTAAAAAAAAGTGGCATTTGATGATACAAGCAAGCCACTTTGCAAATTTGTTGTTTAGACCCATTAGAAAAATTTGACCCGCAGTTCCTAAAAATTCATCCCTTAGGACCCGAGATTTGAGGAGGGGGAAGGAATACTTTAAAAAAATACCAAACTTTCTTATCCAAACCTGCTGAGGCGTGTTTGCTATCAAAACTATATAATTAAGACATCCTCGATACAATGACAATGTCAAAACTCTTGTGCGGTCACCGGAAGTCGAGTTGAGTCGTCATCTTGCGCCGCTGATGTTTGACATATTCATCAATGACATAGTGGATCGGGTGGATGGTAGGATACTGATGTACGCCGATGACGTGAAATTGTTCAGGAGGGTCCGTACTGGGGAGGACTGTGATCTGCTGCAGAAGGACTTGAATGGCGTTTCTGGAGTGGTGCCGGGACAACGGGCTTCATTTGAACGTCGACAAATGTAAGGTGATGTCCTTTACCAGAAATACCTCGCGTCTTGTGAGCTACGAGTATGTCCTGGATGGTGTTCAGCTGGGGCCCTGCAGCACTTTTCGGGATCTTGGCGTCCTGTTTGACACAGAGTTATCATTTGCACCTCACATCGATCAGGTCTGCAAGTCGGCTCTCAGGATGCTGGGATTTATCATTAGGAATGGCGGATCTATCGCAAATATCGACTGCCTCAAGTCTCTCTATTTTACCTTCGTTCGATCGAGGCTAGAATATGCGAGTCTGGTGTGGGCGCCCATCTACAGGAGACAGAGCCTTCAGCTCCAGCGTGTAGAAAGAAATTTTTTGAAATATCTCTATTTCAGACAGCATGGTGTTTTCCCGGACCCAGGCTTTGACGGTGACCTTCTCTTGGGTGAGTTTGGTATAGATTCTCTTGAGTCTCGGAGGTGTCGTGCGTCTCTTGTTTTTCTTTATAAACTTTTTAGCGGAACTGCGGACTGCAGTGAGCTCTTGGGGGGAATTTTCCATATTGGTACCGCGATTGAGTACTTGAGGCTGCGGATTTTTCAGGCTTTCTGCTGCCGCCACGAATGCGATCATCAGATCTCCGGTTTATGCTGTGTCCAGATCCTTCAATGACGTCTGTCACAATACAGACTTAAGCTTCCCCGCGTTAAGCATTTTTATGTGAGCCCTCCAGGTTGCCTACATCCGTCTCAGGACGGTGGGCTTTTCCCTTGTTTTTATTCTTGTGCTGTATTTTGTTTTTATTCGTGCGCATTGTTTGTCGTATTACTCATTATGATATGCTAGTATTGGTACTTATTTATTTTAATCATTTTTCTTGTCCTCTGTATGACTTTTTTCTGTTGTTGGACAATAAAGCCTATTATAATTATTATTATCTTTGAAAATTAGAGCCGAAGGTCAAAATTACAAAGTGGGCTTCAATTACCTTAATGATGAGTATCGATTCTTAGGTTTTTGGGGTTGCTGAAGATGTATAAAATGAAACAAAAACGATTGGGTACACCTCGCGCCCATATGGTCCACCTATGGGCCTAGAAGTCAGGCAAGCGAGAAAAATCCTACAAATTTTCGAAAATAGAAGTGAAATAATAATGTGGAATAGCTTCAATCTGTACTTGGTGATGATGCTGTACCAGCTGTTCTATGTGAAATGCATGATTTTCACCTGTGAGCTGTCAAAAATCCAAAATGGCGCCCATTTAAAACACACAGGGGAATAATTTATCGTGATTTTCTTTAGGGAGCTTCTATGTGTCACTAGCTAAGCACATGTTGTTCATCAGTGAACAACGACCAAGAAAGTGCCTGACACTATTGGTGATATCTTGCATCGTTGAAAACATATCCGCCGCGAAACTGTTTCGGAACCGTTTTTGGACAATAGATTGAATACTTGAATCGGAGGAAAAACTGTGCATGTATAAATAAAATAACCGACCCAAAGATATTTATTTTGTTTTATGTAGTCATGTTTCATGGTTTAGATTGCGTGATCTGTCATTCCTGGCATATGGAAGGTCATAAATCCAAGATGTCCGCCGCTGTAGAGTTATTCAGAAAATTACATGCTAACTTTGTCCAAAAGCGCAGGGGGGGGGGGGGGAGAGCGCGAAAAAACTTAAAATGGCAGGTCTACAAACGGTAGGCTCATTGCATTTGATCCAAAGCTCAAAATATTAAAAAAAAAAGATCCAAAACGCAAAATATCTGAATCAAGTACAAAAGATCCAAAGTACAAAAATCTACATTGATACATAAGAGCTAAAAAGGGAGCTTCCTCCCTTTTCTTCAAATCAACCAGATGAGAAAGTTGCTTTTTTTTGACTCACCAGTTGAGGAGTTGACTTTTGACTCAAGTTGCCTCCTTTCCAAACCTACCAGCCTTCTTCCCAGACCCACCAGATAAAAATTGCTCAATGATTCAGGTTTCCTCTTTTCAGGCCCTCTAGAGATGTCTAGACTCTAGAGTCGTCGACTAAGTCTTGCTTGCCTAGTAAGTTTAAACAAAAAGTCTAAACTCGAGTCAAAAAGCAGCTCCTTATCTGGTGGACGGTGGACTTAACACAAACGGAGGAAACTCAAGTCAAAAAGCAATTTCTGATCCAGTGGATCTGAAAAGAAGAAAGAAACTTGTGACCCTTCCTATTTTTGGTGGTTTGTATTCATATTTTGGACTTTTTGTATATAAGACATTTTAGATTCACATCTTAGGTACCGTAACCTTCTGTATTTCAAATATTTTGCGTTTTGAATCAAACGTATTAGATATTTTCTAAGACATTTTGTAATTGTGTTACCTCGGGTTTACCTATTTCGGGTTTACCTGATTCGGGTTTACCTATTTCGAAATTAAACGTGCTGATTTACTTGTAAACAAACTGCACTTTATTTACTACTACCGATACAACTAAATAACGCACACAATTATTAATCGCTTAGAAATTCACAATATCGCTCAAGATGTTATCGCCACGGTCGCTCGATTCCAACTCTCCCCAATGCCAGGTCGAATTCCTCTCCTATATTGGCATTGAAGGTTCTGGATGCTTCCTGTTTGATCGTTGGAGTTTCCAACACACAAGGATTTTTCTGGTATCTGCGTCGAGAATATACGCGTACCTTTTACGGCACCTCCACCAGAAGTCTCAACGTGTCGTGACCTACCGCTGCAGTCTCTCGATGCTTCCCGAATGCAACGCGGAAATCTAGATTTCTCTGGGAAGAGCTGGGATGGTAGGGCAAGCTTCGTGACATCATTTTGGTTTTTGTCATAGGTTGACGTTAGTAAACCAACAAGCTTTTAAAATAAAAAGACTGAACCAACGGAAAAAAACTATTTTCCGTAGTTACCGAATTGAAATCGCCAAATAGAGCAGTCCGATGGCCCAACGTGAACAGGAACCTGAAACACGTGTACTTTCACGGCTTCTCTCCAAATGCACTTCGACGGACAACTTGAAATCTCACCAACGGAACAGGGAGAAATCTCCGCAAATAATATGCCATGATGCCAGCTTAATTACTTACTGAAATTTTAAACCAATGCTGTCAATATTCACTATAGAGTTGTATGCTTCCTTTATGATAGATGCAGCAATAATCAACGGTGATTTGGTACCGTGGAATATGTATTTAAAACCTATCCTAAATTTGTAATTTATGATCCCTGTCTTAATAACGTCGGTTTAATTTTCCCAATAATTCCATCCATTGACCCCCCAGTAGAATACCAACCGCCGTTCATTCGGTCCCAAGTGCGTTCTTGACATTTGTAATTGTGACGGAAAAAACGCTTGCATATATGCATTTATTGGACATGTAACAAGCAGGTAATATTCCCACAATGCCACAATAGGTACACCTGGCGTCCATTTGAACAAAATTTTATTAACAAACAATATGCTCGTCAGTTATGTAACGTGGACGACCATATTAAATTAATTAATCCGAATTTCCAGAGAGCTCCATATTTTGACATTGATGAACACCACCGATGAAAATGGAATTGTACATCGGGCTTCAAACGTTGATGAATATAATTGCAGCGGCGTTTTGTAATGACGCGGTTTGGTTCGAATCTACTCGAATCTACGTTATACCTACCTCTTTTAGTAATTGAATATCCCATTCGAATTTTCAAAATGTGAGCTATACGGTATCGAAATAAATGGATTGCTGAGTGCAGAGTGCATGGGGAATCAGAACTACTGACAAATTGCTTGAGCTTTGACTTCAGCTCATCCAAACGAAAATTATGATTGAAAAAATCATAATTCAAATAGATATAACAACATACTTTCCCGAAAGCCCAGACATATACATGTTTCTCAATGTATGCAAAAATGTGGAAAGCTGGAAGCTGCGGTTGGGTAATTATACAGTATTGAAATCAATCATGCACACATTTCCAAAATATATCTTGGAGTAGCTCTCCTCAAAGCGACGATCTAAATTCTACTCTCCTCTGCTCTCCGATGTTGAGGCTTCCTGAAATACCTACTTCTGCTTCATAGAATATTCCAGACTTCCTCTGAATAAACCCCGCAGGCTCTCGTCTGTTCCATTCCGGTATATTCCATGCACCTGGATTGCGAGAGATTTCAGAAAAAACCCATCGGTTTCGCGAACATTTTGGCAAGTTCTCGATGTACGGCTCCTCCGCCAATTGTGCAGATGTGCGTACCTCGGTGTGTACTTTCGTCTCGCGTCGTCGTTTCTAGCGACGCACATAGGGGTATTTGACTCCAAAAGGTGATCAAAATTATTTTCGTTTCTAAATCGATGGAAATAGTTATTAAAACTTATTTTTCATTTGCCTGCCTATATTCAAAGGGCATAAACCGGAAGCCGTCTTTTCAAATAGGTATAAATCTATAAATCATCAAATAATTGAAAGAAATATTTTCTCAGCCTTTGCATAAGAAGGTAAGGTTAGTTTTACATCTACATCATTTCACAGTTCATCTTTTTGGCGCACTTCCTCAAAAAATGGGGGAAAGACGCTTTAAGCTTCACTTTGTCCGTCCGTCCGTCCGTCCGTACTCGGGATAACCCCTCAGGAAAAAGATATATCCATGTCGGGTAAACTCTGATCAATAGTACATATGTCCAGAATGTCAAGTTGACTTTCGGTTTTTTGTTACTTCGCCGCCATCTTTGATCCGCCATTTTGAGTTTCCCTAAAAATGATCTGATTGGAACAGGGCCGGCAACACTAGTGGTGCTGACGTGCTCGAGCACCACACGCAATTCGAAGAAGTGGTGCTGAGCACCACATGTTAAAAATGCAAAAATCAAAATTAGCGCCATAGCACTTCAATTTACCAATTTCGATAATTTTTGTTTTATTTTGAAAGTTTTATTTATGTATTATTACCCCTATATTATACAGGTGTCCCAGAATGAAGTAGCCAACGACCTATGGAAGTCCAGAAGACACTAAATGACCTCTATATTATTTTTTTGCGAAAGCTTAATATTAAACGAGATACAGCTCTTCAAATTTGACTTTTTTTATTGGTTTTTCATGAACAATTCATAAACAGGTCGAAGTATTCGGTTGAAATTCGCCAGAGACTTGTTTAGAATAGTTCCCCACTTATTGGCATAATTTTACTTGATTCCAACCAGTAGTAAAAAAAATAAACATTGAAATAAAAAAAATCGAATGCCGAAAAAAATATGTAGGAGCCTCTAATTTCTTTCAAACTATCTCCCATATGCGTTTGGCTACTTTATTTTGGGACAGCCTGTACCTATAGCATAATATAGTATATTTTATTTAAATATGACGAGTGCCTGAATTTTTTTTTCCAAGTTCAGACTTCTGAACTTTCAAAAAAATCGCCTGCGACGCTGATACCCCCCCCCCCCCCCCCAGTCCTTTTTTTGAATTATTAAATAGTCAGCACCACACGTTCAAATCCACAGTTGCCGGCCCTGGATTGGAATGAAATTTGCAGGCAATGTAAGCCACATCAAGACACATCCACTTTTCGACAACTGATGCTCTGATGTCATTTTTCATTCTCCATATTAAACATGTTTCAAGTGATAAAACTAGGAGAATTATGTTTCAACGAAATGACATATCGATGTGGTGCAAATATCAATCGAATGCGTACGGCATGTTCACCATATTTCAAGTTGACCAATGATTTTTGTCACTTGGCCGCCATCTTTGATCCACCATTTTGAATTTCACTGAAAGTGGTACGATTTGAGTGACATTTGCAGGAAATGTGAACTTGATCAAGATACATCCAATTTTGAACAAATGATGCTCTGTCGCCATTTTGAACGCCATGTTGAAATTTTTCATTAGTGGGACGATTTTCATGAAACTTAAAACTCACCCTTGTCTAGTAGGTACGATCATTCTGATTTTCAAGCCAAATTTCATGATTTGGCTAATAACGGTAAAAGTTCACATTTTATCATGGCGAATAGACGCTCTTCTATGTATTGCAATTTCTTGTCGACCGATTTCATTGTACACTCTTGAACAAGCATAAAAAGGGCTCGTCTTGCAAAAATCTTGAAATTCGTGACATTTTCTGTCGAAAAATGGAAGAAAAACAACTTTAGGAAAAAATCCTATTTTCAGCTAACACGAAGATATCAAAATTAATTTGAAGAAGTTTCGCAACTTTTCGCAATTTTTGTTTCTTCTACAAGCATTACTAAAGACCATTCTTCAAAATAAAACTGAAATTACACCTTGGACGAACTTGGAAGGATACTATATTTGCGAGTGTTAGTGGCGATATAGGGAAAAAAAATTGGAGCAAAAATTGTTGTGATCGAAATTCAAAATCTAGGACAGTTGCCAACAAAATGAGAATATAAACGTCACTATGGGTACTACATACCTTCTGCAGTTTGATGCATTTCGGAAGTTTGGGGTAAAACTCTTGACATTTATTCACGAACTAAAAGACAAAGGGCTGAATCTTGATACTACGGCGATAAGCAAAACGATTATAGTTGTTTTTGTACAATTGATATTTTTTGCCATGGCACTCTGGAGGATTTGTTAGCAAAAAAAGCTGATAAGGGATGTAAAATGCCTTGAAGTAAGATATTCAGCCGTTGTTTTCAAGCAAATACAGATTTTCGATTTCAGACTTTTGATCATCTTTTTGAGTTGAATACCCCTATGTGCGACGTTCACGTTCGTAACACTTGGGTGATATTGTTAAACCATCACAATGATACGATACTCTTCATCATTGGTATAGACACTCTGAGTTAGGTATATTCTTTCTGAGTGAATCATCGCAAATTAAACAATTTAAACGGGGCCGGGCCCTAAATTTAGGTCGGCGTTAAAATGGGCATCCAGCACGTTAAAATAAGATAAGCAATTTTCAAGCAATGGCACAATAAAATCACAAATCATACAGATGTGACACTCTGGAGATTTCGGTTTTATTATACCAGCCGGGAGCAAACTGCCCTTAAATTCGCCGTGACCTAGCTACACGGCTTTTATTGTTTATGACAGAGCCATCGTCGCATTTCTAATGTAAGTACGGGGAAGATAAACAAAACTTTGTTCTTGCTTGCGCAAAATGCTTCTTTGTCCTTCAGTCTTCACACCACCACCACCCCATCTGGGGAGCTCTGAGTAAATAGATAAATGATGGCGGTTTCTGCTACGTTTGTCAAACAAGGCGCCTCTACCTACAAATCTACATGACTACAACATGCAGCTTAAATAGAAGTAATGAACGATAAACGTAATTACATAGGTGTGGGATGTAGGTGTAGGTAAATACGCAATAATAGGTGTTAGGTACATGTATACTATTCGACCTCGTAATAACTGGAGGTGTCTTGCCTCGGATGAAGAATATTAGCTCTCGTTTGGGGGTTGGAAAGTTTTGTAATTCAATGAGAAACTCTAGGAAACAAATCGCTCTCAGGACGCTGATAGTAGAAGTTTATTGTAAAAGAGAGGAATTTCAAAGTGAGCAATCACCTATCTTTCTTTGTTCATACTGTGAGAGCATTTTAATTGCGAGCATTCAAGAATCATGGCGGGCAAGAATTTTGCATATTTTTGGGAATATTTCACATATGTTATATGAGAACCCGCTACTCTATAAATTAATTGTCAAAAGTCATCATTGCTCATCAGAATGTCTCGTAACAAACAAAGGAAAATGAATAAACGTGACTTCCCTACGAAAAAAAACATAAGTACAATCTGCTTGGACGATAAAAAACCAATGAAACTGAAACATTGTGCAAAAACAAAACATAGAAAAATAATAAAGTTAGGATGGACGGAAGCTATCGATGGCACAAGGGTGTGGCTTTTGAAGGTATTTAGAAAAATAATCACCAGGGACTCTGATTAAGGCTCTATTATACTTTCAAGCGCTATGGCAAAATATTAGTGATTATAAAAAACAGAAATTGACTGAATATTTCAGAGACAGAAAAGCTAGAAGACATAAAAAACAACAAATACTACAACTGCAGTTTAAATACAAAAATGAGACACACGATATTGCAGAGTGGAGTGAAAAGTATTGACATTATTTGCAGTCAAGAGTTAAGTGCATGGATGAAATGAACACAGACACAGCAAATACAGGTACCTACATGAAATACAAACAAAATGAACAGCCGTGATGGTTACAAAAACCAAATAAGTAATTACGAGCGCGTCGTGTCGTCGTGTACAAAGCCAATGCAAAACAAAGGAGCAAAACGCATTTCAGCGCTCACATTGCTTTCGAAAAAAAAATTCCAAATACATAATCAGGAAAATATACAAATGGAAAATACAAAATGATCTGAAGTAATATAGTGTACTTGAAATAGTAAAAAAAATATCTCTTGCTTGAAGAAAGTAGTTCTCAAATGGTTTTTTGCTATATGGTTACCTCATCCCTACCTGTTCAACATGTTGAAAGCATACATCCCTGTGACGCGTAATACCTAATATACAGGATGGAAATTGGAAAATAAAGCTTTGAAATTTTTTATTTCGATGAAACAATCATCGAGAAAAACAGTCACTCCTTATTTGGCGACCTTATGTACCCCTCCATAGTCGCTGGTATCCTACGTACAGGGTGGAATCAATTTTTTTTCAATGTTTTTCATCTTCATCAAATCAATCCAGACAGAAGCCAATTCCAGCTCTGTTACAAAGCTTATAGTCTCTCATTCAAGATATAAAAATGTCGCATTCCTCAAACTTCCTGAACACAACCTACAGGGTGTAACATACTTTATTTGTTTTACTTTTTTTTTCGGATAAAACCAATTAGGATAATTAAGTAATTATATAATACAAATAAATCAATAAATAATAAATATGTAAAATGTTGACAAAAGATACATATATATATCTTATAAAGTAAATATCTATAAGTAAAAAACTTCATCCAATTTAACTGAATCTTCAAACGTTCCTAAAATACTTGCCGCATTACCCCTTTGAATTTCTAAACTGATTTTTTGAATAAAAAAGGACTTGGCTTTCACATTGCCAGATTTGTCAATTAAAAGTTTCCCAAAAGAATTTGCAAAATTTAAAGCTTCTGAAGACCAAACACCTAAAGTTTCAACGGCGAAAGCAACAAACTCAAAATGCTCAGATAGAGCAGAGTATTTTCTCGTTTTGTCTCTTACTGCTTTAGAGGCAGCAGCACCTGCTAACAAGGACGTATTTTCGACATGAGAGGGAGCAAGTGTATCCACACAAGTGGAGTCCCAGATGAGAGAGCGACCTTTTGCCCATGGAATTAATGAGATACCGTCTGGTCTTTTACCGTCGGTTCTGCTCAGGCCAGGTGCCAGGTGGTTCCAAAATTGAAGGTATGTCGACAGAAGCCAAAGCACGCTTGATTGTGTTGTTCAAAGCGGCATGCCTTGGAATTCTGCCAACACTCCTGGAACAAAATAGGCCATGTAGACCACGGGCATTAACGTTGGCTCCGCAAATGCAAGTATGTGGCTGGCATAATTTAGAACCTAGCCGCAATGCTACTGCTATTCTCAACGTGTTCTTGTCCAACAGGGTACCCAGAGGAAGGGATGGATAAGCTTCCAGCCAGGCACCTGATTCTTCTCGTGCGCAGGCCAATAAACGTGCTTTATCGGTTTTTTCAGTTGAAGATCTTAGTAGTTTGTCAAGCTTATACTCCATCAAAGGTATATCCCAACTTTTTTGAGAATTTGGGTTCAGTAGGAGGCCGGCTTTTGGTTGTAAAGCTAACCAGCTATTTTGTGCTTCGGACAGACAGTCAACTTCGAAATCACCTAGTGATGGAGAAACGATTGTACCAACGAGGTTGACTGTACTGTAGACCGAAGACAAAAAAGCCGGAAGGGCTACATCTAAGGCACTGCGGACTCCCAAACCCCCTAAATTGACTGGTAAAGAAGCTTGCTTCCAACAAGAATCGGTTAACTTTATATTAAGAATTTGTTGCAAGCTTATCTGAATGACAGAGTCTAGTTTGGACAAAAGATTTTGACATAAAAAAGTTGGGCTAGATCTGAAAAAATAAGTTAGACGTGGAATCCAGAAACAAGATTTCAATAGGATGTAAAGCAATATGCGGTTGAATTTCAGAAAGGTTTTTTGTGAAATGTTCTATTTTTCTAATCTTGGAATAATAATCTTATCTGGTTTACTGGAAAGCTCAGAGTTTTTCGCAAGCTATATAAAAAAATTGCATTTCTGATATCACTCTGACTTGATATACAGGATGAATTATTATGTTGCTTCAACTTTTGTTGAGCAAGGAGTTGCTAAGAAAATTGTCCTTAGCAACTCCTCGCACAACCAAAATAGCAAAAATGCTTGATGCTACAGTACCGAAAAAACACGTAAAAATTACAGTATTCAGTGAGGTTAGTTCTGTTCCACTCTTCAACTAGCTATCAGCTTTTAAGAAAAAACATGGGAGGTAAAAAATATGTGAAATGAGACGCTTGATACGAATAAGAAATCAAAAACAGGGGCAGCTATTTGAGGAAATGAAGTTATGGCCCTTCAAAGTTTACCAAAATCAATGTGTCACAACAAGATGATACCGAAACAGAAATAGGCGATATTACCGCCAAAAGATACCCTATGCTATTGCTTAAACATTAGCAAAGTCGCAACTTGATAACCTGGAAACCAAGTGCCTCGCGATTTATTTAATAAGTGCCTACAAACGCATTAATTTTTAGAAAAAAATTGATAACTTCTGAACGGTTGAAGCGAATTGCAAAAACTGAGCGAATTTGTAATCCCTGAGAAAGGGCAAACCCAAATATGCAGAAATATACAGGAGGTGCCATTTGAAAAAGCTCGTTCAAAAACTGCTCTGCAAAAATGGGGCACCCTGTATAGATCAAAATAATTTTACAAACTGCACTTTGACCTCCCGTTTGCAGTGCTGTCTGGTTCATTTCGATATCATTACCTAATGGTGTAGGTGTAATTGAGCTCGCCCATATCAATGACTCACCCTGTATGGGTGATACTTATACTGTCGAGAAATCAGAAGTTACCTACTTACTGAGAAGTCAAGCTTTAACACTGTGTCAAGCGTCACTGAAGTAACCCTTCTTCGACCTTTGAAGAAATAGAACCTTTTTCCATCAAGAGGGCCTGTACCAACCTATAAAGTTAGGCTATCAAAATTTGGACCACCTGTAAGTATTATCGTGGCGGAACCTATATTACTCCGTCAATAATCATTGTCATTTATGGTGAGATTTTGTAAAAAATAACATTACATAAAGGCTCTATTTCGTTGTTATCACCTAGGCAACAGCCAATGGCCGACAGAAATTTTTAAATAACAGCACAACACGTTTATGGAATGTTATTTTTTTACAGAGTAGCACTATTAAAGATAATATCTCACCTATCCAGTGAATTGGTTTCAGTTTAACAATCACCATCCTAAATCGACCCACATCATCTTAAAAATTCAGTGGCAAAAAGCGTTTCCGTTGACAATCGGTGATATGTGGGCGGTTTTCAGTCACACATTTTGTCACTCAACTCTGAATAATTCAGCAAAAATTCTGGCCGCACCCCATCCAAATTTAATTTTCAATCTAGTTAGCGCACCACCTGCAAGCACTTGTCACTTCTGCTTTCCCTTGTTACATCCCATATTTTACCTTGCCTTCATTGCTGTGCTCCCCAAAGAATACACGCGCCTTCATTTTTTCATTTTTTTCCCGTCTACCTACCTTTTCCATTTTTCCACGTATTGCGGAATTTATGAAAGCCGACGCCGCCGTGCCATCACCATCGCACCATCCCTATTGAAAATTAATTTCATGCATAAATAAAGCCGCACATTTCTTGAGTCGAGTGAAATTACAGCGGATGTGGCTCTGTGGGATTTGAGACATCATGCATCTAAACCCGGCACCATGGATTGGATAGAGCATAAAGCCAAAAACAATTGAATTTTTGGTACCCGATTTTGAGCTGAGGGGCGGGGCTTAAAGCGGAAGCGAGGCCTCCAAGGTGAACTTGATTTTTGAAATATAATCAACACGCTGTTCGAAACCGTCAACTGGCTGTCACAGAAATAGCATCAGTCCAAATAAGTGGAATTGAGTGCATCAAAATTTGTAATTCTGAGTAAGTAATGTCTGATCTATCATAACAGCAACAAGAATAATGTTTTTTTCTACCAGTTCCAGTACGGTTCGTTTGTAATCCGATTCATTTTGCAGAGTTGTCCACGATGGTGTCCTGTAAATTGTGCGGGCTGTTGCGGACCACAACCTCAAGTTCAGAGGGCATTGCGCTTCATCGGTAAGTCAAGTTTGATAAATTGCTGGCCGTAATATTCATGTTAATTCATTTTTTCTCCCGAAAAATGCATCATTCCACCACCTACATAACCTCACTTATTCGATTTGACATCACCTTCAGTGGCGTTACATCCATCAGGCATCTTAGAAAAAAGGGCTAAATCGCCCAACAAATTGCAATCTTTATTAAACCTACCCCCGGTTGCAGCAAAAGAATTTAATCATGAAATAGCTAATTGAGGATTTTCTTTGGTCTGCCAGTTGACTGACCACAGGCGATGCATCTAAGCTGTTGAGAAATGAACATTTTCCCATATTTTTTTTGTAAAACTGCATTTTTCATCAGGTACTACGCTAAAATTCAGCAAAAAAAGCTCAATTCACTATTTCATAATCAAATTTTTGGTGCAAACGGGGGCTACATGATTATTTTTTAATGAGGTTCTGATTTCTTGCAGAAAATAGTGAAAACTCCGGCAACTCCCAAGTCAACACTTCAAATAAAATTAGAAGTTTGAATGATGGAGATGAAGATGAAGATGAAGATGAAGATGAAGATGAAGATGAAGATGCTCGGGGATATACGTTGAATGGATTGGTTTTAGATGAAGAATTCCGTTCTTCGGCTTCGTCTTCGGACATATTTCCAAGCTAATAATACTTGCTTGAAATAAAATTTGCCTGACTGATACAAAACTTCACCAAGTGCAATGTGGAATGGCAAAAACTCTCGAAAAAACTAGTAAGGATACTGCGTTTTGGCTGCTATCTACTGCCGTTCTCAAATGGAGAAAGACTTGGCTCACTGCGCTGTCATCGAAGCTGCCATGCTGCCGAAACATCTTGTCCTGTTGGAAGTTTTATAATGCAACAAAAGCTTATGCTTTCACAAACGCTTTACCTTTCCTAGTAACTGTGTTGGAATTTGTTGCAAAAACAGTTGTAAAAATAAGTACCTTAGGTACAACAATGCTATAACCTACCTAACTTTTAAAAACTTTGGCCAAGTTCTTTCAAAATGTTTTCCACTCAGTTCACCAGTTTGAATGTTAGCACTTGAAGTTTCTTTTGAATTGGTACCAGTGTGGACAAAAAAGGAGGACACAGTCATTCAGTACTCAACCGTTTTTTTAACAATTTGGCCCAAACGACCTCCAATTTAGACATGTCGGTTGCAACTAACAGCAAAGATATGGACATATCCTAATTGAGGAGCATTTGGAGTCCAAATTGTTGCAAAAACCGTGAAATAATGAATGACAGTGGTCTGTTTTTTTGTTTTCACTGGTACTACAATTATGTATGTTGAAGTCATGGAGGGTAGAGATAAGGAGACTACACGGCCTGCTCAAAAGTGGTCCGTTTCTATGTAGTAGAGTTTTTCAGGCCTGAGTGGAACACCCGCTCTGCAGCGGAAAAATATGCAAGCTTGTTGCGGGCTACTAGACCCATGTATGAATTCAAAGCCGTTGTCATTTTGAAAGGTTCACATGTCACGATTTTGTCCCTGGTCTCTGCTTGTCTTCCGCCAGTTTTTATCGAGTTCCGTTCATGTCTGCTTTGTTCCGTTGTGCTACGTATTGTATTCGAGTTACTTTCTGCTGGGTTCTTTTGTGTTTAATCACCTTCGGGCCTCATTTTGTGTACTCTTCAGACCGAGGTTCAGACTGTTCCACTAGGTACCCAAATCCATAGAACTACCGGCCGCCGGCCGCGGCAATGGATGGCCGGCCAGAGAACTTTCGTCCAGGCCTTCGACGGCCACACATTATTCAGGTAATTTTTTTCTGGCCGGCCGTCCATTGTCAATAGGCAGTGTAGGTACCTAAAATCGTGGAATAAAAAAATGGTGAAAAAAACCCCCAGCTTATTCCGACCTCGCAGACTGAAGTAGCAAATTAATCATTGGGTACACGGGTACACGGGAGTTTTAGCCCTGCATCAGTTTCAGCTGTTTTGACTGATCTGACTGATCTGACTTCTGACAAAATGAATAACCTTCGGAATAAATTGTGACAGATCCCTACAGATTTTTTTTTAAATTGCAGGTTTCTATAAACAACTTGCGCTGCTGTGGAAAAATTTAAAACTGAAACCTGACGACACAAAATCATACCGTTTTTTTTGACAGCTTTCACTACTCGTTCAGTCTCCTTTATATACCCTCCATGGTTGAAGTTGAAATATCAGTGATTGAGTCCTCGGTTATCAATATACCCAGTACTCAATACTCAGTAGTTATATCTTGCAAGTATTAACCTTTTGCATTAAGCTCAGACTGAGATTCCCACACTTTGTTGAGATAATCATGATTCTTAAGGTCAAGAAATTCCTGTGAAATTGTTGCTCACTTTGGTGTCGATACTACTGTCTACTGTTCCAGAAGTCAGAAGTGATTTCTTCATTATGATTGATATTAAAAACATGTTCGTAGATAGTAGTTATAATAATTTGTCTTTTACTAACTATAGTATAAGCACCTATGTACTTGATATTTGAAATAAATTGCCTGTTTTATCAATCTAATTTAGTCGAACACCAAGTTTTCAGATGCAGATATCCAATCAAACCTTACAGTACACTTGTACGAGTAAACACAATTTTATTCAGTACTGAAACAAGCTCAAAATTGGAAAATTTTGATTTGGAGTTTTGAGGAGTTTGAAGTGGAGGCCAGTCACTTTTGCAGGTCAAATAGATCAGTTCTTGTAGGTTAGCCCATATAAGCAGACTCCTTTAATTTTCCACGAGCAGCTTCAGGCCACAATCACAAAATTCTCCACTCCAGGTCCTTTCAATGGCTGCTTCTCAACGACATTGCTAAACTAGTCCAGGGTGGTTTTTCAATCAGAGGTGTTCAATTTCGGATTTTCACCTCCTTGGTGTATGAATAAAAGGTCACATTTATAAGCACCAAGTTCCCAAAGCGTTGCTACTGGCGGCGACAGGGCACAAAATTCTTGCAGCCTTGCCCGGCCGGATATTTGCATTAGGTCTCTTGCTGATCTGCTATAATATTGGCTGACCTGCATTTTCGTAAGACCCAACTGAACAACAACGCGATTTAGTCACTACCTCGGCCGCATTTTTCTTTATTATCTTCAAATTTTCTCAATGCACGTGATGGCATTGGCGATTTACGTTTTGTGACAGCTAAAATGCCAAACCCTTGAAAAAAATAATTGTGCGCCACTGTTACCCGACTAAATCAAGTTCACTTTGGAGGCCTTTTCTGACATTTCCGGTTTGGGAACCGCATTTTTGACGTAATGCTCCATCCAGCCATTCCTACATCCATGCCCGGCACCTTCAAATCATCATTCCGAAAATACTGTTACTGTTACGAATTTCGCGTTTGAGTTCATTTATAATTTAGACGATCATTTAAAACACACACTTTTTATTACCGCGTACTACTATAAATACACGTCAATAATTATTCGCGCTTGGGTATATCGCCAATTACTTCTCGCTCTTATCGCTCTAAATCTAAGACTAGTCTCTCTGACCGACTATCCATCGGTGTTTGAACATATACCTCCAACTGGTATTCTGGAAGTTTCCACCGGTTCTCTATGGCTTCGAGTCGACTTTCAACAATCCTATACCTTTCGCTTGCATAGCCAACGTGTTCTCGAACGGCACCTCCGCCAATTGAGCTGATGTAGCTCACCTGCCTGTTGATATCACCATGTAAGATAAATGGTCTAAACCATCGCATAATGTTCTCGAATGCCTAAAGCTTCGCAACTCGTAACACGACGATCAAACGTTCTAGGAGAACCGCGTGTGCTCTCGAATGCACAAGAAAACCGCCGTTCGTAATAATACTTTGCTTCTTTTAGGCTTAGGTGACATATTAAATAAGGAGAGTAATGAGATGCGCGTAATATTATCACTATTATTATATTAGGTATATTATGGAAGTACCTAATCATAATCAAAGAAGAAAATTCGTTTTTTTTTCATTTCTCGAGATCCTCGTATATCAAAACTTCGAGATCTGTTGAAAGAAAATATTTTTTTTGTATCGGTCTGTCTGTTTTGTTGTGGAAAATCGACGTTAATATTATGATCATATGCAGAATGTTCGTTTCCAAACTTCCTATCCAAGATTTCTCGCAGCCACTTTATTTCTTGTTAACTGAAGAAAAGCTTTTCCCTTAGTGATTCCTGATTCTTGAGAATAGATATTTCTAGCAAAAACAGGTCGATTTTTATTTCGAGGGGGATCATCCTGTACCAACATCAACGCAACACGAATAATCCTAGAGTCTTCAACGAATCAGGAACAACCGACTTAGTGTGAGGAAAAATGTTAGTCTGCATGGAGTCAAATGAGACACCCAGATCCTCCATTGTGTTTGGTCGGCTCAAAATTTTACCACTGATAAGTGATTTTTGCACGTAGTAGTAGTGACAAAAGCACGAAAACTTGTAGGATGGCACAAAGGACCGTGTTCTTTCGATTGATATTGAGCGCCTCGCCGGTTTTTTTCTTGGGGGGCCCAGGGGCCGTTAAAATCTGACAGTAATGGAACTCCTACGAAACCACTTTTTAATACCGTTTCAGGTACTGTGATGGTACCCCTTTCCTGCTAATTGGACGTAATCACTACGTTGTGTATTATATTTGTGCCGTGCCGTGGATTTCTGTAACCCTTTAACCCTTAATCAGTCAAATAAATTCCAAAATTCCTTTTGACTCCCAGATATCTACTTGTCTCCCAATTCTCTTAATTCTCCTGATTTTATTGAAAAAAGACAATTGAATGATTATTGCAAATAAACAAAGTTTCAAAACCACACCAGTTTTATTGTTGATAGATCAATGATCGCTAATAAGTGCTGAGAGCTGCAATAATAAGAATATAGAGTTAAAAAAATGACCGAGGAGGACACAGGTCTAGTGGCGGGGTGTGATTTCGTCGAAAGTGATCCCGCGACCTAAGCTCGTCGCACCATCCACTTTCTGTTTGGCCGCAAGAAAGCGGCTAAGGTGAGTGAGCAAACCTGCGACCTGCCGGCGACGCATCCCCAGAATGACAATTTGACAACACAGCGTAGTTCAAGTGAAGGTTTCATGTCATACGGACACAAATTTGAACAATTTTGATCGGTTTCTTGCCCTTCTTAATTATTGATATGGCGCTTTTATTGAGGAGTTTGATTTCGTCCTATGTCCTCAATTAAAGCGTCATATCGACAAATTTGAACGTAGCCTCCCTTGTATCAAGATGACATCAAACATCAAAAATCAAGCGGCAGGGCATCGAAATTGTCAAAAATTGGATAGATCTTGATGTGGTTTACATTGCCTGCAAATTTCATTTCAATCGGATCACTTTTAGAGAAATTCAAAATGGCGGATCAAAGATGGCGGCAGAATAACAAGAAACCAAAAGTCAAATTGACATCATGGACATAATGTATCTACTATTGATCAGCGTTCACACCACATCGATATCTTTCTTCCCTGAGGAGTTATCCCGGGTACGGACGGACGGACGGACGGACGGACAAAGTGAAGCTAAAAGCACCTTTTTCCCATTTTTTGGGAAAGTGCGCAAAAAACGGAAATTCCAAGCTTTGAAATTTTCCGGAGTTTGAACGTTTTATTCATTGAACACAATAAATTCTGCATCGATCCACCGAATTTCAGCATGCGCATTTATTTCGGGTTTTGAATGTTTTGATCGATTTTTGCTCAATTTGAGTGGACTGTGTCTCATTCGCGCGTCGTAATCTCCTGCGAGTATCGAAACTGATCAATGTTCATTGGATTCTTGTAGGTATATGAAACGAGGTATGAAATGATATTTTTGAAATTTCTACTTCCTGTATCATTAGGTATAAGTACCTATTTGTTAATAGGTAATTTAGTAGGTACCTACTAAGGATTTTTGCTCTCTTATGGGTGACTGAGACTGTCGGTCGGCCTTTTTTCGTGATTTTGTTTTGCCATCTCTTCTTTCCAGCCTATAAGATGATGATGATATTGTTAGCGGGAGTTTCAAGAGTTGCGGCGTAGTTCGACGGGGAAAGAGCAAAGAGGACAGGGAAGGAGGAAGCGATGTGAGCGCCGATTAAAAACTTTCAGAGCCGCAGGGAGAAGAACGACTGAAAGTTAGCGCCGTGCCAGCCGAGGGAACCGACAACGTGCAGCAGGATAATAAGAAACAACAAGAACCGTTGCTGGAATACGAGAAAAATGCAACACCACAAGAGCATCAGGAGGCCTCTGGGTGGTGGAGAGGACACGAAGCGAAATTCGAATTTATTCCGGGGGCCCTTTCGTGATGCAAAGCATCTCTCCTTGACATAACGAGTTTCGTGCGTGGGGCGTAAATAAGAGACAAGGGTAAGTGCGAGCCTCGGCTTGCTTTAATCTGTATTCATTGGCTGCAGACGACAGGAAAGTCTCGTTCGGTGGATGGCGCATAATTGAAAATGTGACACGGCCGCCCACCACCACCTTAATCGAACTAGGGCGGCGATAACGAAACCGATGGAGGCCCCTTCCGATAACTTATCAAATACGGCCCTTTTGGTCCCACGATCACCTGTTCCATTAATTATCGCATGAAAGCCACCCGAGTTGAATTCATTATAAGTAGGTACCTATACGTATATGAAGTATGTATAGGTACCGATGTCTAGCATAAGGACCCCAGTCCGGGATGAAGAACGTTTATTCACCAAGTCACCATTCATACAGTTTATGAAAGTTTCTTTCAAGTACTCGAGGTAGGTATACTTAACTTATACCCGCTATTCATAGGTGGAGAATTGATGAATATGAAAAGTTTAGGACTAAAACTAATTTTGATCATTAAACTGCTCTTTATACAGGTCCTTAAATATGGAAATACAAGGGGGGCATTATAATGTATAGGTACTTAATGCTATAAAATGCCATTGATGAGCAGGTAGGTGGTAGAGGTGCCTACCATATTTCAATTTATTAGGTAGAAATTAGCCAATAAGTGTTTGAGGATCCTCTCCAACCAATGAAACGCGCAAGGCTTTTTGCACTGTCCGACTACGATTGCCTTCCAGTTTTCAATATAAGAGTTCTGAAATCCTGTAGATACCTCTAATTGTGAAAAGTAACGTAGTCTGATTGCCACCTTGTATCTTTGGGAGCAACAAGAGCTACATCATTTGACCCCACTTTCGGCAATAAGCAGGTTTTTCATTTTCAGCTGGAAAACTATCGGAAATTTGGGTTTGGAAGAAGAAATTGTTAGAGAATGTTCAAGAACCTGTGACCTCTTGGCCTCTTGGTGAAAAAAAAAGATGGAAATCGGTTCACAGTTAAAAACTTGCAGTTTTTCCCGCGAGGGAAACTCGAAAATCGCTAGTCCGATTCCAGAAATTTTCGTCTTAAAAATTAATGCAATCTTTTGTCAACTATGTACCTGTGTACGAAGGTGCAGAGCGGACATGGAAGTTATTTTTTTGTAATTGCCACTTTTTTCTGCCAACTGACTCTAGCTTCATTCCTCGAGGAGGAGTACAGCTTTTTAATTTTTACACGGACAGACAGCTACACGGACGGACGGACGGACGGACAGACAATAACAGATTTGCTGCGAGTTATGGAGAAAAAGATTGATTCAATTTTGGGAGTGGGGACATTTTAAAATGGGACCGACGGTTTTTTGAGTCTTCCCCTTTGGAAAAAGTCCAAATTTCTAATGTTTTATCCCAATTTCGCATATCAAGACCAGACTCAAAGGATGGAGCTGAAAATGAAGCCTCAATCGACGATTTTCACAATGAGATGATTTGGAAAGGGCTTTGGGGTTTTTCCGGAAAATTGAAATGTTTTCTCAAATTCCACATTGTGGTGCCACAAATATTCTTTTTAATGAAATACGAACATGATACGTTTCTTTGAATGAAATTCTATTTCTGTTGTGCAACAGCAGTTGAAGAATTCCTGTCAAACATTTCGCCCTAAATGGTTTAAACAATGATAAAGGACTATTTGTTGAAAACTTCAAATTTCCAAGCTTATTTTCTTCTTATTTTTTCAATGAAACATCCCTCCACTAAAATTTCATAGTACCTAATAATTAGATGCAGAAAAAACAATTTAGTTGAAAATGACGAATGATGAAAGGATTCGTTTGATTCCCACCAACACACTGACAGAACAGAAGTGACAGAAATGACAGAGCTTATAAGTCTAGTTTCGCCATTTTCGTCGCCAGAGGGCGTCCAGACTTTTGAAATCGCGAAGACCTATTACACAGTTAGTTATTGTGAGACTTGGATAAAGGCCTAATGAAATCAGTTGCTATCTTATTTTTCCCCAGATAAGAGAATAGAAGTAAAAATACTGAATGGTGATGGTGAAGTCAATAAAATTTGCAATTTTCGAACAAATCGAACAAATATTACTGAGGTCGTACACATAAACGTAAACATTCGAATTCAAATTAATCGGTGCCGCCATATAGCACAACACAGGACGTATAAAAATAAGTTTTATTTAAACTCTTAAAATACACAACACACGATAAAATCGCATTCAGTCGCTCACATCATTTCAGTGAAGGTCATTCGAAAATTATTTGCTAGCGGCCGATTCGTCGAGGCCGACTCTGTAAATAACGACGTCTCCCTGGATCAGAACGGTGTCTATTTTATCGCACCAGGATGACGGTCCTTCGTTGCCACGGAATTTAAATTCTCCAGCCAGTTTGCCGTCTATCCAAACAGAAAAATGATCGTTCCCTCGCCGGATTGCCATGGTGAAAGGTGAGCCAGGAGAAAATTGGAATCCTGGCGTGCGCTCTTCTTGACCCCATCCGCCTTCAATCCATGCGTTCCTCACGAACAGGGGACCCGTCGTGCCGGCACAAACTGAAACCAATACATACATACGTATGAATATGAGCCGCAAGAGGAGGAGCAGGCGAGAGATCGGTCAGATCAAGATAACACCAAAATAATGAGAAATAAATCCGGGGTGCTTTGGAAAAAATCTGCCCAAGCTCTTGGCGATGTGGGACAGATATAAATCCAATTTTAGAATGGTGTATGTGTGTATGCGAAAGGGCCTAAGCTATATGAAACTCAATTTCTGGGGAGATTTAACATGTCCTTAACATGTTGCAGTAATACAGGGTGTACCGTGTACCTAGGAGATGCGGCCTGCAGGTGACAGAAGTCGGTGCTATAGTAGCTACCGTAAGCATAATTATTTTGTTCTATACACTTCTTGTAACCTTGTGGCTACTAAACTTTTTGGTTACTGTTACTAGGTACTAGCCAAATCATATCGATGAGCAGTTTTATCTTCCTGGTTTTATACTACATTCTCCATATAATTTAATGAATTAATACTCACTCGTAAAACAAAATTCAAATAACAATATGAATACTACTAATACGAATGATGTGGCTATATGAAACTGGTGCTAGCTGGAGTTAATTAATAACTACAGTACACATTGCAGGCCTACGCATGATAGCCCTTTAATTTATGGAGTGGCATCTGTAATTATTTGCATACATGTAAATATTTTCTTGCGTATGAATCTGGTTGAATTTGATCAAATGTGAAAACTTTCATCGCTAAATTATGCATATTATTGCATGTACGCATGAACAGTTGTCCTACTATAATGCAGACAGAGTACAGTTTTATGTTGATTCGAGCTGAATGAAGTCAATCGAATGCTTGCAAATATTCATTGACTCAAATTCTGGATGTTCTGTATGTTCATGGTATGATTGGTATGTTCCTACCTCATAATCATAGATAAGTCCTGCAAATTTTCAATAATCTGAAAAAGGGTATGACAAATAAATAAGATGCAAAGATAAACAGACACTTGAAACAGCCAACAGCAAAAAACAAAGCCCTGGAAAACTACCACCACTGTGTTTTGCCTTTGTTTTTCACTCAAGTGAGTATATGATTTGTTTATTTCATTGTATTTCATGTCCAAACATTCTCAGATTTGTTTTTCATTCCACACTATGGTTATCTCACGATTAATTATTTTTAGTATTTATGTTGTGCCGTAACACTGCTACATGCATTTAGCTGTATCTATCAATCCATCAAATTCAATCAGCGGAACTAAATCAGCATAAAATTAAAAAAAAAACTCCAAATTTTGAGATGTTGAGTCACTTAGAAACGCTTGAAGATTGTGTGTGTGTCTGGCTCGAACTTTTTCAACAGCCTTCATATTTTGAAGGGTTTGATACAGAAAATTGTCAGTTATCTCTGCTCAAATTCTCGAAAAGTAAACCTCCAACTATGTTTTACGGAACAAATGATGAAAAGCTCCTAGTATATTAGAAATAGAAAAAAATAGGTGCTTTGCTGGAATTAATTCAAACAAAAACGATTTTTTTACCATGGCAAGCTTACAGTCCCTTCTTCAACATATCAAAAGTCCTCAACTCTGGGACTGCTACAAATCAGTATACAGGGTGAAAGTTTATTATTTTTCTTTACTTTCTTTTTTTCTTGAAAAACTGATGACCGAAAAAAACGGTTTCGGGCTAGTTTGATAGGCCATAGTCTTCCAATGAACATATAAAAAATATACCACCCAGCAACTGCTGCGTATCAAGTTACAGGGTGAAAACTATTTTTCAACTTCAATTTTTTTTCTTGGTGGAACTGATCGAAATTGAAGCCGGTTCCACTTCTTTTGCAAGATGATAATGTCATAATGAACATATGAAAAGGACACATCTCTGCATCTGCTGATTTTCAATTTACAGGGTGAAAAGTCATTTTCACGTTTCAATTTTTTTCTTGATGAAATCGGCTAACACAACGATTGCGACTGGTTTTTCTGTAAATTTGAGGTTTCTAGTCAAACATATCAAAATAATACATCTCTGCTACAGCTACGTTTTTATTTACAAATTTAAATGTTTGGTTGCGTTCCAAGATTTTTTGAATTTTTGATGCAATATACCCGAATATACCCAGACATTTAAATTTGTAAAAAAAACCCTAGCTGTAGCAGAAATGTATTATTTTGATATGTTTGACTAAAAACTTCAAGTTTACAGAAGAATCAGTCGAAATTGATGTGTGAGCCAATTTCAACAAGAAAGAAATTGAAACGTGAAAATGACTTTTCACCCTGTAAATTGAAAAGCAGCAGTTGCAGAAATGTATCATTTTTATATGTTCAGTATGACATTATAAGCTTGCAAAAGAACTGGAACCGGCTCCAATCTAGATCAGTTTCACTAAGAAAAAAAATTGAAAATGAAAAATAGTTTTCACCCTGTAACTTGATACACAGCAGTTGCTGAGTGGTATATTTTTTATATGTTTATTGGGAGGCTATGGCCTATCAAACTAGCCTAAAACCGTTTTTTTCAGTCATCAGTTTTTTGAGAGAGAAAGGAAATAAAGAAAAATAATAAACTTTCACCCTGTATACTAATTTGTAGCAGTCCCAGAGTTGAGGACTTTTGATATGTTGAAGAGGGAACTGAAAGATAGCCATGGTGAAAAAATCGTTTTTGTTTGAATTAATTCCAGCAGATATTCTATTTCCAATATACTATCCCTATTATTTCGCCCTTCAGGATTTGAAGGGCGAAGGGGTACCACAACGAATTCAGGGAGGTCACTTTAGTTTTTGCAGGAAGCAGGAAAACGCTTCCGGGTCACTTCTGATTATTTTAATTTAATTATGAAAAGCTCAAATGGCCCTCGCTCGCTCCTGCTCTTATTTTTCCTTCTGTCTTGTCTCCCCATTCATTTCGTCAGTAGAGAGTCGGGAATAATGCCCTCTATTGAATTAGATTTAATTAGACAACGCCAGAAAGGGCCCGTTTGTTCAAGTATTTATGCAAACAAGTTATTTCGTAATTTTGTTATGTCTGTGAATTGAAATACGTTACGGCTTTGTATCCACCTTAAATCAATTATTAATGCACGGCATCACATTGTAACATGCCAGTAGCCAGGTTGTCTCTGTGTCTTGTAATAAGCCGTACGAGCTGAGAGAACACAATACCTTGGTGGATTCAGTGGAATTAACGAGAGGTAAGTGTGTACGTTTACGGCACGTGATGTGCCAATGTTGTTGGGGTTCCCGGCCATATTATGGTATAATATGGGACAAGTTGTTGCTAAATGTTCAAGTGAAATTAGCAGAGAATTGATGAAGGGGATGCAGCAGGCCTTCCGGCTACTGCGCGTTGTCACTTCATCCTATACAGAGCACAAAGTTCGTTAATTTTGTACGTAAGATTGAACAAAAGCAGCTTCAAAAATCCTCCTGCTTAAGATTGAGTGGGTTGGGTAAAAGTATTTACGCAGAACTTAACGGTTGCCAGTAAATGGTGACCTTTGAGAGCTTGAAAATGAGTTATTGCATGTCAAAATCGTTGGATGAGAAAATCTTCTGTCACTTTCAAGTGAAAGGCTTATCTTCACCTTTTCACCATAGACCCTACAGACCCTACGTGCAGAGCAAATTTGAAAAAAAAATCGATCTCGAAAAAGCAATAAAAAATTTCAAAAATTTTGGACCGACAATACCTTTATATACGACGAGAGGTGAATAGGTTTTAGAATGGCCTGCGTATAGGTACGGCGATGAACAGTGCGAAATAAATTGACGTGGTATGGTTATGCGCCCTGTGTGTGATCTACCCTTCGAAAAAGGCTTATCTTCACCTTTTCACCATAGACCCTACAGACCCTACGTGCAGAGCAAATTTGAAAAAAAAATCGATCTCGAAAAAGCAATAAAAAATTTCAAAAATTTTGGACCGACAATACCTTTATATACGACGAGAGGTGAATAGGTTTTAGAATGGCCTGCGTATAGGTACGGCGATGAACAGTGCGAAATAAATTGACGTGGTATGGTTATGCGCTCTGTGTGTGATCTACCCTTCTACTCTGACCCTTCTTGATTCTTATCTCTCCAGTGATCTACTGGGAAAATATTAATTAACTGCCGGGTGAAGTTTACCCAAGCAAAATGGAACGATTGTGCATCGGCGCGTTAATGCCACTCTGTTCTAACCACTGAACGTTATAAACCCTTTCACAACACACACATCAATTTAAATTATGCTGTGTGTGCACACTTGATACTTACCAAACCTGGGATTCAAATGCAATGGTATAATCGGATGCGGCCAAATGTGGGATCCTTGTTGCAGATTAACGTAGAACGAATGGGGCAGAATTTTTATCCGACCGTAAATTTCTAATTGCCAGTCCCGTTGAAAGCTCTTCGGCAGTAAAAACGTAACTGGAGTATCCTAGAACATAAAAAATACTGTTGGTAGCAGTAGGTTGTGTAGCAGCAGGTACCTGAAATCATGTAAAAATTTAATTATCCTTTTGCACTTTTTATGGGACATCGTTGGGGATTTTATATCGACGTTAACAGGTCGTTACAGGCACCGACGGAATCGCCGGACGGATGCATGTTTTAATTAGGATACCCTCCAGGGTCGGACTAGATCACCTGAGCCCCGGAGCAATAAAAGATCAGATCCAAACACCATCTCCTACAGTCAGATTTACAGAATAGCGGCTATGTTTTCATTGCATTCACTGTTTTGTATGCTTCGTACTGTTCGTTTATCTATTTCTACACGGCGTATTTCTAGAGGCTTCTAGTTCAGCGTTCAGCTCCAAACTTGCCAGCCCAGGCCTGAGTGGTAATAGCTGCTGCCTCTGCGCTGAACAAATATTGGAAATGCCTTTCCGATACAGCTCCGGGTAAAGTAGAGATAGCAGCCAATTAAAAGTTTCATTTTTGTTTGACTGTGTTTCGAGTATACGCGAAAAATAAATAATAACAAAGAAATGATGAAACTGGCTGTTTTCCCGACTCAAAGCGATCACCACCGGTAACGGAAGCTCTTACTTGCTCTGCGCTCTGGTCTCTGGTGTTTATTTTAAATTAACGCAAAGGTCCGGAAGAAATCAGTTGGAAATTCCCTAACCAATCCAGAGGTGGAAGTTTAGAATATACAAGCGTACGATTGTTATTTTTTCAAGTCTGAAACCTTGAAATGCGTAAAAGTAATAAAAATATTGAATGTTGGAGCAGAAATCCAGTTTGAGAGTTCAATTCAACACCCTGTATCTCGAAAGTCGTGCCAACTTCAGGCCATAACTTTGTGTAGGTGGGTACGATTTTTTCCACTCCCTTTTTGACTAATAGTTGCTCTGAGCCAAGCTCTGAGGAGTACAGGGAGCACATAAAAGAATCCAAATCACGTGTTCAAAATTTGTTTTGTGGTGAGTTTGTCAGGAGCATTGGAGTTTCAAGGGCTCCTATCCTACTACATACGTGTAGGTAATTGGCAATTACGAAAGCCAACAGCATAAGAGCTCCAACGTTCGTTCATCGATTATATTGATGGTTCATTAAAGCCACAGGCTTATACAAATACTTTTCTAGAATTTCCAGGCAGTAAAACAATAATATACCTACCCACTTGATACCCAATCCTAAAAATATGAAAGAATTGGAAAGTACGTATGTTGGTGAAAAACTTGCCTAGTTTTTAATATTTAGTAAGCAAATGTTACCGTAAACGATTCTTTTGGTCCCTTAAAGATGGAGTTGGATTGGTGAAATAAGGCGTTGCGGAATCAATTTCAGCGGGCTTATTCCTTGACTCCTTGACTCACGAATTTTTTGAAAGCTACAGAAAGGTCCTGTGGAATACTATTTCAAAATCCAAAGTAAAGATTTTTGATCAATCCATAGTAAAGCGAAAGCTTCTTTAGTAAGAAATGGGGGTATCGACCAGTTCAAACATCCAAAATCGATCGAAATAATTCAAAGCTGTCTGGTTTTGAAAACCCAAATAAACTCAAAATGTGAAAAGCGGCTCATTTCACGAGGTCAGGCACCATCACCGAAAAGGTTATATGCCAAAAAGTAGTAACTAAAAAGTCCCAGACATACCTACTTCCTGAAAAAACACATTTACTTTTTAATTTCAACGTTTTTCGTGGATATCGCTCTTTATTTCCATATTGTATCACTTGTAGCCATTATTTTTCCCGCAAGCTGAGTTTTAAGTTAACTTCATTTATTGTAGACGCTGCTAGGATCAATACAACTTGAATTAGGTGTAGGAACAGTCGAGGAACCTATAGAACTAAAAGTCATCATAATTTTCAGTCTTTTTCTAATTTTGGTCAAACAGATTGATATAAATGATAACCGATGACAGCAGCGGATAGAAAATATGAATTCACGTATTTCTGAAAATAAGAATTCAAATTGGATGAAAATGAAGCAAGTTAGGTCTGAACAAATATCACCGGAACACCCGCCCCCGAAGCAATGCTCGCGCGGTCCCAGGGGGCGGATAACCACTAGGCCAGAGGAGGAGGTTTAGTGGGTAGAGTTTAGCGAAAGACGCGGCGAGTCCCACACTGCCCCGGTGCCATCTAGCCGGGGCGTGCGTGAATAGCATTACCCTCCTCGAAAAAAAACGTGGGTGCGTGACCATAGTCACCCTCGGAAGAAGTGAAACTTCTATAGATATGAATCAACAAACAACGTTCGAAGAGGTGTTCTTTTCGTACTCCCGCTCCGCTCCCTAACGGTTTGTATCATCTTGTTTTTTTTATTATCAATTATTATTATTATTATGAGTCACTTAAAGGGCAGAGTACTTTCGACATGATTTTTTCACGATTAGACTTCTCTTGTTTCTTTTTTCGCTGCGCTCGGCGCTTAAACTCCCATTCTCCGTTACATAAAGTCTCACTCATACCCCTAATACAATGAATATCTATTTTCATCAATAATATTCTCCACAAATAATTATGCGAATGTGACATCGTGACCCGCACGGTGAAAACTGTGTTCTGGCAGGCACAGCATGGCAATCTAATAATCTCCACAAAGTATAAGAATGTCGTTTGGAAAACTCGATCCGGTATTAATTTTAATTGAAAAAATATAAAATACATAGGTATTTACATAGGTATGTAGCTCTAGGTAGGTACCTCGTAAATGTGATTTGAGGTAACTACGCGGTTCTAGAGTTTCTACGATATTATCTTCTCCAATCAAAATAAGGCCGTAGGTGAATTGGAATATTGACAGAATTGATATGAGTATTTCCAGTTATGTGCTCGCCACCGTACTTATATTTAGAATGTCACATTCAATTGAGGTAAAATCAAACCATTCAAAAATTTAACGAAGAATAATGTCAAAAATCAATTTCCAAACATAAGAATTTGATTATCAAACCAGTATAATATCATCGCAATCCAATCAGCTGACATCTAGAACATTAAGCAACTGTTTCAGCCTCAATTGTCAATAATTCTTTTTCCCCTCTAGGGTTTGATCATCTACCCCTGCTTTCCTGCTTAATAGGTACATAGGTACCTGAAAGTTGTGTTTACATTTGGGTGTGCGGCATTCGATTTTATTTTTGAATTATTGTAAACGTCCGTTGAAGAGTATACCCAGGGCCGGGCCTGGCCTATTTGCCGCCTGCGTGCCACCGAAAAATTGCCGCCACCCTCACCGGCAGTGGAGAGCCCCACCAAATGCGAGAATGAAGAAAATCATTCGAAATTCAACATTATTATTATATTACCGCCCCTATGACTTGCCGCCTGGCATACCCGCCGGGCGTGCCGGAACGCACTGCACGCCTGCTAGGCCCAGCCCTGAACATACCTCCCTATCCTTATAATAAAATACATCCGCTCGAATCTATTCAAGCCAAGTCAAGAACCATTCCTGTCGGGCCAACAGTACGACAATACGAAGAGCAGTCCAGTGTCGGCGATATGTAAAAATAGAACCGAACGCGACGAACGCCGCAACAGCTTATTCTTCCATTTCCTGGGACGACGCTGGTCGCCCCAAGGTCAGACAAGACAACGTTACAGGCGTTCGTTACAACCACCGATGCTATGAACCAGTTTCACTCCCATGTGTGATTCTGCGTTAGTTGTGTGTTGTGATCTAGGCGCGAGAATAGAAGTTTCACTTCAAAAAAGTCACCATATAGGACTATGAGAAATAAAAGGTCTCTTGCCCCCTTCACGCATGCGCAAGAGCCCACAGGATATCGAATGACCCTGACTATGTAGCAAAAATTCCAATGGCATGAATTTTGAGAAATTCCAGTATATCATGTTATATGAAATTCTGCGTCTACCCTTCAAATTTCAGAAACTCCCGAATTTGTCCCGGGTCAAAACCTACATTTACTGAGCTAATCGTCGATGGTGGACTTGAGGTCCCCATTCACTAGCTGAACCGGTTGGGCAACATGGTTGGCGCAATTTATTGCTTGGCTTAATATTGGTATAAATATTCCATCAAAATGCCATCATTAGCTATACCATTGTTTAACTAGTTAACTACTATCCCTGATGTTCGTTGTATTGGCTTGCTTCGTTTTTAAGCAAGTCAACCACATAGAAGGATTAGGCACTGTCAGAGACTAGAAATGATCTGAACATGTGGATCGCTTTGGATCGAACTGAATCGCGGTCCGCGGTTATTCAATTCTGAGCATTGTAAGTGCTTCACACTGGAAAACTACTACATTGTCTTTGTTTTCTGTGTTTTCTCGTTGAAATCCGAAAGCGTTCCATAGGCTTGAACTGCCTCCGTTGCTATAAAACTTCTATACCGCCTGTGGCCGAATCAAACCGCGCTAAATTTGGCGACAAAACTCCCTTTCGGGCGCGCGATATTAAATAAGCAAAGTTTTACGGGCTTCGAGCAATAAAAAAAAAATGCCTGTTTACAAATTTCCAAAGCCGAGAGCGCCATATATTGCTAGAAGGGTTATTACCATGGCAGTTTCTTTCACGTCATCATCCCCTTGCGTCGGCGGCATCCTTAGTCCCCGGGCGACAGTTAAAGCTTTATTTTGGTCGGGGATGGGCTCCGGATACTTCTCCAGTTTCTTGTACTCCACCCGGCAATCGTCCACACATCCCTCCACTTGGACGGCTGCAAGTTTGGTTAACGGCACCCTAAATCGGAACGGGAATAGATGCACGCCATCCAGGGCGACCAGAAACTCGTCGCGGCACGCCAGAATGCCCAAGTTGAACTTTTTGCCACGCACGAAGGAGAATTTGGCAGCCATCGCCGTATCCTCATCTCCCCATTGACCGTTCAATCGGCTGTTTCGGACTATGTATCGCTGCGCCAGCCGCGGGTTGAAATGGAAGGCGATGTCCGGGGATGCGGCTCCTCCTTTGCCGCCGCATGTTAAATTCACCGCGAACCTACAAAAGAAAACGGCGTGCCATTAGATTAGCCCCGCTATCCACACACAAATGGTTTGCTTTTGGATAATGCTTCCGTTTACGCCAGTTTTTTTATGGATCCATTTGCGACAAATTCCGAAATTTTGCGGGGAACTGCCTTGAAAAGCAGTTTTGGCTTTGTGATGAGCTCAAGACGACGACGCCGACGCCATGATCAGATGTGGAACATAATCTAATACTGCCATGCTGACAACTTATTGCAAGAAAAAATCCGTCAAATCATAAAGTCCAAGAGAGCTTCTTGAAGCAAACAATAAGTCTCCATCCAATAATGGCCCTCCAAATCATATTTGCTCTTTTACTATTTTCATGTTCGCGTTTCCAAAAAGTTTATTACTTTATGGCCATAATATGCGATGCGGCAAATACGAATGCTATAATGTGTGTACCTACTCGGTACCCCAGAGACGATCCTGCTTGCTGGATGATGGAATTGTGATTTGGAAACTTTTCCGGTTAGTCCCGTCCCTGTAAGATTAGTTTTGACTGGCGCTATTGAAAATATACGACACAGCCCGAATCGTATATAGGAAAAACGGTCGTATACACACCAAGTTTTATAGGTGGAGTATTGGATTGTAACTTTTGCGGCCTCCACCACACAACCTTTCGGAGGTTTTTAACGGCTTCTAATCTCACTCGCTCGCTCACCCAGCAACCTCTAGCAAGGCAGTGTCAGCTGGTGGAGGAGGCGTCCAGAGGAGTTCTCCCCAAGACACTGGCGATATTGTCGCAAATGGGGCCATAAAAAGTGGGGTAAACAGAACATTATCAGCTGAACTGTTCACCAGTGAGGATTATCTAACAGGACGTAAAAGAAGAAATTGAAGAACTTGGAATATTATCCAATTAAAACTAGATTATTAGGTGGGTAGGGAGTAGATAGGTACATTAAAAGTGTGAACTATCACCACGTAAACAGTAAAAGTGTGACATCAGTTTGTATGTACAGTACAGTGGCCTTGTTTACGCGAGGTTTAAAACTGGTGTTAAGGTCCGTAACATCAATGTTATCGTCCGCATAAACACTTCTCAACGCAAGTTTCGCAACAGCTGTTAAGCTTAGCTAAATGTGATTTTTAATTGCATTTAGTAAGCAAACAAGTGTTGGCAATCGCACGAAAACGCCCATGCCCATCCGCAGTACACTGATGTAGCGAATGTTGCCTAAAATCGTGGTTTTTAGGCAACTTTCACTACAGAAGTGTACTGCGGAATGTATTTTACTGCCAGGGACTTTTCTCACACGATTCAAGAATAGCGGCCTAGGTTAAGGGGCTGTCGGCTGTCATTTTGGTCGGCGCGCGTAAACACTCCTAACTAACCACTGTTAAAATCTCTGCTAAGCCTCGCGTAAACAAGCTCAGTAGCTTGCAATTCGATATGACTGCTATTAGTTGAGCGCCCCCAATAGGTATAATAATGATTAGGTACAAATGGTACAATTACCTGGTTTGAGTTAATTATGAGTAACTCTAGTAAATTTGGGACGCCAAATAAGCCTGAAAGCTCAAGTATTTCTATTCCAAGAGACCATAAATCAGTTATTTAGAGATGCCAAAGTAGGAAACGCAATTAAGTTGATGGCGTGTGCGTGTTTCCTTCCGGAAAGCAATAATAAGCGGCGGCATCTTACGTGACAAAAATCATCTAAATGTGACAAAACGAGACCGCAGCCGAGACCAAGCCTGGACGATCATCCAAGTTTATTTAAGCCCCGCCAGGCCTCCGCTAAACGACCGAATCGTAAAACTAAACCGAACAGAAGCCTTTGTTCTTGGCTTAATTGTCCGCCCAAGAGTCTATAAATCAGTTCCAAGTAATTAATTGTAAAGGAAGCGTTCTGCGATGTCCCAGTCAGCATCCATCAATGGCTATTTGTCACGTTACGTCGATGAACCATGGTATGACGGGATGGGGGCGATAAACAACAGGAGCGCTGAAGCACGAGATAGGCAGGAGGCAGTTTACACTCAAACCAGCAACCCCTTACTATTTTCACATGCTTAAAAAGTGACAAGCAGGAGTTTCCAGGTGATGCAGAAAGAAATGGATCAGTCTCACTGCTGCGTCTTTTTTTTGGAACCGACTCATCAGGTTCAAAAAGCGAAAGTCTGTCCATGGATGCAGAAATTGCACCCCAACTCGCCTCCCTCCCTCAACAGCTCAAACTAGTTACAAGTTGCTAATGAAGTTTATATCCTAGCCTGATAAATTATGACAAACAAGACACCACCACCTAAGTCCATCATCCTACCTTCTTGGGTACCTGCCTATATAGCCCTGGATCGGTCGGCCAGATATGGAATAGTTAATGATGAATTCAACTAGAAAAGCTTCAATAATAAAGCTCCATAGACGGGTATCATGATCCAAGGCTGACGTTGTACCTATGTTGAAAATATGCACGCGGTGTGTGTTGCGAATATAAATATCAAACAGATCAAAAACATTATGCACAACAGAAGAACTTTTTGGGGCACATGCTGCTGCGTTAGAGGTTGGATGGCAGGAGTCGAAACAGCATAATGCACTTTCCAGTTGAAAACAAACAACTACGAAAAGTACTTAGAATTTGCAGGAGATTAACAAGAGCCGAAATGGTTTTGACGCGATTAACGGCAGTCAGAGCTTCGGGACATTTGAATGCCCGCTCCTGTTGGCTGGCTGCTACATAGAAGGTACCCCTATACGGCGGACAGAGACGAAGTGTCCAGGCGAGGATTTGTGCAGCAGGGCTTGGACTTGCAAAAGCTATTATTTAAAGCTTTATGTTTCACTATTATTGATGGAAAGCTGTTGAAGTAAGTGGAACTGCACAGTACACATACCGGAAGTTTTAATGATCATGCCGAGGATCATCCGTATATCGATTCATCCTTAAAAGGAATATTTAGTTTTATGTCAGGTTTCCGCGTTCCGATTTTCCTTTAATGAAAATCTTCATTTGGAGCCAAGCATATTTCTTTTGATATTATGCACAGGTCCATGTATTATGGATATAAAAGTTCATCACTTAGCATTATTTGAGGCACTATGACATTGCAGTCGCGTCATTGCACACATTAAGTGATTATGCTAGAGGTCTCTCCAACAAAAATGAGAAACGAGGAAGAAGAGAGCATACGGTCATAGTACTAAAATGCTGTTGCGTTTTCAACCCCCCACTGTCGGGAATGAGATGTTAGTCAGGGAGGGTAGTTGAGAAACATTGCTAGATGTCACTAAGTGTTCGCAAGGGGCTTAGGGGCATTTGTGTTCTATATGTTGACAACGCGGCAGGGCACAGTGACTGTTGTCGTTGAGAATAATAAAATGTAACTCAATAAATTGAGCGACGTTTTACAGAAGTGTCAAAGTCTGAAATGTTGGATTTCGCTGGCCATTCGCTGTTCGTTGAACACTAATAGGCGTTTCAGCAGCAAAATCATGCCCAAGAGCAAGGTCTAAGAAAGTGAAAGTAACGCTACCTAATTCTGAAACACCTCTAGCTCAGGAATATTAGACATTGACTCGGAACAAAATCCGAACCGAAGTTTTTGTTTCGTTTCATATCATTCTGTAAACATGTCCTGAATATACCATGGAATATCTCACACTCTAACTCACGTTACAAGATACTGGCGAAAGAGGGCGCACCACACCATATTCACGGTTTTTTCAATTCTACCCGAATCAAATGCCATTATAAATATCTCCGAAAATATTGGAGATTTTTCTCAATCAATGTAACTCTGTAACACGCCTTGAACATATCCTTACTCCAGAAAAGAGATTTCCACCAAGATTTGACTAGGAAAATGCGCAGTAGGTTCGGTCGGTCCTTTCTTTTTTCGCATTGAGTACGATCATTCGTCTCACTCTTCAGCTCAGCGAAGGTTACTGTTGTATGTTGTGTTGCCTATTATTATGCTCCAAACTTCATCGAAATTCGGAAGTAAAATGAGTACCTACGTGCATCTAATTAGATTACGTTGTTATCGAGTGTTAGAACGGTCAATTAGAACACCAAAATTGCAATAGTGACTTTGTGTCTTTGTGAATATCTGGAATAGCGTTTAACTGATCTAAATTGAGATTTTTGAAAAAACATTTCAGTTATTTATATTTTTAGCGCATTTTCCATCTTGATGAAAATCGCTATTGCAACCGCTTTGTCCGTCCGTCCGTCCGTCCGTCCGTTCCTCGAACTCCTCCCAAACTAGACGACCTAGCTTTCTAATTTTTTCGCTGTTACATAGCTGCCACTCCCAAAGGAGGGCTAGGCTATATTGGATGTCTATATTGCGCCGCCAACATAGAGAAAACCGCCCCCGATAAACTTGAAATAACATAATATTGCACTTTCTACCAGACCTGATGCTCTGGTGTTCTCATTTTTTGAATAATACATAGTTGCCACTTATAAACGTAAGCCAAGAAACATTCCGTTTTCAATATGCGCCGCCGACATGAAAAAACTGCTAAAAACCGCCCCCAATCACTTTCAAATGAAAAACATAAACCCGAAGACATAGCGATCTGATTCTTTCGGTATATAAATAGCTGACTAAAAATGGGAAAGGATAGGCTACTTTTGATATGACGCCGCCCCTAGCTTCCGCCCCCAAAAGAAAAAAGTGCAACTTTCAACAATTTTCACTGATTCAGCTGATAATGTTACCTCAAACATTTAGAAACTCTTGACTCAACTTGTGCAAGAATTTCTTTGCCAAACTCCGCCGCTCCCACACGCCACCCCCAAAGTGAGCAATGAATGTAAAACATGAACCTGAAGACATAGCGATCTAATTCTTTCACCATATTGATAGCTGACTGAAATTGGAAAAAGATAGGCCACTTCTAATTAGCCGCCGCCTCCAGCTGCCGCCCCCAAACGAAAAAAATGCAACTTTCACAATTTTCACTGATTGTCATATTTCCCTTACATTTAGAAATTAGAAACTCCCAACTCAAACTGTGCAACAGTTACTTTGCCGAATGCTGCCGACCCCACACGCTGCCCTCAAAGTGAGAGATGAATGAAAAACATAAACCCGAAAACATAACGATCTAATTCTTTCGCTATATGGATAGCTAACTAAAAATGGGAAAGAATAGGCTACTTTTGATATGGCGCCGCCTCCAACTTCCACCCCCAAAAGAAAAGAGTGCAACTTTCAATAATTTCCACTGATTTACATTTTAATGTTACCTCAAACATTCAGAAACTCCTAACTCAAACTGTGGGAGAATTTCTTTGCCAAACTCTGCCGCTCCCACACGCCGCCCCCAAAGTAAGAGATAAATGGAAAACATAAACCCGAAGACATAGCGATCTAATTCTTTCGCTATATGGATAGCCGACTAAAAATGGGAAAGAATAGACTACCGTTCATTAGTCGCCGCTCCCAGCTACCGCCCTCAAACAAAAAAATATTGATGAGTGAAAAAATTTTCATTCAAATCTATTTCATTGGCAATTCTGATAACAAAATATCACAATGAGTTTCGAATGAAGAAAGTGGGCAAGGAATGGTGTTTCTCCTTCAACCAAATTCCTTTACGTTTACAATATGCCTCTTTGAGAAAATGCGCTACTGAGACTCACGCACGTGAAGGCATACTCACTTGTTTTTCTTCGGATCAGCCAAAGTGCGCCAAACAATAAAGGAATCGCATTTTATAGCATGTTTCATGGTGGCCTCCGAATCTCATACATATCAGATTTTGGAAAGAAGAAATTTCAAGCTATGAAATGTTAATGGTTAATGATCTCAAAAATTGATTTCTTTCTCATTGTGTGTTATAAAAGTAACGTTGAGGAGAAATTATAATACGAATAATTTTAAGGGTGGGTATTTATCCTTTGAGATTATTCAATTTTCAAGATTATTTAATCTTCAAGTTCATTCAATGTTGAGGACCACCTGATTTTTGGTAAAAGGCGCGCTTGCGCGCCCTAATGACCTAGTGCTGGAAAATTCCTCGAGCTACCTCTTGTGGTCTTGCCTCGGGTTCCACCAAACTTTTATCAACGAATTAACTTTATCACTCTCATAGTTACTAAGCAACTGGTCATGCTATTGGCTGGTGCATAGCAACTATCATCGTGATCAAGTTAACCCGGCTTATAAAACTTTGGTGGAACTGGCTATTGGAGATATGAGTTAGTTTCCGTCGATATAGTAACTTTTTTCCGGTTTTTACAACATTATCTAACATTATTTAAAAAAATGCATAAATCACTCAGTCGCAACGCCTCTAGTTTCTCCATCACCTCTGCAAGTGCACTCACTTATCGGAAAACTGCCGCAGAAATTTACACACTTTGAGGACGAACTGTTGATTGAACGAGTCAGAGAGTATCCGAGCTTATTCGATCATGGAAATCAAGATTTCAAAGACCACCCAAAAACATATGGGCCAAAATCGAAACAGCTTTGTCGAAGAGCTGTAAGTATGAACAAACTCATCTGACTTTCAACTATCTTCTGACTCAGCAACATAGACCTCAGCAATTATAAACGCTCGGGGAGATTGTATCAAAAGAGTGAGAAAACAAACAGTGCTAGTGGCTACTCTGTGTCTAGTGCCAAACAAAATGTAGCTGCTAGACGACAACTGCAAAAATAGGCCTTTGTTCAGCTGTGTTCTTATATGATCTTTGAAGAATAATATTCAATTGGCTACAGCTACAACAGGGATACCAAACTTGTCAAGAGACAAAAATCCGGCGAGGAAAATTGAACAGTACGGTTTTTATGGCCCCCCGGTCTTTATGACCACAAGAGGCAGTGCGGGGAATTTTCCAGTATATAGGTATGCTCAAGGCTCGGTTCAGGGAATGTTACAGAGTGACACTGTTGAAAAATATCTGCTTTATTGGCGAAAATCTTTTCCGCGTGGTGGCACTGTACGCAATAAAACATGGTGGCCCAAGGGGCCTTGACAAATAGGTAGTAAACGCAGTGCGCATTTAGATCACAACAGCTGTCAACAGTGATAGCTGTCAAGCTGTCAGTGGGCGGAACAGCGGAAAAGCGGATCAGTGATTCTCTGGATCAGTGGGCCTGTGCAGTGGGCCAAGAGCTGGGGGTTCGTTGGGAATGGAATTTCGTTGCAGTATCTCTAACTTATTTTTGTTTTAGAAAATGCCAATAATACAGATTCATTTGCCCAATATTTATGGTTATGTTGGTGACCAAATCAGCCCCCTCTCGACAAAGTGCGAAGGCGAAGAAGTGATTGAGGCAGGTCATTTAATCGTGTGTGGGGTGACTGGGGCTCACTGCGACTGAAGACTCTTGTGCTTTGTTATGTCTCATAAATGGATAATTGAAAACCATTAATTTGGAGGTCAGGTTCTGTGGACCGGTTGTTAGAACAGTGTTGTGAACTCGTGAAGCCATCTCCGATAAGCCAGTGAGAGCAGCCGGAGAGCCTGGGGATCAACGCCAGCGGTATCGAGAGAAGATACCTGGCCTGCAAATCAGAATCCGTCACTCGCCTCATCAGTTCAGATTTAGAACCTTAATCGATATGAAAATATTTTCCATTGTAGAAACACTAACATCAACCGATGAGCTATGATTAAACTTATGATTGAAGAATACTCAATTACTATTGATCAACTATGATTTTTATTGTTCTAGACAGCGGTAAATGCTTATTAGCTACTGAAATTTTACTTTACAGTCAATGTATGAGTCGTACGATTACTCCAAAAGAATGTTCATCTTTCTGGCCTAAATGATAATTGTTGGCTTATTTTCGTGATGCGTCCTGTTGTACCTATGCCTTGTCTTGTGGGGGCTTAGTATTTCCACCTTGTGTGCAAGGGGCTCACACAACTCAACACCTGTAATGTAAATGAGCATTATGAGATTGCTTTTTTCGGCCAGCATTTCACCAACTTACGTATCGGCTTTTGCTGCTGCATTGTGCATTGTGTCCATCGGCGTATACTAACGCAGTAATTCAAGTCAAACTACAACACTCATTCGCTCACATTCACGACGATGTGGAAAACAAGGAAGACGAAAAAATTTAATTATTTTTCAACTGTCAAAACTGTCAATATCTTGTTATTTGGAGTAGGTACTGTCAACTGTCGAGTGCTACTGCGCTACTGCGCTGGACTGTGCGCTGGGTACCTATTTGTCAAGGCCCCTTGGGCCACCATGTTTGACTGCGTTCAGCGCCTTCTGGTGGCCGCTGATTTTCGCCAATACCCGCATTTTATTGGGTTAGAAATGAAGAAGCCCAAAAACGGTGTGCTACGCCCTCTGTTGCCAATATCTTGTAACGCAGATGGGGTACAGTGCGGGTATCTTCCATGGTATGCTCGGGACATTTTACAGAATTACATGAAACAAAAAAAAAGTTGGTTCGGATTCTGTTCCGGGTTTGGTGCTATTTTTGTGACTTTGGTGAAGTATACTATCTCGAGTATTATGATCCTGGTCTACCTCTTGCTTTGTGTGTGAAAGAAAAAGCGACATCGGAGAACGAGTTGGAACAACTCATGAAACCTGGAAATTTTTATATTAGTGTGTATATGATTAGTATTTATATAAGTAGTGGATTAGAGTATTTATATGAGTATTTTGTTCATTTAAAACGTTCCTAAAATAATTTGCAAGACTTTCACTTCGACCCTCTCGTGCAGCGCGCTCACGTTTATGTCTAAACTTCAATTGAGTCTGCAGTCTGCACTATACCTTGTACCTCGCCTTGTACAGTCTCAAATTCTCTAGGCTCTAAAGCTGCGAAGTTATCCGCAAAACCATTTGTGGCCTCGCCTTGGAAAGGGTGCGTCTCGGGGTACCTACGTGCATTCCTGTGCGAACCAGGAATCCATACCGCAATTTCGTCACATCATCCAGCAAAGAAAATTGTTGCAAAATCTCAAGAATGCAATATTTGTTACATATAATAAATAATCTTCGTTTCTATATCAAAAATTCTTCACCAAATTGCTCAAATTTGATCTTCGACTCGCCTTCTACTTTCGTTAGGTTTCGTTTCGTTCGTCAAAAGAGTTTAGTAAATTGGTTATGGCAGGATTTAGAGTAGAAATATCAATCAGTGAAAGATGTGTACCTACCTATTGAATTTTCCACATAGAGTGCGTCAGAAAAACCTCAAAAATTATTGTTTCTTCAAAAATGCTTGTAAACATTATTTTGCTCTCTTGGCAACAAGGTTTTATTCCAAAGATGTTTTGGATGAAATCTTTTGAAAAAATTGTATTTTAATGTTTTCACTCGATTTCTAATGTTTCTGACTCACTCTGTAGGTATTATTCTTACTTGATAAATAAATATATAAATAAGTAAATAAAATAAATAAATAAATATTATTCGTACATGATCTGTGAATAACCGATTAAGTTTTATCTGTATCGACTGATCTGCATGCTGTGTATATACAGATTGAGTAAAGATGCAGGAAACTATATCGAATGGTTATACGCTCGGTTATATACGGGTACGATCAATTAATATATACTATCAATAAAGAGCGTTATTGTGAGAAAAATTTCGGGAACAATTATTACGTCTTCAATCGAGAAGAGTCATGTGGAATAGCAGCATAGACTTTATCCTTTTTGAAATAATCTCCATATAACGATGCAAATAGGCCTTCCGAAGAGGTCTTTTTAAGATTCGCGCCAATGAACTGGTGGCCCCACATAAATATTGCGGTTGAGGTAGGTATGATGGTAAACAAACGTAGGGGCGCATGATCACACAATTATCATCTCTTTCCGAACCGCAAGGTGTCTAGAGAAGCACAGGTGCACCCACTCCTACTAATGTAGGTATGCGGTATTTTTTATTCTTGTAAGTAGGCTAAGGTGACCAGACGTTCCGATTTGATCGGAACAGTACCGTTTTCGGGAGACACTTTCCGATTCGATTTTCTGTTCCGTAAATGTTCCGATTTGAGTAACTATTCCGTAAATGCTCCCAGGGGGGGATGTTCCGATTTCTTCACTGGCAAATCTGGTCACCTTAAAGTAGGTACGATATAGCAACAATTCAACACTTTGGGAGTATGAATTTTTGGTATTTTTGCTGCATCACCCTCGGTAGGTTCACAGTGTCCGGTCGATCGTTCATCTAAGTTGTGACGGTGGATATGGAATATGGATACCAATTTCTATCAGTTCAAGAGGCAAGAGGTCCACCAACGGTGTCAACATATTAATTCCCGAGTGGCATTGCTTGATAGGATTAAAAAAATCAATAGCGCTCCGACTATTCTAATTCTGAATGTAACACAAAACATCTAATAATACGTACAAGCACGTGGCCAGCTCGCTCTCCCACACCTTCATACATACCAACCTTGAACAATTCGGCTGCACTACAGCAGTCACGGTAATGTAGGACCCCTCGGAAAAGTCCTTGGGCAGCGTCGAAGTGTGAGCCATTTTCTGTTCAACAAAAACATTGTCAGTAATGTCAGTGTCTAATAATTCCCAGCTTTCCATTTTCTTTTAAATTTGTCTAATTTGCTGTTAATTTCTCCATACAACACACAATGCACCAGTGCACCACACACAACAACATTGCTTTATCAAAATACAAACACCAGCTCGGTCTCGCACACGGTGCCTCGGCACTTTACGTTCGAATCATTCACATCCCTGGCAACGGCATCCAATGGGAATTGAGCTCCGTGAATCATTCATAATTATACCGGGTGTTTATTAATGTCTGTGATCGCAATAATTTTTTTTTGATTTGGGGGGGGGGGGTTAAGCGCGCTGGAGAGTTTCTTCGAATTTAAGGGGGCTTTAGGTTTCGGCAATGGTTACCATACATTTCCGGTTGGCGTACATTTCAAGTGGCTGTCAAATTGTCAACTCAACAGTGATTTCAGCGTTCATATTATATAGCCACGAATTGCAATGGCAAATTCGCATAGAAAGCCCGAGAAAAAGTGTTGTTCCTATTGATCAATTTAAAATGACTGGAAGAAATTGGTGATATATTCTTAAATATACTTCCCGTATAACAATTCGATATATTTTTGTGCACCTTTACTCAACCTGTATATAGGTACCTATACAGATACAGGGTGGCCCAACGAAAACAGAGGGGTTTTCGGACATTTCACCTCATTTTTTTGAAAAAAGCTCAGACAGGTCGATTTTTATATCGAGGGGGACATCTGAAACATACATTGGCAAATTTCTATCTTCAGCCCCCTCACCACCCAGAAATTTCTTATTAGTGGAACGATTGTCATGAAACTTGAAACTCACTCTTGTCTAGTACGATCATTCTTATTTTCTAGCCAAATTTCATGATTGCCCCACCATCTTGGCCGCCATATTGAAATCTCTTATAAGTGGAAGGATTTTCATGAAACTTTGAGAGTTACGCTTGTCCCGTACGATCATTCCTATTTTCAAGCTGAGTTTCATAATTCTGCCGCCATATTGAAATCTCTTGTTAGTGGAACGATTTTCATGAAACTTGGAACTTACCCTTGTCTAGTACGATCATTTTGATTTTCAAGCCGAATTTCATGATTCTGTCGATATTTTGGCCGCCATATTGGAATTTTTTGCCCAAGACGGTAGAACCCTAATCACTTGACATCTTGCGTTCACTAATCCTCCAAAAAGGAAGTGCGCTACTGAGCCCTCGACTGAGCCTCATGCCCATGAGGCGTATTCGCTTGTTTGACAGGTCTCGTTACTCCAAATATGACAGTCCATAGTTTAGCTATGGCCAATTTCTTTATTTAACATTTTCGAGTACACCCGATGATATTTATACAAACCGAACTTCACGTCATTGTCTTTGTAGCGTACTTCACTAGAAATGCTGCTCTTAGCGGCATTTTGATGTCCGTCTGTCCGTCTGTCCATCGGTCTAACTGTCTGTCTTATCAATTAATTGCCCCTGAACGAGAAGACCTAGCGAAAATCGACTTCTTGTGTGTAACATGTAGTCAGCGGGGAATGGAATTAGGAAGAAAAAAATTTCTCAGACCGTCGCTATCTTGATCCGCAATGTCAAATTTTCTCAAAAGTGATCCGATTTCCATAAAACTTGAAATACACTCATGTTTTAGATGTGAAAGTATGATTTTAATAAATCGTTTCTGATCCGCCGCCAATTTGTCCGCTATGTTGAAATTTAATTAAGTGGTCCGATTTTGATGAAAATTGGAACCTAGTCGTGTCTTGTGTATGCACTAATGGTTTTTATGTTAATTTCACGATTTGCGCCATATTGACGTGTCGCATGGAGATTAATCTCCAGCTGTCACAAAATCAATTTTTTCAAATATTTTCTGATCAAGGGGTTTCCGATGTGACTGAAAAACTTTTTGATAGAAATCGGCTTTTGTTAGTTCTTTTCTACAAGAAAAATTTTTTCCAAAGAAAAACGTACAGGGAATGCTATTAAATTTCCGAAATTTTTGAAAATTTTTGAATTTTACTCCAAAAATTTGAAAACCAGATAGCAACGCCTCTACATATTCATCCAAAAAAAAAGTCGCATAGCAAATTTGAACTTTCTATTGTTTAAAAAAAAGGTACTTAAAATGGTTTCTACTGTCATTCTTTCATGTTTACTGGAAAACCATTTTTGGTGCCTTTTTTGAAAATAGAAAGTTCAAATTCGGTATGCGACTTTCTTGAATAAAAATGTGTACCTAGGTGTTGCTATCTTGTTTTCAAATTTTCAAAGAAAAAAAATCGAGAATTTTCAAATGTTTTTGCAAATTTCGAAAATTTGATAGCGTTCTCCGTGCATTCTTTTTGGAGAAGTTTCTACTTGTAGAAAAGAACCTACAAAAACCGATTTCCATCAACAAGTTTTTCAGTCACATCGGAAACCCCTTGTTCAGAAAATATTTGAATACATTGATTTTATGACAGCTGGAGATTAATATTCATGTGGCACGTCAATATGGCGCTAATTGTAAAACTAACCTGAAAACCATCAATGCATACACAAGACACGACTAGGTTCCAATTTCCATCAAAATCGGACCACTTTAACCAATTTCAACATGGCGGACAAAACTGCGGCGGATCAAGAAGAAAACATTAAAATCATACTTTTACATATAAAACATGCGTGTGGTTGAATGCTTTACCATCTTCCAATCTCGGAACGCTGCTAGACAAGCAAAATCTTCAAATAGCAATAGCCTTAAAGAAGCCGCATTGAAATCTGCCAACCGCATACATGCGTGTGTGGAGCCACGGTAGACAAGTTTGGACATCATGGTCTGTCCTGTCAGCGAAGCGCGGGAAGACTTTATCGGCACAATGCTCTGAACAGTCTCTTAAAACGAACTCTGACTTCGGTGAAAATTCTATTACTACGTTTCCATGGAGAATTGAAATCGATTTGAAAACGGTATCGGGATTGAATACGGAAGTGTTCACATGAGTGGTTCGAACTCGGTATTCAAATCGATTTGAATTCTGTTTACATATCTGTCATGTAAGTTTAACCCTAACCTAAAACTATCCCCTACTTAACGTATCAAAGAAAGTGCAAGTACTCTGCAAACTGCAAGTGTGCAGAAGGCAGAAGTGCAGACAACAGGTGCAAGTATGAATGCGACCCTCGATGCGACCAGAACAGCGGTTTTACTCATTGCTATGTATCAGTTTCTGTTTGTTGATGTTTCGATCCAACCAATTGGGTTTCCATGAGTATTATTTCGATCCGATCCCGATACGATCCCAGAATTTGCCGAATCGACCTTGAGACTCAAATCGATTTGAATACGATGTTGCAAGCGTTTACATGCAGTTTTCAATCCCGATACCGTTTTCAAATCGATTTCAATTCTCCATGGAAACGTAGTATATGTCTTTTGGAACCCAATGGTCTGTTCCGAGACGACGGGAAGCGTCCAGATGGAATGTCCCTAATTCCATGGAAGAGAGGCAGAGCATTAGTGTGGGATGTCACCTGTATTGACACGGTTGCCCCAACACACGTACATGGAAGTTGTTTAAATGCTGGTTACGCTGCACAGTCAGCAGAACAACTGAAGCACAAGAAGTATGCCAAAATCAAGAAGGACCACGAGTTCGCTGGTATTGCTGTTGAAACTTTTGGACCTTAGAGCCCTGACACAAAAGCAATTTTCAACGACATTAAAAGGTTGCTGTCAGAAGAGTCACCATCCCATAAATCAAGCTTCTTTGTAATGCAGCGAATCAGCCTCACGATCCAGCGTGGAAACGCCATCAGCGGCCTAGGCACATCGCCGCTGACAGATAATTTGGACGAGATTTTTTCTTTTCTTTAGCATGCTTTTCTTTTTCTTTCTTTGTATTTATGATATTTATACACTAAAAAAAACTTTTCAAATAATAATTAAAAAAAATAATGATAAAAAAAAATATGCGTGTATCCAAGTTTCATGAAAATCGGATCATTTTTGAGACAATTTGACATTGCGGATCAAGATGGCGACGGTTTGAGAAATTATTTTTTTCTTATAATTCCATTCTCCGGTGACTACATGTTACACACAAGAAGTCGATTTTAGCTAGGTCTTCTCGTTCAGGGGCAATTAATTGATAAGACAGACAGTTAGACCGATGGACAGACGGACAGACGCACATCAAAATGCGGCTAAGAGCAGCATTTCTAGTGAAGTACGCTACAAAGACAATGACGTGAAGTTCGGTTTGTATAAATATCATCGGGTGTACTCGAAAATGTTAAATAAAGAAATTTGCCATAGCTAAACTACGGACTGTCATATTTGGCCTGTCAAAAAACGATGCTGAACGATATTTACAGTAAATTTTGATGTTTAATTTTATTCGGTTCCATTTTTCCAATGTTGATGCGAAAAAAAAATACAAACCACAAGAGCTACATATTTGGCGCGGTTTTTCCAAGATGGAGGTCTTAAGCTACTCGATACAAAAACGTATTATGGCTTATTTTCATGCTGGTGTTGTGGGGAATCCAAAAAGGTATGACACGTCAAGTCCCCAAGGTGGAAATCACTCGAGTCCCCTGGCTCAACGACTGTATAGTAGTAGTCGTGGTTCGTGGTAGTACAGAGGACACGACACGAGGAGTGCGTATTGATTTCAGTAAGTGGGTCCCCACTAATAATATCAGTTCTCAATGTGATCAACTTTATTGAAAAAAAAAAACTAGGTAGTGCGGCTGTATTTGTATTTGACCTTGTCAAATTGTTCTTTTTTTTTCAATTTTATTAAAGTAGTAGTAGTAGTATCATAAATGGTTTAGGTATAATCATCCAGTGCGATCAACAAAACATCATTCAGGATTGAGTTTCGAAACAAAATATTCCATTCATATTCCATATTGAATGAAACGGCTGGATTGGCTGGATGACCGAATTTTTCGGTAGGTACCGAAGTCAACCCGAAATTATTTTTTTGTTGATCACACGTAATAATACTTCACTTCACTACTGTTTTTTTTTATAGTATCATAATCAATTATTTAGATTGGTGGTTGGTAACCTCCCTATACCGGGTGATCATTTGAAAACGATACACCCCCAATAACTCCCGATTCCTAGTGAAAATGTCTTCGAGCAAAAACAGGTCGATTTTTATATCGAGGGGGACATCTAAAACATACATTGGCGAATTTCTATCTTTAACCCCCTCGCCCCCACCCACCCCAACTTTGAAATTTCAAATGACATTACTTATTTTGCGTTGTTTCATATTCAACAGAATTGGATTCTTTTTCTAAAAAAATATTTCTAAAATTTTTAACCTCACCCCCCCTTCTCCCTTAAATTCTCCGAGTGTCCAATTTAATATTCTTGACCTCTCAATTCTTTTCAATGCAGTCAACGTCATCCTGTACAGCATCAGAAGAGAAAATTTTCTATGTAAAAAGTGCCACCCGAATTCACCCCTTCGCTTCCCCCACCACACCTTGAAAATCCAAAATGACAATACATACTTTTTGTGAAACATCAAATTGAAGGAAATTGAATTATCTCCCCGAATACAATTTTTTCGAAATTTTTAAAACCCCCGTTTTCCCCCTAAAATACTCTGAATGTCCATTTTAATGGAGGAGGGGTTGAAAATTTTCAAAAAATTCTTTTCAGAAAGATAATTCAATTTCCTTCAATTTGATATATCACAAAGTAGGTAGTGTTTTGTTACATTTTGAAGTTGAGGTGGGGGAGAGCAATGGGGTGAATTTTGGTGGCACTTTTTCCACCGAAAATTATCTTCTTTGATGCAACTCAGGATGATGCTGACTGAACTAAAGAGAATTGAGGGGTCCAGAATAATAAATGGGACACTCAGAGAATTTTTAGGAAGAAGGGGGGTAGGGTTTGAAATTTTATAAATATTTTTTTCAGAAAGAGAATTTGATTCTTTTCAATTTGATGTATCGCAAGGTAGGTAGTGTCATTTGGAATTTCAAAGTTGGGGTGGGTGGGGGCGAGGGGGTTGGATATAGAAATTTGCCAATGTATGTTTTAGATGTCCCTCTTGATATAAAAATCGACCTGTTTTTGCTCGAAGAAATATTGACTAGGAATCGAAAGTTATTGCAGGTGGATAGTTTCCAAATGATCACCCGGTATAACAAACTCACATAATACCAACTAAACCTAGGTAGATTACCTATAGAATGTCAACAGTTCGCTTGTTATTCTCCACAACCTTGACCTGTTACATTCAATGCTATATTACCTATACCATACCACCCTATCCGTTCACGTACACACTGTAGGTACACAGAAGGTACCTACCTAATAATCATAATGATTATTGTTAGATACATACATAGGTATTCGTACAAATGTTTCTATGGTACCTATTTCAGGTTGAAAGCATAAGTAAAACAGGGATCACGCAAGTAGAAATATCTATGGTAGAAATGCCAAAATATATATTGCTCACGTTTTTGCTCGCCAATCTTTCAGCCTTCTCTTCGATCGTTTCGCCTTTGGGAAAACAGCAACAACAGCCGAAGCACAGACTTTTCTTTGGCTCCGGGCGCTGCTCTTCGACGACCGATTCCGGCATGGTTTTTGCGAAATTTGACTAGCGGCCGCACGGATCCTAATAATCCCAACTGGACGGCCGCAATTTTCCGACTGGACACGTAAAGGTTATAAATAAAAACACTCTACACTCTGGCTCGATAGGAGGTGTAATCTCCTCCATGGAATCGCGGATGCGAGGCCCGTAACCTCCACGGTCTGACTAATATTTTTAGTGTGCACAAATTTTAAACATTATTCAGTTTTTCATTTGCTTGCTTGCTTGCCTTGCCCGATAAGAATTACAACATTTGTTATTATCATTTTGTTCGGCAGGAGCGCGCGCCGTGTTAAGCCGTATTTGGCATGATTGCCAAAGAATTGATTGATAGCATCGGTCCAATAAGGCAGCTTTGCGGGGTGCGTACAAAGAGAAAAAAAACAGAACAGAACAAAATGGTAAGTTACTCGAACAAAAATAGGCTCGAAAATAGGTTTATGAAGAACGAAAATCAAAATAACGTATCTACTTAACAATAACAATCTAATAAGCGGATTTGACACGCCCACTTTATTTCATTGTTTATACGAGTAGATAGTAGCATTCAACGGTAGTAGGTAGGTATGTATAGATAGGTATACTTTTGGTATATACTACAAAAATTACATTCCTGCATTTGTGATGATGTAAGTAAACAAATAAAATTCAAGGTCTTAACCACATCACCTTTTCAAACAGAGACCACAAAATAGTTTTACCTACATTCATCCTACATTAATTTGCTGTAATAACTATTGTAGTCCTCGCCTCGTTGCAATCATGATTCATATATCGATCCTCGATTCATAATAATTAGGCTCAATATGGAGGGATGAATTGACCGCAACCGCAACCTACCTATTTTTAAAGACCTGATGAAAGCAAAATATTTATTTTTCCTTTTTCCTCGGATAATTATTTCAAAAAAGTACGCTCACAAGTGGTGACCCGCTGTGTTTAACGTAGTTTTTGATAGTTGAATATCTATAAAAAATTTTAATGGTCTTCAACTGCCAAAAATTCAAACATTTGAAATTTTATTGCAGTAAACATAATAATATTACTGTATTAATACCCGCAGTAGGTACCTACCTATCTAAATATGCAAATATTGAATACCTATCCATTCAGATTGCAAAAACCTACTCTTCCTACACCTACGACCACCTATGGTCGACGGTTTCTGCACGCCACAGTACGGTCATTGCCCATAAAAAACGCGTATAACTTTTGACACGGACTGCAGGTACGGATTTGATGGATGTTGATTACCTGTGATACCAAGTGAAAAATTCCAAAAATCAGTACACTCACTCCTCTCATAATGGACAGTCACTGTTCCTAGACTCAAAAATTGACAATAGCGGGCTCTGTTGTGAAGTTTTTTTGGCGGTGGGCGGATATCCGTGTAGTCACTGGCAGTACCTCCTTAGCGCCGCCTCAGTACTCTGACAGCGGCGGTGGGTGATTCATACACCACCCATAATTTTTATGGACGCATCAACAGCTAGGTTATTAGCACCCTTTTTTCGGTGTCCTTCTCGTTCCACCCTGTTTCCCTTGACGTGACTGCACGGTAGTACACTCCAAGGTACTGCGCATGAAAATTTCCCCGAGCCGGATTCGAACCCGCGATATCTGGAATGGCTTCCAAAGACGGAGTCCGCCGCGCTACCGGCTGGGCTTGAGAAGTTTTTGATGCTAGATGCTACTAAAAAAGTGGATTTAGTAGAAATCACTCTTGGTACCTTTATTTTGGGAATAGAAGATCAAATTTGGCATGCAACTTCCTTGAAGAAATGCTATTCAATGTTCAAAATTTTTGAAATACCTACTTGAACAATTTCTCTTTTTTCTCTAATTTGGACATCCAATAGCATCGCTCATACTTTTTCTCTTCAAGGAAGTCACATGCCGAATTTTATTTTTTTCACAAAATAAGGGCAAGTACTGGAAGTGATTTCTACTAATCCACTTTCACAGTGAAATCAGGAACCCCCTTAAATTTGCCAAATTCGAGTTTTATATTATTGAAATAAAAGTACGTCAAGTGTACTCTACTAATCCACTTTTTCAGTAGCAACCTCAGAAACCCCTGAAGATAAAAATATTATCCTAATGTGTGCGTTGTACTTTCCATGGGTGGTGTGAATAAAAATTTAGCAAAAACTTCGATTTTAGAGGAGTTGCTAAGCAAGTTTTTCCGAGAAACTCCTCAAAAATCTAAGCAAAAGCTTTTGCTACCTTCCCATTTACACCACCCCCATATATCTTCCTGTAGGTACTGAGCAGAAAAATGAATCAAAACGATTTCATCATCATCGAGAAGGGTCCGAAACTCGGTCCAAAACGCCATGAACCTTACTATTGCTGAAATGTTGCACAAGCTGAACTTCATGCGTTTAGATTTTTTTCTTTGCAAAAGTGAGCTGAGATGGGCTCTTATACCTTGAGGGAATATTATTCACTAATAAGCAAGCACATCTGAAAATGTGAGTGGAAAATTGTGCGTATTCTTTTTTTTCCAAACCCATCAGATAAGAGTTGATTTTAATTCAAGTACCTACCCTCCTTCTAAAACGGCGATTTGGTCTATTATTGTCTTGCCGATAAAATGTTTTTTTACTACTAGCCGAGAAGTACCTACATCATTATTAACCTGTTCCTGAATCGCGATGTCGATATTCTAATAGAAAAAAAGTCCTATATAAACCATTGTTGAGAAAACCTTCATACTTTATAGCTACGACGCCTTATATCCAGGCGCCTCAACTATATTTCTCAACCTTGCCTTGGTGTAAAAATATGCAATATGTATACAGGTGTCCCACAAAGTAACCGACTTGGCTTGAGGGTAAATCAAGGCAAATCAGAATCTGCATTCGAAATTTTTCTGACGGCCTTCATTTTCGATATACAGGATGATTTATGTGTTCAACCATACTTTTTAAAACATTCATTTCAAATCAATCAAACTCTATTCCAGATAGTCAAACAAAGTCACAATTTCAATTTTGATTTTCTAACAAAATGAGGATAATTTCAGGAGATTTTCTGGAAACATGAATTCGGATAAGAATCTGGGGTCCTACCAAATTCATGTTTCCAAAAAATTCTCCTGAAATTATCCTTAGTTAGTTAGAACACCACAATCGAAATGATGACTTTGTTTGATCATCTGGAACAGCGTTTGACTGATTTAAATTGAAAATTTTAAAAATATTCTTTGAAATTTCATGTCAAAATTTTTTTTGTTGGATCAGCTAAATAGTGCCAAACAATTCAAGAATCGTATTTTGTGCATTTTTCCATGTAGTTTCCGAATATGACATATTTTGAAAAAATCTATACAGGATGACTTTTTCAACAGCAACACGAAAAACAAAGTTTTGAGTACGGTCCTGTATTCTTTTCATAAATGGTGCTACAAAAAGTCCTTTGTTGTGAGAATATACCTGAAAAATTTCAATCGATTCTATATTGATCTGTTCGTGAGATATGTATGCCCATCAAACTTCTCGGTTTGAACACATAAATCACCTTAGTACGGACGTTAGGGGAACCAACCTTGCATCCCGATGCAAAACGCTTTTGCACGTGAGTAGTAGGTACCCACAGGTGATTTTTAAGAAGTGGTGCCCCGATGGGACCCGCGAGAATCAAAATGTGCGATTTGGTCATAAATGATACCAAACATATCAAAAAAAGTGTTAGTTACGGTTCACCATAAGACTTGTGAAAAAAGGCGCCTCGGTTCATTCACAGCCGTCTGGTACGCCCATGGTGCATGATACTTTCTGGAAACTTATTGCATTGTGTTCCTTGACCCTAAAAATATATGGTCCATTGAAAAAAATATGAAAAAAGCAACAATTTCAAAATTGGTAATTTTTTGGACCTTCGACCTCTTAGGGAGCACGCCAGTCGTGTGTCCCATCGGGGCACCACTTCTTAAAAATTACCTATAAGTACCTACTACTCACGTGCAAAAGCGTTTTGGATCGGAATGAAATGCAAGGTTGGTCCTGATATGTGCCGCTAACGTCCGTACTACCTGTATAGGTATCGGAAACGGAGGACGGACGTCAGGAAAATTTTGAATGTAAATTCTGATTTGTCCCGAAAAAGTACATCCACCCTTAATCTATGTCGGTTACTTCGTGGGACACCTGTATATCCCGTTCACTTTTTATTTTCAGTAGAATGACTTTTTGAAGCGAAAATGAAGTGAAAGCTGGAGCGCTGGGAGGATACGGCTGATAACCGGTTTGGCAAAAAAGATCAAAATAAGGAATTGTAAGTAAATTTTACAATACACAATATTGCGTGACTGCTAAGCGCATGCGCTAAAAAATGAGGTGATTCGTTCTAAGTCTTCCATATGCTACGCTGTAAAATAGGTGATTCTCAAACTAAGCTTAATGGATTGTGCGTCGTTTTTAAGTAGAAGTGGTTACATAGAAAAATCGGAGTAACCCTCGCAACTTATTCATGAAAGCACATATGTGAGGGATCATTCCAAAATGCCCCAAATTACGAAATAAAAAAACATGGAACACTTCAACCATGACATTCAAATTTACCGCGAAATTGTCTGGGGATATTTCATTTAATCAGTGCTGTATTGTATTGACGACAGCATGGTGTGGCGACAGTCAGTCTTCTGAGTGGCACACACTTTTTCGACCGCCGAATATCTATTTTAAATCGGAAGACTCCACAAGTTGCTGATAAAACTGAACAAAACGTCAACGTCAAACACAGAAATCAATGTCATTGTCGAATTCTGAACATGCGCGATGATAACTTGTCACCGTTTTCTTAGTTCGCATGACATCCGTGTCGGAGCGCCACTTCCGCGCAATATTGTGTATTCCGCTGGTCATATCCTTCCTAATGTTGGGCAAGATGCATTAAAATTGATTTTATTGAATTCCTATGTTGCGCGGCATTAGTTGGCAAAAAGCTTCAATACTTCAGCAACAAGTCCAGGACCGGAGTTGCAGAAAAGTTTCTTGTTTTTTCGTGGTTTCTCGGCAGAAAGTGCGAAAAGTGTATTTTTCGATCAAAATTTTTAACCGCACTCAATTTTTACTGCATTTTGCAATATTGTTTTTGATAAGCAATAGCAATCCAAACCAAACAATCCCTAACCTCTAACCACTCAGGTACTTTACTACTTACCAGTTCATCAGTCCATCTCTAAATTCAAATTATAACTAACAATGTGAAATTACGTATATCTAAGTTTTCGTCACAAATGGCGAGGTAAAATTGTACCGACTCATTTTATTCAACTGGCTTCAATTACTGACATCCAGTAAAATTTCACTTGGTATGAATGTTACAGAATAGCTTCAACATTTTTAATGGCCTGGTAAAATTTTACTGGCCTATTCAAACGTTACACAATAAACCCTATTATCTTAAAAGCGAGTATGTAATTATAAAAGTACATAGTTATGGGTTGTATCAATATCCTAATAATATACAATATTTAACATTCGCCAACTCACACCAGTCACATAAGCAACTTTAAACCTGAAGACAAAAAAAGCTTACTTAGATTCAAGAAAAATTTTCACGTTCTACGTAGTATTGGGTTGTTAGTTCCAAAACTGTCTATGATTATTAATAAACAAACAAAAAATTGGTACCTTTGATCGCTTGATTTCCATTTGTTCTTCACTTCTGAAGTTGGAGAACTGGCGACTTCTCCTGTAGGTAAAGGTTGTCAAAATATTCACTATTGATTTTTATGCCGTCCATACTGAAATTCATTGTTCCTGCTCTTTCACTTATTCACAAATTTAAATTAAGTAGGGATGATCGTTTCTGCAATAATTGATTATTAGATTATTTACTGATTAGATAATGAAGGAGGGAATTCCCTAAAAATGCTAAAAGCCTCATGCTAACCTGTGTACAAATCATACAGCTGTGTAAGTTCACAGCAAATGAAACCAAAATAATATTTAACTAAAATATTTAATGTAAAAATTCCGCAACATTCATAAAATGGCTGGGAACAACATGTACAAATTTGAAACATAGTATGTCCCAACCAAAAACTGTATATAGTCAAAGGAATGGTCAATTTGACAACTTTTTTCTTTACATTTTTGTTATTATAATAATAATACAACAGTATTTTGTTTTTAAATATATGCGACGATTATGGTGTCATGTCTTTGATTTGGTGTTCACTTTGTATTGAAATATTAAACTTTTGTTAAATTACGATTAAATAGTACAATAAAAGAAATATCTTAAAAGCTATGCAAATACATAACAGGAGGAAGAATACACTGAAAGATAAGTAACTTTGTGCTTTTTACCATAACATATTTCGAAAATAATAATGAAAATATTAGAGAAAATGTGACTGATGACTAATTTAAATAATATTGTGGTGGTAACTAGCTTGTTAAACTTAAGATTAACGATATAATACTCAAGGCACTACATACTTTTATAAGAAGAAGGACGCAAAGTTCAACTTAACAGTTAAGTTCTTTTTTTAATGTTCTTTCCAATAATATTTAATAATAAATATAATAACAATTTTGTACTATGTTTTAAGAAATTTACATAAGGTCCTTTTATCACATATTTACAAGTGGGAATGCTGTGGATGAACCCGCTAGAATCTGTGAGAACTAAACATTACAAATACCTACACTTACTTATATTTTGGTGTTCATTTTAAGAGTTAACATCCTATAAATAATACTTATGAGTAATGAGAAAATGGGGGTTCACAGACAGCATTTCGTATAGAATTTATTTACTCTTTTATTTTTGGAGGTGGCCTATTGCCTCTGAACGTTTTTAAAAAACCACTCTGTAAATTTTCTAAGTTGTTGAACAGCGGCTTGAGCCTGGTCCTGCAGTTTTTTGTTTTCGTCTTTCAGTCGTCTGACTTCGTTTTCAAGGGACAATCGTCGACGGGTTTCGCGATTCATTCGCGATTCCAAATCCATGACGTGAGTTTGCAGTTCCGGCACGCTCGTACTTGAACTCATCCTGAAAATAAGACTTTTCATGAATAACGAGCTATATACCACTCTACTTCTTTCACAAATCGTAATCATTTCATTTGATTAAAAAAATTGGAATCTCATGACGAGATATTGTTTGAAATTATCAATTATCATTATATCATTTTTGTTTATTCTATTAAAAGAGAACAAGACCTGTTGTGGCCCTATAATACCTACTAGCTGGAGATCACGATTGCGAATAAGACACACCTGCACAAGTGGTGGAGAAGCCGTACTTCGAGAGCTTGCCGCGAATACAAGACCTGACCTGACCTGACCTGACCCACGGAGAATCAACAAACAAACAAACAAACAACACCCACCGCTAGATTTATCCTACCATAAAGCAGCATACTGTGCAAAAACCTGCGCATAAGCTTTCACAGTGCAACCAGCAAACCATGCACCACGCAGAAGAGGCCAACCGTGACAGCAGCCTGCAGTACACCAGACCTAAGATGTAAGCGACCCACCCACACCCACTGACTAACGTATAGCTGGTTATGCAACCATGCCACCAGTGGGTCCAATGCACGGTGGGCTTTCTGCATGGTTTGGTTATTGCACTGTGGAAGCTTATTGTGCGTGGGGCTACATCGTGTGCGTGGGTTTCAACACCGCATTGGCACTGATAACGCCGACGACTGGGCACTGACGAAGCAGGGAGAATCTTCAAAGCTCCTGAAGAAAATGTGGACGACGGTGTCGTAAAGGGATCCCCGAGTCCATGGTCATCACCTGGCGTTAAATTATCAAAAAGGTTGGCAGTACCCAGTTCTGTGTGGATTACGGAAACTCAACAATGTCACCAAGAAAGACTGCAATCCTCGGCCACGAATTGATGACCACCTTGACCACCTTATCTGGATCGAAATGTTTTTCGATGCTTGACTTGAAGAGTGGCTATTGGCAAGTTGGACTTCATCCCAAGGACAAAAAGAAGGCAGCACTCTCCGCCGGAAGTGAATTGTACCAGTTCACTGTCATGCCTTTTGGGCTCTATAATGCACCGGTTATGCTCGGGCGCTTGATGGAGTGTGTCCTGCGAAGCCTCACGAGGGAAACTTACCAAGTCTACCTCGACAACGTGATACAGATACATCTGAGCTTTGAGGTGTTCAAGAAATTCAAAACTTTGAGACGTATGATGTCATCAGAAGGGATCGAGACTAATTCTGGAAAGTTGAATGCTGTCAACGAGTGGCCACGACCAGAGAGCACAAGAACTGAAGTTTCCTTGGGTTATACACCTGATACAGAAGATTTGTGGACAAGTTTGCTGACATCTCCAAACCGTGGGGACCACACAGCGCATGGTACACCACTTCTGTCGATATAAAACACGTAAGCAACGCGAAACAAAGTTAGAATTTGAATGGGCCACCCAATTCAGAAATCTGAACAATCTGATGGATCCCCCTTGGGTGATCTTGGGAAAACCTCTCGAGTATTACGCCTGCAACCGGCAGTGCGGCAATGTGTAGAGGACAATCGCCAACGTGGGCGGGAGACGGACTAGTCAGGAATGAACCGACGCATGCACCGGGTAATAATGAACATGCACCTGCGTTATGGGCTTGGCGGAACCCCAACGTACCATGCGCTTGGCGGCCCTAGTGCTTCAATGAACTGAACATCAAGTATCTTAGCATTATACCCTTGACAGACTGGAACACTTGATGATCATCAAGCGTAATATACGATATAAATGACCAGTGTGTCACGTCGTCATTTACTTAATGAATGATCATTTAGAACGTCATTTAGGACTTTAATGGTCTTTAACTAGGAGTAACCATGATCGCCGAATAATCGCCGGTGGTCGTGCATCATCGCCGTGATTTTTTAATACCATTGGCCAGCTTTTCTGCAATGAATCGCGATATCTGTCATCTGCCATCAAGGCTGTCATTTCAGTACGCCATTCAGACACGTATTTTTGGAATGGAGGGGCTGGATTTTGTGTCTTGCCTCTTGCAACAGCATCTCTTGTACCAAATTATAAGATAATGCTCGTAGCGTGCACGTATAAGCACGTACGAAAAATTTAAACTCCTTGTTTTACATTAAGAATTGACCGCCTATTCGCGGAATTTGGATGATACGAACATTGCAAACTTGTAGCACAATGTCGGTTGGCGCGGCACTTTAGTTTTGGCAAAGTCGAATTTATGAGGAGACAGGTTTCCGTAAGTATCGTGAGACAGATAGTTATACAGGGTGTCTCAAAACTCGCGCACCAGAGAACACTGACATGTGCCGACGACAATAGGTTCCCAGAAAACGGAAGACATTTTTTTATTGCTGCTTGCATAGAGGGTCGTAGAGAGCATGTCAAATTATCTGTCTTGTATTTGAAATAAAATACTTCTCTCATTTTTCTTTTTCTGACATGCTGAAGACCATAACTTTTTCCAAATAGGAAGGATGATGTGGATATGGCAACTGATGCTGTTAAGGTTGGCAATGAAGTTGTATGAACCTTTTAATGACTGCTAACAGCTGCGTATTGGCCGTTTTGGTACAGCACTAGAATTGCATCTTTTATAGTTTTCTTCCTTTTCTTTTCGGTTTTCAGAGGAATGTACTCAGTGACTTCCATCTTTTGATTTGATAATACATATTCAAACTTGGAAGACACTAATCGCAAAGCCCGTCCCGATACATCATTGTCATTTTTCTTTTTCTGTCGAAACGCAACAATAAAATTACAATTCGAATCAAAACTTACGATGACGTGATAGATGCATCCATTCCATTATCTTCATCCCAAATCAAAGTTTTATTGTTCTCGTCCCTCTTACTGAAACTGTTGTCAGAAGCCACTTGCATCAGAACCCTGGTGGCGGTATCCACCAGACTCGGCCAGTCTTCAGGTACAGGAAACTCTTCGAGCGACACCACCGGTTTACCGGCTTTGCTTGGACTGCTGTTCGTCAGTTCGTCCTTGGAGCTCTTGAATTCGTTTGGAAGTGGGCTGGAAGTGGTGCTGGCGTTTGATATGACCGTGGCCGGACGCGCCATGGTCAAGATAACTTCTGGCTGGGTGCTGCTTTTGTGCACCGAGAGCGTGTTATTCAAGTTTTCCCTGAAAATCCAACGCCATCACAATCACATTGAAATCAACTATAACAGCATAAACTATGGAAAGGCCTTACCTTGAATGATTCTTGGAGGATTCTTTCGCCAATTTTGGCTCTGCTGATGAGGCCTCTATATTGTCCGGGTTGATCAGGCGCAGAAGCTCCTCCTGGAAGTTGCTAGTGGACAAATTGGCACTGTTTCGATTGGAAGACCTTGGAGTAACCCCTGGCCTTAGCTTGGCCTCTCCGTTCATCGACCTGGGACTCTGATTCCTGCTGTTGGCGTTGTTGTTGTTGCTCACCAAATGTTTTCGTCTGCTTCTGGGCGAGTTGCCACTGCCATTGGAAAGTTCATCTTCGCTACCCAGGCCATATAGCCTCTCGCTGATCGAACTGTCGGTCGAATGGCTGTCGCCCATCGTCGTTCTGCCGAAATCGTTACTTATTTGCTGGATGGCTTGAGTGGTCGACGAGTAATCGGCAATTTTCGGAGCTCTAGTCACCATGTACTCGTTTTCTTGTTGCCTAGTTCGTTCGTTTTGCTGCTTGACTATGTTGTTCTTCTCCAGTTTGTAAGACAGCTCGTAGTCGCTGGCGTTGTTGTGGATAGCTGCAGTAAGAGGCTGAGAGTAGTTGACGTGTTGGAGGGGTAAGGAGTGGCTGACTTGGATTTTGTTGTGGTGGATGGGCTGAGGACCGAAATGGTTGTGTGACTGTTGAGAAACTTGGAGCTGGGAGATTTGGTGGGACTGGTTGTTGTTGTTGCGTTTGGGAGTGGACGGGAAGGTGTTGTTGGCCTGGTTGATGCGGCCTTTTTGCGGCACGGGGGGTGGTTCGGCTTCCGGGAAGATGTCGTACCACTTCTCGTCACTCGATTGGCCGCTCGAAGAGCTCGTCATGGTGCCCTAGAAAAGAAATAATTTAGTACAAATTTTTGCAGTGGAAGGAAGAAGTGCGTGCGGAGGCGAACGTCATGCTTTCATTAAACATCTACCTCATTGTGATGACGTTTTTGTGCACCATCATATTGCAGGCGAGCAACCCAGTACCCAGTGTTCTGATTTTTGATACACGCGACTCGTTTTCTAGTCGATCCAGTTTAATGAAATTTTCTTCGAACTGTTTGCTTGGACACTGTTTTTTTGCTATTGATTGGTTGATTCAAAACAGCAAGACCGAATTCACCAATCAAATGGGTGGATTCTTAGTTGGAGTTGAAGTTCAATTTTTCACTGCATAAATCCAGCATAATATGCAGACCAAAAGAAGGACGAGAAGGAGAAAAAAATTAGCAAATGCTTTTTTACAGTTTTTAATACTTTATGGGTCCCCCCCAAAGAACCGATCTTGAAGCGCAGTCTCTTGAATTGTACCTCGAGGCATGGAGAACATGTCCATATACAAAGCGATGCGGCGATTTCCTGTCAGAGGCCGATTTTTTTTGTCGTTCACTAACAATCATATTGTTTACGAACATGTTTAAAAAAATTCCATGTTAAACAAAAGGTCGATTCTGTTTTGTACCTGTTAGAAATTCGAACCAGTGAGTAATAGTCGTAAGGTAACACCCTAAGGCCTGTTAGTTCATGTAGTGGTGAATCGCGAAATGCGAATAACGAATAGTATTCTTATTGGCCAATTTCTTAGAGTATTTTGAGGTTGGCCAATAGGAAAATCATTATTCTACGAATTCGCAATAGCGATTCGCGGCTAAATATATGAACCAGGCTTTACGTGGGGCCGTCAGCTGATGGATTTGTGGTGATTTAGTGTTTGCAATGTTCGCATAACATTATATCGTTATTATTTGCTGCCAGAATAAATCGTGAGCTTAAATGGAAAGGTATGTAAAAGTTTTATTTACTTGTTAGCCCAGGAATCTTAGAGTTTGACCCTGGAATAAATATGTCCCTTTTGAAATTTTGCACAAACGGCTTTTGACCAATGCTAAACAACATAATAAAAGCTCCGGTCCAACAAGTGTGCGGAACATAGTTTTTTGGGGTAAGAAGGGGGTAAGTGCCGCCAAATCAGATAAACTCTTGCTGTAATTCAGAAGAGGGTACTGTTGAGTCTCAACGTTGACCAACGTGTCCCTTAAGCAATGCTGAATGATGTATCAAATGATCCAGGCCTTGAAATGTGAGCGTCATAGTTTTTGACGAGCAAGAAGGGAGTAAGTTCCGCAACAGTGGTAACTCTGTAAAATTTGATTTCCTCAAAACTTTGAAGGACCCTGGTTGGTCTGAATGCCTTCCAAGCAATGCTGATTCACATTTTAAAACAGAATTCTTCGATTTCCCTCCTCCTGACCCACCAACCAAAGAGGAGGAAAAGTATTGTGAAGGCGCTGAAAAACATGTTTCGAGATGAACACGAAAATATCCATTTTGAGCCTCCCTGAGACGAATAGGACCATTTCCAGATGAAAGTTTGTCTGTCTGTGTGTCTGACTGTGTTTGTGCCTGGCTGTGTGTGTGTCTGTCAGTAATATTTCACGATAACGACCGAATGGTTGATCTGATTCACTTGAAATTTGGTATGCAGACATGGTTTTGCTGTCGAATGAGCCCATTAATTTTTGGCTGTCATCTGTCAAACAAGAAAGACACTATCAAATAATGACAGAAGCTGTATCTTACGGAACTTGACATGCAATATGTCGTTTGGAAGCCTTCGCAAAACTGTATTCAGAACAGTTAAAAGTACTTCTCTATCTGTCATATGTCAAATATTAAAAAATGTCCAAATTCAAAACTTTGCCATCCAATTATCCAAAATCTATTAGATGGATTGGAACCAAATTTGACAAGCAGCAACAGGATGAAAGAGTCACATTAGGTCTGCAGTTAGAGTTTTGCATCGTCTCTCAATCAGGCGCTACGAGATTTGGCGGCACTTACTCCTTTCTTGCACCAAAAAAAACTATTGTTCCGCACACTCGTTGGACCGGAGCTTTAGTATGTTGTTCACTATTGGTCAAAGGACGTTTGTGCAAAATTTCAAAAAGGACATATTTATTTCAGGGTTTGACCAAATTTTCGCCTAAAATGCCTGGGCAATATAACAATTTATATAAGGATGTAGTAAATTTCGTCTAAAGAGCTTTGAGCAGGAAGAGTGGACAGTATGGCAATAGCGTTGCCTCTCTGAATCTCCAAACTGACCCTCTGCGTCAAGAACTCTTTAGAACGAAACTCACCAGTCCTTTTAAAAATTCTACGACATGAAATGGAAATGGAGAAAAGATAATGCCACGGATGAATTATCATTTCTTCTGAAATCAACCTGATTAAAATCGCATAGTTTAGCCACCTTCTAAACTGCGCGGCTGTCCAAAAGTCCAAGTACGCGTAGGCGAAACAGTATACGTGTTAACGAAGCTATTATTAAGCTTTCAGGTACACTTCCTGCCTGATAATTGAAAGAAAAATCCCCAATATCTACACTGTAACGACAAAATTCAAAGTTCTGCTATAATACTGAGTTTGTGCCCAAACAGGAAAGAAGTAGCTGAGATTCAAGAATCGCTTAATGAATAATCAATTATTTGGAATAACGAAGAATCCGATTTTTGATTTTGAACGTCCTATGAAATCATATGATTCTTGATTTCATCAATAAAATAAAAACATGCAAAACATACCTACATGCTTTAACTTAATCAAATACTACAGCTAGAGCTAACGCTAACAGGTAAAGCCTACGCAGTCATTTAGTCAATTTGCTAAATCACTATCGTGTTCCACGATTACTGCTTGCACTCTATTACATACTTTTTATAAGATAGACCCATCCACAACATCAGGTTGCTCGCATGTAATGGATACAAGAATCGGGTGAAGTTTCTTTTCAAAATGAAACAACCTTAAGTAGAGATCGGATGGACATGGGCATGGACATGTGTGTTCTGGTATGATGAAAAAGAGCACATGGGAGTCAAGATACAGGAGTAACTGGGGCAAGTTAAGAATTACTACTAGGAATGAACTGGTTATGCTGATGGGACAAACCCTTGTCTACGGGAGAGACTACGGATGACTGAAAAATGGATTGATGAGCTAAGCGCGAAATTTTGGTCATTTTAGTTGGTAACACCAGACACATCGCCCTTGCATTGTCACCGAGTCTTTGGCGATTCAGAATATTGAGAGGATGGGTGGCCACCATGGTCTCTGGATATGAATCCAATCGATAACGTCTGGAGTGGAACCAAAAGAGAGAAAAAAGTATATTCTTGTGGAAAAAATAAAATATTTGGTTAAACGGATAAGCAGGAGAGCTGATAATTTGAGTTAGAAGCGGTCCAACAATTTGTTGAATTATGAAAATGTTCATCAATATTTTATACCCAAGGTTGATAAATGCATAATGTTGGCCTCACGTCAATTATTATTAGACTAGGTAGTGAAGTAGGTATCAAGCTAACAGCAAAAGCCAAATCTAACGCTAATACTTCGCGCATGTAAGCCACTTCACTGTGTGAATAAGACCTTGACCGATAATGGAAATATTATGTCTCTGCGCGCCGGAGTATTGTTGGCATTACGTTTGCATTTTGCTGTTACTTCTAAAAAATGATCCCGAAAATTCTCCTTAAAACATACTAGTTTACAAAAAAAGTAGCAAGTATCTGCGTTAGCCGCCAGATTCGCAATAATGTTTAGCAGCTCAGCACATACAAATAATACGAACCTCAGGGTTCACTGGAAACCTGCCGTCTTGCCCGTGAAAGGACTTGCTGCTGCTCCCGGTTCCGTAGCCAGAGCTGTTACTGGACCGCGGTGGCGAAAAGCTCCTTTCGTAAATCCTCCTGTGATTCCCCGGCACAGCCTGCTGCATCTGCGGTGCCTTTCTTGTCTTCCCGTCTTCCACTCCCAGATTCTCGTAATCTCCTTCGTAGTTCCCCTCATTGTATTTACAGTTTTGGAGGGTGCAGCCCTTGCGCGGAGAGCCGTCCGCCAAGGGCGGTATCACAGTCAAAGTAACAAGCAGCGAGGTCTTTAGCAGGTCCACCATTTGGTCGTAGGTCAGGGTGGAAACGGCCACGTGACAGATTTGGACAAGACGTGAGTTTTGCCTCAAACCTACAAATTCAAAGTAACCTAGAAATCCTAAAACGCAACATTCACTTTCCGGACTTACAAAAATTTATTATCACTAGAAGCTAACGTTAGAGAGTACCTTTCTTGAGTTCCACCAAAGCGGTGTTAGTTTAACGCGTTGTTGGTGAAATTTCGTTTGTGCAATCACTGTTAGTTGGCGATGGAAATCCAGGTTTCACAGAAAAGAACAAAGGAATGATTTATGATTTCAATAACCAGAGTGTTAGAATTAACAATGCGTTAAATTTTTGGTGGAGCCCTTGGCTAGACTGCGCAAACATTAATAAAAAAACATGGCTGTAATGCGTGCATAGCATTCCTTTCAACAAACAACGAATTATCGAATATTTCAGCCTCTTCATCCATGATTTGAATATGGTTTGCGGAGTTTAGGGCAAATAACACAAACAAAAACTTGAAATAAAGACCTTCGATGTAGATATATCAAAGGTTACTCTTTAGGGTCTTACCTCCATGCCACGCTTCTCCCGCACTCTCGACCAGAGTCACTATGCCATCAGGCTGCACGTGGAAGCCCAACTGTCCCATAATGTTACGCTTCAACGACAGCTCGTTGGCCAAGACTCCTTGCGTCACACATTTCAGCCTCTCCATAATCTCCATCAGTTCGTCTCGCTCTCCATGATCGTCCCGCATGTGGATGGTCATGCACTCGCCTTGATGGTGATAAATTCGAAGACTAACAGTAGACACCGAGGACCATCCTAAGATGGACTTGCAGGGAGTCACAAAGACGATCTGTTTGGAGTGCTCGTCTATCAGCACCAGAGAATCGGTGGAGATGCCAAGGAAGCACTCGATTTGGGTGGATTGGCCGCTGTCGTCCAGCAAGACCTGCCAGAGGATGGCGCCTCTTTGGCACGCATCGCCGATAAAGCGCGGTCTGATTTTGTCCTTCTTTCTACTACTGAAGATGGCTGTAATAATTGAAATAGTCAGGCTTTGCATTTTGAAGCTGATCCACAAAGTAGGGAGGATTGAGAAGGAAAGTAGGGAATATTTAAGAAGGCTCGATGATAGGTTATCAGAAAGAGAGGAGTTGAACAGCAAAAATGTGTTACACGTTAAGGTGCTAAGGCAAACGAAACGTCAAGTCTATAACGTAAGACGTAAGAGCCTATAACGTCAACTTTTAGCGTACCCCAAATTAATGATATTTTCAAGGTGCAAGTTAAATAATTACATCCTGAGGTATGTACGTCTCATTTATTAAATAATAATGAGATGTTTGGTTCAAAGTGCCAAGTACCACTCCAATGAAAATTATGCAAAACTGTTTACATTTCCAGGTTCCTAATCTACGATAGTGGAACATAAAGTCACCAAACCAAGAAACCTATGAGTGAGGGCCCCGTTTGGGAAGCTTATTCACGTATTCCAAGAGCCCAAGAATTAGAACCGCCGTAATTAGGATCACCCAAGGGATCATCACCACGATATGTGACGATATGGCAATAAGACATCACACTACAGTTTCATCTACTTACCAAATTAGGCTGTATGGAGCGACTTACGCCTTTCGTAATTTACGTCTCCGACTTTTAAATTTAATTTCTTGAGCCCTTGAAATTTGAAGCTTTCCAAACAAAGCCTTCAATCATAGATGTTTTTATACTTTTAATATGGACAGGGAGCTGGTGCCTCAAAACTTACGTGATAAGGTACATGATTTGAACCCTGTAGGTAGTGATGTAAAATAGCCGCTATTTATATTTGAGGATATATATCCGGAGTTTATAGCTGCTATATAGCAGGCTATTTGGGCTATTTTTGGGATTTTTTTTCAAAGTGATTTTTTGTATTTGTTGTATTTTTCCGGTCATTTTGACACCAAATACAAAGATGTTGAAAACAATTGAAAAAATATGTAAAAAAAGCATTTATTGTGTCCGATATTGCACAAATGTGGTATCAAACTTTAGTTAAGCACCTATCGAATCAAGACATAAAATAAAGTGAAATTAAAAGAAAAATCCGTTACCCCAGAGGAAATTGATGTCAAATCAACATATTCAAAATGAAAATGTAGTTTTAGGCTATCATTTTCATATCAAAATAAACGGGATATAAGACTCACTTGTCACTTTTTTTAAATTATTAATTGCGCGGGAAAAATCGGATTTATAGCCGGCTACAAACGTTTATATCTAGCGGCTATTTATGCTATTTTGGATATATATATATATATATATATATATATCCTGCGGATATGAATCCGACTCACATCACTACCTGTAGGTCTAATGTGCGGTGATAAGGTTGTTAAAAATTGCTTTGTCTTACATGTCAGACCGGGGGCTTTAGGCTGGTATGAGCCTGTCAATTTTCGAAAAAATTGCCAAAAATTTACGTCATAAGGTACATAAATGAAAACAAATGTATTTTGTGTGAGAACATCCCCTTGATCGAAAATCTGGTCGTGAGACAAAATTTTTGGGGGCTTTCGGTCCATAAGACAAGTTTGAAATTTCCAAAAAAAGACAAAAATTTATCAATTTTTTCACAGGCGTTTTGTTGACTAACCCATCAAGTGTGATATACATTTGTATATTTGTAATCAGGATGAAAAACGGAGTCGACTTCCATGTATACAGGGTGTACGATTTGAGAAAAATTTTTCGATGTTGCATCCTGTAAGCGATTTACCATTAAAAATTTTTGTGGACAGATTCGAAACCTGCGTATAAAATCATGTTAGAATCGTTTTTCATTCCTAAAATTATGCCAAAGGAGAAATCTCCTGGAGGAGGTAAATTTTGGCCTTTTTTGAACATTTCAAACTTGTCTTATGGAGCGAGAGCCCCCAAAAATTTTGTCTTATGACCCGATTTTTGATTAAGGGGATGTTCCCACACAAAAGCCCGTTAGTTTCATTCATGTACCTTATGACATAAATTTTTGACATTTTCCGAAAATTGACAAGCCTATACCAGCCTAAAGCCCCCGGTCTGACATGTAAGACAAAGAAATTTTCAACAACCTTATCAACGCACAATAGACCTACAGGGTCGAAATCATGTACCTTATGACGTAAGTTTTAAGGCACCAGCTCCCTGTCCAATAAGAGTTGATGGTTTTATGTTCTAAACTGAATGAAGAATCGGGAAATATTTATAAGAGTTGATGATTTCATGTTCTAAACTAAATAAAAAATCTGCAAATATAAGTTTCGCAAAATTTCCAGCAGGATGACACTACGCACTTTTAATGATACATCTCATCATCAGAGCTGCACGTAAGTTATCAGAAGGTAATTTAACGTGTACTTTGAAAATATCAGTTGGGGACACGCTAAAAGCTGAGTCTCATAGGACTCTATACAGTCTACTGAAGAGATAATAGGGAAAAGCAGGAGAAACACGACAGCCAGATGAGCTCAATGCATATTCTCATGCTGCTAGACTTACAGAACTTCTGGCTCGTCTCGACGGGCGTCGTCGTGGAAGCATTCGTGACCAGCTCTTTTAGGTACTCCTGCCTCGTCCGCGTGGCCATCGTCACAAACTTGTCCGATCGATGAGCGGCGTTTTCGGCGTTCACCACTTTGGCCAGCAAGAACTCCGCGAACGCCTTGCCCTTGGGGAATATGGCCCCGTCCTTGATGGGCGGCCCAAAGACCTGCACGTCTTTGGAACGGCTCACCGCCACTTTGTAGTGCGTGTTTTCGGTGTTGGGGTTGATGGCCTGCACTATGATGAAGACGTGCTGGAACTGAGATCGGATGCCCTTGGGGGTGAACGGCAAAGCGCCTGGCTCTTGGAAAACTATAGTCACTATGTCGTTGCCGATGTGGCGCTTTCGGAGCAGCTGCTGCCGGTTGTTGGGCGTGAAAGGGAGCATGGTCGAGACGTGGAACATGACTTCGCAGTCCTGATATTGCGAGTAGACGGAGTAGAGTCCCGTAGAATCGGCTGAAATTTCAACAAATATAATTGGGTGATTAACAAAAAAAAAAATCTAAAACATTTCAAATTGCACCAGCTACAGCTTGTTTTTAACGAGAAAAATATTCGTTACTGGCATTGTACGCATTCAAGCCAAAGTCTAATTTATAGTCGACGAAAGCGTTAACGGAGACTTAACAAAACTGGACGTCTGTGACTGGACCAATTCGCGTCAATATCCAACCTTGGCTACTTCTTCCTGGTTAAAAATTATTGGTTTATTTTTGTTCCCTTACGCTTGTGTCTCCCTTTATGCTTCCGTCGACTGATTTATAGACTGACACAAGCGCAAGCGTAACTTGAACGTAAAAGACCGATTTATAGTCGAAAATGGACCGATCACTGTCAGTATCCACCTTGGCTCCTCCCTTTTGGTCAATAGTGATTGGTTCATTTAATATGCCTGTGCTTCGTCGACTATAAATCGGGCTCAAACCAGTCACCATCGCCCAGGGCAAAGGTGGGGAAGTGCCAAGGTTTGGATCCCGACATAACTGATCAATTTTCTTACGTTTAAGTTGCTTACGCTTGCGTCAATCTATAATGGGGATTGAAGACCTGATTATTCCGAACTGACTCTATAAACAAAATACCTGCCTAGAACGAAAGTAGAAGTTTGATCAGGATAGATGAAGATTGTTAGTTGACCATTGTCATTTGGAGCCACAAACGGTAATACAGAATGATTAAAAAGTGTCGGACCAAAAAATGAAAACACCGACTTATATTTTTGACGTTGTGGAGGGTCAAAGGTTGGTCCTTCAAACCCTTTTAGTTCCGTTATTTCAAAAGATTCCGGTGAATTAACTGTTGGTGGCAGAAGCATTATTAAAACACTTTAACTACTGGGTGTTTAGTGTACTAGATTTCCATCATTTTACATGGTGAGTCATGAAGCAATGAAATCCTATTTCTCTAAAAAAAATCCTTGGTACTGTCAAGAGCACTGTACATATTACATACACCAAAATTTTTGTAACTCCAAAAAAACGTGACAGAGACGAAGGAGCCCTCAAGTAGTACATTCATTATGAAGTCAGGAACCAAGCCTTTCATTCTATTAGGCCATAACTGCAGCAGAACAAGACCTTGTCGCTTTTTTGTTCTAATGACAAAAATTTTGATGTATAGACAATACAAATAGAAAAGACCATATGTCGTCACGGATTTTTACGGTTGCGTAGGAACCAGACGAGTCCATCATTCAAAAAAAGGTTGGCTGATTTTTGATGCCCCAATATCCGTGACGACGCGACGGTGGTGATAACATATGGTCTTCTCTATTTGTATTGTCTATATGCAGTATTTTGCCCCTGACGGTACAAAACCGTGTGACCTTCTGCTCTATATCATTGAGTCAATATATCGAATCAAATGGTTCAGATGCATTTTCGAAGAAAAATTGTGTTCGAAGTTTTTCACTCACTGTGTATGAAAAACAAAAATTAAAAATTCAATACGCATCAAGTAGTTGATGTTTCATTCTTTTCTCATAATCATAAATCTGTTTTTCATTATTTTTTGTGGGCTTCATGGAGAGAAGATTCCTTAATACCATATCTTGTTTTGGTCCGAACAGTTTTCCATCATCCTGTATAGGGGAAGTTTTGCACCTAGAGATAAAGTTACGAAACTGGCAACTGACCATGATTCAAGATAAAATAATGAATGTAAAAACATGTTGTTTAAATAATTGTTTAATAATGAAACTATAGGTGCAATTTTTGTTCTTTGAATTCTCCCAAACATACCCAGATGTGGAGCCAACTGTGCAGCCTGGCACAAAAGGAAGACTAGCAGTTTCAAAAAATTAGAAGCTTACATTTATTATCAAGTCCAGCTTTGTACTTGTTGAAGCCCTTCAACCTGACCGTCTTCCCGATGGTCTCCAAGAACTCCGTGAATGCCGGTCCGGCTTCCTCATTGTTGTACATCTCTTCCTCTGACGATTGCCCCGCCTGGCAGTACATCACCCCGACTTTGTAATGATTGTTCAACCCTTGCTCGTCCAGCTTCAGCAACTGCTCCTCGGTCTGCTGGTTCTGGATGCCCAGCCTTAAACTGCTCAGTTGGATTTCGGGCGCCACATACTCCAGCACTTCCTTGGTGTTGAGCGTTTTGCTGCTGCTCGAAGTCTTGATGTTGGGTATCGCATCCTCGAGGATGGCCCCGCGCAGGGTCTGCAGCTCCGAGGTGCGAATGATGAGCCGGTATTGGTACTGCAGTATGTTATTGCATCCGTTCATATGGGTGACTTTTTCGCGCTTGATCGAAATGGCCACTGGACCGAGCTGTTCATCCATGCCGAACCAATTCTGGTGATCTGAAAGAAAATACGGAACAACGTGTGAGACAAGGGTCGATCGGTCGTCATTGATATCTAAAATAAAAGACTTTGATTCGAGCCGGCTCAAATAAAGACAACACGAGCGCGGACGGAATTCCACAGTCGAGATTCAACAGAGCGGCTTCTGTTTTAGAGAGCAAATTGGGAATTGGTACAAAACTAACGACGTTCAAAAATACTTGCTATAGTTTTTTCTTGTAAGCGAATTATTACAAAAAGTCGCAGGCAGGACTTTTATTTTAAATTGCATCATTTTTACAATTTCTTTCAATAATACAAATCCAATTCTTTCAATCGTTTTAACGGTGAAGCTTACTGTATTTTGAATCTATGAGAAAGATATCATCAATGATATCATATCATTGTATAACCCGAACTTATAACAGAATTTTCAGGTTCTGTGCCATGTTAGCACGATCCAAATAAAGAAACGACCTCAAATCCAAAAACCTTTTCAACATTAGAAAGACTGAAGATTACCTGCCTACGAGTGAGCAAACCAAGTAAGCTTAAATCTAGGAAATCTCGTCAGGTTGTTTATTTTCATTTTTTGTCTAGATATTCAATATCTTACACTTGGCAAACGTATTTTTAGGCTTGAGGGAAAAGTACTCAGAGCACGATTTTAGCCCCCCTAAACTTTCCACTGCCCGTTTCAAGCGATACTTACAAACAAAATATGTCATCCATGCCTTTCTGTACCTCATAATTCATAATGAGCACCGCTGCAACTTTGCGCCACTTGACATGAAATTGAGTCGTAAGTCGTTTTTATGCACATTTGATATTTTTGTTAGTAGGTGTAATTAAATCAAACAATAAAGGGTGATCAACAACTCATGAAGTTCCTGTCGTGGGTAGACTCGAGGGTAGACTTCTTGACTCATTCTACTAGAAAAATCATTAAAAAAGAGAAGTTCAGAAATTCTTTCAATTTTTCCTGAGGTTGTTTATTCCTAGCTATAAGAAGAAAAAATTATGACTAAATATGCATGGGTACGGGGTATTCAGGTAGGTTATTAAAGTTCTAAGCTTCTAGGTATTTCTTTTATTGATATTTATTGACAGGAAACTAGTTTTTACCCCCAACTCCCATTTTGAAAACTAAGCCGTTTACGAAAAATTCGTATTGAGGGTTTGTTATTTAATTATAGGTACTCGTGAAAGGTCAAGGAATCTACCTTTAACCGGATATCCACAAGGTGTGAATAATCAATCTGTATAGGCAAGCGTGGGTACCTAATTCATGACTTCTAGATCTAAATATACCAAGTAGGTAAGTACTTTTGGTTTTTCCTTTTAGATTTTAGACAATCCAAAACTTGAAATCACTTACTTGGTTGCAAATCATACAATCAACAAAAACTACCTATGTGAATTTATAAAAATGAGTTGATCAAGAAAAACAAGGTCATCGAGGGCAGCTGTACCGCATGTCATTCTCACTAATTCTAATTCGTACGTTATAATTGCTATCTAATTTTTTTCTGCAACTGGAGCTGCAGACCAAAAATTCATGTTTGCTGATATTTGGTTCAGAAAAAGGTAGCTATGAATCACAATGCAGCTAATTAGACATACACGAGACACTTCAATGAATGCAGAATAAAAACCTAAAGGTTGCGGATTTAATATTCATTATGACCTCCACCCATAAACATGACCAAAAAATAAAGGCACAACAATAATTATGAATTTCTTGTATTTAGGTAGGTCGATATACAGATATACACGGTATACGGTATAGAGTGTTTTACTATACTAGGTGCAAACATCTCAAGATGAGAATCTCCTGGCGAAAAATAACACACCCGAGTTTTAGATTAGAAAACGAGTTATCGAGCGAGTTTTTGGATTTTACCTTTATTTTGAAAGAAAACGTGAATATTCAAGGAAAGCCCTGAGAAATATATTATACAGGGTGAGGCATTGATATGGGAAAGGTCGACTGCGCCTATGCCGCTAAATATAACTAAGAGTGCGATTTTGTAGACAAATAACATTCTGTAAACGCTCTGTTGATGTAAAAATTCCTGTCGGCCATTGGCGGTTGCCTAGATAATAACAGCGTAACAGAGCCTTTATGGAATATTATTTTTTAGAGAATCGCATCATGAGTAAGTAATAGGGGGTGCAATCCCGGGGAAAAGTCCTGATCCCGGGATTTCGGGATCGAAGAATCACGATCCCGGGATCCCGGGATTTTCGGGATTCAATCCTGAAATTTAAATTATTACAAAAAAAAAGACAAATAACTAGGGGAATTTTCATCATTTCATCAATAAACGAAACAAATATTTAAACTGACTACGTATTTCTTCGTTTTTCAACCAATGCCGCAAAAAAACTAAGGCCCAGTCCCAGTATTTCAGTTGGAGTTGAACTTTCCTTTAATTCGTTTAGTAAAACTTGGTTTTGTTACTGCGGAGACAATTGTTGCAACAATTGAATCTATGGCAACTAAACGAAAGTTCAACTCCAACTGGAATACTAGGCCTAACTCGTCCAGCGAGTTATCTCCAAGCTCCAAGCCTGGAGCGAATTTTCGTCCATAGCACTCTTGCGACGGAGAACGCCCTTTCCGACTCCACACTCGTAAGTGGTAATGAATTGATGATGCAAAATCGTAAGTCATTTGTAGATTGTGCCCACGAATACCTCCATTTTCAAACAAGGCCAGCTCCGTCTTCAAATTTGTTCTCAATGAAGCGACTTGGACATGCGGTCGCAATTTGATGGATTCATCGTGTTCGCTCAGTTTTTCTTTAAATGCACGCTACTCGAGTTTATTTTTATTTCTATCGTGTGATCGAATGAATGAAATGAAATAATATTATTATACGATAAGTATATGTCCACTTTTGCACAAACAGATCGTCGACGAGCTTAATCTCGAAAATCCCGGGATTGATTTATTTTCGGGATCGGATGTGACCATTTTTTCGGGATTTTCGGGACCAAGAATCGTTCGGGATCCCGGAATTTCGGGATTCCGGAATTGCACGCCCTAGTAGGTAAGCCATTTTTTACAGACCATAGAAAATTTGGACTTGTTATAGTGTTTCTTAAAAATAGTCACCCCTCGAAAAGCTATGTATTTAGTAATGAAACACCTTGTATGTACAGATAATACAGGTCTAAAAAGTAGTTGCCTATGCGCCAGCTGTCAAATTTCCTAAAGTGAGAATTAAACCTACATATGGCTGCTGAACAGCGAATGAAATTTAGAATTATGAATTCCGTACCTGATAGGATTTATTTAAAGTGAAAGAAAACATTACCCTAAGGCAAGACACTAGACAGCTGTTTATTAAATAGTGAACTTTGAAAAACGGTAGATTTCTACATTTATAAGTAAATAACTGAAAGTTCTCAACCGCTAGCCATAGTGTGACAGGTCATTTCTGACTCTGACCTTTCAAAATACTCGTGCACAACTCTATAAACAGCAACCAACAGTTACAATACCAATCTATCCATCAGTTCGCTTATCCGAATTCATACTGCTCTTATTTGGAAAGTTAATTGATGACCCTACTGTGGTCATTTTTAATTTTATGGGTCAATAAAGTCAACATTTTTATGTCATGTTTAATGTGAAAGAATATAATACTACACGAAATTCCATTTCGTTTTTATTGTCGGGTTATAAATATTTATAATTAGTGAGCTCTGATTAATTCCACAGAGAAATTTGTGCGGCAAATACAAACTCTCCGTGAACTGGCCTCTCGCTATCTCACACAGTCCATCTTGTATGAATTTGGGATATAAATTATAATTTTAGAGGTAACGATAATTATTTTAGGATAAGTAAGGGTATTCACCTTTCCATAAATTTTACTGTGCGTAAACGACTTCGCATCTGACCTCAACAGCAAGAATGAATGAGTAATAACAAAACTAATCAACGATTAGTTATAAAGTTGAAAACATTTGATGAACTAGTTACACCACCTCACCGCCTCCATGTAAATCTGCATTTTTTTTCACTCCAGACACCACCAAACACAGCACGGTGGTCTGATTATAGTCTGTTCGATTCGGAGTAAAACAAGTGAGAACGTATCAAAAAAAAATAGGAGGCGATCTGGTCAAAAGTCGATTCAGAGTGGACTAATTCGAGCGGCGCATCGCGTCCGTGGAACGTCGTTTGACAGTGAACAAAGTCACGTCAAGATTAAAAAAATCTCGTCATTCAAACATGTATATCTCATACACTTTCTATTTTCAGTAGAATGACTTTTTGGAGAAAACATAAAGTGACAAGCTAGGGGGCTATGGCTAGGGCTGGTGGCACCTGCAAAGTTTTGGAGCGAAACTTAAGCTGCCATCGGCCGTATTTTCCCAGCGCTCCAGCTTGTCACTCTATGTTTGCTCTGAAAAGTCATTCTACTGAAAATAGAAAGTGTACGGGATATATGCCCTGGATGATTTCACAAAGGCCCCCATTACAGAGATCTAAAGCAGATCATGCCTTTGGAACACCAAGCTGCCTTCCTATAAAACAGATCTCAAGAGAATCTCAACAGGCGTGTGTAGGTATGCCAAAGTAGCCGAAGTTTTGGGAATTTCAAGAGAGTATTCGGTATTCTAAAAGGGTGATGACGGGTTACTTGTTAACGCTAGGTAGGCGCTCCGCGGACGCTCCGTCGATACGACGCGCCTCTGCTTCGCCGCCAAGATTAACCGAACCCACTTTGGACCGATCTGTTAAACGACACTCGGCGAACGCGACTCTGTCGCGGCGCACTGCTCAAATTATCCGCTCTGAACCGACCTTAAGAAGTTTTGAGATAAACATTGGGCGAGTTTAGTGAGCTCATTCAGCCGTATGGTTTTAATTTTAGCCGTAAGCGGAGCATCGCTTATTGGTCCTTCTGGCACAACGAAAGGTATGAGAATCAATGAGCGATGCTGCGCTTACGGCTAAAATTGAAACCACGGCTAGCTAATCTGAGTGAACTCATCTTTACAGAGGGACAGATGGACAAAGCGGACAATGGACTAAAGTAAAAACTTGGGTTAGATTTCAATTCGAATTTTGTTGAAGTCGTCGTCTGTTCTTGTATGCCATTCGTAATCAGGTAACCTTATCAGGTCTTTTAGTTTTCAAGATTCAAGATGTTCCTGCTCATTAGACGCATTTTTAAAAGATAGTAGAAGAGCTTACCTTGTCCTAAAAAATATTTCCTATAATACAAGGCGCCTTGGTCCACGCTCTCGATGGGCCTGGGCAGCCGCTGGTACGGACACGTCGAGTGCCTCCAATGAGTCTCGCCGGGATTGAATTCGAGCACAGCCACTCCGTATGCCAGCGGCGGACGATGCAGGACCTTCTTTTCGGAACTCTGGGCACCATGAAGTCGGGTCAGACTGACGATTCTCTCTTCTTCGCCGCCGATTTCGTTCCTGAAGAACGGACAGCTCTGGACCAGTTCGTTGTTGCGTCCGTCGCCGATGTCTTCGTCCCCGGAGGTCATGTCGCCGTCCGGCGTCGAGGACCTGGCCACCATCGAGGCAGCGGACGCACCGGTTGTGGTGTTGCGCCTCTTGGCCAGCAACCTGAAAATCGCAAAAGTTTTTTATTTCTAGCAACGCCAGAGCTTTGCTGTACGACTCACCTGCAAAGCCTAACGGCGTAGTTGAGGTTGGTAGTGAGTGATTGACAATCGTAGTGGTTGAACGCCCGCCTCCTGGCGATCTCTTCGGACTCGGCCGAACAGATGACGCTGCTGCAGCTGCTGGAAGACATGTTGACCATGCTGTCGTCCATGGCGTGTCTTTGTTGGTTTTTCAATGAGGTGGAAGCACTGCCGTTGACGTTGCCGCCGGCACCCCAGAACCTTGTCAATTTACCGCGCAGCTTGGGGCTTTGGGGCATAGAGTGGTGGTGAGCCTCGTCGTCAGCAGTTAGAGCATTGCCGTCTCCAGGAGAATCCACCTTTCAAAAACCAATAAAAATTATAATTATCTATTATGACTGGAAAAAGTACAGTGTCAGCTGCATTATGTGCAATTATTTTACAATCATAGCGTGCAATGATGTACGGATGGGACGACTGAGACACATCTTAATTTTCTAGCTACAATACCTACTGAGAACAAGTCGAAAGAATCAAGATGATGATAACAAATATGTACAGTTTGATTTAATCTATTTTGGGCCGTTCGGTTAGTGAGAATGAACCTCAGAAATTATTTTTACAATATTTTTGTTTTGATTTTGAAAACTTTTTCGAATCGGAATACTTCCTGTTTGGCGCGGGTAATAGAACAACAAGACGAATATAGCTACATATTTTTAAGCAGCCTCTAAACTAGTAAAGTGCGAAATAATATGACACCAATTTAAACAGAAATGAGTATTCAAGTACCAAGTTGGGGTACGCATGTACTTCAAAATTTCTAAATGAAGTATGTAAGTATTAAATAATTGACTCCTAACTTTACGTAGATTTACTCATACAGACGACGGGAATAAATAACTGGGGCAATGAGGAAGTAATTCCCAATAGGCTGTAAATCAGCGATGATCTGTAGTTTACGGTATAGCGTACTAATTCCCGCCTAGCCTGGCAAGATTACGGCTTCATGTCGCTATCACCAACAAGAAGTGCAGGGTTTGTGCAGAATACTTATTTCAATGTTTGGTCTTATCAGAAGATTGCACATATAATTTTTTCTAGTCAATCAAAGTGTGAATAATTCGATATACCAACCGTCTCTCTACAATTAATGGATCCCGAAACAGACCGTCTGGAAGTGGAAACATTTTTCGTAACAGCGTCGTGCCGTATGACTTTGAAAACTAGAGTTGCCCTAGTGACAGATGATCACAACCGAAGGGATCTATCTAGTCCTTCAGGCTAGAAATGCACGAACATTTTCAACCTCTTTCAGCCTTAAAGGCATAGGGCCGTATTCATATCCCGCTTTTAAGCTAAAAGTGCATTTAGAGGTGCGCTTTTAGGCTATCCAGCCGCCGTGTAACGCCGCAAATCTGAAGGAATTTTGTTCCTCTTGCAACTAGATCTAGTGAATCAGGGTCAATGTCGCGCGAAGCTAGAAGTTGGTTAGACTATGTGAATTACGCGATTTTTATCAGGTTGACTTTGAAAAAAGTCAGAAGCTCCAACTAATTTCTTGTACTTTTTGTTGTTGATGGCGACATGAAGCCGTTATCTCAGCCAGGCAGAAAATTTATATGATATAGCCTAGACCACAAAGATCACTCTTGAGCCGATTTCCAGCCTATTGGTATCGAGCTTTTCAAGAAGCCAATAAACTCGCCTATAAGATGAGATAAAGCCATGAAAAGAAAAACCCAAGAATAAACTTATTGATCAGGTGCTCTATTTTTCACTTACATTTTCGAATTTTCAAAATCGAATTAGAAGTCAACTCAACTTGAAATGTGCTTAGAATATCACTGCCAAAATGTGAAGGAATGTCTCAAGTAAAGTCGACTTCAGCTCGATGATGAAAACTGAAGTATTTACTATGAGCTTTTTACCTAGTAGGTAGGTATGTATTGAAAAAACGTGTTGTTTAGTGGTCTAGAACACCCATCTCGAAATAAGCCGATGTGACTACAACAACTAGGCTTTTACAAAAAATGTTCTCGCTTCCGAAAGCACTAGAAAGAGACTCTCTCGGTACATCAACTGTACAGAATGTCACGTGATCCACAAATATAGGCTGTAAATATTGCACATAGTTTTTTCAGACTACCAGAAATCGAGATATAAAATCAGGGAAGTCTGGTGTATCTTCACTGGTTCACTTCTCGAAATATGCATTTTTGTTTTAAGTATAGTGCCAATGTTGTGCTCCTCCCTTTATTACTTTGGTCACAAGTTAATTAAACACAAAATATTTTTTCAACTATTTACAAGCAGAAAAATGTAAGCTGACTCACGCAGTGTTCCTAACATTTGTTGGCGCTTAGCTGAGCTACCACAATGCAATCCGTAATTAGTGGCCACGTTTTAAGAATGATAGATTGACCATTCGGCCAAACAACATCAAGCTCGGATAGTTTTCAAATTACGCAAATAATATGGAGTGTAGATGCTGTGTGAAAATAATACTGAAAGGTCTCTTTTGTGAACTTGGCCTAAAAGCAAATTGCTATGGTTGCCACAGAATACCCACTCTGATATACAAGTACGCAACTTAAGGCTTTCAGGCTTATAATAATAAGAATAAAACTGAATTAGAAAATCCAGGCTATTGATAGTGGTGTAGATGTCCAACATCTAGAACACCCGCTAACAGCCAAAGGTATGGAGTTTTGTTAGTTCAAAACGCGGTGATCTGAAGTTGAGTGAAGCGACGCAAACCAGAGGTGAAAGGGCACTCAGTCATGCATTTCTTACTCGATATTGTACGTATAAAACTCACAGCAGACCTTTCATTTTCAAGCTTCAGACAGCACAAAGTCACCATATTCCTACTATAAAACTGTAGAATAATAATTAGCTCCCTTTATTACTTTTAGGGTTCTAAAATGTAGGTAAGTTTGTGGCACTTTGTGGATTCACTGGGTATGAAGTATAAATAATGAAGGAATGTAAACATATTGTGAAAGTAAAATGGGTCAGTATCACTTCCTGACATTAATAATATGTAGTCAAATGGCTGACTTGGGATGTGAAGAGCGAGAAGAACCAAGGAATTCAACGGAATGGAAAGGCCGTCATTGCAGGCAAAAAAGAGAGCAGACCAAAACTTACAGAACTTCTTATAGTAGGACCTGAACCCACCTGCGGACTGGCATACCAAATCGCCAAAGGACATCAAGAAAAGTTAAGGAACAACAAAGAGGCTAAAACACGCAAAGAACATCCACCGGCATGCACCGACATGACTGTATGGATATCAATAAAACGCTTATTTTTATCATCATTATTATATTATTACTGCTGGAGAATAGTTGAGGATCGTGGAATAGACATCAACAAGAACTTTATCACAAGTCTTTAGGATATGAGAAATAGGTAAAAACTCCTGAACAATATGCGAATGCCATGCTTATAGTGGGGTAACATTCGACGATTTCCAGCAGTAAGCCAGAAGTATTAACGGACAAGCTCATATATGAGTCACTTTTCACAATTCGCGTGGCGTTCGTTTCTAGGATAATTGATAAAAAATAAGAGTCAAGAACTGGACTGCCTGTTTGAAAAATAATAGTGTACAAGGCAGACCAACACGGGACATGCCTCAAGCTTGAAAGATAAAAGTTGGCCAACACCTTATGCGTTACGCCTTACTCCTCAATCCTCACGCGTTAAAGTGCCGGTGTGGTATTTTGATAAAATGTATAGTCTGTGCAATACTGAAGGGAAGATTCAGCTTAGAAGACCGTGAATAAAGAAGAAGAGGCATGAAAAAATCACCTTTCCACGGAGGTATTCAGAAGGTCCAGGTGAGCGCTGGTCGGCACCGATGGTTCCCAAGACTGCGGGCCGGTAGTCCTGCAGCATAGCAAAGAACGACTCGCCGGTGCTGAGGACTGGCCTGTCGATCACGTCGATGCTGCCGTGGCTGCCGTACTCGCGCCTCAGCGTCGGAGAAGACGAGTTGGACGGATGGCCGGCGCGACCGTTGGCGTGATGGTCCAGCAACTCCAAGCTGGAATTCGACCTGTACAGGTGCTCGGGAACTATGTGATGAACCCGCCTGTGGTGACCCGAAGGCGTGGAGGAAGAGGATCCGTGGTGCTGGTGGTGGCGGTCGTTGAACGAGGCCCTGGACGATGGTGACAAGCCGGCGTTGGCCCAGGCCTTGTGCACATGGGTGTTGTAGTACTCCACCGCCTGGGCTGTCCGCTCGCGAACGCGGCTTCCCGAAACGGGCGCTCTAGGGGGCGCAGGCCCGCATTCTTGCAAGCCGATCATCCCATCACGCTGCAACAACAAAACGAAATTACTGCATTACTGCAACATTCCACACACACGCATATCATGAATAATACAAAAGAGTAGGCACTCAAGTGCGGGAACGATTGAAACTATGTCTTTTATTGGTCTTGCTATCTGCGAGTCTTTTTCATTCAACAATGCGGAATTTTTCGTTTCAAGTTGCCTATAGGCGCAACGTTGAAAACCGTTGGATTTGTTACAAATTCGCCTAAGGTCGCAAATTGGAACTAACCAATGATGCGGCGTCTGCATTGGTCAACTGGGTGAAATCTGGGCTAGGGCAAAACGCCAAAAACAAAAATTCTACAACCGCAGGGTACCATTTCAGGGCTTCCGTAGTTGAGAACAATACAAGCGCCAGCTTCTGGAAATGTAAAGAAGTCACACTATTGGTAATGATCACCTTTTGTGTGAGCGTAATGAAAATTTTGAAGGCAAAAGCACCTATAATCATAGACAATGGCTCCTTTGTCGTTTCGTAACCACCAATTATCTTCCATCACGGTGGCTGAGCTCAATCTTCACCTACAGGCCATCAAAGTGTTACACGAAATATAAATGCTCATGGGAATTGTCATAAAATTAACCATAACAATGATCCCATCATTATTTGTTGGTATAATATGGCTCTATCCACTCTTGATGATGGTAGTTATTAATTCAAAGAGTGAGACTGAGATGGTTCGGAAGCACAAGTGTGTCACACTCTCGCCGATTTTGGTTTCTCTTATTCCCATCAATCTCTTTGTGTGCAGAAGAAGTCTCGCCTAATGTTTATGTTTCTTTCACTTGAGTCGACACCATTTCTGGAGGCTATAGCAAACAATCGGCAAATTAGGTACCTACTACAGGGTGGACTGAGGCTGAGATCCACTTATTGTGAGAGCACGTTTTCATTCACTGAACATGCTTCAAACAATGCATGATGTCCATCCAGATGGTTCAAACGTGCTAAAGGTCGCACCATATACATATCCGAGTATTCCTCCTCAAAGGAGCCCCCATAAGCATGAACAGAAATTCATTGACCATTGAATTGCTTTTTTCAGGTTTGTGGATCTATCGGAAAATGGCTGTTCTCTTTATGAGCAGTTCTAACTTTGATGGCGGTTGAGGTTATCATGATTGAGACCTGAATAAATCTGACAAGATTAAAACTACCCAAGTGGGCGGTCTGATTTGCAAGGGGCTCTTCATAATAAACGGCTTCAAAGTGAACGTGATTCAAACAATAACAGGAAAAGAAAACGGATGTTTCGCACATTCCCATATTTCCGAACAGTCGGAAGTGGGGTGCGTTTACAACTTCCGGACTCGTTCGGCGGCTTGATTTGCTGTCGATCTTAATATTCCCAGACGGAGAAATGTGAACTCTTTGAAATACCTACCGATAATGGTATTATTAGTCGTTGAGCCAGAGGACCCGAGTGGTTTCCACCCTGGGGACTTGACGTATCATACTTTTTTGGATTCCCCACAACACTAGCATGAAATAAAGCTATGAAACGTTTCCGTATCGAGTAGCTTAAGGCCGCTATCTTGAGAAGATGGTGCCGAAGGACCTGAAAAGAACCACTTTTCACCAATCCACTGACCATCGCCGTCTCACCTACCGCAATGGAATCATATGACTTTATTGAAACCCTTGATAGCATTTGATGCCACACCAGTGCCATTCTTCGTGATTAAAAACAGATAGTTCCTTCGGCAAACGTGTATTTTTTCTTGATTTGAAAATTATTTTTTTCTCGTGCGGAAATATGCCAAACTGACTTAGCTCAAGTTGTTTACGGTCAGTTTATTTCTCCTTGAGCTCATTCTGGTCTCAAATTTTCATAACAGCATTTGTTGACAAGGTACACTGCAAGAATTGTTGAATTGCCAACACCAAATACAACAGTAATTTAATCATTGTTGCCATTGACCAGGAGCTTCAATTTTAACAGAAATAGCTAGCTTGTACTGTCTTCTGTTCATACAGGCATGAATCGAATCTCGAAAACCACGTGGGAATAACGAAAAAATAAGTATTTTCAGAGAGCGCGTAAATCTGCAAAGCTACACCTAAACACCTGAAAATAATCGTAACCAACACAACAAAAATCAGAACTATGAGTGACAGACATACCAGTTTAGATTACTTATTGTTCTGATTTTCGTAGTTTTGGTTATTACGATCATTTTCAGGTGTTTAGGGTGGCTTTGCAGATTAACGCGCTCTCTGAAAATGCTTGATTTTTCGGTACTCCCACGTGGTCTTCGAAATTCTATTCATGCCTGTATAACCAGAAGACAGTACAAGAAAACTACTTCTGTTAAAATTAAAGTTTCTGCTCGATGGCAACAATGATAAAATTACTGTTGAACTTGGTGTTGGCAATTCAACACTTCTTGCAGTGTACCTTGTCAACAAATGCTGTTATGAAAATTATGATACCAGAATGAGCTCAAAGAGAAAGAAGCTGATCGGAAACAACTTGAGCTAAGTCACTTTGTCATATTCCTGCATTAGAAAAAAATTATTTTCAAACAAAGAAAAATACACGCTTGCCGAAGGAACTATCTGTTTTTAATCACGAAGAATGGCACTGGCGTGACAGAAAATGCTATCAAGGGTTTCAATAAAGTCATATGATTCCATTGCGGTAGGTGAGACGGCGATGGTCAGTGGATTGGTGAAAAGTGATTCTTTTCAGGTCCTTCGGCACCATCTTTTCAAGATGGCGGCCTTAGGCTACTCGATACGAAAACGTTTCATAGCTTCATTTTATGCTAGTGTTGTGGGGAATCCAAAAAAGTATGATACGTCAAGTCCCCAGGGTGGAAACCAAAATCATGATTTCTGGATCCTGGCTCAACGACTATATGCCCAACAGCACACAAAAGGAAATAAAAATCTGGTAGACATGGGCCTCACCTGCCGCTCGCCCAGTCGATTCTGGAGCCGCCCGCCCGATTCAATAGGGTTTTTGTCAATCGGAATTCCAAGAATGCTTTTCGTGGTCGTGATGCGTGTGTGGCTCGAAAGGGAATTCCTCAGCCAAGACAAATCGTATCTCTTTGAGTGTGTATGTATAATGATGATGGTTAAGTATAATTTGGTGATGGGCTCTCTATCTCTTTGACTTTATAACAATTCTATTTTCAAGGTTTTGATGGGTCGAGGAATGTCTAGAAATCGTAATTTATTTAAATTGGCCGCATTTTTTGCCGAGCTTCTTCCAGTGTGAAATCTTCGAAATCCGCTTTTTCAATGATTTTATATGTTGTTGTGTACTTCCACACAACTATTATTATCATCATTTTCAAGGTGAGGTAGGTTGCGTCACATTTCCCACAAGACAAATTGGTTTTGATAAAACGTGATCGATGTTATAAATATTGGTTTTTAATGCAACTTCTTAGATAAGTTATCCTTGTTTCACATTATTTGTGAATGAATGTAATCAATTCCAGTTTTTCGCATTATTTACCTACACATGGATTTTTAATGATAATGTAGGTACCTATGTAGGTTCCAAGACCCAGGAATTTTATTAGCCTCGCTTTTTCTCCAGTTTACTGCCCATACGATTGCATTCTCGTCCTTTATTAGGATTATCGCAGCAAAAAATTGCCGAGAAATTAATATTTTTCATTCTTCTTCTATTTCTTTTATACGGGGTGTCCCAGTCAAAACAATCCAGCGCAATTTTCTCAAAAAATATCAAGGCAACAGAAAAAAAATCAATTGGGGAGAAGCCTGATCTTTTAGCTTTCTTTTGAGGGGGCGCCGATGCTTGTAGGTGCTCTAGTTTCCAAGAAAATGCAATTTGAATCGGGTGAGTCACAAGAACTCGAAAATTCATGACCGACAAAACAAAATACTTCAGATGGAAAAAAATCCTCTTTCTCTGGGTTTTCCATTGATGTGTCGCCGATGTCTGTAGCCCAATAAGCCAGAAATTCTGCCTCAAAGTCCAGCAAACACAATAATCCGAATCCGCGACGTCACCGATTACACACTTGTTGATTTTTACATCAGCCAGTATTCATTGCTATGCTATGGAGAATCCAGGTATATCAAGTGAAAAAGTCGTAGTAACAGTAACGGCTGGTGCTAAAATCAACAAGTGTGTGATCGGTGACGTCACGGATTCCGATTATTGTGTTTGCTGGACTATAAGGCAGAATTTCTGGCTTATTGGGCCAAGTACCGACATCGGCGACACATAAATGGAAAGCCCAGAGAAAGAGGATTTTTTTTATCTGAAGTATTTTGTTTTGTCGGTGATGAATTTTCAATTTCTTGTGACTCGCCCGATTCAAATTGCATTTTCTTGGAAACTAGAGCACTTACAAGCATCGGCGCCCCCGCAAAAGAAAGCTAAAAGATCAGGCTTCCCCCCAATTGAATTTTTTTTTCTGTTGCCTTGATATTTTCTGAGAAAAATGCGCTGGATTATTTTAGCTGGGACACCCTGTATGTATATACAACTTTTACTTGAACTCTTCCAGTTTTGAAAAAGCACAATCAAGTGCATCGGTGATGAAAAGTGGACAAATCTTCTCCTGATATGCGGGAAGCGTGACACGTGGCTCGGACTTATCACACTGTGATTGGCGCTGGCATAAACATTGCTGAGGGCTCAATTTCAAGTCAGACTTGCGTCCGGAATTGCGTCGGATTACCATGGATTCGTTTCAACCCACGCTGAAACCGTTCACTGTACGGTCAAAAGCATTTACACAAGTGATCATTCAATATTTATTCAGTTGCTCAGTTTTCTACCTGAAAACTAATTTTTGTGGGCGCTTTTGATCATTCAGTGACGGTTTTCAACGTTGGCTGGAACAGACCTCATGATAACGGCGCAAAACAGCCTGTTTTCGCCAATCAGGCCGCTGTATTTGGCAATTTTCCCCGTCGCGTCGCAACTTTGCGCCAGCCGACTGGATTTCAAGCCCGACTTGCAACGGACGCAAAGTTGTCAAACGTCATAAAAAGTCAAACTTTCACGTCGTATTGCCGTGCGCTGCTAATCCTACGTGGATGCGGCTTTCCTGACCATCAGCTTGCAGAAAGAGAGTGCCTAGCAATTTGATTCGACTTGTTCTGATTTCCGAAAACGGCTAGAGAGCTGCAAGTATCAAAGTTATATGCATTAAGGAACACAATAAAAGCTCTATCTATCTATGTATGAATCTAAATATCCAGGAACGTTTATTTGGTGTTACAGAGTTTGATATCAGCAAGTGTCGGTCTAAAACCCGCCACATTGACATGCAATTTCTTTGCTTTGTGTCAAGTTTACATACTGTCACTACTGTAAGTCAATTTTTTATTCACAATGGCATCGAAGAAAAATTGATTTTTTTTTGTTGCTCCGCCATTTAAAAAGGCTTAGACCTTAGCTGACGCCTAGCCTTGGCGTCAGCTAATAGCGTCTTATGAAAAGTGCTCTAAAAAGGTAATTTAGAGTTAAGGTTGGCGATTCACAGTGAAGGAGAGACTGTGACATACCATGAGTAAGGAAGAGATGAGAATTTTCCTTCTACGGTTTCGGCGCTACTAATGCTCCAAATGCGAAATAGAAAAAGTATTTCGAAAATTGAACTGGCCAGTTTCATAGCTATTTTTATATTTTTTCTAAAAAATTTTAGAAATTTTTTTTGGCCAATTCAGTCGTTTAGTTGACTGAAATCTTGTTTCAAGAGCCAACTTCGAATGAAAATTTAGTTGATCGCACAGAACCTCCAACACGCTATAACACTGTAAAGCTAGGATATGTAAATTGAGCGATATCTTTCTTTATCTGGAAATTAAATATATAAAACTTAATTTTCAAGATTTCTCCACACTGAAGCATTGTGAAACTAACACGTAAAGCATTGCCTTATTACAATTGCTGATATTTGTACTGATGCAATTTGAAATGTTGATTGTTATAACTAACATCTTTATTCGCCATAAACACCGGTGTTTGTATATTTGCATATTTACACCTCTTTACTTTAGTAACACACCAGTTTTGGAGCGTTTTAATTTTCAAGACTGTTGAAACTTTTCCTCCGTGGAAAGTGATTTTCATTACAACAATCATTACTCAATAGCCAATACTTCAAGGTATTTACTTAACTGCTTCACCATTATGGAGAACATTCGGTAAGGGTACTTTATATCAACAATCTTTCATACCTACGTACTTTCCAATGACTGCCCTGTCGATAGCTATACAGAATATATGTAACATAGGTACTTAATCTTTGATAAAAAGCTGTAGTTATACATTACACTTGGACTTGATATTGAGTAACACCAACTGGTTTCACGGACATGGACTTGAATGTCTTCTCGGAAAGCCGCTTTGGAAACCTCTATTACTTTGCAGTAGTAATAGTAGAGTATAGTGTAGGAAGATGCAAATCTCTTGTTCGTTTTTCAAGATCTTGAATCTGGTCTTGATTCTGATCTTTAATAGCTGCTTGGAGAAGGCCCGCTAGCCAGTGGCCCGAACCCTTAACTTTGTCTCCAACAAGCAAGAAGGGTATACAAAATGAGAATGAATAACTTCACCAGCAAAGAATAAAGAATAGGACACTGGAATGCAAAGTTTTTTAAGCCTCTGTGGAGCCATTTGGTCCCCTATCCATTAATCTCGCTGATCATCATCTATGCGGCGCCATTCGGATTCGCTCGCAAGAAAAATTTGTTCCGTCATCAACATCTTATGAGAGCGCTCGGTGAACTCGTAAAACTCGGATGATGGGCATCGGAGGAACTGGAAATAATAATTATGATAGTTTCGTGCGATCTGGGTGCCCCTCTCCTAGTCGGCTCTTATCTCAGGCGCACCAAGACCGTGAAAATAACAAGTTTTCCATGGTGCGGAGGAAACCTGAAGCACCGCAGAACGGATATAATTGTGCACACACATACATACATATACGTTGCCATCAGCCAGAGCGGTCACTGGCTTTTGTTGATGCAGAGGAGACAAGACATTTAACTCGCGAGTATAGTGACCTTGTAGCCCAGAACGTGCGATCTCCCCTGCGATATTTACGTCTTTTCGATAGGTAGGTAGCCTATACTTTTGGTCCGAGAAGACAACAATACTGCCAACCTCTGATTGGTCTTGCTGCTGCTGCCGCTGCAAAGAAGGGACACGTTCCGCCAGACTGCCGTGTGTGGTGTCGAAACGAGATTAATTTATTCAATATAGCTCGTTTGCTACATTGCGTGGGCAGACTATCTGTTGCGTTTGTTGTTCTAATTCCATCATAGAACAATGCTAGGAACTGTTCTGAACGATGATGGGAACTCTGTGGAGGTGAAAGCCATACTCTTTATATTTACGATCTTCTCATCTTACGCGCAGTTATCATCTCGCACACAGGACGATATTTTAAGTAATTAGCGAAATTCCGCAGTAGAGGCTTTGGGGTCTTTAATGGTTCCATTGTCGTTTGGCCCCGTTTTCGCGTGGTGTGGAAATAGCTTCTTGAAAAATGCTAGATGCCACGATCCGTTCGTTTCCTAGAAAAATGACCAGTATTTCGCCGACGTTTTCTTCTAAATTACCTCGTAATTTTACTTGCTTCATCCTCCATCATTGCATCATGCTGTATTATTAAATATATATCCTTTGTTCTTGTACTCTTCCTTTCCGTCTAGTTATGCTTTTTTTTTCATACGACCTTCCTCAAGACCCTAACTATTTTTCACTTAGCATCTTCTGCTTAACGTAAGATCAAGCAGACGCTTGTGCTTGAAATTCAGCATTTGACAAATCAAAAATCCTTGAAAATTGGAGTAAAAATCCTAATAACTGCATGCACGTATCATCCATAGTTACTTTAAACTTTTATAAGTGTTACAAAAATTATTTCAAGTAACAAAAATTTCATTTATTATAAGAACATTTATTTATAAATTGTTCGACCTTTCGCGCCACTTTGGAATCATCATAATTATTTCAAATTTCATTTTAGTTTTGACAAAAAAAGCTCCTACCTCGACTCCTACCCTCGGTCCCACCTTGCTCGTAATGTATGTTTTACTTCCTAAATTCATTTTGTCAGAAATTTTCAATGGATGATAATTCAAAAGGTTTTATCGGGTTTTCAAAAGGCGTATCTTCACTTCTTTGTATCCATTATTAATTTTTTTTTCACCTTCCGACATTCATGGAAATTTTCTCGCTCCATCTTACAATCTTTGCAGTCTCTCCCGATGTCTTGCTTTATCTGGAGTATGGACCGTGTTTTTGTCTTTTCGCGCTAAACTCAAAATCCCTTGTTTCATGAATGTTCCAGCTCACCTACCTAAAAGTCTAAAAGCTAACATTCCTAACAAACTCGATACTTTATGCCCTATGCTTTAGCAGCGGTGACGAAGCAGAACCAGCTGTATAGTAGAACGTGAGTAGAACTGAGGAACTCCCACTAAAGCGGCTCATCCCATATTTTTCTGAGTCATTATGCCGCAGTACATGTTCGAGATTAGATATACCTACCACCACGCAAAAGACCACAACAATGAAGAGGCGGCAATACTCAAAACAAGTACGGACTACCTCCGCTACTACAGCCTTCCACATACTTGCTTGATCGAGAGACCGAAACGGAAATCGCCCATTACTTCTCTAGCGGAACAAAATGGAAGAAAACGAGAAAAAATAACATTGGAAATCCGCGGCACGGAAATCTTCAACACGTACTAACAGCAACTAAACACGATAATTGCCCTCGTTGCAGTTAGACCATTTGCGTTTTGATGTTTTTGTTGATGGTGGTTTTCTGGCGAATTCATCAAAGTGTGCGCGTATCCTGTTTTAATAAAACGGAAGTCACGAACAATGGTAGAGGTTTCTAACTATACATGGACGTCTCACAAAAGGAAAAACCTGAATTCTTCAAACCGCGTATCCAAAGGCCATTGCTGCGCTGCAAGCCAAAGAAATAGTCGGACGTAAAGTTGCGATCTAAATAAAGTTTAGTTTACACTTTAACAATCGAGTGGGTGTGCTTATTCAATTTCAAACATAGTAAACGGACTTTTTAGTTTTGTATAATGCTGGCAAAATCAAACGGCCGAAGCACTTAGTACCTACACCAGCCCTTACGGTTTTCTAGCAGCCGCCCTATTCCTCATTGGCTAACTTCAGCCGTCATTAGAGAGGTTGATGCTAACTTTTATAAAAGGAATCCAGCTTCTATAGTAGGTTCACTTGTACTGGGACTCTAGTTGGCTGGGCAAATTTTCTACTTTAGCATTGTAGGCTTGCCGCCTTTTATCTGGTGTGAAACTGACTTCTCTGGAAGTAAAGTTATATTTCTAATCAAATTGATATTGAAATCTTGAAAAACTGACCTTGTCATACGTGGAAATGCCACTAGAGGGGCGCAGAGCTGTATTACCATCATTTAGACACCAAAACCCTACGGGGTCGCCTTCAATTCAAGTCATCTTGACAGCGGCCATTCAAGGCCGACAAAAACTCGTTCTGCCAGAAAGGATTGATGATTCCATGGAACCCCTTTTTTGGACGAAGACCTAGTACTTTTTTAGTTTGAATCAACCTAAAGTTGAACCGGCTTCGAGAGGTTAGGAATATTTTTGACACCTGTCAAATGTCAAAGCTGCTTTGATTTATTTGTTCATTGGCGAAAATTGAAAACAGGTCGAAAAATTACTACATTTTCCAATATAATGGAAAAAAGCGTCTGACATCACGTCCCGCAAAAATATTCCGTCTATCTGCAGAGGATATGCGTAAAACATGCGTTCCAAAAGTGGTCTGAACGACGAACGCTAAATGAAGCCAGAGCAGCCAACCGCAAAGTTTTGGGGATTTTCTATATTTCAGATTTGGAAACTTGGAAACAAAGATTTTGACGTTTTGACTTTGACAAGGACCCACTACACCAACTAAACGACGTGCAAACTTTATTGAGATCGTAAGTGTACCTAGACATCGAGCTATAAAAATGAAAGCTGTTGATACCTCAGCTATTCAAAAATGATGTGAGTTACTAACCTAGCATCTCGATTAATGACGTATCATGATCCTAGAAGCTCTAAGATGAAAAGAGCCCGCTGGATATTTAAACCTTATTGTTCATTTTGCACAATTAAAGGTATACCTACTCATCTCGTGGAATTGAATTGACCATGAATACCGATTGGGTCAGCAATGTTAGTGGCGTGGTAGTGTCTTCAGCGGGTCACACAGAAAACGCGCTCTTGTGTGGGCGACTTGATCCTCGTTCTAACTACTTTAAACCTCACGGTGCAGATACCGTTTCAGAAGAGACGTAACGGACATTATCGGCAGACTTTAAAGCTCATTCTGGAACAAAGTATGCATGCTTGGTGTGAGTCGCAAAATCCCACATCTGGTCGCTGAGCACATAATATACACACAAACAAGCACAGAACATTCTAATCAGAGACATAAAAGCGGATTTCATGACAAATCTCACATGTAAAACGTGATTATGTTGCACGTCTTTGTCCGCACTTGATACTAATATTCTTATACCGGGTGATCATTTGAAAACTGTCCACCTGCAATAACTCCCGATTCCTGGTGGAGATGTCTTAGACCAAAAACAGGTCGATTTTTATATCGAAGGGGACATCTACAACATACTTTGGCGAGTTTTTATCTTAAGCTCCCTCGCCCCACCCGCACCCCAACTTTGAAATTTCAAATGACAACACCTATTTCGCGATGCAACAGATTGACAGACAACAAAATTCTTAACCCCATTCCCCTTCTTCCAGGAATTATCTGAGTGTCCAATTTAATATTCTTGGCCTCTCAATTCTCTTCAATGCAGTCAACGTCATCCTGCATAGCATCGGAAGAGAAAATTTTCTGTGCAAAAAGTACCACCCAAAGTCACCCCTTCCCCCTTCGCTCCCCCAACCTCACCTTGGAAAATTTAAAATGACAATACCTAGGTACCGCATGATCAAAAACTTTCCTCCTCTAGGCAGGCTGTGGCTTGGTCAAAATCAGCCTCGTTTGCCTGCCAATGACCAGACCACAGCCTGCCTAGAGGAGGAAAGTTTTTGATTATACGGTACTTTGTAATACATCAAATCAAAGGAAATTGAATTCACTTCCTGAACAAAAATTTTTCAAAACCACCCATTTCCCTCCCAAAATACTCCAAATCTCCATAGATTTAACGAGAACTACCCGTCAACTTGATTTAGCCAAGCAAAATTTCAGCTTCCTCCACGCATACCTAATCTGACAAAGTATGGGCGTGAGCCGTGTGAGTGTGTGTACTACTAATGAAATTGGCTCACTTATTCCATTATTTACGTTATTGACGTATCTGACCTATACTTCTTCAAATTTAATTCAATTTAATCGTCGCACACCGCATGGCATCACAGAAAAATCGCATTAGCAGTCCCGCCTAATCACATCCTCCCCCGCTAGGCGAGGCATTCAGAACAATTTAATTAGCACGCCATATATTTTAACGACATGCATGCACATAAGCCAACCAAGTTCATAGAACCTACGTACCACGTCCACCTGATGCCTGAATGTATGCTATTGTTGTAAGAGCGGTGGGCACTCTTCAAAACGTTGTGTGTGTGTGTCTATGCGCACCACCAATGACGTCACCAGATTCCTCCCAATGCGCATCCAAAAATACCTGTGCGAGAAAAATCAGCTCGGCTCCCCAGTCCCCACCCACGCTCCACCTATTTGCATAAATTTCCATACAACACATAGACGTAATTATACAAAGACAGATAACGACTGTCAAGGTCCTAGCTGAATATACAATAAATAAATAAATATTACAAGGCTAAGCACAGTAGCGCTATTATTATATTGTTGTAAAATAATTATTATTGGGCTGTTGAGCAATAACTGTGTTTGAGTATCTACAGTTATATGGTCAACGATTAAAATTCCATCGAGGTATAGCTAGCTAGCTAACTGCTAACTTGGGATGGCCCTGCTAAAAACAATAATGCAACCAATTACGTTATCTTATCATTCCCAATAACTTTTATCGACGTGTGCGTGTGTGGCTCGCACCTCAAGTGATTCATTGGTGAATTGAGTCATGAGGAAATGTCCCTCCATAGAATAGGCAAGGCATGGCACTCCATCATCAAATAAGCGTCTAGTCATTACTTAACAGTAACACCGCTGTTTATTTATAACAGAGCGCTTGTTGCATCGCCCCTTGATTAAATAAAATGGCAATCCAATAGAATGCATGCTATGCCAATAATGACGTCACTCGGTATCAGATGATATTTTAATCATCGATTCATCGTCCCTCCACAGGTAAGTACCAACTGGATTTTCCCGGTCACGCTCCAACAAATCCAGGGCTAATAAAAATAATGTGATGGTCAGTTTTGGGCGGACGATTATTTTGTTGCGTATAAAAATACTAAAAATAGTATAGTTCGCACGCGAAGCAACAGTTGGCCGAGGATGAGGCCCTCCCTGCTTAATAAAACATGAGTTCACCGGCCCCAAGGGACATCCGAAGAGACAGTGGTGTGGCCATTAATGGTCTCCCGATTTAATTGAAGGGGAATTCTCGGAATCGCGCCTTGGAATCTCGTCTGTCGGCTGTCCTAAACGTGTGCATTCAACGGTAAATAGTTGAGTCAACAATGTAAACACCGTGGGGCATAATCTCGGGGTTCTATCTGATGGTTGAAGACACGGCATACACGTGATGTGTAGCTTTCAACGCTGGAGCACGTGTGAAAGCACAAAAGGAATAATCTAAATATTTACTGGGAGGCGGATGTCGGCCAAAGTATCCCGTGTCAGGGATCGAATTTTCCAACAATTTCAACCAGAGGCGGTCATCAGCGCTTCCACGGATACACGCTACTAATAATTTGGTTTATCTCAACAGAGCATGTTCGAGTCCAACAATCCTGTGGAGTTTCGAAATAACTTCATATAGGGGCGATACGACTGAAGTACGATTGGTACGAAGTAAAAGATAACTTGTCGATGGGGGATCTGCAGCTTAGTCAGTGGCGCCAGCGGCGCTTTCATGTACCAAGTCTGATTGAAAATTACCCCACTCAAAATAGTAAAAATTGTGGTCTGGTCCCATCAGCCTCGGTCTCAGCTCTATACCTGGATCATTTTCAAAATTGGACATTGGACTAACCTTTCAAATACAGCGATGAATAAAACTTTCTTCTGCTTCAGTTAATGTTGATATCATTGAAATGGCTTAATGCTTAATGCGAGTTAAAACAAAGCAAAGCGATTTGATTCGACGATAATTATTCTTCACACCACTCGTTTTTGAGAAAAAGTCAATTAAATATTAATTGATGCTATACTTGGCAAATACCGTGACTGAAGTGTCATCACGTGAGAATGGGAAAAGTAGAAAATCAAACGATTTGCAGAGATTTCCAAAGGAAACTCTTGATTTCACTTAAACAAGTAAACAGTGACATCTATTATTGTTCTCTTAGCCATGAAGCCGCAATGGAAGCCCACGCTATACTCTTCTTTTTTCTTAGCGACTTTTTCTATATACGCCTATTCAGTTCGGTTTCTAAATGACCATTCGCACTCGCACCGAGTAAAACAAAAAAAAACCTTCGTTCATTTGTACTGGAAGCTTAAAATGGGTGCTTTCCTGCTGATTGTTGGACCCAATTAAACTAATTTCGATAATAAATAATTTTTCTAACCGGAACATGACTTTAATTGGCAATAATTAATTGTGGCCTCCGAACCTCCAGGTTCCGTGCCACAAAAATTAGCAATTTCCTGTTCTCTCTCTTGCTGAAATTCAATTTGTTCCAACTAATCGAATTTTCCATCCTCCGTCGAGCCTGATGTCCGACGCAAAAGAATCTGAAATACGAAATACGAGTTCATACCAGAGTTCACGGTATATGAAACCCGAACCACCTCTTCAATGAACTTGAGCCACTGGAGAACCCACGAATTTCACTTGACGCCGACACATTACGACTGGGTGGATATGAAATTTGCAGACTAGTAGTGATCCATCCAAATGTCTTCATCGAAATTCTCGCAGGATATTCTTGAAAATTTAAATTAGAACATGCCATTACCATCTCTATCCCATCGCATTACTTTCTTTCGGTAATGTTTGGTAATTAGGCAGTAAATGACAGTAATTTTAAAGCGCCCTATAAATTTCGACATCACATTTTGATCATCAATGCCGGAAGCGGAACCGGACACCACATCCAACCGTGCATATCTCCACCCACACTGTTGCAACCAAAATGAGATTTCTTCGATGCCAAACAAGGCATTAATAATTGACCTCTGCTCGTACAGCTCTTTGGCGTGATGGTATTCGGTAAGTGAGAAACCTCAATCTCCTATAATCGAACCTCCAATTTTAAGTTTTTACGCTCGCTTGTTGCACGATTTATGTGTTTTTAAGTCCCTGCTAGTGGGATTTTTCGAATTTCTACGCGACAAGTCACCGATCCTGGTTTGCTGCTACTACAACGCTGCTACCTACTACGAATTAGTCTGTAGAAAACCCTGCGTTGTATACAGCACTATTATAGAGTTTCCGTGCTTTGAACTATAACCTAGTAATCTACATGTCTGACGCGCTAGATGGCAATTTGAAATGTTGTACCTTGTAGTCGCTTTCTACACAAAAATTACGACTTATCCGCAGGAAAACGTGCGTATGTGGCGCGCTAACCGTGATAAATCTGTAAACGACTGGATACTCTAGTTTTCCACCGCGTCAAAAATAAGACAAATGTGATAGCATAAAATATGCACAAGAACCGTTTGGTATACATCACAACTAAATAAGCGTGTCTTGCGAGTATTCAGAGCATTCAGGCCATAGATTTGTGCTAAAGAAATTCTCTAAAAGGTAACAACCGAGCTGACAACCAAGAGGTCATAACCAGTAGCTGAAACAAGGGCTGAAATGTGGGCATACCATTTTTGGAAGTAAATATAACTTAGTAGTTTTTCACGTATTTCCAAGTCCATATTCGCTTTCCATCGAGCTTTGCTATACGATACGGTCGTATACTTCCTAAATCTAGAATTCGCACGTAAACGCAATCCTCGATGCAATCGTCCCTCGATCGTCCTTTTGACGTAGACGCAGAACATCTTCAGTGTAGTTTAGAGTCATGAATTTATGTTTATCTTGTTCAACGGTTCATCATATCATTCACTTCGGAACTTTTCAAATGCATGGGTTGGTCTGATGATTTAATTTTAAATTTCATTTCTGCGTTGATGGCGTGACGTTATTTTCTTCTCAATTTCTTCTCTTGTGCGATCCAACTTGAGTCAGCATTTCGGGTCTTTTGTGCCTTCGAGGCCTCAACTTTTTTTGGCTTTAGCTTTATTAAATAAACAAATTTCATATAGATGTTCCAACATCTTTTGCCACGTGTGATATTTATCAAGTTCCAAAGCGTTTCGGCGTTAAGCCGTCGTTAGGAATACACCAGAGGCAAAGAGGAATCAGTAACTGACATCTGTATGAAATAAAAGCTTCAAACTACCAACACCCCAACAAAATGAGGTGTAAAATCAAGATTTACAAAAATGTTGATTGCCCCTCTATACCTCTAGTGTATTCCTGACGATGGCTTAACGCCGAAACGCGTCGGAACTTAATAAATATTAAAAGTGGTATAAGAAAGAATTTGAGCCTTTTTGTAAAATCTACAAGGCGTAGCAGCTCCAAGAGAAAAGGCTGAAATCAAGGCTGAAATTCTTCCTTATTCATAAATCCTAATTCATAAAAAAGTCCGAATTTTGTCTGTTGAAATTTTCACTAACTTCCGTCTCTTTGAAGTCTAGATGTTTTTTTCCATCTCTTGAATACCCTGTACGATTTCCAACTAACTCTGATCAGTTATTGACCTTCTGGGTAGTGGGAAATCTTTTTGGAGAATACTGGCTCTATTTTTTTTCAAATTTTGACCTGAAGACTAAAAAATGTCAAAAAATCATCGAAAACAGGGCAATGGCACGCAAAAGTATAAAATGCATATACAGTGACGTAGCAGGGGGGGGGGTCAGGGGTTTCAGACCCCTCCCGAAATCCCAGAGCCAAGCTTCCTTTTCGAAAAATTTCTCGTCTACGGAACTATTTTGGTCGCTTAACTCGCACTTTTTTGCAATCCCTTGGTTTGAACCCCCCCCCCCCAAATGAAAATCCTGGCTACGTCACTGGCATATATACAAGTAAATGATAATATGTATTATACGTCCAATACTGCAAACCGCATTTTATTTACATGAATCCACCGTTTAGTCAAAGAATCCGTTTATTGTTACCCTCGTTGTTATATCTAGGGTTGGGCGATATCGTGATTCGGGTATCAAAGTTTGATAAGAAAAAAATATCGATAATTATAGATATATCAAATATCGATCATTATCAAAGTATCAAAAATTGATAAATATTGAAATATCAAATATCAATAATTATCAAAGTATCAAGAATTGATAATCAACAAAATATCCATATAAAAATTAGGATATCAAGTAATAATATGAAAAATATATCATCGATGGTCAATCTAGACTTGATGATGGATGAAACTTACTTCTTGGGAGGCCTTTGGTCTTCTATCTTGTTATTTATAATTATTTCAATGATGTGATAACCGTTGCCTATTTTTCGATATTATGTTGACATTTATCGATACGTGATATTTTGATAATTATCAACATTTGATGTTTTGATAATTGAGTGTCGACATTTGATAATTTGATAATTATCGACATTTGATATATTGATAATTATCAATATTTGACATTTTGATAATTATCGATATGTTGTAAAATCGATATCATTAGTTGATATATCGATATATCGATAAATTTATTGATATATCAATAGTTTTGCCCATCCCTAGTTATATCCCTGTTTTTACCTTCTAAAAACCATTCATTAAATTCCTGTCAAAAAATCTAAAACGATGCTGTTGTATTGATGCTACTTGAATGGCGCCTATCCGGCCATTGTTTTGGACAAAGACAATTAATTTCTGCAGCCTATGATGCGTAATTGTGTGTGTCTCGTTTGTGCAAATGCAATGTGATCTTGCCAGTAGACGCTCTGATGTATCTATGTTATTGCTGTAGGCTCCAGTAATAATTGTTGACCCCGTCTGGGGACTTCTTAGGGTGTCGTCGCCAATGCGATCTCGTCACATACCATTTCTTCCATCCACATGCCCGGTCCTTTCATTCTTCAGAGACTATTCACCAGGAATTCCAATCGACCCCCGAGGTAGGTACTACTCGTCTCGCAAACGTGGGTTTACGTGTGACACATAAGTACGCCACGTGATGTCACATTATTGCTGGTACTGGTACCATTCTTCGGTACTTTTCTAACTTTCAACACTTTCAATTTTAACATTTAATAAGAATATTCATGTGGGCACACGCATTCCATAAAAGTTTGTGTTTACTTGCGCTCAATTAATACTAGGTTGTTTTGCAGCTTGCAGAAATGGATGTGAAAAGATCAGGGTCAAGCTTGTTGATGTGATACATTTTTCTTCTTCAAGTTCAGAATCTCTGTAGGATGGTTAGGTAATCGACAAAAGACGAATCGGGATTTCTAATGCCAGATGCATCAATTAGCATGGAAAATGATTAATCATGACGCGGTATCGGATAACTGCATCGCACAAAACCATGCCTCCTGCTCTGTACTCGCAACTAGAACACGATTTATCGGACAGCTGGAATAGAGAGAAGCACCCATCGGAAATATGAATCTCTGGGCAGATGCTTCACGTTCTTTTTATTTGCTTTGCCGTATCATAAAAATCCGTTGCTTTGTGTTTGGCGGGTACTATGTGGAATACACAATTAGCCATTCTGCTGAGCAACAGCAGAGGTGATGTGATGAGTGATGACCACTAATGGAATAAACGAGCCAAGTTTGTTTATGTAAGTCACACTCTCGAGTTTCTAAGTTTCACACGACACTTATGGTCTCGCATTCTCTTTATTAATCAAAGAGAACAATAATTTGCTCTTGTGTTTTAGATAAGTTTTTAGTTCATAAACAAGAGCTTGCTTAGGTGCCTTCAATTCACTTTTACACAACTTTGCTAAATAACCTGCTTCATGACAATTCGTCCTGACATTGTGGCGTATCTCAGTTGAGGTATTGTTCGACTGGCGACTTCACCTGGCAAATGTGCATCGAAAATGATAAAGATAAGCCATTTTCTCTATTTTCGATCTAGATTTGCCAGATTATCATCAGGTAAGCATGGACAATTTTCGAAAAGAAACAGGCGAAAAATACCAAAATTGAGATATACCTACGCCACCATAATTCAAGCTTTGGTCATTTTTAATCATTTGCGATCAAAGTAGAAGAGGTGAGAGCAACGTAAATGATGAGTCATAGAGAATATTTTACATACCATATGACTCAGGAGAGAAAGATCACGCGCATTCCTAAGTAACTACCCTACTGACCAGGTAAGTGCCCTGCTCGTAGTGGCTTCCTGGCAACTTTTGTCAATAATCAATGATTGATCCCAGACGGCCATGAGACAGGTGCAATAAATATAAAAGTTTAACAAAAGTGAGGTCTAATCACAGGTAGCTACCTCCATTATAAAACTGATCGGTATTCCAAGCCGAAATAGAATTTATGATCTCGGTTTTTGGTTTAAAATATTATTAAAAGATTTACAAAGGATCTCGACAGAGAAAGTAAAGTCACCGATGTTTCTCAACTTTACCACGCCAGCTTTAGCGCGTTTTCCATAGGAAATTCGATATTAGTCGCGCTTTTCCCCGTCCGTCCGTTCTGTCACGTATCTCCTAAACGAAGAATCATAGAACCTTCGGGTTTTACATTCCCGACCCCCCATTAGTGATTAGACGATCAAGACCATTTTGACAGTGATGTCTGCTGTGTGGACTGTGGATGTATGTATGTAATCTCTCATGATAACTGTCAAGCCGTTGATCCGATGCAGTTGAAATTTGACTTGTAGGTGGTCAGAGTTTTACTCTGCGGTGAGCCCAGCCCATTTTAGCTGTCATCTGTTAAAAATGACAGAAGCTATATGACACGGAACTTGACTTGCAATTTGTCATTTGAAAGCCCAGTATTCAGAACAGTTGAAAGTATTTCTTCAACTAACTGTTACCTGTCAATATTAAAAAAATGTCAAAGTTCAAAGTTGTTGAATGATGACATATTCAATTTTTCAAAACATATCCGATGGATTGGAATCACTGTAGGCTGGAAGCAACACAATAAAAGATTTGAATTGAGTCTGCAGTTGGAGTTTTACACCACCTATTCCCAGTCGGGCGCTACGAATTTTCAAGTTTTCTCTTAGTCGTTTCACCATCCGAGACGGCCGCTCACCCGGGTTGTGAAGAAGCAAGTCGACTCGCGTATCTTGCAGGAGCAGGACTCGATTCAGACGTTCTTTACTGCTCGGGGATCGACTTTTTTTCGAAAAATTCCACTTGATATCGAAAGTAGGTTGCATGCCCACATTTTCAAATGCGACACGGTTTCAGTTTTCCGGCGGTGATTTCTTTCAAAATGAAACTTGCATATTCCGCGACTTCAAAAATACTGAAGCGCAAACAACGAAATATTCGTTCTCGACGCAGAGTTGCTGCAAGTCATAGTTGAATTTTTTTTTTAGGGGATCTTTGAAATCGAACCTGTATACTATAATTGAAGTACCTACTTCAATGAAAATAATTAAATATGTATTTTGAACTCATGTGTCATAATTTGGAGAATAAATGACTCGACAGATAATTTTGCTATAGTTCAGTGAACTGCAAAGCAAAGAGAAGAACAGATAATTGCATTATGATGTTCCACATGTGCATGTGACGGGAAAAACTGTACAGCAACAGTATAAACTATGTATTTAAACAATAAACAAACCTTGCAACAATATGTGTACCCAATTTGAAAAAGGGAATTTGCCTCGGAATTTGCGTTATTTACAAAATCAAAACGTGCATTTATCAGGATAATCATAATCGAAGCTGTAAATTTAGGTGTGGGAAAAAATCATAGTATGTAGTTTGTAAACTCGAGTGTAAGCCTCTCGATGTAAACAAATTGTGCATGTATCTAATTAATAGAGCATAGAGCCAAGTGTCACTATAGCCTTTTTTACTCGACTTTTTTCAAGATTATCTCGAGGATTTTTTAAATTTGAAATAGGGCATTTTCCTGGCCATACTGCACATGTGCGAGGTGACGTCGTAATGTCGGGATATTGAAAACAACCGGACAAACCAATGCAGATTTACCCAGATTTATCATGAACAAAATTTCTGCACAGATGAAATATTGTGGCATATTTTATCTCAAAATAGACTAGCGTTGGAAATCTACCGCGTTATATTACATTACAGGTGCATTAGAGTGGGATTCGCTCGAGGATTCGAAGGTTTTTGTCCGGTTGTTTCAAAAAGCCCGCCTAAAATTCAGCGCATGTACCTGAAATGATTGCTCAGGACAAGCCCCTATTTATGCACTCATCTCACTACGAGTTTCGCTGCTTAAGGTGCGTTCAGTCAGCTTATTTAGCCGCAAGTTTTAATTTTAGTCGCAAGCGCTGCGACGCCCATTGGCTCTTATGAACCAGCCTCCTCGGAACAGCCAATAAGTGATGCAGCGCTTACGGCTGAAATTAAAACTTGCAGCTAAATAAGCTGACTGAAGGCACCTTTATACAGTCGAGATCATTGTGTTTCTTCAATGTTTCTGGAAATCTCCACTTTTCAAGTGATCTTTAGGTTCAGTCAATACCACCAGAAATATATACTTGGTAGTAGATAATTATTAGTAGTATGTATTCGTCGTTGCAGGCGAGGGCCAAGAGAGGTAAGAGAGGTACATAACCACCCCGAAACGAAGCTTGCCATCGTGGTTTGTATACTATTTCATTCACAATCATGTATTCATGTAGTTTGGTAGTTTATAGTTTTTTTTTTATACTTAAATGGAACTGCCTTCTGCCTTCCTACCTGCATTAGCTGTTTTCATTGTTATGTAATATGGCAATGCTGCGTCAACTTCGGCGCCATTATTCTTTTGAACCATTTCCATCAACGCATGTGGAAAACACGAAAGACGCGTCATACAGTTTTCTCTCTCATAAATATAAAAGGCAGCAGAAAAGGTTTTCTCCTTCAAAACTTGATTTTTCCGAAATTTTTACAGCCTTTTTATAGTGTTCAAATTTTGACATTGGAGAAGTTGGGGGCGAAAGATTGACACAGGAGTTGACACTGATTGTAGGGATAAGATCGAGGATAAGATGTTAGAATGGCCTTGTCAACACCAATTGACTTGCCGGACCGAGAATTGATCTCAGTAATATGAGCCCTCGCTTGCTCCGATTTCAAACCAAAATTAACGATTGTCGAGTCTCGTTTTCAGCTTTATCTTGAGCTTTATCACGAGCTTCATTACCCATGAACAACCAAGTGAACAACCTGACAATTTCGCTGGTCTTTATTTGCGTTTCGCAATGTTTGTTTTTTTTTACAAATAAGACGTAGATAATCAAAACCGTAAGTTTTTTACATTTCCTGACGCAAAGATGGCACAAATCTCCATGTGAGGAGCATTGCGAATAAATAGGTGGAGCTTCTTTGAAGCTTTACTTTGTTACTTTTTCTTTTCGTCTAAGATCTAAAAGCTAAAAATATGAAAATCAACAAACACCTCGCTTCGAACAGCAGATTGTTGCAGGTCTCCTCTCATTGTTTAATTATTTGTTTCATTATTTTAGGTCTCACAGCCGGAGTCCACAAAAGTTAAGAGTGACTAATATACTTGAGCGTTTGAAGCGTTGCGGCGAGGAACATGAAAAGGGGAGGGAAAATCATAGGTGGGTCATGAAAAAGAGGACAAAAATGCGGAAAAATTTATATTTCAAGTCATTAGTTCAGTCACAGTCATTAGGCATTAGTCACTCTCAACTCAACTACATATTTTTAACTCCGACTATAGCAATAGTCATAACTGACCTATAACATTTTTGATAAGTGACTGGCACGCTCTGTGACTGGCACTGCACGACTGAGATTAGTGAGCCCAGCTGATTTGGCATGGCTAGGGCATGGCCAAGCCAGGGTGAAATGGTTGAATTAGTACCTATACAGGGTGTTTCACATAATACTTCGGGAGGTGATTCGGGAGGTCAAAGGTACGAGCTTCAAATTTAAAATTTTTGATAGACTCGTTCAATCCAAAACTTTTATTTCTCTTGCATTTTTTCTGTAGAATGCACCGTTCTGAAGTGAAAGTGAAAAAACACGAACGTATCTAGAACAATTTTCAACATAATCCCCATCTCCTCTAATTTCACTACCACTGGTTGGATTTGTTTAAAACTTTGCCTACACCTCGGCCTACACATTTGCACTGTTGAGAAACTTCACTAGACTGAATTTGAAGTTCCTACCTTTGACAGTTTTCCAGCAAATAATTGAAAACTTTGTTTTACTGCGTTCCTTTGAGGGGCTGTAACTCCCTTATGAATCACTTTAGGAAAAAATATTACTCCTACTTTTCGACTTATTTTCTTGAGAGGAATCACCTCCCGAAGTATTATGCAAGGTCACCGAAACACCCTGTATTATGTACGGAGGTGGTAAATGGTTCATTACTGCTGAGGGCGAAGAGAGCCCGAAGCTGGAAGGAACCATTTCCGCCAAGGTATGTAAACCTTTTTTACTGACACCATTTGATAATAAAATGAGTTGAAATTGAACCAAACACAATAAATTATTGTTCGACATGTTTTCATCAAGTTAACTTGGCAACAAATTAGGTGGGTCTGACCTTGACAATTCAATGTAAAAACTAGGGTAAAAACAAAAAAAGCAATAGGTACAGTCAAGTATGATTTTTCTATCTCGCAAAAAAACCAAAATGACAAAAATTTATAATAAAATGCCCGACTCCCATCTTGAGCCACCTCCAGCAGAGCTTCGGAAAGCAGCTGTAGCAGCTTCAATGAAGTTACTACCCGAAAAAAGTCTGGAGCGCTACGAGAATTCGTTCGAAGCCTATACACACCGAGCTAGCAGCAAAAATTACTGCCGCATTTCATCGATATCGCTCAATACGAGGTTCAACATATAAAAATTTTTACTTAAATTGGACTACTTTCAGAGAAATTCAAAATGGCGGATCAAAAAATGGCGGCCAAGTGACAAAAATAATTGGTCAACTTTATATTGTGGACATGTACGCATTTCATTGGCGTTTGCACCACATCGATATCTCTTTTCGTTGAGGCATAATTCTCCTAGTTCTATCACTTCGAAACATATTCAATATGGAGAATACAAGATGGCGGCGGGGCATCAATTGTCGAAAATTGGATAGATCTTGGTGAGGTTTACATTGCCTGCAAATTTCCTTTAAATCTCATCACTTTTAGCGAAATTCAAAATGGCGGATCAAAGATGGCGGCAGAATAACAAAAAACCAAAAGCCAACTTGACATCCTGGACATATGTACTATTGATCAGCGTTTACATTACATCGATATCTTTCTTCCCTGAGGAGTTATCCCGAGTACGGACGGACAGACGGACAGACGGACGGACAAAGTGAAGCTAAAAGCGCCTTTTTCCCATTTTTTGGGAAAGTGCGCTAAAAAGTGTCAACTTTGGAGGCGACTTGAATGTTGAAGACAACAACCAACGTAAGAAATAACATCAACACCACGAAAGGACCGATCTTTATGGGAAAAAGGTCTCCCATGTATTTGCTTCAAATTTTATTACGTTCAGATCTCTTCTCTCGGCAAACTAATCAAAAAATATCACTGTGCCAACTCTCCAAAACCAACGATTCTGGAGGAGGGTGAATAAATCTACGAGTGTAATTTTTTTCCGTCCCTGAATTCTTCAAAAACCTTACACTTATTTTTTTCAGCCTAAATTTAGCCCAGGGAGGCAAGCGCCACTGTGCCCTGTCCGTACCCCTAGATCAGCCACTGATTATTACTTATCTATCAATTTCTGAAAGTCTATTTAGTCAGTGCATGGATGTGTGAATGAGATCTGGTCAGTTGAACTTAGCGCGAGTTGATTAGTAGGTATATTATGATGTTCTAGCTTCCAGCAAGTTCAAGATTCGGCTATTGAAGCTGTATGCTGAATGAACCTCGGAATGAACATTCTGCTTCAAGCTCAGAATATATAAATATTGTGCACTTGAACAGCTGCAGGCCCCGCAAAATTATCCTTGAACCGACTCTGTTTATATCCCTATCAAGTTTCTTTCTTACATTAGGTATCTACGTAAACTTACACGTTTGTTTAGACGTGACTTCTCCCTTTCTGGATAGATATATCATCGAGTATATCATTAAACGATGAAGAGACTTTAATTACATGATAAAGCATACTCCTAGTCCTAATGAAAACTAGCCAGTTTATCGAGCAATTTCTCTTTGCTCCCGTGAAGTAACTTCTAAAAAAAAATGGTAAGTACACCTTACTTATCTTTTAGGGCCCCCAGTTATTTACCACTACCTAAATATATAGGTACCTAGGTAGGTACTTACCTACCGAAAAACTTCGAATTAGAAAGGATGTCGGATTGAATTATTATTGAACCATTAGGTCATATATAAAATATAGATGGGCCTTCCATACAATTCAATAATTATTGGTAGGTGCAACACGGTGCTGGTGTCATAAAGGTGAGAACAATAACCGATGAAGCACAAACCGAAGACGAAGACTCGCAGATTGATCATGATCCCGCTTATGGTGACGTAACAGTCGCTTTGTTGCGAGTTCCTTCGCATCTCTTCTCTTTTACCAACCAGCAAGTTTATGCTGGCCGAGTGGCTGCTGCAGGCTGCAGCTCCCGAGCACCAGACCAGACGCCGGAAACGCATGAAGGACAAGACAAATTAACTGACTTCAAACTCGTATTCCTTCCAGAGGCGAGCAACAGGAAACCACAATAAATTCACCCGCATCCTCACAGATAGATAGATCCATTATCCAATCAACAACAAACACCGCGCATACCTAAGCATGTCAGCAATAATACTCGGGTCAACTTACACCTTGATTCTGAGATGATCGTTTTTGTCGAGGCACACAAAATAACGTCACCGTAAAGCCTTTCCTTGGTACTTTTTAAACAGCAACCGCACTAGAGCTGAAGCACTTCGGGACGCCACACTTTTCTAACGGGGAAGTCACTCTTGTCTCGTGGAAATGGAAAACTTAGGAGGGAAACACAAAATTCACAGAAACGGAAATTTAAAAGTTCACGTCGGCATGTCAAAACATTAACTAACGATAAAACGCGACTGCGTCACGTACCAGTCTGAGTGCCACTGCCCGCGCCCCACCCTGTGGACCCGAGCGCCTGAGCCAACACTGTGCGGTGTGCTGGGGACTCTAGCCGGCGGACAGGAGATGCCATGCGAATGTGCCCTTAACGTTCGGGGACAGTAAAGTTCAGAATTGCGTGGACTTTTTATGGATGAAATGCGCAAGTTCTGCGATGCGATTTTTTCGAATGTTTGTTGTGTTGTTTGCTTCTTGGTCTTGGTCCATCTTGGTCTTGCTTGAGCCCTTTTGGAGTTCAAATTTTCAGATTCAATTCTTGATTATTGATGAACTGGATATTATTTAATTGAATAAGTTACTTTTGAAGATGATGACTGATGAGGGATCGTTTTCGATTGAAAGTATTTTACCGCGGTAAGTCGGTAGGTAGGTACCTATTTAGGTGAGGTGAATCCGAAATCGGATGATTTGATAGTAGGTATGTGGGTTTAGGAGGTAGTAAACTGGAAACCGCTATCTGTGATCCTATGGATATGCAACTCTTGTTTCACTGAAGCACCACTGAAGTAAGGTAGGTACGTGCAGTGTGCACCCAGTCCAGTGGCATGGCGGAATAACAAAAATAACATTGAGGATGGAGTTAAATTGGTGAAATAAAGCGTTGCGGAATCAATCGCAGTGGGCTTCTTCAGGTCTTTTAGGAAAGCTACAAGGATGTTTTTAGTTTGATTTGAGCCTATTAGTACGGACGTTAGGGGAACCAACCTTGCATTTTATCCCGATGCAAAACGCTTTTGCACGCCAGTAGTAGGTACCCTACAGCGAGACCTGCAGGTAATTTTTAGGAAGTGGTGCCCCGATGGGACCCGCGACTGGCGTGCTTCCTAAGAGGTCGAAGATCCAAAAAATTACAATTTTTGAAATCGTTGCTTTTTTCATACTTTTTTCGCTGGACTATACAGGTGTCCCACGAAAGTATAACCGACATATAGTTCAAGGGTAGATGAACTCTCTAGAGGCAAATAATCAGAATCTGCTTTCGAAATTTCCCTGACTTCCCCCGTTTCCGATTTATGTGTTCAACCGAAAATAAGTTTGATTGGCCATATCTCACGAATTAGATCAATAGGTACATATAATCGATTGAAATTTTGCAGGTATATTCTAAAACTGAGGGCCTTTATAGCGCCCTATTCATTTATTAAATGAACACAGGATCGTACCCAAAATTTGGTTTTTCGAGTTTCTGTTGAAAAAATCATCCTGTATATTTTTTTTTTTAAATTTGATGTCATATTCGGAAGCTACATGAAAATGCTACAAAATGCGATTCTTAATTGTTCGGCACTAATTTTGCTGATTTGAAAAAAAATTACTTAGGTACCAGAAATTTTTCAGGAATATTTTAAAAAATTTCAACTTGAATCAGTGAAACTCTATTCCAGATGGTCAAACAAAGTCACAATTTCAATTTTGATGTTCCATCAAACCAAGGATAATTTCAGGAGAATTTTCTGCGAACATGAATTTGGTACCTCAGATTCCTACCCAAATTCATGTTGGGAAGTACGGTTGCGGACTCATAAAAGTTTACACCGATGACAATCGTGTGGCCATGCCCATTCAAAATTACGTCAAAACTGAATTAGCATGGCCACTCGATCGCCGTCGGTGTAAACTTTTATGAGTCCGCAACCGTACATATATCGAAACGGTAGACGTCAGGAAAATTTCGATTGCAGAATCTGATTTATTGTAGAAAGTTAAAAATGTCTCTTCACTTGTATATATATAAAGTGGTCAACAAAATAAGTGTCTATGTCGATATTTGTATAGTTTTTCAAAACTTGACAGCTTTGGAATCTTTCGCGCGATTTTGGATCTGTTTGAACTGGTGGATAGCCTCATTCTTTGGCTATCGGATCCAAGTTTTGCGGATATTGAGAAAGCCCAATGAAATTTCTACAGGGTGTCAAATAAAGCAATGCAAAAGTTTTGAAAGTTTCGCTAACCCCCATTTTGCCAAGAAATTTTTTTTGTGGATACCAACACCAAAAATATGAAGAATGATGTATTCTCTCGAAAAGGTTTTCGATTCATCCCCCTATTTCTGTTTAAAAAAAAGTTATGCCATTTTTTCCTCAATCTACACTTTTCGACAATTAACGTTACAACTGGCCATATTATCGAGGCAAATTTGACAACAATTGATACTTTCACTTGAAAAACTGTCCCATGAAAAACATTTTCTTTACTCACCCCTAAAATGATTATCTACGGTCAGTGCCTAAAGCCCCTGCGGACCGAGTAAGAATGTAGCCTGCTGGAGCTGGAGATGGAATAGCACTGTATCACATCAGATTTACAACATTAACCATATGAAACCCTCTGATAATGTTTGTTAAGGGTTGTTTTAAAAAAATTGAAAATTGATAACTTGAGAACGAGAAGACCTAGAGGCTACTTTCTTATTTGACGTTCAATCGCATACGGTGACGCATTTTGCAACAAAGTGGGGGTGTGATTCATAGCTACCCTTACTTAAGGGATGGAAATGTTTTTGTTTAAGTGTTTGGTATCATTTCTTATGGTTTCGTCTGTTCTGAATGCAATTTTGGCAATTAAAATTGATTTTGAACCAATGTTACCATTTGAAAGAAAGAATCAAGTTCATAACTTCGGATGGAGTTTTTCTTTATTGTGACAAAATGTTTACAATTGAAAACAATGTTTCCATAAAATCGATAGAGTTATACTATCAGTAGCGAAAAATATTGGTACAGCCCAGTTTTAACTTTCAGTTGCTTTCAAACTCGGCGCGGTCAAAGACAGCAAAAATTTTGTAGACAAGACTTCCACTGATTTCCACGTAACTTCTACTGACTTCCATGTGATTTCCATTGACCGCCACCATTGTGTACACCAGACTTCCACTGCGGTTTACCTATTGGCGAGTTTCAAGATCGAATACGCCATCTGACGGCCAACGTGTAAACGACGTTTGTGCACGGAACAACCGCAGATTTGTGTGGGCTCTTATGAGCGTTGCGGTGTTTGGTGACATTAATTGATTCCATCTGACTTAACGCGGCGTTGATTTTTTCCAACAAAGTACGTGAGCCACGCACGTTTCATTATCTTGAATATACTAGGTGTCGTCGGTTGCAGAAGCATTGCATTTTTAAGTAAGAGTGGCACGTGTACGACGACTGGCAAGCAAAAGTGGCATCAGAATGAGAGGTGGTAAGATTTGTGATTTTGTCATAGTGACAAAAAGTGGCGGAGAATTTGTTGCGTTTCCGAGTGCGAGTCGCGCTGTGGAAACCGGAAAAAAGGAGAGTTACATTTTCACCGTTTCCCGTCGAAAGCGAAAGACGCAAGTTGGGTAGTCAAGATGACAAACAAACTTGGCACTGTGAAAAATATGACTACGAGAAAAGCCTGAGAAGTGTCGCTGAAAATAGGAGCTTTAAATGGCTGCATCGAAGAAGCACAGCTGCGATATGTTTGCATGTCCCGGACTGGCCTGCTTAGCAAGTGCATTTAAACGTTCCAATTTCACAGGAACTCTCGCAGGAACTGCTACTACTATTTCTTTTAATTACAATCTCAGTTGCCTCGTGAGGAGATTCATACAATGCGCTTGTTTGTAAACACAATCCAAATATGTCCATGTTTGAACTGAAGCTTGATTCGGTTCGCTTTCGACCACACAACACAAGAAATTGTGACTTCAGAATTTCCTCTCCCATCAGTATCCCATCACGATAGATCGAGAATCCGTTGAGGCTTGAGGCCATCCAGTGATTGAAAACCTTCATAACACTCAATTCGCTTCTGCCATTTTCGAGTTCCACCGCAATAGGTACTAATTAACCACGTTTCACGTCTGGAGGACATTAAAAACCGCTTACTACTGATAAAATTTTTGAACGCGCGGGCAACAATCCGTGCCCTATCCGACATGTTTGTTTACATGCGAAGCGCATCAGCAGCGCCACCATCGGTAATGTTACTCGCCAATAGAGCAAGCGTAGCCGGAACTATGGACTTGATTTCAAGTTGGAGATACGCCCGCGCCTAGAGTCTCACGCAAAAATAGCCAGCTCGCTTGTCTTCGTGTCTCGGAGGACACGTAAAGCACTCGTTCTTCCTCGGTTAGTGCGCCACGTCACTAGTCACCTCAAACCAAGTAAAAGTGTAACTAGGAACTGCCTTCGGGTCTCTCCGCAAAATACTCTTCGGCTGCGACTAAAAAAGGAAACACCGTTAGACACGAGGGATATGAAAATATCCTTGAATCACTCACATAAGTTCATCTTCATCAGTATTTGGTGGGACCTCCTCTAGCTCTAATGAGAGCCGCAACCCTTCGAGGCATACTCTCCACCAGGTTTCGCAAAAACTCCTGAGGAATAGCATCCCATTCAACCTGAATCGCATCCGCCAAGTCATCAAAATTTTCAATTTGTCCTTCCCTTTCTTTCATATTTCTCTTCATTCTACTCCATACATGCTCAATCACATTCATATCAGGAGACAAGGGTGGCCAATCCATTCGCTCAATATTGTGATCCCTCAAAAATTCGGTGACAATACGTGCACGATGTGGTCTCGCGTTGTCGTCAACCAGAATGAATCCATCACCGAAGTTTTGCGCGTAGGGGACCACAATATCCCTAATACACAAATCTCGATATCTCTCTCCATTCATGTTCTGTCCTCTTAACACCACCAACTCACTCTTTCCTGTCATCGTGATTCCACCCCAAACAGTCACTCCTCCACCTCCAAACGCCACTCTCGCCTCCATGTGCTCTTCCAAAAATCTTTCATTTCTTCTTCTCCACACCAAAACACGCCCATCCGAATGGAACAAATTGAACTTACTTTCATCCGTAAACAAACATCTACCCCATTCAGCTATTCCCCAGTTCTGGTGGTCCCTAGCCCATTGGAGACGCACGGCGCGATGACGTCGGTTCATTAAAGGGCATGAGGCTCTTCTTCTCGCTCTTAGCCCAGAGTCGTGCAATCTTCGTCTGACAGTTTGGTTTGACAGCTGGATCCCCGTCGTGGCCCTCAACACGTTGTTGATGGCACTTGCAGTAGTGGTCGGTTTTCTCTGGATCGCCCTTCGAACAAAGCGATCCTGCGCAGCGGTTGTTTTCCGAGTTCTTCCTCCACGACGGTAATTAATGTCTCCAGCTGCCAGACGTCGAATTGCACGACTTATGGACCTAGAGGAGGTCCTAAAAAGTGCCGCAATGTTGTCGATGGTGTCGCCCCTCTCTCGCATTCGTGCCACGATGGCTAATTCATCCGGACTTAAACGCGGCATTTTACAAATTACTCTGCTCACAATAGCGGAAGAAAAAGGTTTGGTTTTTAAGGTAACATAAGTAAAACGATAAGTTCTTCAGCTAAAAAGACACATACACAAATGAAAAACCAATCGAACGAGTTTTACCCGAATAGGAGATAATGTTGAATAAAAACAATTTTTAATACCAAAATTGAATTCAGAAGAGACGAAACCATAAGAAATGAAACCACACACTCCTACAAAAACATTTCCGTCCCTTAAGTAAGGGTTGCTAAGAAGGACACCCCCACTACGTTGCAAAATGTGTCACCGTATGCGATTGAACATGAAATAAAAATTTTGTCTCTAGGTCTTTTTCTTCTCAAGTTATCAATTACCAATTTTTTGAAAACAACCCCTAACAAACAATATCAAAGGGGGTTTGATATGGTTGATGTGGTAAATCTGTTGTGACACAGTACTATCCCATCCTGATGCCCGCTCCAGAAGGCTACATTTTAAGTCGGTCCGCAGGGGCTTAAGGCACTGACCGTAGATAATCATTTTAGGGGTGAGTAAAGAAAATGTTTTTCATGGGACAGTTTTTCAAGTGAAAGTATCAATTGTTGTCAAATTTGCCTCGATAATATGGCCAGTTGTAACGTTAATTGTCGAAAAGTGTAGATTGAGGAAAAAATGGCATAACTTTTTTTTAAACAGAAATAGGGGGATGAATCGAAAACCTTTCCGAGAGAATACATCATTCTTCATATTTTTGGTGTTGGTATCCACAAAAAAAATTTCTTGGCAAAATGGGGGTTAGCGAAACTTTCAAAACTTTTGCATTGCTTTATTTGACACCCTGTAGAAATTTTATTGGGCTTTCTCAATATCCGCAAAACTTGGATCCGATAGCCAAAGAATGAGGCTATCCACCAGTTCAAACAGATCCAAAATCGCGCGAAAGATTCCAAAGCTGTCAAGTTTTGAAAAACTATACAAATATCGACATAGACACTTATTTTGTTGACCACTTTATATATAGAAAGTTAAAAATGTCTCTTCACTTGTATATATATATATATACAAGTGAAGAGACATTTTTAACTTTCTAAAAATAATTTACAAAGACTTCACATACATTATGGAGAACTTCATCAGAAGATATAGAATCTGATTTGCCTTGAAAAAGTACCTACATCTACCCTTAAGCCATGTCGGTTACTTCGTGAGACACCCTGTATATTTTCAAGGTCGCGAGGAACGCAATAAGTTCCAAGAAATTGTCATGCACCAGTGGCGTACCAAACGGCTGCGAAGGGGCCGAGGTGCGATTTTTCACAAGTCTTATATGTATGGTAAACTGTAACTGACACTTTTTTTTGACATGTTTGGTGTATAATTTCTGACCAAATCACACATTCTGGTTCCAAAAATGAGTAGGTATGAAATTTTGATAGACAGTGTTTAAATCGGTTTTATCAGAAAAAAAATATTATTTTTTCAACCTCAGAATTGATGTTTTGTAAATCTGCTTTCATCACTGTCCAATGTTATTATCTCGGTTATTATTATTATAACTATGATTTTAACTTATAGCCAGTTCCACCAGAGAATTTAATCATTGTTAGCTAATTGAGAGATTTTCTCTGGTGAATATTGGCTTAGTGACCACTGAAAACACAAGTTTAACGAAATATTATGGAAAAATGTTTCGACAACAACAGCTTGTATGCATTTTCCGTGGTCATTCAACCAGCACTGATTTAGAATCCATCAGAGAAATAACCTCAATTAGTTAGCAATGATTAAATTCGCTGGTGGAACTGGATGTCAGACAGTTAGTTTGGGCTATTTGACACAAAAACATCATTTGCTGAACTTTTTTCTGGTTTTCACAAAGTCACGGAGTTATCTTCTTTCTTTTGGATGTATCATGTTGAAGCCTTGATGTGACGAAACGTGCTATTTCACAGAAAAAATTAGGCTTAGGATCAGAATGTAGCGTTGATTTGGTACTGTATCCATTATTTCAAGGCATGAAAATAGTTTTCTCTATCAAACAAAATACTTGGAAAAAACTAAAATCGGAGTCGTATTTTGGTCATGACAGCCTTTTTCTTCCGACATTGCGAGCTTTTGGAATTAAATTTCTGCATGATGCACATTTTGAAACAAAACTACCGTGTGACTTTGCAACATCGATAGAAACTTCTGGTGTATGAAATTCATCTATAAAATATGTAGTTCAATTGAACAATCTATGTCAAAATTGTGATCATCGGTGTTTCGAACCACAATGGATGGGGTACTTGCCAATACGATAGATTTGACTGAAAATACTTTTAATCATCAACAAATCATCATCAACAACAATAAAGAGTCAATCATCATCATCAATAAAGAGTATTTCCTGAAAATTTCCAGAAAATATATCCATTGGTTAAGGAGGTTTTTTTTCAATTTTTTTTTTCAAAAGGTTGGTAACAGTGAGGAAACTTCAGTAGAGTTTTCATTTTTGTATTTTTCAAATATTGTTATGCCTCTCTCAGTTTTTTGAGTTTTCAATCCAACAGTGCTGTTTGTTTAGTTTTTAGTATACAGGTGTCCCATTTTTCAACGCTCACTATGGGTATCTCGGAAACGGTAAGAGATACAAAGTCGGTTAAATTACAAAAAAGTTGCGCAATTTTATGACTATCTCAAATATGTCAAGATATCCAAGATATCTTTGGTAATTTCTGAAATATCTCAAAAAAACTGAAAAATGCCGAATTCGAAAATTTCAAATCACTTCTTTATTATGACAGCTATCAATTTAAAATTTGGTATTCTGACATTTTTGAAGGTCCTTGATCGACTGACGGGCATAATTTCTTCCTACGCCTACTAGTTTTTGAGGTATGACAGTTAACTTCATTTTTTCTTATGGACACCATATTATTTATTCACCCCATAAAACTCAGCTTTTCTTTCTCTTTACAAAAATATAAAACACTTGTAGCATTTTTGTCAAAATAACCTATAAAAATTGGAAAAACCATTTCTGAGGCGGAAAATCTAGTCACCGGTTCGGTTGCCATGCTCTCGTGATATAATAACAATGGCATTCGGTTGCCATGGTCGATTGATTCTGGAAAAAGTTGGGGGTCATTCCGTTTTTATGTATTTGATAATGATAATAAATAAAAATAAAACAAATACAAAACCAAGTATAACACAAAATAACATAGCAATGGCAATAAACATTTATAATTCACAATTACTCAAATTGGAGTCCATTTTGCTCTGTGCAGAGTTGTGTGCCTTTTAGCCATATTTTCAACGGCTACGCTGATATTGTGCGGGTTAATTGACTGAAACGCAATACGCATCATCAGCTCCTTGCTTCCAGCTCTTGGTTGCTTTGGGATGTTCTGTCATGAACCATAAATTCGATCTTGACGCGTTCCTCGCAATTAGACTCCATTTCGAGTAATTGTAAATTATAAATGTTGTTGCTATTGCGATATTATTTTGTGTTATACTTGGTTTTGTATTAGTTTGATTTTTATTTATTATCATTATCAAATACATAAAAACGGGATGTAACCCAACTTTTTCCAAAATCAACCGACCATGGCAACCAAATGCCATTGTTATTATGTCACGAGAGCATGGCACCGAACCGGTAACTAGATTTTTTCGCCACAGAAAGTGTTTTTCTAATTTTTATAGGTTATTTTGACAAAAATGCTACAAGTGTTTTATATCTTTGTAAATAGAAAGAAAAGGTGAGTTTTATGGAGTGGAGAAATAAAATGGTGTCCATAAGAAAAAATGAAGTTAACTGTCATATCTCAAAAACTAGTAGGCGTAGGAAAAAATTATGACCGTCAGTCGATCAAGGACCTTCAAAAATGTCAGAATACCAAATTTCAAATTGATAGCTGTCATAATAAAGAAGTGATTTAAAATTTTCGAATTCGGCATTTTTCAGTTTTTTTGAGATATTTCAGAAATGACCAAAGATATCTTGGATATCTTGACATATTTGAGATAGTCATAAAATTGCGCAACTTTTTTGTAATTTAACCGACTTTGTATCTCTTACCGTTTCCGAGATACCCATAGTGAGCGTTGAAAAACGGGACACCCTGTATTTGAGACGTCACAAATATATTTTTAAAACACGCATTACGGCCGCAATTTTGGGAATATAGAAGAAAGAAAAAATACGGGTACATTATTTTTAACCATACTATCGATTAAGCTAAAAAAAATTATAGGCAAGTACCCCATGGGGATGGAAATCAAAAGCGACAAATTCATACATGGGTCAAAACTTCGCATTTTTCAGAAATTTATGCCGCAATGTCGGAAGAAAAATGATGTCATACTGAAATACGGCTCCGATTCCAGTTTTTTCTATTTTGTTTAATAGAGAAAACTATTTTCATGCCTTGAAATGAATAAAGTATCAAATCAAAGACACATTTTGACTCTAGCCTAATTTTTCCTGTGAAATAGCACGTTTCGTCACATCAAGCTTTGACATATGACATATGATACATATCAAGAAACAAAATCACTCCGTGACTTTGTGAAAACGGGGAAAAACTTCAGCAAATGATATTTTTGTGTGAAATAGCCCAATAACTAACTGACTGAGTCAAAATCATAAGTTATAATAACATTGAACAATGGTAGAAGTAGAATTACAAAACATCAATTTTGAGGGTGAAAAAAAATCATGTTTCTTCTGTTAAACCAGTTTAAACACGTCTCTATCAAAATTTCATGCTAATTTTTGGAATCAGAATCAGAATGTGCGATTTGGTCAAAAATGATACTAATAGTGCTATTCTGTAAAAAATAACATTCCATAAACGCTCTGTTATGTGAAAATTCGTGTTAGCCATTGGCTGTTGCCTAGATAATAACAACGTAACAGAGCCTTTATGAAATGTTATTTTCTAGAGAATCGCACCATAAGCATGTCAAAAAAAGTGTTAGTTACGGTTTACCATGAGACTTGTGAAAAATCGCACCTGGGCCCCTTCGCAGCCGTCTGGTACGCCACTGGTGCATGAAACTTTCTGGAAGCTTGAGGTGCGTTCAGTCAGCTTGTTTAGCCGCAAGTTTTAATTTTAGTCGCAAGGGCAGCGACGTCCATTGGCTCTTATGAACCAGCCTCCTCAGAACAGCCAATAAGCGATGCAGCGCTTACGACTAAAATTAAAACTTGCGGCTAAATAAGCTGGCTGAACGCACCTTTATAGCATTGTGTTCCTCGACCTTAAAAATATATAGTCCAGCGAAAAAAGTATGAGAAGATCAACGATTTCAAAAATGGTAATTTTTTGGACCTTCGACCTCTTAGGAAGCACGCCAGTCGCGTGTCCCATCGGAGCACCACTTCTTAAAAATTACCCGTAAGTACCTACTTACTACTCACGTGCGAAAGCGTTTTGCATCGGAATGAATAGAAGGTTGGGTCTGATATGTGCCGCTAACGTCCATACTATACATATGTACTTATAGACATTTTCAGGTCAATGATAGGGTAACCCCATATGAGCGCATGGTACACCGCTCCAGTCGACATAAGTAATAAAACTCGACTGAAAATGCCTACTGCCCAAAGAGAAAATAACTTACTTATAGATGGACATAATTATGGATATTAATTTATGGAGTTGAAGTGCAGAGGCACGGTGGCAGAACTCAAGCTCCTACATTGCAACAAAACGGTGCAAAACATTTTGATGGCAACTGAAGTTGAATTCTTGAAGCCCTGAGACTTATTGACAACCATTATTAGTGCTTTTTGATGGTCCATAAACCAGAAGAAAGTTTGTCTTTTACATAGGTACCTACTCAACGTGCTGAATAGTCTGCAATTTTTCAATTAGGTCCCCGAATTGATAGTTTTAACTAAAACCAGACAAAGTATCTACATTTCTGGATAGGTACCCGCCAAGAAAGTATTGTGATACCAAAACTTCTACGGCCACAACAGATTTTTTTTATTATAAAGCAACTTGAGGTTCATACCTATCGTAATCACCTAATTGTTTTCCTCACTAATTCTGAACCAATAAGATTATGAGCTTTTTAGCTACTTCTACTTACTGGGTACCATTTCATCATACTGTCCCTCTGGGAGTCCTGTGTGGTGAGTAGTCTTGAGCCTCTGTTCAAGATGTACCTACCTACTTCTTCCTTCTCTATAAGCTATGAAATTGCAAATCAGGTGTTTATGTATTTATTTTTTAAATAACCTGTCTTATTCGCACGATATCACAAGAGTCTATTCTCTTGTAACGTAAAGATCACTAACTGTAACTTTATTTACAGCATATTATCATATCAGAGGAAACATGCAAGTGAGTACTTACACCTGAACATGCGAACACATAACGTTAACTCAACTACCCAAGCGTATTTTTAATGAATAAATTAATTTAACTTATTTTCGACGTGATATGAAAAAATAATAAGAAAATCGGTTTTTGTCACCCCAAAACTTCCCAGTAGCAAGGAACGATTGGAAATTTTGTATGAGAATGTTGGGTGGGAAGTTGAAATTTGAGAAAAATATTGAAGAATTGAGATATTTTCCTTTGGTAAGAAAATTATTGAAAAATGCTCAAGAACCCGGGCAAGAACCAGTTCTTGTTTAAAACAAAAATTGGTGAAAATCTGTTCACGGCACGGGATGAAAAGTTGGAAAATTTGCAGTTTTTCCGAAGAGCAAAACCCGAAAACCGTGGGTTCAAATCAAATCAAATTCTTTATTTCCTTATTGGCTACAAAGTAGTAGGTATAGGATTTGTCAATATAAAAAAGTAAACTACATCACATAACGATTAGTACAAACAACATATAATTGAAACAGTCGGTCATACCATCAGTCACCAACAAAAAGCCACCCATCTTGGTAGGCCAGCGACCCAACACAAGGGCTACAGTTCGTTCGATGCATAAATGCATCTGTCGACTAAGAAGCCCCTCAATCTCTTTTTAAAGAGGTACGGGCTTTCAATATTTCGAATGGCATCGGGAAGCCCATTGTAAAATCTGACGCCAGCGTATGCTGCGGACCTTTCATATGCCGATGTTCTATGCAGCGTCGTGCTCAATTTGTCCACAGACCTGGTGGAGTATGAATGGAATTGACCGTTTCTGTCAAATTTCGACATGTTCGCCCTGACAAACAAAACAACCTTGAAAATGTAGATGGCCGGGAAAGTTAAAAGTCCATTTTTTTTTAAAAGTTTCTCTACAGGATGTTAAGGGACCCAAGTTGAAAATGGTGCGACTTCACCGAAAATTCGATTCACCGAAATTCGTTCGATTTCGAAAATTTTTCCTCCAAAAGATAATTCAATCTTTTCTACAACTGTCATTCCCAGCATGTCTGCTGCACCTGAAATGAATATTTCGTGGGGTTCACCGACGCATGTTGAAGTTTGCACTGCAGTTTTTCCAAATTCACAAAATGTGCTAATTTCATTTTGAAAAAATTACCGTCGGAAAACCGGAACCGTGTCAATTTTGAAAATAGATCTACGCAACGCCCAATCCAATCTACTTTCGATATCAGTTGGATTTTTTTGAAAAAATCGATCCCAGAGCAGGAATTACTTTTTGAGTGGACTCTTGCATCTGACTGGAAAAACTACAGACTTAATTTGACTCTTTTATTGTGTTGCTTTCTGCCAAGTTTTGTTTCAATCCATCGGATATAGATTTTGAATGATTAAAATATGATAAAGTTTTCAACTTTGACATTTTTTGATATTTGACAGATAGACAAACTGTCTTAACAGTTTTGAATACAGTCGTTTAAGGGCTTCCAGATGACATATTGCAAGTCAAGTTCCGTCACCTACAACTTCTGTCATTTCTTGATAATGACATTTCTGTTCGACAGATGACAGCCAAAAACTAATGGGCTCATCCGACAGCAAAACCATGTTTGTATGCCGAATTTCAAGTCGATCGGATCAACGTTGCGGCTGTAATCGTAGCAGATTAGACATACAGACACACAGACAGACATCACTACGGCGCTGCATCGTTTATTGGCTGTTCTGAGGAGGCTGGTTCATAAGAGCCAATGGTCGTCATTGCGCTTGCAACTAAATTAAAACTTGCGGCTAAATAAGGTGACTGAATGCACCTTTATTTAGCATGCTGAATGCACCGTTTTAGTTTTAGCCGTAAGCGCTGCGACGCCCATTGTAGTGTGGGCGCTAAGAGCCAAAATCGGAATGAACCTTGCAAATGGTGATGAAAGCATGAAATTCGGTACACATACTCAGAATAAACACCTCTCTAAGATAAGAGGTGGAGCCACGCCGAATTTTCACCGGAAGGGGGCTCGGGGGGCTCCTGAAAGTTGAAGGTGCTAGGGCTCCCACCAAACCGCTTACCAGTTCGTTTTATCAATCAAAAAGGAAACTCATGGATATATCGTAAAAATTGACGACGTTTATCGCCTTGTCTCGGGAATTTTTCATGATAAAAAAAAAGTTCTTCGGCAGAACACACAAATTGGTTTTATTTTATTTTCATCTACAAAGAATTAATGAGGAGATGTGCAACACGTTGATTCCCACAAATTCGTATCCTCTGAATTCGTTTGTGGAGTCAAAATTTTCATGGTGTATCTTCTTAAAGAGGGGTATTCCAAAGAGTAAGCTATTTTCAACACTAAGTTCAAACAGAATTTTTCCAATGTTCTGAATCGAGATTACTGAATTTCTTCCAGCAATGCATACCCTGAACCCTTCTTTGGAAGTACCGCGTGCGATTGAACGTGGAGTAAGTCCTGAAACACTATCAGAATTTTTCTTCTGTGATGCTACTATCCACTCTCGACCGGGGCAATTAGGTTCCTACACAGCATGCGCGGAGTGTATACACGATGCAGGGTATTTTCTCGGTTCAGTCAGATTTTTCATGATTGAAATTGTGTCATAATATTAAAATAACGTGTATACACTCCGCGCATGCTGTGAAGGAACCTAATTGCCCCGGTCGAGAGTGGATAGTAGCATCACAGAAGAAAAATTCTGTTAGTGTTTCAGGACTTACTCCACGTTCAATCGCACGCGGTACTTCCAAAGAAGGGTTCAGGGTATGCATTGCTGAAAGGAATTCAGTAATTTCGATTCAGAACATTGAAAAAATTCTGTTTGAACTTAGTGTTGGAAATAGCTTACTCTTTGGAATGCCCCTCTTCAAGAAGATACACCATCAAAATTTTGACTCCACAATCGAATTCAGAGGATACGAATTTGTGGGAATCAACGTGTTGCACATCTCCTTATTAATTCGTTGTAGGCGAAAATAAAATAAAACCAATTTGGGTGTTCTGCCGAAGAACTTATTTTTTTTCATCATGAAAAATTCCCGGGACAAGGCGATAAACGTCGTCAATTTTTACGATATATTCATGAGTTTCCTTTTTAATTGATAAAACGAACTGGTAAGCGGTTTGGTGGGAGCCCTAGCACCTTCAACTTTCAGGAGCCCCCCGAGCCCCCTTCCGGTGAAAATTCGGCGTGGCTCCACCTCTTATCTAAGAGAGGTGCTCATTCTGAGTATGTGTACCGAATTTCATGCTTTCATCACCATTTGCAAGGTTCATTCACCTAGTGCCCCCACTATTGGCTCTTATGAACCAGCCTCCTCAAAACAGCCAATAAGCGATGCAGCGTTTGAGGCTAAAGCATGTAGAATGCAGGTATATTCTAAGCACAAGAGGCGACCTGACCACCTGCGGTGAGATAGATTTAGATTTTCGGGTGCAAATGCTCAGTGCCACCGGCGCTTCTCCCCAGAAAATATTGAAAACAATAAGAAAACCGATTTCAGCCGAATGATAATTCCATTGGCGGAAGTGGTTCATCGGGGTACTGAAATATGAATTCCATGAGAAGGAAACGAAACGCTTCAAAGCGGAATCGACACCGGATGAGCCTCGGGATGAGCATACTGAAGTTGCAAAAGCTACAGAAAACACAAGGGGGTTATCGGAACCTAAACGACACTTAAAGAGAAGACACAAAGGATCGGGGCGTATTGATGCCTTACACGATACAAGAAAACACACCGAGATCTGCATCCACAACCATTTTGTCAGTTTGACATATTGTTACGTATTTCACGTACGGGTTCGTTTTAATTGAGACGATCGTTTCAAAACACACACTGTTTATTACTGCGTACTACAATAAATACACGCCAACAATTATTTACGCTTGGGAAAATCGCAGGTACAACTTCGCTTCTATCTGCTCGCTACCTCTTCGTATTCAATTCAATACCACTCGTAAGCCGACGATCGATGCTTATACCGTGTGATCCAAACCATTCCAGATTGGGGCAGGCTGTGACATGGTCGAATTCCGGGATATAAAGTTGCTTTTCGCCAAGGCACCGCCCACCCCAACTCGGAACGGCTTGGATCACACGGTATATATGCCTCCGACTAGTGTTCTCGAATGTTCCATGGGTCCTCCAGCAATTCAACAGTGACCCGGCATACGATTCCTGGCGACTCCCGAAAAATAACACTCCATTCAGTTTCACGGACAAAAGCCTACATGCGTGTTCTAGAATGCACCAGAGCTCCGCACTTGTACACTCCGACCTAATGGGAAGAGTCTAGAGATCGCGGGTTCTCCAGAATCGCCGCTCGTAACAATATCGTCGCCTTGGTGGTAAATGGTACTAATCTATAATAAGTTATAACTGTACACAGTTGCTATGAGGTTCATAGATTTAGACCACTGGTGCCCTTCCTGCCCAGTTATAGGGAATTTGCTAATAGTTCTAAGCAACAATATATTGGAGTAAATAGTATCAAGCTACGCTAGTAACGCCAGTACAATGTTGAATATATGTTTTTGCGAATAAAAACAGTTCATTCAACTAGGTAATTTCTTGGACTTTCGACCTCCTACGAAGCACGCCAGTCGCAGGTCCCATCTGACACCACTTCTTAAAAATTACCTGTAGGTACCTACTACTCACGTGCAAAAGCGTTTTGCATCGGAATGAAATGCAAGGTTGGTTCCCCTAACGTCCGTACTAAAATGTGAATATTGATATTGCGAGTTACGTCTTTGCTTGCTCCACTTACGGGGTTTGTTTTTCTTCGAAAAAAGTATAGCTGTGGTCCTTATAAGTGAAATGAACGATTTGAATCATGACAGTGAAATGATAGCGACAAAAACAGAAAATCGTCTTGGAATATGGTTACCTACTGTGAACGCGCTATACTTTGAAACCAACTATACAGGGTGTCCCAGAAATGACGCATAAACTCTCCAGTACGTTGCTGGGAACTCATCATCGAGTCGGGGAAAAATAGAAGAAAAATTCTTTGGCTTTCATTCATTAAGTTATCGCCAAAAAACTGAACGGTCGATTTGGCAAACGTGCACGACTGCACGTGTTCACCTACATACGTACCGCTAGGTAAGAATACAATTGTTCCAATTTAAACATGGTCATCATCATAGAAACGGTCATTGTCAGGGCCAATTTAGACATTTCCTTGTAGGTACTGATACTGGTGCCTACTGACACAGCTACTGGCTTTGATAGCTACCGATGGCACCTCTTCGTAATTTCAACAACTTTCGCGCATTCAGAAAATAAACTTGTAAAACTGCGTTTCTCCCATTTTTATTTAGGAGTTACTAAGGCGGTCTCAGAAAGAAATTAACTTTAAACAAGCGAATACGCCTCATGGGCATGAGGCTCAGTAGCGCACTTCCTTTTTGGAGGATTAGTGAACGCAAGATGTTAAGTGATTAGGGTTCTACCGTCTTGGGCAAAAAATTGCAATATGGCGGCCAAAATATCGACAGAATCATGAAATTCGGCTTGAAAATCAAAATGATCGTACTAGACAAGGGTAAGTTCCAAGTTTCAGGAAAATCGTTCCACTAACAAGAGATATCAATATGGAGGCCAAGATGGCGGCAGAATTATGGAACTCAGCTTGAAAATAGGAATGATCGTACGAGACAAGCGTAACTCTCAAGTTTCATGAAAATCCTTCTACTTATAAGAGATTTCAATATGGCGGCCAAGATGGTGAGGCAATCATGAAATTTGGCTTGAAAATAAGAATGATCGTACTAGACAAGGGTAAGTTTCAAGTTTCATGACAATCGTTCCACTAATAAGAAATTTCAATATGGCAGCCAAGATGGCGGCCGAATTATGAAAGCCAACCTGCCTATTTGGTCCTTGAGGACCTAAGCTATCCACCGGATAAAGTTCAATCTTCAAGGGCTGTAGCTTTATTTCCCGAGGAGAAGTTCAACTTCATCGAAGTGCACAGGAGATCTCTGTTTTTTGAGAATAATGATAACGATGTATGGATAACAAAAATAGTGCCCATTGGCCACCCTTGGGGACATCAGCTATTAATCGGAAAAAAGTTCCAAGACTCTTGTTTCAATTCTCGAGAAGGAGTACAGCGTCTTAATTTCTGCACGGACTCGGACAGACAGACAGACAGACAGACAAACCGGCCACATAAGCGTCATTCTGTTACTTATATAAAAAAATGTTCTCCAACTGATTTCGACCTCCTGAACACGAATATCGGGTTCACTTTTGAATTGGAACATTTCTTTTTTATCGAAAAACCGAAAAAATGGTAGCCTTGTCACATGATTTTTAGTGATACCTACCTACTTTTTTTTTTTTTTTTGTTATTGAGTGAACATGTTTCGTAATTTGAGTGCCATTATCCTTCAGGTTACCTAGTATTGGCTATTTCAAAATGTTCAATTACTATTTCGGCACGTCTGATTTTGAATTTGTAGGGTCGTGTAATATGCGCCGAGCCGTGGCTTTGCGGTCGTTCTCAAAAATTGATAACAATTGACCCAACGGTCGGATCGAAGTGGGGTTTTTGTCAAAAGAAAGTTCAAATTGTTCTCTAAATATAATGCCGTACATGCAGTGATGTATTTCATTAAGAAATTGTAGTTGCCTGCATATCGCAACTTTCTACATCTTACCGCGAATGTCAGCACTTGATCGGCGAAGCCGCCCTACACCAAAATGTTATTTTTGTAATTGTTCATGATTATTTCGGCAAAATTTTTCTTGATTCGCGTACCAAGGCCATGAGCTACCCATTCGAGTTGAAATATTTTCTGTATTGAATTTCGTTTTGTTCGAAGGAAAGGATATCAAGCACCAGCAAGCAACGAATAAATCATTTGCGGCCGAGCCGTAGTTTTGGAGTCATTTTCAAAAATTAATAACTACTAATCGGCACCTCGCACCGATGTGAAATTTTCATTAAAATAAAGTTCAAATCATCCTCTAAATATAACTCCGCATATGTATTATGGTAAAATGATAAGATCGGGTACTTCCTCGCATGTGATAACTTTCGAGATCAGGCCGGCTTCTGAAATGCAGCATTCAACAGCGATGCCGCGTCACACTAAATTGTTATTATTGTCAATGTTTATTATTATTTCGTCAAGATTTTTCTTGGTTCGGGATACAAGGTCATGAGGTACCCAATGGAGTAAAAATTTTTCGCAAAAACCTTTTCGTATAGGACTAGATGCTGTGACGGACGGACGGACGGACGGACGGACGGACGGACAAAGCGAGGACAAAAGCGCCTTCCCGTTTGGAGAAGTGCGCTAAAAACGCCACACTCTTTTCACTTATTCAGCTTGTTTTGAACTAACAATCCAAGAAAGAATCCTTGCAAATCATGTGTGAATATCAACATCCGTCAGGCTCCTTTGACGATAGGCGTTGGGACTACTCCTATTCGAGGAAAAAGTAAGAGCATGCAGTCACGGTGAAACTTTGTGAGCCTTTCGATTTGGTTGATTCTCAAGCAGTTCAAAAACGTCCTCTTCGGCATCAGGCATCAGGGGTACCTTCACATGACGAGGGCGGCCGCGATCTGCTTGTAATAATGTCTCCGAATAATACTGATGCTACCTGTCCGGTCCTTCTGGCTCTGTCTTCTGTTCTCATTATCACATACGCTCGGGATGCTTTCTTTGAGGGTATTGCTGGGGGTAAATAGTGTGTTCCGCCTGCAAGTGATTGCCGCGACGTTCGCCCAAAATCAGTAACATAGGTATCAGTGTATTCGCTAGCCGCATACATTATTCGCGGAAAAGTGAAAACGAGGCAGGAATGATGCAAAATGACACTGACTGATCTTATTGTCAGAAATTGACTTCAATCGATTTTTTATTTATCCAATGTTAGTCCTAGCGGTACACGTAAAAATGGCTCTAATTGTGACAAAAGTGTGAAATTTGGTGTGTGGACTCCTTAAAGCATTTAAAAGGTTTTTAGAAGGGGAGCCAAGAAAAATTTTGATTTTGATTTTTCAATTTTTTGTGACGTCATTTTTTTTATTTTTTTTCTCATTTTTGCAACTATTCAAGATTTTTTACTTTTGCTTTTGTATTATGGTGAGTAACTGCTTAATCCAAGAAACGGAAGAGAAAATTTGCGAAAAAAATTAACTGAACTGAAATGATAGCGTTTTTTGTAAAAATCAATTTTTTCCATTTTTTTCAAAAAATACTGTGAATATGTGGAAAATTAAAAAAGGCAATTATCCCTCAAAACAAGCCCTATCAGAAGTTATGGAAGTGTTTCTCAAAATTCCAAGCCGTTTTCGAGATATTTGGAAATATGTTATTTCTTGCGACTGTTTCTTCGTATTAGCTCCTATTTCATCAAACATACAGCAGGGTTCTTTTTTCTTGAAAATATACTTCAGAATGATCAGACCGAAGATTTCTTAGAAGTTCATTGTACATTGTAATTTTTCCAGTGGCGTAGATCATAAAAATTCAATCGTTTCTACCCTCTCACCATACTTTCTACACCACTCGATTATTTGAAAAATATATGACATTTTGGCATTATGATGATCATCCAAGATCACTTAGCATGACACTTCATTTAAAAAGCACACAATTTTTCCGCTGATCAGATCGACTGCGAAACAATGCATCTTGTATCATCTCCTCGATCATCTCCATCATGACTGTTTTAGATAAATTATAGTTGATTGTCCCCTCCCAGAGTTTTTGAATAGGATGTCATAACAGGTGGCTTTTGATGAGCATCTTGTCAAATAAAATACAAATATTTACAAACAAATAGGTAGGTATGTTCCTATGTTCCAAACCGCAATAATTACAAAATAGATGCGATGACATGTATGCCTTCGACGCCAGTGATAGCCACTCAACCAACTTTACTGTTGATAAAGTGCAGAATTTTCAGTTTGGGGGAACAATTAACTATTATGTGTCTAAAACAGTCATGATGGAGATGATCGAGGAGGTGATACAAAATGTAATGTCCGTTTTTATTACTATATTATCTTTGCAAAATTTACCTATTAATAAATGTTACTTAATATACTTAAAAAAAGTAATATTTAGCAGTCGATCTGATCAGTGGAAAAATTGTGTGCTCAAGATCGTCGATCTCATCTTGTTTTCAAAAGAAGTGTCATACTAGGTGAACTTAGATGATCATGATGCCAAAATGTCATATATTTTCTAAATAATCGAGTGGTGTAGAAAGTACGGTGGGAGGGTAGAAATGGTTCGAATTTCCACGATCTACGCCACTGGAAAAATTACAATTTACAATAAACTACTAAGAAATCTCCGGTCTGATCATTCCTAAGTATATTTCTAAGAAAAAAAAAACCCTGTGATGTGTTTGATGTAATAGGAGCTAATACGAAGGAACAATTGCAAGAAATAACATTTTTCCAAATATCTTGAGAACGGCTTGGAATTTGGAGACACACTTCAAGAACTTCTCATAGGGCTTTTTTTGAGGAATAGTTGCATTTTTATATTTTTCACATATTCACATTTCACACAAAATTGAAAAGTTTGATTTTTACAAAAAACGTCATCATTTCAGTTCAATTGATTTTTTTCACAAATTTTCTCTTCCGTTTCTTGGAATAAGCAATTACTCACCATAGTACAAAGACAAAAGTCAAAAATCTCAGATAGTTTGAAAAAAAAAAAATGACGTCACAAAAAATTGAAAAATCAAAATCAAAGTTTTTTTTGGCTCCCCTTCTGAAAACCTTTTAAATGCTTTTAGGAGTCCACACACCAAATTTCACACTTTTGTCACAATTAGAGCCATTTTTATGAAATTTTACTTATACCGCTAGGACTATAATTCAGTGATGTAAAATACCCGGGTTTTTATACATTGTTTCGCAGCCGATCTGATCAGCGGAATAATTGTGTGCTTTTTAAATGAAGTGTCATGCTAAGTGATCTTGGATGATCATCATAATGCCAAAATGTCATGTATTTTTCAAATAATCGAGTGGTGTAGAAAGTATGGTGAGAGGGTAGAAACGATTTGAATTTTTATGATCTACGCCACTGGAAGAATTACAATTTACAATGAACTCCTAAGAAATCTTCGGTCTGATCATTCTGAAGTATATTTTCAAGAAAAAAGAACCCTGTTATATGTTTGATGAAATAGGAGCTAATACGAAGAAACAGTCGCAAGAAATAACATATTTCCAAATATCTCGAAAACGGCTTGGAATTTTGAGAAACACTTTCATAACTTCTGATAGGGCTTGTTTCAAGGGATAATTTCCTTTCTTAATTTTCCACATATTCACAGTATTTTTTGAAAAAAATGGAAAAAATTGATTTTTACAAAAAACCCTATCATTTCAGTTCAGTTAATTTTTTTCGCAAATTTTCTCTTCCGTTTCTTGGATTAAGCAGTTACTCACCATAATACAAAATTAAAAGTGAAAAATCTTGAATAGTTGCAAAAATGAAAAATAAAATAAAAAAAATGACGTCACAAAAAATTAAAAAATCAAAATCAAAATTTTTCTTGGCTCCCCTTCTAAAAACCTTTTGAATGCTTTAAGGAGTCCACACACCAAATTTCACACTTTTGTCACAATTAGAGCCATTTTTATGAAATTTTACTTATACCGCTAGGACTATGTCAGATTGTAGGTATACCTACTCATTTGTTTTTCACCGATGATGCCAGATCCATTTTCTGGGTAATTTGATTGAAAATTTGCAAAATTTAAATTTGGCTGTAGCCGTTAATCAAAAGTTGTGGATTATTTCACCAGAAAATGGTAAAAGGGCTTTGTCCCCATGAGATAAATATTGCGGTTTTAAATAAATCACAAAAATGAAGAAGTTTAGTTTTCAAATTCAAACTCTTATATCTCCAAGAGTGGTCGAAGAGGAATTTTTTTGCTATTTTTCTAGAGTTCTCTGGAAGGTCCGCTACAACGTGGTGGAGAGTTTATGCGCCATTTCTGGGACACCCTGTAGAAAAAGCCAATAAGGGGATTTTTTGGGACTTTGGATATGTTGTAGAGGATGAAATTCTGCGTCGAAATCAGTCATAAAATTTCATGATTTAATTTTTCTGAGGTTAGGGCAATATTTTTGCTATGTTTTCCGCGTTATAGCTATTATCATAATGTTCTACATAATATGATGCTCATACCAAAACTCCTCTTCCGATAATGTATTTCAAATTATAACATGAAAATTACTTAGGTGTTTTAGGTTGAAAATGTCCAAAACTCAGGAATAATTTCGTTGAAGCTGAATTTCTGTACAGTGACCCTTTTGATCCATCTGAACAACATAACAAAATACTCGAAAAGATTCCAGAATTAGCGTCATGTAGTTTAGAGGGTAGAAACAACCCCTACGGGCAAAAAATTACTTTTATACATATAGCGGGAAGCGTATGTTGCTGTTGCGGCATGTTGCTATTGTCACTATTGTTTTTTCACTACCTATTTATTGGGGTTTGTAATTTTTTTCGTCACTATAAAAAAGTTGCTAATCATTAAATATGTGATTTATTATTATAAATACTAATTTTGTAGTAAATAAGGACCACACAGATCAATAATAATTATTGCGCGAGTATCGGTAAACTGCGGGAAGGGTATGTATGGACTGTGGTATGAACCCGTCCACTTCAATAACTGCTGATTGCGAGAAGTGGACGCTTTCACATGCGCTCACCCCTGTTTTGCCAGAGTCACCGCTGGGTTAAACTACAATGCCCCCTTGAAGACATACAAATTCAAAAATAAATTTGATAACTTAATTTTTTTCTTTATAAACAACTTGGCTTAGACCATTTGACCATTATCATTTTTTGGGAGCTCCATACGCATCGGGCATCCTCTCAATCGTATACTTGTGTTGTGACACATACATAATCGGCACTCCTGGAACTTTTCGTATCCTCCTCTTAAGATCTTTGTCATTTGTGGCCACAATGAAGCACTTATTCAGCTGAATCCTTTGCATGAGACAGTCATCGGCGTAAGTCCCTTTGTGCATGCAAGCGAGACGTTCGAAGCGTGGATCCTTTATTATCCTCAGGGCCACTTTGTACTTCTGACCTAATTTCTCCAGTTCACCTACCACACAGTCGGTCACGTACGGAGTGCACTTGGCGTACAAGCAGTCCATCATGTTTTGAATAATGTCCAGCTTGTTCTTGATTGAAAAGTTGATGAAATTCGTGTCGATCAAAATGTGGTACGGGGGTCCCAGCTGGGTGTTGTGTTGGAAGAACATGGCCGAGCTCACTTGCGGTGCCTCTTTCACTTTCACTTCGGGCGCATCATCTGTCTTCTTTTTTCTGCGTGGGGGCGCCCGAAGAGACTTCTTTATCCCCGGGTCGCTCTGACTGATCATTGTTTTCATTTTGGCGAAGCGTTTTTTCGCCATGTTTCTCTGTTTCTTGGCTTTACCCTTTAAAAACAACGCCGTCAGTATGCAAATAATTATAGCGAAATGAAAACTTACCATTTTTCGAATATACGAGCCAATTAATTAACAAGAGGGAACAACGTAACAACAAAATTGGACAGACGAATATGCCATGTGCCGAACTGGAACTGCCGAAACGACAAGGTTATGTTTTTGGCAGTTTTTGGGGGTAGGGCGCTTTCAGCCGACACTGCCTTCGCGCGACACAGTTTTTACGGTTAGACTATTGGTAGTGCTGCGTGGTTTTGGGCCGAAATTTAGCGGGAAATTTAAACATGTAATCACTATTGCAAGAGGCGGCAACAACGCAAGGTGGAATATCCTTAGGTGGAATCAGGGGTGGAATGGAATGTCGCGCGAAAGCATTGCTACCTTCGCATGTTTGAGCTAGGTCTGCACGGGGGCATATTCGCAGAAATTTGGCGATAAATCGCTGAAACTTCATTATTTTATCATTGCCGTTTTCAAAAAGAGCGGCATCGTATATCACCAAATTTGAGCGATAAGTAACAGAATGTCCAGAAAATGACGGAAAGCCTCTCCAGTACGTCGTAAGCGACCCTTAAGGGAATTCCGAAGAAATGTTAGAAAAATTCTACGATCTTTTTCTAGTTTTGTTAATACAAAAGATTTCAGTTCACTGTTGACGGCAGCCTTAATTCAGCATGAGCTCTGGTTCATCAACATCATCTATCAACTTGCCAAATTCCTAAAGAATCCAACCAGTAGCGTAGAAATTATGGGGGGTCACGCTAAGGCAACTTTTCTTCAGATATTGCTTCTAAATTATTGACCCCCGTAGCTCCGACGCCACTGGCTGGATTCTTTCAAAATTTGGCAGGTCGGTAGATAGATCCGACAAACCAATCTATGGTAAATTCGAGTTAATTTTGTCAGAACCTTCCTGAGTTATGAATTTTTGGAATCCGAAAAAAAGTGAATAACTTTGAAGGGCTGTAACTTCCGTCATTAGGCCGAACTTTGCAAAATGGTATACATATAGGTTTTCGTCATATACTGCCTTCCTAGAAAACTAGAAACTAGATCCACTCTCACAATTCCATAAGGCAGAGAATGGTGGTAGAATGGTTACTGTAAAATGTGCGATTTCAGTCGACCCTTTTATCGCCAAGAACCGAAAATAATTATAATTTTATTATTAAAAATAGACGTCAAAATTTTATGATGCAGTTTTTGACATAAGCAGAAATTTGTGAAATTGGGAATCTCATAGCTGGATAATGATCTTCATTTTCAAGATTCCACTACACCAGGCAGCCTATTTCTAGCAGTAAGTTGCTACTCGCCTACTGAAAATCCCGTCCGCTCACTTAGTTACAGTACAGTGAAATGATCAATATTATTAAAAAAAATTAAATCACGAGCATCTCCATCCTCTGTTCCATAATTCCAAACTCTTTATTTTGATGCCGTAACATGACGAATTTTCAGGTTAGATGTCTAGACTGATGGGGTGATGCGGTGTTGCAACCTACTCCTCAACAATTTCTTGAAAAGTCAAATCAGTGATACCAAATCCATAGCATTGAAAAATCTGACGCGCGGAGACCACATGACCACATCGCTCCAGAGCAGTGTCGCGTGAAAACAGTGCGCCCGTTTTGGGTGCGTCGGCTTGTTCCGACTCATCATTGCTCCGACTCTCGCTTGGTCCGACCTTGGGTTGGCATCACTGGAGATGAAGTGAGGCTTCTGGTACGTTCTGCAGTGGCGTAGCCCCAGCCGTTTGGGGCAGGGCATAGACCGGGCGCGGGCAGGGCATACAAGGGCAGGGGCATCGGCATCACGTGACTGTCATGAGGACCCTGGCCTGGAGTGAAGAATCAACAAACCGGCACTTTGCATTAGGTAAACATCGCCGTTTACCTCGGGGGTGCCATGAGGATTCGCTATTCTGGGATAACATAAACCATATACTTATCACATAAACATAAACAGAGGCGGTGGTATGGACTCCCGTAATGTGTTCAGCTTTGTGAAGAAGATGTAGGTAAATTTACTTTCAAAAACCAGTACCTAGATAAAACCGCATAATATGGAGGCATTCTGAACCTATACCTATCTGCATGGCTTTCAAAAGAAGTACCCACACTTGTTGTTCGCCTTACTTTCTATTCCTTGACAGAAATTCACCATTCAGGTCTTTTTGGGAAGTTACAAGAATGTATTTTGGTTTGAGCTTATAGACATTTTCAAAATCCAAAAAAATTCAAGTTTTGAAAAAATTATTTTTCTATTATAAAAATGTTTGTAGGCTCAAACTAAAGTACCTACATCCTTGTAGCTTTCCAAAAAGACCTGAATGGTAAATTTCTTTCTTAGAAAAAACCCACACGGATTGATTCCGCAATAATGTCTTTATTTCACCAATATAAATAACTTTGTCCTTAAATGTAAAATAGTTATTTCATCAGCGACCATTGCAGCTAGAATCGATAACGACCAATTTTTACATGGAGCCAAAGCGGGAGCCAAAGTAATCAACACCGCCTGACGGAAAAGAGAAATATAGGGTCATTTATCGCAGACAGGTAGGAGGGTAGGACTCAAGGCGAAGACAGCAAAGCTTTTGGTTTTGTCTGCAGCAATCATTTGGTTACCTACTCTAGTTACTTCTAGTTCCTAGTCCTAGTCCTAGTCCTCTAGTAGGATTAGTTGGTTAGTTAGTAGTAGGTGGTACTAAAGTAGGTACCAACCAGACCCAGTTGGAGTTTTGTTTGTCATGCGAAATTTTTTATGGGGAGGGGGGGCATCTGAGAGTCACTCATCTAGTTTGGAGTAGTATATATTGTATGTGGCGGATTTACCCGTTCAGTCAGCTTATTTAGTCGCAAGTTTTAATTTCAGCCGTAAGCGCAGCACCGCTTATTGGCTGTTCTGAGGAGGCTGGTTCGTAAGAGCTGCGCTTACGACGAAAATTAAAACTTGCTGCTAAATAAGCTGACAGAACGCACCTTTAGAGGCCCCCAAGGGGGGTCTGGGGGAGGGGGGCGTGCCGCGCAGAATTTTTTTGCAGATAATAATATGAATGTTGATAGTAATAAGTGTTTTTTAGTCAACAGTCGACACAAAACAGGTAATCAAAATATAATTCAAAAGCAAATGAAAATGGAAAAAGATGTAAAACAGATTTTTTTAAGGTTAAAAAAAGTGGGGGAGAAGGGCCCTCTCCCAACAGTTTTCGCGGGGGCCCTCAGCCACCTAGCTAGGCCGCTACCCCACTAAACTCGGGTTACATAAATACACATTATATACCGAGCATTATTATATACCAATCAATCATCATTAATATTATTATATGAAGAAAAAATGAAAGATTAATACATATAAAACAAAGCCCTGCTCGAACTCTCAAACAGAGGCCTCTTGTTTTGTGAATGAAGTAGGTATATAAAGTGAAGTTGAGAATGTGCAGGTTTGAAGTAATGAGACTGAAAGGGCGGAAGGGGGGGAGGGGGCAGGGCCCAGAAACTAGCATACATCGATTTAAGAAAAAATCTTACAAACTTCGAATTTACAAAAATGAAGGGAAAAAAAACAGTCATGAAAAGGGGCCTCCGCTGGGCCTCTTTGATAGCGCGCGTTAGGCCCTGGGCGCGCGTTCACTGCGCCCATGGGTAAATCCGCCAAATTATAATATCTGTGGGACACAGATGACCGAATGTGATTGATTCATATTTTATGTCAAGTTCCTTGTGGCGTGAACCCTACCCTACTAACGTCATCCACTTCCTATAACCTCTAACTTATACTGCGAAGGGGCAAATTATATGCTCTTTCCTTCCTTCCTCAAGAAACAGTCCTAGCTCGAAAATGCGGGGCTTTCATGAAAAATCTAACGGTACTTTATTCTTCAAGATGAGACGACGGATCATTTGATTGTGCCGATTCCCGAAAATTCAGAAGATTATAGTGACACCAGGACCGAGCCAAAGCAGGGGTCGCAAGGCCGTTTTTTCTTCACATTTCGCAGACTTCTTGGGTTTCAGAAACGACAATCGTAGTTGGAATATTCACAGTTGGGTCAATCCCTCCTATATTTGCAGAAGAACCCCGAATTTTCCGATTCCGACTGGCCGAAAAATGGAAATTACACTCCGTACTCCGAGTTACACTCGCTCCGAGCCGTTATGCCGTCGCCATTAACAGCCATTCAAGGAGTAGACGCTATGTGCTGTGAGTCTATGGTGCTGTGATGACATGACCATGGTATCTTCACGTTCACGAAAACGATTTTCCCGGTTATCGAGACCATCGCGTACAGATGCGCTCTAGAAAACTTCAGCATCAGGTACTTGAAGGACAATTTTCGGTGGTACTGAAGCTGAGATAAACCGATAAATCTTCTGAAAGTCTAAATTTGCAAAAAAACAGTGCTAACTTGAAAATGCGGGCTTTAATAAAAAATCTCCTAACGGCACTTTATCCTCCAAATGAAACGGCGGATCAAGCCATGGTACCGATTCCCAAAAATTTCACGAATAATGATACCAGGGTCGGGCTAAGGGCTCCGGAGTCGATTTTTTTGACATTTCGCAGACTTTGTAGCCTCGAAAGCGACATTCGACGACGCAATTTCCATAATTAGGTCAATCCCTTACATATTTGCAAAACAAACAAAATTTTTCGGGTTCAGCTGACTGAAAATATGACCTGGTCGTTCTAAGAATACAGATCGCATTTTTTTCTTGAATGAGCCTATATTGAACGCAAAAAAAATTGCGTTCAAAAAAACCCGAAAATTTCATGGATCTCAGGTGCTGAAAGGTCTACCGAGCAATTTTTTCGGGAAAATTTCGAAATTACCAATTTTTTTCAAAAAAAAAACTTTGCAAATCGAAAACGCAGGCTCTAATCAAAAATCTTCTAACGGCATTTTATTCTCCAAATGAGACAAGAGATCATTCGATTCTGCCGATTTACGAAAATTCTCACGACAGGGTTCTCGCTAGTCAATGCATGGAGTCAAATTTCTTTGACTTTTTCTCTGATTTTACAGACCATGGATGGTCGTGAGTTTTCCCTGACTACTGAGTAAAGAAATTCTCAAGCACCTAATAAAAGAAATAGTTGTGGGTAGCAGGTAAAATAAAGCGATCAATTTTTTCGGCAAACACAAAACATGTTAACTGCATGATTGATGACTAGGAGCGATAACAGATTTGAAAAATGAAAAAAAAGTTGCTCAGTTTACGAATTCCCTGACCCTCAGAAAAAAACCTTGACTTTTTCTTTTTTTTTTTTCAAAATTTCATGACATTTCTTGACCAAAATTTTCAAATAGTGAATTCTCCAGGTTTTCCAGGTTTTCCAGATTAGCGGGAGCCCTGCACGATTAATGATACCAGAGCTGACCAAAGGGCTCCGGGGCCGGTTTTTGATAAATCTTTTATAGCCTAAAACTGACAAAAAAAAATAAATTCAACTTGAAAACGCGGGCTTAGATCAAAAATCTTCTAGAATAAGCCCTTCATTCTTCATTTTCACACGATACCAGGGTAGGCCGCCAGGCTCCGGGGGTAATTTTTTTCACATTTCGCTGACTTGTGGCTTCAAAAACGACACTGCAACATTTTATTCCAGCATTTTCGGTTTTTCCGTTCTTTCGAGTTTTTCATCTTTTCGGGGGTATCTTCGCCCATTTTTGGAATTACCAGACAGTGAAATAGTACTTTAAACCTAGTATTATTCTTCTGTTCATAGATCCCCTGTTGTGAAATAACTCTAGCTCTCACTCCAGCTCGTTATTTGTTTTAGCTTCTACCGTTAAAAAAATCGGCTGTGTCACCCCAAAACTTTTCCGACTAGTACCCAGGAACCTCTGGAATTTTTTTTCGAAACGCCCCTCCGGGTGGAAAGTTAGAATTAGAAAGAGAGATTGAAAATAATTTGCAAGAAATTGAAAATTTTGTCAGGAAAATTTGAATTTTCCGGGAAAACATCAAATCTTATTCCAAATCATTGTAAAAATAATCAATTAAAAGCTTCACTCCAAGCTCCATCATTCAAGTCCGGTTTCGAAAACCCAGGCCGTTTTTACATTTTCAACCGGAAAATTCTCGTGAAGTTGAGAAAAAATTGCTGGAGAATGTTCATGACCCAGTTACCCCCTGTTTAAAATAGCACTGAAAATCTGTTCACGGGAGAAAAAGTTGGAAAATTTCAAGTTTTTCCAGAGAGGAAAACTCGAAAACCGTGGATCCGTTCTCAAAAGTTTTTCTTCCAAAAATTAATTCAATCTTTTTTTCAAGTTTAATTCCCAGCATGTCTGCACCTGAAATCAATATTTCGTGGGGCTCACACTGCATGTCAAAGTCTGCATTGCAGTTTTTTCAAATTCACGAAATGTGCTAATTTCATTGTGGAAAAATTACCGTAAGAAAACTGGTACCGTGTTAATTTTGAAAATGGGTCTACACGACGCTCAATTCCATCTACTTTCGATATCAGTTGGAATTTTTCAAAAAAAGTCGATCCCCGCGAGTGGGAATGAATTTTCGAGATCAAAAAGCGAGTCCTCCTGGTCAAAACACAGGTGAAATGGCTCTGTGTAAAAAGAGCGCTGAGATAAACGGCGCGTCCGAAAATAGCGCGTAATAAAGAGCGCTTGGAGAAAACAGCGTGTGCAAAAAAAGCGCCAGGAAAAAACAGCGCGTATAAAAAGAGCGCCAGGAAAAAACAGCGCGTATAAAAAGGGCGCCTGGAAAAAACAGCGAGTGTATATAGAGCTCCCCGTTAATTTGAGCGCGTCCAAAAAGAGCGCTGCGAAAAATGGCGCCAGGAATAAATAGCGCTGGGAGAAATGGCGTGTCCAAAAGATGGATGGGAAAAAACAGCGACTGTTTAAAAAGCGTTCGGTAATACCGGCGGCGGCGCGTGCATAAAAGCACTTGTAAAAATGTCGCCAAAAGAAGTAGCACTTGATACAATAACGTTTTATCAAAACAGAGCGGCTGTTTCCTTAACGAACTGATTTTTTGACTTAGGATTCCTCCTTCTTTTCAGGCCCACCAGATAGAGTTGAGTTTCAACTCAAGTTTCCTCCCTTTCAGAACAATCTCCTTTGGGAAATTTGTTCAAAAATCAACTCTTTGTCAGGTGAATCTCCAGAGTTGTTGTTTAGTTTTTTGTTCTCCCATTGTGGCCTGTGTACATGGACTCTTTTTTTTTGCCCATTGTCAAGCCCTGTTGTCGAGTGACGAGTGACGTTGATTCGAAAAAATAATTGATGCGATAGCAAGTTATTATGGAAGTTATCTAAAGAAAAAAAACAAGATCCTGCTCCTCCATGAAGCGAATGGACAGGCAGCATTCTGATTCAACTTCATGGAGATGCACAAGAACTGGGCGCAAGGTGCAAGAACCATTTAATCCACTACAGCGTCGACGATTCCAAGAAGGCAACTACTGGGGCATAACCATGCCCCAGAACCAGAAAAATTGCAGCATTTGCCTTCAAAAACGAGCTCAAACGGCTGGCGATAATATCCGAGATGAGGCCCAGGAAGATTATCCAATCGGTAGCCAGTAGCAGCAGCATATTATGACTTCCGGAATTGCTGTTAACATCCCAAGCTACGATTCAATGACGAAGACAATACATCACTCTTCATTACGCGCTATTTTTGGGCACGCGATTTTTCCCAGCGCTCTCTTTACACATAGCCATTTTTACCGAGCGCCATTTTGCGACACGCTTTTTTCAGACGCGCTATTTTTTCTGGGCGCTTAATTAAGACGCGCCTTTTTTACCAAGCGCCATTTTCTGACACGCTGTTTTTTCTGGTCGCTTTATTTGGACGCGCCGTTTTTTCCGAACGCTATCTTTTGACGCGCCACATTTAAAAGCGCTATTTATTCCAGCGCTCTTTTTACACAGAGCCAGGTGAAATGCCCCTCTCGGTAATATAACTTTTTTTGTTGTGTTGCTTCCTGCCAAAATTTAATTCCAATATCCATCGGATAGGTTTTAAATATAATTGAATGATGAAGTTTTGAATTTTGACATTTTTCATTATTCGACATAACAGATAGGACGATACATTCAACTGTGCTGAATACAGTTTTTTAGGGCTTTCAAATGACATATTGCAAGTCGAGATCCGTGGGATATATAGCTTCTGACATTTGTTGATAGTGAACAGTTCTGTTTGACAGATGACAGTCAAAAACTATTGGGCTCATTCCACGGAAAAACCATGTCTGCACACCAAATTTCAAGTCTAAGTATGTCACAAATTCTTGAGACAGGAAGAGTTGAGGTGTACTCTGCTTTGGTAAAATTTTTGAAGAGGAAGAGTCGTTCAACATATAACGTTTTTAATTTTGCAGGTCTGAACTTGATTGCGTTTGTTTATGAGTCCTATATTTTCTTCTGGTTTTAATTAGTGTAATGGCTAAAAGGACAAACCAGTCCTAAGGCAAAAAAAAAGTTGATCGTATCGACGGTTTCGCAGTTACCGTGAGAGATTACAGACACACAGACAGATAGACAGACATCATTCTGGAAATGGTCTTAGTCGTCTTGGGGGACCTCCAAATGGATATATCCGTGGAAATCTCAAAAACTTTTTTCTGCACGATTACAATATGTACTTACTTTCCCTTCCATGTTGGTCGGGGGGGGGGGTCGGAAAAGTATAAATGGAAGGACGTCAAATTAGGTAGTTTTGGCAAGTTTCTGGCATGTTTCTGGCAAATTGTTTCGTATTATGCGTTCAGCTTTTATTTTCACCAAAGCAGGCGAGTCTAGTGTGTGATGTGTGACAGAATCCACCTTGTAAGAGCGCATATTTTTGGAATTGATAAGCCGCTTTTACAGAACTTCGTATGTCGCCGGGGACAGTGTCGCTGGCCAATAGGATTCGATCCGCCTGTACTCCCCTACCTCCCTCCATAACTCCCCGCGACACGAGTTTCTGTCGTCGTGTCGTTCAAATACTTCAAATTATTCAACTACATACAGTGGAGTGGGGGGATTGTCGCCGGCGACAAACGAAGTTCTGTAAAGCCGCCAATAAGCATTAGGTATTCTGTGTGATAAAGGGTATTATAGTTACTATACTCTTTTAAAAAGACATATGATCACCCGTGATTATCACACTCTTCCGTGTGGTTTCCTTCGAAAACCAGTCGTGTGACAATACTGCATACGACCTACAAGTTGGGGCTAAGACCGCCGTAAGTGCGGTTACTATAGCAACGGGCGCAACGGCCAATCAGACCGCTCTATTTGGCAAGTTACGCCGTCCTAACTTTTGCGCCTGGAACTTGGTATCGAGCCCTTATCTATTAATACGATTCTGGCCAATAAATAGGACCTGCATGCGTCACTCAAAGGCAGTGAAGCCAAACCTTTCTCAAAAGCAGCTCCCGGGAATGAGGTCCCTCGATCAGGGACACCGTCCAGCTTAAAATGAGAGATACTTTAATAACTTTCTCTGGACGGTCCTCTATCTGGCTCATGTATTTCGCGTAATCTGGCGACCAAACGCAGGAAGCATAATCAGGCCCTCCCCTTCGCTACGCCACTGGCCATTGCCTGTGCAGAAGCCTCACTTCATCTCCAGTGATGCCAACCCAAGGTCGGACCAAGCGAGAGTCGGAGCAATGATAAGGCGGAACAAGCCGACGCACCCCCCGTTTTTGGTTGGTTTCTGATGGGTTTCTGGTGGAAAATCAGTGGATTTTTGTTCTAAACCAAAAGTCACTAGTGTCTCATCATGTCAAAGTGACGTAGTTGTCAACAGTGTCAACCTTCAAGCAGCGAGTGTGCAGTTGCAAATAAACATTCCAAATAAACAATAATTCGAAGTTCCTGTATGATGCCCTCAATAAAATGTTGGCCCTGTTGAGTGAAATTCATTTCTGGAGCACTCAGGAAGATGTCATCGTCAAACACACCGATTACGGCAGTTTCAAGTAAACTATCCTTGACAACTCATCTACTTTTTTGCATCTTGCACTAACTGCATTATTATTGTAGGTATTATTCGAAAAAAGACCTCAACGACTCGCTATGTTACCAAAGTAAGAAGAAGTATTGCGAACTGCGGGATGTCTCATGGAATTTGCCAAATAAAAGACCTCAAAAGCTAAGGGACAAACTGAAGGAACTAGAAGTATTTAGGGTGTACAGATGTTTTTGGGAGGAAATAATGTGATTATTTTTAGGATTACCTACTGCACAATAAAATCGTATGTTATTCCTGGTCGGACAATCGGCTGCAACTTTTGTTATCGGCTGGGGTTTTGGTGGATGTCACCGTCAACATAAAGACTGGAGACTTGAACAGTATTGCTTTTGAGAAGCAGCTTGCCGCTAAGCTGCAAGTGAATATTCTTTGTGATGGTAATGGTTGAAAATTTACTTTTTCTGACTTTTTGTAAACTGTACTTACCTAGAAATTTAAAGAATTTCAGTACCTCACTTTACATATTATAGACTTCGTGGAAACTTCTGGGTAGGGTGATTAGCTGGCTTGCCTATATTTCACTGACTAGTGAATGTGATGTCCACTCTATGGAAGTGAGCGTCATTAGTACAGGAAAATAGTAAAAAAATCGGCCAAACCCCGGAAAAAATATGGACGTCATGAAAATTTGATATTCTGTTCAGAATTGAATGTTCTACTACATATCCAAAATCGCACCTGGGGGTTTTGAGTTATTGGAGGGGGGTTAAAAAATTGCAACTTGAAATAGAGGGGATGAAACCCGTCAATCCATTGGAAGCAAATACATTATAATTCGACGCATCATATCCCGTTGATACCATTTTGGCACAAAAAGTGTCGATCACTGTTGAAGGGGGGTCGTGGGGGGGCGAAGCTTTGCTAGGTGGTCCATTTTGTTTTTCTGACCATGGAAAACTGATCACGACAAGTTTGGTATCTTTTCCGACTAAGTTCAATCTCCTGAACTCAAATCTGATGTGTAAATTTGGATGAAAACAAGTTTCAACAAGTTAACTTGAAAAAACTTGCTTTTTTACAATTTTGACGAATTTTTCTTTTACTGTTAGAGGTGTTCATCTTTGAAAAATTTTCAGGGGTCATTAGATTGGAGTGTATTCTTCACGAAAATCATCCACTTGATGTATAATTATGTTTCTAGAGCTCAAAAAATCGATTTGAACCTGAGCCGGCTCGGCGCGTCGTCTTATACTGACCAGAACACTTTTCGAAGTAATAACAACTCATCTTTGAAAATTCGATAATCTGTGCCGAATTGAATTCTCTATGACATGAAAAAAAACCGCCATGGATCGCACTGCAGGGTTTTGAGTTATTTGAGGGGAGAGGTAACAATACATATACAAATAAAAGGCGGTCTTCCCACAAAACGTTTATAAAATATTCCTGACTGCAGGAATATTGAACAAGTTAACTTGAAAAAACTTGTTTTTTCTTTGACAAAATCATCTAATTTTCAAAGATAGGTTACTAGATTCTCAACAGTTTGAGGTACTTTCATTTAAAGGTGCATGTTGTAGTGTTCTGGTCATTAGTAGATGCCGTGCCAGGCCAGGTCAGGTTCAAATCGATTTTTTAAACTCGAGCAACAAAATTAAACATCAAGTAGATGATTTTCGTGGAGAATACGCTTCAATTCAATGGCCCCTAAACATTTTTTTAAGAAGAACACCTCTAACAGTGAAAAAAAATTCGTCAAAATTGTCAAAGAAAAACGAGTTTTTTCAAGTTAACTTGTTCAAACTTGTTTTTATCCAAATTAACGCATCGGATTCGAGTTCAGGAGATTAAATTTAGTCGGAAAAGATACCAAACTTGTCGTGATCGGTTCTATATGGCCAGAAAAACAAAATCGACCACCTAGCAGAGCCTCACCCCCCCCACGACCCCCTTTCAACAGTGATCGACACTTTTTGTGCCAAAATAATAATAATAATAATAATAATAATAATTTATTGAATCATCTACAGGAAATATCCTATTTACAAGATGATGAACAAAAAATAGTGAACAACATAATTGTGTATAAAGCAATGAAACAATACAAAACTGGAAGACTTCACAATTAAAAAAAAACAAAGATCTATGGGCTATCGATACAGACAGTTGAAAATTTCTCGGATAGATGGTATAGTCGCGTTGAAAATGTCACATCCTTCCTCGATGTCGGAGTAGCTGCGTATCATCTTATAGAGAGGGGAGGACATCAGCACATTCGTTCTCGCGTGTGGCAGGTAGAACAGTTGACGACAGCGAGACCCCTGCCTAGGAACACGCAGGTTCAAGCTGGACAGTATCTCTGGACAGTCGATGATGGAATTGACTACCTTGAACAGAAATATAACAGAGTGTATATCACGCCTGTCGCGCAAGGACTGCATGCCGAACTGCTGCAAAAGGTGATGCTGCGGAGTGCCCTGTCGAGGATAGGAACCTGTCAACATAAATGCAGAGGTCTTAAGAAATCGTCTTTGAACTTTTTCGAGAGATGCGATGTGAACATCATACTTTGGAGACCACACAACCGAGGCATACTCAAGGCGCGATCGTACAAACGATGTGTAGAGCGTTCTGAAAGTCATAATATTAGTCATGTACCTACATCCACGCAATACAAATCCCAGAGTCTTCAGCGCATCAGGAATAATGGACTCGACGTGAGGAACACGTCGTAAAATGGTATCAACGGGATATAATGCGTCAAATTATACTGTATTTGCTTCCAATGGATTGACGGGTTTCATCCCCTCCATTTTAAGTTGCAATTTCCCCCCCCCCCTCCAATAACTATAACTCAAAACCCCCGGTTGCGATTTTTGGCGATTTTTGATATGTTGTAGAGCACTCAATTCTGATCGGAATATCAAATTTTGAGGACGTACATATTTATTCCGAGGTTGAAATCTATCTTTCTTGTACTACATCCATAACACCTTTTTTTTGTCAGGTCAACTCTGAGAATTTAATTACGGTAATGTCTAGATAATCCGAACAGAAAGTTGCCAGACCCTGTTCGGATTACAAAAACGTCCGGATTATAGAATTCATTATGAAATAGGCCTTAACCTTTTCGGTCCGGGAAACGGATCCATCCGCAAATCACTTCCAACCTCAAAGGCCGGGAGACGGATTCATACGCAAGGCTTCCTAATGTTGTTCTTGTTTTGGTTGTTGTTTCTGATGATTAGTATCTATCACATTTTTCAATGAATAATCTGAAATAGGTACATGTTTTTTCCACATTGAGTGCATTGAACGGGTGCGTCGGCTTGTTCCGACTCATCATTGCTCCGACTCTCGCTTGGTCCGACCTTGGGTTGGCATCACTGGAGATGAAGTGAGGCTTCTGGTACGTTCTGCAGTGGCGTAGCCCCAGCCGTTTGGGGCAGGGCATAGACCGGGCGCGGGCAGGGCATACAAGGGCAGGGGCATCGGCATCACGTGACTGTCATGAGGACCCTGGCCTGGAGTGAAGAATCAACAAACCGGCACTTTGCATTAGGTAAACATCGCCGTTTACCTCGGGGGTGCCATGAGGATTCGCTATTCTGGGATAACATAAACCATATACTTATCACATAAACATAAACAGAGGCGGTGGTATGGACTCCCGTAATGTGTTCAGCTTTGTGAAGAAGATGTAGGTAAATTTACTTTCAAAAACCAGTACCTAGATAAAACCGCATAATATGGAGGCATTCTGAACCTATACCTATCTGCATGGCTTTCAAAAGAAGTACCCACACTTGTTGTTCGCCTTACTTTCTATTCCTTGACAGAAATTCACCATTCAGGTCTTTTTGGGAAGTTACAAGAATGTATTTTGGTTTGAGCTTATAGACATTTTCAAAATCCAAAAAAATTCAAGTTTTGAAAAAATTATTTTTCTATTATAAAAATGTTTGTAGGCTCAAACTAAAGTACCTACATCCTTGTAGCTTTCCAAAAAGACCTGAATGGTAAATTTCTTTCTTAGAAAAAACCCACACGGATTGATTCCGCAATAATGTCTTTATTTCACCAATATAAATAACTTTGTCCTTAAATGTAAAATAGTTATTTCATCAGCGACCATTGCAGCTAGAATCGATAACGACCAATTTTTACATGGAGCCAAAGCGGGAGCCAAAGTAATCAACACCGCCTGACGGAAAAGAGAAATATAGGGTCATTTATCGCAGACAGGTAGGAGGGTAGGACTCAAGGCGAAGACAGCAAAGCTTTTGGTTTTGTCTGCAGCAATCATTTGGTTACCTACTCTAGTTACTTCTAGTTCCTAGTCCTAGTCCTAGTCCTCTAGTAGGATTAGTTGGTTAGTTAGTAGTAGGTGGTACTAAAGTAGGTACCAACCAGACCCAGTTGGAGTTTTGTTTGTCATGCGAAATTTTTTATGGGGAGGGGGGGCATCTGAGAGTCACTCATCTAGTTTGGAGTAGTATATATTGTATGTGGCGGATTTACCCGTTCAGTCAGCTTATTTAGTCGCAAGTTTTAATTTCAGCCGTAAGCGCAGCACCGCTTATTGGCTGTTCTGAGGAGGCTGGTTCGTAAGAGCTGCGCTTACGACGAAAATTAAAACTTGCTGCTAAATAAGCTGACAGAACGCACCTTTAGAGGCCCCCAAGGGGGGTCTGGGGGAGGGGGGCGTGCCGCGCAGAATTTTTTTGCAGATAATAATATGAATGTTGATAGTAATAAGTGTTTTTTAGTCAACAGTCGACACAAAACAGGTAATCAAAATATAATTCAAAAGCAAATGAAAATGGAAAAAGATGTAAAACAGATTTTTTTAAGGTTAAAAAAAGTGGGGGAGAAGGGCCATCTCCCAACAGTTTTCGCGGGGGCCCTCAGCCACCTAGCTAGGCCGCTACCCCACTAAACTCGGGTTACATAAATACACATTATATACCGAGCATTATTATATACCAATCAATCATCATTAATATTATTATAATATGAAGAAAAAATGAAAAATTAATACATATAAAACAAAGCCCTGCTCGAACTCTCAAACAGAGGCCTCTTGTTTTGTGAATGAAGTAGGTATATAAAGTGAAGTTGAGAATGTGCAGGTTTGAAGTAATGAGACTGAAAGGGCGGAAGGGGGGGAGGGGGCAGGGCCCAGAAACTAGCATACATCGATTTAAGAAAAAATCTTACAAACTTCGAATTTACAAAAATGAAGGGAAAAAAAACAGTCATGAAAAGGGGCCTCCGCTGGGCCCCTTTGATAGCGCGCGTTAGGCCCTGGGCGCGCGTTCACTGCGCCCATGGGTAAATCCGCCAAATTATAATATCTGTGGGACACAGATGACCGAATGTGATTGATTCATATTTTATGTCAAGTTCCTTGTGGCGTGAACCCTACCCTACTAACGTCATCCACTTCCTATAACCTCTAACTTATACTGCGAAGGGGCAAATTATATGCTCTTTCCTTCCTTCCTCAAGAAACAGTCCTAGCTCGAAAATGCGGGGCTTTCATGAAAAATCTAACGGTACTTTATTCTTCAAGATGAGACGACGGATCATTTGATTGTGCCGATTCCCGAAAATTCAGAAGATTATAGTGACACCAGGACCGAGCCAAAGCAGGGGTCGCAAGGCCGTTTTTTCTTCACATTTCGCAGACTTCTTGGGTTTCAGAAACGACAATCGTAGTTGGAATATTCACAGTTGGGTCAATCCCTCCTATATTTGCAGAAGAACCCCGAATTTTCCGATTCCGACTGGCCGAAAAATGGAAATTACACTCCGTACTCCGAGTTACACTCGCTCCGAGCCGTTATGCCGTCGCCATTAACAGCCATTCAAGGAGTAGACGCTATGTGCTGTGAGTCTATGGTGCTGTGATGACATGACCATGGTATCTTCACGTTCACGAAAACGATTTTCCCGGTTATCGAGACCATCGCGTACAGATGCGCTCTAGAAAACTTCAGCATCAGGTACTTGAAGGACAATTTTCGGTGGTACTGAAGCTGAGATAAACCGATAAATCTTCTGAAAGTCTAAATTTGCAAAAAAACAGTGCTAACTTGAAAATGCGGGCTTTAATAAAAAATCTCCTAACGGCACTTTATCCTCCAAATGAAACGGCGGATCAAGCCATGGTACCGATTCCCAAAAAATTTCACGAATAATGATACCAGGGTCGGGCTAAGGGCTCCGGAGTCGATTTTTTTGACATTTCGCAGACTTTGTAGCCTCGAAAGCGACATTCGACGACGCAATTTCCATAATTAGGTCAATCCCTTACATATTTGCAAAACAAACAAAATTTTTCGGGTTCAGCTGACTGAAAATATGACCTGGTCGTTCTAAGAATACAGATCGCATTTTTTTCTTGAATGAGCCTATATTGAACGCAAAAAAAATTGCGTTCAAAAAAACCCGAAAATTTCATGGATCTCAGGTGCTGAAAGGTCTACCGAGCAATTTTTTCGGGAAAATTTCGAAATTACCAATTTTTTTCAAAAAAAAAATTTGCAAATCGAAAACGCAGGCTCTAATCAAAAATCTTCTAACGGCATTTTATTCTCCAAATGAGACAAGAGATCATTCGATTCTGCCGATTTACGAAAATTCTCACGACAGGGTTCTCGCTAGTCAATGCATGGAGTCAAATTTCTTTGACTTTTTCTCTGATTTTACAGACCATGGATGGTCGTGAGTTTTCCCTGACTACTGAGTAAAGAAATTCTCAAGCACCTAATAAAAGAAATAGTTGTGGGTAGCAGGTAAAATAAAGCGATCAATTTTTTCGGCAAACACAAAACATGTTAACTGCATGATTGATGACTAGGAGCGATAACAGATTTGAAAAATGAAAAAAAAGTTGCTCAGTTTACGAATTCCCTGACCCTCAGAAAAAAACCTTGACTTTTTCTTTTTTTTTTTCAAAATTTCATGACATTTCTTGACCAAAATTTTCAAATAGTGAATTCTCCAGGTTTTCCAGGTTTTCCAGATTAGCGGGAGCCCTGCACGATTAATGATACCAGAGCTGACCAAAGGGCTCCGGGGCCGGTTTTTGATAAATCTTTTATAGCCTAAAACTGACAAAAAAAAATAAATTCAACTTGAAAACGCGGGCTTAGATCAAAAATCTTCTAGAATAAGCCCTTCATTCTTCATTTTCACACGATACCAGGGTAGGCCGCCAGGCTCCGGGGGTAATTTTTTTCACATTTCGCTGACTTGTGGCTTCAAAAACGACACTGCAACATTTTATTCCAGCATTTTCGGTTTTTCCGTTCTTTCGAGTTTTTCATCTTTTCGGGGGTATCTTCGCCCATTTTTGGAATTACCAGACAGTGAAATCGTACTTTAAACCTAGTATTATTCTTCTGTTCATAGATCCCCTGTTGTGAAATAACTCTAGCTCTCACTCCAGCTCGTTATTTGTTTTAGCTTCTACCGTTAAAAAAATCGGCTGTGTCACCCCAAAACTTTTCCGACTAGTACCCAGGAACCTCTGGAATTTTTTTTCGAAACGCCCCTCCGGGTGGAAAGTTAGAATTAGAAAGAGAGATTGAAAATAATTTGCAAGAAATTGAAAATTTTGTCAGGAAAATTTGATTTTTCCGGGAAAACATCAAATCTTATTCCAAATCATTGTAAAAATAATCAATTAAAAGCTTCACTCCAAGCTCCATCATTCAAGTCCGGTTTCGAAAACCCAGGCCGTTTTTACATTTTCAACCGGAAAATTCTCGTGAAGTTGAGAAAAAATTGTTGGAGAATGTTCATGACCCAGTTACCCCCTGTTTAAAATAGCACTGAAAATCTGTTCACGGGAGAAAAAGTTGGAAAATTTCAAGTTTTTCCAGAGAGGAAAACTCGAAAACCGTGGGTCCGTTCTCAAAAGTTTTTCTTCCAAAAATTAATTCAATCTTTTTTTCAAGTTTAATTCCCAGCATGTCTGCACCTGAAATCAATATTTCGTGGGGCTCACACTGCATGTCAAAGTCTGCATTGCAGTTTTTTCAAATTCACGAAATGTGCTAATTTCATTGTGGAAAAATTACCGTAAGAAAACTGGTACCGTGTTAATTTTGAAAATGGGTCTACACGACGCTCAATTCCATCTACTTTCGATATCAGTTGGAATTTTTCAAAAAAAGTCGATCCCCGCGAGTGGGAATGAATTTTCGAGATCAAAAAGCGAGTCCTCCTGGTCAAAACACAGGTGAAATGCCCCTCTCGGTAATATAACTTTTTTTGTTGTGTTGCTTCCTGCCAAAATTTAATTCCAATATCCATCGGATAGGTTTTAAATATAATTGAATGATGAAGTTTTGAATTTTGACATTTTTCATTATTCGACATAACAGATAGGACGATACATTCAACTGTGCTGAATACAGTTTTTTAGGGCTTTCAAATGACATATTGCAAGTCGAGATCCGTGGGATATATAGCTTCTGACATTTGTTGATAGTGAACAGTTCTGTTTGACAGATGACAGTCAAAAACTATTGGGCTCATTCCACGGAAAAACCATGTCTGCACACCAAATTTCAAGTCTAAGTATGTCACAAATTCTTGAGACAGGAAGAGTTGAGGTGTACTCTGCTTTGGTAAAATTTTTGAAGAGGAAGAGTCGTTCAACATATAACGTTTTTAATTTTGCAGGTCTGAACTTGATTGCGTTTGTTTATGAGTCCTATATTTTCTTCTGGTTTTAATTAGTGTAATGGCTAAAAGGACAAACCAGTCCTAAGGCAAAAAAAAAGTTGATCGTATCGACGGTTTCGCAGTTACCGTGAGAGATTACAGACACACAGACAGATAGACAGACATCATTCTGGAAATGGTCTTAGTCGTCTTGGGGGACCTCCAAATGGATATATCCGTGGAAATCTCAAAAACTTTTTTCTGCACGATTACAATATGTACTTACTTTCCCTTCCATGTTGGTCGGGGGGGGGGGTCGGAAAAGTATAAATGGAAGGACGTCAAATTAGGTAGTTTTGGCAAGTTTCTGGCATGTTTCTGGCAAATTGTTTCGTATTATGCGTTCAGCTTTTATTTTCACCAAAGCAGGCGAGTCTAGTGTGTGATGTGTGACAGAATCCACCTTGTAAGAGCGCATATTTTTGGAATTGATAAGCCGCTTTTACAGAACTTCGTATGTCGCCGGGGACAGTGTCGCTGGCCAATAGGATTCGATCCGCCTGTACTCCCCTACCTCCCTCCATAACTCCCCGCGACACGAGTTTCTGTCGTCGTGTCGTTCAAATACTTCAAATTATTCAACTACATACAGTGGAGTGGGGGGATTGTCGCCGGCGACAAACGAAGTTCTGTAAAGCCGCCAATAAGCATTAGGTATTCTGTGTGATAAAGGGTATTATAGTTACTATACTCTTTTAAAAAGACATATGATCACCCGTGATTATCACACTCTTCCGTGTGGTTTCCTTCGAAAACCAGTCGTGTGACAATACTGCATACGACCTACAAGTTGGGGCTAAGACCGCCGTAAGTGCGGTTACTATAGCAACGGGCGCAACGGCCAATCAGACCGCTCTATTTGGCAAGTTACGCCGTCCTAACTTTTGCGCCTGGAACTTGGTATCGAGCCCTTATCTATTAATACGATTCTGGCCAATAAATAGGACCTGCATGCGCCACTCAAAGGCAGTGAAGCCAAACCTTTCTCAAAAGCAGCTCCCGGGAATGAGGTCCCTCGATCAGGGACACCGTCCAGCTTAAAATGAGAGATACTTTAATAACTTTCTCTGGACGGTCCTCTATCTGGCTCATGTATTTCGCGTAATCTGGCGACCAAACGCAGGAAGCATAATCAGGCCCTCCCCTTCGCTACGCCACTGGCCATTGCCTGTGCAGAAGCCTCACTTCATCTCCAGTGATGCCAACCCAAGGTCGGACCAAGCGAGAGTCGGAGCAATGATAAGGCGGAACAAGCCGACGCACCCCATTGAACGTACGGATCCGCGTCATTTTTTCTCGCAACTGGACCTGGGGGACCAGGAAGCGTATGGACCCGCAACGCCTGTCTAGCGCCGGCTGGGCAGCACAGCGTGTAAATCTGTAGCCGGCCCGAAAAGCTTAATGAGCCGTAAAATGTTACGATTACACATTAAAATGAATGTGCAATGGTCTTCATTCAAAGTAGAGAAGAAAATCTCAAACATGAGTAAAATAACGACAAACTTACGAGAAGATTAAGCACCTTACCGTCTTGAGATGCACAAGTCATAGTTTGGATTACAGAATACAAGAGTTTTGGAGTGCGGATTATGCATATCATTTTACTCTATTTATTTGAAAATGTCCGGCTTGAATAACTATTTTGTGAAATATTCTATCTTGTATTATATTCATCGAATCATAGCAGATTTCCCCTAGATAATTTGCCCAGAATTTTTCTTAGCAACATGTTATAACAACCAATTGAAAAAATTTCAGGCATCATCCTGGGCCACCAGGTCATCTGCATCTGCAACGACGGCCACGTCCTTGGCTTTGGCGGGCAGTGGAAGGACGGCTGGATAGTCGAAGGTGGTCCCCGGCGCCGGCTGAACTTCCACGCCGATTGGCTGGCGGTCTGGGGCAAAGCCGAAGCCGAACACCCCCAGCCGTGGAGCCCTCTAGGCAAAGACTACCAGCGTGCCAACCTGCACCTCTACTGGGTCGGAGCCCGTGGCCCCGAACTGCTGGCCTACAAAAAGACTGACGGCGACCCCATAGACGTGGTCGTGAGCCGAACCTGCGGCAAGACCCTCATAGTTATCGAGCAAAAAGTCACCCTGAGAGGTTCCGTTTCGGTGGAAGTAAGCAGTCTCGAATTGATCAACGGCTCGCTGAAACGCATAACCGTCACCTCGGTGCCCTTACAAACCCAAGTAAGCTGTTGCGCATTGAGCAAAAACGAGGGCAGACTGCTGATTGGCTGCATAGATGGGTCTTTGGCTTTGTTGGATCGAACGAGAGGTTCGACGAAAACGGTCAAGGCGCTCTTCATACCGAAGTTCGTGGAGTGGCACCCAAGCGGAGCAGTTGCTGTGATTTTGAATGAACGGGGCCAATTTCAGGTAAGATCCAAGTAAAGTTTCATACCACTAAGGGTGAGCTGTGCAACAGTCATCTTGTGTCCATTTGCATCTGTCATTTCCTAAAGTATGCCTCCGAAGTTGTGCAGCTTTATCCAAATTTAAAGGTTTGAGTCAGTAGATAGAATTTAGTAAGAAACTATACCAAACAAGTCCAGATAATTTTTGCTGATTAGTCTATCACCAATATTTTCCCAAAATCACTTTAAAATAATGGAAATAGTGAGGGGCAAAGTTCCAACCTTTGACCCCTCATATCTTTAAAATAAAAGTATTTCACTTTTTTAAATATTTCTCCCCAGAGGTCGCGGGTTCGATCTCCGCCGGGGACGGATTTTCGGCCTCGAAAACAAGCTCCTTGGTTTAGTTGGAATGCTTGCTAAATGCAAGACGCGCCGTGTGTCGCATAGCACGTAAAATACGAACGATGGTGCCGACCCCATGCGATGTTGGTGGTCGTTAAAAATCCCTACCCTGTGTTGGAACACACAGGGGTTCGGCAAAATCTCCGGTATAGTGGAGGAAAGCATTCACCGGCGTCGGTGTTAGGCCTCGTTGCGGAAATAGGCCGACGTTAAATAAACGAATAAAAAATATCTATATATATTTCTCTAGTGTTCTTGAGTGGATTCCAATGATTCCATATACCGCTCTGGACTCGGAATACGATACTTCTGAGACACCCTGCATAATCTTTCATCTGTTTAATAATTTTTGGGAAAAAATAAATTTTGAAAAACATACAGGGTGAGTCATTGATATGGGCGAGCCCAATTACACCTACGCCATTAATGATATCGAAATGAACCAAACGGCACTGCAAACAGGAGGTCAAAGTGCAGTTTGTAAAATTATTTTGCTCTATACAGGTGCCCCATTTTTGCAGAGCAGTTTTTAGACGAGCTTTTTTAAATGGCACTCCCTGTATATTTTTGCATATTTGGATCCGCCCTTTCTCAGGCATTACAAATTCGTTTAGTTTTTGCAATTCGCTTCAACCGTTCAGAAGTTATTGAATTTTCTCTAAAAATTAATGCGTTTGTAGTTGGTTTGTAGGCACTTACTAAATGGATCGCAAGGTACTTGATTTCAAGGTTATCAAGCTGGGACTTTGCTCATGTTTAAGCAATAGCATAGGGTAACTTTTAGCGTAATACCGCCTATTTTCGGTTTGGTATCACCTTGCTGTAACACATTGATTTTGGTAAACTTTGAAGGGCCATAACTCCATTTTTTCAAATAGCACTCCCTGTTTTTTATTATTTATTCGTATCAGGCATCTCATTTTACATCTTTTTTACCTCCTATGTTTTTTCTCAAAAGTTGATAGTTTGGGAAAATAATTCGGGTTTTCTTAAAAAATGGGCACAAATTTCATCGATTAAACTTAGCGTGCAATGAAAATCAACTAATTCTGAAAACCAACGTCAAAGTGACTTCTATTGTACGTCACTTTCAAATTTTGACAAGAAATTTTGACATTTCAAACAGTTTTTACGATTGCAATTGTAGTAGTAATTGTTATCACTATTGATTTGTTGTACTACCTCAATAAATAATATTGTTCAGTTCTTTGTTCCGAAATTTTGAGCTTTTTGATTTTTACATAATAATTTCTTGTCAAAATTTGAAAGTGACGTACAATAGAAGTCATATTGACGTTGGTTGTCAGAATTAGTTGATGCAGTTTGGATTTAGAATTAGTTTGATTTTTAAGTTGATTACTTGATCCAGTGTCATGACCTGCGAGGTCACCTCACTTGACTAACCCGATTTTTGCTTCAGGGCTTTGTTTACGATCGGGTGTATGAAGCTTAAGTCAATACCAGGGAAAATATGCAAGAAATAATTAAAGAGGCTTCTCGTAACATTCTTTATTTTCACTTGATAATTTCTTGTCAAAATTTAAAAGTGACGTACGATTAAAGTCACTTTGATATTGGTTGTCAGAATTAGTTGATTTTCTTTGCACGCTAAGTTTAATCGATGAAATTTGTGTCCAGTTTTTAGAAAAACCGAATTATTTTCCAAACTATCAACTTTTGAGAGAAAACATATGAAGTAAAAATGATGTGAAATGAGACGCTTGATACGAATAAAAAATAAAAAACAGGGGGTGCTATTAGAAAAAATTAAGTTATGGCCCTTCAAAGTTTACCAAAATCAATTGTGTCACAACAATGTGATACCGAAACGGAAATAGGCGATATTACCGTCAAAAGATACCCTATGCTATTGCTCAAACATGAGCAAAGTCCCAACTTGGTAACCTAAAAACCAGGTGCCTTGCGATTTATTTAGTAAGTGCCTACAAACGCATTAATTTTTATTTTTAGAAAAAAATTATTAAGTTCTGAACGGTTGAAGCGAATTCCGAAAACTTAACGAATGTGCAATGTCTGAGGAAGGGCAAATCCAAATATACAAAAATATACCGGGGGCGCCATTCAAAAAAGCTCGTTCAAAAACTGCTCTGCAAAAATGGGCCACCCTGTATAGAGCAAAATAATTTTACAAACTGCACTTTAACCTCCCGTTTGCAGTGCCGTTTGGTTCATTTCGATATCATTAATGGCGTAGGTGTAATTGAGCTCGCCCATATCAATGACTCACCCATAGGTATGCAATCGTTGCGCTATGCATATCATTGCGATATGCGTTTAAGTCATCACGTTTTTTAGCGCATTTTCGTTGTTGTACTCCTCCTCGAGGAATGAAGCTAGAGCCTTAGAACTTTTTTTGATAGATAGCTGATGTCCCCAAGGGTGGCCAATGGGCTTTTTTTTATCCATGCATAGTTATCATTACTATTATCAAAAAACAGATATTTACTGTGCACTTTTAAGAAGTTGAACTCCTCCTCGGGGAATCAAGCTAGAGCCTTGGAACTTCTTGCGATGGATAGCTGATGTCCCCAAGGGTGGCCAGTGGGCATTTTTTTTATACATTCAAAGTTATCATTATTATTATTATCACAAAACAAAGATTTCTTGTGCACTTCTAAGAAGTTGGAACTCCTCCTCGGGGAATGAATCTAGAGCCATGGAACTCTCTCCAATGGATAGCTCAGGTCCTCGTGGGTGGTCAGTGGGCAGATTGAATTTCATGGTTGCGCCGCCATCTTGGCCGCCATATTGAAATTTCTTATTATTTGAACGATTTTCATGAAACTTGGAAATTACCCTTGTCACGTATGATCATTCTTATTTTCAAGATAAATTTCATGGTTCCGCCGCCATCTTGGCCGCCATATTGAAATCTGCTATCAGTGGAGGGATTGTCATGAAACTTGGAACTTACTCTTGTCTTCTATGAACATTCTTGTTTTCAAGCTGAATTTCATGATTTGGCCGCCATCTTGGCCGCCATATTGAAATTTCCCATTAGTGGAACGATTGTCATGAAACGTGAAACTTAGAAACTCTTGTCTCGTATGAACATTAATTTTCCAAGCTGGACTTCATTCCTATCAATGACAGACCTGGCACTAAGAAAATGCGCTATTGAGACTCACGCACGTGGGGGCATATTCACTTGTTTCTATATACTTTCACAGGGTATCTTTAGCACGCTAACAATATGCGCGACTTGTTGTTTGTTCCAGTACTACGATACAGCCCTGAACAGCGTCAGGTCTCAAATCATGGGTGAAGACTGCACCCCGACTGCACTCCTCGACTTATCCGGCTACTTCAACGTCCAAGTCACCGTCAGTTCAGTCAGCTGGGGACCTAAAGATCTCTTCCTGGCTTTGGAACAAGGTCCGATCGTTTTAATTTCGCACGTGGACAGATCGCTCACGTTTCGATCTTTGACGCAAAAGTACCTGAAGATGAAAAAGGTTGACAAAGCGATCAGGCTACTCTTGAGTTGGGAATTCAACGAAGAAAGCTTTGGAGCTCTGCAAAAAATCGTGGCCCATCTGATGTCGCAGCCGATGACCGACGAAAACGCTAAATTCCTCCAAGACGCCTTGGGCTGCTTCCACAGCCCTGCCATTCCGCTTAGCAGCGAAATCCGAAATTGTTACGGAAGCCAAGTTTATTCGATGACGAGGCGATTTTTTCATCAACTAGTCCGAGCGAGCATGTTCGAAACCGCGTTCTTATTGGCCGTCGATTTGGGTCACCACGATTTGTTCATGGATTTGCATTACATTGCCGTACAAATAGGCGAGACGGAAATGGCGGCCGCTGCCCGGGCTCAAGCTTCGGCGCTTCTGAGCAGGTGCTCCAGCGAGGCGTCGAATTGTTCGAGGTCGTCGTGTTCGCAGTGCTCGGATTCGGACAGCAGCGATAGCGAACAGTACGAATCGAAACCCGCGAACTCCGCCGCTACTGCTACTGCAGTCCCGGAACAAAACGGTGAAAATTTCCTCACCACAAATTTCAATCAAGCCATGCCGAAAACGTATAGGTCCGCTCCTACGGCCTCTTCCTACCCCGTTTTACCGAGTATCCCGAATCCTCTTGCACCTCCGAATCCTAACTTCTTGGAGCAAGTTCTAGCTCCAAAAATGAACTACACTCCTCGAGCCACGTACGTCAAAGCTCCGCAAGTACCGCCGAATTTCGTCAAAACACCACAGATACCGCAGACGCCGCCCGTCGTTCCTCCGCTCCCCGTTGCATCAGCTAACACTCTCGGCATCCCCTATAATCCTTACGCGGAACGGCAACACGTCAGACCTCAAGACTCGAGGTTCAAACCTGCCGCCGTGTGTGTCGCTCCGGTCCATACACCTCCGGCCATACCTCCGCCTCCTATGCCGACCAATCCGTTGAATCCCTGCACGGGAGCGGTGAAGAAGGCCCAGCCAAAAGTGAAGTTTTCGGATACAGTGACGGCGTTTATAGTGCCAGAAATAAAAAGACCCGTGCGACCTCCCCCGCCGCCGCATTTGACTGACCCGCAGAAAGAATTGGCCGACAGTTTGCCTCTGTGTCACCCCAACGAGGACTATTTAAAAGATTTCGCGCCGATTAGGAAAGGCGAGGCCGGGGATGCGTCTGGTCAGCAACAGCCAAAGATAAAAGTCGTTCATTTCGGGGTCGTCTGATCAACATTACTTGACAAGGTAAGGATAGAAACTGATTGTGATCCAAAACGAATGCAATTATTGATAGAACGCCCATGCCTGTATTCATATGGTCGTTGCTCGAGGTTCACCTACTACTTGAGTATGACTTCCAAGCCGAAACACATTTCATACATACCTAGGCGTGAAAGCCTGTATGGTCTGTCAGCGGAGAACACACTTCTCTACCTCAAGGTTTTCTTGGCGTTAGTAAAGGATTTCATTTCACTTTTCAAAGAACTAGATATTCACTGTGAATCTTTGAAATCTGACAAAATATTATATCAAAGGACTAAAGTCTCCGGAGATTAGGCTCTCGTTTTCCTCTTTTTCACAAAGCCGCCTCCCAATCCTCATCGAAGCTAGATGAACTTCTAGACATCCTCGGCAGCAGCCAAATATTTCTTTTTTATCAAATGCCGTATTGCTACACCTACGGCGGCCACTAAAAGCTCATTCATATGTGCATACAATTTCTGCCTTTTGATATTTTTTCTGAAATTATTAGGATTTTTTAAACATCGTGACGAAGGCCTAGAATTTATTGTTTATAAAACACAAGGTCGTACTTCAGCGCCCACCTCGTTTTCAATTTCAAGTGATACTTACCTACCTGCATGGACAACCTTGAGCAACAATATGAATACGGGCATTACCAGCGTCAAGCCGGCAGATCTGATAAAGGTGTTCTGTTTTTTTTTTCAATCGTTCTTCATTATTGATTCATGATGGTCCGTCCAAAAACTGCTCAAATAGTCGGAATTTAAATCTTTAAAGCACTGAACGCGGTCGGGCGCCGAAATTTACCAAGCAAAAATATACCACCACAAATTGACCGACCAAAACATACCAGTCAAAAATATACCTCACCAAGAATATAACTACCAGTTTACAAGTATACCAACGCTCAAATAACCAAGGTACATATGCACATACCTTTCGTCCAAAGTCATCTTTTGTCGAAAGGACCATTAGAAGACAGCCCTATTTTGTTTCAGTTGACGGCTCACTAGTCGAGTGGGATGCGCCCCTGCTCGGCGAAGTGGAGCTCGGGGTTCGATTCCCGGTGATGTAGGTCTGGGTGTTATGTCGTAAAATGGTTTTTCAATTGTAATTGAGATTAATGAAGGCAAATAAACTCCTATGACACTGGTAAGTGCCGTTAAGGGGTAAAACATTTATTTATTTCATTTATTTAGTTTCAGTATATTTCTGCCTGATATATTTTTGGTATGCTGGCATATTTTTGATTTTTGGCTGGCTATTTTTTGGTATGGTAAATAAATTCTTGACTGGTATGTTTTTGCCGGTATATTTTTGGCTGGTACGACCTGGCGCCACACCCTGTACATTGTAAAGACGTAGTAAGCCGGCTGAAAGGGCTGATAGTAGGAGCAGCTATATTTTCTACAAATGCTTCAATAAGTGATGATACATTTTGAAATTTTTACTAAATGTTTCCATGCACTTTTCTTCAGCCCATTCAGGGATAGCCCAGTTATTTTAGACAAAGAATCGCCTTAACCATCAACTGAATACCGCAAGGCTGGAAATTGGTAGGTACACGCCTTTTACCAATAGCGCCGAACGACATATCAAAAGTCTCCCAAATTACCGTCTGCGCGGCATCGACTTTTCAGTGTGAACAAGAAAAGAAATTGTCGTTATGTCTGTCGCACGACTTCTCATCGTAGCATCTTTCCTGTAAGGTCCTTGAAGCTAATTATTGTAAATTGAGGAAAAAATCCCATCTCATCTTGCAGTGGCATGTTGTAAATAAGCGAATCATCTGACTTCGAGATTTTCTATAATTATTCCCCTAAATATTTTAATTGTATCATGCAAATTATTTCTTTCGAGATTATTTCTCCTAATTGTGGCAGCTGTGATCAACTGGCATCAACTCTTTTTAGACCGGACATTTTTTCCCAAGACTCCCACCCCCATACCTACTAAATTACATCAAAATCTGTGAAATTTTTCCAAAGATGTGAAAAACGAACGAACGATTCTATTTAATTATGATATGGTACACCTGACTGACGTTTCGGAGCTAAAAGCTTAATCATGCCTGCCTACTGTTGGACGCATGTTCACGAAGTTGTATTGCAATCGATCCTAAAACACGGCAAGAAAACGGGAGAAAAGTAGAGTTTTACCTATTTTCCGAAGAAAATAGATTTTTTTATTCAAGCTGCATGCCTGATTTTAATCATAGCTGCACACGTTTCATCGAGTCCCTGGTGGGTACTCTTGCTTCAAGGCAGATTTGGTGGAAATCCGTTTGGTACTTCTCGAGTTATTATATTCGAGAGTTACTTTTGATGTGCTGTTCAGAACTATAGAGTTTCTCATCATACACCTAAGGTACTCGAGGCGCAGGGTAACTTGAATGGGCCAGCGTGATGCCTGGTCGCATTCCCACTTGGCTACAAACGCGCGAATATTTGGGAACTGGTCTATATGAAGACCTGCGCACGAGCTGCGAGAAAAGGGAACCGCCTCTGTATGAGAAAGTCTATTAGTAGGAGATGTGTGCCTATTTTAAGCCCTCGAGTATTTAGTTGAGGGTAAAAACTTGAAATGACTGAGCTAGAAGCAACATCTACGCCTCTGAAAAACTGTTAAAATCAAGTTTCCTTAAATAAGCAATACGTACTTACTCATTTAAGCTAAGCAAATATTTATATCTACCATAAAATATATTTTTTTATACAAATGATTACTTTTATATTGTTGACTTATATGTATTTTCATAAATTAAGATGTACACTAATTTTTTACAAATCTGTATAAGTAATGAACAATAATATAAATAATATCTATTTTCTTTTTTGGGCTATCATTTATACGATGAAATGCATAGGTCATCTCTGGATAAGGAAGAAGAATTGAGGTAAAAAAATACAATGGATTGATAATTTTATGATGGTGAGAAGAGGAGCTTGTGGTGAGGTGGTCAGCGCGGTCGACTACCACTCCAGAGGTCGCGAGTTTGATCCCCGCCGGGGACGGATTTTTGCCTCGAAAACAAGCTTCTTGGTTTAGTTGGAATGCTTGCTATATGCTATATGTGTGTCGCATAGCACGTAAAATACGAACGATGGTGCCGACCCCCATGCGATGTTGATGTTCGGCAAAATTTCCGGTATAGTGGAAGAAAGCATTCACCGGCGTCGGTGTTAGGCCTAGTTGCGGGAATAGGCCGACGTTAAATAAACGAATAAAAAAAAAGAAAAAAAAGATGGTGAGAAAAAACAGCTGAGAAGCGAACTGCTAGTTTATTCACAGAGTAGATAATTAAGTCTCAAATCAAGTCATCCAGACCTAGGTGTAGGTGTGTATTTTAATAACAATAAGTACTTGAATATATTAGCGAAAAATTTGAAAGCGCCTGCCTATTTAGCTGAATTATTACAGCTTAGTGCAGAAAAAAATTAAAATAGTGCAAAAAAGTGAACTATCCAATTAATAATAACTTAAATATTCCCAAGCGACTAGACTACGGCCATTCAACGTTAAAAATTAATTACAATTCATATTTCCAGATATCAGATGTACTTTTTATGTATTCAAATAATTGTTACGTTTTTCCTGAATGTACCTGATGAAATTCCAGGCTATTTTAGATTCAACCAGGTTTTCGACGAAAAGTATGACAAATCCTAGTACAGAACCAAACAACCAGATGAAAAAAGTTTGATAGCAGTCATAGATGCCGACCGATGTAAAAGTGGCAGATTGGGAAAAACACCTGGGCTTCATGATCAAACGCGAATTTGTCCTTCGTTGAATTCCAGACTCGTCCGCTCTCAGTAAACTTGAAAAACCATATTCCAACTGAATGTAATCTGAATAGCTTTGAAAAAGTGTACTTACGATACTTTCAATAATTCTTTGTATGGTGAATGTTTCTGAACCACTATGTAACCAACTGAATGCTGTAAGTCCAAAGAAAAGTAAATATGACTAACAAAATTGTCAACAGGTTTACTTGAGGCGCCCAGAAGTGAATTTTAAAATGCTTATAAAATCGTGAAGAATCGAGCGATCAAAGGATACATCCCGGTAAACATGATCCTTACAGTATTACCAACGGAAATGAAGAAAACGAAAAATTTCAATAGTTTATAAAAGAAACCAGGGTGCCTCAACTTAATAATCTCAGAACGAATATTTTTCACCAGTGGTTGACTTCTAAGCGCCTTAATTCATAAAGCTTACAGAAGTGTATCCTGGTAGTTCTTGCAAGGTACATATTTCGTAGTTTGTAAAGTTTGACAAAATGTACTGGTATGCCATTTGAATTACAGTGTGATAAGCGAAATTCCCCTGTTGAAGTTTCTTCATGCCAGTTTCCAAGTCAAAGTAGTTGTTGTTGGGCAATATCTTTTTCTGTGTCAAATCTTTGAGTATGCTATCTTTAGTATTCTAAAAATGCATTATTATATCACATTCAATATTATGTTTTTCATATTGTACAGAATAGGCACTCCATTCTTCCCGTCGCGTTGTCCGTACTTTTTGTGTAGCAGAACGCTCTTATCCTTTATTATAAAATTGTCTCATTTATATCTTATACATACATACATATACAGCGTGTTACATTTTTTTGTCAATATTTTAGGAGACGGTAGAGCATAAAAAAATAAAATTTATTTCGGAAACGCATTATAACGGAGATAGAGGCTTCCGAAGTTGAGTTTCAAAAATGTTTGTTGAATTAGGTGTTCGAGGACGCATCAAGTTCTAGCTTATTAGCGCCATTTTTTCTTCCTCCGTGTCACCCTTTTTCCCTTGACGTGACCGCTCGGTTAGTACACGCCAAAGTACTGGACAGTAAAGAGCGCATGGAGAAAAGTGACTCGCCCCGGCGGGATTTGAACTCCGGATCTCTGGGTCTGAAGCCAGAGACGGAGCTCACCGAGCTGCCGCCGGGATAAGTTTTAAAAATGTTTTTTTTTTGTTTCAATTTCAAACTTAATTACTGGATTTTGACCATATTTTGTATACAAAGTGAGTTGATGCATGCCTACCCACAAGACAAGCTGGTCACATTGACTCTTGTCACATTTGTGGAAATGATATTTTTTCAATTTTTTTTCATTTTCATTTTTTTTTTTGGCGGAAGTATTTATTTTTCGATGCTTTACCATCTCCCAAAATAATGGCAAAAAAGTGAAACACCCTGTATTATTACAGGGAAATGAGTGAGATCAAAAGTTACTTGAAAAACGTAGGTTTTAGTTGAGCCCATATTTGTTCATTTTGACATTTTATCGCTCAAAATCGTATCAGTAACATACAAGAATACACGTTCTGCCAGTAACTAGCAAGCGGATCTTTATTTGTTTTTTGCCTTAGTGTATTTCCAGGAATAAAAGACTAGGCCTCTCCCTCTTAGCTCTTAGCGAATAAACTTGATCTATTTATTTTGATAGGAGGAGCAACAAATAGACTGGTTCCAAATGGAAGACCTTCATGCATAGTCCTTCTTAGTTTTTCGAGCTCTATGATAAGTATATATTTTTATTTCTTTTTTCAGTTTGTTGCAATGCTGTTAACGAATAGGATTCTGATTCAAATGATTTTAAAAACTTCAAAACTGATTGCTTATTAAGGCACACTCCAGCATTTTGAGAAAAGTCAAAATTAGTTGTTTTTCACGGCACACTTTCAGAATGACGGAAAGATGAAGCACCTGCGTATGTCCGGGCCTACCAATCTACCTCGAAGTAGTTTCTCATAAAGTGAACATCTAATCCTCCTACTTCTATACGTGTTTCTACCAAATCCCTCAAGCTCTTCAATTCAGTTGTCGACTGTAAGAGTACCACAATATTGGCAGAATATGATACGTAAATGAACATCAGGGCTCCGAAAAAAATCAGTATCAAAATTCGTCCAGAAATGCTTTTTGGTTCAGTGGTTGTTCCTTGCTGACACACGGCTTCTAGAGCAATCAAGGTGACGTCACTTGTGTTGAACCTCTGTTGATGCAGTTTCTGTAAAAGGAAACACAGGTAATACAATTCATATTCAAGTAGATTAATAGGTCCATATGCAAGGTGCCTAAAAATTCATCTTGGATTCCAGGAAGTATCCTCTATAAATGTTTCGTCATGAAATATTCCATGATGGTGATCGTCATCCAAATTTCAAACCACTAAATAACTAACTTGAAATTGAGTATCAACTTTACCTGATACTTATCGATACTTAGATACTTAGAACTAACTACTTGTTAGTTCTACACCCAAACATTAACATTAACACGTTTGCGTTCAGAGCGTTCACAAATTTATAGTGCGATTCTGTAAAAAAAAACCTGCGGGAGGCGGGGGAAAATGGAGTCGGACGTCTACTCGACTAAGAGTCAGTTCCACGATTTCAATTCTCAAAGAAAGAAAGTTTGGAAAACCAGGCAGCCCTTAGATTACATAATATGATGATGCCCCTTGAGAGCTGAGGAACCTTCTTCCTGAACTGCCAACATTGAAGGAAGTGAAAAAAATCATCTGCAGCACATGAATGAATTATTTAGGATGTCGAGAGTGGTCCTTGCGTCCATGGGACAGTTCTTATTCTCACACCGTGAAAAATTAACGTACAAGTATGGCTGATATGACATTCCCATGTCTTCAGTTTTTATAGTACCTACCGCACCTTTCCTCCCTATTATTTTATCCTCCTAGATAAAAAAACTACATTCCAAAAACATGCTGTTATGTAAAAAATCCTGTCGGCCATTGGCTGTTGCCTAGGCAATTACAGCGTAACAGAGCCTTCATGAAATCTTATTTTCGAGGGAATCGCACCATCAGTTTGAGATATAAGCTTTATTCTGTTCTATTACCCCAAGGCCTTACGGTAGAATGGTAGATATTCGTTATCTTATCTAAGTATGCACCTCTTTATGCACAGTTTCCCAGTTGAGTATTATTCTCAACACAAATGCAGAAACAGCCATTGTAACAAGAAGTGCAATCCAAACGCTGTTGGACATCGTCAGAAAAAATATATTTTTGATGTAAGATGTTGAAGGTTTTCGCGTTATGAAGTGCATGCTCAGTGGGTTTCCCATTTTTATGTAATCGATGATCTTGTATCTTTCTGCAGTCATAAAGAACGAACAACCTAAAAAAATTCCAGAAATGTTCTTTGGATTATATACAGGTGTCCCGTTTTTCAACGCTCACTATTGGTATCTCGGAAACGGTAAGAGAAACAGAGTCGGTTAAATTACAAAAAAGTTGAGCTATTTTATGACTACCTCAAATATGTCAAGAAATCCAAGATATCTTTGATCATTTTTGAAATATCTTGAAAAAACTGAAAAATGCCGAATCCGAAAATCTCAAACCATTTCTTTATTATGGCAGCTATCAATTTGAAAATTGGTATTCTGACATTTTTGGGAGTCCTTGATCGACTGACGTCAATAATTTTTTCCTGCACTTACTAGTTTTTGAGATATGACAGCTAACTTCATTTTTTCTTATGGACACCATATCATTTGTTCACCCCATAAAACTCATCTTTTTTTCTCTTTACAAAGATATGAAACACTTGCAGCATTTCTGTCAAAATAACCTGTAAAAATTGGAAAAACTATTTCTGGGGCGAAAAAGTCGAGTTACCGCTTCGGTTGCCATGCTCTCGTAGCATATAAACAATGGCATTTGGTTGCCATTGTGGGATTTCACCTTATTTTACCATATTAAAATGTATAATTATTATAAGCCACGCAAAGTTTTAAAAATTCCCCTTTCAACGAAACAGGCACAAAAATGCGAACTTGTGTTAACCCATGGTCGGGCAGTTTTGATGCGGTCACATTTGGGACTTTCGACCATAGTGTCGCCCGTCCTAAGATTGTAAATGGGTCGAGCGACGAGATTTTATTACTTTAAATGAGGGTGGCTGTTCGTCTGCAGAGCCTAGGAAGAAATCGAGGAACGGATGCTGGGGGAGACGCACACGGGCTCTTGAAGACATATGTCGCGTTTAAGTGTTGTTCCTTTTGCGTGCTTTTGTAGGTAAATATTAATTTTTGTAGTATTTTCAATTACTTGTGTATTCATTTGTCGTTTTCTTTTTGAACACTACTTGGTTTAAGTTGCTAATTTACTGTCGAATTGAATTAAAAGTACGTCCTCTTTATTAAAACATACGCTCAGATAATTTTGAAGGCACGAACGCCGCTTTTTGCCTGGATTAAATCAGTGCAGTTGGTTTATTGCATTTACTATGTCTGTTTGAATTTTATATCATTAGTTTTATGGTCAGATCAGTGAATTTGAGTAATTTGATTGTTCCGTGCTCACTTGATTGTAATAATTTTTCTGTATCGTATTTTTGTCTGAAATTGTTGTGACACGCTTTGATTTTCATTCAAATGTCATTGTCCACCGTCTTTGAGACTTCTCATGTTTTTTATGTCCTTTCTGTTGATGCTCGCTGCCCTTTTTGTCAGATATTCAGTGTAGGTATTTTTACAGGATCCTACTAACCATCCCTATTTTGTCTTGTTTTGTGTTTTTATGCAATCTTGATTTATTATGACTGTTTACTGATGTGATTACATTTGTTTACTGTTGTTTCTGCGATTTTGTTTTACTAATTTTACTTACATTGAATACCGGGAATTGTCAGCGAGTTTTGTTATTCATTTGTCACATCATGAGAGTTTTCTTCTTTGAGCTTAACTCAGTGGTTTCTTCGACTGGGTTCTTCCACATGAGTGCTCTTTTCCGAATCCGTCATTCTCCATTTTCTTTGACTTGACAGTTTGACATATTTAGTTGTGCTGTTTTCAATTGTTTTATTGTTTTCGCCCTTTTTGTTGATTTTGTACCTTTTGTTCATTCTGTCAGTCACATGTTAGGTGTTTTGAGAAAAGAACCATAAAAGACTAATTTTGCACTTATTTGCTTTGAGTAAATGTCAATTTTCTTTGCAATGAGCGTGTTTCATTGAAGTCGACCTTGAACTCCACCTTCTTCTCCCTCGGGTCGTTCACCTCATGAACAAAAGCGGATCAAAGGGTTAAGATGCAAACAAAAACGGGCACAACGTAGAATTTCGATGATCCGAGGCCAAACACGTGAAAATGTCACTGGGGGGGGGGGGCGTACCATTACAGAGTGGTGCCGTGACCAGGATTGTTCAAAAGAGGGGGACGCTGTGGAAAGAAGTAAGGATTCTTCAAAAGAGGAGGAACGCTGTGGAGAGAAGTCTGGGGAAGCCATGAGAAGTCAGGAGTGTTCAAGGATCAACTAGTTTTTTTTTTTGTCGAATTGTTCACGGAGGATTGTTCAAAAGGGGGGGACGCTGTGGGGAGAAGCCAGGAGTGTTCCAGAACAAGGATTTTTTCATCAAGTTTTTTTTTAATTTTCATCGGACTGTTCATGACGAAGGAAGGATTGTTCACGAGAGGAAAAACCAGGATGGTTCACCGACGAGTTGTTTTTTGTTCTTGTGAAGGCCAGATTGTCCAAGGATTTTTTCAAGCAACGAGTTTTTTTTTTTTGCAAAGCTGGATTGTTCACGACGGGAAAATGTTCAGAAAGGGGAGCGTTGAGACCAATTTTGTTTTTGTCAAATTGGCGTTGTTCATGGGGGGAATCCTGAGAGGGGGGGGAAGAAGAGGTTGTTCCTTTTTGCCAAACCAGCCAGACCAAGAGTGTTCGAATAAGAGACCGATATTCAAAAACTATTTTTTTTTTGTGAACCATTTACTGCTGATTCTGGTTTTGTTTCATGAAATGCCAATCTCAATCTTGTGGACGCTTTTACCTGACGTTGGACTGATACTCCGAAAAAATGGATTTTTTCTTCCACATGACGACGAACGAGATGATGTACCTGATCCTGCCATCACAGAAAAATTCAAGAACACTCATCGGATGATTTCTGCCGAACCAGCAAGCTGTGCACAACCGAAACGTATCTTGCTTCACGAAACATGATTCCAGCAACACCTGGTCTGTCGAACCCAAACAACATCATTGACCTGACATGCTCAATTGAACCAGTCACACCATTTTGCAAAACATCACCACTGACAACTCGCACGACCTCGCCGCCATTTTGTTCAACACCACTGTCTGACCATTGAACGAAGAAAAATCTTCTGGGACGAGAAGAATATCAAAACGTCACCGTCAGCTTGCTACCTGATCCTACAAAAATTTTGGCACCGGAAATTTTCAAGAAACGTCATTGTCATCTTGCCTCCTAATGACAAAACTTCTTACCTGTAGTCAACATCACCATTCATCAACATTTTGACTACATCATCTACTGGTTCCACTAAAGCGTCTTGTTTGAAGCAGAAATCACTCATTGCCTACAGAAATTCCCATTGTCAACGGGAAGCAAAACTCTGTGGTCACCAAATGCAATCTAGGGGCGTCCGCCTTTTGTCTGGTCCCGGAGAAGTTGCTTGTCACTGAAGAAATCGAAGCCGTTCTCACCACCATCTGGACCATTCTCAACTTTTATCGTCTAGGGGCGTTGCTCTTTTCACTGAACCACGGATCTGAACGTCTTGTCAAGTTTTGTCTGGTTGCTTCTGGAGTCATCTTGGGAAAAGAATCAGAAGAAAAAGAAGAACAACAATGAGAAAAAGAAGAACAACAAGAAGAAAAAGAAGATCACCAAGAAGAAAAAGCCACACCACATGACCTGTCTTGGGTTTGTTGAAGAACCTCCGTCATCGTCCTCTGTTCTCTTCCGTCGTTTCTTCAAGGGGCGTTCTGTGGGATTTCACCTTATTTTACCATATTAAAATGTATAATTATTATAAGCCACGCAAAGTTTTAAAAATTCCCCTTTCAACGAAACAGGCACAAAAATGCGAACTTGTGTTAACCCATGGTCGGGCAGTTTTGATGCGGTCACATTTGGGACTTTCGACCATAGTGTCGCCCGTCCTAAGATTGTAAATGGGTCGAGCGACGAGATTTTATTACTTTAAATGAGGGTGGCTGTTCGTCTGCAGAGCCTAGGAAGAAATCGAGGAACGGATGCTGGGGGAGACGCACACGGGCTCTTGAAGACATATGTCGCGTTTAAGTGTTGTTCCTTTTGCGTGCTTTTGTAGGTAAATATTAATTTTTGTAGTATTTTCAATTACTTGTGTATTCATTTGTCGTTTTCTTTTTGAACACTACTTGGTTTAAGTTGCTAATTTACTGTCGAATTGAATTAAAAGTACGTCCTCTTTATTAAAACATACGCTCAGATAATTTTGAAGGCACGAACGCCGCTTTTTGCCTGGATTAAATCAGTGCAGTTGGTTTATTGCATTTACTATGTCTGTTTGAATTTTATATCATTAGTTTTATGGTCAGATCAGTGAATTTGAGTAATTTGATTGTTCCGTGCTCACTTGATTGTAATAATTTTTCTGTATCGTATTTTTGTCTGAAATTGTTGTGACACGCTTTGATTTTCATTCAAATGTCATTGTCCACCGTCTTTGAGACTTCTCATGTTTTTTATGTCCTTTCTGTTGATGCTCGCTGCCCTTTTTGTCAGATATTCAGTGTAGGTATTTTTACAGGATCCTACTAACCATCCCTATTTTGTCTTGTTTTGTGTTTTTATGCAATCTTGATTTATTATGACTGTTTACTGATGTGATTACATTTGTTTACTGTTGTTTCTGCGATTTTGTTTTACTAATTTTACTTACATTGAATACCGGGAATTGTCAGCGAGTTTTGTTATTCATTTGTCACATCATGAGAGTTTTCTTCTTTGAGCTTAACTCAGTGGTTTCTTCGACTGGGTTCTTCCACATGAGTGCTCTTTTCCGAATCCGTCATTCTCCATTTTCTTTGACTTGACAGTTTGACATATTTAGTTGTGCTGTTTTCAATTGTTTTATTGTTTTCGCCCTTTTTGTTGATTTTGTACCTTTTGTTCATTCTGTCAGTCACATGTTAGGTGTTTTGAGAAAAGAACCATAAAAGACTAATTTTGCACTTATTTGCTTTGAGTAAATGTCAATTTTCTTTGCAATGAGCGTGTTTCATTGAAGTCGACCTTGAACTCCACCTTCTTCCCCCTCGGGTCGTTCACCTCATGAACAAAAGCGGATCAAAGGGTTAAGATGCAAACAAAAACGGGCACAACGTAGAATTTCGATGATCCGAGGCCAAACACGTGAAAATGTCACTGGGGGGGGGGGGGGGCGTACCATTACACCATGGTCTGTTGATTTTGGAGAAAGTTGAGTTACATCCCATTCTCAAGTATTTTATAATGATAATAAATAACAATAAAACAAATACAAAACCAAGAATAACACAAAATAACATAGCAATAGCAACAAACATTCATAATTTACAATTGCTCGAAATGGACTCCATTTTGCTGTATGCAGAGTTGTGTCCTTTCAGCCATATTTTCAACGTTTGCGCTGATATCGTGCGGGTTAATTGACTGAAACGCATCATCAACTCTTTGCTTCCAGCTCTTGGTTCCTTTGAGATATTCTGTCATAAACCATTATAAATTCGATCTTTGAGCGTTTCCCGCAAAACGGACTCCATTTGGAGTAATTGTAAGTTATAAATTTTTATTGCTATTGCTATGTTATTTTGTGTTATATGTACTTGGTTTTGTATTTGTTTTATTGTTATTTATTATCATTATTAAATACTTGAGAATGGAATGTAACTCAACTTTCTCCAAAATCAACAGACCATGGCAACCGAATGCCATTGTTTATATGCTACGAGAGCATGGCAACCGAAGCGGTAACTCGATTTTTTCGCCCCAGAAATAGTTTTTCCAATTTTTACAGGATATTTTGACAGAAATGCTGCAAGTGTTTTATATATCTGTAAAGAGGAAAAAAAGATGAGTTTTATGGGGTGAACAAATGATATGGTGTCCATAAGAAAAAATTAAGTTAGCTGTCATATCTCAAAAACTAGTAAGTGCAGGAAAAAATTATTGACGTCAGTCGATCAAGGACTTCCAAAAATGTCAGAATACCAATTTTCAAATCGATTGCTGTCATAATAAAGAAATGATTTGAAATTTTCGGATTCGGCATTTTTCAGTTTTTTCAAGATATTTCAAAAATGATCAAAGATATCTTGGATATCTTGACATACACTTCTGGCCAAAATTAGCGGGTCAAGAAATTTTTGCCTCAAGTTTGATGTTGATTTTTTTCTGAACCGTTTGTCTGATTTGACAATTTTTTTTTTACATAGTAGGTTGATTCTTTGGGAATACAACCGTGATACAAATTGCCATTGATAATTCAGTTTTGACTTTATACTGGGTGACACAAAAATGCGATGATTTTTAATCAAAACTCTTAGCCCCTAACTTTCTGTGTTAGCAACAACACCAACTGACATTTGATAGTCCACTGTAGCCTTATATTCACTCGACATTTTCTTCTTTACTTTGCGTCATTATCTCTATCAATAAAGGAGATATGCAATATTTTAGAAGAACATGCTCTTTTTGAAAAGTCAAAAATTTAAAAAAGGATGAGGAACGGTTTTCAGAGAAACAGATACCAACAAGACTAATTCCGATAATTCCAATTGTCAAAAAAGTTATTCACCAAAATCATGTTTTTTATTGACCGGTCAACATTTTTGCATTGAAAAATCACCAAATAAAGTTCCTAACAAAAGTAGGACGGGGACCATATACTTCTGAAAATAAAGAAAACAGTAAGCAATTGGATAATGAACAAATTAATAATGATAAATTAAATAAATTATTGTGATTAACGAATCGTAGTTCAGTAACGTGTGTCTCCTCCCCTTGCTCTGCTGCATGCTTCTACTCTTCGTGGCATACTACTGATTAGGTTTTGTATGTCTTGCTGGGGAATGTCATGCCATTCTTGAATAAGCAGTTGTGACAGTTGCTTTAGATTCACTAGCGGCTGAGGTGCACTCCTGATGCGTCTACCTAGCTGATCCCAAAGATGCTCTATTGAATTAGGATCCGGGCTTTTGGCTGGCTGAAAGCTGTCTAGGCATTTTAGTGAATAGCTTTTTTGACAATTGGAATTATTGGAATCACTCTTGTTGGTATCTGTTTCTCTGGAAACCGTTCCTTGTCCTTTTTAAAAATTTTGACTTTTCAAAAAAAGAATGTTCTTCTAAAATATTGCATATCTCCTTTATTAATAGAGATAATGACGCAAACTGAAAAAGAAAATGTTGAGTAAACATAAGGCTACAGTGGACTATCAAATGTCAGTTGCTGTTGTTGCTTACACAAAAAGTTAGGGGCTAAGAGTTTTAATTAAAAATCACCGCATTTTTTGTGTCACCCAGTATGAAGTCAAAACTGAATTATCAATGGCGATTTGTATCACGGTTGTATTCCTAAAAAATCAACCTACTATGTAAAAAAAAATTAGTCAAATCAGACAAACGGTTCAGAGAAAAATCAACATCAAACTTGAGGCAAAAATTTCTTGACCCGCTAATTTTGTCCAGAAGTGTATTTGAGATAGTCATAAAATAGCGCAACTTTTTTGTAATTTAACCGACTCTGTATCTCTTACCGTTTCCGAGATACGAATAGTGAGCGTTGAAAAACGGGACACCTGTATACATAGATATAGTACGTTCAATCTATGTGTGATTCGAGTGAGCTATGGTTTCCCAAATGTCCCCTTTCCAAGAGCGTCGCATGGCGAGACTCCCAGCCAACTCGGATCACAGCTCAAGTTGAACGTACTTTAGTAGTCTTTAATACAGAGCACGAATACAGAGATATGACGATGACCCTGGATGCAAGTCTGTTTCGAACACAGGCTGGGTTTATTACTCGTATATACGGTTTTTCAGAATTTAGCATGAATGAAATATAACTGTCAAAATTTATTTTTTTATTTTTGCAATAATTTGCTCACAAACTGAGTGACTGCATGTCGCTGAGTGTCGCAGGTAAGCACATGCTGATGCGGCCTGTAGCTGTGGTAGAAAATCATAGCAGGGTTCGCAGGGTTTGACCACGACTTTGTCCGCGCTATCTAGCTTCAGTGTGCCGGAGCCTTTATTGGTATCTTTGTATCTTCTTCCACTAAACCACGGATAATGAATGATTGTATAAAATTCAGCCATAAATTGACAGCAGAAACGCACCGAATTCTTATTGAACTCAAAATACCGCCAGACAGTGCATCAGCATGACACTCGCGACAAGACAACTGTCAATCTGGTTATAAATCTGACACAAAATAACCGAGTATTCACGTTTGGCTGTGACAAAGATGTGACTGTGATGACCCAGAACTACCAACTTGCCACAGATGAAATGGCAGATAACGGTTCGCAAATCATCTCCAGTGCTTATAGGTATAGCAACATCGCGTTTTCGAAACCAAACAAACCTGATTGCCTGATACTAGTCCTAGATACTAGTCGAGAAAGTTTCCTAGTTCCACAACAGATTTTTTCAGCTGATGGCAAACTTTAATCGAGATCGCAAAATTTCCTATTTCTCAAATTGAAAGAAAATCTTGTTTTAAAATTCGAGGACGATGTCGTGGAATTTTACAAAATTGAATGCACGGAATCTAGGGTTCCTTTTGCGCTAAGTACTAAATTCTGGGTTTTTGTGGTATTATGTGCGGTACGTAATATAGGGGGTGTTTCAGCCATGATAGCAAAAAATTCAACTGTGGGTAGATCTCGTCAAAATATGACGAAAACCTATATACCATTTTGCAAAGTTCGACCTAATGACGAAGATACAGCCCTTGAAAGTTCACTTTCTCATTTTTCAAAAAATTTGTAACTCAGGAACGTTTCAACAAAATTGACCTAAATTCAGCATATTACAATCATATTACATGCATATTTGTCAAAACTATGTACCGACCTGCCAAATTTTGGTAGGATCCAGTCAGTGGCGTGGGAGTTACGAGGGTCAATAATTTAGGAGCATCCGAAGAAAATGTGACCCTCCATAATTCCTACGCTACTGGTTGGATTCTTTAAAAATTTGGCAGGTGGATAGGTAATGTTGATGAACCACCTTTTGCTGAATTTAAGCTGATTTTGTCGAAACGTTACCAAGTTACAAATTTTTGAAATCCGAAAAAAGTGAACTTTCAAGGGCTGTATCTTCGTCATTAGGCCGAACTTTGCAAAGTGGAGATCTAGTGCTATCATCGCTGAAACACCCTGTATTAGCAGTAGGTGAAAAGTCAGTTTTTTCGACAACACTTGATGTTACATGAGAATTTTACCAGACACGTCAACTTTTTTGTCATAAATATCACGAACCAAGCCATCGTACGTATCAGTGTCTTTATAATAGTATCCATAGCTGCGAGTTGCCGTCATGCTGTACGTTATGTTCAAATATTCGAATATGGAACGCATCGTTTCAAAATCTTGCTTTACGTATGTATCGATTCCAGGATATCTAAAACGACAGTATATCACCAACGATATTACATACAGAAACAGGAAAATTACTGCGGAGGGCAAAGAGGGCCTCTAGGAGACGATGTATTCACTGTGGAGAGTGTTAGCAAAAATCGTACAAGTACGATGGCGCGCAAAAAAAACGGAGACACAGAAAATACTTAGAGCCTAGTTTCCTGATTTTTTTAGCGCACTTTCCCAAAAAATGGGAAAAAGGCGCTGTTTGCTTCACTTTGTCCGTCCGTCCATCTGTCCGTCCGTCCGTCCGTCTGTACCCAGGATAATCCTCCTCAGGGAAGGAAGATATCGATGTGGTGTAAACGCCAATGAAATGCGTACGTGTCCACCATATAAAGTTGACCAATGATTTTCATCATTCGGCTGCCATCTTTGATCCGCCATTTTGAATTTCTCTGAAAGTGGTCTGACTCGAGCTTAATTTGCAGGCGATGTGAACTTCAATTAGATACATCCAATTTCCGACAATTGATACCCCGCCACCATCTTGTATTCTCCATATTGGACATGTTTCAAAGTGATATAACTAGGAGAATTATGCCTCAACAAAAAGAGATATCGATGTGGTGCAAACGCCAATCGAATGCGTACGTGACCACCAAATAAATTTGACTAATGATTTTTGTCACTTGGCCGCCATATTTGATCCGCCATTTTGAATTTATCTGGGAGTGGTCCGACTTGAGTGAAATTCACAGGCGACGTGAACTTTATCAAGATACATCCAATTTTCGACAATTGATGCCCCGCCGCCATCTTGTATTCTCCATATCAGACATGTTTCAAAATGATAGAACTAGGATCGAGAATTATGCCTCAACGAAAAGAGATATCAATGTGGTGCAGATGTCAATCAAATGCGTATGTGTCGACCATATAAATTTGACTGTAATGATTTTTGTCACTTGGCCGCCATCTTTGGTCCGCCATTTTGAATTTCCCTGAAAGTGGTCCGATTTGAGTGGAATTCACAGGCGATGTGAACTTCATCAAAATACATCCGATTTTGGATAAATGATGCTCTGTCGGCATCTTGGCCGCCATATTGAAATTTCTTATCACTTAACGATTTTCATGGACTTGAGACTTATCTTTGTTTCGTATGATCATTCATATTCTCCAGCCAAATTCCAACATTCTGCCGCCATCTTTGGTCGCCATATTGAAATCTTTTATTAGTGGAACGATTTTCATGAAACTTGAAACTTACCTTTGTCTATGGTACGATCATTTTGATTTTTAAGCCAAATTTCATGATTTTGACGCTATTTTGGCCGCCATATTGAAATTTCTGCCCAAATAACGGTAGAACTCTAATTAACATCTTGCGTTCACCAATCCTTCAAAAAGGAAGTGCGCTACTGAACCTCATGCCCATGAGGCATATTCGCTTGTTTTTCTCTTGAAGGCTTTATCTGTTCTTGTAACTGAAGAATTTTGCGTCAATGACCAGAAGAGGTTGTCGATTTTTTCTCTCTTGAGAGACTTCCGTTTATGTAATTAGTCCAATTAGTTGTGTGAGGTTGATGCGATCAAATACTCAAACTCGATTGCTCAAGTTGCAAGGTATTTTCAGTGTCTTTCGTTTTCTTTTGCGCGTAATTATACTTGTACGATTTTTTGCACGACCTATGTTAAAAGTGCTATTTTACTCCCTCGAATTAGGAAGTAGGTAACATAAATAGTAATTCAACTTTAACATAAAGTACTTTTGACATAAATACACCTGTAATCAGTCAAATGGTTCCATGTGTCGTTGTCCAACATTACCAAACCAACCACCAAGTGTGCTTGTTGCAGATTAGAGCGTCGTCTAGCAGTCGGTATGTTTTTGTAATTTTCCAGCAGGTTACTTTCAATTGACCAAGTTCCATAGTTTTCTATTGCTACAATAACAAAAGTGGATACAATGTCGGGACAGTCACGAACTCGGACAATAGAATGGAAACACTTGTAAAACTTGTCAATTTTTTCATTCGAATCCAAACATGAAGGAAAGAGACATCCTCAAAACTGTAAAAGCGAATAGGTAGCTTCCTCAGATCACTTCCACAAAGTTAGCAATTTGAATTCGGAAATTGATACTTTTCAAAAGTGTTTCCATACTATTATCCGCCACTGCAGGGTAGGTAGTGCATTTACTAGGAAAAACAGCTAAAATATGTAAGTACAGTTGCATGACAAAGTCGTAATTGAATAACCCACTTTTGAACGGTTAATCATGAAGAAAATCAAGCACTGAATATTTCTAAGCTTCATTTTCAGTAAATATGTTAAAAAAAGTAAGAATTGTTCAAATGATTTTTTCTTCTACTATTTTCTGGTTCTTGAGGGAAACTCGCGAGGAAGCCCTGCTTATTGGTCTATGTTAATTGCTAACAGTCAGAGCAGTGTTCAGCGTGCACTTGCTTTCCAGCGGAAAAAAAGCATTGTGCCAGCAAAACAAGAGTGTAAAAAAGTCGTCATTGTGACACTTCCTTTGGTGCACAAAGTGATTATGATGTTATGTATGTTTAAGACTTGAAAGTCCATTTAGAATAAAGTGAAAGGTATGTAGGTATTCATACTTAAATGGCTATTCTCTCCTGGCTTGTATGGTTGATGCAAAACCACGAAATTGTCCGAATGGAAAACGGACAGTACAATTTCACAGGCTGGTGGGATCCAGTAGCCACTCAGTTTATCCAGCAATCTTGGTAGATCCGCTTGATAAGTCAACACCAAGAATTTCAAGGAATAGCTAAATAGCTGACTTGCATTGACCTATTTGAAAAAAAAAGTAGGTATATAATAATATAGGTAGGAGCTCAAGTAGATACGCGATGAAAAACCCGGGTAGGTACTATTAACGACACAAAACACTGGACGACAAAAATGTCAGAGGTGGATGATTCTTTAGAATTTTCTCCATTAAACAGGAGGTCGTTTGCATCCTGGAAAATTCATGATAGGTACGTGCAGCAAGGCTAACGGATCGTCCTCTAGCATCTGGCTTTAAGCTTTATTCTCAGGATTAAATGTTAAATGTCATTTAGTTGTCGTTTGTTTTGTGTGTTGTTGATGGTAGGTAAGTTGGAAGATCGGTCGGCTTCAGTTATTCTTGCACATAAGTTGCCAAAGAATACTTAACAGCAATACCAAAACTCAAAACAGTTTGGCAGTTTGACAATTTGATTGGTCATAAAAAGCCTACTTGCAGTACGTCCAAATGAATCACCCTTTATAATGTGACAGTTGTCACCGCGTGACATCCCGGCGTGATGTACGCGCAAGTGAAAATGTATGAGATTTCGTACCGAAGATCATCTTTACTGGTTGGTGGCTCTTCGCCAATGGTGTTAAGGAGTTATGTCCACTGAAGAAAATCATCCCCAAGCGCGGTGGTACTAAAGAAAATGGAATGAAAATGCCTAGTGATTCACTGATCTTTTGATCCTCATAACTGAGTAGTGAGTCCTTTCAACTCTAGCTTGTACTAAAACAGCAAGCAGGTATGAAGAAGGAGATACTTATATGCAGGAAATGGACATAGAGTGCAACTGACAAATGTTACATTATACATTTCTGTGATGCAACTTATTTTTCAACGCATGGACTGTGATTGTAGTTGAAAGGTGGAAACATTACACTATGTGAATGAATGATTTTGATTTACCTTTCTAGGTGATTGAAATTAAATGAAGATGAAAAAACTGTGGTGTTTTTAGTTGTGTAGTGTAAATTATTCGAAATATATTCACCGTCTTAATCATTTGCTCTAAATGAGAACAATTTCGGAAATCAAAAATCAAATAATTATTGTTCGCAATGTTTTTCATATCTTCCAAGTCAACTTCAGTAAACTTCATTTTTGAATTATAAACTCTCGCAGAAATACCAATGGAGTTCAAACTCTTTAAAAAGAATTTCGCTTTTGCTGAAACAATATCAATATCAATACCAACCGATTCCAAATCTCCGGTTTCACAAACGTGGACCTGATTAATAATTTCCTGTTAACCGGTTTTGAATAAAATCGATTAACGGATTAGGATTTTTCAGTTTTTGCCATGTTACAAGTAACATTATGCGTGAAATCATGTTTATAAAATAAAACATTTATATTACACATGTTCCAGCAGGTGAACGTGGTCAAGTGGCATGTTTTGTCTCGCCGGAAAAAATCCTGGAGAAAACTAGTATCGCTTGAAAAACTACTTTTATTTAAATTACAATGCACAAACAAAACCGCAATTAGTCTTGCGAGATTCATAACTACTACTGGACTACTGGAAAAAATAAGAACATTTATAGTCTCGATTCAGGTTACTTACTGATGTTTTATTAAGTGGAATTCCATCCCTACATTGACAAGAGGGTAGGTACATTCAAAGGGGCGGTATACATTTGACAGTTTGAATATAAGCACCTACCTATCTGCATCGACTGATAGATATCATGAACTGATGGCGACCTGCTGTACCTACAGCACCTTCCCATTTTATAAAATAATCAAAACGATTTCAAGGAACGCTAATAATTGGCCCCTGAGATTTTCTAGTGGAACATTCAATTCTCTACAACTTCGTAGCTCACAATTTTCGGATATCTCTTGTTGTTCTCGCAACATTCTGACACTTTGACAGCGATCAACGGCTAAGCTGAAGAAGTTATCCATTAGCCCTGCGGACTTCCTTGTAATTTTCAAATTTTATATAACTTTGTCCCTGAAAATTTTCATACATCTCTTACCGTTCTCTCACCGTTCCAGAAGAAAGACCGCGGCGCAAGTTTTTCCATCTTCCTCATTTTTTACCATGGTTCGAGGCGGCTGGGCATGTAACTTCGATTTTTCTTATTTAGTTTTTCATTCTCCACTTGTCTTTTTTTATCAAGTCCCTAATCAGTTCCAAGTTGAATCCTTATTTTACTGGACTAACCATGCAACTTGCCATCTATAAAAAACAACAAAACAAAAACGCGCTTGTAGTCCCCACTAACGTTCTCTTGGAAATCAAAATCATACAGCCAAGTTTGATCCGGATCATGATGCCTTAAGTTAAGAGAGACAAATAAGACATTTTCAGAATTTTCAAAACCTAAAGGTAGATAGAAAAAGGCAGGAGAAACGCTTAAAAAAATGTATTTTCGAGAAAATAAGAAATACAATATCTTACAGAATAAATTATGGAACATTCCATTCACTTGTACATTGACGAAGCGCAACGAACTCCATTTTATATTTTAACAAAATTTTTATCATTCACAAATATTGGTGTTCCTAATTAGATCATTGGTTTTGGTTTTAATATATTAGTTACACATTTCATAATATCTCCAACAACACAAGTACAAGCAAACAGAACATGTGATCACTCCATAAGTTGTTTGAAAACACAGGTATATTAGTTTTTCACACAGGCAAGTAGTAATGAAATACGACTGCGTAAACTTGTCTCCACCATCTGATTTTATGAAAATATGAAAAATATATTTTCATAACTGATATTATAGTAAAAGGAGCCGTATTTCCATATTTGGACATATTTTATTAAGTATAACAACAGGTACAAAGCAAACTTTGAGGGTCTTTTTAAAAACAGACAACATTATTTTGACAACGATATATTATACGTACTTCACTTGCTATTTCATAATAAGACACTTATTAGTTTTATTTGTCAAATAAATATACTTATTAAAAACAGATCATTGGGGAAAAAGAAACACTTAGATTTTTCTTTTCATTATTTTTAGTCGTTTTAGTATCAAAATATTTTTTCATCAACATTTCTTTCTCTCTATCTAAGAGTAATTAAAATATATTTAGTCTTACAAACACCTGGCTTGTTTGTCTTTTTTCCTCAAATATGAAACATCAAACACGAATATTTTAGTACAAACAGCAACGAGTCTATACAGACAAGGTCCACGTAACCTGCCGAGTATTCACAACACAGGTACGAAATAAATGACGTACGAGATATTTTCAATCATCTAAACGATGATCATCATGATATAATAGTTACGTGATATTTATAATATTACACGATACACATTTCTATAAAATACAATTAACAGTTTTCTTTCGAAAAGGATTATTTCATTATTTTATTTTATTGAAGTGGAGCAGATAAAGGGCAAAAAGGCGCTTGGCTTTAGAAAAACGATTCACTTGATGTGACTTTTGGAAACAGGAAATCTTGCGCAATTAGATTTTCTATAGGTACAATAAAAATAAATACATGGTGTTTCAGTGATGGTGTTATAAACTGCGAGGGTAAATTCCCCATCAAAATCCATGTCTGATAATATACATGACCCGAGCCCAGAAATGTTTTGTTTGCGAGATACAGGGTGCTGAAGTTAGGATTTTTAAATTGATTTTCGGATGTAACTACTCCTAATGACGCTGAAGATATGGATATTTCACACCCTGTGTCTCTGAAACAAAACACCTTTGGTCAAGGGTCATCGATATTTTTAGATATGAACCAACCTTGAAGTTTGCAACATCATCATTGAAACACTCTGTATTATAAAACTGACGCTCTGCTCAATAGCGAAAATAGATCAAAGTGAGCACATTTGCGTTAAAAAAATTGAAAAAGTTACCTGGATCAAACTTTTAAGGGAAAAATAATGTTTCATCGCAAAAAATCTTTTAAACAAGATACACAGCAAGAAACGTTACATATAGCGAAAAATTGTTCAACTTGTTGTAAACAGTGATTTGGATCTTCACTCACTCGAGCTTTCCCATGACAGTGCTAAATATTTTCAAAACGGCAAGATATTTGTTTATCTCAAAGTGATATTTCTATATTGTACAAGAAACATGTAGAACGTGGATCATAAGAGTATTGGACGACCAATAAACGCGTTGAAATATGAATGTTCGGAAACAGTTTAAATAATTGTGGTCGTTGTGAATTTTTTGGTTTTTAAAATCGACCTTCTGAAAACGTAATTTGGAATTTGGTTCAGATATTACACTGGGTCTGTAGCTGACATTAAATGTTATCGAAACAAACTCATGTTTGATCTTAACTACATACCCAGCTCTGCTTGAATATCTGGACCAAATTCAAGTTCCATTATTTACTGAAATCGAAGTATGGTGTAGGTAGTAGTGGGTACCAAGGTAGGTACTTTTGGAATCAGGAGGTAATCCTCTGGCAGTTATTCTTCTCAGCCTGAATATTTATATTTCAGCTTAAGGGTACTAAATACTTGTTTTATATAATATGTCTTTCCTTCCTAAAACATCTTGCTGATGCAAAAAGAAAAAAAATCGTTGCGAGATTACCTGTTTTTCAAGCCCCACATCTTTTGCTATGGAGCAGTTTGTTCTTGTATGAATGCCAAACATGTACCCCATCATGAGCTTTTCTCTAAGTTTCCCTCTTAACCAAGAACCCTTATAAAAGTGATTTTTTACCTCTCATCTGAATCACTTTTGGATAGAAGGCAAACGTTCATCAGTTTATAGTCCCATCATCATACTAGATTCCGCAGGAACCTGGAATCTGGTCTAATGCGAATGTCACATAAAAATGTATATTTATATTTCGTATGATAAAATTATTATGGTAGTAAACGATTTATGACGTGAAATATAGCTTCCGCATCCAGTGGCTTATAGCACCAGAGTCCCTGGTAGCTACAGGGTGTTTCCAGATAAGTGTCGCTCCAAGGGTATACAAACGGGATATTTATTCAAGGATTTCAAAGCTTCTTTTACTGAATGCTGAAGACTGGTGTGGTTGTTGCCTGCATTTCTTGATGAAAACTGCTTAATTAGATGCCCACCCTTTGAGAGATAGTTATTTGGAACATCCTATTTATAACAATCATGAAAGGCTATCACCACGAGAATAACATCGATCGAGGACTGCTTCTGGCAATAATAAAAAATTTATTATAATACACGCAAGGCGAACACTTAGTTCAATAATATATTTTTCTTTAATTTAATGGATTGTCCTGCAATCACACCGATTTTTTAACATAATTATTTAATTTTTTTTTTAGACTTATATAAAACATGAATCACTTGTTGTTCCCAGTTGGCATATTTAGTATTGTTATTGTTATATTATTTTTCATCATAGATTTTTCAATATCAGCGGCATACGTTCTTTTGTCGCAATATATATTTAACGTTTTGTAGTTCTTCAATGACGGAATTGCTCAATGATTGTCTTCTAACCTACTGTTGTCGAAAGGAATCACCAGATCCTTTTGGAAAGTCTTTACTAGGTGCTGTAGTCGAAGGACTCCCATTCCGAAAATCGGGAGTCTTGCTTTTGGAGTCTTTGGGTGCATTCCTTGATGTAAGAGTCTTGGATGCGGTACATGCCGGAATTGGCCTGGAACATGAGCGTCTCGAGGATGCGTTCGTTTTTGATGGCTTTCGATGGAAGGACCACCTGGGACAATAGAAGATGAGTTTAGTTATAAAGTCACAGCTCTTTACTGAAGTGAAATTTCTTCAGCCGTGGCAGCGTAACATTGAAAACAAAAGAGCGCCAGGAACCTGGCTTTTGTAACTTTCTTTCCATTTTGCGTCGCACAAGATCATGTAACATTGAGATTTTTGCTCAGGTAAAGCTTTTTCCTTTTTCCTGCTTCTGCGATATCTTGCAACATCCTTTCAAACCTCGCCAGACGTAGGGGCGGAGGCTATATATGGCCGCTTTTTTTTTGTACATTTTTTTTTAAACTTGAGTGATTATATCTTTGGATCTAATTGAGCTGTGGGTTAATTTATTTTCAAAGGAGTACACATATGGACTTTTGTAATAGTGTAACAGCGGTTGAGAAACAATTGTTTAATAACTTTATTTCTAGACCAGGGATGCATCATCCTTCAAAGTAAGCGAGAAACTTCTTTGTTTTTGAAAATTTCTATGTACAATCAGCAGAATGAATGAAGCCAAAGCATTGAACAATCTTTTTTTCTCATCCACAAACTTTGCAGGGTGACATAGGTAGCATGCCCCTTACTATCTAAAACCCACTAGAAGTTAGGTGTGAACATCTTCCATATAAAGCTGAGCTTTTACAGAAATATTCAGATATTTGTTCATTTTAACAAAAAAAAAACAGACTATCGTATAGGCTAGCCGAGTTTGGCAGCAGTCACACTGGAGCCATCACCACCCACTACCACCCACCGCCACCCACTACCACCAAGCAAAATAAGGCAGCAGTCACACTGGAGCCATCACCACCGACTACCACCCACCACCACCCACTACCACCAAGCAAAATAATCCGGCATGGTCTCACTGAGCCACCGTCCAGCGTCCACCATTAACCACCGTTTCCCAGACCCCGAGAGTTTTATATAATCCGTACTACAATTATGTAGCGAAAGTTGCCTAAAAACCACGATTTTAGGCAACATTCGCTACATCAGTGTACTGCGGAATGTATTTTACTCCCAGGGACTTTTCTCACACGATTCAAGAATAGCGGCCCAGCTTATGAGAAGATTGACAAGTTCTGTGATTGCAATGATTTTGTCCGATGACTCAGATACCGACGAAGTTGTAGCTTTATACTACATCTCGAAAAAAATCCGTAAAAAACGCCGGAACATGTAGGTGCGTCAAATGTTTCTCGATAGAGAACAACTAGGAGAATTTCATCAATTAGTGCCGCAGCTTGTTGATGATGAAGAACAATTTTACAGTTATTACCGTATGAACAAGAAATATGTTACAACTTGTTAGTGACAAAAGTGAAACCTTTGTTCTCTTCGGGACATACAGATTGTATGTTGTATGTATACACAAAATGTTTGTTCTGCATGCGCATCAAGATGCGTATTGTTAACCACCGACCACTGACCACCACTTTGAAAATTTCAAACACATGGCCACCGGTGGTCACTGGGCGGTGGTAAGAGGTGGCTGCAGTGTGACCAGCATCATTACATTGCGTGCGTTTGATTTTTGGTTGATGGTAGTGGGTGGTGCTGGGTGGCTCAGTGTGACTGCTGCCTAATCCGCCCTGGTCTCACTGAGCCACCGTCTATCGTCCACCGTTAACCACCGTGTCCCCCTCCTGAATTTGACTTAATCCTGTTTTATATAATCCGTACTACAATTCTGTAGCGAAAGTTGCCTGAAAACCACGATTTTAGGCAACATTCGCTACATCAGTGTACTGCGGAATGTATTTCACACTCCCAGGGACTTTTCTCACACGATTCAAGAATAGCGGCCCAGCTCATGACAAGATTGACAAGTTTTCTGATTGCAATGATTTCGTCTGATGACTCAGATACCGACGAAGTTGTAGCTTTATACTACATCTCGAAAAAAATCCGTAAAAAACGCCGGAACATGTGGGTGCGTCAAATGTTTCTCGATAGAGAACAACTAGGAGAATTTCATTAATTAGTGCACCAGCTTGTTGATGATGAAGAACAATTTTACAGTTATTACCGTATGAACAAGAAATGTTACAATTTGTTAGTGACAAAAGTGAAACCTTTGTTCTCTTCGGGACATACACATTGTATGTTGTATGTATGCACAAAATGTTTGTTCTGCATGCGCATCAAGATGCGTATTGTTAACCACCGACCACTGACCACCACTTGGGAAATTTCAAACACATGGCCACCGGTGGTCACTGGGCGGTGGTAAGAGGTGGCTGCAGTGTGACCAGCATCATTACATTGCGTGCGTTTGATTTTTGGTTGATGGTAGTGGGTGGTGGTGGGTGGCTCAGTGTGACTGCTGCCTTATGGGGCGAAAACCGCTCTTAACGGTGTCATGGTGTTGACGTAAAATAGATATGATGGAGATGAAATTATTCCCCGCTAATTCCAACATTAAAAAGTTTTTATTTCTTACTTTGCTCGTGACTTTCAAATTTTTAAATTAGTTGAAAAATCACGTTTTCCGTACGTGTTGTAGACAATTTTCCTTCTTTCGTTTTCTTACTTTTTGCTTAAATGGGCTATCCCATCTCAGGTGACATTTAACAGTATGTTTCGCTATCCCTCCAATGAAGTTTTAGAGAATGATTAATAATAATTTTTTGCCAAGAAGGTTTAAAGGAGTTTCCAGGATAACAACGAAACAATAGTGAATGATACTTATTGTATGTGTGTCTTGTGTGTAGTTTTAGTAGGTAAAAATGTACCAAAATGAATGCTTGCTGCGAAATAGACGCAAAGCTTTCTATTAAACACACCGGTGGGGAGATAGACTGATTATAACTTTTCATTAATTACCGTCAATAGACTAGTCCAATAAACTATTACTTTTTGTTTTACTTATTATTTTAGACGTAAAAACTTCCGCCATCTTACAATCGTAAACCTACCTTGATAAGTTCTTGCGGTGATATTCTGTACAATTTCAGATCTCGAGCCAGCCTCTCCATAATGCACTTGAATTCTAATTTGGCGTCTAGTTTACTGGAAGTTTTCGTGCGGATTTTGTGCCGGGCCCACGCCAACATTGCTTCGAACTTTCGAACTTCCGGAACTTCCAAATTCCTGGAAAATTTTCAATTTTAATAGCCGGTTAGCACGATAGAGGGAACATGATAAATGGACGACACTTGGCGGGACCATCGATAATTTCGTACCACACTGAACAAGGTCCTTTATTGTGTTCCGAATAAAATTGGTACAATGTCATCTCTGGGTAGATTAGTGAATTCAAATTTAGAGCAATTTATCTTTAATAAATATTGAAACTTGTTGCCTCTAATTCTGGGTGGAAACGCCATCTAGATCTCTGTATATCGAAGCCGCCAAGTGTGGGAGATTTGATCCAGGTCGTATTATTGTCGATCAAACCTCTTGAGGTGTGTAACAATTTAAGAAACTTACCTGCACATGATCATTTGAACCATTGATTCGCTCAACGTGAGAAACTCTGGATTCGTGAAAAGACAATAGGCGCGGGTTTCGACAAAGGCCAAAATCATGTTGACCAATTCCGAAGCCGAAGTATACCTCCAGTAGTAGTTTTCGAGTGAACAAAGCATACAGCATACCTGAAAATTTGAATCGAGTTACTTCTGCATATTATGCCACATGGTGGCGATTTCTGTAATTTCTTTGCTACAACTGTTTTGCAACGAATCGCATTACCGATTGGTACCTACACTCGACTGTATTATGTAAATCAATGTAATATGTCAATATGTAATAAAAAACGGATGGGATTTTGCAGCGCATCGGGGAAAAAAAAGATCTTAGAGCAGTGGAGCCTGTTGGAGCGCCGAAACACCTTCCGCTATCGATTTTCTTAATATTCTTTTTTTCGGAAAATTTTATCCCAGCTCATAGTAGTTTTCAAATGGGATGAAAGCTGGGAAAATTTGGAACATACTGTCAATTTTTTTTTATATTTATAGTGTTTCGCAGCATGGAACAAGCCTCGAAGTCTGCATATTTTTCGTCAATTCATCGCGCCCTGTATATTCAGTTAAATTAAGAAAACTGAAAGGCATATTACCACTTCAATCCTGAGGAACTGCTTGGCATGGTGGAAGCAGGCTTGTAAAAGTTCGGGAAGATCGTAATGTTCCGCCGCACATATCAGCCCGGGTATTGTCGAACACGTCAGCGGACATGATCCGGTGTGCAGGTAATCCAAAAGTATCCGAAACGTGTCCGGATCGAATTCGATAATCGAAAATTCCGTCTGGGCCAGCTTGGCCCTGTCCACTTTTTGAGCATCGGCACAGACGCTAAGCCGCGGAACTGGAAGCTGTGCTGCCGACGGCTTATCTTTACCGTCCTTGTCTTTGCCGTCTTTATCTGTAAAATGTAGATTCTGTCCAAAAAGGCGTTTTCGAGGTGTCAGGGTCGTGTCAAGGAGAGATAACTGCTCGATGTTGTCTCTTCTGCTATGCGAAGATCGATAAGGGAGGCGAGTAAAACAAATATTTGATATCAATTTCAAACTTCGGTGTGCGAGATTTGAATTAAGTGGTTGCCGTTTGTTGAATTTGGAGAGAATAATCCGGCAACCCAATGGATAAAGTTTTATAAAACACAACATGATCGAAGGAAATAAGAAGTTCGTTCTTATCTTCGAAATACTGTAAGAGATGCGAGTCGCGCGAGGGGTTCTCGAGTCGAATTAATGCAATTTGTGCCGAAGTTTGTTCAGAGTTGAAAAATTTGGAGATACAGCCTGGAACTAGTTAAGTTGGAAAGAGTGCTGCTTGAATTGCGAAAAAAAAACTACTTTTCATTCATTAGTTTTGTCGAGAGTTTTGTGGATTTGACTTTAACAGAGTCAATTCGCTGTTCCAGATAAGCAAAATATAATATCAAAAGAAGTCCAAACCAGGTATTACAGACTCACTTGAACAGTCTTGACTGCTGGCCCACTTCTTCTTATCCTCGGCAGAAAGCGACTGCGCGTTGTGTTTCCGTATGGATCTGCCCCATCCGGCCGTGATCGTTCCCAACCTGGAAAACGCCCTCTTCACCATTGGCGAACTGGGGACGCTCTTCGGCCTCGGAGACTCGATGTCGGGCACTTGCAGGAAGTTGCTGCTCTTCGGTCGACTCTGCTGAGGACTGAGCAGGGTGGGCACGGGCCTGGCGAGCAGCTCGGCCACGGGCACTTGGGGTGATCCGAAACCCGTCTGGATGCCGTACAGCATCTCCTGGAACACCCTGCTGCGGACGCCCAAGATGGCACGGACTCCGACCAGTTTGGCTTTCTGTTTGGACTGGCCGACGAGGAAGACCACGTCGAAGAGCTGCGCGTTTGTGATGGTGTTGGGTTCATTGTTGAGGAACATTCTGGTGAAGTCTTTGGCAATCTGGTCGTAGTCTTCGAACTGATCGCGGACGCTGTCGAGCAGAGGGGACGACGGTCGCATGTGGCCAATCGGTCTCCACGATCCTGCAAAAAAGCACAGTGGTGGATGTGTTGACGGCATTTCTTAGAATTATCTGAATCTTTGTGTTACTTTCTGTAGGTATCTACTTCTTCCTATAAATATAGTGGAATCGAAAAGGTGCGACTGTCTTTTTGTGGAGATGTGAGATGTGAGTCTCCTACTCGCACAGTCGGACTAACGCACGCCAACTTGAGAACGTTGATATTTAATTGAACGTTAAACATAATTATTATGAATCATGTTCTATCAACATTTTACCATTTGATTTAAAAACGGCTAAAGTTACTAATTTCATTCAATGAACAAAAACCACCAAAATATCGTGTAATTAAATGAACTTGTAATTTAGACAGGCTATAAAGTGTAAAATGTCCCACTACCTGCTTTATCCCTGGGACAATTCCCAAAATAGAAATTATGCCCATTACAATTTTCTAGACCAATAATTTATAGGGTGTCACAAAATATATTTTTATTACAGTCTACATTAAAATATTGCCGACTTTGTACGGTTTTGATATCTAAGCAACGGTAGCACCTCTCTTCGGCTTCCCGACTCGCATTTCCACGCATGACGGTCAATGTTTTCAAAGATTTCAACATTGTGATGCCAGCTGGACATTCTTGTTTCTTTTCGTTATTCTGTAAGTAGTAAGATGACGGAATTCACACTTGAACATTCATGGAATTACGTAGCTTAGAAGAAGGAAATTCACATGATGAGCTTTCCATTTTTCGTCAATATCAGTCTGTGGAAAATCTGGCCGTGGTCGGGAGCATAGTTTTAAACGAAAATGGTTTGTTCCTGAAATAGCTGAGGGCTAAGTTGGGGTTTACCTATTTTCGTTTTTTCTTACTAAAATTTTCACAAATGGATGGTTCAAGAATGATATCTGAACGTCTGGCTGAACGTATTCCCATAATTTATTTATACAGATTCCTAAGTCCCACTTGAAGAAAAGTAACAGTGAAATCATAATAAATTAAAAGGACTCTTTGAACTTTTATCCCAACTTACCTCGTCTGTAAGGCTTCGGAATCTGCCCGGTCTCGGCGTGATTTTGCAAGTTTGCCACAATATCCTCCAACATCTGCGACCTAGTCCGCTCCTGCATCCTGGCGAATTTGGGCGCCGAATAGCTGGCCCTTTCCCCGTTGACGATCTTGGTGAGCAGCCACTCTCTGAACATCGGTCCCTTATCGAAGACGCTTTGTTCCCACAGATAAGGCTTATAAGCACCCACTTCATCTCGCGTAACAACCGATACTTCGTATCGAGTGGGCTTCCTCTTGATCCTTGGCGATGTGCGAACTAAAAGCGGAAAGCAGAAACATGACCAAAGTTCAGCGACGGCAAGGACCAGAGAGGTGATGGTAAAACTTTGTCTACTCTACTAGCGAGAAGAGTGATTGAGGAGCGAAAGGGGAAAGCGAGGGGGGAAAAGAAAACTTTTCAAAGTATACCTATACTGTATTCCGTATTCCTATACACACATTGGCTATGGGGCGAAAGGACTGAAGGAGTTGCAGCGCACAAAACATTTTTCAATTTCCTAAATTGATCGAATATTCTCTCGCGCGAAAGTTAATATTTGTGGTAGCTACTGCTGCTGCTGCTTGACTTTGGATGACGCGCGGTGGGTGGTGATGGAGAAAATAAAACAAACTCAAATAACTGTTAAACTCTGTTGCTGATACATAATAGCTTTTTTTCGAACACTGAGGCGCTTTCGTTTTGCCGGAGGGAGCTGCTTGGGGTAGATCACTATAGACAAAGAAAGTAGATCCAGCTGGGCAGTGATTGGTGTATGCATCTACTTTCTCTATCTAGTGATCTACCCGGAGCAGCTCCTGGCGCAAAACGAAAGCGGCTCTGATATGCCACTTCAAAGTAAAATGCACCAGTAAATTTGACAGGTTTCGGTATGCCATAATAATGATGCATATTGTCAACTTGTGTTTCGTAAGAGTCTTGTTTCATCAATTATATCCTTCAAATTGGGTTTGGAAGTGAGAGAATTAATACTGTGTACAAAATGAAAAAAAAAGCAATTTTGTCATAGGAAGCGTAGCAGAGTTCGACAACAACGAGCACCGACGATGACGTAGCTTTTTGCAGCAACATTCACAATAAACTCTTTCGTTGCACACTAAACGACAAAAGCAGACCATTATCAATCTTGAAAACCAAAATCCCAATCCATAAAACCACAATGAAGTTTGCAATCAAAAACCATGCCTTCTAACGAGTGATCGAATACATTTCTCCTCAAGTCGCCTATGATTCTAGAAAATCTGGCAAAAAATCGTGGCTACCAAGGACACCGAGGCCTACTTTGAGGAGAAATTTATTCGATCACTCTTCAGAAGTGCGGAGCAAGAATGCGTGGCTGTTATTCTAGAAATAATCCAGATGAAAAACATGTTTCGGACTGGGCCACCGGGCAACTGGGCAAATGCCCGGCGGGCCAACTAGGTTGTGTGGCCAAAATTCTCTGAGGAGGCAAGATTCCTAAAATGTCAACGGACATGAAAAATTGCACCTAAATTTCGTTTTCTTTTCATGAGGTGTATATCGAAATTGAACTTATCAACATATCTAACACTTATTAACAGTATCTACTGCTGTTACTCCATTTGCACTGTTATTATTTCATTTGTTATATAGACTCTGATGAGGACGGACCAGAGTCCCTCGAAACCAGTTAGTACCTATAAATAAATACTTGTGGGGAGACTGTGAGCAATCTACATAATTAAATTATGGAACTTCTGTAGGTAGAGGTTCATCAGTTTTCCCTGAAGCCCACGAAGTATGTACCTATTTATTTGTAGGTAGTAATATGCCAGAAATGTAAAGACAGTGCTTGGCAATATTCCCTTCGAGAGTTCTGCAAACAGATTATTAGGCAAGCCAAGTTCAAAGTTTTTAATTAATGCTGAAACTGCTGAATATTTTACTTTCGTGTTCTATAAATTTAGTTGGGAATGACTACTGGATGGCAGACAGTCTAGAGCTCGGTCTAGAGAGGTGCTCATCGTTTTGCTAACGCTTTACACGGTTTTACCAAGGACGGCGAGAGATCTTGAAACCGGCAAACTTTTGTCCTTGTTTGTTCAAAAATGTCCCTTTGAACTGAGTAAATCTGAAGCACATTCATGTTCAACATTCAGAAGTGCCGGAATATACAGAGTCATTCAAAAAAGATGTCTACCCCTATTTTATTGGTTAACGACAGCGAGTTGCGGCAAAAACTGTTGTGTTCAGCTGCTTTTTCTGTACAAATTTAATATGTCAACAAAACTACTTCACCAAAACTCTGAGTACGAGGGCGCCTCAAAATTTGAGACACATTTTTTTCCACTGCACGATATTGAGTGATACGTCAATGAAAATATCCTCAATAGTTTATTTGGACAAGTGCCAAAAGTTTCCGATAATTTCCCGCGGTTTTCATTTTATGGTAGGAAACAAAAACCTGGAAAAACACGTTTTTATGTATAAAATGAGAATTGATTTTCAAACTGCGAACTGCATCCAATAGAACTCATCAAAACGGTCAGTCAACGGTCAATATGCAATGACTCGTGCAATGACGATTTTGAAATTTTGATATTTTCCATCATGAAGATTTTGCTGCGTAAAATTGAATTGCCTCAAAATTTCAAAATAGCTATTGCATAATTATTGAGCTACACATCATACTGACCGTTTTGATGAGTTCTATTGAATACAGTTCACAGTTTGCAGAAATTCTTATTGATTCTCATTTTATACATGAGAACGTGTTTTTCCAGGTTTTTGTTTTCCATCATGAACCAAAAACCGCTGGAAATTCTCGCAAGCTTTTTGCACTTGTCAATAGAAATTCTTGAAGACTTTTTCAATGACGTATCACTCAATATTGTGCAGCGGATAAAAATGTTGTCTCAAATTTTGAGGTGCCTTCGTACTCAGAGTTTTGGTGAAGTAGTTTTGTTGACATATCAAACTTGAACAGAAAAAGCAGCTGAACACAACAGTTTTTGCCGCAACTCGCTATCGTTAAACAATCTGTAAGAAAAGGGGTGGACATCTTTTTTGAATGACCCTGTATTCCCCCACTGCCACTGTCGCAATGGTTGTCAAAAATTAGGAACTTAATTTGAGAAGCCGAAGTTATCGGGTTTGGGGCAACTTATTGATGACAAACTCGCCGACAGGACATTTTATCGCCGAAAAACTTACAAGACCATTCACTGATACCCACGTCAACACTTCAACTTGGCGATGTAGGTATCGATTTCACATCACAAGCTAACTTGCCTTATACATGTTGCAGATCCGATAAATCTACTGACATGATTGCTAACTTTTCAATCACCTGTGGGCAGTTTCATCGACAAGAGAATTAACCGATATAACAAAATACTGATGATAATTTACGTGTATTTTGGGTCCAGAGCTCCTTGAAGGTGAAAATCAAGAAATATGTATAAATGTACAATATTACCTCGAATATGACAAATACCATTTTTAGATATTCGTGATCTGTGTATAAAGACAAAGCGTTTGAGACCATAATAGAGAATCCATAACTTCAGAAGTTCTTGAGAAAATGTGGTTTAAATTTGGTCACTATCACGGTAGATTTCGTTTTTTGAGTCAAACAGCCCTTGCTCCAAAATCGCAGTCACTCCACTCTACCTTATATGTGTAATTGAAATATTGTTGAAATTTTTTCATGCGGGCATTTTTCAAAATTCACGCCTGTTCCCCAGGGGGATTGAAAGGAATTTTTGTCAAAGGACTTGAGGGGATTCATAGAACACATCCAACAACAATTATTTTCTTCCACAAAACTAATGTTCCTACTCTGTCACCTACCCAAGATGAAGGTGTGAAGAAAATGACTTTTGATGCAAGCCGGAGAAAACGACGTGTTGTCCGCCTCCAGAAATACAACGCACACTATGTCGTTACCTATGTGCCTCTTCCTCTGCAGCTTCTGCGGGTCGTGTCTTTCGTATGGCAGGAGGGTGCTGACGTGGAACATGATTTCGATGTTCCGCCAGTTCGTGTACACCGAATATAATCCTGTAATACCATAATATTATCACAACGTTTGACTTTTAGCCCCGGTTAAAACCGTCTAAAAGGTTTACTGCATACAGCATTCATACTCAACATTTAGTATTACTAATGCTATGTAGTACTTTTAGCGCATTTCACTAGAAAAATTACCATTATCGGCGCTCTAGAATGTCTGTCCGTCTTGTCATAGAACTTTCAAAGTCCTGTTTAGTTCTTTTCTTTTGAAAGAGATCCAGCTATACGGTTCATAATCTATTTGAGCAATCAAACTGATTTTGATTCTTACAAAAATAGCTGGAGATATTCTCCCCTCCGGTTTTCAACACAACTACTAGCAATTTGATCAATAACTGAGCTATAACAAAATGCCGAAGATTTTCGGATCTTTGCAAAGCATCGCTGTTATCTCCTACATACCTGCCGTGAGCTCCCCAAGGTTGTAAAAGGAGTGCAGTGGCGTCAATTGACTGTTTTAAGGACACAGCCCGATCCTTGTGGAACAGGGGATGGATTTGCTTCAAATTTTAATATGTTGTATACCTCTCATTAACCTGATCAGGAATATCATTGCTCCAACTCTCAGCACCAACGCCAACGGTCCAAGCCCCTCACCCTCAGGGACGTTTATTGTATATCGCCTTAAAATGAATTTTTGTGATAATAAGTGCCTGTTTCAGCAGATTTATAGACACTGCTTTTGTCATGGGATGGTCCGTGGGATACATTTTCCATAACATCGAATAAATCGGAAATATCCCCCGCTGCTTCTACCCCCCAGTTGCAAAAATCCATATTAAGATGATATACCTACAATCATCCCCCCTGGGGGGTGTCTGACAGTTGGCGCAATAATATTTTTTGATCAGGTTGACGAGAGCTGTAACATATTAATATTTGACGCAAATCCATCAAGGAACATTTTTTCCATAGGGATTGAGCTTTATGCTAGCTCCCCCGAACAAAATTTCATTCGGGTTCAGATCTGGGAGAATTGGGGTCATGTATGGGTCTTTGACCGTTAAATCCATCTCTGTAGAAAAACGTCAGTATTCATATAAATAGATTGTGAACTGTATAATGTGTCAAATTTTGAACTCCTAATCGTCAAACTTTCGATAGCGAAGAAAGAGAGAACAAATTTCTCATATATGATTTTTCACTCGGCCAAAAACTCACCTGTTAAATCGTGCACGGTATCCAAACCGCCCTTGTACTTATCGAAGCCCTTGAGACGCACCTTTTCGCCGAATATCTGGAGGAACTCCTCGAAGAGCGGAGAATTGTCGTTATTGTCTAGGATCTCCTCTTCGGTGTACTGGCCCTCCTTGACGTAGATGACGCCGACCTTTAGCTCTGATTTAATGAAAACCTGCAAGAAGTTGGTCTACAGAACAATTATTTTGAGACGCGTCAAGGGATGCGAGTGAGTGTTTGTGTGCGCATGTATGTGTGTGCAAGCGCGCAAAGCTCATCTTAACTCCCAGCTAAGCTCAAACTTGCTGTGTGCGAGCTCTCGGATAATAATTGTTGTACGAGACGGCGAGTATTTCGATATACGTAGGCAAAGCCCTCAAGGGGGCAATTATTCTACGTGGTATAATATGGGTTAAACTTCCAACTTTTGTCAGAACTGTTTCGTAGGGGGCCACAGAAAGTGGGATGAAAATCTATATTCCTCATGATGTACTATGTCGGTATAGCTCGTAAGATAGTTAGGTATAGATAGGCAGGTATCCCTGGCAAGCTTCATTTCGTTATTGTCGTCTGAGCAAAGCAGGACTTGAGGAGGAACTCGTTTTTGCATTATTGACAATTTTCAGTAGATACCTACGCCATCGGAAATTCCGACCTCCTGTCTAGATTTTTGTTGAAGCTAGATCATCTGTCACCGCATCTTGACAAGTTGTCGCTACCTGTAGAGGAATTAAACTCCAAAACCAGACCCAGTGGCCTTACAGCCCAGACTATACCTTTACAACTTCAAATTGAGACGAATCACTTTCAAATTAAGAACAAACACATTCAAATCGACACTAAAAAATGCTACAATGATTAAACACAGTCCAATTGGGAATAATCAATTTCATATTGAAAATAATCACTTTCAAATGGACCTATTTCTTTTTCACGCCCCTTTTGCCTCCTATCGCCGCTCATTGGCTAGATTTGCCTCACAATCTCCCGTAGCAACTCTGTCAGTGCCACTGACTTTCTCCTTGTCATTACCCCCGACAACGATATGTTACAATTTGTCATCAGTTGTCAGTGGAACAGAACCAAAAGTCTTGCCACGCTGCAACCTGCAACCTACAGACTCGATAACGCTTTACTTCTTTACAAGAGTGTAGTGCAAACATCAAATAATGAAGCGGAACCAGCGTGATAAGGGGTTGAAGTATAGTGTGAAAGGATATTTTGAAGACGTACTATTGTGAATAACCTGGAGGTAAAAGCGGAGTGCTACAGGAGCCAGAAAAAGAAACAAGCTTCTCAAGAAAATGTCCGGAACAGCATTTGTTTTCAGCGTCATCTTTGTACCTATCACTGGATGAATAGAAATCTTCCACTCTGAAGTGCCGTGAGCACACCAAAACTGAAGCAAAATATTGAGGTTTTGTTGTGAAGTTGTAGTGGGTAATCGCCAAATAGGAAGGTGAGATAGCATTCCCAGCACTTTGAACGGTAATTTGGGTGACCCCGCTTTTGGCTTTGTGCAACTTGTAAAACAGCTGAAATTGTTTCGTTCGCCTTCAAATTCTTCCTGGTGCCGGTGTCTTCCAGTGGCGGCCATCCATTTATTTCGCTTATTTTCGTCGGCAGGAAAACCGTAGAACGAAACATTTGAGGGAAATATTCCCTTGGACTTGTGCGGACAACTTTTCACACAATATACGAGCATTTTTCGAATTATTCGATCAGTGTAGCGACACGACACAGTTTGCAGTCATAAGTGACAGTGACAATTCTAATTCATTGTGACAGTATCGCCTACCTCGAATTTCGCGCCTAATAATTGAAGGCCTTTAATTGGCCAGGGGTGTGGCTTAAAATTGTTCATCCTTGTCTGAACGTCTCTGTTCCCCATAAGAAATAGGTCTATTGGGAATTAACATATTCAAATTGGAACCAAAAAGTTTTGCAGCGCTTAAACGTATTCAAATTGGGCATAATCAATTTCAAATTGAAAATAAACAGCTTCAAATTGGGAAAATAAGTGGGCATTCTTGTAGAGTAAGCTAACTCCATAATTTTCCAATATTGTTCCCAGAAAAAAAAAACGACAATAAACAACTCCATGCAATAAACCTGTGCGATGCCTTATAGGTATAAAGAAAGCCGAAGCCGACAACATTAAGAAGCAAATTTGTGTCGTCTTCAACGATAATGGGGATTGGAGGGGACTGGCCAATACACTGGGGGTGACAAAAAGTACGGCATACCGATGGGTGAAAACTCAAGATGCTGTTCAACTGCATCAACGTGGAGGAAAACGAAGAACAAAAATCGGCGAAGAGCACCACGCTTTGATGACTCGGTATAGTGAAGACAATCCGAGACTCATCTTGGAAGAATCAAAAAGAAAATTTGAAGAAGACCAGCATTTGGTGGTCTCGACTGAATGTTTGAGAAAACATTTAGATGGCCTTATGTTCACTTTAAAAGATATTCGACGAGAACCGGAGAGAACTAACAGCGAAGAGAACAAGATAAAAAGACGCGAATATGTTCAGCAGCTTTTGAACTATCAAGGCGATGATAACATCCCAATTATATACATGGATGAAACAAACTTCAATTTGTAACGATCCAAAATCCCGGCTTTGCCCTGCGGACATGCAAACCCGGCTTTACCCTGCGAGAGAGCGCCGAACCCCCCGGCGCCTGATTGACGGGTAGCGCCTTCGGCGGAGAGGTACGAAATACAGCAGTTGAACCAAAGGTAAGCTAGCTCGCGAAAGTCAGTCGCGAAACTCCCTAAGCAAAAATTGTAAAATCGCGTACAAACAGTCCTGGTTCTTCCAGATCGTTCCGGCCGAGTCGTGTGTGCCTTCAGGTCGATGAGGAAGAGACGTCCACACCACATTTAAATTATTCTTCATATTTGTTTCGTTATTTTACGTTCCGGCGTGTGCGGAAAATAAACAACGACTTTTTTTTGGGTTTTAAGTGTGCGGTGTTTTGTGTTTCCCCGTCCCTGAAAGTACTCCAACTCCCCCCCTTGAAGCTCAAGGCTACAAATTTATTTATATCACGAAGGCAAGGGCGTTCTTAGAAGGGTATACCAAGAACACAAATGTACCAAAGGGACAAGGGTACAAAGAAATTTTTTGTTGAATTATTGTTTGACCTAATAAACTGGATCTATCCTCAATTTGAAATTGATTATTCTCATTTGGAAAGTGATTATTCTCAACTTGATTTTGGTTGATCTCAATTTGAATGTGTTTAAATGATTCCACAATATTGATTCCCAATTTGAAATTGATTATTTCTAATTTGAAAGTGACTAATCTCAATTTGAAATTGATTATTTCCAATTTGAATGTGTTTAATCGTTGCAAAACTTTTTAGTGCCAATTTGAACGTGTTTATCCCCAATTTGAATGTGTTTCGTCCCAATTTGAAGTTGTAAAGGTATAGATGGCAGCGACCCCAGGTAAAGGTGCGTTCAGTCAGCTTATTTAGCCGCAAGTTTTAATTTTAATCATAAGCGCTGCATCGCTCATTGGCTGTTCTGAGGAGGCTGGTTCATTATATAGCCAATGGGCGTCTTTGCGCTTGCGACTAAAATTAAAACTTGCGGCTAAATAAGCTGACTGAACGCACCTTTAGTGGCTCCTTATTTCAAGGTGTCTTCCTCCCACGGATAATTATTGATAACGATTTTTTTGCTAGTGTGCTCGAGATCAATCCAGCCAGAACATTCAATCATGTCTCAAAAGTTCGTCTGGTGTGAAGATTTGCTTTTCATAAACTGTAGTCGGGGCGCTTCTGCTTTTTTTTTGTATTAAGCGATGCTACTCGGTAGATATATTGGTGGGATCTTCTTGAACTGATAAAAATCAGTAGCCACCGCCAATACAAGGGTGGTGGTTTTTATTCACATCTTGTAAACAAAAACAACAGAAACTGTAAAAATTTGTATGAACATGCCTGATTGAATCCTTGGGAAGGTGCAGTGACTATGGAGCATCTTCAAAACTTTCTAGAATCTCTTGAGAGCAAAATCCTGGAAATTTTGGAAACAAACTGAATTCTGAAATTTCAATATTCACAGATTCAGTGACATATTATGCGTAGATAATGGATATACACTGAATAATGTAAGAAATGTACGATACAACACAAGTGCCCCCTGGCTAATGGAGAAAACCCAAAGCCAAAAAACCAGAAGAAAAAAAAAACACAAGTGCGGCGCGGCTGACGGCACTGTACAGATCCCCGGCCGACGCCGACACACATTTCGCAATGGTTTTTTTTCTCAATATTTTGAGTCAAAATATTGACCCGTAGGTCGTATCGATGTGAAGGTTTCTTTAAAAGAAATCTCAAAGTCTTATCTGGATATAATCTCAGATATTTGCCTATGTATTGTTTCGACATCAAGTACTTGATCCTTGATAGCATCCCCTAAATTCCAAGTTCAGCCACCATGTGAAATTCCATACTTCGTCGGCGACGCCGCGCTACACTAAATGGTTGATACTGTGATTGTTTATCGTAATTCAAGGAAGATTTTTCTCAAATTGACATGCGAGAGAAGTAGGCTACCAATTATCGTTTGTCCCAAATCGATAGATCTTTTCTCTGATAAGTAGTTCCCATGACGGACAGACAGACGGACAAAGTGCAGCTAGAAGTTAATCCTTTTGGGAAAAAGCACTGAAAACGTGAGAAACAGCATTCATCATACCTACCAGACTTTTTTCCTGCTCGATTATCGAATACTCGGGGAGGGAATTATCAGGCACTGCAGTACTGCAGTGTTTTTCCTAATTCCACACAGTTGGGGAGGATAATTTGAAATGTCAGTTTTGACAGCCATCCGCACGTTTTCGAGCAGCTCTCCGGGCTTTCACAGCAAGAGAATTAAAAATTTATCGGCCACTAATTGGAATATTGTGAGAGTAAATAACAGAGACCGGGCGAAGCGGTCTTTTTATTTATACCTCATCTCTTTTTCACCCGATACGTGAAAAGCATGTTTACATTGTAAATATTGTCTTGCGAATTGAAAAACACAGCACACCGCGGCCATCGAACTGATTGGGAAAAGTTATTAAAAATAGGATTATTTGTTTTACTTAGGTATAGCAGGTATCGAAGTGATCCTGAAGGTGAATGTGAACTGGAAGCGTGCGTCCTGAGTGGTCCTGCAGATTATCTAACGCTATAAAACTTTAGCCAATAAATAGGTCAACTTTTTCTCAACCCGCCAATCAAAACAAGCTCTCAGCGACTAGCCTGCACTGTGTGGTGTTTCTATTCAATCGGGATTCGATGCTTGATTTCACAAGTTACTTTATAATAGTGTGCTGCGATTTTGTTACATGTTTTTCATGGACGCCGGGTTGCTCACTTCGAGTTTAACTTTAAACCCGGTTTGGTTACTATGGAAATAATTATTGTTGCAACAATCAAATCTATGGCAACCAAACCAAGTTTAGAGTTAAATGGCTCGATACCAAGTTGGGGCTGAGACCGCTGTAAGTGCGGTTACTATAGCAATGGCCAATCAGACCGCTCTATTTGGCAAGTTACGCCGTCCTAACTTTTGCGCCTGCAACTTGGTATCGACCCCCACGTAAGACATCCAAATTACCAATTATATTTATTCTATAATGAATAATATATATAAAATAAGTGTTTATTAATTCGAGGAATAATCTTTCCGAATACCACGCGAGATGCGATCTCTTTAGAATCCTTTATTGTTGCTTACAAATTTAGCAAATGCATTGAACTAATAGGTAAAGGTGCGTTCAGTCAGCTTTTAGCCGCAATTTTAATCTTAGCCGTAAGCGCCGCATCGCTTATTGGCTGTTCCGAGGAGGCTGGTTCATAAGAGCCAATGGGCGTCGCTGCGCTTGCGACTAAAATTAAAACTTGCGGCTAAATAAGCTGACTGAACGAACACTTATCCCGAACTATCCCGAAATTTCAAGGTTGACGTTGTTTTATGACATTTAGGTACCGGCAAAATTTCTTGTAGGTATTACCGATGAGAATGTATTTATTCACTAATTGCTATTTATTTGCTAATTTGTTAGTAGAGCTGAAATGGATAACCCTCGGGATAACCGCTTGAAACTAACTATGATCATGCTCGGTATAGGTAGGTGTCATTTGAAAGTTTGAAAAAACCCATTCTTCCAAAAAAGTTGAACCTTTAGCCATTGCTCACTGTAGAGCTTAATGTGTGTGCTGATAGAGGATCGAACCTTTCGGATCACTGTAGGAAAACACCTGCGAATGAAACGGTTAGAGACGAGATCCTGATGGATGGCATCTAAAAGTCCTTCATGTGTGTTTGTTAAGCACTGCCTCCTACTAGTGCCTACCCGAGGGCTTCTCTTTTGAAACGAGAATGATCGATGAAACACGGACGCCATGTCCATGTATCGCTTTTAATTAAAATTGCTCCATTCAATTATATATCAAAAGAAAAATGTGAACAGCCATGTTTTCATAAGAAAAATCAATAATTCGAATTCATCAAAAATCATAATAACAAACGGAACATCACAGTATTGTAACTCGACCGAGGAGAAGAGCAGCAAGTATCATACAATAATACTTCCTTGTCCTTTGTATATGATATGTTTTCTTTTAAAGGTTTTTTTCCGGCATCTTCTATTCGTAACATTACAATCTCATGCAGCAAAAATTCGTTCTCACACTTTGTATATAAAATTATTATATACCCTATAGAAATGTAAAAACTATATATTAATACGGAAGGCGTTATGGGTTTTCGAAAAACACACTGTTTATATTCTGTTGGAATTAACAATAATTCAGAACTGACAAGTCACAATGATGCATTTGACCGCATCCGGTAAATGTCGTTGGTGTTGACATTTGACATATCGCTGGCCGGGTGGACACTGTTGACAGGTGATACCGTTGGGAGCTATAATAGGACCCAACGAGGGACCCAAGGTCCAAGGACTATTCACCTTATTCGTAAATGAAATGCATCATGGGAAACGGGTCCCCACAGAGTAGGTAAAGTAGATCACTATTATATTGCATAGATGTCAGTTCGACTTCTTTCAGTCAAGTGTCAGTGTCGTATGTGAATTGGTCATTACGAGGTCGTTTACGTTCATTCCAAGTACACGCAGCTTTCCGAATTTTCTCTCATCTTCGTTATTTTGTCTTGTTGTTGCTGTTGCTGCTGTTGTTACCGGTTATTGTTATCGTTTGTGGCTACTGCTAAATTGCTGAGTTTGATTTGTTAATCCATGTTGTGAAATACCGACCTACCAATGGTGGAAAGTCGCAACAGCAAAGGGGTGTACAAAAGGTGCTGTGTACCTACCTGGCTGCAAGTCGGACACAGCCGAAAGTCGAAAGTTTCAATTCACGCGTTCCCCAAAGACGAAAGAAGAGAGAGGTCTGGGTAAAGCGCGTAGAAAAAAGAGTTGTAAAAAGGACTCGTGCCAGCCTACAAAATACCACAAGATTTGCGGCGTACACTTCATTACATCAGGGAAGAAAAGTTACGACGATAAACTGCCAAGGTCTGTCGTCTTGCTGGCTTTGCACATGCACCACTTCAGCGTTTCATAATAAGGGTACATCGCACCTTCCAAGCTGATTCAAGCACTGGAGAGCCATTCCACTGGAGAATGACATGAGAATGACTGAAGAAACCACAAATAACAAACACTTGAATAATACCATAGTGATAATGAATATTATTTTGTTTCTATGTCACTGGTGACGGGCGCGCTTTTGTTGTGTTGACATAATAAATGAAGTTGACAGGAGAAAATCTGGTGCATTTTGGTTTGGGACTCAATCCCCCCAGATATCTTCACTTCGACATATCGTCAAAAGATGGCAGTGCAATTTCGAATAAGGTGAATAGGCACTCTGCGGATTTGCTCAGCGCCAAAAGTTGCGGGTTTTTTGTACTTTTCCTGCAGGAAGTTATATATTCCCATAACAAACAATACCATTCAAATAATCATACCACCTGCAAATGTTAATTTCAACAATTCATAAACTTCAATATTGACAATCTCCCTCACACATATATTCGCGACCTGTTCGCGACTGCCGCGTGATGGCGGCTTTACAGAACTTCGTATGTCGCCGGCGACAGTGTCGCTGGCCTATTCACCTTATTCGTAAATGAAATGCATCATGGGAAACGGGTCCCCACAGCGTAGGTAAAGTAGATAACTACTATATTGCATAGATGTCAGTTCGACTTCTTCCAGTCAAGTGTCGTATTTGAATTTGTCATTACGAGCAGGGATCGTTTACGTTCCAAGTACACGCAGCTTTCCGAATTTTCTCTCATCTTCGTTATTTTGTCTTGTTATTGCTGCTGCTGTTGTAACCGGTTATTGTTATCGTTTGTGGCTACTGCTAAATTACTGAGTTTGATTTGTTAATCCATGTTGTGAAATACCGACCTACCAATGGTGGGAAGTCGCAATCAGCAAAGGGGTATACAAGGTGCTGTGTACCTGGCTCACGGACCTAGCTGCAAGTCGGACACAGCCGAAAGTCGAAATGTTTCAATTCACGCGTTCACCAAAGACGAAAGAAGTGAGAGGTCTGGGTAAAGCGCGTAGAAAAAGGAGTTATGAAAAGGACTCATGCCAGCCTACAAAATGCCACAAGATTTGCGGCGTACACTTCATTACATCGGGGAAGAAAAGATACGACGATAAACTGCCAAGGTCCGTCGTCTTGCTGGCTTGCACATTGCACCACTTCAGCGTTTCATAAGGGTACATCGCACCATCCAAGTTGATTCAAACACTGGAGAGCCATTCCACTGGAGAATGACATCAGAATGACTGAAGAAACCAAAAATTACAAACACCTGAATAATACCATAGTGATGATAAATATTATTTTGTTTCTATGTCACTGGCGACGGGCGGGCTTTTGTTGTGTTGACATTATAAATAAAGTTGACAGGGGAAAATCTGGTGCATTTTGGTTTGGGACTCAATCCCCCCAGATATCTCCACTTCAACATATCGTCAAAAGATGGCAGAGGAATTTCGAATAAGGTAGGGAACCTGATTATCACGTGACCGGCCGGCCGGCGTAAGGGAAGCGCATTCTGGCGAACCGTTTGTTTACTCACAGGCCTCGCGGAGTCAAGGACTGATAGCTGTCGGCATCGCGGAAGGCCATAGGCGTCCGTCCCAACGGGCTGTAGCTGTCACGAACGTCAGATGTGTTCATTTTGGTACCCAGAGCCTGTCCAGAGCCATTTGTATGTAAGCAAATGTGCAGAGCAAGTATCCATCACCTGCTGTTGTGTTTGATGGATACAGCGACCAACCCGCAGCACCAAAGGAGAAGAACAGAGACGACGTGCTGCTAGAAAGTCTTGTCCAAATATGATTTTCGGTGAGCAGACAACAGCAACCGCCTCAGAGGAGTTTTGAAGCAACGATCTAAACAAATTTGGGTTTATGGACATGCTGAGATTGCTGGGGACGCGCTTCGAGCAGAAAGGAGTAGGAGTTAGGCAGGCACCTAACGCTGCCGACTTCGTAATCGTCAATACAGCCCCAGAAGTGGCATCATCAGGAAGCACTGCCATCATCGTCGACAACACCGTCTCCACGTAATGCTCATTGCCCTCGCCCATCTCGGAGACCGTGTCCTCATGCTGCAATCTGACACCAGTAAGATACAGCGCAGATTGCTGGCATGGAAGACATTGTTAGCACATGCTGTATCTTGGTGTGACAAGACAAGGGCGTTGTATGGAAAGGGGAAGAAAAAGACGTACTCCTAAGGCGTAAGGCGAGCACTGCAATTTACAGCAAGTCAAAACATTCGAAGACCTGGAAGACCATGAAGCACACCCGAGAAAGTTCGATAAAATTGACTGGTGGGTTCTCATGGTCCAAGGACTCACTGAACCAGAAATCAACTTCAGGCGAATTTGTTCCCGGTATTTATGGTATAAAGTCTACATAGATTGACTGGGCTAGCTAATGTGAGACAGAATGACAGCAACAGCACCGGACCCCGCAAATTTCCTGCTTCCTCCGCTCATGGTCAACTTTGACAAATAGCTGAATTTTATCCCCTCCCATCGGCCCCTAGTAACGGATGATTGCGTAACCCTTGTACAGCCAAAGCTGTCGATAATCTAGCAACCCTAGAATAAGGTCAATAGGATTCGATCTGCCTGTACTCCCCTACCTCCCTCCATAATTCCCGCGACACGAGTTTCTGACGTCGTCGTGTCGTTCAAATGGGGCCTTGCACTGCCACTTTTACACACCGAGGGCGCCACGACCGTTGGGGGCAAATTCGACGATTTTGACGGCGTTGACGCTTCAGCGACCGACGTCCGTCATTTTATGTCTTGATTTGAAATTTGGATAACCTCTGTTTCTTGCTTGACGTCTCCAGTCACTGTCAGTTACTGGTCAAACTACTCAAACTCCCCTGTTTTTCGTGTCGTTACGGCCGCTTTATCGAAGTAGGCGCCCCCTACAGTAGTGGCGACCTCACGTTGAGTTTTTCAATTGCAAGGCCCCATTATTCAACTACAGTGGATGGGGGATTGTCACCGGCGACATACGAAGTTCTGTAAAGCCGCCATATGGGTGCTGAAACGGGTGGGATATTCGAAATGTGCAGAGCGCCTATAGGATCCATATTCATACTGATCATAATAACATATTACTTGAAGCTTAAAAGCCGTTTTTCTATTTTGCGTTCATAAGAAATTCATTACGATACGCAAATGACGTCATTCGCGTATCGTAAGAGGCTCCATTTCGATACGCATTTTTTTAATCCCAAATGTTGGCAATATCAGCGGGCATGACGTCGACATGACAGCACTCACTGACAGAAAAGACAGCTTAGGTGACATCACTTCGCAGAGGGGTTTATTCCAGAAAAATCCGGCCTATTTCTGATGATAAACTGTGCTTTCACCATCAAGAGCAATTCACAACAATCTTGTTAGCAGAGGCACATATTTCACATTTTTTTATTGAAAAAAAGCATGGAATAGTTGCAAAATAGAAAAAATTGTATATAACACACGTTTCATAAGACCTATTGTCACACTCGTCAATTGAATCACTCGTCGCTTCGCTCCTCGTGCTTCAAAATGACGCGTGTGACAATACGATGTCTTATAAAACTTGAATTAAAATATACTATTTTAAGACGCGTTTTCAAGAGCACGAAGGACAAAAGACGCGTTTTTGAAAGCACTTTTCAGGCAAATAGGACATAGGGAATAGGGATTTGTTTTTGGTTTGTTTGAAAGTTCAAAGTAAGGTTTGTCCGTGTATCGTAGATCAGCGTTGAAATATAGGGTGGTTCAAAATTTATTTGAAAAATTTCAATGATTGGTAGAGCAGGAGAAAACAATAAGAACAAACTCAAAAATCATACATAAAAAATGCATATTAGTAACGGAAATATAGCCCCTTAAAATTGAAGTTAAAAAACTGGAAGACTTGACAGAAAAATAGTTGTCAAATGTGGTTAGATGATGAGGAAATTCATTTTGAACATCTGTTACAGTTTGTTTCCGTCGTATTACCAAGTTACCGATTCTAAATAAAATATGATAAAAATAAAGAGTTCCGTATACTCACCCCCGGTTGCAAGAAACTAAAATTTGCTCCGTCGCAAATTAGCTTCGGTACCAAACTCGGTATCAAATGGTAGGCTATTTGTAGGCGTAAAAAAAGGAGTGTCTAGAGTCACGACTGACATAATGTGTCAAACAAAAAATTGAATAAAATATGGGAATGGAAAGCTGAGCTGATATTGTGAGTGAGAAAAGCACTGGTGTGCCTAATTCAAACCGAGTATACGTTTGGGTTTACATTTTGTGCTCATAAATAGAGAATTTTGGCTTATGGGTGCAGGCAATCAGTTATACAGGTTTGTGTATGAGGACATTTGAAACAGTTGAAGTCTAGCTGTCAAGAGTCAAGCAAATTTGAAGAGTGGAAATGGTGCGCGGAAAGAAATACACCGAAGAAGATAGCTCTAGGTCTTCAACTCCGATGAGATCCACGATCCGCAACACATTGTCCTTCGTGAACCTATATCGCTCCTTAAATTCCTTGTCGTTGTAAAACTCGAAGAGGTTTTTCCGCTCAGCATTTACACGACGAACTGCACCTGCAACGTCTTGCTCTTCTTCAGAAGAGGAAAATTCGGAGACTTCCGAAAATTCAGAAAGCGCCGAGTCAGACATTTTAGATACGCATACAGCGTGACATATTGTGACGGCCCGGTCAACAACAAACCGTCCACCACACGTTTCGATCCGGTTAACTCTTTATTGCAGTTGCCGAGTCGTGGGTCGTGTTGGGACCTGATGGGCAAGGGACCTAAACTACCTAAATGTGCACATCTAAGGGTTAGGGCAAGAGACAATAAGACAAGAGAAATAAGGCAGCCATTTTCAGTGTGTGAGGTCTATTTTTGTACCAAAGAAAAACTTGACATATCCAGAATTCAGTTTCATTCCTTTCTCTCAATTTCTTTGCTGTTGCTCATGCCAACGACTCCTGCAGTATTTCCTGTCGTCAAAAGCTGTTCTGGAGCTACTGAATCAGCACTGGATATCACCTTGACACATGCTTGATACAGTGTCACTCTGGCTACGTTTACACCGTGGCTTTGGTCCGCGACCTAAGCACTAAATTCGACCCAAATAAATTTAGTCCACGTGGTGTAAACGACCACGGACTGAGACCAAGTTCTTTGGGTCAGGTCTCTAGGCAGCCGTGGACTGACCTAAATTTAGTCTGGACCAAATCCCCAAAGATGCGGTGTAAACGGTACCGGACAGGCCCAAGCCGCAAAAATCTGTATTAAACTCGGTTGGCCGGTGTTCAATCAACCTGACTGATGCTTCCTGACTGTCGAGTCTATCGGCTCGATACCAAGTTGGGGCTGAGACCGCCGTAAGTGCGGTTACTATAGCAACGGCCAATCAGACTGCTCTATTTGGCAAGTTACGCCGTCCTAACTTTTGCGCCTGCAACTTGGTATCGAGCCCTTTGTAATCTCTGGTCGAGTATTCAAAAGAAGGTTGTTATGGATCTAGATCTGGACTATATTTCGAAATAGGTCGACCTTTAGTTTATTGGTGTAAACGCTGGAAGAGGAGGACCATTTTAGGTGGAATTTGGGTCAGTGCTTGGGTCAGTCCGGCTTCAGTCCTCTGGTGTAAACGTAGCCATAGCGGCCCAAAATTGTTCAAGTTTCGTCACGGGATCACAGTCCCAGTACTCCTGTAACTCATCGTTGTCACCGAAGCACTCATACTTTGACTGAGCAATACTTTGCAATAAAGAGCTCCGCGTTCTTGGTGTAAACAACAGCTTTGTTTCCGCCGGACAGGTACAGGGCTCGTGGAGGCACCCAGCAAGTGTTCGCAATTTCAGTCGGTAACTCCCATCGCCTGAACCTGGAATTGTTGATCGACATAATAGCATTTACGGAGGCAGTTTGTCATATTCACCTGATCGACAGCCTGTGCTTGGATTTTTGCCTTAATTCGGTGCAATGATTTGCATATTATTCTTCAAAACTCGAAGAAATAAATAATGCTGTTAACCTCTGAAATTCCTGACGCTTCTTTGACTTTGACAGCTCGCGACGCGAGGTAGGTACATCTTATCTACGAGACGGTTTTTTTTGATCGGCAATGACACAACGAACTGCATCTTCTACTTCTTGTTCTACTTCAGAAGAATAAAAATTGGAGACGTTGGAAAATTCAAAATAAGTGTCGAATCAGACCTTTTAGCGCTTTTAGGTACGTGCATGCGCATAAAAAGATGCAAGTAGTTCAAATGCGTGATAACCTTAGCCACAGCCTGTTTGCTATAGTCCGGCTGTTAAGAGGAACCACCTTGCATTTCAGAGACAAGCGACGAAATTTGGCACACTTGTTCACTAGACCCTACTTTTCGATTTAAGAAATGTTGCCACCATCTGCGGTCGTGTAGACACTTTATACAGGGTTCAGTAGCAAAAATTTGTTGAAAAATCGTAAATCGTGAACCATAACCGGTGGACGTATGTAATAGGTCAGTCATTCTAGAAGTAAAAATAGCGAATAGGAGAAATAAAATATAACAGGCTGCTGTTTGGCGGAAAATACGCGTTAGGGGTATACTTACCTATGGTCAAAAGTTGCCATCTGGCAAGTGGTAGCGTCGTCTTCAAAAAGACTGAAAAGAGGTTTTGAGGCAAAACCACGAAGCTTGAATAGATGTGCACGGTTTTTGTTGATAAAGCGTTGTTAGGCGAATGGTCCGACGCGTTGATTTTGCAAACTGACCGACCGATCTATCGAAGGTTCGAATCCCGCAGTAAACGTTATCAATTTTTTTTTGCTAAAAAATGCTTTTTAGGGGCTACAACTACTTTTCGTCCAAGTTTTCATCATAGCCTGTGAATTTCTCAAGTTTTAGGTGAATATCATCAAGTTGAAAAATACTACGGTATTTATTGCTGAGCCAAATTCCTTGAGTACCTACTAGTAGGTTTTCTGATGGTGTCCCGTGTGCAAGTTGGAACTAGAGTATAGTGCTTGGTGCAGAGGCGTATCTACGGGGGGGGGGGGGCAAGTGGGGCACGTGCCATGGGCGCACTTTAATCCTCAGGGCGCAAATGAAAGGAAAAGATAGAAATGTGAAAAAATGAAGAAAAAAATTGGAAAAACGAATCAAACACCAAGTTCTTTGAACTTCATATAATTATATACAGGATGTCTCAAAACTCACGCCCCAGAGAAAATGAAGCAAAACTAGATAGCAGTCAGATGTGTAATACCGAGGGAAAAAAATCTACCTCAAATGGTATTCGAGAAAAGACAAAGTTGAGTTGACCAATCACAGACCTGTACATTTGAGGTATGTTACCTCAATTTCAAGTTGCTAGGTTCAAGTATCTAAATTTGGCAATGTCACAGTTTAGTGAGCCAAATATTTATTGCAAAATGACAGGCAGTTGGTATCACTTTCAAAACTCAGAAACTGGGTTAAATTTTGCAAATTTACCTCGAATTGACCTTCCGGGATTGGTGGATTCAAAAAACTCATGACTTCTTTATGCAAGCAGCAATACATTTTTTCCTTCCGTTTCCTGGGAACCTATTGTCGTCGGCACCATGTCAGTGTTCTCTGGAGCGCGAGCTTTGAGACACCCTGGATAATGTAGATATTTGAACTATTGGGCGCAATTCGTGTGAGCAATAATTCACAAGCAAAATGGGAACAGAGAAAGAGGGAAAACCAAAACCAATACATTCAGACAGACGATCAACTTTGGACTTTTTCATCTGATCTAGGTATAACCTATAACAGGGACCCTATTTTCGGAACCAGGGAACAGTTCATCAGGTGATTTTGCCTAGGTGATAGCCTAGTGACAGCTCTGGTTGCCTAGCAACTTTGCATGGGAACGGATCACACGTGGGGGCCCTATTTGTCGTTGGCCCACCTGAATTCTGAAAAACTGCCTGAGGCGCATTTCCCAGAGTTTCTAATTCAGGAGCGCAATTTTCATATTTTGCCCTGGGCGCAATTTACCCTAGATACGCCACTGGCTTGGTGCCAAATTGTTCCTTAGATAATGCTGAACTAGGACCGTGATGGCGAACATCTGAGACCCACGACTGGGCAGCAGGAGGGGGGATAAAATGTGATGAAGACATAAAAAATGGTTAATCATGAACCGAAAGAGGTACAGTTATGAAAGTTACCATACGTATTCGCCATTTTACGCTAATAAAGGTTTAGCAAACCGATTTCATAAATATCAATCATTCTCAGAGATATTTCCAAAAATATAATTTTTTTGTAAACATTTTATTGTTAAAAAAATCAAAGAATTTTGAGGATGGAAAGATGGAACTTGATCTTTTGACAATTAGTGATGTTAGAAATATAGTCGTGATTGGTGAACATTTCTCGGCCTACTATTTTAGGAAACAAGACCTTCAACTGTTTTCACCAGTTTGACCGCCATCTTGAATTTCTTTTTGGTGCAGTAGTCGCAAAAATGACAGGAGACTCTGAGTATGGTAGCGTTAGATCATTTCAATACAAAAAGTTACTTCCCAGAGGGGGTTAGTTGCTTCTTTGGCGAGAAAAATTGTCATTTTGTTATCTCCGGCTCCTGCACGAATCCAGCGCCAATGATGGCTGATTTGGAGCTGGAAGCAGCACAATACGTTTCGTACCATAAAACTTGATAGTTTGTGAAGTCAACTACCAAAATTTATGATCATGAATCGAATGGTTCATTGTTGGTGATTGGGTGAAGCAACGTGTGCTCATTTTTGGAAAAAAATGCATAAAAACTGAGTTTTTAGTGGACATTACAAAGCTCTGGAGGAAGACCTGCGGCCAAGATTGGCGGCGAAAGTCATGTTACCAGTTGAAGTGAGTATGCTCTTTAACAAGGAGCTGTAATGAATTGTGTAGGTTTCTTTAAAATCTCTAGGAAAGTCGAAAAAGATGTTTTTTCATAATAATATTTTCAAATACAGTCTGTAAGTTTGTAAAAAACCACCATCACAAATCTTTCAGCTCCGTGAACTAAGGTGATTTCAAGTTAACCGAACAAATGAATTGTTCCAGTCTTGCAAATGTACCGTGGTCGAAAGAGTTAGTCCCTAGTGAAGAGAGAGAATTTTGGAAGGGACTGTACCTGAGAATATTATCATGAAAAACATTTTCTGCCAAAAATGAGCACACTTTGCTTCAACCAATCACCAACAATAAACCATTTGATTTATGATCATGAATTTTGGTAGCCGACTTCACTAACTATCAAGTTTTATGGTACAAAACGTATTGCACCGCTTCCAGCTTCAAATCAGCCATCGTTGGCACTGGATTCGTACAGCCACCGGAGATAATAAAATGGCAATTTTTCTCGCCAAAGAAGCAACTAACCCTTTCTGAGAAGTTACTTTTCGTATTGAAATGATCTAACGCTATACCATACCATACTCACAGTTCCCTGTCATTTTTGCGACTACTGCACCGAAGGGAAATCCAAGCTGGCGGCCAAGCTGGTGAAAACAGTTGACGGTCTTATTTTCTAAAATAGTATGCCGAGGAATTTTCGCCAATCACGACTATATTTCTAACATCACTAATTGTCAAAACATCAAGTTTCATCTTTCCATCCTCAAAATTCTTCGATTTTTTAACAATAAAATGTTGACAAAAAAAAATAGATTTTTGGAAATATCTCTGGGATTGATTGATATTTATGAAATCGGTTTGCTAAACCTTCATTAGCGTAAAATGGCCAATACGTATGGTAACTTTCATAACTGTACCTCTTTCGGTTTATGGTTTAACATTTTTTATGTCTTCTTCACATTTTACCCCCCCTCCCCTCCCGCTGCCCAGTCGTGGGTCTCAAATGTTCGCCATCGCGGTCCTAGTTCAGCATGATCTAAGGAACAATTTGGCACTAAGCCTATACTCTAGTTCCAACTTGCACACGGGACACCATCAGAAAACCTACTAGTAGGTACTCAAGGAATTTGGCTTAGCAATAAATACCGTAGTATTTTTCAACTTGATGATATTCACCTAAAACTTGAGAAATTCACAGGCTATGATGAAAACTTGGACGAAAAGTAGTTGTAGCCCCTAAAAAGCATTTTTTAGCAAAAAAAAAATTGATATCGTTTGCTGCGGGATTCGAACCTTCGATAGATCGGTCGGTCAGTTTGCAAAAATCAACGCGTCGGACCATTCGCCTAACAACGCTTTATCAACAAAAACCGTGCACATCTATTCAAGCTTCGTGGTTTTGCCTCAAAACCTCTTTTCAGTCTTTTTGAAGACGACGCTACCACTTGCCAGATGGCAACTTTTGACCATAGGTAAGTATACCCCTAACGCGTATTTTCCGCCAAACAGCAGCCTGTTATATTTTATTTCTCCTATTTTTCCTATAATGACTGTACTATAAATCAGGATATTGATGACTGATTCCATGCCCATGGAGATGCTGCAAACAGTTTTGAAATATCTTGAGGCGTTTCCGAAATATTTTGGAAGAAGTGAAATTTCTTCAACTTTTTCTTTTCTCAATAAATCAGTTGTTTTTGGAGATATTGAGCAGCAACTTGATATTCCGGCAAACAAATATGTTTTTAATGAAACGCGATGTGGAGCCATCGACAAAGCCTGCTAGATTCGAAACTTAGATCCTCAACTTTTTTTCCATCATAAGCGCCATCTTCAAATTGCCCTTCGTGAAATTGTTGAAAAAACAACAGGTAACGACTTTATTGGACACACACGATGTTTCATCATGAAAAACCAAGTACTCAATTGTGGCAGTGACCTCTTCGCCCAAGAAACGTTATCAAGTTCGTTTTTCTTGTTTTTCCTCAACTTACGTGACAATCATGACCAAATGAAACTTTGGATCAATCAAATGTTTGCGATATTTCAATCAACATTGTTTTGCAACGTCAGTCTCCAAATTTCATTATCATCAGTCAAGTGGTGTTCTTTTGGCAAACAGTTGAACAAAAAGTTTGCTTGAATATTTGTGAAAATGGCAAAAATGCAGGGTCACCTTCTGCCCTCGAACCCGATTAAAGAAAATATGTACCCAAAAGTGCTACCAACTGATACTGAAATGATTCGGAGGAATGTGCTCCGTAGTTTAAAGCCAAGCTCAAACTGATTGTTACATTTGAGTTCGCAGGAGGGACGTGAAAAGTGTTGCTACAGCTTATATTTGAAGCGTTTCTGGCAATATTCAACAAAAAACGTGTCAAATATTAAGCTGTGGCAACACTTTCGACGTCCCTCCTGCCGAAGTAGGATGGAAAAATCCATTTCGGTTCAACTTGAAACTACAGCAGACATTCCTCCGAACTCTTCCAGTATCAATTGGTAGCATTTTTGGTAACAGATTTTCTTTAATCTGGTTTGAAGGGACGACGTGGACCTGCCGTTTTTGTTTTTTTCACAAAAATCGAAGCAAACTTTTTGTTTAACTGTTTGCGAAAAGAACACCACTTAGCTGATGAGGATGAAATTCAGTGACTGGCTGCACAAAATAATGTGGATTATAATGTCGTCAACATCTAATCGATCCAAAGTTCCATTTGGTGATGGTTATCACCTAAGTTGAGGAAAATCAAGAAAAACTAACTTAATAACGTTTCTTGACCGAAGAGGTCGTTGCTGCAATGCAGGAACTGGTTTTTCGTAATAAAATGAACGCGTGTGTCCAATTAAGTCGTTACCTGTTGTTTTTTCAACGATTTCACTAAGGGCAATTTGAAGATGGCGCTCACGATGGAAAAAAAGTTGAAGATCTCAGTTTCGAATCTAGCAGGCTTTGTCGATGGCTTTACATCGCGTTCCATGAAAAACATATTTGTTTGCCGGAATATCAAGTTGCAGCTCAATATCTCCAGAAACAACTGATTTATTGAAAAAAAAAAGGTGAAGAAATTTCACTTCTTCCAGCGTATTTCAGAAACGCCTCAAGATATTTCAAAACTATTTGCAGCATCTCCATGGGCATGGAATCAGTCATCAATATCCTGATTTACATACGTCCACCGGTTATGGTTCACGATTTACGATTCTTCAACAAATTTTTTTCACTGAACCCTGTATAAAAAGTCCGCACGATTTCCTCAGATGGTGGCAACATTTCTTAAATCGAAGAGTAGGGTCTAGTGAACAAGTGTGCCAAATTTCGTCGCTTGTCTCTAAAATGCAAGGTGGGTCCCATATATGTAGCTTAACGTCCGGACTACTACCTCGTTTGATACCCTGTTCCTGCAACCCGATTCAATTTGCTACGTCGCAAAATTAGATACCACGTTCGTGCAACCGGGCATAAGTGTTTTTGAAATTTCAAACTCAAATATCTCCAAAACCACTGATCTGTTGGAAATTTGATACATACATTTCCGCTTCCAGATTTGATAAGGATATCAAGAATCTGATGATTTTCCAACAAAATCCAGTGACGTCAAAAATATGAGGGGAAAAAGGGGCAACCTTCCAAAATCTACGCCGCTGGGGCGCTTGTAGAGAATTTGATTAAGGCAATTGAGGGAGACGTATTTAAGACATCTATAAGTACACAAGATTTGAGCAGAATCGGCCGAATTGTTCAGAAGTTATTGAAAAAAAAAACCGGTTTTTTACCTTAAGCTTTAATGTTTGATTCTTATTGGGTAGTATTATTAAAAAATAAGCATAAGCATTGACTTAGATTTTTGAAGCGTTGCTAAGCAGATTTTCCCTGACAACGCACGTCTATGAAATCCAAGCAAATGCTCATGCTTATTTTTTATTAATACTACCCATTGTATTCTTATGCTGTATCGATCATTGGAATTGTTCATATCAATCCTGGACCACCCGGTAGATGCAAAACTGGAAGAATAACCTTTTCAAAAATAGCTCCATATCTAAGAAGAAACCACAGAACCAGGATATCGAAAAGGAAATAAATCACTGAGCAAAATGTATATTGCCTCGAAATAATGCGTATCTCGGCGGCGGCAAAATTTGTAATTGAAAGTTGGTTCGCGGCCATTTAGATGCCGTTGGGTACTTGAATAATTGAGAGACAAACGTTCATAGTATATTATTCGACAAGCGGGTAATGATTGCTTCTTACTCATGAGGATGCAGTTTGCCGACACGAGCCTTGGCGAGTGTCGTAAAGCATTCGAATGAGTAATAGCCATTACCCGCGAGTAGAATACTATGCTTTATCCAGTCTTATTGAAAAATGCAGGCATGTATGCGCGTGATGATGCGTGCATTATTCAATAGGATTGGATAAAACATGTTTCTCCGCATGCATTTCTAGATTTTTGACCTCTTCTTCATGACCCGTATAATATGATTTTTTTCCCTTTCTCACGTTTCTCGCCGCAAAGCTCCGAATGTTCAAGTATGATTAACTCTCAACTAAGTATTTTCAATTCCGAATAGAGTAACTTAGGTAAGATTACTAAATTCAGACCGAAAATGGAGTTATTGCTCCCCACTTTGAAAGGATACAAGGAGGAGCATCGAAAATAGACAATTAACGCAATTATAGGACATGAAATTGAAAAAAAAAAGGTCTTAATTTGGTACAAAGACAGTTGTCCATGCCCAGAGCCGTTCTGCGTTGCACAGCGTCGGTGTCGTCAGAAAGTTATTAAATTCGGTGCTTGTTATAAAAAAAGTTCCTGGGATGAGATTGGAGGATAATCAGATTTCCTTTCGATTATTCAACTCATCTTTTACGATGGGAATAAAAATCTCCCGCGATCAATTCGGAACGTGGAATGAATGAGTGCTGCAGAGAACCTCAATGCTCAGACTCCTGAAATACTTAATTTGGATTGATTTTGTTACTTCTTTAACTTATTTAGCACGTCAAAATTTACGTCTTTCGGACCCAAAGTGGAAAAGGCTTGTCAATTTCGAACTTTTACGATTTCGCTTTTCTTTCGTATCTTGTATTCGTAGGCGCGGGTATAGGTTTAGGTGTACATAAAAAAATAAAACTCTAGAGGGCAGGTAGTTAGGCAGGTGAAAGGGTTTACTGTGGCAGCGAGGAATATGTATAGCGAAATGTATAGTACCTAGGTAGGAGTCTGCAAAGGATTACAAAATATTTTATATTCTTCCACCAGAGAACACCGATGTGGAATGGTGTCCCACCTATAGGTATGCTTTCAGAATTTACAACTCTCATTGGCTTTATATGAACCTTTTACGGCTTAATATACGCCGTGTAAGCGAAATTTATGTCTTTCAGAAGGGATAAAGTGCGATTATGGAGGGTTGCGTACATTAAAAATGTAACGTTGTCTCTATACAAGAATGACTAGCTGTTTGCAAAAAAATTAGAAACGGATCCAGTAAAAATAAAATTGTCAAATGAAAACGATTTCAGTAGATTTTCAATTCACTCGAAGGCTATATTTTTACAAATATTGTTATACATTATATTAATAAATAAATGAATAAGGAATGATTTACTTTCACTCATACAGGGTCCTGCAACAGTGCGTCAGGCTCTCCTAGCGCCCTTCCCTTACAAGATAGAGACAAATGTGTAATACATAAAATCATTGATTTAAAAAGTTCCAACCAGTATAATTATTTTCAATTATACAGGGTGTTTCATTTTTGGGCTATAACAAAAACAAAGGTTTTTTTAAATGAAATTCCCCACTTTTGATTCCATCTTCTTGTTTAGCTTTTCAAGCTCTATTACAAGCGTATTTTTGTTTTTCCAATTTTTGGCAGTGCTACCAACTGAAAATTAAAAATTGAATTTTTATGTAATTTCAAGGTTTGTTTTGAAAAATCGTAGGAGCCTCGTTTTTTGCAATCAAGGAATGAAATTTGGCACAACAATAGTCGAATAGGAGGTGAATAACTTCATGGCAAAAAACTTCAGAATCAGTGATACAGGGTGTTCAGAATTTTTTTCGAACTTCGCAAATTTCAAAATGCCATAAGTCATTTTTTTCAAACGGAATGCCCCCTATTTTAGTCAGCCATTCGACAGCTTTTTTTCTCCTTTTTCATTTTTACCGGGGTTAACCTACCCCTAAATTTGATAATTTCCAAGATAATCGTTAATTTTGATAAAAAGTGCTATTTATTTAAATTTTTTACGCCGGGCAGGCCATAGTGATCATCAACAAATGTCTGATTGACACATTTTGCTTGGTTTGATGTAGGGGGTGCAATCCCGGAGAAAAATCCTGATCCCGGGATTTTCGGGATTCAATCCCGAAATTTAAATTATAACAAAAAGAACAATGATTTGGAGAATTTCCATCATTTTATCAATAAACGAAACAAATATTTTAAGTAACTACGTATTTCTTCGTTTTTAAACCAATGCCGCAAAAAAACCAAGGCCCAGTCCCAGTATCTCAGTTGGAGTGGAACTTTCCTTTAATTCGTTTAGTAAAACTTGGTTTTGTTACTGCGGAGATAATTGTTGCAACAATTGAATCTATGGCAACTAAACCAATAGTTTTACTAAACGAAAGTTTAACTCCAACTGGAATACTAGGCCTAATTCATCCAGCGAGTTATCTCCAAGCTCCAATTCTGGAGCGAATTTTCGTCCATAGCACTTTTGCGACGGAGAACGCCCTTTCCGACTCCACACTCGTAAGTGGTAATGAATTGATGATAAAAAATCGTAAGTCATTTGTAGATTGTGCCCACGAATACATCCGTTTTCAAACAAGGCCAGCTCCGTCTTCAAATTTGTTATCAATGAAACGACTTGGACATGCGGTAGCAATTTGATAGATTCATCGTGTTCGCTCAGTTTTTCTTTAAATGCACACCACTCGAGTTTATCTTTATTTCTATCGTGTGATCGAATGAATTAAATGAAATAATATTATTACACGATAAGTATGTCCATTTTTGCACAAACAGATCTTCGACGAGCTTAATCCCGAAAATCCCGGGATTGATTTATTTTCGGGATCGGATTTGACCATTTTTTCGGGATTTTCGGGACCAAGAATCGTCCGGGATCCCGGGATTTCGGGATTCGGGATTCCGGGATTGCACGCCCTAGTTTGATGCTAAGAACAAGTTTTTTTTATTGAATAGCTGCGCTAAATTCCAATCTGAAGAAAATGCTTGAAAAAGAATTTCGTTGCCAGATGGAAAAAAGAAAATTCAAATTGAGCTTAGTAAAGCGGTTTTCTCGACTTCAAAAACCTTCAAACTGTCAAATTGAGAGGTGCGTTCATTGTGACATATGATTTTCTGTATCAGGACCTACTAACAACATAAAAAATCCAAATAAACGACAATTTTTATCAAAATTATCGATTATCTCTGAAATTATGGAATTTAGGGGTAGAGTATCCCTAGTAAAAATGAAAGAGAAAGAAAAAAGCTATCGAATAGTGAGATGAAATATGGGGCATTCCATTAAAAAAAATGACTTATAGCATTTTGAAATTTGAGAAGTTCAAAAAAAACTTTACGCACCCTGTATAACTAAAATTCGAGTTTTTTATCATGAAATTATTTAGCTTCTGTTCGACTACCGTTATGTCAAATTTCATTCTTTAATCCCCAAAAACGAGGCCTCTACGATTTTTCAAAGTGAACCTTGAAATTACAAAAAAATTCAATTTTCAATTTTCAATTGCACTGCCACAAATGGGAAAAACAAAGATACACTTGTAATAGAGCTTGAAAAGCTGAACAAGAAAATTGAATGAAAAGTGGGGCATGTCATTTGAAAAAATCTTGGTTTTTGTTATAGCGCAATAATTGAACACCCTGTATTGTTGAAAATAATTTTACAAGGTGGAACTTTTCAAACTATTGATTTTATGTATTACACCTTATTACACCTTTTTCTCTATTTTGCAAGGTAAGGGTTCTAGGAAAGCCAGACGCACTGTTGCAGGACCCTGTATATTGACCATTAAGAAAAATTGCCTCTGAAGAATTTGAATTAGTTTTAAAACCAAACCCCTGCAGATCACTCAAGCTGTGTACTAATAAAGAACTCTAATAAAACTATGGCCGTCAAGGAACATTGCGTAATCCGAGGAATAACCCTTCCGGTATAAAGGTGAGGGACTACATCTCAGTGCTTCCTTGAGGCAAAGGATCAAGCGAGTTCGCACCCGTAGTCGAAACCTGAGAACTGGCTTGAGCTCAGATAGTTCACCTAATCATCAGAAGCCAAAAATGTTCATCATTGCCCATTGACAAAACGTACACATCTACCCTTTTGTTCTCAAGTCAAGCATTTTTATCAATTTCACTCAAATAGGGCGCTCGTTCCTGCCGTCCACCGCCTTCACACTTTACAGAGGAAGTAGTCGCCACTACCAGTGTTTCATCAGCGGCATTTACAGTGCAGTTTTGGAGCCTCCTCTCTAATTTGTGACCACCTTAGCTTTGAGTGATCATCTTATTCAAGAACTACTAAACTCGTTGAAGACCACGACGTGCGAATAAGACACGAACCTGTACAATTGGCGGAGGAGCCAGCATTGTGAGCTTGCCGAAATATTCGCAAAGCTGACGGACGGACTTGAGTTCTTGCGAATGGGCTGGCGCTCATGCTGGGATAAACCGAGAAACCAGTAACAGCGACGAGAACCTTTGGGTTTTTTCCTGAAAGAGCTGGAATATTCTCGAATATAAGACGTGAGTATATAAGAGCGGCATTGCAATGGAGCAGGTCATAATTGAATTCGCAGCGACAGTGAGAACATCAGCGATCCAGGCGGAGGCTGCATAGTGCATGGAGGCTCCAAGTCCTCAGCAGTAATGATGCATTTACCGTCGAGAGTATACTTACTATTTTACTCACAACCATGTTCCTAGCTCACAGAATTATAGGCGTTCATTAAGTAGAGCGATATTAAAGTGCGACGATTTATGTGACTTGTAAATTAGTAGGCAGAGTAATAGTGTGTTTGAACGTTTGTCTCTCAACTTATAAAGTACCTAACGGAAATTCGTAACAGTATGAAATTTGCAGAGCTCTCGTGAGCTCTATAGTTGTAGCGGTTTTAACATTTGAGATTCTACAGGGGTGAATATTCCAAGGACGCACGTCGCACACGGGTGTAGCACCAAATGCCTGTCTGGGAGACATGGTCAAAAAATGACCTCAACTGTCATTAGAAGAAAAAATGCATTTTCTGCAATAAAAAGCCCCGCTAGTTTGTCCTCGTTTCCACAAAGAAAGACCTCGTATGAAGAGAAACTCATATTGAAGCTTCGAAATACACATCAGCCTGTATGATATGATCTGACAATATTACGTGAAAGGAATAGCGTTCAGTGAAAGGATGATAAATAAAATTTCCACGCATAGAGGCGGCCCGAACACTTCTTATTGACATTGTACGACCCGATGCTTTACTCGTAGGATCTTTTGTTGAGTGCTCAGCATGCAGGCCCAGCTCAAGCAGACGCTTTGATCAATCTGCATTTCCTTTATTGCACCAGGCTTCGGAATAATAGAGAATTTATTTGCGTACAAGCGAATTACAGATGTTTTAGAAAAGGAAGATAATACTATTGAGGTGGACCGTTGACTGAACAGCCAACGCGCAACTGGTGACATTTATTGCATTGACAATGGTCCTGGTAAGATATCATCCAAGATATAAATATAGATATTCGCTGGGTAAGGTGAGAACTGCGACTTCCTGAAAAATTCTCTAGAAATAAAGGGCAAGCTGACGCGAAAAAGGAGCCCTTCCAGTATTTTACCATTATTGTTTGAAAAATGTTCTGGTACAATGCTGGAATCGAAAGCTGCTTGTACTGCGGCTCCACCTGGCCGGCGGATATCAGAAGGGTTGAATGACATATTATTAAATGGTCAATCAACGGGCGGACAAAAAAAAGTTTATTTTCGATTAAAAGAGGGTCGGTAGACATGTGAAAATAGATTAGGATTCAGACGGAATAGGGGAACACGCGATGCCTTTCTAGCTTTGAGGACTATTCGCGATTTTAAATACCGATGCATAGACTACCGATGGGGGCGCTGTAAACAAGATGGAGGATTGTAAGTTTTTTATCATCTGTCATTGTGCGTTGTACAACGGTTGTGTTTGTCGTATTTGGTATTTGGTATTTGGGTTATATTATAATTATTGATCGCTATTAACCAAGAGTTCAATTTCTTGAATAACTCGATCACCTATACGAGTATTTTGACAATTCGCGCGATTGTCACTGGTTATCTGGCAAGAGCGACAAAACAAAACTGACGTAAAAACTAACAAACTAGCTTCTCCATATCAGCCGCCATAGGGCGTCTAGATTTTTGAAATCGCGAATTACAGAAACTGTACAATTTATCAAACTACCACACCGGCGGCAATACATTGCCGTCCTCCTGAAGTATTCTTGCTGTGCTATGTACCCTGGTTCTTTCTTTTTCACCTGACGAACACACTGTCTGTCATTTTTCGCTGTGGATTCATTGTATTTTCAGCTTTGGGGTTATAACTCATAATATTACTGAGAACCATTATGGATATCATTTGTACCACTTATTCTATTCATTACAACTGAACATTTGGAATAGTCCTCGAGATCATCAGATTTCAAGAGATAATCGAAATTTCATAATAACGTTTTTCAACACACTACATGGTGACCCAGGAGAGTTGAATTACTTCTATATTTTTCTTGTTGACACTTGAAAAAAAATTGCTTCACGGAGTATAGCGATCTTGACTATTGCGGATCTTTTGGTGACCTTGATTTTAGTCGCTTCTCAATCTTCGACAGATGACAAATTCGATAATTTTTTTTAAAAGCTATTTTCTATTCAAGACAATGAAAACTAGATAGGTAGAGTTAACGGCACACCAGAGGGACCTGTGGGCGAATCTGAACAGAAAAACCAAAATCGTTTCGGACGAGTCCGTGTGTTAGAATAGGGGAAGCAACCACCGTCAGCTGGAGTGCTGGACCATTACCAGGTCACATGCGAACCTAAAATCCCACTGCAAATTTAGTTGCGCCACTGCATAAACTCAGTTCGCGCAGTAAGGCTCCACCCACAGGTCCCTCTGGCATCCCTAGTACTTTAATAGTACCTATTTTATGTAACAAGTACGCAAAATGAATCTTTAGCGGACGTCACTCATCCTAAGGACGGATGAGTCCGCTAGAGCATTTTGCGAACGTGTTGCATACAACGTTTTTTGGTATAAGCTCTCCAAACCCTCTTCAACTCCTTAAAGCAGTACCTATTAGCTGTTGTAGTTCAAGCAGGAACTTACATGAATTCTACTCATGATCACGCTGGCTGAATTGTTGTGTTATGGCAATCTATTAAAAATGGATGACGTTCAAATAAATATTTCGGGAGAAGCAAAGAACATTGTTGTTGATTTTCTTCCAGCAAAGTCTTGCACGCAATATGAGCGAGAATATGATTTATTCATCGAACGGAAAAAGAAAATAGTGTGAATATTGTGAATGAAGACGTTGAATAGCATATTCCAATAAATGAATAATTCAGTCCTCTAAAGTGTTGCCTAGTTAGCTTCAAAGGACTTGTCCGCTAAAGACGTATTTTGCGGACTCAAAACAATTCGCAAAATAACCATTTTGGAGAGCGTATACCAAAAATATAATTTTTCTTAGTCCGGGAACACAGTTTTAGTTTTGTTGTTCTGTCATTATCCTTACGTCGTCATGGTAATTCAATTTTGTTTTCTCGGCGTTAAGGTCAAGATCGCTATGGGTACCCAATGATAAAATTCCGAGTGAAATTCCATGGAAAAGTTTCAGGGTGGGAACATTGAAATCTTTTTCTGATTATTCAGAAATTATTAATCCTCCTATTATTAACCGGGAGGTAGCGAACAATACTTTGGGTTACACGGGGTCTCACTCACAAGTCACACCCTCGGTCACACCTTATATTTTGTGATTGAAAGGACGGGGTTGAATTACTAAAATGAAGCGTTGCAAAATCAATTGCTGTGGGTTTATTCCTTGACAGAATCTTACCATTTAGGTCTCTTTCGAAAGCTACAAGGATGTACTTTGGTTTGAACCCATTGGCATTTACAATTTTTTTGAAATTTTGGTGATGCCAATGGGCTCAAACCAAAGTAGTTACATCATTTGTAGCTTTCGGAAGAGACCTGAATTGTGAGATTCTGTCAAGGAATAAACCCACAGCGATTGATTCAACTCAACTCAACTAAACTCAATTCAACTCCGTCCTTGAGTCAAATAATTTTGTAGACGTCGGAATTCGGCGTCTACTTTTTCCATGTGTTTTTATTGAGGTTTTCATGTACCAGTAATTATTCCAATATTCTACATTTTACATAGCTTTTTGTATGTACGGTTGCGGCCAAAATAAAGTGGACGACAATGTCAACGAGTTGGCTTGCTGTCATGCGACGTTCAGGACAGAATCCTGAAAAATCTGTCAACTGTCGTCCACTTTAAAAAGTCCGCAATGGTACGTATACCTTATCAATTTCATAGCTTTTTCCATTAAAGTGAGCAATGGACAACGTGTTGTGTTGGTCGTACCATGGTACAATGATGACTTGATGGTAACGTCTTGGCAGCTGGTTGTCTACATGTGCAATGTTTGATGTGACACTTGGCATCATGTCGAGGCGTCATACAAACGAAAGTGCAAATTTCCGAGATTATCCAAGGAATTTTGAGTTTCCTTGGAATGCTTTGCAGTGTGGACGATAAGAGACATTGTCTTTACTGGTTGGTGGGTCTTCGCCAAGGCTGTTAGGTTTTTGCCGGTCACAGGTAGGTACGGTTGCGTCCAAAATAAAGTGGACGACAATGTCAACGAGTTGGCTTGCTGTCATGCGACGTTCAGGCCAGAATCCTGAAAAATCTGTTAACTGTCGTCCACTTAAAAAAGGCCGCAATGGTACCTACGCACTCTGACGATCGCATGACTGATAATTAAATCTATTTCTATTTCTTGTTATGCGGTATGAGCCATCATGCCCTTGCACACCTCTCTGGTGACATTTTAAATTTGCTTCGAGCATTATTTTTTTGCCAGAAAAAAAGATCTCTCCGGTCTGTGTTGGAAGGCAATGAAGTCAAAAACGTGGATACAGGGAATTTATATGGAAATTTACCTGGTCCAATTTGAGCAGCTCCTCGGGCGTATCGGGCAACTGTCCCAACGTCAGCGGGGGGTTGATGTTGACCTCCTTGCCCAGACTGCGAACCACCTCCTCGCGGTTGTAGCGGTCGGCGAAGACGCAGCTGGCTGGTATCAGGCCGTGGACCGTGTAGCTGATCGCCCTCACCAATATCCTGAAATAAGTATCCGGATTTGAGATTCTCTTCCGAGGAACATGGTGCGGCTATTGCGGAATCTGGGTCAGCGATTTTAATGGCTCGCGAATGGACGGATTGAGGAGCAAACGGGGAGGACGGGAGGAGATGTTGTGAAGAGAGGTTTTGGCGGTAATGATGCGAACCCGGGGGGTCCTGTCTCTAGTATGGGATATGGGGTAGACTGCAGAGTTTTCCATTTCTATTCTGCTCTGCACCATCCGTGGTGTTGCTGCTGCTGCTGCGGATAGTCATATCGCTTTACGAGGACATGGAAGGGTCGTTACTGTGTTAATGTCTGTGGTGCCACCCGGAATCAATGTCGAGTTTGCGTTTCGTGCAATATGCCTGATGTGTTTGATGTAAACACAACTGTTGCATCGGCACAAATACTGTATGCATGCTCTTCCATATGCCCAACAGCCCAATTTCATGCGTCATTTGGTGATTTATTCCCGTTGTGAAAAAACATGCCTGCATCACTGTATTTCATTAAAATTGAAAAAAATGAAAACTGAAGCGAATATTTGAGGATGAATTCGCCCATCAGGTAGGTACCTGCTTTATTTCATATTTTGAGGATTACAAAACTCACAAGTCGAGTTTTGCCAGTATTTTGTGAACAATACCTCGGGGAAAATATTCCTCTTGTTGTCCTGATTCGGAAAATATAACATAATTTGCCTCTCACTTGTTTACTAAAATGCCAAAAGGTGTTGAAGGTATTTTTTTCTAACAATAATAACTCATAAAGGGTCCAATTAAATTCGCATTCAGCCTAGATTTACAGACACTGCCTAGAATGCCTACCTCCTTGTCAAGTTTCAATTAAATACAATCAGTATAGCATCGGAGTTACATGCAAAATAAGTGAATTTGTTTTCAGCAGTTTACTCAAGTCACTTTCGCTGTTACCACTGGTTGATGGTTTAGTTGAAACCTCACAAGCAAGTATAGGCAGTGTCTGCAAATTAATATAGGCTGAATTATGGCGAATTTCACTGAACCGTGCATGAATTGTTAATGTTCAAAAAACGAATTCATTCAAGTTTTTTTCCGAATTCGGAGCTAAATGTAAACATCAAAGGGCCTTTAAACTAAATGCGCATTTAAATTTGCTGATCATACAAAATTGTATATATGCTTTCAAGTGCTGCTGTTAGGAAACTGAAGAAAGCCCAATACAACGGATTTTCTAGAAGACTTTGTGATGGCGGTGTCAACTGTTTTATTCCGGGAAATATATGAAGGAAATAGAACTTCTAACACTTGCTCTTTTCATTATCAGAGAAGGTAGTTTTTACTCTTAGTTTTTAGTTAATTATTTGAAATGCAACTTGAAATTTCGATTTGAAACTTGACACACTTAAATGTTCAATTTGGTTTTGTTTAGTCTGTCGTAAATAGTGTATTGAAATCTCATCAGATGATAAAAATGGAGGGAGCAAACCCATATCTCAAAAAAAATAAAAACCCTTCTCTTTACGAATGTCGCTTGCTACACGTCGAATAGTCTGGGAGTTAGCTCGCCTACTGATTCGACACAAAAATTAGCGGCGCTGATTTTTTGAGGGAAATTAATACAGTAATCTCCTGACAAACCAATATTTTATATTTACATTGCTTTTTAAAAAATATTTTGGAAAAAAGCAATACACCTATCCCGTCGGACAATTTTGGACCCAGTGCGCAGGCAATATAACTATATTCAAAATTGAGGTTGGCAAGTCTGACGGGTATCGGTGCATATTATCTACTGTCAGTGTCAATTCTCTAGTTTCACATTTTTGTCATTGCATTGCAACAGTATGCATTTATGCATTGAAAACCATAGTAAAAACTGGTACTACCTAACTAAAATTGATAGTGATTATGGTTATGGTATGCAGGATCAAATGTATGACACTATTAACACTCATCAGATAAAATTGAAAATTAATCTCAAAAATGCCTTTGTGAACAATCAACAGAAAATGAACTGAACATGTGCAGTTTAGTCTACTATAAGTTGAACAAACTACTACCAGAATAGCCAATTATGTCCAAACCCCAAGCAAAATTTCTCCATGACACCGGCGCACGCAGGGGGTTCCCGAGTTGATATCGCGGTGGGATAGGTGTATAGCGATGGTTGGTTTCGAACTTGGGCATGCCATTGCACGCGTCATCCCTGCCTCGACGGTTGGGTCGAGGTTACCAGGTGTGGTATTCCCCCTTTGTTTTGTTTGTACGTTGGTACCTGAAGTAGGTACGGTCGTTGACGTTCGTAGCGTTTTCCGATGGGAGAGGGAGATGGCGCTGGGGCGCGAGCGGCAGCCGCGTACAGAGAGAAGAGAATCAAGTGTGGTGAAGAACACGTGATTTTCAGTGCAACGAGTGTGTGTCGTTTTTACAATTTCAAGGTTAGTTCTCCACTGATTATTGCACCGTAATTCTGGCTTCCACCCACTCACCAAATCATGCATTTCGATACCTATTTTGTCCGCAAAATTATTGTACATAGCACGAAATTCTTTGTTCTCAACGGGCTTGCATAACCCGCATCTTTTCCCCTTTTAAATCAAGGTGCTTTGTACTGCTTCGAATTTTGTGTAATTTATCTACTCCCCAAATGATCTCAATGTTGATGGCAGAGGCCGTAATCGAGTGAGTGTGCACTTTGCGCACTCATGACGTTGCTTCAGGATTGCGCTGAGGTTTTATTAATGTTTCTTTTCCACAAGATACGTGTCACAAACAGTGAGACGACAAAAAGAAACTTTGCTACGCCAAAATCAGCCACTAAGTAGAGAACAGTGGAGTCTATTACCTTTTCTTTATTTAAGGGGAGGATATGTAAAACGACGAAGAGAGGGCCACAGGTTGGCTCGAGTCGATTTTCTTGTATTTACTGTTATTTACTGTATGTGAATACTGTTTACTAACCATTGTTCTGTTTTGTATGTAAGTATGTATCTGTGAGGTTTGTGATGGGTAACTTTTGGGGAATTTCGGGCGAATGCGTTATAAATACTTCTTTCTTACGTTTGCTTACTATACTAAGAGTATGACCAACTCCAACTTCTCTACTTATTTATATCTCACCTGTTTCTTGTTTATTTTTCTACGCCATCACTTATCATTTATTTCTTGCTGATTTATCTACTTGTTTACTTATTATTTGTGTCTTGTTTGTTCAACTTGTTTATCAAGTTGTTTACCGATCATCTATTAATCGTTTACCCATCTATCAATTTGACTCTTTTTGTTTGTGAAGTGTAAAATTAATTGCTCAGCGTTCAAAGCGTAAGCGAGCGAGTTTCCTTTTGTTGTTATGTAAATAACTTGTAAACAAAGCAGACGTGTCAAAGAGGTTCAAGCACCGATTCACGCTGACTTGATCAATGCATAACTGGAGTGACTTCTCCGTCATTTCATCATGACTCATTCACACTTGACTTTTGTTCAGATCATTTGGGAAGGGATTTTTTCCAGCAATCAACCAGGCTATACGCATGGGTTTCTTTGACGTGTTCTTCCCATGTGTGCCTGTCAGCAAATACGTCACTTCTCCTTTGCGATTAAATTGACAATTAACATGTTGCATGATTTCTTGTTTTGTTTTGTTAATCTGATTTTGTGTTCATTTTATTGTTGTAAATTTATGCATTGTCTAAATAATTTGTAATAATTTGCCTTGTTTCATTGTTTGTGTTTTGTTGTTCGTCATTCATGTTGTGTCATTTTTATCACTGTCAATTTCTTGTTGTGAAGTGTTTTGAGAAAAGAAACAAATTCATAAAAACCTTTGCTCATGATTTTCAATAAACATTCATTTTGCTTGTGATTCATTCGCGTTTCATTCAAGAATCAAACCTCATCCCCAAGGACACATTCTCATCTCGAGTAAGAACTCACACAACGTAGGTAAAAGGTGAACGACGTGGGGAAGGGAAGGAACAACGATGATCACCACCAACATCGAAAACGGGGTTACACTACAGAAATGGTGCCGTGACCAGGATACACTACACAGGTCATCAAGGTACCATGTTATCAAGCCGCGATGCCACTACACGGCCGTAACTTTTCTTCATGAATAAGACTTGTAATTACTTTACTTCCTTTGAAGGGTTATACCGTCCACGAACATCGGCTGTGAGCCGGACCTGGGTGAGGTCCGTATTGGTCATCAGCGGATGTATATAGAGGAATCTCTGTGTCTAAAGAAACGTTTCAAGTTCTCTTCACGAAATGTAGTTTATTTAGTAGCTACAGCTGTTTTGTTTAATTTCGTGAAGGGGACTTCAAACCTTTCTTCATAAATATATATTACACCTTCACTATGAGCAAGATGAGAAACAAATTTGACTTGAAAAGTATGTCACTTTTGTGTTGAAATGCTATGATAAAAGCTTAAACTTAGACTTAAAAAATAGTCTAGAAATATGTGAACACAACACTGTATTCGGCGTGCGACACCAAAGCGCAACGGTTGATGGCTCCACGAATAACGTGACAATAATCTAACAACGTCATAACGAAAACGTCAATCACTCAGACTCAACATCGATTTCATCAACAGGTTGGTATTGAATTACTATCAGTACAATTATAATTGTTATTATCGAGCAATAGTACAGAGACTAATGAAGGGTATTACAGGGAACCATTATTTTAGCGACAGCAGTAGAGCGGCTGGTGGTAGGTGAAAAATGACAATATTGACAAATTTATGTGCTCTATTCAGTAGGTCCGGTTAGTCAATTTAAATACCTATTGATAGTTACGAAAGCTGAGAATCAACAGGAACTGAACTTTTACAGTGTATAGTGTATGAATATGCAGCGCTTTTCAGGAAAGCTGGATTTTCTTTCAGAAAACTCACCAGCATGATCTTTGCTACTTTCCACTGAGTTACTTACTTTGGACAGCTCCATTCGAGCGGCGTGATTGGTGAATCAGTCATTTGATGCTACTTAAAGTTTACACTATTATTATTACTAGGAGTTACTTGATCGTTTTAATATAGACAAAGTCTAGATAATATCGGAATAAAAAAAAGCTTGGAAAGTTGGCAGTGCACCGGAATGGAATTCCATTAACGCGAGTACAAATCCATTCATGTAGATAAACATCGTGCTATATCGACGACCTCCAAAGTGAGTGCTGCAAATGCTACAATATAATTATACTAAATTTCAGTATTACATTAAGTATTATCATTATTATTATTAGTTTCTACAAACAGAAGCTGCAGTCGAGTCGATTGGGTATTACCCCGATGCATCAGCAGTTAATGCTTAGCAATAATCTGTGGATACATATTTTTTGGTGTTATTTTGTCGTCAAGTTGTAACGATGTTACCATAATTTAGGTTTATGACTACCTCCTGCGTAATAATCTCACTTGATTCGCCAGATTTTGTTAGCAAAGCAACCACAATGACACATAATTCGCCCCACTTGACGAATAATCGTTACGTCATTTACCTACTATTTATATAATTTTTAAACATGATTACCAGTTTCATAAACTATACTATCAAGAGGAAACATTGTAACATGTTTTGCATTGAGGTAGGTACCTATCTATGCTTTTGTGAACAAAAAAAAAAGTGGTGAACGCACCTCAAATGTGTAATTAACACGTTATAAAGTGCTCGCCAATTGAAATGGTCCACCCAAAAAATACAGTCACATTGAAAGTGTCATAACTTTTGAATAAATTTACTATTTAGAATCGTTTTATGTTTTCTAATTAGCTCACGTATTGGACTATAACATGTCATGGACTATTTTTGGTACAAGTGTTTCGTATTAATTATACAGGGCCCTCAATCAGGTACCGCAAAAATGGAAAAGTTTGCACTGGTCCCATTTCACAAAAAATAGTTTTTGGTTTTCTCCAAGTGTTTCAGGGGAGTTGTTATCAGAGGCGTATCTACGGGGGGGCAAGTGGGGCACGGGCCATGGGCGCACTTTGATCCTCAGGGCGCAAATGAGAAGAACAGATAAAGATGTAAAAAATTGAAAATGAAAAAATGAAATAATGTAGGTATTTGAACTGTTGGGCGCAATTCGTGTGAACAATAATTGACAAGCGAAATGGGAATAGTGAAAGAAGGAAAAAACCAAACCAATACATTCAAACAGACGATATCAACTCTCGACTTTCATCCGATCCAGATAAAGCCTAATACGGGGGCCCAATTTGTCGTTGACCCACCTGAATAGGCGATTGACTTTATTGGGGAAAATGGCCGTTTCGTCGAGGAAGTTTTAGGGAATTAATTGTCAGAAGAGGTGTAAGTTGCCGCAGGCAACGTCGGCTGTTACGTCAATTGGTGGCACGTCAAAACTGTCACTTTGCTGTCTTGTGCAGTCCACTACAAGCAAACTTTTGTTCCTGTGAACCCTTGGGATCCCGTAGGCTCTTTATTGGGCCCCATGTTGATGACCAGCGTCGTCGCAGACCTTTCTCTAAATCATCCATAGCTTCCGCCCAAGGAAGAGCAACAAACTGTCACATCCGCACGACCGCACGGAGGGAAACACACAAGCCCGTCGACCAGCCAAGGAAAAAATCACCTCGGGCTGGCCGTGCAGAGTCAACCACCACCTACCTTTTTTTCTCACTTTTTTCTTAAGATTTTCTGCTTGGACTTCAGCTGGAGATCGGCATTTTCCATTCTAATAAGCTCGCCGTAGCTCTTTGTGTTCGGGACGTGAACGTTGTATTTTTTTTACCGCAATGTAGTGCATTGCTGGGGGCGTAGTCTTTCAGCTGCGCACCTCTGGGTCTAGATCTACTACAAGCCTGCTAAATATGCTAACCATAACATGAAATAAGAGACACAAATGCAAACCCATTATTTTCACATCATTTATACTTGTCAAATTTCCTTGTCAATAATGTGGGTATTGCAGGTATCCACTGGTGCCCACCTAGGCTACTAGACGTCGGAGCATGTGTTCCTCGAAAAAACATCCTCTACGATCAAGTACCGAGCTCTACACCAGGTGGCGTTTTTAAAATGTAAATCGCTTATTCTGAAAAAACCGGCTGCGGCGCAATTTCCAAAGTTTCTATTTCAGGGGCGCACTTTTTATGTTTTGCCCTAGGCGCAATTTACCCTAGATACGCCACTGGTTGTTATAACCATAACTTGAATCATATTTGAAATTTTTTGCCTATCTGCTTCAATTACAGGGTGATCTCAAAAATGTAACCTTTTAGTTTTGCAGTAATAACTTTATTCGTTGTTGGCCGATTTTGGAAAATGAGGGCTCTTGTTGAAGCTAAAGGCTCAGGTCAGAAGGATCGAGGATCAGAATTGACTTTGGATGAAAATTCTGGAAAAGGGATTGAATCAAAAGTGACTCAAATAACAAACTTGCTAGAGATCCGGTTTAGGAAAGGTATTAATCAAAAAACAACTTGTCTTCAAACAAACCATTCTTTCTAAACATTTTAATGTGTTTCTCATTTGTATGGAGTAAAAATTGTGGCAATGAATCCAAATCAGAAATGGATGCTTCCAACGAAGAATACTGGACGTTTTTCACCTAAAAATAGACGTAACCTGCGTTACGAAGATCATAACTGGTGCCTGTCTCTTTAAATGTGAAGGAAACATTCGACAATAAGAAGGTAACCTGGGTTACGTGCATTTTCAGTCGAGGAAGGTCCGGTATTATCTTCTGAAAAGTGAATTTGTAAAATGGGTCCCGCATCGACAATTTTTATCACTCAAAATCGGAAAATACCTCAAAATGTTCGGAAATAAAAGTCTGTTTGGAGGCAAGTAGATTTTTATTTAGTTCTTTTCCTGAACCTGATTTCTAGGGTGCTTCATATTTAGGTCACTTTTGATTCCTTCGCTTTTTCAAAATTTTTGTCTCTAGTCAGTTCCGATCCTCGAGCCTTCTCATCTGAGTCTTAAGCTTCAACAAGAGTCCTTATTTTCCAAAATCGACCAACAATTGAAATAGATATAAATGCCAGACCAAAAAGTTGCATTTTCGAGATAACTGTGTTATTGGAGGGGATAGACTCAAAATTTTGAAAACTGCCTCAAGGTATAGGAAAAACATCTTTTCTAAAACACTTGGAAAAAACCAAAAACCATTTTTTGTGAAATGGGACCAGTCCAAACTTTTCCATTTTTGCAGTACCTGATTGAGCGCCCTGTATAATTGATATGAAACACCTGTACCAAAAACGGCCCATGACATGTTGTAATCCAATCCATGAGCTAATCAGAAAACATAAAACGATTCAAAATAGTTTATTCATTCAAGAGTTATGTCACTTTTAATGTGATTAAATTTTTTGGGTGGACCATTTCAATTGGCGAGCACTTTATTTAATTTTGTAAAACATGCCGTTGGCTGTACACCTATTGAGGACAAAACTAAATGAGAATTTTATCAGAAAAGGGGATCTGCTTAATTAAATGCCGTGTCTGTGGGCAAAAGTACACTCTGGAGATACCGCAGTTTTAAACTGAGCGCTGCGTTTTTCCCCATTTTATTAAAGCGCTGAAAACTTAGCACGTCTAGACAAGGTGGCAGAAAATTCGTATTGTATGAAAACTGTTTCAGTTTCCTTCCAGTTTTGATCTTGGCCGCCGAAACACTCTTGTATGAATATCCACATCTGAGCAAAATGAATATCTTGTACCAATCATTCTTATCGTTAAAACTTCATGTAACTTCTTCCTTTCTTGATAAGCAACTTTTCTTCCTTCTTAACGCCAACTTTCCAAGTTTCTTCACCGAAAAAAAAAGGACACTGCATATAGCCTGTAACTGCTGTGTAACCAATCAGCATAATTATTGGAGGAGGTGACACGGCTCTTCCGTCAATTTTGTAGGTGTTTCTTTTTCGCCCGTCGCGTGATCTCCAGCGAGTTTCAATATAATCGAGTTGGTGGAGTTGCGACTTGATGCTAATCCATTGAAAAACTCATACACAGCCTCTTACCGCTTTCCATCGGCAATGGGTTCTACAATGAGGACTGAAGACCCAATCTCAAGTTTCAGCACTGACACCCATCCCAGACAACCTCATATTAGCAGTTTCACTCCAAAAATCTATAGTGTATATGTCACGATGCCAGCAGAATATATCCTTTGTTTAGTAGTGACAGGACGTAAAGTTGCCCATACAAATGGACCAGTGAAACTGCACACAAATTTTGAGTGATACTGAATAAAAAATAGGCAGTATCGTGACAACAATGTAGATAGGCACTAATCTTTTAGTCTTATGGCGTCGTACAAAATACATACTACAGAATACTAATGCACCATAACTGAAACACATAAAAGAGGGAATCACTTTTATACAGCTTTTTTGTCACGTTTTATTATTTAGATCGAATTACGTTACGAGCTGACGGTGGTGTCCCAATTTCTGTGAAATCTCCTTTGAAAATCTGCTCACTGCTGTTTCCCTTTGAAGGCATCAAACACAGAACACATTAAAAAGACAAAATTAATGTCCTCATGCTAATCGAGCTGTACCTGAACCTAAAACCTAAACTTGAAGTATTCGCTAAGTAGAGTCACATTTCAGCTCGTACCGGTGAAATGGAAGCAGCTGAACTCTGAAACTAGTTCTCAAAAGCCTATGGAAACCTATCGACCATAAATAAAGTTTTCGTGAACAACAATATGTTTCTTACTTTGAAGCGATGAAGCGTGTGGTGAGGTTTGTTTGACCGTGAAAAACGTATCGTAAGAAATTTCAAGTTCTCTATGAAAAAACGTAACGCAGCCGCAGTCACAACGCAATAAGACGCAACAGCCAATCAGAAACGTTGCGCCTCGCGTTACGGCTGCGTTGCGTATTTCATAGAGCAGCCTTAAGGGCCACCTACTACCTGGCTGGTCTGTTATCACTGTTACTTTTTTTTACGATTTTTTTTTTGATGACAATGACAGTCAGTCAGACTCAGAAAGCTTCTTGTCTTGGTGACGTGTTAGTAAAGATGTTTGCGTCTAATTCAAGTTCGGTGAATGTAAATAATAAAATGATTTGAATATTTTTTTCTTTCTTAATGATATATGATAATTTATTCAAACTACGTCAAGTGCTTTTAATGTCTGACTGATTTTTTAAGGTTAATCGCCTAGTGATTTTTACCGTGTTTACCTTCAACTAGGCCATGTCCAAGGACGCTGTTCATGTTTCAAGCACAGTGAATTTATTTTGAAGATTTTCTTAATAAATGGAGCAAAACAATTTTGCTATGATTTGAATTTTATTTTGTTGAAGTCAAATACAATTTCCAGTCACTTATTTTTTGGGGTTCGACAATCGAATTCACGAGAATCCAGAAAGAACAAGTCTTCCGGTTCCACCGAATAAATTGAGTCGAGTTGACTCAAACTTGAAGAAATTCTTCCTTGCTAGTTAATTAGCGATAGGAAGCATTTCGTTCGTACAAAAGATGATGGAGAACTGACTGATCATCTGCGTTGACAGCAAGACAAGAGCAAGTCCCTAAACGAGTTGCAGATGGTCGGACTCAAGTTTCTCAGACATCTCTCAATTATTCTCAATATTTTACAGAACTTTCACGTAAATATAACAAGTCATAGGCATCTAGGTGACTAGGTGCAACCAGTAATCTACCATAGTAACCAATATTTGGGTTACATGTTCAAATTTTTTCAAAACGCTTCTTTGTTCAACAATTACTGAGAAAAGTATTCTATTCCATTCCAGTTTCATTGGTATGTATGAATGTATGTTTTATGGATTGTATGGACGACTGACGGAGCCTTGTTGAATTTTGTTGATGTGTACTCCATAACATTTTCTGTTTTCACATGTTTCCGAGGAAAGTCGTACATTTGACTATCTTATTCCTTCTGTCCACCGTGACTGCTGAACGTGTCTGTTTCGTGTACCGTTATGGGGTTTGCTTCATGGTAGTTATAGTGGGGATGGTACCTACTGGAAAGAAAATAGGAATAGGTAAAGCGGTGTGCCTATGCTCTTTTTTCTTTCACACCCATAATACGTGTATCATGTTTACTTTGACACCACGTAGGTACCTAAGGACTGTCTCGGACAAAAATTTTGACCGTCAATGTCACTTCATCTATTTCATGAATTTGCGGGACAGAATCATGAAGAAGGTGAGTGGTAATACATTCTGTTAGATTGCTATTCTGTTCTAAATAAGTAGTTTAGCATATAGGAGCCTACATGTATCAAAACTAATAATTGAAGTAAAAAAGTCTGTGACAAACATAAGCAAGCGACAAAGAGATCCACTTTTGCAGGAGCAAAACGAATTCGTCATGTTTTTTATATCTCGTCTCTCACTCTCCTCCCGTGACTGATAGTGTGCATCACACAGGAAATATTCCAGAACGACGCAATATTCTGTCACTTACAGGATTTTCCGTAAGTCGTTTGTTATATACCTACTACCTCCGCCGCGGTACACCACTCATTTTTCGAGGCTGTGCCTAATCCTTTGGACGGCGCGGTCGCTTTTGAATCCCACTTTTCCTCTGATATTTACCAAGGAGCTTATATTGTGTGTGTATGGTGTGGGTATATGTGTGCGAGTGAGTGTGGGAGAGAGGCAGGCAAGTTTTCCCCATCTAGCAAAGGCTCGGGGAAATAAAATCGCCCCAATAATGCCATTGATGGATGGCTGGCAGGTTTCCCATTGTCCTCAATCGATAAATCTAGAGTCCACGACGTGGTGCGTTGTTAAGCGTTGTTTATTATTAATTATTACGTAACAACTTATAACTCAATTACGCCAACAATAGCCCATCCGTTATTGCGTTGTCCGGGAATTGGAGAGATATTTTTGACAAACGGCTTAGCAACGGGGATTACGTATTGGGTTTTCTACCGGTCTTAGTCCTTCCATCATCGTCGTCATACGTTTTCTCTTCGTTCAGAGGAATACACGACAGTCGAGCGAAACCCCACAGGCGCTAACATGGTTCCGGGGCCACAGACGCGAAAGTGGTTTGAGGGACACACAAGCGAAAACTCTGATAGACGGATTCCGTAGTGCAATGTGGCAACGCCGCCCATCCTCCTGCGTCATCATCGGCTGCGCACAGACCCATCGGGGGACACAGGAGCGAAAGCACCTTGAGGGCCACAGGAGCGAACGTGGTTTCAGCGACGCACAAGCGAAAGCACATCGGGGGACGCAGACGCGAAAGCACTTCGAGGGCCACAGGAGCGAAAACATTTGGTTTGGAGCTCTGCAGAATTCGTAGCGGTTCGTCTACTTCCAGGCAGATGGCGCCATCGGTTCATGTTCATTGATTTATAATGATTCATTGTTATCGAGCCACGTGTACCTACCTATAAGCCATCAATCACTTATAAGCTAAATTCTGCTAGCTAAACAATGAATCATTATAAATCGATGAACATGAACCGATGGCGCCATCTGCCTGGAAGTAGACGAACCGCTACGAATTCTGCAGAGCTCCAAACCAAATGTTTTCGCTCCTGTGGCCCTCGAAGTGCTTTAGCGTCTGCGTCCCCCGATGTGCTTTCGCTTGTGCGTCGCTGAAACCACGTTCGCTCCTGTGGCCCTCAAGGTGCTTTCGCTCCTGTGTCCCCCGATGGGTCTGTGCGCAGCCGATGATGACGCAGGAGGATGGGCGGCGTTGCCACATTGCACTACGGAATCCGTCTATCAGAGTTTTCGCTTGTGTGTCCCTCAAACCACTTTCGCGTCTGTGGCCCCGGAACCATGTTAGCGCCTGTGGGGTTTCGCTCGACTGTCGCCTCACCGTTCAGAATTATCTCCAATCAATTTAGAAATTTTCTAGAAGTTTGATAAGTATGTAGTAGATAGGTGTTTACGTTATCTACCCACTAAACCGATATGAACCTACTACTTATTACTGTCACTGTCAATATTAATTCGGTGGATTTTCCATCGAAAGATGTGGGTAGGCAGCTCTGCTAACTCTGTAACTTTGCAATCAGTGCACATTCCAGATTATGACCAAAGCTCGGGAACTTTACAACTTTTAGATTTGATTTGACAGACTTCAACGCTCAAAAAAATATTTCGACTCATTTCGACTGCACCAGTGTTCAGTTTTCATATTTCGTTGACGAAAATTTCGTATTTGTCGAGGAAATCATTGGTCAATGTAAAGGAATAACCATTGAATGGAAATATGTACCAAAAGGCGCCATAGCAACTTTTTGTTATAGACCAATAGATGACGCCACGTTACAAGCAACTTTCGAAACCAGCTTTGCAGCACATCGTTTTATGGTATCAATAGTTAAGTATTGGAATGACTTTGTTCTTGTGTGAATTTGCCCTTTATTTCTGAAACAATCTTCAGGATGAAGCCGCAGTTCTCACCTCACCATGTGCGGAGCACAGCAAGCGAAATGCCTTGTCAAAACCATTATCAGTGTCGAAAATGTCATCGATGGTGGCTCTCATAATTTTTTACTCAACGGAACCAACAACGAAATTGGAAAAAAAAGTCAAAAAGTCAAGTCCAGCTTAAAGGCACGAGCTCATCTCCACACCACAGTTGAAAGCGAAAATTCCAGAATAAATTTTTTTGTTGATGTAACAATAAAGACTATCTGCGGGTCCCAACAAAAGTTTTATGAGCGAGTTAACTTTGATCTAAGTTAGTTGCTAAGCAAGTGGTCTTGTTATTGGCTGTGTCAAAGCAACTCACTCAGACTAAAGTTGACTCGCTTATAAAACTTTTATCTGGTGGAGCCCGTAGTATGTTGATTTATTATTGATTATCACCTCGTGACATGTTAATCCAAGATATTTATCTGAATTATAGTGAAAATAGCAGCCAGGCACTCTTCCTCCGTCCGAAACTAATAGCGATTTCTACTGTATTACCGGATATTACAGGTTCTGATAGTACCTTCTATTTGCAATTTCAATTATCGATGGTCCGTTGCAACTGACAAGGTGATGTTCTTTTCAGGGCCAAAACCAAATCTGACAGCTCTCACTTCGGACCTTTTTTTGCAATAATCAGCCAAATTTCGCTCGTGCTTGAGATTTTCCCAGATAATCTTGGCCAAGCGTTTCCTTCGGGTTGATTGTTTTTAGACTCCCTAGATAAATGCCCAACTCCTCAATCAGCACTTGCGATCGCTAGACCAAAATCATCGTGAAAATCTAAGCTTTTGTGATATAACTTATGATTATCACATTCGGCGCCCTTGATTTTTAGAGCTACAAGGATGATAATCACTTATTAGTTTCCCACTGTCAAGGGCAACCGAATAAAATGGATTCAAACAACCAAATCTGGCGAGTGTCACTTTGGACTTTTTTTATGTAATAATCAGTGAAATTTACTCGTGTTCGAGATTTTCTCAGATAATTTTGGCCAAGCGTTTCCCTCGGGCTGGTTGCCCCTAGATAAATGCTCTCCATACATCTCTCGCTACAACCCAGCGCTCCAAAATTATCGTGAAAATCTAAGCACTTGTGATATTATTATACACGACCTCATCTCCTTTACTCAATTCATCCCTGCATTAAGTAAGTTATCCTCATAGTCAACGGTCTAGGCTCTGTTTTTATCCCCAAGCACTTTTTAATCCTGCGAAATCCTATAAATATACCCCAGTATCAGACAGAGTATAGGTATTCGTGCCTCTGAAGCCGCCAAAGGAGTTTGATCCCCGGAATCATGCCAAGCACTTCCCACGGGTCTCGTGTATACCAATTTGGCCGACTTATTCGGGCGACATGTCGCGGAAAGTGCATTAAGCCATTCCACGCCAAGCATGAAGCGATGTTTTGGTCCCGAAAGGGCAGATTTTAAAATTCCAACACTTCTACTTTTGAAATATGCCATTAGAGACGGAATGTTGTGACAGAGCCGAGACCGCGAGAACCTTGAGAGAACCCTCGAAGAGGATGGTCCCGGGAAATCGATGTATCCTAAAACAACAATGGGAACAGGAAGGTGGTGGTGGTCCTTCAGACTTGTTAATTTATAACTGGGTCTACATCCACACTCACACACATAGTAGTGTAAAACTGGGCCAACTTGATGAGTTCCCAATTGCATTATTCCATTAGCGACTTTTCCCCTCGCCGTAGTACTGCATGCGTGCAGTAACATTGTTACACCCTTCGGTTCGAATTTTGCCTTATCTCTCTCGCTCTCTCGTGCTTCTAAATTTAAACAATTCATTAGTCGGTGTAAACCAAACAAAGAGAGGGTTTGTTTGGATGGTTGAAATATTTATGATGTTTTCGATTATATCAAGGTTATAAGAAAGTTGTTGATCAAAGATTCAAGTGGTTATTTGTGGAACTGCTGAATTTTTCAAGTACCTCTTCCATACTTACGCAGATCTGATGTAAAACTTGTAAAACTGATCAGACGAGGAAAGGTAATGACACTAAGGAACGTTTATCATATGTTTTTCAAAGAATCAATTATTAGGGGTATACCCACTACCTACTGTAATGTACTTACTACCTACTACGTGTCTAAGTTGAGCACAAGGTAAAATTGTGATTGCAATATTGTGATGTATTGTATAATATGTATAATAATAATTTTGATGTCAATAGTATTAAGAAGTGCCGTCGAGAAAAAGGCGATAGCAATAAAAAGGTTGATAACATTATCGTCTTAGGAAAACATTTTACTTTCGTTCAGCTTTTGTACTGGAGAAGACGTGCAATAAAACTTCGAGTTGAGGTAAATGAATGTTTCCTGAACCAAGTAATCCGGAAAGTCCTGGTTGAGGGAGTGGTGATTGATTTGATTTGATTGATTTTTTGATTGATCTTTTCAGAGTGATCCGAGTATGTCTATGAGTATGTGTGTATGATGTATGTCTGTAATCTCACTATAACTGTCGAGCCGTTCAGCCGATTGAGTTAAAATTTGAAAATTGTCATAGTTTCACCTTAGGATGCGACCATTAGTTTTTGACCATTATTCAGTCGAATGAAGGTGGCACTGTCAAAAAATCACAGAAGCTGGTACCTATAACTCAGGGAACTTGACTTGTAATATAATGTCATTTGAAAGCCCGTGAGAAACTGTATTCAGAACAGTTGAAAGTAATTCTCCATCTATCATCTGTCACAAATTAGAAAATGTTGAGGTTTGAAACTTCGAAATTCAATGCCCCAGAAACTACCCGAGTGATTTAATTCAAATTTGACAGGAAGTTACATAATAAAAAAATGGAATTTTGTATGCAGTCAGTGTTTTGCACTATTTCCCAGTCGGACGCTATGAATAAAGAACGTTCTTTCTGACCGATATCAGTGATATCACCCGGACCGGCTGTTCGTGTGGCTTTTGGCTAGAAGAATGCGTGTTCTGTGTTGGCTCATCTGAGATCTGAGGCAATATTTCCTGCTCGAAAATCGAAAACGGACTTTTTGGAAAATTCCGATTGATATCGAATGTAGATTGGATTGGGCGTCATGTAGACCTATTTTCGAATGAGACACCGTTTCGGTTTTCTGGCGGTGATTTTTTCAAAATGAAACCTGCAATTTCAGAAATATAAAAAAATATATAATTACAATATTGTGGTGCCGCAACAGAATTTTTGACTTGTAAGTTAAAGTTGCGGTACCTAATATATTCATCATGCAGTTTCAGTAGCAAAGCTCAATTCCAAGTTGATTACATCTGGCTGGAGCAAACAAGTCACAACTTGTTATTGGGCATCTAGTCTGAAAAAGTTAGAGTGGCAGGTGACAGGTTGCCATTTTAATACAGACAGTGAAGTTGCGAACTGGATGGGTAAAAAATCGATTCAAAGTACGGTGAAGAATTAGCTTGTGACCAAGAATAAATTAATGGAAAGTGCTGGGATTAAAACTGCCTGAGTTTGCAGCAAGTGAACTGCTGCAGATTCTACATTAATAGATTGCTTCTGATAAATAAATCCTGTGTATAGTGAGGCAGGTACTTAAAGTAGTTAGTAATTGAGTTTGCTTTGATTAAGACTAATGAATCTGGAACGCTGAAGGAAATTATGTGAAATCTATTTCGAGCGATCCGTTTTATTATAGTTCCTGACTGGTGTACGATGAACCATTGATAACGTGATTATTGCTGACCAATTGCAACGTTATCACAAAACACAATACCTAAGTAAAGTTTTCTCAGTTTAAATTTTTCAGCGGGTCCTCCCGTAGTGGGGAACTTCTGCACAAAGTCACTTAAAATTTTAATATTTCATCGGGGATGCTTCCAAAGCCCGCACTTTGCCATGCAAGCTGAACACTTCGAGCGGTTTTTTTTTACAGAGAAAATCAACTCATCTTCACAAAGTAGTTTCAAACTTTGAAATGTAGTGGAATAATTGAGATGAAGTTCGCCTCGTCTCGGGTAGTCGCCCTCAAAATAGGGAACTGAAAAGATGTAAACGCGGTTAGTTTGCTTGAGCTTACTAATAATAATTATCACGAACTTGATGTCTCAGAAAACCTTTCTTCCATGTTGAGTGAAATATGAAATGTGAAGTTCTTCCGGCTCGCATTCACCTGACACTTACACAGCAGACGGCATAAAACATTCCAAATTTTCCCTTATGTAGACCTTAATGAAATGTCACCAGCGTAATAAATACAAATTAGCCGCTATTTTCTGCTGACTTGGTCCTTTGTTCATATACCGAGAAAGTAAATGAGATATTCCGGCGCGTGTGGTGTTGGAAAATCAAGGACATTTTGCATGCTATTTTGCGTAATTGAAGTCGTGCTTTCGTTGCTTTTATGTTAAGTAAGTGCATTTCCCGGAGTTTTCTCTTGGATGTGTGTATCACGTCAAGGTTAATTCAATTACATGTTATTCTAAATATTGGCTAACATTACTTCAAAGTCCCTGTCTCTCCTCTTACAGCGACCAGCAATATCGTTCCGATAGACAGTGCCTCTGAAGTTTGTCAGCATCCGCGAAACAAGAAACAGAGTCTTCAACATTTTAAGAATTTGCTGGATGAAGAGAAGACAGAGCGTTTCAAAAAACTTTTGTCTCATGTCGCCATGGTCGCGACCTGTGGTTATTATTATCACAATTTTTTTTGAGTTCAATGGATTACAGAAAGTTCAACGCCATTATCATTCATTAAGCAGCTTTTTATACCCATCCATTGCTTATGCGTCCTGACTTTGTCCCCATCCTACAGTTTTTCAGGAAAGTTGATCTAAACTACGCACAAGTCAATACGTCGTTCCAAAAAGTGTTGTCCTTTTTCAGTTAGATGTATATTTGTATTGCTACAATTAATTTGTATTCTGTTCGAAGTGTTCGTTGACTTGATCCTTTGGCTGTCAGTCCGTGGTTTAGGAAGACACTAGGGGTTTCACATGATTTTTGTACAGGGTGTTCAATAAGAGAGTGCAAAACTTCTGAATCGTCACGAAGCTCCCGTTCGAGAAAAATGTTTGCTCTTGAATATTCACCACAAACAAGACGAGGAGGCCTTCGAAAAAATTCTTCTTCGAACGGGAGCTTCTTGACGATTCAGAAATTCTGCACTGTCTTATTAGACACCTTGTACAAAATTTGTGTGAATTATCTAGTGTCTTGCAAAACCACGGACTGATAGCCAAAGGATCAAGTCAGCGAACACTCCAAACAGTACATACAAAATCATTGTAGCAATCCAAATTTATAGTCTAGGCGCTAGCCCATGGCACGTATGACTTCATATGTCCCCAATATTTGATTGCTGATACCCATATAAGTGTGAAAAAAATTTGGTCACATGGTCCAAATCATCGGCATTTGACCGCCATCGGGGCCGCCATCTTGGATTCTCTTCATTTTCGTTGAGTGGGCATATCTCCGTAACCCATGGACCGATTTTATTGTTCTTAGGATAAAACGAGGCACAAAAATTGGCCTCACACTTTTTGTGGTAGAGTAGAACTTTCTTCGAGAAAAGGCTGAGTTTTTCAGAAACATTGAAAAAGTAGAGTTTTTTGTGTGGATCATAGTAAATGTGATAATAAGGTAGGGTAATTTTGCTGGAGAATTTGTTTTACAGCCAAATAATTATGTTAGTATCATAAGAAACCAAACACACATTACAACGTTACAATGCTTATACAGGGTGTCCGTTTTTCGAGGCTAAACATGGGTATCTCGCTTATCTTTAGAGATACAGAGTCGGTTAAATTAGAAAAAAGTTGCGAATTTTCATGACGATCAATGATCCAAAAAGATATTTGACTTGTCAGTTTAGTTTTCGAGATATCGAGAAAAAGCAGAAATTTGTAATTTTTGTTTTTATTTTTTATTTGAAAAACGGTTGAAGGTAGCTTTCTCTAATTAAGACATTGTGCAGGCACTTTTCCAGGGGGAATTCATTGTTGCCAAAATCTTCATTCTAGCTTTCAAAACAACCGAGATATGACATTCAACTTTTTTTCTCTTATGGGCGCCATATTGACTTTCGACATTTTTGAATACAATATTTTCAAGGAATATTTTTTTCTGGTTACAACGATGTGTCACATGCCACTGTTGAATTCATGCTTTTGAGCAAAAAATTATTTTTTTATTTTTCAAAGAATGCTTTGGAAACAAAATCAGCACCGACAATAAAAAAACGGTTATGTTCAACATTTATTCAACAGTGACATGTGGCACAACGTTGTAACCAGAAAAGAATACCGTACTTAAAAATATTAAAATCCAATATGGCGCCCATTAGAGCAAAAAGTTGAATGTCGTATCTCGGTTGTTGTGAAAGCTAGAATAAAGATTTTAGCAGCTTTGAATTCCCCTTGAAAAAGTGCCCTGCCAATGTCTAGATTAGAAAAGGCCACCTTCAACCGTTTTTTTAATAAAAAATTAAAACAAAAATTAAAATTCCAGTTTTTTCACGATATCCCAAAAAACCAAAATCGATACGTCAAATTTCTTTTTGAATCATTGATCGTCATGAAAATGCGCAACTTTTTCTTGATTTAACCGACTTTGTATCTCTCAAGATAAGCGAGATACTCATGCTTAGCCTCGAAAAACGGACACCCTGTATAGAGGGTGCGCCCTAGAACGGTGACGTTTTTTGAATCGCTTTAACGTAAGCCCCGATTTTCCAAATCCTAGGTTTGCATTTAAATCACGGAAGCTTTGAATTTACAGCTCATGATGGTCATTACTGTCGGAAGTAGAGCCCTTCAAAGTTGGTTTAAAAAAACGGTTTTTTTTAATAACTAACACCGTTTAACCGATTTTCCCCAAATTTGACACAGGTGATCCTACGATACCGCGATATATTTACATCAACAACTTTAAATGATATTTTCCAAATTATTCCAGTGGCGTAGATATTGGGAGGTTCACCCCCATTATCCTTTCTATTTTCTATGCCAATGAACATTCTGAGAAAACGACCCAAATGTTTGATTCTGCATTCAAATCCAAAGAAAAAGTTACTTTTGTTACTTACTTACTTGAGTTAATTTTGATCTGAGACTTCATTTTTGAGTTTGAAAATTCCGAATACAATTAAGAATTAATAGTATATTGTGTGGTTGGTACAGAAAGTGCCATATTCCTGGCCGACGACGGAATCTTGCAGTCGCCGAGGCGCCAGCCAAGGCCTGCAACCGGCGGAGACCTGGAAGTCACTTTCTGTACGAACAGCACATACTTACTAAATATTTTTCGGCCGATCTAATGAGGTATTCACACCTATCAGAATGATAAATTTCAAGGCCATGCATTTCATTCAATTCAATAATGACACTGATCTATCAAAGTATTCGCGATTTCAAAAATCTAGACGCCATCTGGCGGCTGAAATGGCGAACCTAGTTTGTAAGTTTCTACGTCATTCCTGTTCTGTCGCTTCTGTCAGATAGCCATTGAAAATCGCGCGAATTGCCAAAATACTCGTATAGGTGATAATGTTATTCAAGAAAATGGACTTTTGTTGAATAGCAATCAATAACTATGCAACCCAAGTACCACAAATACAACCGTTATACAACGCACGATGACAGGTGACAGAAAAATTGACAATCCTCCATCTTGTTTACAGCGCCCCCATCGGTAGTTAAAATCGCGAATCTGGAACTTTCCTTCTGACCGGCGCCGGCGGCCAGAAAATATCCAATATTCCTGGCCGGCATGCGACAGCCAGAAAGTTTTTCCCCGTACTGTTATTTTTTGTTACTGGGGTTACTAAAGCAATCGTTAATGTTATGGCCTGGTAGTAGACTAAAAAATCACTTCTTTCTGTCTGATCAGCTGAAAAATCATTTTTGTTGCTAAAAATTCTGTTTTCTACGTGACTTTGAGATTTTTTGCGGTGGACAGGGATACATGTACTCACTGGCAGTCCCTCCTAAGCTCGGCCTCAGTACTCTGAAAGTGGAGCCGGGTGATTCACACACCACCCACCATTTTATGGACGTATCAACAGCAAGGTTATTAGCGCCCTTTTTTCGATGTCTATCTCGTTTTACTCTTTTCTCCTAGACGTGACCGCACGACAGTACACGCCAAAGTACTAGAAAGCGCATGAGAATGTTTACCTGGCCCAGACCGGATTCGAACCCACCATCTCTGGAATTGCTTCCAAAGACGGAGTCCCCCGCGCTACCGGCCGGGTTACTTGAGATATTGCTCCCAAAATTGATATCGGTGATGTTCAAATCAAGGACGTCTATACTGACTGGACAAGAAGCTTCGCCGGTTTTGACGTAGAAAGGTGAAGCCGAGATTTGACAATCCCGACGGTCGAAGTGTTATTGTCCGCGACTGGTCCGCCACCCGTAACTGCCCGTGTGACTGCCCGTAACCATAGTCACGTTCAGTCGGAGCACGCTCGAAACTGTCGTTCAGAAGTTTGCTGTCAGGCCCGGTATGGGCCCGGTCTTGTAAAATGATAGCAATTAGTCAATTACCTGCAACAAAAAGTGTTATGTTGCGGGGTCCGCTTGTTGCGAACACTATTGGGCTTGCGCGGCATAATCAACGATAATTCGCCATGGATGCACAAGAGGCTGGCGGCGTCCATCACGAATGTCACGATGACAATCCCGACGGTCACAGATTCAAATCAAGCTTCAAGATGGCGGCGAAGTTTCTTATCCAGCCAGTAGTATAGACATCCTTGGTTCAAATGCTTAGCTCCATGAGAAAAATTATGACCTTGATCAAGACAGTCCAGTGGCGTAGATATTGGGGCATTATATTGATTCCCATTGATTGACCCAAGAAACGTTACCCACGAACAGTTATCCCAATTATTGAAGTTATTATACATAGCCACACATAGTCAGATCATAATCAACATACATTTTGAACAAGTTTTGAAATAAAAATTGGGTAAATACAAAATACCGTCCTTCATATTAAAGTATATGATTCTGGTGATCACAGGGACAGTTGCACAGTCATGATGAGTGTTATCGCGACGCCATTTTGCCTCTATCAAGTCTTCGTGCAGTACTCAATATTCTAATTTAAACCGCATTCGCTTCTCAAGAAACGGTAATTTATTCATTTTCCTTGAAATCAGCTTCTACACCGAGTTCTACACCCAAAAACTGATAAGTTAAAAAAATGCAGGTGTCTCAAAACCAGTTAGTTTTATAAAAAAATAATATAATCACAAAATGTGTTGGTACTTTCAATACTGATTGAAACAAGCCTAAGAACAATAAAATCGTACCATGGGTTGCGGAGATATGCCCATTCAACGAAAATGAAGAAAATCCAAGATGGCGGCCCCGATGGCGGCCAAATGCCGATGATTTTAACCATGTGACCATTTTTTTTTTTAACTCATATGGATGTGGATGAAGGCTCAGCAATCAAATTTTGGGGACATATGAAGTCATACGCGCCATGGGCTAGCTAGCTATTACATCAAATTGAAAAAAGGCAAATTTTTGTGGAACGACGTATTGACTTGTGCGTAGTTTATTTTTATTAGAAAACGTGAAATGCTGTACCGAATATGACAACTTGTGCATCGGATGTGCTTGTATCCGTATATACCTACATTAATTTTTACGATACAGACTTTGTGCCGCTACTAAAAAAAATCTGTTGTAAACGCTGTAGTGCAACAATGTTCAAATTGGGTAAGTACTGTGTTTAAAAAATGCAACTGTCAGATTTTCAGCCTAAAGACAGATTATATCTTATTTTAGCAGCAGCAAGTGGGGTTTGTTACCAGGGACAACAACGCCTAGTCGCGATTAGCAGTGCAGGTACAAAATAATATACCAACATCAAAAAGACCGGCATTTGCAAGTTGCGACCGATTGCCTATACGGGGTAGGTTTGCCTTAATGCGGACGGGAAGCAGAGGATTATACCGATTCACAGTTACGCCATTTGGACGCTGCAATGACCACTTCTGAGCGTTTGATTAGATAATGTTCCATGAGGATTGACATGCAAAGTCTCTAAGGACGACGGATGCCAGTAACTATTGATGAACCAAGGAACTTACTCAATCCGTTGCAATTATTGGACCAAACTACGAAAACAAATATTGCAAAATGTACTTTACGTGTAAACTTTTTTCCCTCGTGAATATTGTAATTCAAATTCACAAGAGAATAAAAGCAAACTGATATTGATTGAACCAAAAAGCTTCCTGATTTGTAGCGAACTTGCTTTTAGCATACCGTCAAAACCACTTTGTTTACTTACTTATTATTATGTAGGTACTTGGGTAGGTAGGTACAAAAAAAGCAATATGAATATATCGGCGTCAAACACGCCCAATAGACAATTTAATCGCCAGAAAATGTATTATACACGCGAGATGGCTGCACCAACAAACTTCCGAATTCCTGTATGCATCCCGCCGATAATCACTGGATGAGAAGGATGACACCGCCGCAACTCTCTACCAGTTCAGGAGGATGCTCAGGATAATTAACGGAATAACTGCCGAATAATTAGGATAGGATGCATCCACGGGATTCCACCGTTGCTGTAAATGACGACGATGATACGAGAACAGAGAACTACTGCACATCAATGCTTCTGAGTATTTGCCAGCAGCAGAAATGTTCCAGCAATCCGGAATGGGAAAGGATTATTAGATCTCCGGATGGGTATTATTTGCCCTCCACCAGTGGTGCCACTGGGATGCTGCGGCAATTTATAAGTGATTCGAATGATAAATGGCACGTCAATCCGGCGGCGGCAGCGGAAGCTCTCGCCGGAGTTTCCGGAAATCACGTGATGGCGTCGCCGTTGCTCCACGGCTGTGTGCAGAGGAGAAAGGATTCGTTGTTGTAGTCGTCGTCCCTATACGCCGCGTCTTTTCTTTGTCGCAAATAAACTACTTGTCGCTTCTTTTCCTGTTTGTATGTGTGTGTGTGTGTGTGAATGTCCCCGACCGACATGGTAGCAAATAATGTATATATGTGAGAGAAAACCGTAGGAGACCCACATAGTAGATCGTAGGCACTACTCTTCCTTTTGTGGAAAGCGAACGTTGTCGTTTACAAGCGTGAGCTCGAGGTGATCTATTTCTAGATTACAGTAATTTTGCACAAACAGATTATCTCCTGGCTTTTCTTGTTGTTCGAGACGTCAATCAAAAGTTAATGGCACGTTACGTGCAACCTACACCCGTGCCGTCTTGCTCCGTCGATTTATAATATTGTTAAGCTTGTCCGACGAACCTCAGTCGTTTTTACCGCCAACTATGACGGCCGTTAAAAACCTGATAGAAGAAGATACCATCAAATGTCATACAGACAGATGAGTGAACACGGAAGACCGCAAAACAAGGGTCAGCTGCAATCAATAGCCACCGCTAAACTTCCCAGAAATGTAGCCAACTACCGCTTGCACTCGCCCAGGGTCAAACTTCTAGGGATTTTGCTTGACACTACAGGCCCAACTACCACATGCTCAAGATAAGGGTAAAAAATGACCCTAGATGTCAAGGCTGTGAAGGAGAAGATGAAACAGTCGAGCATGTGCTTTGTCACTACCCAGCTATTTCATCAATGAGAGGATCAATACTGGAGGGGAAGCCACTAGGGAGGTGATACAGTGAGCCCAAAAGAGTGACCTACGTAACACCACTCCCATCCAATTCAGATTCCACAATAGTCTTATGCTACGAGCCGAGTACCTACGAGATATTAGACAGTGAATTCTGGGAGAAATCCCGAAAAAAATGGCTGGAGAGGTCAATCGCCTCACCCTGTGTTGCACCAAAACTTGTAAGAAAAATGAGTGAAATGAACTGACCTAAATTGATCACGGCCATTCAGCGTTTCTTGTTTGATGGACAAAATCACCGGACCCAGGTCCTCATCATTGGTGAAGTAGTTCCAGTGTTCCGTCCCGTAAAAGTACTTCTCGTATGTTTCTTGCTCCACGCTGGTCAGCTCGAAGCCCTGGTTCTTTTCCCATTGCTCCTCAATGGTGGTCTTTTTTCTCGGCGAAGACGAATCCTCATCTTCGTCGTCCTCGTACAGATCATTGCAGCCTGAAATTAAGGTTCAGTCACAGTTCAGTCATGTAATTCACGTTTTGTCCTATTGATAGTACCTATTAATCTTGGTTCATGGGTAATATGTATCTAAGAACTTCTTTTCTTCTTCATCCGAGTTTTCATCAGTATATTTTTTACTATCATATCGAATTTAAAGCCAGGCCTAATTACCCTACCAGTCAGCTGTCACCCGGCCGCTTAAGCATTCTGCGTTACTCCTCACGCCTCATCTTGATGACGCAAGAACCCAGCGTTACATGCCACCAAATAGGTGAATAACAATAATTCAAATTATATCTCTGCGCTCTGGGTAGGTGAAAATTTTCCAAAAGACAAGGCCTGACGTCACATTCTTCACCAAAGTTGATTTGGCGTAACTAAACATTGTAAATAGCTTTAAAGCTCAAAAGAAATTTAATTTATTCTGTAAAAGAGAGAACTTTAATGAATCGCTATTCACGTGGGTGAAGCTCCAGTAATCAAATCAACAAAGAAGAAAGATTTGCTGCTTCTGGGTTTTGTAACTTAACTGGAGAAAGTAAACACGCCAACTTAGGTAGGTGGATATAAAGTCTCTACACTCATAAAAAAAACACCTACAGGTGTCCCAAAACTTGAAAGACTCGTTCGGATTTCGACAGTACAACGGTGTATGGAATATTTTATGAAGCTCATGGAAAATCATGAGAAAAATCTTCGACCTAATAAACCGTCAATAGGCTTCGATGTATTAATAGTTCAGTTTTTCATTATTCTAGAAGATTTCAGTAAAGCGGTTATGGCAAAATTATGAGTCAAAAATGTCAACTATAATTGAGTGTATAAACTAGGTTCACTTGTACCGTGATTCTAGTCGGCTGTGAGATTTTGTTTCTAAGTTTCCAAAGGTGAAATATAGAAAATCCCAAAACTTTGCAGTTGGCTGCTCTGGCCGGACCAGTTTTGAAAAACATTTTTTGCGTATTTCCTTTGCAGATAGCCGGAACATTTTTGCGAGACGTGATGTCTGACGCTTTTTCCCATTTTATTGGAAAAGGTAGCAATTTTTCGATTTTTTTCCAGTTTTCGCCAATGAACAAATAAATCAAAAGAGCCTTGACACTTGACAGTTGTGAAAAATATTTCTAACCTCTTGAAGCCGGTTCAACTTTCGATGCTTCAAATCAAACAGTATACAATGCCTTTCGTCCAGAAAAGGGGCCCCATGCAATCATCAACCCTTTCGCCTCTTCCAGTCAAAAATACAAGCCAAACCCTGAAGAATTATGGGCGATACAAGGATCGCCGTGCAGTCTGTCATTGGCAAAAGAATTTACGTGTAAAAAGTAAATTGAACCAAATTTCAAAAGACCCAGCCGCTCAAAGTTACGTATTGGACCGAAACTGATGTTAGTACCTTCAATTTGCAATTTGCTTTCGTTTTGGGGCTTCCCGGGATGAGTTTTTGTCGACCCTGAATGGGCCGCCGTCAAGATGACTTAGATTTGCGGCCGCCCCGTGCTTTTTTGGTGTCTACATGACGGTAACACAGCTCTGCGTCTTCGTAGTTGCACTTCCACATATGACCAGGTCAGTTTTCCAAGATTTTAATATCAATGTGATAAGAAATATAATCAACTTCACTTCCAGAGAAGTCAGTTTCACACCAGGTGAAAAGGCGGCAAGCCTACAATGCTAAAGTAGAAAATTTGCCCAGCCAACTAGAGTCACAGTACAAGTAAACCTACTATATCTACTGAATTTTTTGGTGCGATTCTCTAAAAAATAACATTCCATAAAGGCTCTGTTACGCTATTATTACCTAGGCAACAGCCAATGGCCGACGGGATTTTTTACATAACAGAGCGTTTATGGAATGTTATTTTTTCACAGAATTGCACTACATATTTATTTACATTTAACCCAAAATGAGTCATAAACTAAATATTCTAATATTTCTGGAGAATCGCTCTGAAGGATTTCTCAATAGGGCGGTAAGAGGGTATCGGGGTAAAAGGTAGAGTTGTTCACGATTAACTCACCTTCCCTCTAGGATACTCCCACCGGAGTTATTGGTTAGTGGAATAATTTTGTGTGGAAGTCACACAGTCAAGACTGAAGTTGGATTGCACGGACTAAATTCTGTGAGAATTACCTTCAGTTTTAAATTGGACAGTGGAAGCTAAAGCCATCATACTTGCGAAACAAGATTATTTAACTCATCATCATTTGTCAGAACAAACTATAGGTGCTATTATGTATGTAATGTATGTGTAACATATTTACTCAGGGTGGTTTCATTTGAACAAAAGTTACTTTTCACACCCTGTACCTATACGGTATCAATCAGAAAAATTAAGAGGGCCGAATTTGCGTGAATACCTTGTACAAAACCGTGTTATCTTCCGTTTCACATGGGTTATAATATAAAAGGAAGGAAAGAATCGTTCGCGAGCATATTTGAAGAAACATGATTTTCGAGATTCTTGACTTGCCCTATTAAGCAGACAAACATAATTTAGTATACCCAGTCGTTGATGGGTACATATTTTTCACTCGTAACTTTGACATAACCAGTTTGTTAACATTTTTCAAAGTGATGAAACTAAAAGGGGTCGAATAACCCTTTGACCCTTCATAATAACTTAACCAGTCCAACTCTCCATCTTGCGGTGTCTTCAATAGGAAGCCTTGCCCAGAAAACTGGTTTCCTTCAAAGAAAAGTTACGTGACAAGCGTTCAAACGGATTCGACGTCAAAGTAGGTGAGCGCATGAAAACGGTAGGTCTCGGAGCTCCAAATGAATTTTAATTTGATTACGAAACAAAACAGCTTGAAAATACTAGTCCTAAGTGACATAAAATGTTCATTTTGTGATGAGAGCATAAAATTAGGGCCTAGGGCCCCCGTAAAAATTGAACGCCTGCAAACCATCGGTGAATATCGTCCACCTCTCAACGGGTAATCATTCGACACTCCTCTAAACCTTGACTACATGTGTTGCTACATTCGCACTGCCCTTCGTGTTGAAAAAATCTTCGGAGGGTCAGAAAATCAGTTTCTATCAATATTTTTGTGCAAGGGAACACTAAATTGATCTGTTGTGTACTATCTTTCATCAATTTGCATCTGCTGCTCCCAAGAAGTAAGCCAATTTATTTTATTGGATAGAAATTTTGAACTACTTATTCTTCAACTTTATCTCAAATGCGAACGCGAAACTCCCAGAAGATTATTATTTTTACCGCCGCATATAATCACGAAAATTGCGTCCCTAGGTTGTGCCAAAAATGCTTATCCGTTCAAATGTAACAATGGTTGAGTCAAAACAGCTAAAAAATTTGATAGTCGAAGATTTTTTTACATCATTTATGCTATGCGGACTTCATGAAAGATTCCATATTATGTAGGTATACTTTCAGATGTCGGAATGCGACACTTTTGAGACATCCTTCACGGGCAGGTATTTAATTTGAACGAATCTAAATGAACGGAACTTTGAGGGATGCATTTTATACGTTTACGCCGAAGTATTTCCTTTACGGCTCCCTACGGTTTTGGCATTTCCATATCTCGCCATCTAAATCTCTGTAGGGCTTTAAATTAATTACGTTGACAGGCTAACATGAATTTTTCATAAGCCTGAATGCGAAGAATGAATGACTTATATCGGATCATTGAATCTGGAATTAGTAATGATTGGAAATGTGAAATGTGTTTGCGGAAAGAAACCGTACGTTTTCGAATATTCCCTGCGTTTCTGATATTCGACGTTGATTTTTGTCAACTCTCCAAAGCATTTAAGTATTTCAGACATAATTTTTGGATTGAGAACTTGACCTCTAAGTTCAATTATCTTCAGCCTGAACTGGGATTTCGCTTGCGTATCGAAATTACCTCTCTGCAACCTCTTTGCGGGCATATACAACAATACTTTCTCAAATGGAAGATCATGATCATAATATTTAATTACTATTTCCATCAAGTTTGACAGGCCGATAAAATTAAAATCAAGATTTTATATTTTATGTTAAAAACGAAAATATATTTTGAAATGGATCTAAATAGGTACTTTATTGAGGGAAACTCCCAAAACAGGAGGCTTTGACAAGACATTCACTGTATTAAACTTTGGAGTTCCGATGAACTCAAGTACTAGAAATTCTTCTAAGTTCTGAAATTCTTGAAATTCTTCTGCGATAGAAACTGGCACTGCATGAATTTTGCCGTTGACAAAAAACTGCATCTTCTCGAAAAATTTATATCCTTGTGAATCATTCCACTCAAAATTCCCCTTACCTCGAGCATGAGGTGATCTGTTTCTATAAAGCAATCGGTGAATTATGAATGCTAATTTGACATAATTTCTATCAATTATGTATGGAGATAATAAACTTATCACAAGAAATTAATAAAACAGGGTTGTCAAATTAAATACAATAAATACAAATACAAATATTTGCAGAAATAGATGCCCGCGACGAGAAGACTCGCGGCAGGAATGGCAACGGATTTTTTATTAGAAGATCTCACCCACGTTTTAACATGCAAAAACTTCGAAAAGGCAATGCAAATTTTCGATATATTTTCGATTACCTACTATAATACATATATTTATATGCCTCCGCCCTCCATCTGCAATGAGAATAGAACGAAACCCCCTGTATAATACCTACAGGTGAATTGATATAGTAGTTTTTTTGTTGAGATATCCAATATGACAAGTAAATATTAGGTATAGGTGTAAGCAACTTACTGTGATCTCGACGTCTTGACGTGTGTCCATTTTCCTGATCGGTGCCGTCGGTGTGGTCCTCTTCATCGCCCTCTTGAATTTCATGGTCCGATTCACTTTCGTCCCAAATGGTGTTCGAAGTGATTTTTTGCCGCGAACATTCTATCCAATACCCGGGAGTGGGAATGAAGTTATGAGGGAACTCCTCACAAAATTCATCTGAAACGATAATACATATACCGTCAGTTGAGCGAAAGTACGATGAAAACTTTATGCCATAATTATTACCTACTTATTGAGAAAGGTAGAAAACAAAATTGTAAATAAACAATGGAGCAATGTATGACCATTGAAGAAGGGGCGTTAAAATAACTCCGTAGTCGATGCCTGCCTTCTGACTACAGGGATATTTCACTCCACTAAACATCATTCAAAACTGAATCAACTTCTAATTAATTCATGGGACACTTCGATTTGAATTTTGCAGCCAATGACAATGACGTTACGGCACATTGCTCTGAACCGAGCCGAGCAAGTAAAGTGTCATCTACAGCCAAATAACTTACAAACTTAACGTAAGAACGTAATCAAGAAACGCTGAGCTGCAGTAAAACCGTTAAATGAAAAATTAAAGAGCCGCCACTGGTGATATTTCTGACACTGATGGTGGTTTTGACAAGATATTCGCTTGCCGCCACTCACATGGTGAAGTGATAACTGCAGCTTTATCTTTAGATTTTTTCAGAAATTAAAAGCAAACTGACACCAGAGCTAAGCCGTCCAGTACTTCACTATTTAGATATGAAAACGATCCGCTGCAAAGATTGTTTCAAAAGTTGCTTGTACTGTGGCGTCTCTTTGTATCTTTTCACTCAACGCTAAAACATAGTTAGGTGTTCATAATGGAAATTGGATCATAAAGTTGACCTTCAACTTGACCCATCTTCAACTTTATGGAAATTTTACTGGCAGTCTCAGAATTTGGAGCACCGAGTTCCCGGCCCGCCTCGAATACTTCAGCACTGATGAGGCCCAAACAGGTCAAATCACGTGTCTACTAGATTTTGACGGCTGTTGCTCGGTCGGTCTGATGTTCTGAGATTCCTTTCTTTCTGAAAGTTTTGGGTTGGTACCAAGGTTGTCCCTGAGCTGACGAGCTACCAACGAGTCGGGGCGATGTCAGTTATCGGCCGCAGCAGATTTTCACTCCAAGGATCTTCGCGTTTTCCTATTTTCAACACTTCTGTACAATGCACATAATATACCACATCCACACAACTGCGACGACGTTAGCTCAGTACCAAGACAACAAAGTTTTCTTATAGCTTATTCTAATGAAAACAGTCATGAAACTGATCACATATTACGTGAATTTCTGATAGGTACAGTGATTGCTCAATAAAAACTCGTACAGTTATTGACGCGGAGTGTACTGATTTTTCCAGTTTTGGCTACTCTTTCATTGTGATATCAACCCAGCCAAAACATTGGAAAAAATATGGATATCCTGAAAATTTGAAGTTCTGTTGCGAACACCTCGTATTCAATGTTGGTACCATTTTAGCACAAAAAAGTGTCGATCATGCTATCTTTTCCGACTAAATTCAATCTCCTGAATTTGAATCCGGCGTGTAAATTTGGATGAAAACAAATTCGAGCAAGTTGACTTGAAAAAACTTGTTTTTTCTTTAAAGATTTTTGCAGTTATGTTTTTTACTGTTAGAGGTAAAGAAATCTTTGAAAATTTCAGAGGTCGTCAGGTTGATGTGTATCCTTTACAAATATCTACTTCAAGTAATGTTTTGCAAATTTTATTGATCGAGATAAGAAAAATCGATTCAGTTACAAGAACCGACCCGGCGCGGTGTTTACTAATGACCAGAACACTACGGCATGAAAATAATATCTTATCTCCGAAAATTCAAGGACCTGTGCCCTGTGCAGAATTGGGTATGTACTAGGAGACTGAATTCTGAACAGAATATCAAATTTTCAGGATGGTTATATTTTTTCCGAGGTTGGAAATCATCTTACTTGTACTATTTATTCAAACAATTAATGCTAAACCCCAAGAACCCCAATCCAAAGAAAAGTTGAACAATAAAGCAAACAGTTCCCAAGAGCATCCACGTCAACAAGAGTTCGCTAATTAATGTCATTTTATCATATTGTATATGTGAACAATGAAGCACCTGTATCAACCTGGTAATATTTTATAACACAATTTACACAAAACATATTTTAGGGGTAGCTGCGTATATGCAAATGTGAAGAGCTGGAAGAGAGAAACAATTAGGTACCCACATACAATTCCTGTTGTTTTTGTCCGGCGGCTGTTGCTGGTGCGAGAGGAGTTGAAGATTTGGTGTACAGTCCGCTCACTGTAAGGTAGAACACCAAACGAGCTAAATGTAGCTTGGTGTTCAAACTTAGAGTGACCCGACTATACACAGTAACATCCCTGATGCCAGGAAATCCCTCGGCGGTCCTTTTCCATTTTCACACGGCCATAAATCTTCTACTATTGCAAATTACCTTAATTAAATTCATTTGGAGGTGGTGATGTACAAGACGGGATAGGAGACAATGAAATATCAGTTGACAGAGCAGCCAGCAGTGCTTTTTTAATAGGAAGAAGGGGGTATTGTGATGGTGTAGGAAACGATGGGAGTATGAGACCTGAGACAAATGTGATCATCTCAGCTGATTATTTACGCAATGATAATTATTATATTGATGTGATTTAAAATATGATTTGACAGAGTTAGACAACATCGTTTTTATCATTAGAAAATTTTCATTTTGCGTTGACTGACTGTGCAAATATTAAGCTTAGTGATGACAAAAGTTGTGTCATAGGAACCTTTGGCATTTGACAATAAAGCATAGTTTTCAAGTATTAGGGCAGCAAACTATGACTGATTGCCCATTTGCAGCACAGCAAGAGCATCCAATGTCCAATTTTCAGCATAGTGTGTCTTTGTCTATGAGTATCCTATTTCATCTTGCCCATTTTTGAATTTTCACTTAAGATTCAATTGAACAAATTGATGTATTGATTTCTCAATAATTTAACGTTATTATGATGTAGGATGTAGGTGAATGTATTATAAATTGAAGCTTATTATAGCCAGCTAATAAATAAAGTGGGGAAAGTAACTCACATTGAAGTTGACACTAACCAAACAGAATCTACATTTTTTGACATGTTTCGTAGAAACGTGACATGGAAAAATGGCTCTGTTTCATGAATAGTTTTTGGGGAAATAAAACGGTCTTAAAGGAATCCGAAATATTCACCAAACATAAATGACAAGCGCTGTCAAATCAGAATCACAACAGATAAGTACACCAATACTTAATTGCTCCCGGGTGCTTTGATGAGTTTGATTTCTAAAAATGAATATCCTATGACTCTATAGTACTATTAGGTACAAACTTACCAAGTTCGAATAGCTCAGGATCTTCCAGTTTCGAGCTACCTGAATACCAACGTGGCGCTTATTATGTTTGGTGAACGGCTTATATGTACCAGGACGCATGTAGGTCTAGGGGATACTGTGTAAAGTACCTACTCTTGCGTGTAGTTATGCAAAGGCAGATGGGATATATGTGTATTTCCTCGGGTATTTCTATAACAAACCATTAAAAGTTCACAAATCCGGCCGTCGTTTCGTTATAGTTGTTATACCTGCCTATTACCTATGCATCAGTATGTGCTATCCCAAATGCCATGAAATATTCACATCGCTCCAAATATATTTTCTCTGCTGATATCTCGACAACTGATCGATACCTACTTTCGACGAGATTACCTTGTTTGCTGCTACCGATTTTGCACATAATAGCCGGAGATAGGTATCAAACTGGAGAAATATCTCCTGCCATTTAAGCTAAAAAGGAAGAACAAACTGAATCGATTCAAAAAGAACAATAATAGGTAATCGATTCACGTTTTATTCACGATCAAGGAGTTGAGGTGACATTTTCACCTGGACGTAAAAGATGCTTTGCTGTCAGTTACGTCTGTCACTGAAGACATCAGCTAACACGAATTGACGTAATATATGTAAACATTGACCATAGATGTAGCATAAAGCTATAGGAACAATAGGGTAATTGCATGTAAAGGGAGTTTATGGAAAATTGTCAATAGTGTCATTGTCATCTGTCAAGTTTCATCCATTTCGGAGTCAACGTCAACCGGACTAACCTTACTAAATACTGTCATTTTTAAATGTTTTGTTCACATACTGTTTTGTTCGGCGTTCACGAGATCGAGATTGTGATTTCTAATCATTCCAACAATGCCTTACATCTGTTCTGTGTCCATAATGCAATTCCCTAACAAACGTCAAAACATAACTTGATCCTTGCGCTGCCTGCTGGTGATCAGGTGAATGAATTTCATGGAATCACCCTATTCTGAATTTTGGTGGACCGCGATTTGAAACCGGGAGACCTATAGACGGATGTTACACGTCCATCCTCCAGTGAACCTTATTGTGAACTGATGTCAGTGCGGCATGCGGCATGGTCGTCTATTTCCTATGGTATATTCCCTTCAGAACAATATGAGGCTCGCGGCCTCACCGCTCCGTTGTACCCAAGGGCGCCAGTTTAAATGCGATCTGTTGTCACCACTGGATGGAATGACTGATGGTGGTGAGGGAGCCAGAATTATTTGTACCTGGTGATAAGAGCTGCTTGTGTTGAAATGTTTGTGTACAACTATGGATAAAGCCGCATCCACATAGTATTAGTGCAGTGGCAACGGTATGGTAAAAAAAGCTAAACTATAGGTTTTCGAATTGAGCGTTCACATAGACTTACGGTAAGAAACGAGTGGCAGTGGGAGTGCAGTTGGGATGGCAGAAGTTTGAAGTTTTCTGGCACTCCGCACTGCCATTGCCAACTTTCTTGCCATCGCCAATCATAATTCACGATACCGTTGCTAAGCTATTGCTATTGCGTAGCTATAGCTAAGCTATAGGCGTGATGACTTGACTGATGATGCAAATCTGCTGCTGTGAGATGCGAATGCCAAATTTTAGACGTTCAAAAAAGAGCCGTTTGACGGTTGTTGCCTCAGGTCGGCAGCTCACGTGTCAAGTTGCTAGTTCCGCACTAATTCTATGTGAACGCTCGTGGTAAGATTGGTTCATTACCTACGCAGTCCCCCTGCAGTCCAACTACACTAATCCTATGTGGATGCGGCTTAAGTATGCGCATGTATGTGAGTGATGTTTGGTCAGTTGAATGGGTCAACGACGGAGCTGACAGATTATAAGATTGAAGCCTTGGCGAATATTTTCGGTTGGGTTCTCTTTTTTGACGTATTGGTCCAGTCATTGTCAACTATAATGATTTCGTCAATATTTTCAGGTTCGAAAACTCAAAAACACACTCGAAGTTCTACTCAACTGCAAAAATATTCTACTCTGAAGGCGATAAGTAGCTTAATTCTCAACACATTGATTTTACACCAACTCAATATTACGAAATGAGCGGGAGTGGAGGATTTTTTTTAAAGAGATATATCTACGTATAGAGAGCAAGTGGAGCACTTGTGCAATACCACTTGTACTTGTGTAATAAGATAGACTTCCAGTCAATATAATAAAACATCAATATGTATGCAGTCAGTATACATAGGAATCTTCACCTTTTCGTTGTGAAAAGAAAATATGTACTTCCAATTGCAATGTTCTACAAAGAATATTTAAGAGTAGAATTAAGTTCCATTGAGTTTTCCTAGACGTTCTATTAGGTTCCTTCCTTATGGGGTACCTAATACGTACGCTTCAGTTTAGATGCGGATGTTGAAGAACATGAACTTGCCAAACGGAAATCGTCCTCTGCAAAAAACAAAGTTCTGTGTCAGTTGAACCTGTTTCACATATCTTGATGATGAAATATGGTTCTGAATAAATGATTGGTTTTCTCGTGGTTTGATGAAATGGACGATTTTTTTCTGAAATAATGTAGGTATCTACCCTAACTTAGCATTATTCATGACTAAGAATATTTCTTGGACTAGGATTGGAAAGTCTGTATCTTTCAACTGTTTTTTGACAGTTGATCAAAAACTGTTTTCACATCCATATTTGAAGGCCATAGCCATTTGGATGAATCTTGCTTGATCGGTCATATAACACGCGATATCTTTAGTATCTAGGAACATTTTTGTATAATATTATGTCAAATAGTTGCGTGGAGAATGACGCATGACAGGGAGGATATAATTAATTAGGTACTAGAGCCTGTGCTAAGGCTAACAGCAGAATAACATCCAACCAACGACGCCGGCGTCTGAAAACAAAGTGAACTAAGTGGCATTTGACATTTTGCACTTCTTTCAATGTAGCTAGAGGCGTAAGCGATCGCATAGGTATACGAAATTTATTATCCTTTGCTTCTATAGATAGCTCAATTACCTAAACAAGCGATAAAACTTGCGTGTAATATAATCAAAAGAGGTGAATGGCGGCAGGGGATGTCCGATAACGCCCTCAATGGAGCATACCTATACTTAGCTTCTCTTAAAAAAAACCTCACATGGAACAACCGCTGGTCTATATTCTATTCCGGATACTTACAGGTACAGTGGAGTGGATAGCACATCAGGGTGTTTCATGACTTATACGACATAGCTTAAGGATATATCCAGTTTTTTGAGGCGGATCCGGATCTGGCTTCGAAATTTTTCTAAGATCCTGCGTTTCAAAGTTACAGGGTGATTTATGTATTTTGGTCAAAACTTTGATAGGTCATAACTTTGGAGCAAATGAATGGAATTGAATGAAATTTGACAGGAAATGTCTCTTACCACGAACAATCACAATGACCAACAAGGCATGAAAAAATCCAGGGCCGGACTAAAAAAAATGGCCCCCATCAATTCTTGGGGCAAAAAACCCATTTTCGCATCGGATTCCTAAAAAAATGCCATTGTATTTGGAAAGTTGAGAAAAAATGCTACAGAATCAGCTATCCAATACGAACGGCACACCTCAGTAGGTTTAGTAAAAAAATAAAATAAAAAAATTCAAAATTTTAATAGCGATATTTCCTGAATGATTTGAGATAATTCATCGCAATTACTACTTTTCAAACAGGAAACGAGCAACATTTGAAAAAAAAATCGAAACTCCCAACAATAGGTGATAAATACATTACATGTTATTAACAAATGGTTTTCAAAATACCCTCCCCCAACTTCGACGCATTTTCCACATCTCGTCACTAAATGTCTAGTGGCTTTTCGAATGGTTGGTGTATTGTTCCGCGTTTCATTAGCAGCTGCAATGATCTTTTCTCTACAATCCTTCCTGGTATTCATTTCCGTCTTGTAGACCTCTTGATCTTTCATGCGGCCCCATACTTAGTAATCTAGGACTGTGAGATCAGGAGATCTGGGAGCTAGGGATGAGGACCCCCGCGACCAATCCAGCGATGGGGGTATTCTGCATCCAAGTATTCTCTGGCGTTTGATGGAAAATTAAGAAAGTGCTCCAATTGCATTCTGATGTAGAATTGTTCTTCTTGCTAATCATAAATCTCCACAATTATGTGCCTGTTGTTTCGGGGCCTGTTCAAATTGCCATATTTTGGGAAGTAGAGCAGCTGCAGACACCGGCACCTCTTCAATTGAAGCTTAGATTTAGGGCTTATTTCCACAAAAAAAGAAGAATTGTATTAGTTGAACGGTTTCTGAGAAAATCACGCCGAGATGTTTTAGCTGGGATGCACTGTCTTGGGTATTGAAGTAAAAAATGAAAAAGAACCTACCTTGTGACGTCCAGCGCCGTGAGATGGAGAGAGCGCTCTCTGTGCATGGTCCGCTGATGTCCAGCGCGTCACAGTAGGGTAGGTTGTGGGTTGAAAAATGGAGTGATACACAATAACAATAATGAGAAGTCCGAAATCGCCCTCGCACAACGCGGGTGGCGAAACGGAACCGATGAGAAACGAAAAAAATGAAGAGAACCTTCAAAACTGAAACTGAAAAATTCCCACTTATGGGCACACGAAAACCCTCATGCCACGGTACAAAAGAACTCTCAGCGGAGGTTTTCACTGAATTTGTGGTGCGGAGTGGTTGACGACACTTTAATTGGGCTACATTTATTTGAGGAACGGTTGACGGGGGAAGGCTATCCAAACTTCCTCCAAAATGTTTTGCCTATTTTCAACAAAATGGGGCACCGCCTCATTCTTCATTAAACGTCAGAGAACACTTGTACTCAGAATACCCCCATGGCTGGATTGGTCGCGGGGGTCCTCATTCCTGGCTCCCAGATCTCCTGATCTCACAGTCCTAGATTACTAAGTATGGGGCCGCATGAAAGATCTAGAGGTCTACAAGACGGAAATGAATACCAGGAAGGATTGTAGAGAAAAGATCATTGCAGCTGCTAATGAAACGCGGAACAATACACCAACCATTCGAAAAGCCACTAGACATTTAGTGACGAGATGTGGGAAATGCGTCGAAGTTGGGGGAGGGTATTTTGAAAACCATTTGTTAATAACAAGTAATGTATTTATCACCTATTGTTAGGAGTTTTGATTTTTTTCCAAATGTTGCTCGTTTCCTGTTTGAAAAGTAGTAATTGCGATGAATTATCTCAAATCATTCAGGAAATATCGCTATTAAAATTTTCAATTTATTTTATTTTATTTTTTTACTAAACCTACTGAGGTGTGCCGTTCGTATTGGATAGCTGATTCTGTAGCATTTTTTCTCAACTTTCCAAATACGATGGCATTTTTTTAGGAATCCGATGCGAAAATGGCTTTTTTGCCCCAAGAATTGATTGGGGCCATTTTTTTTAGGCCGGCCCTGGATTTTTTCATGCCTTGTTGGTCATTGTGATTGTTCGTGGTAAGAGACATTTCCTGTCAAATTTCATTCGATTCCATTCATTTGCTCCAAAGTTATGACCTATCAAAGTTTTGACCAAAATACATAAATCACCCTGTAACTTTGAAACGCAGGATCCTAGAAAAATTTCGAAGCCAGATCTGGATCCGCCTCAAAAAACTGGATCTATCTTTAAGCTATGTCGTATAAGTCATGAAACACCCTGTATAAGTCCGTACAATAAAGTTTTAGTTGTTCCAAAAAAGGTGGTGATAAAAGCAACAGATTTGGCACAATTATTCCATGAACCAAAATGAACAACCTGCTGCACTAGTCGATTAACCGTCGGGGGGGGGGGGGGGGCGAGATTTTAAGGGGGACAACTAAAAGACAACTGTTATTTTTTTGGAGCATCAAATGTCGCTACAGAATCATGCTAGATCATGATTTTGTCACTACAAGACGCTATACTGTCGCTGGGAGCCCCAGTATTACCCCCATATTAAATTTGGAATCTTTCTTGAGCTAAATGGCAAATGTATTCGAAGTAGACGTCAACTTTGTCTTACTCTGGAAAATATATCGTGAATAGAATTAGATTTGAGAGCCACTGGTTGGCAGGTTTGCAATCACCGCTGCTGTTTTGCAGGATCTTGTGTGGATGACATGACAGTTAGCTATGAAGATTTCTTGGTAAGTGATTTGCACAACATCTTGGCGTATAATTCAAACTTATAAAACACGGGATAACGTGAAAGATTATTCCAATCAGGAGATAGAGGATTTGCCTTTTTTTCGCTACGCTCGTCATGCAGTTGAACGTCCAGTTTTGCCGCACAAAGTATCACGTCTTGGGTTTTGGTAGTCGACTAATTGGAAGATTATACCGAAAATTATTTTGGCGCAAAAACGAGATGACATTTTTCCCATTAACATTACCTAAAAGCCAAAGTGAAATGTAATGGTTCTGCGTTCAAGGCCAAATAGGCTAAATGAAAAGAAATTATTCGATATACCGCGATTAGCTGGATGAAAAGAAAATCTCGGCAAAATCGGTGTTTGGTAAAGCGATTTTCCCTCTGCCAATTTTCTTCGTCATTTTTTTTTTTTTAGTTTTATAACAAGCCGGAGTTCTTCAGGTAGAGAATTATAATGGGCCCAACTTTACTCTGCGGTGCTCAGCACACCGGATATAGATGGATTGATTTTCAATTTCGTCTCGGTCAATTTCTCCGAGACGACATCGTGCCAGGAATTTTAGTTTTGTATTTTTAATGCCAGCCTTCAAATATTTATGGAGGCTAAGCTCTTTTTGTCCTCCTCCTTCTCTCTGTCTTCATAGATCGATTTCGGGTGCGGGTAGGTATAGCTTCGGGCTCTCGCCGCCACCGCCGGTCAAATTTAATAAAATACTGCCATCCCATAAAAATTCCAAGCGGAGAAAAGATGTGACAGAAATTCTTACGTGGAGTTGCAGCATCAAAATTTTTAACGGTCCGGTCCTCAACTCCTTATCCGGCTGTCATTTGACAACATTCCGCGACAACATGTAAGTATTTCGTTCACCAGATATGTACAACTATAATAATAGCTGTGGCACCATCGAGGTTCACAGCCACATAACTACTATATACATTAATGATTACACTAAATAAAGCACACTGATCAACTGCAAGAATGACGAAACGCATCTGTGATCTCCGTCCTGTGTCGGCGGTGCCAGAAAGAGCAAACACTGTGAACTCATGCAATTGACAAAAGTGTACCTATCGAAGTTGAATAATATGAAAAGTATGCTTTGCGCTGCGTTGTCGTATAGTCGTACAAATTCAATTTCACTCGATGTAAATTTCAGATAAACCACCGGATTGATGGAATATCGTTAAAATTTTCGGTCGCAACTGTACACCTAAAAGTCGTGAAATCTTATCTGTAACGACACGTCATTACATTGGTAGAACGGAAAGATAGAAATAAAATGCTCGCGCTGTGAATAAATGCGCACCACCCGCGGAAATGAGATGCTTTTTCATTTGTGACGAAGGAACTGGATCTAAAAACTACTATGGAGTCTTAATGATCAAAAAGGATTAAATCTAATGGAATGCGTACTGTTGGCTTGCTAGTGTAATTTAAAGTTTTTGCTTTAGTTGGACGGAAAGCAAATGACTGGCTGTATATCTCGCAGTGTGAGGGGTTGAAACTAGGCAGCCATCATTCTGGAGACGTTGACGAAATATTTTTAGGAGAAAAACAAAAGTAGCAGATACAATTTTATTGCATCGCTGAGCACTTATTCCACTCTGTCAATATTTAAAGACTCAAAGTTGCCACTAAACCTTCGCATCCACTCTACGGAGATTTAAAGAAACGGTACGCTACCTTTTAAGGGATTAAAAAGAAGTACATGGCGAAAATGGCTGTCCATCAGCCTTTTCCTCTCGCGTTTTCCATTACCCTATAATGCATTTGTCAAATTACGTTCCTGTCTCACGGCCTATAGCATAGCACTTTATGTGATCACAAAATCTGCGTGAAATATATCAATCATCGAAACAAACGGGACCTCCTAAGCGACAACTATCACATACACATTCCCGGGATATATCTACTACTCCAACGGGGAACTTGAAACAATGGATGATAAATTGGGCTTAGAAAAGCATCAGGCGAGCTCTTATATCATGCGAATGCGAATTTAAAAAGATACTACCACGAACACCATCACAGCATTCACCTAATGCTTTTCGCCGTCAAATTGATATAGTAGGTAACGCAATATGTTTTGCTGGAAGCTGGATGAAGCCAAAATTGAATAAGTATTACATATTAGGTAGGTAAAACAGAAGAAGTAGGTATTTGGAGAAGTACATTTGGTGTTATTCTAGCTTACACAATAATTGGAGGAGTGCTTGAGAAACTCTAGCAGGAAGATTCGAATTCTTTGCCGTGGCGTCAACTTTCCTGTTTAGCTTATTAAGGCACCTATTCTTCCTGGGTGCGCATCCTGAAGTGTCGTGTAGCTCCACATGCATTAATTCCTTAGATTTAAAAAGGATTTTTCCTCGTTTCAGGCCTACCAAAACTAGTTTCAGGTCTACCAAAACTAGTTTCAGGTGTTTGGACCTAACTACGCATAACGTCGCACCCCAAAACTGTGTTTTGTTTTTAATCGGGATAACTTTCGACAGCTACGAAAGATTCGAATCCTGCTTAAACTGTTCTCTAGCCCAATTTGCCAGTCATTAGTTCGTATGTTGGTAAACATAAGCACATAACATTAACATAAGATAGATACATCAACGAATAAATCTTCGGGATGCCTTTCAGTGTTGCCTTTGAAGAGACAGAACTTCGATTTAACACCATCTGAATTTAGAGACGCATTGGCCATCAGATACAAAAGAACGCCCGCTTCCATGCCACATGCGTGCGATGGATGTGGTGAGGCCATGTTCACTCTCGAACACGCATTAAGTTGCAAAAAGGGTGGTCTAGTAACGAGAAGACATAACGAGGTACGTGATGTTTTGGGCGAACTTATAGATAAAGCATGGGGTAATTGTATGAAGGAACCCATTATTGAGGAGCAAAGCGAGACTACACCTGGACTGCGAGGTGACTTAGCCTGCAGAGGAGTATGGGAGAGGCAGAAGACGGCGTTGTTTGACATCCGTGTTACTGACACTGACGCCCCTTCATATACCTCACGCCCAGTACTCGCGGTTCTGAAGTCAGCCGAACAAGAAAAGAAAAAAAATATATCTCGAAGCTTGCGAAAGACGCCATGTCTCTTTTACACCATTGGTATGCTCAGTCGACGCAGTGTTTGGGCCACAGATGAGAAGTTTTTGTGTGGTACTTGCAGAAAGATTGGCTGATCACTGGAGAAAACCACAAAGTGCAATAAAGACCTGGCTTAGAGTACGAATAGCCTTCGCCATAATACGTGCCTCAAGCCACTGCATTCGCGGTACCAGGCAAAAATGGAGATGCTGCGAAGACCTTTTAGGTTTCGATGATGGTGCAGCCTTATTGCTGGGGTTGAAATAATTATATACCTAAATTATTTACACTTTTTATGATTATTATTGATGTTATTATTATAATTATGGCAATAAATATTTACATCCCTAAAGATAGATACATCACATATAATTTCTACAGCGTGTTAGCTGCAAAAGTGCAAAATTTCCAATGTATCAAAAGGGTCCCGTTTGGAGAAAAGTTTTTTTCTGGATTTCAACACCAAAGGCATGCACATGATCTCATTACCTTGAGACAGCTGCTGAATTTTCCATTCATCTCTTTATTTGCCAGGTGATTTCAAAAAATTATCTTCTGATTTTGCGGCAATAACCGTTTTCCTCGCTTTTCAATTTTGAACTTGAGGCTTATGTTGAAGTTGAGATATCAGATAAAAACCTCAGAAGTGACTCAAAACAAACAAACCGGTTAGACTAGATACTCATTGTTCTAATTATAGTGTGTTGGTTACGAACATTTTCAGGTTAGCAAGACGACGGTTTTTCTGCAAAAATATGCAGCTGTAATTGAATTTCTCCATCTTTTCGTCCTTAACGCATTTGAACGCAAAACTTTTTTCATTTAATTTCACATCTTTTTTTCACAATCATCATAAAGGGCATAAATTTGACTGAGGGACCATTGCGCCTCTAGGTTCCTACACGTCATAACTTTGGAGTGGGGTGATCACATTTGGGAAAAATTCATAAAACTCATATCCAGATGAATGAGTTTTTGTATAACTAAGTTGCAACCATTTTCACTTGCTCACTTTATTGAAAAATGGATAAGGGCATTTTGTCCTCAATTTTCGTTAGTAATATCGGAGCGGTGAGAGCTGGAATGTTGTCTTTACTATTTTGAAAATCAACACTATCAGGGAATATTTAGGACCCACTGAGTACATTGTCCCCAAAAACTTATCGTGCCCCAAAACCACCAGTCGTGTGACAATATTACGTCTTATACAGTGAGGGGCAAAAGTATTCACATTCCTTGAAAAATTTGCATTTAAAAGAAAAATATCCTCGAACAGGTCGATTTAGCTTTTCAATTCGGCACATTTTATTGTAAAATTTTCATATTTGCCGCTATTTTTGGAAAGGCTGTGACGTCATCAGCCACTTTTTGAAATTGAAACTTCCTTATTCTTTTGCAGATTCGAATAGATAAAAAAATTCTGATTTTATTAATATGCTCATGACACTTTTTGGGCTGATAGTTTTGGGTATAATCAATGTCAAAGTTCTTGATTTAAAAATCTTTATTTCTGGAAAATCATCCTTAATTTTCGTAAAAATTTCTTTGGAACTCCTTTTAATGGATCAAGTCCTCAAATTGACACCCGTTGGTCTCTTGGCAGTACGCAAGCCTGTCTGGAAATCGCCTGGAAACCTTTCGGGTAACATTTTGGATAACTTCTACACTGATCAAGCGACATTCTGCACAAATCTGATCTTTCAAGTCTTCCAAGTTTTGTGGTTTGTTGATGTAGACTTGACTTGACTTTTGATTTGAGGTATGCCAATAAGAAATAATCGAGAGAGGTGAGATCCGGAGATTTTGCGGGGCACTCTATCGGTCCTCGTCTGCCAATCCAACTTCGAGGAAAACAAGTGTCCAACAAGTGTCCTTCGAGGACAGGTTGTGCATAGTGCGGAGGTGCCCCGTCCTGCTGAAACCAAATGGTATTGCTTGTACGGATCGGGCGACTGGAAAAGTTTTACCTTGGAGTGATATAGTTTGAGATTTTATGAACATTTCTGCTATCAAAACGTTTTAATTCTGTCAAAACATCATCAATAAAAGAACTAAGTAGAAATTTACTGTATTTGATAATTATTATAATCTCGGAAACTATCAGTTCAAAAGGTGTACATGTGCAAATTGCTGAAATCAGAATTTCATAATCTATTCGAATATGCAAAAAAAGAAGGGGTTCAATTGAAAAGAAATGGCTGATAACGTCACAGCCTTCACAAAAATCGCGGCAAATATGGAAATGTTACATCAAAATGTGCAAAATTGGAAAACAAAATCGACCTGTTCGAGAAATTTCTCGAAAAAAAATCGAATGTTTTTATGAATCTGTTCCATACTTTTGCCCCCTATAATAATATTCTATTTCGATACCGCTTTCAGTATCTAAAAGTGTCCATTGTTGAGGGATGGGTTGAATTGGTGAAATCAGCCGTTGCGAAATCAAGTGCTACGGACTTATCCCTTGACAGAAATTTATCATTTAAGAAAAGCTACATGGATGTACTTTGTTTGAGCTCATTGGCATTTCCAAAATGATTAGAAAAAAATCGGAAATTTTGACAATTGAAAAAACTATTTCTGAATTTTGGAAATGCCAATGGGCTCAAACTAAAGTACATCCTTGTAGCTTTCCAAAGAAACCTGAATGATGAATTTCTATCGAAGAATGAGCCTGTAGCATAGTAGGCTGATTTCATCGATTCAACTCCGTCCTTTTAAAGCAAAGTGAATAATTGGTATAAAGGTATCGAGATATCGAGGTATAATTGTGCTTGAGATATGATTTTGTAGAAATCGTGGACTTGATTTAAATGGAAGTTTCCGCAATTTTTGAGACTATTTTTCTAGTAAAATAGTGAAAAGGTAGATACAAAGCCGAGTGACTTGCACGAAGGCAATTACTTCACGGTTACGTTTTTTCATGATTTCGCAGTTTCGCTCAGGGAATTTCCTGGAAATATTCTCCAATCTTGTTTTGGGACATTTCTGAGGAATATTCCTTTGAAATAAAGTGCTCAACAAAATAAGTGTCGCAACAGAAATTTTCCCCCAAAGGACCCCGCACGATTCTTATGGAAAATGGCTCCCGGTTAAATTCTCTGAATTTTTGATATGTTGTAGCTCATGAGATACTAATCAAATACCGTGAACCCCAAACTCAAATAATGGACAGTTTCTTACCCACAGGGGGTTGAAGTTGGAGGTTTTGACGGCTTAAAAATGATATTCTGACGTAAATAAAAGCTTTCTATTTGGTTTCTCTTCAAGTTGTGTTTCATTCTAAATGTATTTATTTGACAGAAAAATATCAACCCCCTCCTCCACCCCCATCCCCTATCTACCATCACAAAATTCGAGATTGCTCTCAAAAGCCATGCAGATGGCTTCTGTGATTTAAATTATGAATTTTGACATAAAAGCTATTTTCCACCCCTAATGTTGGGGTGCCGATTTTCCAATTTTCCTCGGTTAATTTGGCTGAATTTTTGGTATTGTGTACTTCTAATTCTGCTGAACAAAAAGCTCATACCAAAACTTATTCCTATGAACAGTTTTTGTTCTGCAGGGGACTGAAGTTCAATATTTATGCTCTCAAATCTTCAACTTCAGTTCCCTGTAGAACAAAAACTGTCCATAGGAATAAGTTTTGGCATGGAAACTTTTTGCTCAGCAGAATTAGAAGTACACAATACCAAAAATTCAGCCAAATTAACCGAGGAAAATTGGAAAATCGGCACCCCAACATTAGGGGTGGAAAATAGCTTTTATGTCAAAATTCATAATTTAAATCACAGAAGCCATCTGCATGGCTTTTGAGAGCAATCTCGAATTTTGTGATGGTAGATAGGGGATGGGGGTGGAGGAGGGGGTTGATATTTTTCTGTCAAATAAATACATTTAGAATGAAACACAACTTGAAGAGAAACCAAATAGAAAGCTTTTATTTACGTCAGAATATCATTTTTAAGCCGTCAAAACCTCCAACTTCAACCCCCTGTGGGTAAGAAACTGTCCATTATTTGAGTTTGGGGTTCACGGTATTTGATTAGTATCTCATGAGCTACAACATATCAAAAATTCAGAGAATTTAACCGGGAGCCATTTTCCATAAGAATCGTGCGGGGTCCTTTGAGTCAACATAACTTTAGATTGTCACAGACGATTTCAATTCGGTTTTCACTCCTCGATTGCCCAATCTTTTGGCTATCTACCATGTTCAAACATCACCTTAAAAGCTGCACATAAAATTTCTACAGGGTGAGAAATGAAGCAGTTCATAATTGTTAAAATTTTAATGAACCCCCGTTTGAGCTAAAAAATTTTTTGTTAGCAACCGGTAACAAAATAATGGAGAATGATGACTTACATCGGAACGGTTTTCGAATTTCCTGGATTAGAAGTTAAATAGCCAAGATACGATTTTTTGCTGGGAATGATGCTTTTCATTTCTTCTCCTTCATGAAAAATCAACGGACTCTCGATGTGAGAGGATATCTCTTAGCAGGCTTGCTCATTAGACGATTCTAAGCAATTTATTGTCTAGCGCACCCCCTGTTGTGTCTTTTGGGGCTGAAATAGGGCGTACTTTTTTGTGAATCCGCCACCAATTCACAACCTAGGCTTATTTGGTATCAATTCTTTTGATTGAGGTTCGCTGAACAATATTATCTTGGTGAAAACATCCTTTTGTCTGTCTGTCTGTCAGTCATCTGTTTCTATAACTCCCCAACGGTTCATCGAATTTAACTGAAAGGTGGTGACATGCGCTCAAAATTTGAAGAAGACATCTCTTGAACTGTGAAAGAAAACACTTTTTTTGTCATATCACATTCAATTACGTATGCAATTTGACTTCAAAAATTGACAGTTTTCAAAAGTGTTTCCAAAGCTTAGTCAGTGTACATATGCGGGCATAATTAGAATTTTCGAGTAAGTTGATGAGATTTTAGCTCAAGTCGGTGCACTAGAGGGCGCATCATCCCGTAATTAGCTATCAGTTTTTTTCTCAAGCATTTGCAAGATGGACCTCAAACTCACCAGCTTTGTAGGTAGGTACTAGGTAACTAACATTCTCCTCCCAGTTTATGATTTTCAGTTCAAGATGCCTAAATAATCAATATTTTGTCGGTCCCACTCTTGCCTGGATCAGATCGAGCCTTTACTTATCTCGACATGCTCTCCACTGAAGCCCGCGGAAAATTCTGAGGAATAGCCTTCCATTCTTCCTGAACTGCAATCGCTAAGTCATTCAAATTGTTCGATTGTTCTTCTTTTCTTTCAATTTCAACTTTATCCTGCTCCATACATGCTCGATAGGATTCATATCTGGAGACAAAGGTAGCCAACCCATTCTTTCAATATTGTGATCCCCTAAAAATTCGTTGACAATTCTAGCCCGATGAGGTCGGACGTTGTCGTCGACCAACATGAAATTGTCACCAAAATTTTGAGCAAAGGGGACCACAATATCCTTTATACACAAATCCCTGTATCTTTCACCATTCATACTGTCTTCTCTCAGTATCACCAAATCACTTATTCTTCCAGTCCTCATTTCTCCCCAAACAGTCACTCCTCCACCTCAAAAAACCACCCTTGCCTCTATGTGTTTTTCCAGAAGTCTTTCGTTCCTCTGTCGCCATACCAGAACCCGTCCATCCGACCTAAACAAATTAAACTTACTTTCATCTGAAAACAAGCACCTACTCCACTCTGCTATTCCCCAGTGCTAGTATGGTTTTGTGCCCATCTTAGGGTAGTAGCACGATGCTGCGGCTTCAGCAGAGGGCATGCCGCTCTTCTTCTGTTTTCATTTAATTTTTTCAAGTCCAGAACAACTACACATGTACCTACCTTGATCGACAATTGGAGACAAAAAATACCAAGTGTTAAGTTCGATAGAAATGAGAAGAAATATTCATGTATTCAAAATTGATCTTGCGAAAGCAAAAGAAAAGGAACTGATAAGTAAGTAGGTGTGGTGCGGTCTCTTAAGACCTTTCAAGATATTGTGGGGTATCTGGATCAATTTGAATTTTAACCTTCATGAATCATGTCTATACTAAATTTCAGTTAAATTCGATGAACTGGTTCGGAAGTTATCGCAACATAATTACAGACAGACAGACAGACAAAAAACCATTTTTATCAAGATAATCTTGTTTAGCGAGCCTTAATCAAAAGAATTGATATCAAACAAGCTTAGGTTGTGAAATTGGTGGCGAATTCATCAAAAAATATGCCCAATTTCAGCCCCAAAAAACAAAATAGGGGGTGCGCTAGACAACAAATTGCTTAGAATCGTCTAATGAGCAAGCCTGCTGAGAGATATCCTCTTACATCGAGAATCCGCTGATTTTTCATGGAGGAGAAGAGATAAAAAGCACCATTCCCAGCAAAAAAATCGTATCTTGGCTATTTCACCTCTAATCCGGGAAATTCGAAAACCGTTCCGAGACAAGTCATCATTCTCCATTATTTTGTTATCGGTTGTTGACAAAAAATTTTTTAGCTCAATCGGGGGTTCATTAAAATTTTAACAATTATGATCTGCTTTATTTACCACCCTGTAGAAACTTCATGTGCAGCTTTTCAGGTGATCTTTGAACATGGTAGATAGCCAAAAGATTAAGCAATCGAGGAGTGAAAACCGCATTGCAATCGTCTGTGACAATCAAAAGTTATGTTGACTCAAATTTGGGGGAAAATTTCTGTTGCGACACTTATTTTGTTGAGCACTTTATTTTGAAGAATTATTGAGGAAAATTCCCGTTCACGGAGAATATTTTTCGTGGGAATATTCCCATCGCTCATCACTAGTCCCTGACCCTTGTAATTTCATTGTTTGGTTGAATTGATTCACTATAGTACATACTGTTACAAGCGGCGAGACCATCGTGCATTCTAGAGCACACCCGATCTTTCTAGACTGTTTGCATCCGATCACAGTGTTACAAGTGCGAAGCTCTGGACATTCGAGAACATACATGATGGTTTGGCGATTTAAATAACATGGGAGTTTCAATAGCCGAGTAAGACACATTTTGGCAATTGGCGGAGGTGCCGACGGTCCAGAGCATGCGGAATGTGTGGGATTGTTCCAGAGTCGCCTCGAAACCATATGCAGCGATCAAAATGGAATTTGTTAGAGAACCGGTGGAAACTCAGAATCGTAGTCAGAAATATATAAACACCACGGATCGGCCGACGAACCAGTATTCAATTCAGAGTGGTAACAGCGAGAAGTCGAAGCGATATACCCAAGCGCAAGTAACTGTTGACGTTTACTTCATAGTACTACGCAGTAATAAACAGTGTGTGTTTTAAAACAATCGTCTCAATTATAAGAGAACCCAAACGCGAAATCCGTAACAATACTATAGATTTTCAGAAGGATACTTATTTTCTCTGGGCTTCCAATCAATTCAAAACGCATGAGAATTGATACGACTAGATCTCATTATAGTTACAAGTTTATCGTAAAGTAGAGGTCGAGGACAATCCCAATGTAGTGTGTAACCTTCAGGTCCCCTGGGTCAACTCTGTGACAGTGCGACAGGTACGACGAACGTGTTCGATTGGCTCCTAAACTTTCTTAACCGGCTCCTGGACTGAAACTGCCATCACAGGTGGTCGCTGTAAAGCTCCGGCATGGCATGAAGAATTTCGCAGTAATCCCTCTGTTGCATAGCCTTGGAAGTTGGAACTTTATATGTACTCTCTGAACTGGCTGCTGGCTCTGTTAACTGCGGTAGCTAGGTATAGGGCCTGAGTAGAAGCAACAGTTCACACTTCCCTTTCTATCTGGCAACGTATGTTTGCGCCGCTCCATTAAACTCCGGCTCTAATCTACTTTGTAGCTATACCCAACTTTGGCGGCTGCGAATATAAGCTGCTCGCACACACAGACACACACAAGGCAATATAAAGTTCTTAGCTCAACTATGAGAAACACACAACGCACGCAACTCCCACGGATTATGCAAAGTGCAAGAGTTACCCTAACTAAGAACTAAGAAGGTGGCTGCTGTGTGCATGCACTTTCAAATTCCACGGCATCAGAAACTTCTCGTTCAGGTTTTAGAATTATAATTCCTATACCCACAAACCTACCTCCCTCTTTATCAAGCCCGGATGCCCCAGGCCGAGCTAGAGGCATTCAATTTTCTTCTTACAAAGTCCGCAACTGATATCGAAATTGGTCGCATGACAAAAATGTTCGGTTTTAACCGGATTCGCCGCAAAGTTTTCATATATTGAAGACCTACCGGGTATAATAACTTGATTTATTTTTCAGTAGGTACGAACACAGCAGGAGTTCGTGCGCTCAGCAGGCCACTTTTCTTATTTTATCTTATCGATGCTGCGGGGAGTCGGGGCCCCAGTGATGAAAGTCGCAGATTCAGCAGATTTTCTCCCAGAGGAGAAGCGTAATGCAATGATAGCGACGCAAAGTTTCCACGAGTTTTTTTTTTGCTATTTTTATCAAGTTGAAACTGAGAAGGAGCGAGTTGTGATTAACTTTGGGTTGGACAAGTTCAATTACTTAAGAGTTACAAAGTAGTTTTGATTGGGTTTTTTGAAAATAAAGATTGATGTTCGTGCTACACCGTGTTTTCCTCGAATGAAGTAGAAGTTTGCCGCGTAATAAGCACACGGACTTCTACTCATTTTAAGAATTCCTACGAAGTCTCGTTCATAATTTATGAGTTGAAACGTGAGGGCAAGTTACGTTTTTTGAGACAACATGACAGTAATACATCTGTCAGTGACTGAGGTTGGGTTAGTTGAGTGTGATCACAAGATCCAGCAGACATTTCCAGTAGTCAAGAACGAGAGCTCACATACCTATATATTTTGCACCAGTCTAGTAAGCTGGGTTGAATGGCCTTTAGATCTCAAAGCCATAACAAGTACAAATTACAAACTTGAAATTAACAAATAATAAATCTCGAATGTTTGTGAAAGTAATATTCAAGAGTTATTTGACACTTACTTGCCAAAACTCAATCATTATATTCACTCCATTTCAAATCCCACTTCTGAAAACGAAAGAATTCCACAGACATTTTGTAATCAACCCCTCCGGCGCTTTCGGTGTATCGAACGAGATATCTTCGCGCCAGTTTAAAATAATATACGTTTTCTGTTTCATACAATTTCAAGGCTGGAGCAGTTGAGCAAGGAGAAACAGTCCGTTTCAACGTCCGCTGCAGACTCGCAGAATTAGTCGATTCTCGATTTGGGGCGTAAAGAATGTCAGTGAAAGTCATTGAAATGGGGGCAAGGTTTGCGCAAGACGTCGGAGCACTCGATAACAATATGGCAAAGGAATTCCAAGCGTTTCGCCGTCCACAGCCTTCGCACCCCCAGTCTTGCTCGCACGCCAATTTTTAATAGAACGTCCATAACATCATATTTACAGTGAGTGCCATCAAACTTACATGAGCGGCGAAAAACATGCGAAGTGACGCAAATTCTGGGCCGATTTGACGAAGTTCTATCAAAACTGTCGGACCTATGGCAGCGCGTCAGGGCTTCTGTAAGGTCGGTGGTGCTGTATCGGAACACTTCTTGTTCTACTTCCCATATTTACACATCCTTATGTTATCACAATGAGTCTCGATTTTCATCTGATGATCTAATGATTCTAATGGGAAAAGATGGGGCTTTACTTTATCTACTTACCAAGAGTAGGTGAATAAGGAATAAGTTATCTATGTTTGTCCTCTTAGATAAAGAAATCTGGTGCCTTCTTCATTGACAGTGACAGTTCCGAGAACAACATAAGGACGGCATTTCCTAGTGTTTTTTTCTTTAAACGTGAGTTTCATGAGAATCAGTGGAGTAAGAGACTTGAAAAAAAGAAGAGTAATCTAGCATCTAGAACTAAAGTTATTAAGTATTTAAAAATTTCAGAATTCGAAAAACTCGAATTTTTTGTTCAAAATTTATATATTTTTTTCAAAAAAAGTCCCTTTTTCTCTTGCCAGCCCAGATTTGAATAACTCTCTTTTTTGTTACATCTTTAGCTGCTCAGATTTGGCAGAAACTCACGCCACAAGAGTCTATCCGTTTCTCTTTCGCTCCGCGCTTCGTTGATTCGCAGTCTGTTTCAGCCATTTTCCATGATAGGAAATGCCGCCCATAAGTGGCGATTCTGTATCAAACCCGTTAAAATTTAAAGGCCGTTGAAAAGAATTCAGCCAATCGTAAGGCCGATTTCTGATCGTTCCTAGATGACCAACGCTTTTTGAAATCTTACTGACCCGTTAAAACGTTACAGAATAGACCCTATTATCCCATAAAACTGTCCCATTCTTCAAATAGGCTGTGACACTTTCTCACTGGACTATCAGGTGGAAGAATATCACAGGGTGTTTCTTTGATGCGGTAGCAAACAATCCAGCGGTAGGTAGATTGAGATTTAGTTACAAATATATTTGAAAACTGAGAAGAGTGAACTCTAAAGGGCTGTATCTTCATCATTAGGCCTAACTTTTCAAATTACATAAACGGTTTTCGACATATTTCAACAACATCTGCCCGTGCACAATTGAATTTATTGCTGCAATCAAAGAAACACCTGTATGTAAAAATAAATGTTAAGCGGTATTACCTAAGATACCGAACTATACTAGGTGTAGAAAAAACCTTAAACCCGAATAATGCAATACTGTCACGCTACAATAATCATCAATGTACTTTATTGATGGGCAAGGTGTACCTATACTTGGCTTGGGAATATCTTAAATCTGAAGGCTAAACTTGGAATTTGCAACATGGAGTGTATATACCTAATATTGATTTGAGAGGGTTGAAATTTCAGCTGATTTGACGTGACTGTGGCTGTTCGTGTTTACGTTTGTATGCACTGTTTGTTGTTTAATAACAATTAGGTATTCATCTGAACCATGTAGAGTAGTGATGTAATTCCGATGCTGGCCAATTAGCAGCTGATGCAGCTTTTGAAATGGCTCCATCAATCAAATTTTAATCATCAAATTTTAGACGAAATATAGAGCTTTAATTAGAGAGTTTGTATGTTTACGCAGCTACAATAATTATTGGCATCCGGCATTCGGGGTGTTGATGTTGTATGAGTGCGCTCTGATATCATGGCAACCTGCTATAACGTGCGTGATCTACCTATTGAATTTTTAATTAGGGTACGCTGTGAGGTGAAAAACGTATGTCTGAGCGAGTCAAATTATGTTGTTCTGATGACAGCAAAGCTGGGGCATTCCAATACGCACTCCATACACGTTTAGGAGATAGTTACTTCAATTTAATACACGTTGCCACGAACATCACACGTTTCGAATAAATACTGCCCCTCTCTCTCATTATGTTGTCAGTGATCGGATATCGCGAGGAATAGTATATTACGTACCGAGACGGGAAATACATCATTACTGCTGAGGGCACAGAGAGCCTCCAGGCTTTGCCTGGAGACTCTAGCCCGGAGCTGGAATGATGTATTTACCGTCGAGAGTATGTATACTATTTTACTCACAACCATGTACTTAGCTTGCAGGATTACAGGCGTTCAAAAGGTGAAATCTGAAAATTAACTTCTTGTCATAACTTCCAGATAGGCCGATTAATTTTGCTAAAACGTGGTTCAGGAAATACTGATTACACACTTATTGTTTGGTTGGATGCATATTTTGAAATTTCCTTTCTAAAGCTACCATTTCTTCACTTTCTCGGGAGGTCGGCAATGGGTCACTTCCCGACCTCCTACTAGGTATGTAATGAATCAATTACCATAGTGGTTGTGAGTGAACATGTTTTGTTGGCTGTACAAGTATCAGAAATATTAATCTGTTCTGGCAGTTTCACATGTTATTAAACTGATTTTAGCTTTATGAATATTGCCCTACACAAATCCATTTGCTTGAAGTAAAACTAGAATGGATAATTTTTTGGCGGCTTGTTCGGGCTTGCTGGATGTTGAAGAAAGTTTAAAATACTATCAAATCGTGTATTTCTTTCAAAATTAACGGCTCTTACCTACGCTCAATTCATTATAGGTATGAGGCTTCCAAAGGTTTTCAGTTCTCACCAGTAGGTTCACATAAAGGTTCGAAGCATGGTAAAAAGACCAAAACAGAAACTTCCTATTCAACCCCGTTAAAAATTCAAATGCATCATTTACAGAACAGATCCGTCATATTTGTGTGATAGGCGTTTGTTTGTTCAGCACAATGGTTGATATCTAAGAAGTTAGTCTAGCTGTCTGGTGCGCCACAGGGCTCTAATCTCGATTCATCGGTTTTTGACATTTACGCTGACGACATTGTGACTGGCCACTGACCTATCAGTGGAGCATTTATCATACGCCGACGATCTGGAATTGTATTGCAAGATTGCGAACCTTGCCAATTGTAAGTTGCACCAAGCTAACATTAGGATGTTTAATGGGTGGCTCAGGGCTAACTCTTTTCCACTTGAAAAGCTTCGAAGTGTTACGTAGGTACAGTCTTACATACGGAGGCACACGTCGATACATTCTATGACCTGCATGCATGCATTCTCTCGAGGCTCGGATGTAGGTACTGAAGATGTGAGTGTCGCTTTCGACCCTGAACTTTCGTTCAGCCACATGTCGATGGGACTATCAAGGCGGCGTTCAGAAGTTGAGCTTTGTTATTCGAAACTTGCGACTTGCGAGACTTTCAGACATCGCCACAGTCCGCTTGTTGTACTTCACGTTTGTCAGATCAAGACTTGAATACGCGTCAATTATTTGGAGTCTTTGATGCAGAATCCACATCAAAAGTCTTGAGGATGTACAGCGGAGGTTCCTCGAATTTTCATGTTTCCAGGACCGACGGTATTATTTATCCTACAACAGGTTTTCTGAATGGAGAGCCGCTTACGAGATTCCAGCTACATAGCCTCAACAACCGTAGAGCTCCTCACTTCAAGGCCCGTATTTATAGTCAGATCTTATACAGAGGAGTGCATAAAAAATGGCCACCGCTGTTGAATCGTTATTCCTCATCGGATCTTTGATAGTAGCAGCGGTACACTCCTAATATCAGAAAAAAACCGCAAATTGTGATTCAAGCAAGCAATTTTGCACAGTTGTTCTCGAGAGTATTTAGAAGGACTTGGCCCGCAGCGTTGATCGCGTAGGCCTGTCAGACTCAAGATGCCGTCATTTTTCAAAATGGCGGAAATTTGATTTAAAAATAATTTTTAGGCGGAAGTTGTTCGAGTGAGGACTCATTTCTGACAATTCGATGCTCCTTGATGCATGGACGATTACAGAATTCCAATTAAAACACGCGTTCATGCCAGTGAGGCAAAAAAATGAAGAAAATTCATTTATTTCAGAAGTAACAAATTTGAACTCGTAGGTGCGTCCTTATAAGGGCATGATTTTCAGTCAATTGATGATCCTCAAACATTACTAGGATATTCTTAGGTCTTTTAAATGTATTGCTTGCCCATGCCACCCAATATCTTGCGTGGCTTCTTGCGACCCACTATCGTGCGATGAGCTTATACGCAAAGTTACAAAATAATTAGGTGCCAAAATTTGTGAGTTTCATGTTCAGCATTGTTTCTGAGGTTACTAGTTGGATTGGATGTGATGAAGCAGGTTGGAAATGGAGGCTGCCAAGTTTTAGATGGGATAGAAGATGACTTAACCCACATCATTTGCTTATACCTATAGGCAATGCAAGAAAGAACATTTTTTTCTCAGCATCTTGTTTGTGATGTATATGGGAATTATCACCAAGTATCAATACTATCAATATAGACAAAGGAATAAAGTTATAGGGGAAAATTCATCATAGGAAATACCATGAGTACCTCTCAATTGCGATGAGCAGTAAAACTGGATATTCATTCTTTATAAAGACAAAAAGAAATAGCTAGAGAGGAAGTTGTGGACATCGTTAAATCAAAAGTTTGTGCAAAAGCAAACAATGTTCAGAGAGATAGATTTTTTCAGGAAAATTTGAATTTCCCGGAAAAAACTTCCAAGTCTTTCCCAAATCATCGCATAGTAAAAACCGTCAATTAGGGCTTCGTTTTGAGCTCCATCATTCTGAGTTCGTTCTCGTTAAGCAGGTTTTTGATTTTCATGTGGGAAACTCCAGGAAAATTGAGGAATGGAATTGTCGGAAAATGTTCAACAACCAGTTGCCTCTTGTTCAAAAAAATATTGGTGGAAATCTGTTTACGGGATAAGAAGTTGAAATTTTTCAGTTTTTCCAGGATTTGGTCCGATTTCAAAACTTTTCTCCTCAAAAATTAATTCAATCCTTTCTTCACTCTAAGCATGTCTGCACCCAAAATGAATATTTCGTGGGGCTTACCGCATGTCTAAATTCGCTCTGCAGTTTTTTTCAAATTACGGAATGTGCAAGTTTATTTTGAAAAATTACCACCGGAAAACTGGAAATGCTTCGCATTTGAAAACAGCCCTACACGGCGCCAAATGCAATCTACTTTCGATGCCAGTTGAAAATTCAAGAAAAAAGTCGATCTCCAAGCAAAAGAGCGTCTGAATAAAGTCCTGAACCAAACGCGGATCGTCCTAGTCAAAACCCGAGTGGGCGGCCCTCTCGGTTGATCACGGCCGGGAAAAAATTTAAAAACTCATAACGCCCGACTGGCAAATGGTAGAAAGCTGCAACTACAAACCTAATTTGATTCTTTTGTCATGTTGCTTCCTGCCGAATTTGGTTTCAATACGGCTGATAGATTTTGAATAATTGAATGTCAAAGTTTTGAACTTCGACATTTTAAAATTTTTGCCAAGTGATAGTTGAAGAAAAGCTTTCAACTATTTTGAATACAGCTTTTTGAGGGCTTTCAAATGACGTATATCAAGTCAGGTTTCATGGGATACCGCTTCTGTCATTTTTTGATAGTTACACTTCCGTTTGACAGATGACAGCCAAAAACCAATCAACTTATTTGACAGCAAGACCCTGTCTGTTGACTGAATTTCAAGTTGATCGAATCAACAGTTCAGCAGCTTTTGTGCCAGAACGTTTTTCTTGCATCATTTACATTAGGCGGTATCAAATTGTTAGAAACGAGTCCTCACTCGAACAATTTCCGCCAAGAAAATACTTTTTTAATCGAATTTCCGTCATTTTGAAAAACTAACGCCATCTGGAGTCTGACAGAACTGCGCAATCAACGCTGCAGGTCAAATCCTTCTAAATACTCTCCAGAGCAGCTGTGCAAGATTTCTTGCTTGTATCACAATTTGCGGTTTTGTTTTGCCTACCACTTCGACTATTTAAACTCAAAAACCATTTCAAATAGTATAATGTCTTCTGTGATTCGCCAGTGAAAAATATATTTTTTATTATGATGCTTCTGAGCACTGACAGTCAACTTTTGTTTTTCAAATCGTAAGTATATTTTTTTAATTTCTTTTTTAATTCCTTACGCTCATCTGAATACAATAAAGCATCAATATCGAACTTTTTGCTATCAAACACGAAGAAAAAATGAATAAATTGGGAAATTTTTACACATCACAGTAACATCAGAACACCCACGATATGCACGCAATCTGGTAGGCTGGGTGCAAAATGATGTTCAGAAGCATAGAGCAGGTCAGGCGTTTATTGGTATTTCTAAGCCTAAATGTCAAAATGTTTTTCAAGTTAAAAAAAAAGCTGCTCGTCCCTAAGATGTCTTTATTCTCTATTTCAAGCTTACTGTTTTATATCTCTATAAGTATGTATTGTGACTCGTCAGGAAAAAAATGTCTTGTTAATTTTTCATTTCCACAACACGAACTTGAAAAGATATAAAATAGTAAGCTAAAAATATAGAATAAACAAGTCTCAGAGACGGACAGCTTCTTTTGAACTTTGAAAACATTTTGACATTCACATTTTGAAAAACCAAACGCCTGACCTACTCTGTGCTTTTGAACATCATTTTGCACCCAGCCTATACCGGATTGCGTGCATATCATGGGTGTTCTGATCTGATGCTACTGTGATGTGTAAAAATTTCGAAGTTTTTTTTTTCATGTTTGATCGCCGAACGGTTGAGATTGATGCATCATTATATTCAGACAAGCGTAAGGAATCCAAAAACTAATAAAAAATATAGTTGCTATTCGAAAAAACAAAAGTTGACTGTCAGTGCTCAGAAGCATCATTATGAAAAAAACATTTTTCACTGTCGAATTATAGAAGACATTGTACCATTTGAACTGGTTTTTGAATTTTGAAGATCGGATGAGGAATAACGATGCTACAGCGGTGGCCGTTTTTTATGCACTCCTCGGTATAAGGTGGTCTTAAGACCAGTGGCGGACTAAGGGGGGGCGGCGGGGGCGGTCCGCCCCGGGCCTCGGGGCCTCAATCATCTGATGGGGCCTCCAATTCCTCTTGTTTGTGAAAAAAACTGCAAAAAATTGGGATAATATCCAAAAATTTCAATTTTTGCCCTCGTTGATCATTTTTTTTCGCATATTACTCAGGTGAGAAACATTGTTTTCCTATTTTTTCCATTTTAAAATTACCTTGGCAGGCCCCATGACAACAGGTTTGGGGGCCTACACACAGGCAATAGAGGTGTGTCTGTATCACGGAGTCTTTGCGAATTATTTTCACTTTGGGCTTTAGGGGCCCCAAACTCGAATATCACAGTGCCAGGGGCCTCAAGCCTCTTGAAATTTTGAATTTTATCATTTCTTTTTAAAAGAGGGGAAAAACAAAACAACAAAATTATTTTGTCTGCGCGCTGCAGGTAGTAGAAAATCATATCATTCCTAATTTGGTATATACGAGTAGGTTTAAGCATTGAGTCAACAGTAATAATAATAATAATAATAAAGGCCTTTATTTATAGGGCGAAGTTTAGCCAGAGCTATTCCACTCAACAGTCCAAATCCAATTCAACATCATTCTGAAGCTGGAACCGGAAACTTCTTGTAGGTACTGGTGGTCAGTGGCATAGTCAAGGGGGGCGAAAGTGGACGAATTAGACCACCCCCCCTACCTCCCAAGCGTCCATGGCACTTCATTCCACACTAGACCGATACAGAAAAAATTCTGGCGAAAATTTTCAAGAAGCGCAAAAGTTTTCTGAAAAGAAGTTTGATTATCAAGTAATTTTGGTGAAAACGTCGAAAACCGAAATCGCAAAACGCACGAAATATACCGATTATCATCAGCATCATTATTATTATTATTATGCCCAAAAAAATTTCGCCTGCGGCGCTACTTTTCCCTGACATGCACCCTCACCGTTGCCTTTGCCCTCTCCGCCCTCAAATTCTGACTGCGCTACTGTGTGTTTTATAGTCAAGTTAACAACACATTTTTTGTTTCTCAGGCTTTTGCAAAATTATACGGCGGGGCAGGGCGCGGGCCAAAAAGTCTGCCGGTCCCCCTTCATATTCTCAACTTTCACTCCTTAGGGGCCCCATCTCACAATTCCGCCCCGGGCCCTCAATTCCCTTAGTCCGCCACTGCTTAAGACCGTGTTTATTCAGACAAAGGCTTGAACTAAGATGGTTTTATACATATAGTTATCATCTTGTGAATATTTTATAACATAATCGAATACACCTACATCTTCTTGAGGTTGTGTTTGGGAAAAATAACCGTTTCAAAATTGAATAAGGTCGTCTTAAGACATAAGACCTGATTATGAATACAGGCCTAAGTGTAGAAGTTGACTGTGCTGAGATCCTGATACATCTTAGATCGAATCTTTTGCCAAAACAAATCTTTTGCAGGCTTCTCCTATCATCAGAATCCTCTCAAAGCTCAAAATGAAAGTACATCACATTAAATTTTGTCCACTAGGTAGGTACTCAACTTCAAACGACTGGGCTTCATTATCAAATTCTTTACACATAAATCCTGCTGTCCATGACAGCTTCACCCGCTCCTTGTTTTGCTAATAATAATAATTCTTCAGGGCTTGGCGCGTCTTTTTGTCTGGAGCAGGCCAAACAATCAGTACTCCCACTGCGACACTCTCTTTCAAGCGACGGCATCGCATTTTTGAGATTAGAACATCGAAAAATCCACCCCGCGTCAATAGATTACAGATGATTCCTCAAGAATAAAATGTAACATGTAACAGGCTACTTAAACTCTTTGTTTACCGACGAAAAATAAAAACATGTCGGAGAACTACGTCATTTTTTCAGTAAAATGGATAATAGCGTCAGACATCACGTCTCTCCAAAAATGGGGTTCATCAGCACCGGAAATGTGCAAAAATGCGTTTCAAAAGTGGCGCGAGTGAAATCGTTTGTCATTGTGAATTATCATGTTGCATATCGACAACCAATTGCCAAATTTTGTGATTTTTTTTATTTTAGTTCAGATTTGGAAACTTTGAAACAAAATCTCTCAGGTCACTAGAATCATGGTTCCGCTAGAAGGACTTTATGAGAAGGAGAACAGAAGCGCCTACTTAGAACTTAGACCGAGAGCCCCACTCGAGGAGGTGGCACGACTCCCGTGGCTCATTTTTGAAATCTCATTTAAATCTTCATGTACCTACTGAATGTTTCTTATTATGGACTTGAATTATTATTGGGGAGTTTGCGTGCATAATAGGGAGTTTGTGATTTCACGCAACGTACGACGTAACGCAACGTAGAACGTGAAAACTCGCCTGTAACTAAGGAACTCCAAACAACAAACTCGTCTATTTTCACGTCGAATGTTACGTTACGTCGTACGGACGTGTGCACGCAAACTCCCCAATAAGTACGTGCGACGTAACGTAACTTTCAACGTGAAAATTGGCGATTTTGTTATCTGCAATTCATTAGTTACAGGGGAGTTTTTACGTTATACGTTGCGCTACGTCGTACGTTCAATGAAATCGCAAACTCCCTATTACTAGAAAATGATGTGCCGTAAGAAAAATTGTGCACAAAACTCTCAAGTAATTAACTATTTATTGTCTTCCATGCACTCGCTTCATTAATTTGTACAGGTGCTCATGACAGATAAGTTCCTATTTCTATCCTATGTTCATCACGTAACATGCATAGAGGAATTTAATAGCCGAAATGCCAATAATGCAGGCTCATGTTGATGTGTATTAAACCTAGACTCCATAAAAAAAAAACTCCATGCTACATAACTCACTGCCCAACGGGATACCTTTTTGCTTGGATGCCTGACCATGGGGTGGTCCAGGCGGATATGATTGGCATTCGGGAGGTATTTCGGTATATTGTGCATTCCCTCATTGTGCATTGATCTCGCAACTGCCGATACACAAAATCCGTGAACTAAATCTACACACATTATGTAGACAATGCATGCATGCACGTTGCACAGCTTGGTCTTGATCGTCAAACCTAATTGGATTTGTTTGATGCCCGAACCTCAAACGCCCGTTTACTTCGAGCTAGGAGCTATAACCAGAAACTAGAAACGCATTGATCCAAAGGGCTGGTCTATGTTATACGCGAGCGTTAACGCCCAAGAAAACGCAAGCTTCCTGATTAGTGAATAAGGCTGTCGTAAAGCTTACTGACACTGCCGCTTGACAATCGCTTTGATACGTTGGCGGATTGCACAGAGCGACACTGGGGCCAGGGACCAAAAACTACGTTATAAAAACGGGCGATTTCATAAAAATCATCTCTTGAATTCCGCATTTCCGTATTTTGTCTCTAAAGAGATTGTGGTGGGCGAATTTGTCGTATACCAAAGAAAGATGAGCCTTTTGATTTACACATTTATTGCCCAATTCGAATGTAATTTGTGTGCATGTGTCTATGTGTGTGTGTTTGTATCTGCCCGGGATATTGCAGAATTTTACGATATAATAACACGGCACGTCGTAAAGAGATATAAATTTTGATCAGTGGCGGGTAGGGCACGTTTCCGCTAAAACTCAGATTAAAAACTATATACCTATACCACCCTGCCTATAATATATACAGTGGACTATACCTACATACCGACCTATTCCCCGGAATGCAGCCATTTCAAACCCAGTATTAATCCACACATCAGTATTCCCAACAAAGTAAACCTGCGGATATATCAGACCATATACCTGGCAGCATTAACCAAATTTATGACAGGTCCAATGTTTGGGGATTACTGAGTTTGTTCTGCCATCCGTCACTCACGAACGACCTTTTCCTGAACCAAAATGTTTCGATAACCGTAACAAGGTAATCCAGTAGAGCTTCTACATAACCTTCCTATACAACGCCAAATCAGGTCATTGGAAATAAAGAAATTATTTTTACTGTGTAGTCCAGTTGTTTAAGTAACAGTTTCCAATAAATTCAAATCTACACGTAATTATACCTGATATCGACAATGGAAACTCTGGAAAACCTGATGACTTTTCGATGATGTTACAGCCATTTTAGCCCAGGCATTGTAGGTGAAATTTTGGTCAAACCCTGTAATAAATATGCCCCTACTGAAATTTTGCACAAACGGCCATTGACCAATGCTAAACAACATACTAAAAGCTCCGGTCCATCAACAAGTGTGCGGGACATAGTTTTTTTGGACAAGAAAGGAGTAAGTGCCGCCAAATCTCGTAGCGCCTGATGCCTACAGGCTATTGGGAGATGATGAAAAATGCTAACTCAGACTTAATTTTACTCTTTTATTCTGTTGCTGCCTGACCAATTTGGTTTCAATCCATCAAATAAATTTTGAATAATTGAATGGCAAAGTTTTGGATTTGGACATTTTTGAATATTTGACATATGACAGATACATAAGTACTTTTAACTACTTCTAACTCTTTTGGATACAGTTTTGCAAAGGCCTTCAAACTACATATTGCATGTCAAGTTCCGTGAGATATAGCTTCTGTCATTTTTTGATAGTGACTTTTTTGTTTGTTTGAAAGATCACAGCCAAAAATTAATGGGCTCATTCGACGGCAAAACCATGTCTGCATATCAAATTTCAAGTCGATCAGATCAACCATTTGGTCGTTATCGTGAAATATTACAGACAGACAGACACCCAGCGGGGCACAAACGCAGTCAGACACACAGTCAGACAAACTTTCATCTGAAAATGGTCCCATCGTCTCAGCTATCGTCTCAGGGAGGCTCAAAATGGATATTTCCGTGTCAATCTCGAAAAATGTTTTTTTAGTGTCTTCACAATACTCACCCTCCTCTTTGGTTGGTGAGTCAGGACGAAAGAAATCAAAGAATTCTGTTTTAAAATTAGAATCAGCATTGCTTGAAATGCATTCAGACCAACCAGGGTCCTTCAAAATTTTGAGGGAATCAAATTTTACAGATTTATTACTGTTGCGGATCTTACTCCCTTCTTGCTCATCAAAAACTATGACGCTCACATTTCAAGGCCCTAGAGCTTTGAGCACATTGATCAGCATTGTTTGAGGGAGACGTTGGTCAACGTTGAGACTTACAGTACCCTATTCTGAACTACAGCGAGAGTTCATCTGATTTGGCGGCACTTACTCCTTTCTTGCCCAAAATATATGTTCCGCACACTTGTTGGACCGGAGTTTTCAAGGCCGTTTGTGCAAAATTTCAAAAGAAACATATTTATTTCAGGGTCAAACCCTAAAATGCCTGGGCTATTCCGAATGTGCAACGATCAAATATCACCAGATGACCTGTGTTTGACAGTGTCATCAAACTCTAAAATGAAAAACCTCATTGAAGATTTTTCATTCTCGCTTACACTCACGTAAAACTGCTTGTCTCTCAGAAACTGGGACCAAATTTTGGCCCTGTGACGTCGCGACCAGTGCAGTAACAATAGTACAAATAAACTCCGTAGACCAATTATTTTATGATAAGTTCAATTTATTATCAACATTAGGTAATTCAAAGTGAAATACTACGATTTTTCAAGAACTCATACACCGGATACAACAACGGAATGAGAAGCGGAATTACTGGTAACAAGATCGGCAGTGCTGGTCCCAAAATGAGGAGCGAGACACCAATAGCGAAAGGCATGTACGGCTTGAGTTTTTCCAAAATCGACTTGTCCTTATCATCTTTATCTTTGTCATTGTCATTGTCATCGTCATTTCTCGACTGGTGATAGTAACGATCCTTTTCACCATCTCTGCCCTGGTGACTGTAACGTTCCCTTTCACGTTCCCTTTCACTATCCCTACCGTCTCTTTCGTTTTTCACCTGCTTTGTTGGTTCTGAAAAATTTGTTACTTGCCATTTTCTGCCGGAAAAATACTAACAGACTCACCCACAGCCGCTACGTAAGCCAACAGAACCGTGACCAAAAGCAAAATTAGAATTTTTGAATTCATTGTTACAGTGAACAGTAAGATTGACTGAGTTCATCCCAAGTAATTCTCTGGATTTATTAATTTTTAGCCAACGTGCGAATAATACAAATTATTTTTGTTGCTACGGTCACGTTCGTAAAAGAAATGTGTTGTTGATTGGGGTGAAGTTCCATTTTTCACACTCGGATAATTTCGGTCGTTAGCCAGCGTTTTCCTTTTCGATTAATAATTATATCTTAATAACACAAGTCTGAGCTCATTACTACTAAGTGCTGTTTCAATATTTACATTTAGTCTTTGTCGGAGATCCATTTCATGAAATGAAGCTAGACGAGACCACGAGACCTACAAAAAAAGGTCATCATGGGATTCGAGTCGATTGGACTTTCGATATCTGATAATATATCTAATATCAGTAATATCTAATTTTCGAATAATATTCTGTGCATTGCGGATGATAAATTCCTGCATGAATATTTCCAGCTTGATTAAAATCTCCATTTAAATGCCGTGCACATATTTCGCATTTTGAATTCCACTTCATAATAAATTTAATTAGTCTCACGCTGTGGTTATACTTCAACATCATTTTTCAGTTAGCAATTCCTATTCTATTTCAGTATTCAAAATCTTTTCGCCACATCATACAGTTTATTATGAGTCTGTCTAATAACTAACTATACAGAGATTGCGATTTACGATGTAAGCTATCAGATCTGATCTCAAATCCGTATATTACGTGCAAAAGCAAGACAAGACGATGTCCTCGCTTTGTCCATCCGTCGGTCTGTCCGTTCGTCACAGCATCTAGTCCTAGAAAAAAGAACTCTTGCGAAAAATTCCAGTGGGTAGCTCATGACATTGAGACCCAAACCAAGAAACATTTTGACGGAATAATGATGCCGAAAAAAGTAAAAAAATAAGGACCAACTAAAATGACTTTGAAAATACACTTTAAAATTTCAATTTCGGAAAATTCGATTAATTTTTCTTTTAAATTTCCTTTTTGATTCGAAAAAATACTCCTATTCTCTTCACATTTTTCAAATGAGTGCCTGTGATTTTTTTCTTTTTTCTTCGGAAGAAAGGTTTATCCGAGAGTCACGACAGAAAAGTCTATCTGTCTCTTTCGCAATGCCGATAGTCCCAGTCTGTCTTTGTGATGGAACTGAGAGCCTCAATGCAATTTCTTGACTCGAATGGAATCGGAATGAAATTCTCAGGTGTCAAGTTTGATAATTGTTCGATGTCGATGTCATGTCAGACATGATGCTAAGTGTTACTTTGATGAAGTCAATTTTAAAATTTGTAATAAAAGTCAGAAAGTGGCTTTGATAAATATTTATTTTATTCTGTGACATGTTTGTAACTTATTGCTAGTTGTTCATACAATTCGCATAGAGAATCTTCAGAGACCTTATAAGGTTTTTGTATCATATTTAAACTTATTTACTTGGCCTCCCGAGCTACAAACTGGTTCGTTTTCTCACAAAGCGTTTTGAAAAACGTAAACTTTTCAATTATTATTTTTATGACAGCTCGGGTCGCGTAGAAGAATGTTCCATGGTCGAATTGTTTTGTTTTTTCACCAGTTCTGCTTTTTTGAAAATAATGAGACCTAAGAAAAAATATGAATTTTAATACAATCAGCCATTTTGCTGCAAAATAAAACTTAAAATTTTTATTATTTTGTCAAATGTAACATTTCAACGTGGAAAATCAGAGGCCGAACCTAAGGGAGTGTTGAGGGTGTAACACTTCTCCCCTCTCATTAGCGAGTAACCAGTCGGAAAAGCTTGGTCCATTCGGAAAAATAGAGTTTGGTGGAGAAAATCAAGCTCAGAGATGCCAAATACCTACATAGTATTTAACATGGTTAGTAATTCCATGTTCGAAAAATTTTTACCTGCGGCTCCATTTTACCGATTCGCTTACAATGTGCGGAGAAAGAACGTTGTCCAAAATAAGTCAAAGCGCATTTTTCGAAAGAATTTGTCTGAGATGACAATGTATCAAATTACTAGTATTGCACAATGCACAAAGAAAGGAAGGTTCCAAGTTAACCCGAAATCAAGCCTTTTTCCAAAAAGTTTCAGCTTTCAGTACTCCGAAACTATTTCTGCAGTTAACTGACAAACGGTATCTGAAGAAGAGGGTACAACATAAGCCAAAAACATTTCTTATTACAATTTTGCGTGTGGCTCTATTGGCAATCCTGGCAATCTACCAAGAGAAAACGGCATCGAGTATAGTGCCTGCCTATCTATAGGGTGGCGAATACATTAGATGAGTAGGTATAGATACGCCTCTGATTTTTAGACTACAAAAAAATGATTTATAGTGATTATTACATACAACGCCCTTGATTATTAGAGCTACAAGGATAATAATCACTTACCTGAATCCCACTGTCAAGTGTAGGTACTTTGTAATTAGTGTCAGAGCTGATACAGATAACAATTTTGGCATCAGTTAGACAACCAACTAGAAAAATCATCAAAAATGGTAATTTTGCGACAAAACTGACAATTGTACAACTGCCCTAGTTTTTATTTCACTTTATGTCTCATTATTTTAAAATAAAGCATAAAAAGTGAGAAAAATCAAATCCGAACATAAAAATCTTTTAAAAGTAATTTTTTAGATAAACGGTGTAGGGAATGAGGACGATTATCTTATTGCAGACAATAAAGGAGATTACAGAACATTTAGTCAAAGCCGAGAGATGGTTGCCTATTTCCAACTCGCTGTGATCTTTCTCTAGCTTGTGCCTAAAAGTCATCGACTACATTTTGTTGATTTGCTCTGCAATTTCGCCGCTGAATAAACGCCGCATTTGAGCTCTGATACTTTTCGTTACCAGTTTGACGCTTTTTTCCCCGAAAAATCTAAAATGATACATGCAGACCATTCGAGCATGTCATGCATTGTGCATGTCTTGACCCAAATTTTCAAAAACCTAAGCCCCGCAATTTCACAGAAAATTTGTTTCTTTTGCATCAGTTCACTGACATTACTTAATAGCGGCATGCCCCGGCGATATGACATGAATAAAAGATATGAAAATAAGCAATATAAACCCATTTCGAATTTCCCCAGCGAGATTGGTAATTTCAGATTAGGTACAACTACTCGTATTACCGTGACAATGGTACGACACGTCTGGCGCCCTATATCGCTCCAGTTTCTGCATATTTCCAGCACGTGCATATACGTGAGAAAAACGCAGCACACAAATTACCAACTTGCATAAATTCAATAAATCCTGACGACATGCAGCCAGGAGGAAATTCATTTTCCAACAGCAAGCATGGGAACACCAAGCAGGCTGTTTCTGCTTGTGATCGTTGGTTGTGTGGTGACGGTCGCTCTAGCTAGACCAGGTAATACACTATATCTAAGACATATTTGGTTTTGGGTTTGATTTGGACATTGATCGATTAGTGACATATTAGCGCCTGGCTTGATGAGAGATTTCGATCCAAGCTACGGCCCCCGTACGCTCTGTTTTTGGACGGGTGGTACATGGGTGAGCTCGTGTAGCTTCGTGTCAGCAAGGCTTTGGTCAATCGGATTCTGCGGTAGACTTTGGTTTCTATTATAGCCAGAAAACTGAGCCAAGACTCTTAATGGGTTGTTAAGCTAATAATGATAGTAATAGTCTTATAATACTTTCCTCAACTTTTGTTCAACTTCCTGCTTTCTCACTAAAAATGTACACATAATACTAGTGTTCTTGAGTATAATTCACAGAAATTCTTCTGATTACGCAGATAAAGACGACAAACGTGACAAAGATGGCCAGAGGAACGGCGTCAGAAAAACGGAGGGCACACCACCAACATCAACAGAATCAACAGATCTAACGATGAAAAAGGAGGGAGGTAAAAAGGGCAAGTCGAGTGAAATCCACCGGATCATTCGTATCATTAAAAGAACGATCAGTGGAAAACATAAAACTGAAAAAAAAGTCGAAGACAATGACGACGATGATGATGATGATGACGATGATAAGAAGAGCATTCTGGATCGAATCGAACCGTTCATGCCAGTGGCAATTGGATTGTGCTTCTTCATTCTGCTTCCTCTACTACCCGCTTTGTTGCCGGTGGTGCCTTTAGTTTTAGTCCTGCTGTTGCCAATTTATCAGTTCTTGGATAACGCCAATGGTATTAGTTTGTAATCGATCTGTTCGAAAAAAAAATAGGAAATACAAACTAGCATTTGGTTGAATTGAAAATTTGTTCTTTTATTCTTTATGGAAAACCTTGTAATCCTGAGTTCAAAGTTGCTATAATCAAGTTTGGTCTTTCGGTGCAGTGTCTCATCCTTGATGCGAATACACACGAATGCAATACGAGCACGGCCCGATCCGACCCCGGTCAAAATTGCCGTCCCAATATACCTTCTCAATTGTCCAATTTTTTACTGAATGTTGATTGAAAGTTCAACTGTCAACTCTTCAACTGTTTTTTTATTAAGCGACCGGTTTCGGCTACAAGTGAGTAACCATCATCAGGCTTAAGAAGGAGAAGAAGGAAGAATCAGCAGCTGCCTGCCAGAGAAAACATAGGTATAGGCATATACAGGGTGTTTCAGGGATGATAGCAAAAAAATTAACTGTAGGTAGACCTCGTCATAATGTGACGAAAACCTATATACCATTTTGCAAAGTTCGGCCTAATGACAAAGATACAGCCCTCCAAAGTTCACTTTTTTCGAATTTCAAAAATTTGTAACTTAGGAGCGTTTTGACAAATTTAGCTTCAATTTAGCATAAGCTGGTTTGTCATGATTATATATCAACCTGCCAAATTTTGAAAAAATCCAATCAGTGGCGTAGAAGTTATGAGAGGTCACCTCAAGTCGACTTTTCTTCGGATGCTTCTAAATTATTGACCCTCATAACTCCTACACCACTGGTTGGATTCTTTCCAAATTTGGCAGGTTGATGGATAATTATGACAAACCAGCTTTATGCTGAATCAAAGCTAACTTTGTTGAAAGATTCCTGGGTTACAAATTTTTAAAATCCGAAAAAAGTGAACTTTGGAGGGCTGTATCTTTGTCATCAGGCCGAGCTTTGCAAAATGGTACATAGGTTTTCATCATATTTTGACGAGATCTACCACAGTTAAATTTTTTGCTATCATCCCTGAAACACCCTGTATGAAATAAGTAATTTCTTATTACAAATTCTTATTTTTATTTGTTACTTACTTGAAGCCGAAACTGGTCGCTTGATAAAAAATAATTGAAGAGACATCGTTTTCAATCAACATTCGGTAAAAATTACTCTCCTAAAAAATGGAACCTTACAATCATTAATGTCCAATTTTTGACAATTGACGTCAGTCTTGTCAAATATTAAACGTTTTAGACAAGAGACGTATGTATATTTTACTCTCGTTGCTGTTTTCTTCCGAGTTCCTCAGCTCCTGCGAAATGCCACGAGGTTAGTTCTGCAATATGATTCGGGATTCGGGGACGGCAGTTGAGGTAGGGGTGCTCGTGTCTCATTCTTGTGTACCTGCATCAGGAATAAATCTGACGAAATCAACGAACTTGACTGTAGAAGCAAGAGAAGAGACGAAAAAATTTGTAAAAATGCTGCAAAGCACCAAGTGACAATGCTAGAGACAACCAGTCAGTGATATCAGGCCACTTCATTATTGAACATTACATTTTTGAAATAGGTAGAAAAATGTGATGATAGCTTTAAGAATTTGAGCAAAGCCAAGTACGGAATAACGATATCTGTGTTTTTTGCGATGGAAGTTAGTGTATGTACGTAAGTACCGTATGTTCATTAAAAACTTCAATAAAGGGAGGCTGTGACGCAGGCCATTCGATCCGAAAACGGCCAGGTTATCATCGGTCCACGGCCTCCCATTATTGAATTTTTCAATGAACATACTGTATATACTGTTTATAACGTCATGTATGAAAATTACTTGAACAAAAAATGACCTTCGTGGTTTCTTGGGAGGCGCATATATACGGGAGGGCCAATTTAGGATAATTTTCTGACAAAGATTGGCCTCTACCGAGACTACCTTAATCACGCAATGAACGCACGTATTTTATTGTCTGTGTAGCTGAATTGTTAGGGTTTATTTGCGTGAACTACCGATTTTACATACCAATTCACAAAGAAGGAAGTTCAATGTTAGTATCATGATCGCTACTTGAGGGCTCACCTGAATATCTATGACTTTTGGGCCTAAACTCATTTAGTTCGCCTCAAATGCTGGGTTGCCAGTTTTAATTCAACTGTAAAAGTCAGATTTTGTCACTGACACATTATTTACCTTCTTTCTTGCATTGAAAACGCCATTAGGCACTTTCAATAGTAAGAAGTGTTGGAAGTTGCAACAGTAACAAAAGTAGAAGGACAATATGTGACATACAGGTGGTCCAGGTTATAGTAGCAATAATTCACCATTCGATGGTCCATCGAAAACCAAGTCGACATGCATAATTTAATTTTTTTCTCATACGCTTTCTAACAGAGATACAGCCCTTCAAAGTTTAGTTTTTAAAATCATCTTTTTGCTATAACTCTCAAGTCCTCGAAACGATTTTGACCAAATTTGGTACAAATACTTATGAAATAAAAACCCATCACTTGACGTAGATAACTTTTGTCAAAATTGTCCAGTGGCGTAGATAGGGAGGAGTTGCTTTACTTCTCACACCCTATTTTGTACGCCACTGAATATTTTTGAAAAATTATATTTTCATCAAATTCCTTGTTCAATTTAGAAAATAAAATTTACTCTTGTGAAATTTTGATTAGAGGCTTGATTTTCGAAATATTTGGGTTTTAAACTTTGGAAAACATCTCGAAATCGCCACTTTTCAGAGCCCAAATTGTTTTTCTCTGAAAACGCCTCGTTTCGTAGCAAAAAATGGCAGTGAATCAACTTGAACGACCTACATCCAGTTCCACCAGCGAATTTAATTATTGTTAGCTAATTGAGACATTTTCCCAGATGGATTCTAGGTCAGTGCTGGTTGAATGACCACGGAAAATGCATACAAGCTGTTGTGGTCCAAACATTTTCCCATATACGTGCAACGTGTGCTTTCTGTGGTCACTAAGCCAATATTCACCAGAGAAAATATCTCAATTAGTTAACAATGATCAAATTTGCTGGTGGAACTGGCTATTAGAAAACATATTCCAGTTGGGGATTCATGAGTTTTCTTGGATTTTAATTTTTAGGCCCTTGAAAGTCGCGATTTCGAGGCGTTTTCCAAAGTTTCAAACCCAAATATCTCGGAAATGAAGCCTTTAATCAAAATTTTACAAGAGCAACTTTTTTTCTAAATTAAACAAGAAATTCAAAAAAAGTATAATTTTTCAAAAATATTCAGTGGCGTAGAAATTGGGGTGAGAGAAATTGAACAATTCCCCCGTATCTACGCCACTGGACAATTTTGGAAAAAGTTATCTGCGTCAAGTGATGAATATCTATTTTGTAAGCATTTGTACCCTATTTGGTCGAAATCGCTCCATTGACTTGAGAGTTATTGAAAAAAAAAAGATTTTGAAAACTGAACTTTGAAGAGCTCTATCTCCCTTAGGAAGCGTTTTGGAGAAAAGTTACATTATGCACGTCGACCTAGTTTTCGATGGACCATCGAATGATGAATTATTGCTACTATAACCTGGACCACCCTGTACAGGTGTCCCGAAATTAATGCAACAAAATTCACAGGGAGGTAGAAAATTGAAAAATAAGAGAAAATGAGTCGATTCATTTAGAAAATGAATGCCCAAGTACAAATTTTTCATACGGAAGTGAATCTGACATCCAAGGTCTACTTTTAGTACTGAAGTCTGGGAGTACTGAAGTGAAGAGTCAGGTCCAGGTGACCAAAAGGCAAGTTACTTTAAATTCAGGCTAATCAGGTGAGTCCGATTCTTGGCCCATTATGAAGTCAGGTGAATTCATTGTCGAGATCCATAGAATGAAAAAAAAATCTTACCAAAAGTTTTCAATTTATAGAGCCTCTAGTTTTTGGATTATAGGTACTAAGATGGTAAGTTCAATGTTGTGAAGTATTAAGTAAGCGAAGTAAGCAGGTACTGGGGTTCTTTTATAAACTTGTATGGGCAAATGAAACGCTTACCGAGATGTTTTACGACTTTACCATGTAATTTCGAATCAGACACGGTCAAACGTAATGTTCCACGCTAATTAACATAAATTTTCTTATCTCAACTGATTCAATACGTGCCAAAAAGCTCTACTCATTTCAAAAAATTCAGTATAAATTCCAAAGGACTAAGTTCAATCCACAACAAGAAAACTACACAGCAAACAATATGATTTCTGGCAAGACTTTCTTGGCTGTGGCCGTAGTTGCCTCCGTCTTGATGCTCAACCTTGTTGTTGGTGAATACTTTCTACTCTTGATATGGCTAAAAAAAATATTATAGATATGTGTTTCTGGGAAAAAAAATCGTAGGTAATGAAAATTGAATTTTTCAGACGCAGCTACTCCACAAATCGGCAAGGGAAACCAGAACCCTTTGGAGAAGGTTGTCGCTAAATTGGCCACCCTGTCGCCATTATTGCCCTTGATCGCCCTCCTGATCCCACTCATAGTTCCATTTGTCTTGCCACTCATGCCCGTCATCATCCCAGCAATGTTGATCTGGTTCCTCTCATGATTTACTTGAGTATAGTCACTGCTGTAGTACAATTACGTATGATTACTGATGGTACTAATAAAATAGGGAGATTGGAAAATTGTGTTTGATTTTTTTATGAAGGTATAAATTGAGGGTTACCGGAACAGAAGTTGGAAGCAGTCAAACATAAGAGGAACGTCAATGTGGATCCATTTATGACATGTTTTACGTTTTTCAGGAGTCTCATAGTTGTTTCAGAACCTGACACGTGAGTGAAAATTGTTGGAAATAGGGGTTCAACGACCTCAAAAAGTTTTTGTTTGCTTCAATATATTTTTTTATTATTAAAAAAGAAATGGTGAGGAACAGAAAATTGAAAGAAAATAGATTACACGTTGACCTATTCCGCGAATTAGCATCTATTATAAAAATTACTCACATGTAATTTTCGTTTTAACAAAATGCTCTAAGTTCATGGTGGATTATTGTGCAAACAGTACTTCTATTCAGATAAGGCACATCATACAATAATTCATTCATACATACTGATTCATAAACTGCAAAGCTACAGAAAGGTATGGTGGTTCGTCTTGGTCTCTTCAAGATGTGACTTCATCACGGCCGGATTTACACATTGCCAGACCCCCAGACCCGGAGCCCAGACAAAGCCAATTAAAAATGCGAATAAGGGCACTATATCCTGAAAAATGCTTGAGATTTTCTTTTGCCAGCGAAAGTTACAAAGATGTCGGGAACAGCTCCCGAACTTGAAAAAGAGAAACATTGCAAATGTCAAAGTGTTTCCAATTTGTGGGTCCGCCAGTGTACCGACGTACTTTGTTCGCACTTTGATTTGTTCTTCCTCATCACCTTACCTTTTAGATTTCAGTTACTATTTGAAATCGAGTATAATTGGGATAATATGCCCCCACGGACGTGAGGATCAGTAGCGCACTTTCTAGGACTAGTGAGCGTACGATGTTAAAGGGGAACTGTGGGTGGAATTTTGTGTCAATTTTAAAATTTATATAGCTGCGGGATGGCTTTAGGTGATTTTTAGTCAAAATCGCATCGAAAAATTCCAAGCCGTTACGAAGTTATCGTAAATTTTGTGGGCTGATTATGACGTCATACTGCGCACCGGAAAAGACAGGTCGGCAGGGCAAGGCACCACGCCAACAATTACTAGACCTTTATAAATTGAAACAAGTTTACCAAACGGTAGACGAAGATCATTTGACTTTAATTTCAAAGTACGGTGAACCAAATTTCAGTGGATATTTTTAAAAACATAATTAAAGTGCGACTCTATCTGTCAATGAAATAAAGCGGTAACATGGCGAAATCGCGAAATGAAATTCGGCAGCTGGACAGAAGCTTGACAGTATAGGGAAGTCACAATCTATCGTATAACAATGGTATAACCCTGAAAACTTCCGTTAGTGAAATCTGTTGGTGCATGAAAATAAGAGATCAGGTATACTTTTCGCTTCCACATAATAATGTAGTGAATAATTAAATGTATTTTAGGGCTGCTGCCGCTGATGGGACTTTTTTCTAATCGGTGGTACAACCGACTACCGATTAGGGTCGGAATTTGAAAGAAGTGTATATCAGAATCCGTTCATATTTCTTTGAGTCAGCCACACCAGTGCGTTTTTTATTGGAAATAGTCCTGGTCGTTCCTGACATCATGTTTCTGACCCTATAGCATTATCATTTTGGCCTGGTATACCTGATCTCTTATTTTCATGCACCAACAGATTTCACTGACGGAAGTTTTCAGGGTATACGATAGACCGTGACTTCCCTATACTGTCAAGCTTCTGTCAAGCTGCCGAATTTCATTTCGCGATTTCGCCATGTTGCCGCTTTATTTCATTGACAGATAGAGTCGCACTTTAATTATGTTTTTAAAAATATCTACTGAAATTTGGTTCACCGTACTTTGAAATTAAAGTCAAATGACCTGCGTCTACCGTTTGGTAAACTTGTTTCATTTTATAAAGGTCTAGTAATTGTTGGCATGGTGCCTTGCCCTGCCGACCTGTCCTTTCTGGTAAGCAGTATGACGTCATTTTCAGCCCACAAAATTTACGATAACTCTTCGTAACGGCTTGGAACTTTTCGATGCGATTTTGACTAAAAATCAACTAAAGCCATCCCGCAGCTATATAAATTTTAAAATTGACACAAAATTTCACCCACAGTCCCCCTTTAATTAGAGTTCTACCGTTATTTACACACGATTTTGCATAGTTCGGGTCTGAAGACTATGAGCTACCCACTAACAGTGGGTAAGCTGACATGCAGAAGACAAAATGCATACTTATGATGAATGTTCCCAATTTCCCAGTTATGTCCAGTTACTATGACATGATACAATTAACAACCAGAAAGAACAATCAGAACAAAAAAGAAACCAACAAAAGTTCCCGCTCGCACGCGAAGTCACTCTCCCCTTTTTACAGTGTCTAGAAGCTGGAGCCAAAATAAATGATGAATCTGATGGTTGAACCACAAACCAGATTTCGAACCACGCTACCCAAAGCTCGAATGTTTGACAAGTTGTAGAATTGGACATGTTCGTCGAAGTTTTCGGGTGTGGCCACTTTTGAAATAATTCGGTGGAACTCATCTCTTGGGGAACAGTAGTTTAAATAGCCTAGCTATCCTAGTTTGCCTTGACATGTACGAAGAGGTCAATAGATTGATGTTATGTTACAACCAGTCAGTGTCTTATTGCGTTCAAACTTTTGATTAAGTCGATCTCATCACTATCAGAAGATCTATCATCGAACAAGAAGAAGGGAAACACAACATGATAGCGCCCTGAAAGATGAGCATCGGCCATGATCTTTCCAAAAGCGGGAGCAGTGATTTTATTCAAATATGAGTGACAGTTAATTGGAGTATAATGGGTTGCCTACTCAATCAATGGTTTAGGCATATTTCCAGAAAATTTTCATGACCAGCGATCGCAAGTGCTGATTAGCTGTTTCAACGATAGGAGAAGGGCATTCACAATCAGCCCGAGGGAAAATGTTTGGCCAAAATCGAGGCCAAAATTATCAGGGGAAATCTCAAGCACGAGTGAAATTTGGCTGATTATTGAAAGAAAAAATGTCTAAAGTGACAACCGCCAGATTTTGTTGTTTACATTGATATTATTTGGTTGCCTTCGACAGTGGGAAATAGATAAGTGAATATCATCCTTGTAGCTCTAATAATCAAGGGCGTTGTATGTAATAATCATGTAATAATCAACAGGAATATCACAAGTGCTTAGATTTTCACGATAATTTTGGCCAGGCGATCGCGAGTGCTGGTTGTAGCGATAAAGGCCCGACTCCGTAGGAGGAGGGGATTTATCTAAAGACAACCAGCCCAAAGGAAACGCTTGGCCAAATTTATCTGGGAAAATCTTAAGCACCAGTGCTATTTTGAAGATTATTGCAAAAAAGGGTCCGAAGTGACAGCTCTCAGATTTTGTTGTTAACATCCATTTTATTCGGTTGCTATTAACAGTGGGATTCGGACAAGTGAATATTTTCCTTGTAGGTCTAATATCAAGGGCGTTGTATGTAATGATCATTATTATTGAGCCAAGTGCCATCTGAAATAAATAATTCTGATTCATCATCTTTACATCAAGTTCAACATCGTAAAAATTGGTACAGTGATTGAGAATTGAAGACTTAAAGACTAAAGAGAAAAAAAACAATTGGAGAAAAAAACAAAGTTTTTGTATGTTATAGATTCAGTTATACAGTGAGGGCTTTCGAACACGAAACTGAAGAGACTAATCATGAATCGATTTGTTTCATGTTTTGACGTTTTTCTTCATCAGAATGCCTGGGCTACGTAACTTGTTTCTGAATCTAATTATGGGTCATCCATTCCTATTCTATGATATTATGTCCCTTCCACACCAGGCAAACAGATAGATACCAATAATTCAATCCAATCCATGCACCAAAATTACCGTAGAAAAGGTACCCACATCATAACTTATTTACGCCACCTGTAGACCATCTGGTTAACTGATTTCATGCAATTGCCCTTTTCTTTCTGATTTTCAAAGAGTACCTCTTGCTGCAAGTTCAATGTCTGAGCATGTACTAACAATGCATTTTTTTTAAATTCTAGACGAATGATAAAATTGGAATTAATCATATTTTACGACCTCACCGCGTAATTAAGAATCAGACACGGCCCAACGTAATGACTCACGCTAATTAACACAAATCTCCTTATCTAAACTGAAAACTGACTGAGAACGTGTCCAAAAGCTCCAGTCCGTTCAAAACTTCTAGTATAAATTCTGCCAAATTTTTCCAATTTACAACAATAAAACTGCACAGACAACAAAATGACGGGTAGCAGGACATGTACTATTTTGTTGGTGGCCACGGTCGCCTCCGTGTTGATGCTTAATCTTGTTGTTGGTAAGTTACCAATTTTCTTCTTTCATTATTTTATTAATAATATTGCTTATTCAATAAATAAATATTTGCACTTCATGGAAATAAGGACGTAGGTAATAATAGTAAATAAACTTTTTCAGACGCAGCTGGCATTCAAATCAGCAAAGGAAGCAGCCAGCAAAAAAATCCAATGGAAAAGATCACAGCCAAACTGGCCACCCTGACGCCATTAATGCCCTTGATCACCATCATGGTGCCACTCATAGTTCCATTTCTCTTGCCACTTATGCCCGTCATCATCCCAGGAATGTTGATCTGGTTCCTTTCATAATTTATCCGAGTAGCCACTGTTGTAGCATAATTACATAAATACAATAAGCAATTGACGATTTTAATAAAATTGGCATGAATATACAAGAACTGCGTTTGATTTTTTCTATGCAGAAAAGTTGAACATAATATATCCCATACACTTTCTATTTTCAGTAGAATGACTTTTTGGAGCAAAAATTAAGTGACAAGCTGGGGGGCTACGGCTACGGCTTACGGCTGATAGCACCTGCAAAGTTTTGGAGCGAAACTATCAGCGGTCACCGGTCGTATTCTCTCAGCGCTCTAGCTTGTCACTTTATTTTTGCTCCAAAAAATCATTCTACTGAAAATAGAAAGTGTATGGAATATAGGTACCTATCTGCCTCGTTACCTTAACATGCAAATGACGTAAGTCAAAATCAACTTTGCACTTTGTGACAGACAGAAGCACTTGGTACCGTCAGGTCAAGTCAAAAAAATTCACTGTCACTTTTTCCCGTCCTTCGGCTCAATAGATCGAGCGCGCCTGATCTACACTTCTCTTCGTAAAATGCAGAATTTGATTGCGAAAACAACAAAATAGATATGTGGAGTTTTTTATAGAGAAGAAAGAGAACGTACCAGGATAACCAACAGGTAGTGCCATCAAGAAACTAGAAAAGCACAAAAAGATACCAAAGATAATTTCCAGTGAGGTACCAAAATTTACATTTTCAGGTCGTCGCACTTAACCGTTACAAATTCGTTGCAACAATTAACATGGTGCATAATTTGTCTCCAAACGATTCGCCCTTTTACTGAACACGGTGCAAAATTATTTGCACCCAAACATTAGTCCCCAAATTTTTCAATTGCTTCATCACTCGGAATCACAAGGGGGGTCTTTACGGCCACTAGACGCCCGTTAAAGTTTCAAAGAGCACAAAAAGACACAAGGGGCACAATACACAAGGGGGATATAGTTTCAAAAGGCACAAAGTGGATCCCATTTTGGCTGTTGATAACACCAAAATACGAGTCAAAATACATAAAGAGCAACAACAGACTTCTTTAAAAAAAGAGACGAGAGGGTTTTTTATGGTTCCAAACGACACATATGAGGTTACACGAGAGTCTACTAAGACTACGAGCAAAACAATGAGACACACGAGGCTCACTAGGGTTTCCAGCGGCAAAATATGACAAAAATATAGGTATGAATAGACCAATTACATTTACCATTATTAAAGGTCGAAATTTGAAAAAGTTAAGTCCTATCAATATAATCTTCTTGCGGTTGGGCGGGTGAAGACATGGTCGGTAGGTATTGTCAGCGTAGCCCTCGGCGTAGCCAAAGAAAAAATGCTGAGGCATAGGCACACACTTAAACATCACTTCTGCAGCATTTAGAAGTGAAATTTTCGAAGTATTGTGAGCATGCTGAGTACCGCGATGTATAAAACTAAAAGTTACACTTACAAAGGAACAGCTGTCAAAATGTTACTAATATCATTCCAGTCTAGTCTAGCCGATAGAGCTCAGGTGATTTGCAATAGGTTTATTGTCCGGGTATACTAGCTGTCCACTTTGCTCAGTAAAGGGACGAATTATCCTAGTACCAAGCTAAAGGGCCCGGTACAGAATGAGCAGGACAAATTACCAATTAGAATTGTTGGAAATTTTTAGGACTCAACAATGTAGTTGTGTTCCATACGGTACCTAATGCTTTTGTCTCTAGGGTATCGTATTTGATTCTTACTCAATTTTTTGTTGGAAAAAAATTTTGGTTTTCCAAATTTTGAAACTGGACGACATTCAGCTCTCAGAATCGTCGACAACTTTGAAAAAGAACTGAGATATAAAAAATAGCTAGGAATGCTTGCAGTCTTTAGTCCCTGTTCGAAGTGGGAATGTCGAGTCTTTTGTTGAGTCTTGAAAACGTTGCGAATTTCGAGTCTCGATTTTTGAACTTGATAGTCCTCAAAACGTCGTGAATTTTAATGTTGATTTTTTAAATCCTGGAGATTGTGGGAACTTCATGATCTTGATCAGTAACAATGAAAATGAAATTTGTATACTGAAGTTGGTGTTTTAGGAATTTTGAGGACTTCCCTGTTTCTTCAACAACAAAAAAAAGAACTGGCGATTCGTGTATCTGAATATCAATTATGCGTACTTAACCATGTCTTTTTGTCAGAGAAGAATACAAATTTTGGCTTTGTTTCAAAGACTACCGTTTGTTGTTTCTATTTTCGAAACGAAAACTCACACTCGCAAAAAAGTCCTTGGTGACGTACAGTTGGGAGCGAAATGATTCATACGGCACCGCTAGGAAATCGGCTGGATTTCAGAAATGTTAGCTGCTTGGATTGTTCTTAAATGCCAGTTTTGATTGAAGATTGATCGTAATCAAAGCTGCCATTCAAGAACAATCCAAGCAGCTAGCATTTCTGAAATCCAGCTGATTTCCTAGCGGTGCCGTATGAATCATTTCGCTCCCAACTGTACCTTTATGGTTAAACATCAAGAGTGATTATGCAGTATACAAAAATATATGTTCTTTTTGAAAATGTCAAGACTTGAAAAATAATAAACTAAAAAGCTTTTTCGTAAGACATCAGCTGTACCAACTTATGAAATTATTCGAAACTAAAAGAATATATGCAAAATTATTCAAATCGCACGCTCACGAAAGCGCTACCCCGGCAGCAATGTCCAGATATGACATAACAAAGCAGCTTTGGCCTGTGTGTACGATAAGCTCCTCGCCACCCAAGATTGTATAAATGAGCCAATCCTCGATAACCCATTAAGCACGGTCCGATTTAATGTTTCACGGTAATTAAGGCAACTGCTTGCTAACTCTATCAGGTCCCAGAATTGGACGTGTCAAAATTGCACTGAATGGCTTCCAACTTTGGGTATAAAGAGAGAAGTTGGGAACTCTGGAATGCACAAAAGTCAGTTTGTCTGTCGAAGCATCACACAAACACACATCCAACACGAACAGTCATGGCATTCAACAAGTCCGCACTTGTCTTGGCGCTAGTCGTTGCGGTCGCTTCACTCCAAGTGGTCTCTGGTGAGCATTATTTTATTTGTCATCCCTGCGATCCCTTAAACCGAGCTGTAGTAATTTTCTTGCAAAGTTGACTCGGGTTCACTGCATTCCTGTCGCTAAGGTTGATGCACCAGTGAGCAAAATGGTATGCCATGCCTTAGTATCATTATGCAACCAATAATACATCAACGAATTTTCATCCACAGAAGGCGATGGCAAGGTAACTTGAGCCTTCTGTGAATAGGAATGTGTTTATGTATTGTTCATTACTGAAAAATCGCATCCATGGAATAGGGCGTTCGCGTTCAGTGTTAAATGATGGCCATCTTTGATGTGATAGGTAAATTTAAACTTTGCAAAAAGTTCATTAGTTTCATTTCCCGATTATTTTCACAGTAGTTATAGATTGTATTGTGAACAGTAAGGCGACTGCCCAAAGATTTAAGGTTTATGGTCAAAGTGAAGACTTTTTACCATTGATGTGCCTTATTTTTCTCTGCCAGAAGGCGCATAATGCAATCTGTCCATCTAATACGGAACAATCTATTTTTCTGTTTTCAGCTACCGTTGTCCTGCCAGTTCCTGGAGGAGTGGCCGCTAAGATTGCCCTTATTACGCCTCTCATTCCAATAATCTTGCTGCTCTCGCCATTCCTGCTGCCGTTCGCACCCGTCTTCTTCTTCTGGCTGTTCTCACCATAAAAAGGAATCGAATAAGAATACACTATCGGCCACACAAGAATTATGTTATTTACGATGACTTGGAAATAAATCTAGCAAATTGTTGATGAAAAGTGTTATTACAGTAGTTTGTTCGCTTGTTTTATGTTTGAGGTAAAGAAGAATGAATCTCACAGCTCTCAGCAACTGAAGAGTTTCTTAGGGTCATATGGATGTTTTGCGTGTATCACTCAGTTCAACTGGACCATGCCTGGTGTTTATCCACGGTATGCTTACCATACCCCTCACCGAATTGACCTCTTGGATTTTGCTATAAAAGTGTGGTAAAAAGAGTCCTGCTAGATAAAATAAGCTATGACTTAGTATTACCTTTGACTAGACATAGACAAGTCTTTTCCGTGATGTGCAGGCGCGATATCGAGTTTGAAAAGACGTGAGACTCGGTTTTGCCGTCTTGGAAATGGTGAACTTAGCGGATAAATTATATATCGTCCGTCTCCTCACGTGGTGTCGTAACTGACTTTTGGTATTTTTTATTTTTTGCATGTCCTTTTTATAAAATTCCTAATGCAACATTAGTGACATTATCTGGCAAGGTTTTATTCAAAATAGGGAGAAGATGAGCGATTTTTAACATTTTTGATCTGGGTTTGTCATATAAAATCATCAGTTTAGCATGGAGAATTTTTTAAAAAAAAGACATGCGAAAAATATTAAGAATTAGTTATGACACTACGTGAAAAAACGGACCATGAAGGCTATTCTGTATAGATATTGATATTGACTTGAGTTAACATTGATACCTCGATTGATACTATGACACTTAGTTGACATTTTTCATTAGAAATTTAGTGTCACAATACCAATGTTGAGTTGAGGGTCAATATCCATACAGAACATCCCTGAATATGTATAGTATTATATTATAGTATAGTATGTATGAAACATCTGATGCATCTTGATCATAAGTGGCCAATATTGTAAGAAGCATGGTCAGGGCCGATTCTGGCTCGTCGGCCGCTCTTGTGCGAAAAATATTTGGCCGCCCGCCAGCTGTAACCCCGCAGCAATTTTCTAGCGGGGGAGTCTGGGCTCTCTAGAAATTGCACCGCAGGCGATTTTTTTCACTTTTGCGGGCCTAAAACCGCCAAAGCCCCCCTCATTTTCAACAAAATTATGAACAATCATAATCTATTTTCCGCTGAGGATCAAGGTGCGTCCATGGCCACCTCACTTCTACATATCCCTCGGCACACCCTATAGGTCGCGGGAGCGCAAAAATCGCGTGCTAAAGATATGGTATATGGTATAATTTTATTGTCACTAGTACTTGTGAATACCGTTTTCTTGAGTTGTAATAAATTTTATAGATGATTTATTGAACAATTGCCACTTTATCAAAAGAATAATTGTGCTAAACTCAAGATTTGTCTGAGAAATGTTGAAAACAAACGAGTCTCTACAGCGTTACCTTGGCACCCTGTCTGCGCTTGCGCGAGCGTTTCATGTCAATTCAACGACGAAAAGGATGCGCATTGCGCAGTTGCCACGTCAGGCATACTTGCAGCGTTGCCATAGCGGGTGCCAAAGTGACGGTTATGTTCCCGCGACCTGTAGATGAGTTTTAGGCACTTATACCAATTCATAGATAAGCATATTGATTTTGTTGTTGGATGGAATCAGATAAAGCTGTTCAAATAAAATGGGCAAGAATTGAACTGATTCACTGGAAAATTTTGCCTTACTTCAAATGTGAATATCTCAGGTAAAAATGGATCGATTTCGAAAATCGTGGTCATGCTGGATAGCGTCTTCTTTTGGCTGTAAGATATTTGGATGGTACAGAGGTTCAACGACGTTGAGTGAGCTATACAGGGTGAAAACAGAAGAAGTGCAAAACCTCTAAACGGTCTTCGAATTTTGATCGTAGTGCGGTTTTTTTGAAAGTTGTGAATTTTTTTTGTACTACACCGCATTTTTTCACGCCGATCCGATTTCAAACAGACTATCCGAAATGTTACCAAGAGATGAAAATTCTTGCCCTTCCTCAGATACTTATCTGAGAAAGAAGTCTGATATCCATAATAGTTGACGCAGGGCGGCCGCCTCGCCTCCATTCTTGACAACCAGTTGTATTTTTTCGGCACTAAAAAATCACAATTTACGCAGGGCGGCTGCCGTCGGTCTCGAAAATCATAACATCAGTTCCTTTCCCGACACTCAATTTTTCGTTAGAAAAAATTGGCGACTTTTCGCCGCCCTTGAGTTTTGGCCGCCCCTGTGCAGGGGCACACCCAGCACACCACTCAGAATCGGCCCTGAGCATGGTAAGTATGTCACAGTTATGGGCATGATCCATTTGGGTAATTTTCTGGACACCAACAATCAGGGCTATTCTGTATGGATATTGACTTGAATCAACATTGATATTGTGACACTCTGATCCGTTGACTTCTAAATGGTCTAGTGTTTTCGGCTGTTCACTGTAGACAGTACTCATACTGCTGTTGCTAGTCCGTATTCGGTTTTAACCCATATAGCCCGACCGTCCTTTATAAAGGACGGTAAAAGTTTTTTTCACAATAATCAACTGCTATTACTAGTATAACCAGATAAAGTCACTACATACCAAACTTCAAGTATTGAGAGCCCATTCATATCACTAGTTCGTTATAATTATTAAATTTGCTTGTATGGTGCCCTTTTGTTTGTTGTTGGCTTTTACAATGAATAACCAGAGGTAGGTATATTTTGTTGTTAATAACAGTTTATGATTGTTTTTTTTATATTTGGGTACTTCAAAGGTCAAGTAACTAGCCTGCTCCCAAAACTTTGATTTTTTTTCAAACCGTCCCGTGCAAAAAAACGGTGTCCTTTATAAAGGACGGTAGGTCTATCCACTACTATCAACTACAATGATGTCGTTTTTATTTCACTTATTGGAAAAGACCCCTTATCATAGCACAGTTACTGGAAGAAATCGAGAAGGATATATTGAAGATATTCCAGGAGAAATACCAATTTTTTCTCAAAAATAAAAACGATGAGTGCGATACGGATGAAGATTCAGCAGAAGAAAATTTTATTGAACCAAACAACTTGCCAGAAACGCAGCTCAGAGCCGAATTTGGGCTACAAGTTTTGGATTGGGGCTTTGCGGCTAGCATTATTGTCTTTTTTGAGAAATGACGAGGTTCTCGTGATCAGAAGAAAAAGCACATCGTAGGACGTAGATCAACCGCTAATGATATAATCATACCACGAGAATATAGGCGGTGTAGATCGTGATGATCAAAATCAAGGCTAATACAGAGTTTCAGTCAGAGGGAAAAATGGCATTCTTCACCATTTGCTCACTGCATAGATATGACTATGCAAAAATCTTGGCGACTGAATAAAAATAATGGCGGAAACCTCGACCAACTAAAGTTCCAAAGATCTATGAGTACAGAGCTGCTGGAAACTAACAATAAAATGACAAAGAAAAAGACCTTCGAAACTACCCAGAAATTTGCATGACTTTTTTCATGAGCAAGAGAAAATCACCGGCGATGCGCGGTATGCCATAAAAAAATCAATTTTATGTGCAAAAACTGTTATGTCGGCTTGCATCTCAAGGATTGTTTCATTTTGAACCACATTCAAAATTTATGTTTGTTTGCAAATTTATGTCTTTTATTTGTTTGTTTAGGTTTTCCTTCAATGATTTTTTTTTGTTATCGGATGTTTTTTGTTTTATATTGATAATTTCATGTTTTTTGAAGTGCAGGGGAACATTTTTCAGTTGTTTGATGTTATAAAAAAAATTATATTTCATAGTAGTACATAGCCCTACCGTCCTTTTAAAAGGACAGCACTTTTCAACTAAATACAACACTCGAAGAATTTTTTTCTTATTTTTGTGTAATTCCACTCTGCTTAAAAGACCAGAATTTCAAGAAAAATTTTCGCTTACGAAAAAAAAATTAATTCCGGACCATATGGGTTAAGAACGACTTCACTGTCGATCTCTGCAGCAAATTTATAATTTGCCTCGTTATAATAATTAATTGCCTTTACGCGCATTCTATGTATATTCTAGGTCTGTCAGCAGTGTCTTTTACTTACATTAGTTAAAGCACCCATAACAAAAAAAAAAGAATTATGGTGTTCGTATTCAAGACCGCAAAGTCGCCGTGTGATAAAAATATGGCGAACAAAAGGACGTGCCCATTCCTCCAGTTTTGCGCAGGGAGAGAAGGTCGTCCACCTTGTTCTCAGCCACCAAGGAAAAGGACAAAAGAGAGGACTTGTTGAATGCCTCCGCCGCACAGCGCACAACGTATCTCCAGGTTTTTCTCGCTCTATTCTGATGCGAACAACCCCAGAAGGAGAAGCCCTGCAGGGTGCGCGTACGCCTCATTTTCTCCTTAGATTTATACAAATTAAGAAAATTTTAAAACGAGCATCCGACACGTTTAATTTCTTGGTAGATATGGCGGAGTGGGGATCGCATTAATTACCGTTAAATCTCGCCGTGGATAATGGGCAATTGCTTTTTTATGAAGACGAGACGCTGTGATCTTTTCTTCCCCACGGTCCTTTCAATCTTTCGCCCGCGCGTTATCATCAACGAAATGTGTTAGATATGGCGCTGAGTGATCTTCAAGTTTCCAGTGAGACACTTGACAGATAATACTAAACTTGACATAACAAGACTCCTGCACGCCATGAACGGGAGAACTATAGTTCGGGTGACTTGAACAAAATTTTCAGTTCAGCACTGAGAGCGTGCTGCCTCTTTATCTCGTGTGGAACTGGCTTGTCCAAAACTTGAGATTTGTTGCCTGTCAAGCTGACATCAAAATGTTGAAATCTAAGAAAAACTGACAGTGTCATGCGTGGTAATACTTTTAAAGGGCCGCACAGACGTGTTACCATCCGTCGTTTAGACACCAAAACTGCACGGGCCCCTGGCTTCCCTGAAATCACATCGACAGTTCTGTTAATGTGACTTAAGGGCACATTCTGACATGTCAGTGCTACATACAACATACAACCCCTATACATACGTTCAGCTACGATCTTATAAATGGAAACACTTGACATTATTTGTCATTCTTATTTTCCATGTTCTGACCGATGATGAATAATTTTCTCATAGGAACTTGGCTAGCCATAGAAGAGAACGTATATTTTGTGCTGTTGTGAAGATCGGTTGAAAAATCAGAGAATATCAGCTCAAATTGAAAGAGAAAAACACTGTCAGTGTCAAATTGTTTTCATTTATGAGCTCGTAACTGTACCTATAGGTTTGTTCGCGTCGCATGAACCTTTGGCACCCAAAAGTTCATATGAACCTTGAAGTACATGTACGAGGTGTAGTTGGTGCAGATTAAAACACTAAATCGACGCAAACGGTTTAGTGCAATAAATCTTGTAGAACCAGATTTGATAGTTGATAGTTGACAGTGTTGATACTTTCCGAATTCTGAGTGATAGCTTCAGAATTCATTTGTAAAATGTCGAGCAAAGCCAAGAGCTGTGCCAAGACTGCCAAGAGCGAAGCAATCGCCAAGCAGAACCGAAACGCTCTTATGATGATGTTTGGACTGATTACACACAACATAGCTTCTTCCGACGAGGACGATGACAGAGAAACAGACATTTTTACGGACGGACGTTATATTTCAACACAATGAAGAAGGCAAATAAAAATTATGTAGAACAAGTCTCTCCACTTCTTGGTGGATCTTTCTTCTTTGATCGCCAAAATATACGAAGTCTCCTTCTTCAGCAACTTTCCACCGACGAGGACGATGACAGAGAAACAGACATTTTTTACGGACGGACGTTATATTTCAACACCATGAAGAAGGCAAATAAAAATTATGTAGAACAAGTCATTCCACTTCTTGGTGGATCTTTCTTCTTTGATCGCCAAAATATACGAAGTCTCCTTCTTCAGCAACTTTCCACAAGTCCATCGTACAGACAGAAGCTAACGTCAAATCAGGCGCTAAATCATCCAAATGTCATAAATGGCAAACTTTCTGGGTTCTGAACTCTTGGCACCACCCTCCGACTGGGTGTAGAAGGTGCAGCACTTTTTTCTGGCACTGAGAACTTTTTCGGCGACGCGAACACCACCAAACTGTACTTTTTCTGCGACGCGAACGGTAAAGTGCACTTAGGGCAGAAAAGTGCAGAAGGTTCATGCGACGCGAACAAACCTTATAAATGAAAATTACAAGCTGACAAGTTGACATCAAAGTCAGTTGTCACCAGTATCCAAGTGGTTGCGCATGACAACCACCAACAATTATTGCCAAATTGTAGGTATAATTTTCATTAGACTGGTTCCTCGATGGACTCCTCTGTTCCATAACTTCAATGTCAACTTCACTCTACACCTGACCAAGTCTTTCTGCCACCGACACATAAACCTGACTTCAAATTGATATGAAGCAGCAAGTAACGGTGGCGGTAGGTAATCCTAGATCATGGTCCGTCGCCACCGTTGAACGTCACAGAATGCATTGTGGTGAACAAGAAAACTGGTGAAATTCAGCTCGCAAATATATACTCCAGAATCACCTACTACTGATTATTGGTATATGAACAAGTTTTCATAGACTTTTACACATTACATTATGAAACAGATTTCTATCGCATAACGACTGGAAGATTATTTTCGACCTTTGATTTATACAAATAGTCTACCCTCCCTGCTGAACAGCAGCAGGAATTGATCGGAACAAATCATTAATCGGAGGCACGACTTGAAAAATATATCAGGTCGGTATCGTGTCAAACACCATTTTTCGCTTCATACCTAATTCGCCAGATTGAAAAAAAAGCAATTAAAGCCTTGTACAGAACGAATATATCTCGGATGTATAAAGCTCCCGGCACGTTTCCAGTCGCAGCAAGCGGCGCATTTACTTATTGCAAGCCGAGAAAGCAACGTTTTAACTGAGAAAAAATGTGCTTCAACACTTAAACAGCTACAAATCAAAAGACAGAATGAAGGGCGTCGTGAATGCAGTGTTCGCTGTTACTGTAGCACTGGTTTTCAATGTCTCCCAGGCAGGTAGGTAACTCCCAGTTTCACATTATTTTGGTTTTCATAATTGAGTTATTCTTATGGCAACTAGACTAAGTATTTGTTAGTTACCATGTTCACGGCTGTATTTCAAGTGAGGTGGCGCAAAATTGCAATTGTGTAAATTGCCAAATACATCAGCGAGCCAGAGGCGCTTTCGTTTTGCCAGCAGGAGCTGCTCGGGGTAGATCACTAGACAAAGAAAGTAGATCAAGCTGGGCCATGATTGGTGTATGTATCTACTCTCTCTATCTAGTGATCTACCCGGAGCAGCTCTGGCGCAAAACAAAAGCGGCTCTGATTGGTTAAAACATGTTGTATTGCGCCACTGTCATGGTTATCCGACACAAGTCTGACTTGCAAACGATGCCAAGTTGCGCCGTCAAACGTCAAAAAAACTTTCACGTCGATTTGCCGCTTTCCTAATCGGCTCTAAACCTGAAACAGAGTCATGGCAAATAAAGAGCGAAAATGGGAGTGAAAACCTTTCCCGCACTTGGCTGAGACTTGGAGCTCACAGGTGATGAATCGAAATCAAAATTTAACGTACTGACGTTTTGACAGCGTACAACTCTGCACGGGTCGGAGGTCGGACTTGAAATCAAGCCCTTGGTGGATAATCATTCTTCAAAGTATCTTCAGTAGCTATAGTATTGATCAATTATCCAGAGATATATAAATTTTCAGGCGTGGATTTGGCAAGTCCGGGCACAGCACTACAACCCTTTGCCAATGGGGTAGCTAAGCTACCCCTAACTGTCGGAGTTCAACTATCCGCACCGATTCTCATCCCAGGCCTAATATTACTGGTAATATTGATTGGACCGTCCGTGCTTGTGGGAGGAAGTATCTTCAAGAATGTGTCGCCACTACTGCAACCATTATTGGAACCACTGAGAGGGTTCCTCAAGGGCATCGTGCTGAATTTGAACCCGGCACTGCCATACATCGTGAAGTATGCCCTGTTTCCTTTGGAAACTCTGTCCCAGTTTTCACCAAAGCTAATAATAATTTCTGTTGTTCTTTTGCTGATATCACCACTTCTGGGACCTTTAGCCCCGTTAGTGGCAGGGATAGTTTTCGCTACAACTGGACTGCTCCAACCATTCTTACAAGCCGTCAAAGGACTGCTGGGGACTAAACTCTCATTGCCTACTTTGATCGTGTCTCTGCTAATCACAGTTGCGTTCAAATTTGTAATCCCAGGACTTGCATCCGGGCTATGGACCGGTTTAAAACTAGCTCTCGGTATAGCAATTTTGTTACCAGTGCTAGGACCAATAGGACCCATTTTACTAGGACTAGTACCCATACTAGTGCCGATATCAACTGTCATTGTCACAATACTGAAACCTCTGTTCTGGTTTATCGTGACCAAGGCTCCGTTTTTCCTCGCCCTTTTCCTCAATCCAGCTTCATTCCCCATAGTAATACCAGGCTTGCTGATTTCACTCTTGCCGAAAATCCCATCGATAGCGATAGCTATAGCCATTTTCTTAGGACCTCTAGCACCGATAGCTGCACCTTTGATTCCAATTCTGGCACCTGTCCTCGAAGCTATCAGAAACATTGGAGCTATTGTCCAAGTTCTTCCCACTTATATTTTACCGTTACTGCCGCTTTTGACTCCACTTCTCCCAATCATAATCCCAGCCTTGATTTTCAGGTTCGTGAAATCCGTCATATGGATACTTCCACTGATGTTGCCCGGCCTAATATTCCTGGTAATTGCTGGGCCACTACTGGTACCATCGCTCCCGATTCTACTCCCAATCGTTGTGGGAGTAGCCCAAATAGTCAACTTAGTAAAATTGGTTTCGTTAAAATTCTTTCCACTTCTCATCCCACTGGCTCCCATAGCTCTTCCGCTATTGTTACCTATCTTTGTGATCAAATCAGTGGCAGATTTGCTGTTCTTAGCTCCAGTGGTCTTCGTTGCGCTGGCAGTACTGCTACCGCTTCTGGGCCCGGCGGCTCTAGCTATTGCTCCTCTGTTGCCTCTACTAGCTCTGTTTTTGTCACCAATTATTCAAATTATTCAAAGTATCTTAACGACAGTCACAAAATTACTACTTTCTACGTTCATGATCAGCGGGCCTATTCCGTCACTTCTTCTCAAAGCATTATCTTTCATTCCGGTTCAGTTAGCAAGAATAACTACTGGGCTCGTTTTGTTGGCCCCGATATTAATTGGACCCCTAGGCCCAATTTTGGCTCCAGGTATTCCCTTTATTGCAGCAGTGATTGCACCTTTGTTGACAGTTTTGAAACTCCGCTTAGCTCCTTTGCTCCCATTGCTGGCATCAATACTACCTTTTTTGGCCACTTTGGTACCAATTTTCATTATTCCGCTAGGTCTGGCATTGCTCGGCACACTTCCTGGACTTTTAGGCCTAACACCACTCGTTTTCATAAGTCTGCTCCTATTTTTGCCTTTACTGCTCGGACCGTTACTACCACTATTGGCACCATTGTTGCCGTTGCTGGCAGGTGCTTTAGCTCCAGTGGTCTCGTTCTTATCCCTACTTCTCCCACTGGCTCTGCCGCTTCTAGGACCGCTAGCACCGCTAGTCCTCGCCGTTCTACCCTTTCTACTGCTAGCTTTACTTCCAGCTATTCTCGGGCTTATTCCAACTGTTCTTCCAATAATTTTGTTAACACTTCCACTGGTACTAGGACCATTAGCTCCATTGTTAGGACCGTTGGTTACACCGCTGATAGCCCCAATTGTCGCTTTCTTCAAATCGCTACTACTCCCAATACTACCGCTAATCCTTTCGCTAGGTCCATTGCTCACACCACTACTTCCACTGCTAAGCATTGTGATTCCTGGTTTACTGCTAGGTTTGCTACCGTTACTATTAGCTAAACTTCCCAAATTACTTTTGACGCTTCCCCTCTTCTTAGGACCACTAGGCCCAGTACTAGCACCACTACTAGCACCGATAGTTGCGTTCTTAAAGCTGGTGGCCAAACCTTTCTTGCCATTGCTATTGCCGATACTTCCACTGCTTCCTCTGTTACTTCCACTGTTGGTACCATTGTTATTATCAAAGTTACCATTGCTTCTCCCACTCTTGGCTATATTCCTGAGAATATTCGCTGGAAGATTAGGTCCTTTGCTAGCACCATTACTTGCTCCAGTCACAGCGTTCTTAAATATAATTTGGAAGCTGATCAAACTAAAGTTGGCAGTAACTGTATCCGTTTTAGGACCGATTCTACCTTTGCTGTTGACTATTGGCTTGACCCTATTTTTACCGGCAATCCTCACAAAAATACCGAACATACTCTTCAGTCTTGTACTTCTAGCTCCTCTTCTAGCTTTGGGTCCACTTCTCCCAGCAGTGTTGCCACTGATTTTGCCCTTGGTGGGTACTTTGATAAACACACTCAGACTGTTGCTGCTCCCCCTAACACTTATGTTAACGCCACTTTTACCACTCTTGGCACCATTCTTGCCAGCCTTATTGGCAGTTTTCCCTCAACTTCTACTAGCATTAATACCATCTTTGTTGGTTATGGTCCCGAAAATTTTCTTGGGATTGTTGATAGCACTGACCATACTTTTCGGTCCATTAGGTCCAATTCTAGCACCAGTGATTCCAGGGTTGGCTGCTACATTAGCTCCGATTGTAGCATTTGCAAGAATAGTCTTCAATACATACATTATTTCCAAAGCTAATGTAATACCATTCTTGGTAAGTCTGCTTCCAGTATTCCAAGCAATTTTGCCTTTGATTTTGTCTGTTTTGTTGCCAGGAATTCTCGCGGGTATTCCCAATATATTCTTTTTCTTGCTGGCAACGCTTCCGTTGCTACTAGGACCACTGTCACCACTTTTGGCGCCGTTGATACCGCTGTTCGCAGGGCTGCTGACACCAATTTTAAGCTTCTTGAAACTGCTCTTCGCGCCTATTTTGTCCGTTATTCCACTGCTGTTGTCACTGTTGTTGCCCTTAGCCCCACTGCTAATTGCTGCACTTCCTTTTATGCTCCTCTTCTTGTTGCCAAGCTTGTTGCTGAAAGTCCCCAAAGTTTTGTTGAAGTTGACTTCACTGCTGTCACTACTGTTACCTCTAGCTCCTTTACTGGCCCCATTTTTAGCCGGCGTATTAGCTCCAATTGTAAGTTTTATTACTTCATTACTAAAGCCTTTTATTCTCTCAAGTCCTCTGCTGCTATTATTGGGACCAATTTTTGCATTTTTATCAAAATTACTACCGCTGATTCTTCTTCCTTTGCTACCACTGCTGCTTCCAAAACTTCCATTCGTATTTTTGGGATTATTACTGAAACTTTTGATTTCAACAGGTCCACTAGCGCCTTTGGCTGCACCCATCGTCTCGCTGATAGCCACAATCTTAACGCCCATAGTAGCGTTTGTAAAAACGATGTTCTCAGGCTTGAAGCTGGCTTTAGCCCCAATCTTGCCTTTGCTAAGCGGGTTGCTGCCTCTAGCCCTCTTACTGATCCCGGGACTTTTGTTGGGATTACTTCCTTTGCTGCTTAGCCTAATTCCAAAAGAATTCTTCAAGGTCTTGAAACTACTAGGACTTTTAGCCCTTCCTATTCTACCGCTTGTAGCACCATTGTTGCCTTTGCTATCAGGCTTGTTAGCTCCAATTGCAGCTTTCCTGAAATCAATATTGACTGTCCTCATGGTCTTGTTGGGTCCACTATTGCCACTTTTAGCTCCACTTTTGCCAATACTATCAGGGCTCCTGCCATTACTGCTTGTTGGTCTGATTCCTCTGTTGCTAGCTTTAGTTCCCAAAATAATCAAATGGTTGAGTCTTCTTCTACCTCTACTAATACCCCTTCTAGGACCATTAGCACCGCTACTGGCACCATTACTCCCACTAATCGCAACAGCCCTCGCTCCTATTTTAGGTTTCCTCGGTTTGATATTCGCGCCTGTCTTGGGTCTGCTTCCAGTACTATCTTCAGCTTTGGCACCTTTGTTACCATTGCTGTTTGCTTTATCACCTACGGCACTATTAGGATTGTTACCAGCGCTTTTCAAGAAGCTAGCGAAAATAATTCCGACACTTTTGTTGAAGTTACCTTTCAAGCTGGGACCCTTGACACCGTTACTAGGCCCACTTATTCCCTTGATCGCAACAGTTCTTGGACCCATTTGGAGTTTCTTGAAGTTAATAATCAGTCCACTTTTACCCCTCTTGACTCCACTACTACCGTTACTAACACCACTGTTGCCTCTCCTGTTATCACTGTTGCCTATTCTTATCTTAGGATTGTTACCGAAAATACTGGGGGCTATACCAAAAATATTGGCAATTCTTTTGCCGTTGCTTCCATTATTGCTTGGACCATTAGCACCATTACTCCTACCACTGTTGCCTCTACTCGGTGGTTTATTTGCACCTATTCTGGCCTTCTTGAAAGTTTTACTCAAACCAATTTTGCCCTTATTGACACCATTGCTTCCTCTTCTTCTACCCTTGCTTATTTTGGGCTTGTTGAAATTGCTGCCCAAACTATTCCTAATTCTACCATTGGTCCTTGGTTCACTTCTACCCCTTCTGTTCCTAGCCTTAGGCCCATTAGCGCCCCTCTTGGCGCCAATTATTGGTCCAGTTTTAGCCCCGATCATTGGATTTTTGAAACTTATATCCAAGCCATTATTACCTCTTCTCGGACCTTTACTACCGCTCTTGAGCCAAATTTTGCCTGTGGCTTTGACTTTATTCCCGAAATTTTTGTTAGGGTTACTACCAGCTTTGCTCCCTCTTCTGCCAAATATTTTCTTGGGATTGAAACTTTTACTGCCGTTACTTCTAGGTCCATTGACGCCATTCCTCTTACCGATAATACCGTTGATAATCTCAACTTTGGCGCCCATTATTGCCTTCTTGAAGTTAATATTCGGACCCTTGCTGTTGTCCCTGGCACCTATTTTACCGTTATTATCACCACTGTTGCCTCTACTCTTAAGCTTCGCCCCGTTACTTTTGTTACCAGTGTTGCTACCAATTTCAGCACTTATTCGCTTAGGATTGTTCTTGGCACTCCCACTCTTGCTAGGACCACTAACGCCACTCTTAGCACCGCTGATTCCGTTGTTGGCAACAGCACTGGCACCGTTGATCACTTTTTGGAAACTCATAAAAGTACCCTTATTGGCTCTGTTGGCCCCTCTTCTGCCTCTGCTAGCTCCATTGCTGCCTCTGTTGCCACTGCTACTTCTAAGCCTTTTACCTCTTGTTCTAGGGCTGTCACCATTATTCTTTTTAGGTCTTCTCCTAGGCTTGCCGCTTTTACTGGGACCTTTAGCTCCACTACTGACGCCACTTATTCCAGCCATAGCTACAGCTTTAGCTCCAATTCTCAGTGCGCTGAAGCTTTTGAAATTAACACTGGCTCCATTTATTCCTTTGCTGGCACCGTTGCTTCCACTGGCGTTGACAGTGCTTCCTTTGATTTTAGGAATCGGACTAATTCCACTTTTGACGTCTATTTTTCCGAAGACTTTGAAAGCGCTTCCACTTCTTTTCTTACCGCTTTTACCCCTTTTGGGACCATTATTAGCTCCTCTTTTCCCAAGACTATGGCCTCTTCTTCCGTTTCTACCGTTATTGCCTTTGCTGCCACTGTTATCGAAAATACTGAGGAAAGTTTTGTTTCCATTACTTCCTTTGTTATTGTTCGCACCTTTGATACCTCTATTGGCACCGCTACTGCCACTCTTACCCTTGCTCCCAATATTGGGACCTTTATTGGCTCCTCTACTAGCGCCGTTGCTTCCACTGCTGCCATTCGTGCCACTTCTTTTGTTGCCGCTGCTACCACTTTTGACAACACTGCTACCGTTGTTGCCGAAATTACCATTACTGGCACCTCTAGCTTTCCTTCAGCCATTACTTCAATCTTTGCTGCCACTTTTATTGCCTTTGTTGTCACTGCTGCTGGCGCCACTTTTGACTCTACTAAAACCGCTTGTACCACTACTAGGTCCCCTGCTAGCACCACTATTGCCTTTACTAGCTCGGCTCTTAGGACCACTATTCCCAGTATTAGCTTCGTTATTAGGACCGTTGCTTCCACTACTTCCGCTATTGTTAGCTCCATTATTGCCACTACTAGGACCACTGCTAACACCTCTTTTAGGTCTACTACCACTGTTACCGCTCAAAGCTTTGCTCAAGCTACCTTTCTTGGCACCACTTCTACCGTTGCTTCCATTATTACTTGGTCCAATTTTCCCACTGGTAGCGCCACTGTTGGGACTGCTGACACCACTGCTGCCTCTCATACCGCTATTATTGCTGCTAGGACCCCTGCTGGCGCCGCTTCTACCTTTACTGGCTTCGATACCGTTGCTGCCTCTTTTGGGACCACTATTTGCTACGCTAGGACCATTTTTAGCCTCTGTTGCACCACTGTTGCCACTCTTACCTCTCTTGCCGTTATTAGGTCCACTTTTGCCATTACTACCATTGTTTCCTTTGTTGAGTACACTGTTTCCAGCTCTAGGACCTCTGTTAGCACCAATATTACCAGCGCTAGGTCCGATTGTTGCTGCTCTAGGGCCGTTGCTGGCACCTCTAGCACCGCTGCTACCGTTGTTGCCGCTGCTACCTCTTCTACCACTGTTAGGTCCACTTCTGGCGCCACTGCTGCCACTGCTGCCACTGCTTCCACTTTTGGGTCCACTTTTGGGTCCGCTTATGGGACCTCTTCTCCAATTACTAGGACCTTTATTAGCGCCACTAGCCCCACTTTTGCCACTGCTAGCGCCGCTAGCCCCACTCTTACCTTTGCTACCGCTTCTGCCGTTGTTGCCTTTGTTGGCACCACTGCTACCTCTGTTGCCATTACTACCATTGTTGCCACTCTTGGGTCCACTTCTAGCACCACTTCTTCCAATACTAGGACCTTTGCTAGCGCCACTAGCCCCGCTCTTACCTCTGTTACCGCTTCTACCATTGCTGCCTTTGTTGGCACCACTGCTACCTCTGTTGCCATTACTACCATTGTTGCCACTCTTGGGTCCACTTCTAGCACCACTTCTTCCAATACTAGGACCTTTGCTAGCGCCACTAGCCCCGCTCTTACCTCTGTTACCGCTTCTACCATTGCTGCCTTTGTTGGCACCACTGCTACCTCTGTTGCCATTACTACCATTGTTGCCACTCTTGGGTCCACTTCTAGCACCACTTCTTCCAATACTAGGACCTTTGCTAGCGCCACTAGCCCCGCTCTTACCTCTGTTACCGCTTCTACCATTGCTGCCTTTGTTGGCACCACTGCTACCTCTGTTGCCATTACTACCATTGTTGCCACTCTTGGGTCCACTTCTAGCACCACTTCTTCCAATACTAGGACCTTTGCTAGCGCCACTAGCCCCGCTCTTACCTCTGTTACCGCTTCTACCATTGCTGCCTTTGTTGGCACCACTGCTACCTCTGTTGCCATTACTACCATTGTTGCCACTCTTGGGTCCACTTCTAGCACCACTTCTTCCAATACTAGGACCTTTGCTAGCGCCACTAGCCCCGCTCTTACCTCTGTTACCGCTTCTACCGTTGCTGCCTTTGTTGGCACCACTGCTACCGCTGTTGCCATTACTACCATTGTTGCCACTCTTGGGTCCACTTCTAGCACCACTTCTTCCAATACTAGGACCTTTGCTAGCGCCACTAGCCCCGCTTTTACCTCTGTTACCGCTTCTACCGTTGCTGCCATTGTTGGCACCATTGCTGCCTTTGTTGCCGCTGTTACCACTTCTGGGGCCACTTCTAGCACCTCTTCTTCCTCTGCTGGGGCCTTTGCTAGCTCCGCTTTTGCCTTTATTACCGCTGTTGCCCTTGTTACCGTTACTAGGACCGCTGTTGGCACCGTTGCTGCCTTTGTTAGGGCCACTCTTGGCGCCTTTGCTACCACTCTTGCCACTATTGCCATTGCTAGCTCCACTTCTAGGAGCATTGCTGGCACCTCTCCTTCCACTTCTGGCTCCTTTGGCACCACTCTTGGCTCCTTTGGCCCCACTCTTGGCTCCTCTGGCACCACTATTGCCGCTTCTTTTAGCTCCTCTGTTGCCACTCCTACTACCGCTTCTTCTCGGACCTCTCCTTCTTGGACCTCTCCTTCTAGCCCTCGGTCCCCTTTTCGCCCAACTTGGTCCGCTCTTTGCTCCATTCTTATCACTCATACCGCAATTCCTAGGAATCATTTTGCAAGCCCTGCTATTTTTACTGGGACCACTAGTGCCCGTAATGTCTCTGTTCCTGTTACTCCTTTTAAGAGTTCCCGCTACTTTATCTAAGAAACTGGCTATATATGTCGCAGTCTCCGTAACTATCAAGGTTATTTTTGCTCCTTGGCTTCTACCTATTCTTTTCCCTCTAATCCTAATTGTTGGAATACCTGCAATCATCATTAACTCAATCAAAAGGATTATAAGCCTACCGATTCTTATGACTTTGTTCGGACCTCTGGGTTTCGTACTGGTACCAATGTTGTCAGTGACTTTACCGTTAGCAATTCCAATTTTACTTTCACTCATAAAATAGAGTAGGTAGTTGGGATAGGAAAGTTCTGTAGGTTTTCAGGATTATAAAGATCAAAATGCTTATACCTACTGCTGAAAATATGTGAATGCTATGAAAATAACACAACATGTAAGAATTTCCTGGAAATAAAAACGTGAATGAAACAATAAAAGCATTTTGACTGACCTGAACATGCTTGTGGTGGTAGTGGGAAGATGAGAGTGGTGGATGACTTCCGCCTGGCTACTGCACAACCGAGGGATTGTGGCTTGAAGGCGCGTAGTTGCTGCATGAAGTCGGAGCACTCCATGAGAGCAACGTCAGCGAAGTGCAGGTCGCAGAGTATCTGGTTCTTGAAGCGTCTGGCTCGCTTCTGGTTCGGACCGGTCAGGTTGAGTCCGCACGAATTGCATCGCAAACATTCCTCGTGGTAGTGATTATTGTCGTACAATGGTGAAGGCTCTGGAAACAAAGATTCGTCTATGGATAAGATGTTACTGAACTTAACTGGGTTGATAGAACGAAAAGAGTTGCATAAATTACGACCCTTCCAAAAGCACGGTTAATTTTGCTGCACTTTTGAGATAGAGCGAATTCATGCAAGATTAAAATAGGCTTATGTTAAGTGATATAAAAATATGTACACAAGAAGTCCCGACTTCAATGATGCTTTTGATGATGAAGCTGACCTGACAATAAAAATATATCTCGCAAAATCTTGATAACAACTAACAGACGTTCACAGTCTACTTATTTATGGGTTTTTCATGGATAATTCGTGAACGGGCATTTAGCTGTCACTTTCTTGGCCAAGATTTGTGTTTCATTATACCGGGTGTTTATAAATGTCTGTGATCGCATCGCCTTTGGAATCCGCTTTCGATCACTACAATTCCGCCTGTTACTGCGTTTTTCGGCCTGACCCATGCCTGCTGCGATCACAGTTTCTTATAAACACCCCGTATATCTACTCATACGTCGAATTTCATTCAAATCCAACCAATGGTTTCAAAGTTGGGGATGGAGGCAAGGGGTTGTACAAAAAACCGGTAGAATTTCGAAAACAAAATTTCATTTCTAAAAAGTCGTATTCATAATTTTTGTATGGATCATAGCTGCAGCGGTACCTTACATGATTCTGCATTTTGTGATACTGCAATGAAACTTGGCATATACAAACAACGTAAAATTTCAAGTGATTTGACCCGCAGCACTAAAAAATTTGTCCATTAGGGAGCGACTGGGGGGTCCTCAAAATTTCAAGAAGTCAGAACTTTCACCATGCACCATTTAGTACCGCCCCGTCTACCGTTCTGGATTTGAACAACTTCGTTTTCAACCATCATAAAATTTTTCGTCATGTCAATTCCATTCTTCTTATAGAAAAAAAATCTTCTTCTGGTCAACAAATTGTTTTTTTTTTTTGACCCAAATAGATGTTGAGTAGTTTTTTGTGATCATCGATAAATTCGCATCCCTTTGATTCATTTATGAAAACAAAACTTTTGCAGTACTATTTTTCAACAAAGGAGTGATCTCAACTCAACATTGTCTTTTTCAATGTTTTATCCCGGTGAGTATTAATCATTGTTGTACTGATATGTAGTTTGAAGCTCGATTTGAAGTTTTCTTCAACGGTGATGATGATGAAACGGCCTCAGACTCCATCTGGAAGCCGTACATGAGAATTTTTCAGCAAGGCCGTCAAATATGGTATTTTTGATTCTCTACCGGGAGCGGGCAAAATGTCAATACACACCACTCCGCCTGAAAGCACCGGTTTCGGTACTCTCGCACCAACTTTCATTGCAGTATCAGAAAATGCAGAATTGTTTGGCGTGAATATCGTTTCCCGCTAGAGCAAACCGGTGCTCTCGGGCGGAGTGGGGTGTATTGACATTTTGGCCGCTCCCGGTAGAAAATAAAAAATGCCAAATTTGACGGCCTTGCAGAAAAATTCTTATGTAGGGGAGGGCGAAGAGGGTTCGGAATCTTTTTTTCAAAAATTTCTGTCTCTGTACTAGTTGATATTATCTGACCCTACTTTGTCTAGAACACAACGACACATTTTGAGCTTAAAATTTTTTTGTTGAGGTTAGAATAAAATAGTTCTACAGGTTTCATATATATTTTTTTGTGATCAGTGCATTTGTCCGAACTCTCCCAATGGGTGGGAGACTTTGGACAAATGGAGAGATGACATGGGACAGAAGAGGAAGACAAAAGACAGTACATAAATAACCAATATGTTACAAGAAAAATATATTGGAGGCAATATTCTACCTGATTTACATCAAATAAGCCGTTGAAAAGCAGGTGTACTCTTGGTTAGAACTATCAAGATTTTACAAACAAAAATAAGAGTTATTGGAGACAATGGTCAAAAAGATCCAAATTAAAATGGTCATATGGTTGAAACGTGCGCGCGTGTCTTTCATGAGATGGGGCAGTTTGATGACGATATCGTCGTAGGAGACAAAGGCTGCATCCTCCGGGCTTTCAATAAATCGACACACTGTCCCAAGTCTCCCTTCACGTAATTTTTTGAAAAATGCCATCCAACAAGAAACTTCGATGGTTATTCTGTGACAAAGCGGCGGAAATTTAGAGCACTAATACAAAAGTGAACTTATCAAGATAGCAATTGGACTGCAATAATCAATGATTAGTTAGACTATCAACAACTTGTATGTATAAAATGTTACATTGGACCATCGGAAAAACAAAAAAGTTGATCATTTTCCAAGAGAATGCAGTACTACCGTTCTGTCACCAATCATCAACGTAACAGTTTAAATAACCACTTCTGATTCAGTTTCGCCAACCTAAACGGAGTATAGCGCGAGATTTAAAGTTGTCCATTGTCTCCCCGTGAATCTGAGGCCGTTTCATCATCATCAACGTTGAAGAAAACTTCAAGCTATTTATATCAGTACAACATTGATTATACCTACATACCGGGATAAAACATTGAAAAAGATAATGTTGAAAATAATGGTGAGCTGAGGTCACTCCTTTGTTGAAAAATAGCACTGCAAAAGTTTTGTTTTCATAAATAAATCAAGGAGATGCGGATTTATCGATGATCACACAAAAACTACTTAACGATCTATTTGGGTCCAAAAAACAGAAATATGTTTCAATTTGTTGACCAGGTGAAGAAATTCAATTTTTTCTATCAAAAGAATAAAACTGACATAAAGAAAAATGTTACGATGGTCAAGAACAAAGTTGTTTAAGAGTTCAAGTCCTGTACGGTAGATAGGGCTGTACTGGATGGGGTATGGTAAAAGTTCTGACCTCTTGAAATTTTGAGGGCCCCCCAGTCGCCCCCCAATGGACAAGTTTTTGAGTGCTGCGGGTCAAATCACCTGAACTTTTACGTAGTTGGCTTATGCTAAATTTCATTGCAGTATCACAAAATGCAGAATCAGGGTCATTCCGGTAGTGTAGGTACCACTGCAACTATCACAAGGTAATCAAAATTTGATTTCTTGCGAGGTTTCTTGCTTGTCATTTTTTCATTTATTGGTCGATTTTGACTATTTTTGCTTTAGTACCTATCTTCCAAGAGACTAGTACCAAACTCGTTACCCTGTGGTTATTAAGGACTGTGTTGAATTGGTAAAATAAGCGTTGCGAAATCAATCCGTCTGGGTTTATTCCTGAACGGATTTTTACCATTTTGGTCTCTTTCGAAAGCTACAAGGATGTACTTTGGTTTGAGCCCATTGGCATTTCCAAAATCCAAATTTTTTTTTTGATTTTTGGATTTTGGAAATGCCGATGGGCTCAAACCAAAGTACATCTTGTAGCTTTCAAAAGAGACCAAAATGGCAAAAATCCGTCAAAGAATAAACCCAGACGGATTGATTTTGAAACGCTTATTTTACCAATCATGATTTTAGTGATTTTGGTGAAAATCATCAAAAATCAATTTTCAAAGGCAACTTTTCCGCACACAAATGAGTGCAGAAAAGTAAATGCGTACGAAATAGTATTTTATGTTACTAGCGCCGAAAACCGGGCATAGCATAACGAACGTGAATGCAGCTCGAGGCCCTAGGCCGAGAGCTGCATGTAAGAGAGTTATGCTATGCCGTTTTCAGCGCGAGTAGCATACATCGTTTTTTGTGCTGCTTTTAATAAAATTACAAATAAATAAGATCATATCGCAACAATCATTGGAATAAATTTCAAGTTGGTACTTCTGCCATTTATCACCAAGGCAAGAGGCATATACCTACTAGATGCAGGTTTTTGTGTGTCAAATGTCTATTTGAAAAATTGCGTCCCATGTTTGAATTTTCTAGCTTAAAACCGCCCTCCCCCTCCAATTGAAGGGCCATCCCCCAAAAATCCCGAAATCACTGAGCTCTAGTGTCTTGTGTGACGACGAAACACAGAAAATGGCATAAATTAATCACTTTTAAACCTTGGCGCCACAAAACGTCAGAAATCATTCTGCAATTGTGCCAACAGCTATCAGAAAAATGACCCTAGAATATCAATTTTAAAAATGATTATTTATGATTTTAACTGATTCAAACCGAAAATTTCACGCTATAACATTGGAAACGTGGTCTCCCTTGAATTTTGCATGATTTTGCAAGGTTAGTTTATTTTTCACGTGTACTTTTTACTTTGCCGCTCTAGATCTTTTTCTGAATATTACAGTGCAGGACACCGAGCGTATATTGTCATTTTCGGTTATGGCAGCACGAAAAAGTAATATGTTATCGAAATTATGAACTTCCGCTTGTATTTTTGTTGGTGGCTTACGATGAAGTGAGGATACCAGAACTTCGTGAATTTTTGTTTGGTTATTTCTTCAGCTATAAATCTCCTTGACGATTAATACGACAAGATCAGGTACTCCCTTCAAGCATTGTATAATAGGTAAATCTCGTCCATTTTCTATTTTATGAGTGCAAGTGGTTGCAGTTTTACTATCAACATGTTTAATAAAAACTGCGATTAGGTACTCACCAACTACACAGTAAGAAATTTGCTAGAGTGATCGACAAATTTTCCCGTGTTAAGTATTTAGAGTAAATTTGAAGTGTTAATAGCACCAAAAGATTTACACTACACTTATTTCTCAGAGTTCACAATACTGCTTCTCTCTAAATCAACACTAGCTCCCTGCAAACTCTAAAATAGAGTAAAATAATTATTTTAGAGTTTATTGTGGAAACCGAGAGAGAAATCACTCTATTTTGACACTTGTAACTCTGAAATAGTGTAAGTCGGTGTTTTTAAAGTGTGAATTCAAGTTTTTAGTGCAAACCTGGCGTGGTCGGTGCGTATGGTGATTTGTTCGTTTTGTCGTGCTCTGTGCAATAATTGGGAATTACTGTGAATTGTAAGTAGGATTATTACCTATTATTAATAATAATACGTTGAATTCGCAGGTCGCAGTCCTATAGTGCAACTTCTTGGGTTATCGTTTCAAAATATTCTAATTTTATATTCTTATTAAGCAATAACTTTTTATTTTTTGTCATTATTCTTATTACACAATTAATACTCACACTATATCATAGGAGTGTCAACTTTATCAAAATAGTTCTGCACCAACATGACCAAAATATTTTGTTATATATTATTATTGCTGTAACAACTACTTAGGTAGGTGCGTTTGTATTTGCAATTTTGTATGTATTTTATATGTGGCTATATTATATTGTATGTATTCTAAGTATTGATTGTTATTCAAATAAATTTCGAATTGAAACCATGATAACACTTTTACTTTGTACCTTTACTTTTATTGGAAAAACAACGAAAAGCAGAAAACAACACACCAAATTAGAGTAAAAATTTACACTAAACAGTGTGAATATTTGACCGCCATTAATAACTCTGTAGAAGTGACACTAACGCAGAGTCAATTCCATAGAATGAACTAGAGTTGACTCAACTCTTAACATTACACTATGTCTAGAGTTACAACTTAACTCTGAAATAGAGGGACCTATATATAGGTACTCTAGCTAGAGTTTTGTTAGTGTTGATTTAAACTCTCCATTTCTTACCGTGTAAAATGTTTATGCGTTGATGTTTATAAATCTTCGTTTTTTTTTTTCTACTGAAGTTTTTAATGTTTCATTTTGTATGCATGCATCACCTTCCGCACGCTTGGACGAAATTTTTTTTTCGTAATCGTTTCATAGATACATAAGCTGCGTTCGGTAATTACATTTGAGAGGCGATGCAGATGCGTCTGATATGTGTTGGTTGTTAGTCACGTGACCAAAATATGATTTGACAAAACCGAACGATGCAGATGAAATAATGACAGATGATAGGTAAAACAATAAGTGAAGTTGACAGCTGACGGCGTGTGCTCCCGCTTAGTCGAATTTGTTCACCATGAATCGCCACTTCGCTTTCGCTTTCGCTCGTTCTGCCATTTTTACGTCAAATAACCAGCCCCAGCCAGCAGTGTCACACTTGTTGCTCAGTCAAATGCGGAAATATGCCTAATCCCTAACCTCAAACGAGCAACGCGGAATGACAAGTTGACATACGTCAAAAAAAGATCTGGGACCTCGGCCAAAAACCTCCGAGCAAACGGATGTACATCTGACGCGTCTGGCAGGGAGTATCCGAACGCTTCAGATCTGCGTCGATTTGCTTGAGATGCAATAACCGAACGATGTAGATGTAAATCGGGCATCTGACGTAATAACCGAACGCAGCTATAGGTAACGCGCAAAGTAATACATAACCAAAAATATAAGTTTTGCAGTTTATGTATCTAGCATGACATTTGTCAAAGTAGTGTCGAAATTCACAAGAAATTCGACTTTTCTCTCAATTTAAGCGACGATTACGAAAAACGTTGTTCGACACACGAGCGCTGTGCTTTTTCAGGCCCTCAGCTTCTTTTGCAGCATTTGGCTACGCCTCATGATGGCAAACAAGGCTTCGGACCTGAAAACGCGCTTTTGTAACGAAAAATACTAGTTCCTAACTCTTGCGAAAAGTAGGTATGTTTTCCGCACTCAACTGCAGTTCCGTGCGGAAAAGAGGTACTTTCCGTTTCGCACTTATTAGGGGAATAACTATTCCGGATTTCACGTAACAATGGATTGCTTATCAAAGGATCAACAAGGATCGATGCATGGACTGATTGATAACTTTGATGTTGTTTATTGTTTATTATACCAAACAACGAGATGGCTGTCGTTCAGTGTTCACTTCTTCATTAACAATAATTCTTACAAAGATTACCGGAAAAATCAATGCAGCGTCTTGTGTACGTGATGGCTGTATATTATGCGGGCGAACATAAAGTTGCAACTTCTTGCAAGCTCGCTTCCAATAAGCGACTCGCCGCCGCCCTCGCAAAGAAACCACCGGTGGTTCAGGGAATTAACCTCGAAACTGTGCCGAAGAGAAAGGTAGCGGTTATTGCCAGCCATAACTAACCCGAAATTAAATTAGACGAGACGTGATAGCGGCCCATAAAGCCACTCTAATTAGTGCTATTAGACTTCGGAATTTTCAAGTAATCCCCCCAGTCACACACAGAACACCCTGAAATGCCACTAGGTGGATACCTACCTACCAAGAAAAAAATAAATTGGGTGAAGGTCCTTCCTACCTATTTAATGGAATGAAACAAAGCAGTATCCGCAAAGGCATAAGGCGGGTACCTATTATCTATACAGTGTTTCTGTCTGACCTCCAATTCTTTGTTTCGATGTACACTTCCATATTATGGAATTCAGTAATTCAGGTTCAATTGCCATTAATTGTTAATTTGGTAGGCGTATAAGCACAACATACCCATCTAGTTTCACCGTTGAGATGTTGAGAAATGAGAATCTATATTCAACTGGGTGTTTTCAATCGCAAGGCTGAGTCTCAGAATTAAGCATGCTTTGATATCATGGACCTGTATTTAAAATGGACTGTTGATCGCGGTACTAGACCGAACAATAAATTAGGGCATAAACCGGCACTACCATGGTTGTTGACATAACAGAAGTTTTCGAAAGCACATGATAAGACCAGTTGCATCGAGAAAAATGTACTGTAAATATTTGGCATATTGGGAGTTCAACAGCAAAAATTTGTTCAGATACAGACGGACAGACAGACAGGCAAACCGGTCACACTAAAGCACTTTCTTGGAAAATGCGCTAGGAAGCATTAAAAAAGCACTAATGAAATCGTATTTTTCTTCCTAGAAAGCGTAGAAATACACATTCAGACTCGCATTCAGAGCGTCCAAAGTGTTGTCTTCGTCTTACAGTTTCATTGCTATCAATAAGGCTTTGGAAGAAAAACAGAAGAAAACGGGTATTTGAAATTGGACTGAATGAATTGAATGGTTGACATGGAAATGACTGATTTGAATGGTGGTGGTTTCAGTAGAACACTTTTGGAGCAAAAATAAAGTTACAAGATAGAGGCTGATGACCGCTGACAGTTTCGCTCCAAAACTTTGCAGATGCCAACAGCCGTGGCCGTAGCCCCCCAGCTCGTCACTTTATTTTTGCTCCAAAAAAGTCATTCTACTGAAAATAAAAAGTGAACGAGATATACATATCCATTGCATAATACAAAATGCCAGTAACGTCATGAAAAAACTGAAAGGAACTGAAATAAACAAGTCAGTTCTGAAGCCCTCATTTTAGAATCAAGTGCAGATATACTTGAACCTTGAACGAAAGTTTGCTAGAGGAAGGAAGTGAAAGTACAACAGGAAGTTTCACATCCAAACCAAACGGCACAAGTTTTTAATTGAGTGGGGTTTTGTTAATTTCACATTTCTATCCACGATGTGGAAAATTCAAGATCCAAGATGTACAGCTAGAAGGAACAAGGTTGGGGAGGTATATTTCATAAGCGGAAGTTCCGACTGCTTGCTTAGCATTAGATGGAGGCGAAGGAATAATTATTGTAAAGTCGAATTAGTAGCCCCCGACTTTTGTCGTGCGAGATTCGTTGCGTATAAAGACATTCATTTGTGAATAAATTGAAAAGTTATATTTTGCCGACACCAGCTTTGTCTTCAATTTCAGAGTTTTACTATATTCATTGATTGTCAATAAATATTATTAGGGATACACAAAAAATAAGTGAAAAATAATTGAATATCGGAATTTGTTCGTAATTGGTGGACAACCACTCAGTTTTATCGCGTTGGATTCCTGCTAATAATAATTCAAGGGAGTGGTTTGTCAAATCCAGAAAAATAGGAAAGTACCTGCAAAAATGTATCTACTGTAAGGTACTTGACATCGACTTGACAGCCTTGTTGCGGCGGTCGACACCTCACATCCCATGACCAGTTTTTTTAATGGCTGGAAAGCCTTCGTCGGAGACATGTCTCGCTTATGACTTTTTTTGATTCCGCTTTTCATCCTGATTAAAAATATATATGTAGAACACTTAAAGGATTAATCAACGGAACACTTGTGGGGAAAAAAAGTAAATTTTGGTCCTTTTTAATAATTTCAAACTTGTCGTATGTACCGAAAGCTCCCAAAAATTTTGTGTTACGAACAAATTTTTGATTTAGGGGATGTTCTCAGACCAAATTTCGTTGGTTTCAGGGTTTCATTCATAGACCTTATAAAGTAAAATTTTGGCCGTTCTTCGTTTGACAAGCTTATTATACCAGCCTAAAGCCCCCGGTCTGACATGTAAGGCAAAGAAAATTTTAACAATCTTATCAAAGCACATTAGACCTTTAGGGTCAAAATCATGTAGGTACCTTATGTATGACGTAAGTTTTGAGGCGCCAGGTTCCTCTCCATAGGTAAAGTATTTCTCTATCAAAATCTAATCCATATTTACCCTGTGTAATTTATTATGACAATGGCCTCAAACATTTTCTCAAACTTGTGAGAGTAGAAAAAGTCTAGGTAGGTAGGTAGTGGGAAATATTGTGTAGGTATCTCCCAACATTTTTCTTTTAGCACTTAAGAAAGGCGCGCGCTTTGTTGTGGTTTTCTCATTTTTAAAAGCAGAGCGGACGTGAGATGGATTTGCATTTCTGGAATGTGCAGGGCCGATAATAAAAATTCTGCGGCGTGAATAGAGGAGGGCAATATTTTCTTGTTTATGACAGCTTGCCGATAGTAGCGTTCGTTGCTAATATTTTAGGCGTCGCGACGCTCTCCACCCCAGTCGTTGAAATTATACGTGTGCAACAGTTTGTGAAAACACCGGCAAATGCAAATATATACATTTTTCCACTTTGTTGAGCTTAATTTGTAGAAAATTTGAAGCGTGAAAATTACGTACTTACGTACCTACATGATCTGGTGTTGTCGTTGTATATAAACGCGATTTAATTGGAACTGGATTGTTAGTATTAATAACGAGATTAATAATCGGTGGATCATTCTGAGATTCTTTGCCTGTGGTTTTGCGAGTGAATGGTATAGACGAGACAATTTGTATCAGACAAATCATGTAGGTAGGTACCAATTATTTGCTTCAGAAATGGAGAAGTGATTGTGAGCACCGTAATATTTCATCATCGATTCTTGAACTAATAAAGCTGGAATTGTCGTCAACAGCAATGAGAATATGGCGCATTTATCACGGACTAAGAAGGTTTTGGTTTTTAATTTTATTGATGTTTTGTATATTTTATTGTACAGGATTGGCAACTTTGGATGTTTTCTATGAGGAGTGCAAAATTTTGATCGAACCTAGAATAAATCGGCGAAAAGCTGAATACTGAAGGACTCGGAAGGACCCCATTAGAATTCGATATACTTATGACAACATGTAAAAATTCCCACTCTTCCGGAGGCTTGGCATTTATTCTAAATAGGAGGTTGAAGATCCAAGAAATTACCATTTTTCAAGTCGTTGCTTTTTTGTACTTATTGAATTTTAAATGGGAGGTCGAAGATCCAAGAAATTACCATTTTTCAAGTCGTTGCTTTTTTGTACTTTTTGAATTTCACTAGACTATATATTTTCAAGGTCGAGGCAAAGAGCACAATGCAATAAGTTTCCAGAAAATGCAATGTAGCAGTGGATTACCAGACGGCTGCGGAGAAGCTGAAATGCGATTTTTCACAAAGTCTTCTATTAAACCCTCACTAACACCTTTTTTTTAACATGTTTGGTATCATTTCTAATCGCAAATCGCACTATCTGATTCCAAAAATGAGCGTGAAATTTTGATAGAGACGTGTTCCAAACCGGATTTATCAGGAGAACACATGGTTTTTTCCGTTTTTTACTTTCAAATTTGATGTTTTGTAATTCTAGTTCCATCATTGTCCAATGTATCTTTTAAAATCATGATTTTGACGTAGACAGTTAGTTTGGGCTATTTTATACACAAATATCATTCGTTGAAATTTTATTGCTGATTTTACAAAGTGTCACCAAACTTATTAAAAATAAAAAATTTAGTGACACAAAACTGGGCCCGAGTTCAGAAGGAGATTGGGAGGGTTTTAGAAATTACTTTTTTCACAAAAATTAAGGGCGCCACCTGCAATAGTACCTTAAAGAAAAATTCGTAACAATGTCGCAGGCCACTATCACGGAAGGCAACAGTTGAGTTCTATTCGCACACACAAAGGATAAATCACTCACACAGATAAAGAAAATGGCAGTACATAAGATAAAAACGAATTTAATAGAATCGATTGAAATCGTGAGACAAATATTGTTTGGATAAGCAATTTAGGATTAACGCGTATATATCCCTAAAATAATCAAAGTTATGCAAGCATACCACCCATGAGAAATATACCCAAAATATATCTGAACGTAAATACGTAGAATTTCGTGAAAATATTTAGAACTAGGTACTGATCAGTCTCAAGTTCGACGACTACAACGAAATTGTAAGGGTTATACACAATGTCGCGATATTAATGGTTAACTGGCAGTAGATACTTGTAAAACGACGATACGTATTCAAAAGGATATTGGCGATAACTTCTTCTTTGTTCTGCTTCTTAACAAACTTGCATCGGTAGTTCGATTGTGATTATATCGATCTTCTGTGATTGGCAGAGATCTCTTTGATGGAAGGCAGCGTATACTGATCGGTACAGTCACGATACAGGTGAGAATGTTGCACTCCAGACGCTCAATGGTTTCGATAACGAATTTCAGAAAATGGTTTCGGTTTGCTGAGTCCAACACACAGTAGGTAGGTACAAATCGCACACTCAGACGACGGTAGGCGTAATTACAACTCGCAGGTTTCGGTTACATCCGAAAAAGAATACAAAAGAGGATTCGAATGGCCTAAGAAGAATTTATAAAGTTACGCGACGGAGATCACGACGATTTTATGTCTTACCAGCGATTCTCTGGGTCAGTTTTCCAAAAATAATTATTATATACAGTATAATGTACAATATTTCGGAAATTCGGAAAACTATAGCAATCGATTAGGCCTTATTTGGAAATATCCACATAGCACGCAGCTATCTTGCCTCTTTCAATTTTAACCAAAGAATGCGTTTTCTTTATTCAACAAAAATTATCTTCCGTTTTATCGCGCTCCTAGAAAACCGTTCGCCGATGTTTTGCTTCGTTTTTCCGCTGTTCTACGCGAGCCGGATTGATAACATTTCCCTTTGGGCGAGTACGTCCCAACCGAAAATTTCAACCGTAATAAAAGTCACGGAGTAATTTTGTTTTTCGAGATCATGTCAAAGCTTGATTTGACGAAACACGCTATTCCACAGGAAAAACTATGCCAAGATGAGAATGTAGCGTTGATTTGGTACGACTTTATTTATTTGAAGGCATAAGAATAGTTCTCTCAATCGAATAAAATGAGAAAACCTCAAATCGTAGCCGTATTTTGGTCAATTATCCTTTCTGTCCTAGGTTCACCAAGATAGCAATGCCGAATCAGTTTTTGTGAGATGAAAAAAGTTTCATAAATGACAATGGGGCGTATTCTCGCAAGGACATAACAGAGGTCGCGACATGGGCTGGGGGGGGGTGAGGACCATGTTACCTTGGTGACCACGTCAGCCGTCCAGCTTTTGTCATTCTTGTCAGCTTTTTCTAACCTAACCAATTCTCATTATCACTGTCCTTTCATAAGTCGGATTAATCATGACACCCAACTAATATTAGCAAAACTTTTTATTCACGTGGACGTTGAAAAAATCCCTAGAGTTCACCATTCACCTCAGCGTACTCTAGCGGGAGCAGAATCGTCCATAGTTTCTATTCTTACAACAACCCAGCACTGAGAAATAATAATTGTACCTAATTTTTTTTAACTTCACAAAAATAGGCTCATGACATTGTCTAAAATCTGGGTAAGTTGTTTTTGGGCAAAGTTTCAGATGAAATATCAGAAATATTGTTTTGCAATACCCTGAATCAAAGCATTTTACACTCGATTTTACATATATTTTTATGAGATACCTATATATTACATTTTTCAGACTATAAATAGATAAAAGAGCAAATGTGACAATAAATTGACAGACGGCTTGATACTATCGTAAATGATGTCACGCCTGCTTGAGAGAAATTTAATAAACCAAAATAGTCCAGGAATTTTAGAAAAAATAGCGAACAAAAATGAAAGCGAGCCGGATTTTTGTATATAAGCTCAGTTAAGCATGTAGTTTAACATAGTAAAAGTCCTCAAGAATCCGGTGTGAGCTTCGGCCGTTGTGGCCTCGAGAAGAACTTGAGGATCAGTTTTTCGCGTATATCTCGTGAACAATGGCACTTAGGGAGAAATTGTTAAGAAAAATTGTTGAAAATTTTATTGTCTATAAGAAAGGTCCTTACACATTCCATCGTCAGTCCACTTCTTCTTCGTCAAAACACAAGAAAACTAAAATAATCCAGATGCTCGATGCTGAAGACTGTATGGACCTTGAGTTTTATGATGGCGGGGTGTCACTTGGTGGAGGTGTTGTTCGATCTATTCTGTTTTGACTGAAACTATTTGCCGTCAATACCAACTATGCCGGCGGCATATACAGGGTGGAATAAAAATAAAAAGTTGAACAAATGTACCTCAAGAACCAACATAGGTGAAGGCTTATAAATCGACAAAAAGATTTCTTATTTCATGGTCATGAAGTCGTCGTAAATTTGGATCAAATATGTTGAGCCGTTTCTGACATATCTTCAGGAGACTGAAGTCGTTACGAAAAAAAACTAGTTTTCCGTATATCAGTAATTCTTCAGATATTGAATCGAGACTTGGTGTTTCGAATCGAAACAATGATATATAACATTTAAAATCAAATAATAGTGAAAAACACTCTCTAGGCCAACTACTTTTAGGAAAAACACAGTCAACTTTTTTTCTGATGAGTAGGCGAAAACATTATTTTTTTCGGTAACAACTTCAGTAATTTGAAGATATTTCAAGAACGGCTCAAGATATCTAATTCAAGTTTACGATGACTTCATGACCATGAAATCAGAATTATTTATGGCGATTTATATGTCTTCATCTATTTTGGTTCTTGAGGTACAAATGTTCAACTTTTTATTTTTATTTCACCCTGTATATGCCGCTGGCATAGTTCGTATTGATGGCTTCAAGTTTCAATCAAGAAATAGTGGACCAACCAACAACTCTACGAGGTGGCACTCCGCCATCATAAAACTCAAGGTCCATACAGTCTTCAGTATCGAGCATCTGGATTATTTTAATTTTCTTGTGTTTTGACGAAGAAGGAGTGGACTGACGATGAAATGTGTAAGGACCTTTCTTATGGACAATAAAATTTTCAACAATTTCTTTCCGAGCACTTTCTTCCTAAGTGCCATCGTTCACGAGATATACGCGAAAAACTGATCCTCAAGTTCTTCTCGAGGCCACAACGGCCGAAGCTCACACCGGATTCTTGAGGACTTTTACTATGTTAAACTACATGCTTAACTGAGCTTATATACAAAAATCCGGCTCGCTTTCATTTTTGTTCGCTATTTGCGATTTTAACAGCTAAAATTCCTGGACTAAAATGTCACGGGTAGGTATCTGTTACAAATTCATTTTATTTTGAAAATGTTGGTTTTGACCATTTTTGGACCAACATGTTATACAGTGTGATTCAAAAGTGTCATACCCAGAACCATTCGTTCATTGAATCTTGTTGAAGCCCACAAAAAATATTCAAAAAATGCTTCGACTTCTATTTTTGGAGTTATAAGTGTCAAAAGGTGGTTCTTTGAACCTCTCCATTTTCCTTATATCAGAATATTTAACTAAACTGTTGGGTGAAGAATTATGAATGGAAAATATTAACTACTGGAACTTGGTGTGCACTAGATTTCCATTTACTACAGGGTGATTCATGAGTCAACTTACATAGGCTAATGGGAGATAGAGGACTCCAAGGCGAGTCAGGATCCACTGAAGAAATTTTGTTTTCTTCATTGGTTACGAAGCGAAGATACAGGGTGTTTTGTGTGTTTCGTATGAAACTTTGATAAGCGATATTTCTGAAACGCCTAGAGATATTTCATTGAAATTCACCAGTAATACTTCTCTATTGGAACTTACCCTGAAGCCATACTGGATAAGTCAAAATCCAGGGCCGGGATTGAAAAAATGTGTCCTTTTTTTATTTGATCTAAAAGTATATTTTTGACCGCTTTTCTAAAAAACTGCTATCGTATTCGAAAAGCTAAGGAAAAATGCTTCAAGAATCACTCTTCAATTTTAATGGCACACACCTAAACCGTCTCGACATAAAAATTGAAAGTGTTTGAAAGAATTTATCGGTAAGTTTCCATTTTTGACCGGACATAATCGACTCATTGTTTGATTGAATTCATTCAAATTCATTTTTCAGCTTGTCTTTGTGGAATAGAAGGGCTTGGTAGAAAGAAAAATTCCATAGCTGAAGATTTTTTTTTGACGACCAAATCGAGTCTAATATTTTGGTCTTACTCTCGGTTTCGTCACAAAAAAAAGGTCGGCTCTGGAATTTTTCCTTCAACCAGGCTCTTCCATTCAACAGAGACAAGCCAAAAAATGAATTTTGAATAATTCAATGAAACAATGAGTCGATTATGTCCGGTCGAAAATGGGAACTCACCCACAAATTTTATTTTTAATTTCATTGTCGAAACGGTTTAGGTGTGCAATCTAAATTGAAGAGTGATTCTTAAAGAATTTTTTCTTAGCTTTTTGAATCCGATAGCAGTTTTCCAAAAAAACGGGCAGAAAATGTACTTTTTGATGAAACAAAAAAGGGGCACCTTTTTTCTAGCCCGGCCCTGGATTTCGACTTACCCGGTATGGCTTCGGGACGAGTTCCAACAGAGAAATATTACTGGTGAATTTCAACAAAATACCTCTGGCCGTTTCAGAAATATCGCTTATCAAAGTTTCATACGAAACACACAAAACACCCTGTATCTTCGTAACCATTGGAGAAAATAAAATTTCTTCAGTGGATCCTGACTCGTCTCGAAGTCCTCTATCTCCCATTAGCCTATGTGAGGTCACCTCGGAGGTCACTCATGAATCACCCTGTACAAAGTGATTCATGACAGAACAAAATAACCCTAAGACGCGTCGACATCAAATCGCTAGAGGCTCGTGAAAGTGGATAGTGAATGAAAGTTGCCTACTCTAGAGTTTTTGAATTTTAGATTTTCAGAATAAAAAAATATATGCACGCTGGAGAGAGAACAACTTGCCTCCTGTTCCACCAAACTTTTATCAACGAATTAAATTTATCACTCTCATAGTAACTGAGCAACTGGCTATGCTATTGGCTGGTGCGTAGCAACTAGCGTGATAGATTTAATCCGTTCATAAATCTTCGGTGGAACCGGAGGTTAGTCAATCATGTTAATTGGTTACATACCATCATTTTAGACAAAGCAAAAATGCAAAGACCCCCTTTTGAATCAGACTGACCAATAAAAAGCTTGAGCTTGAGCACCACAAAAATTTAAAAAATCGGGCGATTTATGGTCGAGAAATCCTCATTCTAACCGAGGCAAAATTTCGGGCTGGTCCACTTTGGAGTTGTGGACTACTTAAGACAGGTAGTTTATTTACTAGTCCAGCAATAGTAGCTAATGTTTGATGAACCTAGCACCCGTTCTCATTTTGTAGTTGAAAATATCCGACTTGATTAAAAATAGCACTGTACAAGAAGGATGAGCTCGGAAATGAGGATATATCTGCTACAAAGCTCTTGAAAAAACAGTTTGTATTGTAGGTAGGTAGGTACTCAGCCTCTAGTGAAAAATACTGGAGATGCTTGAGCACTTTCCTGTCTTCTGTAAAAATAGATGCTTATCCTTACCTGTAAGTTCGAACTAAAAGTACTGAATTTTTTAGCAGTCTGAATGGACATTTCATGTAGTTGCGTGACCAACTGGACAATTCCACAAAAGTTGTGCTTGTGTCTCACTCTCATAACATTTTTACCAGGTTCCATCTGTACCTATACCTACCCCAGAATTTCTTAAGAAAGTTTCATCTAGTGCATACCTACCTAAACCATAAGATAAACATTGAAACATATTGGCTACATATGGCTCTCACCTCGGCTCTCGCGACATTGTTTTTCGAGATTTCATAAAACACAAAATAGGTTCGACCCCAGGTTCGACGAATAATTTTGGAGAAGAATTATGTGATAAACGCAAAAGTGAAGGCATCTAGTCAATTATTTTCGTTACTCCTTCAAGTTTTTTTCCTTGGCTTCGCTCAAACAGATTTACTGTCCGACCTCTACAACTATTTACTACATGATGATCGGATAGTGGAGAAACTACTGCAACAGTTGGTTGTGCTAAAACTGCTAGAAAAGTTGCTTGCCAAAACGCGATGATAAAAGATGAATCATGATGGTTGTGTTTGACTATAACAGAAAACTTGTTTTTCTCCAGTGCCTTAGATTTTTTTGTTCAGTTATTCCTCTTCCATTTTAGGATTTTGCAAAACGTAGTGACGGAATAAACGTCATTAGTATCTATTCTGTAAAATTGAAACATCCCCTAAACTTTGAAAAAACACTGGTCAGCCAGAAACGATCACAAATCGGTCTCATGATTGGTCCTAATTTTTAACAGCCTCTGAATTTTAACGGATTCGATACAGAATCGCCACTGACTGACAAAATTTTAACTGAACAAAAATCTTTACAAGGTTTGTCCTACCTGCTGAGAGGCCGACAAGGTCATTCTCGGACGAAGAAATGGTTGAGGTGGCCACGAGGAGGGCCGGAAAGATTTGACAGGTCCTGAGCGAATTCGGGGACTCCCCGGGTCCTTAGGCGCTAGCACGACTAGTGGCGTTTTCCCGGGTAGCCCGCTCGATTGTGGTGTTTTCTCTTCGGCAGTGCACTCTTCTCAAATAAATGTCATTAATAATATTCGTACCAGAGTTTATTGACGTGGGTACTTTGAAACAGTAGTCGTCCGAAAACAAGTAAGAGCCGACCCGATATCGGAACATCCACGTGCTGCGGATGCTTCGGCACCACTGAACCAGCGTCGGGGCGCTCTCTGGCCCCACCTCCCGATCGATTACCAACTGTGTTATCACAAATATTACTGAGATGCCGGCGCGCACATTGAATTTGTGTCTTGCCAGCCACCTAATGAATTTATACGGCGTCATTATAACGATGAGGAGCTCCCCGGAAGTACACTGTGGTCTCTCTGCGGTGCATGGTCCTAGTGGACTTATCGCACAAAACACCAAGAACTGTTGATTAGGTCTGACGCTGGCGAACTGCATGAATGTGTAATACAGGATACAGGGTGGGTCAAAACTCTGCGGCGTAACTTAATCTGATGAGGAACATTTTTACACGGCCGTAAACCGTAAGCCGGCCGTGTAAATGTTTCTCGGCAATGCGGGCTCGGAACGAGATCCTAGCCAGTTTTCATAGCATCTGCTAAAACATCACAACAGTGTTGGAGCTAGGCTACTTATTTTATAGTCAAACTGAAAAATGCGTTATATGGTTGAAGAAGCAATATTCAGAGACCAGTGAAAAACGTAGGGGGTCTGCATGGTGCAGTTCTCCGGGAAAGTAGGCTGCAACCTAGGGCGCCTCGACAAAAGGGGGCGCCGACCGAGGCGAAAGCGGAAAAAAGCATGAATTCACGAGAAATGTTGTAGTTTTATGTTACATATTGTTGCAATAATTTTAGGATAGCTAGAAAAGTTGAAAAGGTACTTTCCGGCATCCACTCCCAAGTGAAGAAATGCTATGGAAAAAATGAATCGAAATGCTGCAACTAATAAATTATGAATAAAATAAATAATCTCATTATAGGGTGACTACCTACGCACCTTTGCTTATAAAAAAACTGGTGACTGTATTTGAAAGTGAACCATTGAAACAGTGGAAGGTCTTTGCCCCACGGCGCCGGCGTCAGCGTGAGACACCGGGAAAAAGGTTGTATTTTCGTTTATAGCTCAAGCGACGAAGCGAATGAATATCACCATCTTTGAAATAACATAGAATGACTTTTTTCAAGGAGACAGACCTCTACCAATTGTATATACAGGGTGGTCCAGGTTTTAGTCGACAAACTTTGCATGCTGATAGAGGATAAAGAAAGAAGTCGACCCACCTCAAAAAGTACATATCTAAAATGCATATTAAAAAAGTTACAGGCCTTCAAAGTTGCAGAAAAAAATTGTTTCTTTCTTGATAACTTTTGAACAGCTAGACCGATTCCGCTCAAATTTTGCACATATGGTTAACAAACACGTCCCCAGTGATTTCTTGAATTTTTTTGTCAGAAAGAGGCAGTGCAGTAGATTTGGGGGGGTACTAACACTCTTACCCCCCTATTTTCTACGCCACTGGATATTTTGGAAAACCGTTGAAAGTATTGAATTCGGCGTTTAATTCTGAAGAGATAATTGGCGTATCATTGCTACATTTGGAGCGGTTGCAGAGATATTTGTGTTTAAAGGTTCAAAAACACCGAATTACTCAAATGTTTCAAAATTCGAGCAAACTTTGATCCATTCACTTTCAACTTTTTTTTTTTCAATTTGAAGTTTATTGATCCATAATTCAGCTCATGAGAAATTGGAAATTGGTTGTGAAAATTCATAATTTCATGCAGTAACATGACCAATAAGAAACAAATGGCCCTTGGTTCTTGTTCTTACTAAACCTCCCAACTATCAGTAAGTGAATAGGTACGTATTGAATATTTAATTGTTACTGAAATTATGAATTTTCACAACCAATTTTCAATTTCTCATGAGCTAAATTATGGATCAATGAACTCTAATTTGGAAAAAGTTGAAAAGGAATAGATCAAAGCTTGCTCGAATTTTGAAACATTTGCGTAATTCAGTGCTGTTGAACCTTTAAACACAAATATCTCCAAAACTGCTGCTTCAAATGTAGCAATGACACGCCAATTTTTTCTTCAGAATTGAACGAATTCAATACTTCTGACGGTTTTTCAAAATATCCAGTGGCGTAGAAAGTATGGGGGTAAGAGGGTTAGTACCCTCCCATATCTACGGCACTGCGTCATTCTGACAGAATTTTTTCCAAGAAATCACTGGGGACGTGTTTGTTTACCATATGTGCAAAATTTGAGCAAAATAGGGTGAGCTGTTCAAAAGTTATCAACAAAAAAACAATTTTTTTCTGCAAACTTTGAAGACCTGTAACTTTTTTAATATGCATTTTAGATATGTACTTTTTGGAGTGAGTCGACTTCTTTTTTTATGCTTTATCAGCCTGCAAAGTTTGTCGACTAAAACCTGGACCACCCTGATATATTTATATAGAAATTAAAATGACCTGCCCGCAAGCTGAAAGGGTCTATTACTCTATTCAGTCACTAATGTTTAACACTTTACATACCTACTTACAGTATGCTACTCTATAATTGTATTAGTTTTTTTTTCTGTTTTTAAACAGCCTAGGTATATATTTTCTATTTTTTTATTCAATCTTTAAAAATTGAAGAAAAAATAAAGGTGGATTTTTTTCATTGATTGTTGTAGTTCCAAAAGTAAGGGTGGAGGGGGGCACCGAAATGAATAAGCCTAGGGCGCGACTGCTTCCTAATCCGGTCACTGGTGGCAGGCCACCGCCGGCGCTTCATACAGGGCGGCCCAACGAAAACAGAACTGAGGGGTTTTCGGACATTTCACCTAATTTTTTTGAAAAAAGCTCAGACAGGTCGATTGTTATATCGAGGGGGACATCCGAAACATACATTGGCAAATTTCTATCTTCAACCCCCTCACTCCTACCCACCTCAACTTCAGAATTTCGAACGACACCATCAAATCAAAGAGAATCAAATTACCTTTCTGAAAAAAATATTTATATATTACACAGAACTCGACATGCAATGTCATTTGGAAGCCCTTGAACTCGCCCTTGAAGAACTGTATTCAGAACCGCTGAAAGTGTTGCCGTACCTGTCATCTGTCAAATAATAAAAAAATGTCAAAGTTCAAAACTTTACCATTCAATTATTAAAAAAATCTATCCAATGGATTGAAACCAAATTTGGCAGGAAGCAACACAAAAAAAGGTTCAAATCAAGTCTGCAGTTGCAATGTTCCACCATTCTCCAGTCGGGCGTTATGAATTTAGGACTGAATAGGACTCGCTTTTGATGCAGGACTCCACTCAAAAATTCATTCCTGCTCGGAGATCGACTTTTTTTGTAAAAATTCCAGACCGGACTTAGATGATGGAGCTTAAAGTGGAGCCTCAATTGACAATTTTTACAATAAGAAGATTTGAAATAAGATATGAGTTTTCCCCGGAAAGTTCAAATTTACCTGACAAAATTTTCAACTTCCTGCAAATTTGTTTCAATCTTTGCCTCTAATTCCGACTCCCCACCCGAAGGGATAGTTTTGGGGTGACATAATCGATTTTTTGATTTATAAACACGACTTCTGAACGCGCAACTTGGAATTCGGTCTAGATATTTGAAAAAGACGGGTCTGTAGCTAACATTTATTGTTGACGAAACAATCTTATTTTTCACGCCTAGAAAATTTTACGCAAACGAAAATAATCGTACACCTAACTTGTTCAAAATTATTTTAGGGACCAATGTCTTGAGTGCACTGCTCTGGACTCGATGCGATACTTTTGAGAAACCTTGTATTATCAATCCTGAAAATCCAGTTTTCTCGAAAAATACTTGTAGAAGTGCAGAATAAGAACTACTATGCGAACGAATCATGTTATTTTCTGCTCTGCATCGACTCAACAGCCCCTGAGACCAATATGCCTAATCAAGGACCGATTTTGAGGTTTGAGGAAGACTTACATTTTAAGTTATCACACAGCGAGTCATTCACCCTGTACATGAATCAAATTTAAAATCAGATATACCAAATAAGGTTCAAATGGATTCCTCTTCAGTCTGACTTGAACAGTTCACAAAAATCTTTTCAAATAACGAAGACCGATGGGGTTCAAGTCACCTCCCCATGCTTGATCCCAATATCTTAAAAAATGAGAAGACCAGTTTTCTTTCAACAATTTTCTGTTTTTTTTAAGCATTTCTGTAAACTGCCCTGGACTTCGTGTCCACAAATTATTATGAATCAACGCTAATACTTGATAAATTCGGCATCCGAAACGGTTCATGGAGTGCATCACAAAAAAAACCCTACCTAGCTTTTCCTTCTTTCTTTCCCTACGAGCTGATTCAACTTTCGCGGGCGCGGACTTCGGAGGAGAAAGACTGAAAGAAGGACGATAATCTAACCCACATAGAGGTACTATCCTAACCTCTTTGTCGCCTCGTGATTTTGATTTGTGAGACATCCGTCGCCAAAATAAATTGTTCATGCGTGTGATGTGCGGACTTAAATTTAGAGGTAATAATTAATGCCTATATTTCCGTATTCGTTTCACTAAAAACCGTTAATTACTGTGTCGTTCGTCGTGCCGCATGCAAACTATGCAATATTAATATTATGTAGGTATAATGGTGAGATTGCTGATTGGTGTGCCTTCTACTTACCTATGATTTCACCTGGTATTTCGATGAGGAGAAACTGAACCCACTGGATAAAACGTAAGTAGGTACCTAACTTTAAATCGAACATTTTCACATCAACAGCGAAACGACAAAAACAAAATTTAGGTATTATTATCTGCCTACCATGTATTGGTAGGTAGGTGAGTAGGTACTGTATTGGTACCTATCTATGTTCACTTGTACCGTGATGCTATCATTCTAGTCGGCTGTGAGATTTTGTTTCTAAGTTTCCAAATGTGAAATATAGAAAATCCCCAAAACTTTGCAGTTGGCTGCTCTGGCCGGACCAGTTTTGAAACACATTTTTTGCGTATTTCCTTTGCAGATAGCCGGAACATTTTTGCGGGATGTGATGTTTGGCGCTTTTTTCCATTTTATTGGAAAATGTAGAAATTTTTCGACCTTTTTACAATTTTCGCCAATGAACAAATAAATCAAAAAAGCCTTGACATTTGACAGTTGTCTGAAATATTTCTAACCTCTCGAAGCCGGTTCAATTTTTCGATGCTTCAAATTAAAGAGTATACAATGCCCTTCGTCCAAAAAACGGGCAATCATCAACCCTGTCGCCTCTTCCAGTCAAAAATACAAGCCAAACCCTGAAGAATAGGCTAGTGGACATGGGTTTTTTATTTCTTTTTATGAAAGATCCTCCCAAAATTGTTGCATTGGCAAGATAATTGTGTTTAAAAAAGTTTTTGTACATATAAAAAAAACATGAAAAAGATTTGTCTGTTTGAATGGCGCGGCAAGTGCGTGACGTCACATTTTGAAGAGCCAATAGAAACTCTAGTTGGCCATTCAATGACTGGAGAACACTTTCTCGTTTTAAACTGATTTATACCAGAAAAAGATAATGAAATGCTGGAGTGCTATGGTTTGACCTAACATTTTGGTCGATTCTTCCTTACAATTCACTTATTTTTGCTCGTGCAGGCTTTGGATTAATGTCACAACAGTGTTATTAGTGTCATATGAGTGGCAGTACTGCGAGTGTCGCATGCCATATATGTCAACCCCATGTCAAATAATCTAGTTTTTATCACAATTTCGATTCATAATACATGATAACTCCATGCAATGGCATCAAAAATAAGTTCTCAGTGACAAAGTTGTGCTCGCACGTGAAAATACACCACTACGTAATACTCGTAGATCCAGAACGAATGCTTCGGTCGAATGTCGAATGCGTTCTCCTCTCCTTCCTCCCTCCCACCTCCTAGCTCACTTTCAAGCTGTGACGTAGCATATTATTCCTGATTTGAATAAGTCCACTTTCAAATTGATTTTTTACTGAAATGAAATCATATTTCGAAAAACTTTTCCAACTACAAATTCGTCATTCAGATATTTATCAGGTTTATGATAGTTTTATACTGAAATGCGATTGATGTCCAGTAGCCTATTATAGGCGATACAAGAATCGCCGTGCAGTCTGTCATTGGCAAAAGAATTTACGTGTAAAAGGTAAATTGAACCAAATTTCAAAAATCCCAGCCGCTCAAAGTTGCGTATTGGACCGAAATTGATGTTAGTTCCTTCAATTTGCAATTTGCTTTCGTTTTGGGGCTCCCGGAACGAGTTTTTGTCGACCCTGAATGGGCCGTCGTCAAGATGACTTAGATTTGCGGCCGCCCCGTGCTCTTTTGGTGTCTACATGACGGTAACACAGTTCTGCGTCCCCCTAGTCGCACTTCCACATATGACCAGGTCAGTTTTCCAAGATTTTGATATCAATTTGATAAGAAATATAACTTCACTTCCAGAGAAGTCAGTTTCACACCAGGTGAAAAGGCGACAAGCCTACAATGCTAAAGTAGAAAATTTGCTCAGCCAACTGGAATCTCAGTACAAGTGAACCTACAAATAAGCGTTGCGGAATAAATCCCTGTGGGTTGATTCTTTGAAAGAATCTTACCATTTAGGCCTCTTTCGAAAGAGACCTAAATGGTGAGATTCTGTTAAGGAATAAACCCACAGCCCCACAGGGATTGATGATTGATTCCGCAACGCTTATTTTACCAATAGGTATAACTCCAGCTTCAAGGACAGAGTTATATTGGTGAAATAAGGCGTTGTGGAATCAATCAGTGTGGGTTTATTCCTTGACAGAAATTCACCATTCAGATCTTTTTGGAAAGCTACAAGGATGTACTTTGTTTGAGCCTATAGACATTTTCCAAATACAAAAAAAAAATCAAGTTTTGAAAAATAATTTTTGGATTTCGCAAATGTCTCTAGGCTCAAACCAAAGTACATCCTTGTAGCTTTCCAAAAAGACCTGAATGGCAAATTTCTGTCAAGAAATAAACCTCTACTGATTGATTCCGCAACGCCTCATTTCCCCAATTTAACTCCGTCTCCGTCCTTAAGGACGGAGTCATATTGGTAAAATGAGCGTTGCGAAATCAATCCAACTGGGTTTATTCCTTGACGGATTCTTACCATTTTGGTCTCTTTCGAAAGCTACAAGGATGTACTTTGGTTTGAGCCCATTGGCATTTCCTAAATAGAAAAAAAATGACATTTGAAAAAATTATTTTTAGATTTTGGAAATGCCAATGGGCCGAAACCAAAGTACATCCTTGTAGCTTTCGAAAGAGACCAAAATGGTGAAAATCCGTCAAGGAATAAACCCAGACGGATTGATTTCGCAACGCTTATTTTACCAATCCAACATCGTCCTTAAGCAAGTAGGTCGAGAGGTAGGTACTAGGTATTGGCTAAATGGTGGGGGGGTTAACGGCTAAGAATGGGATAATGATCTGTGCATTTTGTGATTAAAGCATGAAATTTGGCATAGGTACTTGTTCGGAAGATCCTCGAGAAGACCCTCCTCCGCAATTTCAGATCTGCATTCTGCAAATTGTAAGAATTGTTCCTGACCGGTCTTTGGTAACGCAGTCGGTATTTTTTAGTTCTGTTTAGTTCAAAATACATATCTACAGGCTAGTCCATCCTAGCGTAATTATCTCATAGCGGCCTTACCGTTCAAGATAAAAAAGAAGATGTCAGAGAAAAGTTATATGGTTTGATGAGACCCATAACCACAGCTATAGGTACTGGTGTCCCATTTGGACGGGATAAACAAAACCGAGAACGTTCATTTTTTTAATGGAACATCCTAGCTTTTTTGGATTTTGGTATTCAGCTTTTTCGACTGTCTTATGCCTGCATATGTTTCAGCGCATTTGCTATCTTGATGAAAATCGCTATTGCAACCGCTTTGTCCGCCCGTCCGTCCGTCCGTTCCTCGAACTCCTCGCAAACTAGACGCACATACAAAAAGCTATATCGCGCAAGAGAGACGTCCGACACCTGCAATAATGGGCGCCGCCATCCTGATGGTTATTTAGGGATTTTGGGTGGTGTGGACTGGCACCACTTCGCTACTTAGCCACTTGACTAAGCACGACATTATTTTGCTTCTCCCTCAAAGTACGTGGAATCAACACTAATAACATTAATTGGGAATCAACAGGTGAAGAAAAGGTGTGCGATCATTCCAGCATCCAGAAGTTTCGTTAACTACGTCCCCGGCTACGTCACTACGTGATGTTTATTTACACTGTCAAAGAGCTGTCACTTGACGTATCGTTTACTCAGAGTAGGTACGGTAGCTCCCAACCATCTAACTAGATGTAATTATTTCGTAATTTCAAGAAAACTAATACACTTACGTGATGGTAGGTACTTGAGAAAACTAGATCGTTATTGTAAAATTGCAGGTTTGATCAGTTTCACGGCCCTTGAGACATTTTGTGGTAGCTATTTAGCTCGGTAGTTTGAGACACACTGGAAATTAACCATCAAGATGGCGTCATTGACAAAATCTTGGAATAGAATGAATAGAATGGCGAAGTTCTTTCCGAAAAATAAATTGTGATCGATTAGATACCTACCTACAATGGTTAGAAGCTTTTTCATGACAAAACTTTTTAAAATATTCACCTTCGAATCCACAATTCACGAACCGACCTGATCTCCTCCAGTTGATATGTCTCCAGCCTGAAACTCGAAACAGCCGGCAGGGAAGGCGCCAGGAGACGGCCCGAGGGGCACAGATCTCTCCACAATGATATGACTTGTCCTCCATCACCGCGTCTCTCCCTAAAGACATGCAGATTGCTCTGTGTTGCTGGCTATATACCCACGTTCTGGATCCAAGCGACACAGGACTCGAAAGCTGTGGTCCCGCTCTGTGTTTTACCAAGTAGGCAATGTTCTGAGAGCGCATGCAATCAGGCATTAAAAAATCATTCGTTTCTTAACAAGTCGTGTCACCTTATCAAGGACATCGTTGTGTTTACCTAGCCTAAATCAGCAGGTTACTCGGCAGGTAATGTGTAGGTAATTCTGTGGTGTAGGTATGTAGGTATAGGTACACACTAACTTATTCTTATACCTACATTTTATTTGAATTTGAGAACGATCGAGGGGACGATTCCAGAATCGTTACCTGAACAAATATCTAAATGAACCTCAAATGAATTATAAAAATAGAATAGGGCACTTGCCAACGAAATAGATTTGACTGAAAGTGCTTCTAATCATCAACAAGAGTAATAAAGAGTATTTCCTGAAAATTTCTAGGAAGTATATCCATTAGTTGTAAATATTTTTTTTCGTTTTTTTTTTTCAAAGGGTTGACAACAGTAGGAAAATTTCAGTGGGGTTTTTTATGTCTGGCACCTTTCCCATAGGAGAAATCACTTCAGCGCATACCTACTCGAGAGCGCAGATTCCGCTAATACAAACAGCTACTACAGACCGCTAGTTGTACGTTCACAGGTATGCGTGAAGCTGTTATAGGAAAAATGGATTGAAAAAAATCTTAAAAAAATCAAAATCTGGGAATAGATGATGATTGATAACCGTTTTAAGGTAGGCCATAACTCTTCATATTTCTGGTGTTGATATCCACACACAGAAATTGTCAAAATGAGGAAAGGCTCAACCTTCTGCAAAATTGGGTTGCCTCATACCCTATAGGAAGGTAGGTACTCACTCAATACCTATACTATACCTCTAAATAATAAAAAAAAATCGTCAGCGGCCCTTTTTCCTTTGTTCTCATTGAAGGTTGATGGACGCTGAACAGTGTTAGCTCAAAAGTCCGGCTGGTAAGAGGAACCACCTTACATTTTTGAGACAAGCGACGAAATTTGGCACACTTGTTCACTAGACATTACTCTTCGATTCAAGAAATGTTGTGGTCAATGTGGGGCCCCTTCTTTGGGATGTTGCCTACCTATAGGGGCCAAATGGGGGCTTTACGTGTTTCAGAGACAAATCTGAAGATGGAAGGCTACAATGATGTCCAATGATGGACGAATTCAAGATGGCGGCCATGAGAAGAAAAACAGTTGACTGATATATTTTCGAAAATAGCAGGCGGGGACGATGGCAGCATACGACATTCCATTTTTGACTTCACGCTTTATACATACCGTCCGTTTTTTATTTTAGGCCCCAGCCCGTAGCACCTTCATTATGGGTTTCACACCCAATATATTATATATTTTTGAAATCAGAAAAACAATATCTTTCGAGTGATGATATGTCAAATTATTTTTGACAGATGTCATTTTTTGACAAATCACAGAATAGTACTTGTGATACATCATTTTAAAGCCCATGAAATTCTGAGGAGAACTGTGTTTTTATTTTCGAAATAGGGTGTCTTTTGCAGCTTCTAGAGGTCTTTCAATAGGAAAAAAATGTTGAATTTCAGAAATACATGATAAGTAAGTAGGTAAAGCAGGTACCTATTTTTAATGTTAACGAATGATAATAATAATCAATTAATCACAATTAAACAAAAAATGTCCTAAAGAAGTTGCCTCCTTGTTCCTTGAATGAAAGATTCAACGATCGGTGAATTGGAACTACCGGCCCAACGCGATGACATCCGAGCTTGCCAGATATGACCCCCTCGTTTTTTTTAATGAGGCTACTCGAAAGATGAGATGTTTAAAGAGTTTCCCAATAATTTGAACGATTTAAAAATCAGATCATCACCATTAGTTAATTTCAAAAACACCTATTACTTATTGAGTGGCTATTTTTGGAATTGACTTTTTTTTCCTATTAAAAGACCCCTAGAAGCTGTAAAAGACACCCTATTTCAAAAATAAAGACACAGTTCTCTTCAAAATTTATTGGGCTTTAAAATGATGTATCACAAGTACCATTCTGTCATTTGTCAAAAAATGACATCTGTCAAAAATAATTTGACATATCATCACTCGAAGGATCTTGTTTTTCTGATTTCAAAAATATATAATATATTGGGTGTGGTATCCATAATAAAGGTGCTACGGGCTGGGGCCTAAAATAAAAAACGGACGGTATAATAGTACTACCGAATTTCACCTGAATTCTTGAAAAATCACTGATTTATTGGGATATGACAATTTTCATAAAACTGGCCGCTATTTCCGAGATTTTTCAGACATAGAGGCATAAGACATGGACATGCGGTTTGTTTTATCTCAACAAGCATTACATTGTGAATCTACATGGTGATTTTCGTGACCCCAACTAATTTGGTTCACGAGTTCGAGTTTTCGTATTATTGAACACCCTGTATACGGCGTCTGCACCGACCGCCATCGTGAGATCATTTCTTAAAAGATGCTCGGGGATCTGATGAACATTCGTGGCAAGTCTCATCGCTTGATCATTCTTTACAAGGTTGGTGCGATATTTGTGCCTTAACGTCCGGACTATCATCAGCGAGATCATCAGTCATTGATGATCGTCGCGGTACGGACTCGTAGGGTGAGGGGCGGAGATCGGGCCCAATCCCAGTTGCTCATTACGACTTTAATTTCAAACTCGCTTTGGTTACTGTGAGAATAATTGTTACCAACAATAACTTCCATAAAAGTTAAAATCGAAGTGAGCAACTTAGGCAGGGCCGTCTTTAGAGATTTGCGCCCTGTAGTCCGGACGTTTAGCTACAGATATGGGACCCACCTTGCATTTTGAAGACAAGCGACGAAATTTGGCACACTTGTTCACTAGACCCTACTCTTCGATTTTGGAAAGAAAATCAATTGAAGAAAAATGAAAAACCTTGTGGAAAGACTTTCAGCCCTACTCCAATTTAAACTCACACCATTTTCAAGATAAATCCTACCTACTTCACTACGTTCGTTTTGTGGCACGACGAGCTTGCGAGCTTCCTCCAAGTGCTCCAGAGAAGGGAGTGTGGCAAAACGTCTGTATCAAACGAGTGTAATATGTATACTATTTTATCTACTTTACCTTTTAATTGCCCAAAAATGAAAATTCTAGCTGCTAAAAATTGAAATGTTTGACAAGTGACACTTCGCGACTGACATTCGCCTTCCTTCTAGTAGCAATAAATTGTTTCTATTCGTGAAGAGGCGGTTTAACAAAATGCTTCTTTTCGACATCGCTTTCAGTATCTAAAAGTATTGTTGAAAAAAGTAGAAGAATGTTTTTATACTAAAAACATAGTAGATATAGATATTTTCCTGTAGCTTTCGAAAGAGACCTGAATGGTAAACTTCTGTTCAAGAATAAGCCCGCTGGAATTGATTCCGCGACGTCTTACATATTCCACCAATCCAACTCTATTGTTAACCAATACGTAATAAAAAAAAGCTTCGAGGTATTCAATGCTTAACTTCATTTATTATTGAACGTTCAAAAGTTAATTTTGATACTGTTTTGTCCTTTCTTTTAACCAAAGTGACAGAACTACCATCCACAATTTCGCTATCGTGATTGTACCTATCGATTTTACAGAAACCGGAGATTTTCAACTATTTAGTTTAATTTGAACTTTAAGTAGCTTGAAATGAGCATGCTCTTGGATAAAGAAAACCCCTCTCGTGACATTTACAGATAATCAATAGAGAAGGCTGAAAAGATATTAATAGGAAATTAAATGAAGCGTCTTATAATTGAACAGCGTAGTGTTACAATTACGGTAAAACCCTATATTTATAGTATCGGGTAGGTAGTGGAACTAAAATTAGCTTCACTGATGTAGGTACCTAATAACTTAACCTAAGAAGAATTACTTGATACTTGTTTCTCAGTTTTTTTCTATGAACAATAATCGAAACGATGAGAACAACAAACAAACAATCATAGGTATTCATAAACCTTCACGTAAGGACGGCGTCACCCTTTGAGAGAGACATACATTAAGTGGTGGAGTGAGAGAAACGGAAACATACACTTTGGACTCGCTAGGGTGAGTATATTCATGTGCCAAGAAATGTTGAACAAAATACAGACCCTTACAATGTCGTTTGCTAGCAAGTGATATAGTTGTTTTGAAGGTATTGCAAAAATTCTATTCCTATTTTCTAGAACTTTGAGAAATTAAAAATCTCACACGTATCATACTTTTCCTAATGGCATTTTAGAAATCTATGACTGTTTTCATTACTTTTCATTCACTGGTTTGAATGAGAGGAGTACAAAGTTTTCGCTGATTTGTAGATTAGGAAACTACAATCTTATGGCCCAACAAGAAACTGTCGGACTACTAGCGTAGTTGGAACACACGGCCGTCTAGATACAAGCTCAAACTTCAACTCCTGTCAATCTATTCTGGCAAATTAGCCACATTTTGGTTCCACTTTTCATTTTCAATTGATTTCAATTGATTGTCATTCATGACGGTTCGTTCTGACATAACGTGATGGAATTTTTCCGAAAAAGTAGAGACCAAGTTGCAGACGCAAAAGTTGGGACGGCTTATCTTGCCAAGTGCAGGGGTCTGATTGGTTGTTAACCGCTGTTGTTATGGTTACCGCCCTTGCGGCGGTCTCAGCTGCAACTTGTGCTGCGTTCGGCTTGGTTTGGAGTGGAACGAGTGGAGTGGAGTTGGAGTTTGGGTCACGTGATTATGGAGTGAACGGGGCAAGAACAAGCCAAACGTTCCCTGTCACCCAGTCGCCTGTCACTGTCAAGTCCATTAAGATTATAAGGCAATTTCTGCCGACGTATGAGCCCCTCAGATATGAGCTGTGATAGCCGAATCCGAATGGCAACTGAAAAGTGAAATGAGAGAAAAGGTACCCACTTGAAGGTAGGTACTGAGAAAGGGGGGAGTGAAATCGGTATACACATCGAAATAAAACGACATGTGTGAGGTGCCGCGTGGGAGTGAAAGGCGCCAGGGAACGTGTCCAACACGGTGGCAAGGGCGGAGGGCAGCGCGGGATGGACAAGGAGGCGGAAGGGGGATTTTGACTAGTGTCGACGAGCAGCGCCGAGGGGAGTTCTAGAACATCCATTGAGAGCTTAAGGTGTGGAGTGGAGCTGAATCTTGGTGTTGAATAAAGAATTCTCGGCATCTAGTGAGTTTTCGTGGTTACCCAAAGCGTCCTACAACACATGAAATTTTGCTTGGGTGATTTTCATCCCACATCCCACCACACAAGCGCCCTTTCCTTTGATTTCTTTGATTTATTATCCATGTTGATATGACGGCGACAGCCGACAGCACCAAAAAATGACAAAACGCAGCAAAACGTAACCTCTCAAACAAACAACTCAGTCCCAAGCTCCATCCGCCCCGCGTGAAAAGGTGGTGCACGTAGAGTGAGCTCGATGCACTCCACTCTACGCAACCCGAACGCTACCGAGTTGACTCTCTTCACTCCATTTGGCCGTACCCGAACGATTTAGAGTGTTCGGAGTGAAAAGGAGTCACCCGAACAGCCAAGCCGAACGCAGCATTGGTATCGAGCCGTTAGCCATCAATGCGACAGGCTGTCGTCTGGTTGTCATTGAAAAGATAGAAACACACTTGAATCACCTCTACATGGTTTTTCACCACACAAAACACAGTGAAGTCAAATCAGAAGCACGGTGACACCTACAAAATAGGTCATTGATGGCCCTTTTCCCTTTTTTGGGTAGTCTTGTCATCGGTCAGAAACGAAACATCGTGTGTCAACACATGACCTCGCCGATCCGTCGTAACGCAGGACGTGACAGTAGACAGAGGCAGCGATAATATAGAAACCCTAATTGACTTGACCGGAAAGTCGCAAAGTATAACCCAACACCCAACTTTAAAAATCCCTGTTACTGTTGCCTTACCGAGGTTGGCTTACTTGTGTTACCGAGGTTACCGGCTCTCCAAAACTTTAACGTCAAAACAATTTCCATATTTGGTATCAGTGTCAAGGTGAGAAAAGCTTCAGCAACGTTTCATGAGCTGAATTCTAGCGAAAAAACATAGACTTCTGGAGTAATGGCAGTCACAAAACGTACTCTTTAGGCTACATTATATTCAAAAGTGGGTAATTTTCGATAGTATTAATCGTTTTTATTGTACGAGTTGGCTTGCTGTCATGCGACGTTCAGGCCAGAATCCTGAAAAATCTGTCAACTGTCGTCTCTATGCTGTCGTCCACTTTAAAAAGACCGCAACAGTACTAAGCGTGGTTCTTGAATTTGACTTTTGAATCGCGATCATTTCGACGGAATTTGAAATTTTGACGTTGTCTGTTAAGTCGGTAAGGCAGGAATTTCTACAGCAGGTTCATAACTTCTTTAGCTTCTCGGTAAGCTTAGCGGCTAAGCTAACTAAGGAGGCAAGCCTTAGCAACTAGAATATGTTTTATCCGATAAAGTCATATAATGTAATAGCTTTAAGTGAAGTTTTCTGCTGTATCGCACTCACTAAATTTTTCAGCGTTAGTCGCCAAGACAACCCATGAGAAAGTTATTCTGTTTGTGATTATGTATTGACTACACAGAACATTGACTATTTCATATATGTTTTCATTTATATTTATGGATATGGACGGGTTCAACACTATTATGTAAACTTGAGAACAACGGACGAATAAAGAAACTATCTATCTTTCCATCTACCTATCTATCTGTTCATCTCTTCATTTATTCAACATCATCAGAACCATCACTGTGCACTTAAGGCAAAAAATGTGCAAAATGTTCAAGAAGCAGGAAAAACTGCCAATGATAATATTCTATAAATAGATCGCCACATAAACTCATATGAAAAGTTCTGTACATCACAAGATTTCATTGAGAAAATACTGACAATTCAAGGAAAACTGGGCACCTTTGCAACAAAATACAGTATAATTATAATCTGCCCAATTTATCGAAGAATTTCATTGCATCATCGATGTGTCCATGAAAAAAAGGTTGTTGTTACAACAGACAGCTCATTTATAATTCAAAACACACCACCTGTTGCTTTCAGTTAATGGATATTGATACTGAACATATTGTTAATATTCTAGATGCTATTAATTGTTTGTTCATGAGTTCATGACATACCTATTATTACTATTCTTGACTGAACATTTCTACATACACTAAACAGGGTTGTCGGTGCTACTTCCAGGGTAGAATGCGACGTTTGGGGTTTTTCAATTAATAAATGAACTGCAGTCCATCATGCTATCAACAAAATTTCATTTGAGGTTGGCCGAGGGGTTGGGCTTTGCTGTCAAGATATTCAGTTGCTCAGCAAATCCAGTCCAAAGACAACTCCTCAAATGCAAAGTTTGTTAGACGCACGGTATTTTATAACTAAACTACTATAATACTGTAGTTCAAGTACTTAACGCAGGTATGTAAATTTTACAGTAACATCTGCTGATGATGCAATAAACTTCCTTTTTGAACTGGACTGTGTAGTTGTGAGCAGTGAGCACAAAATTTCAGGCAATTCGAAAAGTTTCCATAAAATTCAATTTCAATAGTTATTCAGGCAGTGAATCGAAAACAAAATCAAAGGTGTATTTCCATTAGAAACAGCTTTGGTGTGAAATTGGGTTTCCTTGATTTAACATAGTGACAGATTTTTTGGAAATTGGGTGCCCATAACTGCACAAGAACATTTTTGTAATCTGGCTACAAACTCCTCTGAGCTAAAACCTACCTGTTTGTGTGCTGGAATCAAAAAATGTGCTCGACGTCTCAACCGTCATCGAAGCTATGGTACCGTCCAGAATCTGCGCACTAGAGTCCCTCCTGCCCCGATACCGCTGGCAGTCGTCGCTCTGTGAGCTCTGTCTTCGGAAGTTTCGACACCTGATCATTTCTTCGGTAGTTGATTGTCTTCTGAACCCTCGGGCTATTAGAATCTCTTCGGTGGTAGACTGCCGCCTGATCATTGGCCTGTAGTTCTCGGTGGGTGGCGGTGCTGGCCGATTGGAAGGACTTGGATCTCTACTGGAACAGCTGGAACTATCCGGGGACCTCTGACCCGGACCTCTGGCCACACTTGTCGACTGTCTCCGAAGACGCCCCCGTCTAGTGCGTCGGACCGGACTGATGTCCCTTTCGCCAGATCTGAAAAATTCAAACACTGATCAATATATTCATCAATCTCCGTTGTTCTTCCGATCAAACTAAGCTCAGATTTCGGATCATATAGCTGTACTAGCGTCCAGCAAAGAAACTATTGTAATAAAAGCACTGAACGAAAATAAATGGAAACCACGTCAACAGAAAGCAGGAGGCTATGGTTGTTTGGTCAATGCTAGTTATCTGACAAAAGATCCTTTGATCCGATTGTGGTACGACGAGGGTTGATAATTAATCAAGATTACCAGGAATAACTGATCTTTTGGATATCTGTTGTTTGATTTCAAAATAGAACTTCTCCTTCCTCTTCGTTTTCATATTTTAAAAGATACGATATAACTTAGTTATCCGGTTCCTACAAACATGCAACAAAACATGAAGTACAACAACAAAGCACTAAAATAGACGATCTACGAATACATTTAGGATAATGGCTTCCGGGCTTGTATGGCGTCCATGGAGTTAGATTGTTGAAAAAGAACTCTTGCGGGTCGAACAATGCTTTATTAGGAAGATTAAGATAAAGAAACTGAGTTTCTTATTCTACTTATCTACTTTCTTCATCTTCATCTTCCTAAAATAGTATTGCTCGGCCCGCAAAAGTTCGCACTTGAGAGTTCAACGCCAAGAATGCCAATAATGCCATAGGAGCCCGGGAGTCATCCTCCTAAATGTATCGCAAATTGTCTGTTTCAGTGTTTTGTTGTTGTACTTGATGTTTTGTTGTATGTTTGTAAAAACCTCATGTAGTAGTTCCATGTATAATTGCGAAGCCGGAAGTTATATACTCAAGTTGTGTTTGATAAAATATAAAAACGAAGAGAAGAAAAGAGTTTCGTTTCAAAATCAAACAGTATTCACTTATAGTTCTCCAATGGATAACAAAATGTGTTCCCCGTGGAGACACGAGGTGTTACTTCTAAGCTATCGAATGGGAACTTTTCACACAGGGAGTTCGAGGCGTCTCGATTGATAACAGATAACAGCAACTGTGATAAAACGCATCTGAGCATGGGGTAAGTTTTGCTACTGACCTGTCCGGACTCAGATGCGACCTAGAGTCTCTCCGACTCCTGGAGGCCGAGTCTGGACTGAGGGAATCTCTTCGAGCTTTTCGACCTGAATCGTCCACATCCGGACTGAGGGCAGTGGGCTGAGAGCCTCTCCGGCTCCATCCACCGGGAGGTAAGCAGCTCTCGTCATATGCGGTATTCTGGCGTTGGAGCCTTGACAGCTTGTTGGAACTTCTTTCGGGGCTGGCGTGAGGTCGCGAATCCCTCCTTCCCAATCTTCCGCATTGCGTGGTCGAGTCCCGCCTGAAAAATCATTTCGGCATTGCTAATACTGTCACCCAAATGTGCAGGAGAAACAACACTAATTTTTATTATTATTATCATTATTGATATTATGATTGCAGGATTTTTTCTCGATTTATTTAGATAGGTACTCGAACGAGAAAAAATCAGGACGTTCTAAAGCTTCTAGCAAATTATTCTCTCTATGTTTATTCTATATGTACCGATAGGTATTTATAAAAGGGGTAAGCAACTTGAGTGGAATCAATTTGGTTTTAGGTAGGTAGGTATAAATAGGATATAATTACTACCTACCGGAGTAATTGCTTCCATTATCAGGCATAAAGCGAAGTATAAAGCTTCTTGAGCATGTTTGAAATTAATTGAAGCCTTTTAACATGGCTTATTTTTCAGTAGGGATACTGACAGATAGGTACCTACCTCATCAAATATTACGTGGGTAGAATTTAAAACCAACAATGTATTATTTATTGATCAAACCATTTAGACCAGCCAGTAGCGTTTTTACGGGCAGAGTACGTATGTGAACTGATTTGTTCTAAAAGACTCGGTTTTCAACCGTTGAAGTTGTGATAAAAGTAGGTTTTTTTACAATAAAGAGGCAAACAAATGACACTTCCACTTGAAACCTTGAGTTTTCGAATACTATCTCTAGTAGTAAACATGACCTCGAAAAAAAATTTAACAATTTTTTCCCGCTGATTTTTGCAATGAATTCTTAGAATAAGTCAAAGAGCTGCCCCAATAAGTGAGGATGTCGCTTGTATGTACTGTGATGGCCAGCTTGAAATCATGAAGGGGAATTATAATTTCGGAATAAATTAGAATCACGAGTGATTTGGTAACGAAATTTGCACAAAGGATGACGGTAGTCGCGCCACATCCCAAAGATTGCATTCCAGGGTTGTAGGCAAGGGGTTTGTCACACTTGAGAGGGGGTGGAGAGAGAATCGGTCTGGAAAGCGAAGACGGGGGTGAGAGAGGACTGGGGTAGGTGCGTTTGACGCGAACGGATGTGTGAGCAGGAGAAAATTAGTATTTGTCACGAATAAATCAATAAAAGTGCTGAAACCATTGTTAATAATGATTGTAGTGCATCATTCACGAGAGAATACTGCATCAAGGCAAGTCTATATTCTATGTAAAAATAATAATTGTTGAACGGGATGAAAGTAATTGGTTTGTGTGCAAAACTTTCTTGAGTTTGTTCTGGGTATTTCAATGAATAGCCAAAGGAAGCGTCAAAACGATTCAAGACTTTGCAAATAGCTGTGGGCTTTTATATACCATGTTTTCAGCTACCTTCAAGACACCAGAAAAATAGTGGAGGCTCCAATAACCCTTCTATAAAGTTCTATAGTTTCCGACAGGTGTGACTGTAGGTCCTATTTGCTGATAACAAAGCGCTAGAGACATATATTCAAAACACCTGGGCTAATTTCGATATCGCGATAATCTTTCCTCCATCAAAATAAAATCGATATAATTCTTTCTCAGTGTCAAAGGGGTTTCCAGGGCAGTCAGGTTGCGTTCTCCAAAACCCAATTTAACCGCTTGATACTTGCCAAGGAGCTAATTTGTCGCTCAGAAAAATATCTACAAAAATTACCCATATCTTCCCAACAACCTGTCTCCGTAATTGTCTCAATTAAGGTTTGTTAGACACATATGCTTCACCTGAGCTATTTACGATAACGCGAAATCTTTTCCCCATAAAAATAAAAATCGATTTAACCCTTTCTCAATGTCAAAGGGGTTCCCAGGGCAGTCAGGTTGCGTTCTCCAAAAGCCAATTGAACCGCTTGATACGTGCCAAAGAGCCATTTTGTCGCTCAGAAAAATATCTACGAGACATCGAAACGTAATATAATTTTCCTGGTTAATTAATTAAAGGCTCACACCTAATTGCATTTTGCATTTATGTAACACCAATGGATATAGAGCTGCTGGATAAGTCTGTAAGTTGAAATTACAGAACCAGCTGTATGTAAATTGACCAAACTAAAACACCAAAAATTGTATGTAAATTAGTTGATCAGTGATTAAAATAATGGCTTTAATTTTCGAGATACAATGACATACTCAAGAAGAATGATAATGATGATCTCTCTCTTCAAGTACAACTAAATGATCGATATTACTCTGAGTACAGATGAATATGGGCTAGGCGAAGAAAAGGGTTGATTCAAATTAGGGAAGGGTAAAAGTAAAATCAACAGTAATAATTAATTATGCAGGGAATCAGAACTCAAGTGTGTTATGGAACTAAACTCATCTAGGTCTCTTCTTTAAAATAGTAGGAATGCGGAAACGGGAATTCAATTGAGAGTCTGATTAAGTAATCAGGCGCGGGTTTTCGCAGGTGAGGTGTGGTTTTGAAAAATCTGTTTATTTAGCAATAGTTATTCAATCGTCCTCTTCCAAATAGAACCTGGGGTACTGGCATGACTGGGAAATCAAGGGATTTGGGAATTTATGTAAACAATTCAGGTAAACGTGTCAAACTACGGTACAACAAAACACACAACGTAAGTGTCAGATCAATTGTTTGTAAAAAAAGGGGGGTTTTATCACAGTACACTGTGATGATATTCGTAAGTGAGACTCCCGTGGGGTGCCATCTATGTCATTGTATGAGTGGCTTTCCGCAATGTGTATACAGCTGTGGTATACAGGATGATTCATGAGTGACCTTACATAGGCTAATGGGAGATAGAGGACTTCGAGGCGAGTCGGGATCCATAGAAGAATTTTTTTTCTTATTGGTTACGAAGATGCAGGGTGTTTTGTGTGATTCGTAAGAAACTTTGATAAGCGATATTTTTTAAACGACTGGAGATATTTTGTTGAAATTCACAAGTAATATCTCTTTGTTGAAACTTATCCAGAAGCCATACCGGGTCAGTCAAAATCCAGGGCCGGGCTAGAAAAAAAGGTGCCCCTTTTTTGTTTAATCAAAAAGTACATTTTCTGACCGCTTTTCTAAAAAACTGCTATCGGATCCAAAAAGCTAAGGAAAAATGCTTTGAGAATCACTCATCAATTCAGATGGCACACCCAAACCGTTTCGACAATTAAATTAAAAGTAAAATTTGTGGGTTAGTTCCCATTTTCGACCGGACATAATCGACCCATTGTTTGATTGAATTTATCAAAATTCATTTTTTGACTTGTCTGTTGAATAGAAGAGCTTGGTTGAAAAAAAAATTCCAGAGCCGACCATTTTTTTTATGACAAAATCTAGAGTGAAACACAAAATTAGACTCGATTCGGTCGTTAAAAAAAAAGGTCGGCTCTGGAATTTTTCTTTCAACCAAGCCCTTCCATTCAACAGAGACAAGCCAAAAAATGAATTTGAATGAATTCAATCAAACAATGAGTCGATTATGTCCGGTCGAAAATGGAAACTTACCCACAAATTTTACTTTTAATTTCATTGTCGGAACGGTTTAGGTGTGCCATCTGAATTGAAGAGTGATTCATGAAGCATTTTTTCTTAGCATTTCGAATCCGATAGAAGTTTTTCAGAGAAGCGGTCAGAAAATGTACTTTTTGATCAAATAACAAAGGGCCACATTTTTTCTAGCCCGGCCCTGGATTTTGACCGACCCGGTATGACTTCTGGATAAGTTCCATCATAGGAATATTCCTGGTTAATTTCAACAAATATCTTCAGCTATTTCAGAAATATCGCTCATCAAAGTTTCATACGAAACACACAAAACACCCTGTATCTTCGCTTCGTAACCAATGAAAAACCGCTTCCTCTATCTCCCATTAGCCTATGTAAGGCCACTAATGAATCACCCTGTACCTACTGGAGGCAGTAGTGGTCGCGGCCGCTTTTCCGTAAGCTGACTTCATCGACCACTATCTTCCCACATGGTGGAAGAGTGTATTTTGGGTTTCTGACCATGATATTGGGATTATAATTTTGTTATAAGGGAATGTTAGGTCTATCTCGGATCACAATGCTCCTAGACGTATGTATACTTTATAAATTTTATAAATCTATGATAAAACACGGTCTCTTTCCTCAAACCACAAATTGATCGAATGAGGTATTCAACTTGTCAAAGAAAAACGAAGAATTTACCTGGTCGTCAACAGAGGATGCGTCGGGGTCGTCGCCTGGACCGTCGGCGAAGTGGCGGGCGGCGTGACGCTCGATGTGATGATGGTCGGCGGCGTCGGCAGTGCTTGAGTGCTTGTCTCCACCGTCAGCGTCGAACACGTCACCGTGGCGGTCGCCGTCGTCGCCGCCAGCTGTGAGAAATGCGCGGCCACGGGCGCCGAGTCCGAGGCCGTCGACGACGTTGAAGGCCGCTGCTCTTGCCTGTAGTACGAAGGCGTGGACGTTCCGGCGGCGGTGGATCCTCCCGTCGAGGTGCCTGTGCCACTGTCGGCGTGCGAGCGCGAATCGCGGCGCTTCTTCTGTGCCGCCACGACCTTGGGCGGCGGCGTCACCAGCGTGGTGGAGTCGCGCCGACCGCTGCGGCCGCTCTCGCCCGAACCGCGCCTGGAGGCGCCGTGCGAGTGGGAAACGGAGTCACGGCGGCCGCTCTTGCTGGACTCTTGGCTGCCGCGTCGCGGCGACGTGCTGGCCGTGACCATGGTGGTGGTGGTGTTGCTCTCGCGACGCTGCCACAGCTTTGCCACTTCTGACCTATTAAAAAAAGATTATTATGTTCAAAGTTATAATCCAAGGATTGCACTGCTTACTGTGGTGCTCTCAACTTAATAAAAGATGATCCAACTTGAGCTTTACAATCACAGTGCCAAATATTCTCAAAACCGCAAGATATTTCTTCATCTTAAAATGATATTTTTACACAAGAAACCTAACCAAAAAATTCACGACGATGACATAAGGAACTTTCTTTGGAAAAGACATATTCCCATTCTAGCGCGTCTATTAATAATAGGTCGTTATTGTTCCATGATCCACTTTGTACATGTTTCTTGTGTACAAATATAACTCCGAGATGGACAAATACCTTGCCGTTTTAAAAATACGGGGTGCTTCAGAACTAAGTACCTAGCTACATATCCTACATATCGTCCCTTGCCAGGCAAAGCAACGTAAGCGCCATTCTGGCGAAAATAAGTTTTTGATCTTGTTGGGAAAGTCTAACTGAGTCGCGTCGAATAAGTAAACTATCACAAGCACTAAAATATACTTAATAGAGTATTATACTTTTGAATAAATTTTTTTTTTGTGGAATCAGAAACTATATTGAAAAATAACTGACCCGTATTTTTTTATTCAGCTAAAAATCGTATCGTTTGGCCGCAATAAATGAACGAAATTCCTAAATTCTGCCTATTTCAGATTATTTCTGACGTCATTTACACAGGCAGTATAGGCGGTGACTCGCTGTGACGTCAGAACTAGTTGATGTTATTTATTTATCGCGCCCATACGATACGGTATTTGACTGAATAAAAAAACACGGGTCAATTATTTTTCAATGTAGTTTCCATTTGAATCAAAAATTTTTTTTAGTATAATACTCCATTATACAGTGCATAACATGAAACATGCAGAATTAATATTCTGTCGTGGGGCATTTGCAATCAACATGATTTTTGGTCTCTCCCTTAGAGTTGCTAAAATGTCGCTTACGTTGCTTTGCCTGGCAAGGGAAGATATTCTCCTATATTCAGCATTTTTAGATGCCCCCCGAAGAAAGTTACGGTCCCTCAAAGTTCGATTCTATCTACGTCACTGAACAAGATATAAATCTGCTCGTTTCCATATAAAAATGTTTCGAAGGAAAACGGTTTTTTAGATTTATGCATAACTGTAGGTAAATTGAAATTTAGGGCACATCGAGTGGTTCAAATTTTTGACTGATCAGTCTATCATAAATTGTCCAATCATTTTGAAAAACGAAAGTAACGAGTTATTGCACTGTGGTGGTTAAATTGTACCTATAGTCCGAAAGACGGACGCATGTTTAGTACCCCGATCGAGTTATGTTTTGAGACTATCATCTGTGTATCGAGAAAATATGTGCAACCATGGAATGGCAATCCTGCCTAAGTAAATCCTGCCAAAAATTCAATTAATTAAATAATTTAAAAATTGTAGAATAGAACCTTCAAAATTTTTGTCAACAAATGTCAGTCACATTGTTGATGGCACACAACAATCACCCCTTTGACGCGTCACTGTCAGAACTTCCATGGTGCTGCTAAGCAACTATCGCTACGCATATGCAAAACTAGACGAGTTTCTGGTAGTGGCCCGTGAAAGGGGTGATTGTTGGGCTCAAAATGCAAGCAGCAAAGAAATGAGATGTCCTTTCAAGGGCGGCACATTGAAAATTGTGAATAAATTTCACTACTTTTGTTGACACCCTGTATCTCATGCATTATATCATGAATCATCTGGTCCATCCAAATGCCTAATGGCCAAAAGAATGTGCTATCCAGCATGACCAAGTTTTTCCAAATCGTTTCATTTTTATCAGACATATCCTCATTTGAAGTGAAGCGAAATTTCCGAGTGGATCACTGTTCACTTCAATTTTCAATTATTGTTACTCAATTTAAACTGCGCAAAAATATGTTGTCGCGAGGGAAAAATTGGTCCGACTTTGTACCACAATAACTTTTGAACGACACAAACCATTCCGATTCTGTTTTGACGGTCAGTGAGCTTAGTCTTTTCGTTATTTACCTCCAGGAGGTGAAGCTCAGGAAGCTCCACGTAAAATATCTACAGGTTGAAATGTAAGACAGTGGAAAATTTTAGCAAATTCAACGGACGGACGCAATAATTTTTTTCAGTCACTATCCTGAAATTCACAAAAGAATCAGTTAGCTTTTTCATTATTACATTTCTATGGTAATTACTTAGACGGTAAATGCCAAAAAATAAAAATAAATTTCGTTATTTGTGCTTTGTTCTAAATGCTGAACGTCAAGATCTGTTGAAAAAAAAAATCCGTGTTGGTCGATCTGTGTGTCTTGTCAGTTTTTTTTTTGACCGGTGTCAATTTCTAAACCGTTCTGACTGATTTGGACCAAATTTAGTATGCAGGTGGGGTCTATGGTAGAAAGGTGAAAATAAGATTCTCAGTGTGATCTGTTAAGAGAAAATGTCAGTGTCAAATAGTGGCAGGAAATTTCGACGTGAAGATTTTGATTTTTGATAGATCATTTTGAAGCCCTTGGAAAACTTTATTCGAAACTTGTGGAAATTATGACATATCTGTCATCTGTCAAATGTTATAAGCTGTCAAAATAAAAACTTTGACGTTTAATAACTCGAGAAGTGCCAAACGGATTTTATCACTTGATTTTTGCTCCAAAAAGTCATTCTACTAAAATTAAAAAGTTAACGAGATATTATACACATATCAAAAGAATCTAGGGGACAAGCAAATTCAGACGATTTCTAAAATCATCATAACTTTTGATTCCCGTCAGCGATTTTATATCGGTTCTCGGTGTTCCATAGCTCAATTTTCCTTTTTTATGCTTTGATCACGTCAAATACAAACAATGTTTTATCAGGTTGCTACAGGTTGATCAATGGAACAGTGTAAAATTGCCAAAAGTTCAGTACGAGCGCGATTACCCAAAAAAGAAAATTCATGCATTCCAATAGCACAGTTATGAAGATCAGTGTTTCAGCTTTCGTGACGTTTTTGAATTTTGAAAATCGAAGTTGAATTGCCAAAGATATTGATCATTTTTTGCCGCCATGTTGAACTTCCAAGAAAGAAGAAAGTGATCCGATTTCATTTAAACTTGGAACACACTCATGTCTGGTTCAAGTAATTGGAATTTCAAGGTCAAAGGTCACTTTTGATCAGTTTCGATCCGCTATATTGTTACGAAGCTCGCGACCATCCCGGCTCTTTCTAGAGAAATCTAGCATTACGCGTTGCATTCGGGAAGCATCGAGAGACTTCAGCGGTAGGTCATGACACGTCGCGACTTCTGGCGGAGGTGCCGTAGAAAATACGCGTATATTCTTGACGCAGATACCAGAGAAATCCTCGTGTGCTGTAAACATCATCAGGAAGCATCCAGAACCTTCGATGCGACTATAAGAGAGGAGCTTGACCTGGCATCGGGAGAGTTTGAATCGAGCGATCGTGGCGTCAACACCTTAAGCGACATTGTGAATTTCTGAGCGATTAATAATTCTGTGCGTTATTTAGTTGTGTCGGTAGTAGCTAATAAAGTGCAGTTTGTTAACAAGTAAATCAGCGCATTTAATTTCGAGATAGGCGAACCCGAATATCGTAACAATATATTGAGCTTTTCACATGAATGATTCGATTTGAATCAAACTTTGAAACACACTAGAATCGAATTATTTACATAAAAGTTCAATGTGGCAGCTTGAAAGTGACCGAAAATAACATTTGACCTTGCAATTCCTATTACTCAAACCAGACATGAGTGTGATCCAAGTTTTATTGAAATCGGATCACTTTCTTGGAAGTTCAACATGGCGACACAAAATGATCAATGATGTCTTTGGCAATTCACCTTCGATTTCCAAAATTCAAAAACGTTACTGAAGCTGAAACACCAGTCGTCATAACTGTGTTATTGGAATGCATAATTTTTCTTTTACTCACTCGTACTGAACTTTTGACAGTTTTACACTGTTCCATTGATCACCCTGTAGAAACTTTATGAAACATTGTTCGTATTCGACGTGATCAAGGCATGAAAACGAAGAATTGGGCTATCGAACACTGAGAACTGATATGAAACTGCTGACGGCAATCAAAAGTTATAAGATGATTTTAGAAATCGTCTGAATTTGCTTGTCCCCTAGATTCTTTTGATGTGTGTAGTACCGTGTGATCCAAACCATTCCAAATTGGGGTAGACTGTGAGTACTGTGACATGGTCAAATGACTCAAATTCCGGGTTTGGATCACACGGTACATGTGGCTAAAATGTGCCAAATTCAAGTTCAGCCTAGGTTTTTCCGTACACACGAAGATCACAATAGACTCTCGTTTTTCTCTTTTTTGTCATTGCATTTCATGTGGAAGTACCTAGCACCGGTATTATTCAATAATTCAAGCCCGTAGGTAAGAGATGTTGCAATTCTGTGCTAACTCGTGCAATGCAAATGAAATACCTACCCAATCTGAATGGACCCTTAATAAACTTCACCCAGATAGATTGCAGTAATAAATTATCTTTCCCTTTATGAGGACATGTGACATGTGGAAGGACCGGTCCTTCCACTACGACTCGTAACTCCTTTGGCAGTTAACTGAGTTATATTATTTTAAGCAAATAAACAGCGCAAGTTTGGAACATATTCGGGAGTAGGGGGTGGATCCCTTTGTCGCGTCGATGCTTGTGAAGCTTGTCAAAGTTCCAAAAAAGCGGTTATTCGCAAACATCAAGGTGGGTACGTACAGTATGAGCAGCATTTTGAATTAACAATCAAATTACCTAACTATTGCAAAGTGCTTTGTTGCATCATATTTCAATTGCAAGCGCCCAACCTTCCTCGTCTGGAATCAAAGCATCAAGCTACAAACTGCCACCTTACACTATACACATTTCAATCTGAATCTCTGTTATTCAGCTCCAGACTCTCATGCAACACAACATCAACGCCGTTACCCCGACAAAAATCAAACGTTGTTTTGTGATTACTTCGGTAATTGCCAACCAGATCTTTGTACTTTGTGTTCTTCATGGGTGCTGCGGCATGTCATGAAGGTGCGTTGATTAAATAAAATGTTGTCAAAATTACCTACCTACCTACCTACCTACCTACCTACTAGGGCTCTAGGCATAAGGTAGTTAGGTACGTACCTAATCAGGGTTCATTTTTTTTTATAGTCTGATGGAGTGTCATCAGTCATCAGATAGTTCAGCAAATATTGTGTACCTACCTAAAAGCCTCCATTCCCCATTCATTATCGAACAGGTTGCGGTTGACGTTTTGGTTAATCGCCGTGTTAATCGTTTTGTCCAAATACTGTCGAACAGTTTTGTCAAACAGCACAAAATTAGTAAATCTAAGTCAAAGAGAGCATCATTAGCGTAGACAAGAACTACCTCACTATCTCTTGTGTGTGTTGCATGGTTGCAAAGTTGGTTAACCTACCATTCATTGAACAAAACGTCCGATTCAGCGGCTTTTCAATCATCTAAAAACCGTCCAACACAACCGAGTGCGTGTTCACCTTATCATTGGCTTGGGGAGTGATTCTTTTAGAGGTATAGAACTTTATACAGCGATAGCGTTGGTTCTTTAGAAGATTTTGCCGTCATTTTTTCATCTAGATATTCTTTAAGGCCTGCCGTTTGATCATGCACATGCACAATCGCACAACTTGAGACAATTTTTCCTCATAATTATAAAACTTGGTTTTCTGTACGGGAATTTCTGTGCTTTTTGTGGAATTTTCGTTTCAATTTTCAATTACCGGCCGACAAGATTCTGTATTTCAACTCCCTTAGACTTCTTTCTTTGGGGTATTGTGAAATAGATGGCTTACCTGAATGAGTCTCGAACTGTCTGGGGTCTTAGGGACAATATCGTTGGCAGTATTAGTTAGATAGAGCCCGATCCTTGCCAAGAAGCTACCCGGAATCGAACCTATTTAAATCGGAATTTAAAATAATAATTTCGAACTGACGTGCGATTCTGCGGAGGTATGATAAAATGAGTCTTGATGAGTTTTTATGTGAAAAAATGACGGCAAAATCTTCTTAAGCACCAACGCTATCGCTGAATTAAGTTCTATACCTCTAGAAGAATCACCTTTTATGAAAATGTTGAGCTATGATTACCTAATGACATGAAAATTATACTCAGGTATTACTTTGTAGCCCTGGTATTATAGGGTTTGACCCTGAAATAAATATGTTCATTTGGAAATTTTGCACAAACATACTGAAAGCTCCGGCTCGACAAGTGTGCGCGTCATAGATTTTTAGAGCAAGAAAGGAATAGGTGCCGCTAAATAAAAAAGACTTTTGCTGTAGCCCAGAAAAGAGTACTCTCAGTTTCAAATTTGGCTCATGTGCCCCTCAAGCTATGCTGATCAATGCTATGTGCAACAATGAAGTAAGTTCCACAAAGTAGTACCAAAGGAGGCAGAAACACAATCAAAGAATCAAGTTAAGCCTGCATTTGGAGTTTTACACCATCTCTTAGTCGGGCGCTACAAGATTTGGCGGCACTTATTCCTTTTTTAAAAAATTTCTGACGCGTACATTTACTAGCCAGAGCGGAACTTCTAGTATGTGGTTCAGCATTGCTTGGGGGCCAATCGTGCAAATTTTTAAAATGGACATATTTATTTTAGGGTTCGACCAAAATTCCAAATAAAATGATTTTAGAATTCGGGAAAACCCCAAAGCTAGCTCTTTTATAATCAGAGCTCGGATTTTAGGACGTAAAAAATGCGAAAAAGGCAATCGATGGCGAAGAACAGCAACCTTCTATGTCACCGTTTACAGAAATTCAGCAAGCTCCTATGTCAAAAAGGGTACTTTTCAGGAGGAACAAAATTGTACTTCAAACGTGATGTACTATATTTTCTTCCATTTTAGGTTGAAATAATATCCACTATAAATTAAGGTGACATAATGGGACATGAAATTTGATATTATTCACTAGATTTGGCTATAAAACGTGACATAGACGGTTTTGTCAGCAATATATTGATGATTTTTGCAGAATAGAAGCTTTATAGCAGCTTTTTTGTCTGGCATTGAAGGCTATTATCATCTGCCTTGTCATCGTATTTTCGGCAAAAACCTTCTTTGTCTGACATAGAAGGTTGATATTTTGCACTTGACATACGAATTAGTCTTATTGGAATCGGAGGTTTTGTCAGTCGATTAATGGCTGGAGTGTCGATTGCTTAATTCATTATTTTTAAAACTGCTGAAATTGACTTAGGAGGTTGTTGATTTTTTGCAAATGGTGACATAGAAGGTTGCTGTTCTTCGCCATCGCAATGCTTTTAGGTCGTGAAAATCTCATTTTAAGCAAGTTTAAGCAAATATCCGAATTTAGGCAAGTTTAGCCAAATACCGAAAAAAAACGACTTATGAAAAAAAATTAGTGACCATTCAAAATTACGAATGAAATGAGGCATAAACTAACTAAGTCAGAGCTCTAAAAGAAGTTTTTTGTTTGCGATTCCGGGCATGAGCACTCACTGAGCAGTTACCACGATATTCCCTTTCCGTCGTCGGTAGTCCCGTATCGCGAGCAATGCTTCAAGACCAGGCCGTCTTCGCGGCACTCGAATGGAGCTTTAGTTCTAACTTCAACACAAACCAGCTAGGTATAATCTTTTACGTTCAACGCTAGCTTTTCCTACTGAAAAGTCTACCGGCTAACAGAATTTTGCTCCAAATCGCACCAGACTAGAGGTGTTAGGTTGAAGCAATAAAAAGCAACACAAAAAATCTTACCAAAATATGCCAATAGTAGGTAGATTAATGAAGCTGAACCGTGAACCATACGCTAATAAGGAATAGATATTACCCGTACATGCCTACCTATATTATAATATCAGATAAAACCAATATCTGCAGTTTTTTATGGTAGGGAGAATTTCGAAGTAACATAGTGTAACAATTCAAATGACTAGCACATCAAGTACTGAAGTTATCTGTTGCGAGATAAATTAGCATAGGTAATTTCATCGAACAGAAATAGGCTTCTGCGATAACGGCATTATACAGATGTCAGGATAAAAATGTTATGTAAAAAAAATATTATTGTATAGATAAGCAAAGATAGCAAATGAACTGAATTTTTTTATTGGATATACAGACTAGGACTGAAACTCACTTTGGACTATCAGTATTTTTGCCAATACATTGAAGGTTTTTTTTTTCAATAATATCGAACCGTGTGAGTATAGATATTGGCAGTGAAAAGGGGGTTGTTCGCGTTCAATATCGCTGCAGGATATTGCACAGTAGGTATATCGAAAAAAATTTCAGTGCAAAAACATTGAGAATTTGAGGTAAGGTCATGAATGTTGTGATATCCTTTTCTTCCTTCTATTTTGCAAGGTTCGCTTGACTGAATAATTGATCATAAGTAAGCACTGTCATTTTTGCTGCAATGTTGCAAATCGGTTTATTCATTCTACTTTGAAAGGCTATATTCTCGTTCATACAGATTTGCCGATTGTTTTTTTTTTCATCAAGGAATATGCATTTCATGATGTTGTGTCGATCATATAATTTACAAGCCTCGAATCCAAAAATTGCTGGATCAACAACTTGGAACACGGAAAAGCTGTGTACATGGACTTCGTCAGGTACGCCCGAAGAGCGGTTACCTCCGATCCTACCACCGATTTTTGATTCGACAACAACTTGGGACACGAAAAAGCTGTGTACATGAACTCCGTCAGCTTAGCTTCAAAGCCATTCGAATAAATTGGTTTCACTTTTATTTCGAATAGTAGTTGCCCATCGAGCAAATTGCTTTTCAACTAATTGGTTCTCAAACAATAATTGATTTAGGAAAATTGATTTTCGAACAATTTCATTGCCCTAGACCCAGCATAATAATAATAGATAGTTTCATCACCAACCTGAAATCAGACATGGCCGTGTGGTGCGACTCCCTTCTCGATTTGCTCCCCATGCTCCTGATTCCAGAGTCAGCGCTAGATTCTCTTCTTTTCCTGCCTGTGGTGATGGCGGGCGTGGGTCCTTGCTCGGTCGTCGACTGCCGACCCCAAGGCAGCGACCTGGCCAGGTCTGCCAGCGTCTCCCTGCGGCACAGCTGCTTCTGTCGGCTTTTGGTCGACCCACCCCATTCCCTCAGGATGTCCGTCAGCTGGGCCAGCGAACTCCGCCGGCGACGCGTCGTCCCCGAGGTGGGGGGCGACGTCTCCTGCGTCTCGGTGGGCGGCGAGATGCTGCATATCTGAGTGGCCGAGTCGCGCCGGCCCCCCAGCCGCTGACGGAGTGTGGACTCTTCCACCTGCTCTCGTACCAGGTCGTCCCAGCCGTTGCCGCCTTGCCATACCAAGCCCACTTGGTGCGACAGAATCGGAAGGTTGCACACGAAGCAGATGGCCGTCATGGTCCTGGAATCAGAAATGGACCGAGGTTAACATGGGACGTTCGAAAGGGTCCAGCGGGAGCAGTCAGAACGCAACTATTGTGTCAAATCATCTAGCATTAATATGACGATATTCAGCAATCAATGTAATGATGGTAATATTACTCAAGAGTAAAAAATACCTAAACAGTGAACCGTTATCATTTATGGGTTCATTATTATCCATCAATCAAGATATGATTGAGACTAGGTAGATAGATGCGGCCGGTCCCTGAATCGTTATCAAAACGATCATGATTGTATTTTTAGGTAGGTACGAGGGTAGGTAGGTGGGTACCGTAGGGAGAGGACAGGGACTGCCATGGCGGATACGTCAGATTGAAGTTCAAATCAAACAGAGTTTTGTTCCATAACTCAACGCGTTTATACCCTTGGCTGCACTTCGACAGAGAAATCACGTATCATCATTAAAAACTCAGTCAATTTCAATTTCAAAATCGAAGCAACTTTGACATTTGACAGTTGTCAAAGATATTTCTAACCTCTCGAAGCCGATTCAACTTTAGGTTGATTCAAACTGAAAAAGTACTAGGCCTTCGTCCAAAAAAAGGGGTCCCATGGAATCATCAATCCTTTCACCTCTTGCAGTCGAAAAGACACGACGAATCATGAAGAACTATTGGCAAGACAAGGAACATCTCAGAAGGCCTGCAGTTGCAGCACGATTCACGTATAAAAAGTTGATTAAACCGAATTCCAGAAAACCCAGCAGCTTAAAGTTGCGCATGGACCGAAATTCATGTTAGTACCTTTAGTTTGTAATTTGCTTCCGTTTTGGAGCTTGGCGGAACGAGTATTTGTCGGCCTTGAATGCCGCCGTCAAGATAACTTGAATTGAAGGCGGCCCCGTAGGGTTTTGGTGTCTAAATGATGGTAATACAGCTCTGCGCCCCTCTAGTGGCATTTCCACGTATGACAAAGTCAGTTTTCCAAGATATTAATATCAATTTGATAAGAAATATAGCTTTACTTCCAGAGAAGTCAATTTCACACCGGGTAAAAAGGCGGCAAGCCTACAATGCTAAAGTAGAAAATTTGCCCAGCCAACTAGAGTCACAGTACAAGTGAACCTACTATATCAATTATTTTTTTGCGGTGAAAACTCAAAAAAATAAATTATTCGACTGTTGCATCCAACTTAGCGAATAGAACATGTGGAAAAAATTGGAAATCCGTTCTCTAGTGATCACCTATACCCGCGTGATCCTTATTTTCCCTACTAGTCATTCAGTTTGCTGTTATTATTGAGCTTTCAGCTTCAAGCTTGGCCCTGATGCAATTTTGCAGTTAAGATAGGTTTGTTCGAGTATTTGACATTTGATTTCAATGTGTTCTGTCACTTCTGACGTTTGAAAAGCAAAAGCGATTGGATGTGAAGCAGCACATCCAACTCTGCAGGTAAAATCTAGATATAAAAGGTATTGTGCCACACTTTATACGCCCAAAACTTCGAATTAAAAAAAAATTTCCCTCAATATACACACAACGGGAGCCGACATTTCGGCGTTTACATTCACATGTCAATGGCGTCGGCTGTTCATTTTAAAGGCAAAGAAATTTAATTTTCTGTTGTTAAAGTTCAATTTCAGAAATACCTACCTATACAGGTATACATTTTTATGTTATTCAGAATAATGCTTTTTCAGCTCTCGCACAACCAGACGATATGAATGAATGCTTTTATATACATTGCAGCTCAAGTAGGCAATAAGTGTCAGAATGTCAGGCGTCAACTTTGACGAATATTTTAGTTCCGGGTGCAATTTTCCAACTTTCATAATATACAGCAACAGCCGAATTGAAATAAAACTCTCAAACTCCCAACTCTGGCGCGCACTCCGAATATACCCTCTAATTTCGATTTCGATCGTTGGTTGAAACACATTCAATTCATCTCCCTAGCCGCCTCCTCCGTTATATTATAATGTATAGCGAACATACAAATTTATTCCTTTGTGATGCCGGGCGCGTGAATAAATTAATGGGATGATATTGTAAAGTCGCACTGAATGAATAATAAGAAAAGCCTAATTACTTTCAACGACGCGCGGACAAAATGAAACTAAATACGTTTTTTTTTTATTTCCCATCAATAAGAGAGATGTCCTACTAGTGGAAGCATGCCGTCGCGTCGGTTTGAAATCGATCAAGTTTAGTAGAAATACTAATCGTTGCAAGGTTGTATTTTGAATTGAGCTTCTCCTAATACCATCAATCACTGTGTTATCCGTGATCAATAGGAATTGTCGTGTGATCAAATGAACTCTGAACTTAGGTACCTGATCAAATTCAGGGGTACAAATCAGCTTTTGGCTAAGGCACAACCTGCCTAAATTAAGAAATCATTTGATCGCATGATATAATCAAACATATCCAGTTACCTACTTATTGACTAGAGGTCAAATAAATGGATCAGTATGCATTCGCTTCTGATCCCTTGAATATATAAAAATGATTACTATAACTTGTAACTAAAACTAAATGAACAGGGAGCTGGTGCCTCAAAACTCACGTTATAAGGTACATGATATTTTTAACCCTGTATAGGTCTGATGTGCGTTGATGCGCTGATAAGGTTGTTGAAAATTTCTTTGTCTTACATAACAGACCGGGGGCTTTAGGCTTGTATAGACTTGTCAATTTTCACCAAATAGCCAAAATTTACGTCATAGGGTACATAAATGAAACCAACTCGTGTGAGAACATCCCCTTAATCAAAAATCGGGTCATAAGACAAAATTTTTGGGGGATCTCGGTCCATAAGTCAAGATTGAAATTTTCAAAAAGAGACAAAATTTACCACCTTCTGGAGACTTCTCCTTTGACATAATCTCAGGAATGAAAAACGATTCTTACATGGTCTTTTACGAAGGTTTCGAATCTGTCCACAAAAATGTTTAATGGTACATCGCTTACAGGGTGCAACATCGAAATTTTTTTCTCAAATCGTACACCCGGTATTTTAACATGGGAATAGATTCCGTCTTTGATCCTGATTACAAATATATATCACACTTAGTGAGTAAGTCAGCAAAACGCCTGTGAAAAGATTGTTTTTTTTTTTAAATTTCAAACTTGTCTTATGAACCGAAAGCCCACAAAATTTTGGTCTTACGACCAGATTTTTGATTAAAGGGCTGTTTCCACACAAAATCCTGTTCGTTTCATTCATGTACCTTATGCCCATGACCTTATGACGTAACTTTTTGACAATTTTTTTGAAAATTGACAAGCTCATACCAGCCTCAAACCCTCAGTCTGACATGTAAGACGGTTCAATTTTTAACAACCTCATCAGCGCACATAAGACCTACAGGGTTAAAATCATGTACCTTATGACGTAAGTTTTGAGGCACCAGCTCCCTGTCCAAAAGTGCAAGTAGATCCAAAAGTGCAAGTCGATACCTGTACAATTGCAAACAAAATATTTCAATGATTTTCCAAAAAAAAAAGACAACTAAGTCTTGTTTTATCGTGAGAGGTCTCTGTTGCGACTGAAAGTGACTTACAAAAATCCGTCTTCAAAAGCTTTTTTGAAAATTGAAAAGTAAAATTCAGCATGCGACTTTCTTGAAGATGAACGATGGCCTGGGGCCACTTAGTTTTTGAATTTCCACAAAAATGAAGTTCGAAAACTTTGAAAGACATGAAGATAAAATAGCATCGGCAGTACGGTTCTCTTGGAAGAAGTAAAAACATGACAAACTTAAAATTTACACATATTCTCATAAAATTCGTCAACAACCGATCCTTACTCTAGAAAAGAGATGTCCACTTCAAGGCCATGGACGCGATTGCGCTGTTCGAACTTTGAACTTGATCACGAGGTCAAGTAGGTAGTTTGAAACGAACTGATAGGGGACATTGAGGTGACTGTAAACACTGAATGTATCACAAGAAGTAATAAACGTGAAAACGAACATGATCATCATATGATATTTGGATATTTTTTAATGTTGGTGTTCTGCCGAAAGTTCGATACTTTTTTATAAAATAATTCATATTCGATTGCGTTAGTTTAGACACTGTTCCCCTACAGAGTTGAAATATGTTTGATTGTCTACATCTGAGTGTGGTTTCCAAATTTGTTTTGGAATTCACAAGACCATTCAATGCTAGAACGCAATAACGCATTTCATTTCTGTGATTCTGTGTTTACGGCGTGTTCGTGTAGTTGCAGGTCGCAGTTCAGAGTTCAGCATTATTCTGTGGTTCAGCTGTTGTAAAATTAGCGAGAAGGTGAGTGTTTTATTCACAGGCCATAATCCTTACTCTAGAAAAGAGATGTCCATCAAGATTTGACTAGGAAAGTGCGAAGGTTACTGTTGTATGTTGTGTTGCCTATTATTATGCTCCAAGTTTCATCGAAATTCGAAAGTAAAATGAGAACCTAGGTGCATCTCATTAGATTACGTTGTTATCGAGTGTTAGAACGGTCAATTAGAACACCAAAATTGCAATAATGACTTTGTGAATATCTGGAATAGAGTTTGACTGATCTAAATTGATTTTTTTTTAATATTCCTGAAACATTTCAGTTACTTATATTTTTATTCTTCGAATCAGCCAAAGTGTGCCAAACAATTGAGAAATCGCCTCGGTGATCGCATTTTATAGCATGTTTTATGGTGGCCTCCAAATCTTATATCAGATTTTGGAAAGAAGAAATTTCAAGCTATGAAATGTTAATGATCTGAAAAATTGATTTCTCTTCCATTGTGTGTTCTTCAATAACGGATGATAAAGTAATGTTGAGAAGAAATTAAAATTCGAATAATTTCAAGGGTGGGTATTCATTCTTTGAGATTATTCAATTTTCGAGATTATTCAATCTTCAAGTTTATTCAATGTTCAGGACCACCTGACTTTTGGTTAAAAGCGCGCTTGCGCGCCTTCATGAACTAGTTCTACTAAAATACTACTACCTACTAAACGATGAAATAATCGGGCCAGTTTGATTGTAATTTGAATTTCCTAGCAAATGATCATTCATCAACTTTTGCAAGATGTTCTCTGCCCTGAAATATATGAGAAATATGATCTGGCAACAAAATGGCGCCAGCATCTTTCCGTTGGGAAATTATTTAAGGATGGAGTTGAACTGGTGGAATAAGGTGTTGCGAAATTAATTCCAGCGGGCTGAATCCTTGACAGAAATTTTTTCAATAAGATTTTTGATGTCGAAGGCTATTGGAAGCTACTTTGGTTTGAGCCTTGAAATATTTTCAAAGCCCTCAAAAAATACAAATTTTGAAAAAGCCACTTTTGAACCCTATTTCTCTGTAGCTTTCGAGAGAGACCTGAATGGTGAATTTCTCTCATCAAAGAATAAACCTGTTGGAATTGATTCTGCAACGTCTTATTTCACGAATTTAACTTCATCCTAAAATAATGGCTACTCCGATGGATGGATTGGTATAATGGCGGTCCGATAGCATGGTCAGGAACGATAAAAAATGTCGTTCATGAAAAATAAAAATACCGGGTGTTTATAAACGTCTGTGATCGCATCGCCTTTGGAATCCGCTTTCGATCACTACAATTGCGCCTGTTACTGCGTTTTCGGCCTGACCCATGCCTGCCGCGATCACAGATTCTTATAAACACCCCGTAGATTCCACAGCAACCAGGAGTGAAGTTTCTACAGTATCTTCATGAATTTCTATGTTTGAGTGATGCACATTTGACCCATCGCGACGCGAACTAATTCAAGTTATGATGTTGGAGAATAGAATTTGAGGATCATCATTCCCACAATCGCTAGAGGAATTTGACGTTCAGCACAATTTGAAAATCTTTAGGGGGCAAAAAAAGGAGCACTCTTGAAAACTGTTGTACCATATGCGTCATTTTTTAAAATGTCAAATTAGACAATAGTATATTATTCAATGAGCGTATGATGACTGCTATCACTCATGACGATATGCTTGCGGTTTTGTTGTGCTTTCGCCAAATCCTGAACGATCTAAAAACTATCTTGTATATCCCGTTCATTTTTTATTTTTAGTAGAATGACTTTTTGAAGCAAAATAAAGTGACAAGCTGGAGCGCTGGGCGGATACGGCTGATGGCCGCTGATAGTCTCGCTCCAAAACTTTGCAGGTGCCATCAGCCGTAGCCGTAGCCCCCAGCTTGTCAATTTATTTTTGCTTCAAAAATATAGCAGTAGTGTCATTTCACCGAAAATGAAAAGTGAACGAGATATAGCTATTTTTTTGTAGCGGGATGTTGATGTGGTCGCTTCTGCAGTAATTTTTTGAGTCGCGGCAATCTTTTTCACATTTATTTACTTCAGATTCAGAATCATTTCCATGCACATTAAATAGCAAACTTGAGAACTTCAAAAAATAAATTTGATACATAAAGCAAAATCAGGTGGCCTCATAGACTCCTTGATGTTGCATACGTGAAAATTTGTAATTTTTTATTGGTTCCAGGCTGTAGTTTCGCAGTTATTACTCACGGGGCGGGACCCCGACCGATGGTGTAATGGTAATCTTTATCAAATCAAAAGCACATATTGATCTGAATTATCTAGTAGGAGTTGATACAATTAATTACCCTCCTTGAAACATGTTTTCTTCGCAATTCTGACCTCGCGAGTGAGATAGGTACTTCTGTTAAACTTCAGATCTGCAGAGAGAAAAATCCGTACTCTATTTCAATTTTCTGACATCAGAACTAGAACAGCCTCCTGACAGGTCAGATCTGCATCACTTAAGACAAAAATTCATATCTTAATTATTAGACTTCCGATATAAAAAATTCCAAAGCCGTTGCGGGATAACCAGGTGTCCTGACATGGTTGATGGTTGTCATAGGATTGACAACGGAAAGACTAAGCTAACTCACTCAACAAAAAAGAAATTAGAATCGCCCATGGTATACACAAAGTAAATCGCCCTTAACGTCCAGGGTTTTTTTTCATACCGAAGACTAATTCTTCCAGCAGTTTAGGTTAAATATTGTTAAAATAGTAGCTCCAGTCATCAAGTTATATTAAATTTGATCATCTGTTATTGTTAAATTAGCCGTATGGAGATCATTTAGAATATCGACAGTGTTTGTATCCATAATAAGTGCGATTGTTTTTTTGTTTTTTTTTTTGGTAAGACTTGTAAATATTGCCCTTAATGTCATTTTGTTGGACAGATTCAGATTAAAAAGAAAAAATCGTAGTAAAAATGAAGTGGGAGTCATGTTTTGTTTCAGAAATTTGGCGCTAAAATCACGTCCATTTTTCTAACAGTTCTTGAATAGTCATAGGATGTGGCAAAAAAAATCTGTTCAACACTCTGTATAAAGTAATACGGGAACAATTATTATCAAGGATTAGTTCTTGATGTTTCTAAAATATCCCAAGTTTAGTTAGTAGCTGTCATCTCGCGTGAACATCCTGTGCATAATATACCGTGCGTGCATGATCTAAATCATTCCGAACTGGGGTAGGCTGTGCCCTGGCGAAAAGCAGCTTTTCATCCCGGAATTTGACCATGTCCCAGCCTACCTCAAGTCGGAATGGCTTGGATCACACGGTACAATATATTATGGTGATATTATCATGCATGTTGTTATTGAACTTAAGAAGATAAAAGATGGTTTTTGAGGAAGGAGGCAAAATTCAGCCTACCTTGTTAACCAAACCGTGCAAAACATTTTAATTGAATACTATACGTACAACATCAGCTAACTTTTATGTACTCTCTAAAACCTCTGATAACGGTTTCCAATTGATTTACTTCATGAACGAAAATCCTGCAAGAAATATCAGCTAAATTGCAGAATAACTGACTATACTCACAAGCTCCTCTATACTCGATTTCCGATCAACTAAACATATGGATCCATTTTGTCCTACTGTGGTTCCAACATAATATTTACTTATTAGTCTTGTTACTGCACTAGGTTGATGAAGAATGATGGGTCAACTACAGTTTATGTGTTGACGAAACTGATTACCGATCCAAAAAAACAGAATTGCTGAACATATTCACGGTTGTTTAAAAATAATGTACAACTACTCACCTTATGATTTTTGCTGCTCCTTTGCAAAATATATCATAAACAACTGATTTGAAAGTATCGTACGTAGAAGTAATTTATAAGTTTGAAAAATGTTCTTTCCCCGACCGGGAGTAGAAGTATTTCTGTAATGACGAAATCATGACAGCAATTTTATTTTTATCCCAGTTTTTTCGTTAAAGTTTTAGTGTCCCTGATAATTGGAAGCCTCAGGATTCAAAGGCCGCCGCCGGAAAAGGCGCTGGTGTATTCGCGCGATGTTTGTATTCATAAAACACTATAAATTTATAGAAATCGGTTTTATAATAACGAGAACGCTTTAGTCCCAGTTGAGTTACAGAATTTGAAACTTCATAGTAATAAAAAATATTAGAATAATTCAGAGTAAATAACTTATACATTGTAGCTAGAATTATTGACACAATATCACTCCCAGCTCCCTCCCAAAAAAGTGCAAGAATTTATAAAAATACCGAAAAAATACTCAACTAAATAATGAAAAAATGACAAATTTTGTGTGATGTGTGGTGCTATGATGTAGTGCAGAGAATCTTTTCTAAAACTGGCTGCGGCAGCGGTGCGGATGAACAATACCATGACAACGAACACAACATGCAACATTACACATTTTACGAGTATGGTCGCTTTGGCTACGCAAAAAACTTCAACAAGAAAAAGCCATCCCCTTTTAAAGAGAAGTGGCCCGAGGCCCTGGCCCCGGGCCGGGGACTTGTTAGTTACTGAAGGGGCCCTGAGCAAACGGGCAAATGCGGACCTGTAGTGGCGCAGGCGCGGCGACGGTAGCTGCGCCATGGCTCATTCTGGCGCCCGGACCTGGTCAGACCTGTTGAGGGGGCGAACTGGGATGGATGGTGCTTCTCTTCTCTCCTGCCGGGAGTCGTCCTCCACCACCTGTCTGAGTGGCCTGCTAAACACCAAACACTTACTACGCCTCTGGCTAAACGCTACACATCACTGAAGTAGTAGAGAACATTGAAAACACACAGAAATACGAAAAGGTAGGTTTTAAAAATAGATAAGGACCTTCTTGAATTTTTTTTCAATATCTCAATTTGCAAAAATTTTGCCAATTTTGACTGTATATTTTCGAAAAAAACCTGTTGGAATCAAGCGCGAGAACCCGATCGGGCGGGGGTGAGTAACAGGTGGTTTATTGCGATAGTGGAGAAAAGTTTGAAAGTTTGGCGGTAAAACTTGTAGAGGGCTATGTTATAAGTAAATGCCATTTAGTGTGTTGTGACACAGACCGAAAAATTGCATGCAAAACTCACTTAGAATCGCACCCCGACTAGAGCATAGTAGCAAAAGCTGCGAGGCCCAGGCACGCAGGGAGCTTTAGGTAAAGCTCTAGCCCTCTAGGTTAAAGCACACTGTAACACCGGCATTCAGTTACGCGGTCGACGTTATACTGGGCACCGACAGAAAGCGTAGACGGCGTCGGCGCGCCTATTTTCCGACGCCGATGACGTCACTCGTGTTGGGGGGGGCGCCGCCGGCGGAGCTTTCGCGAATCAGCTTTCAGGAGCGAAAAGCTCCGGCGGTTTGCGACAGGTGCGCATCAATCACGGGGGAGCGCGCTTTCTTGATGATGCCCATCGATGCATGTCCCCTATATACACCTGTTGGGAGGCGAGGTACGGGAGCTTTGCAGAGGTGGGCGAGCTTTAAAAGAAGGCGGGGGAGGCTCACGTATCTGATTACGCTTAATTTTAATCAATTTTCCGTGTCCGCGGTGAAATCATTCGGCTATCGCAATAATAAGGGATGGAGCAGGTGGTTAAAGGGGACCTGGCTTTTCAGTGGGTTAGCAGGTAGGGTATATAATTGTATGTATAACCCCTTCAATTTATTAGCGCCAAGACTCACAAATACCTAAGTACACTAAGTGCCTTTTTGTAGTTAAAACGATAGAAACATGATGATGATGATGGTGATGATGATGGTGATGAATGATGATGAAACGATTCAATGAAGCGAAGAAGACGAAATGATTTTAGAACAGCACGAATTGTTTTGAGTCAAGCATGTGTACAGTGCGATTGGTGAAGAGTGGGATTCAACGGAAAACAATGTTAGATTTTGGATCATAAGCATCATTCTCATTGCTTAGTCAGTATCTAGACGATTATGAAGAAACGCTGAATCAATCTTGCTTCTGATATGCAGATCATTCCGAGCCGTTCATAAAAAATAATTCTTTGCTCAACACTGCTCTGTTGAAGATGTAAGAAGCAGTTTGAGACCGAAATCTGGTTCAAGGATTGTTCGTCAGTTTGCAGGTGCAAATTTTAGCAACAGGATCGCACGGGCTCGGCAACACAAGACGTCGTCGGTCGATTTTGTACCGAGAGTTCATAAATTAAATGGGTCAAGGGTGCCTGTGAATTAAGAATCGTCTGTCGAAACTAGCGTAATCTTTTTGTAATAAATTTGTCAAACTTTGACAAGTTACGTCCCATATTATTGATCTCTGATCTGTCATAAGTGCACGAGAATACTTCAAGTTCGAAAATACTCCTCGATCATGTAGGTTTTGTGCCCTGTCATGAAAAACACATTTAAAATGTTCTGAAAACGAAAACTGCGACTGGTTTGACAAATTACGATAACCAAAAAATTACAGACATCAAATGAACGATGCTAGTTCCGACAGATGTTTTTAAAGTCACAGGCACCCTTGACCCATTTAATTAATGAACGCTCGGTATATGTTGTACCTATATGTGGCTTTGATAATAATACTGTTACGAGCGGCGATCCCGTGCATTCGGGTAAACACGCGGTCTTTCTGGATTCCTCCATCCATCTAGGGCATCCAATCCCGAGACTTGAACGAAATCCCAGGATTTTCGGGATTTCTCAAATGATGCAGCTTTTCACCTCAGTTGAATGGAAAACAGAGTCAAAACAAGAAACACAGATCATTCAAGCAAGTACATCATCATTTGACATCATATTGGTATTTTATTGTATTTATTTTGCATAAATAAAACACTGCAGTTGCATTGCAATTATGCCTGCTTTCTTCGAGGAAGCAAAAATTACTTGCCGAGACGGAAGAAATTGTTTTTTTTTTCAATTCATCACAGTTTTGTTTTATTTCATGATGTGTTTGGATATGTTCTTGAGTTTTCAAGGGCTTTTTTTTATATCCATATAACTTTGCCTGGACCTTAAATACCATGGTGTTTGATGGTATGGTAACCAAAAAAGGTATCTGGTGTGAAAATACTGTTACGATATTTCGCGTACGGGTTCGAATATCATTGAGACGATCGATTTAAAACACACACTGTTTATTTCTGCGTACTACGATCAATAAACGCCAACAATTATCTACTTGGAATTATAGCGAGCTGCCGGCTAAGATGCCTATACAGGGTGTTTCAGGGATGGTAGCAAAAAATTCAACTGTGGGTAGATTTCGTCAAAATATGACGAAAACCTATATACAATTTTGCAAAGTTCGGCCTAATGACGAAGATACAGCCCTCCAAAGTTCACTTTTTTCGGATTTCAAAAATTTGTAACTCATGAACGTTTCGACAAATTTAGCATTTATTTAGCAAAATCTGGTTTATCACATTGATCTATCAACCTGCCAAATTTAGAAAGAATCCAACCAGTGGTTCAGAAGTTATGAGGGTCAATAATTTAGAAGCATCTGAAGAAAAGTTGACTTGAGCTGACCCCTCATAACTTCCACGCCACTGATTGGATTCTTTCCAAATTTGAAATTTGGCAGGTTGATAGATAATTACGACAAACCAGCTTATGCTAAACTGAAGCTAAATTTTTAGGAAAGTTCTTGAGTTGAAAATTTTTGAATTCCGAAAAAAGTGAACTTTGTAGGGCTGTATCTTCGTCGTTAAGCCGAACTTTGAAAATTGGTATATAGGTTTTCGTCATATTTTGACGAGATCTACCTACTGTTAAATTTTTTGCTATCATCTCTGAAACACCCTGTATAAGGCCTCCGAATAATGTTCCCGAACTTTCTGTCCACTTCTAGCAAATTCCATAGAGGCCCGGCATATGCGATTCCTAGACCATTCCTGAATAATCACACACGTTACCCGTATAATTCTGGCAAGTTCTGGAGCGGCGCCTCCGCCAAAATGGACAGATCCTTCTCGATCGAGCATTGAAGTCTCCCTTCAGTTTCACATACACGAACGCTTTGGAATGCACCAGATCGCTCCAGACTTCTACACTGCGATCTAATGGATGAAAGGATCCAGAAAAATCGAGTGTTTACCAATATAAACGGGATCGCTGCTCGCAACAATACCTGCTCTAAGTGTAATGTTCCATGTACCTCACCTATTAATTATTCTAATATTAGTATCATTGTTGAGTACCAATACTTACAAAGATCAAATTCTGTGTGCTTACCTTGAATAATCTGTGTTTCTTGCATTAAGGCCATTAACTCTACTTTTCATTCGAGTGAGGTGAAAAAATGCATCATTTGAAAAATCCCGAAAATACCGGGATCTCGGTGAAAAAATCCCGGGATTTTCGGGATTGGAAATCTGACGGGATTCCGGGATTCGGGATCCCTGGATCCCGGGATTGGATGCCCTACATTCATCATGTAGCGGTGTAGATACAAGAGCGGTGCTCTGGACGTTTCCAGAGGTATACGCGATGGCTTGGCATTAGGAACCTTCAACGCTCGATTAAGGCAGATCTGTCCATTTTGGCGGAGGTGCAGGCATTCCGTGGCACACGGGAAACACGCGGAAGGTGTGTGATTATTCGGGAGTCGCCTAGAAAATCGTATGCCAGGCCACTATGGAAATTGCTGGAGGACGACAGAAAGTTCGGTAACGCTATTCGGGGGCCTACATAAGGCATCAATTGTCGTCCCACGACCAGTATTGAATTGGAAGAGACAGCGAGCGGATAAGAAGCGATAGTACCTGCGATATATTCCAAGCGTAAATAACTGTTGGGGTGTATTTATTGTAGTACGCAGTAATAAACAGTGTGTGTTTTAGAACTATCGTCTCAATTATATCCGAACCCGTACGCGAAATACACGTAACAATACAATATATTGTACATACACTACTTATTTGTTTTAATTATACGTAATTACAAAATTTATCAGTTTGGATGTATCTATACTTAAGCAATAAATGACTGAATTAGATTGAAATCCGTTCAGCACTATACTTATCGAGTTATTGGCTTTGACAGCTTCTAACTTTCGACAGATAAGTCATAACTTTTACATGTTTCAAATAGTTTTCAAATAGCTTCAAATACAGAGCTATCGAAAGCCAAATCGTTACATCGAAATCATTTGTCTCTGCAACAGATCTGTCTGACAGATTACGGTGAAAATTATCTTGCTGCAAACCGAATTTTATTGAAATCCGGTCAGTACTTCTCGAGCTATTGAACATCAAAGTTTCGGCTTTGACAGCTCACAGCTTCTGACAGCTGACAGATATGTTATCATTTTTGACAGATCACGGTGAAAATTATCTTGTTGCAAACCAAATTCGATTGGATTCCGTTAAGTACTTGTCGAGCTATTTGTAATTAGCTGAGGTTACTATTGTACACTCTTGCACGTTCAGTTTGAATTAAATGTTTGAGAACCATTATGGTGCACCTGGAAAAACTTTCAAAGCTGGAAAGAGGGAAGGTAGTTCAGACTCTGATTACGTGTAGGTAGCTAATCAATTTTCCAACATTCCAACGACACCTAAATGATTTTGCAATCAGGGGCGCAATGTGGAGGACGATGGAGAGTGGATCCATCTTTAGGGTGGGTGGGTGTGCGAGCCTAATCCTTTTGGGCGTTGAGCGACACACACCGCCGAACCGCTTTTTGCGTAAAAAAGCACAGCGCCATCAAGTATGGAAATTAATCGGCTAATCGGCATCGTCCACAATATCGCCCTGCAGGCGAGGCTATAGTATAGACTATAAAGGGTGCGTAGGATAGGAGAAGACATGTTGGAAATGTTTACGCTTTTTTTGTGGGTCTGGTGCGGTGCGGGAGAAGGCGAAATGCCGAAATGGGTTTGCCGTTCCGAGCACCCACGTTTGTCTTTAATTGCGTATACTTAGTCGAGCATAACGTTGTGGATTAACGGAGTGATAAATTGGATTAGTTAATTTTTATTATACCTACGTCGGGATCACTCAGAAGTTGCGGACACAATCTGGCGTGGTGACTCTTTCGGTTTGGATGCTTTCCATTCCACTTTTAAAGATGAGAAGTTATTATGATGATTGATGAGCAGAGACAGTATCAGGGTATCAAGAGTAAGACTAAACGTCGCACGCAGAACGTCTCCAGATAAAAAGTCCCGCAGAACGCGTAACCCACAGACCGTTCTCAAAGCAAAATGTCCCCGGGACAATATTACTCCCACTACTCTCAGGACATGACGTCCTGGACATACTAGGTACCAAATGCTGGGTGCTGGGTTCATACACTGAATTCAACGCGTAAGGATAAAGGAGTAAGATGTAACGCGTAAGGACTTGGTTTTGCCATTTAAATAATCTTTTAGAATAGCTCGATACCAAGTTGCCGGCGCAAAAGCTAGGACGGCGTAACTTGCCAGATAGAGCCGTCTGAGTGGCCGTTGCTATAGTAACCGCAACCGGCCTATTCTGTATCGCATAACATGCCCGTTCGCAAACATTTTCCGTTGCGGAACGTAAATGGCTATTCTGCAAATCGAAATCGTTGAGGAATGCAGTGGCGGCTGGTGCGGGAGGGCTCAAGGGCGGCGCCCCCCCAACGCTAAAGGCGGCAAAAGATTTTTATCGGTAGGAAGGCATGGAATGCATTTTATTAATTATACTTATTCCAAAAATTTGGTTTAGTGCAATCTTAGTCAATTAATATTATAACAAAATAATTCTAAGCGATCGCACGGTCGAAGAAGTTCGTCTTGGGCTCCGCATTCAGCGCCCACCGCCGATGCGGTGATGCCGGGGTGCACCCACGCTAAACATGTGCCGTAACCATGGCAACGCGAGACGCGGCTCCCGCTCTATATTGCAGAGGATGGGGCTCGAGGCCTCGAGCCTCCAGCCGATTGAAATAATCTATATAATTATTTATGTACTCTTCGATTAGTTAACAGTTTGCAAACATGAAGATAGCTGACCTAAAAAAGGTACATTCAGGTCATCAAGCCGACAAGAAGAAATAAATGCAAAAAAACAACGGACGTCGGACTACATCATTGATTTACTGAATATAAAGCAAATCGAACCCGCAAGAATAGAAGTCGTGGTGCATTCACACGTAATTTCGACGAAGCAGTAAATGCTAAAACTCCATGGTTGTGATGCGGATACGACAAAAAGAGGTTTTTGTCTCGAGTTTCGTCATTTCGCGAGCTGAGAACTGTTCTATCTGCACTTTTTGTAGAAAATGTTTTTCGAACTTCGAACCAGCTAAACAGAAAAGGAAAAGCCTCTTCCTCTAGTTTCTGATCTGATTGTTCATATCAGAAGAAATTTTGACCATGTTTTGCTGGTTCGAAGTTCGAAAAACATTTTCAACAAAAAGTGCGAATAGAACATTATAGTTCTCAGCTCGCGAGTTTGTTATCAACTTGAGCCCTCCTTGCAAAAAAACTCACGAGCCGCCACTGGAGGAATGTTCGTTAGAGTAAAGGTGCGTTCAGTCAGCTTATTTAGCCGCAAGTTTTAATTTTAGTCGTAAGCGCAGCATCGCTTATTGGCTGATCTGAGGAGGCTGGTTCATGACAGCCAATGAGCATCGCTGCGCTTACGACTAAAATTAAAACTTGCGGCTAAATAAGCTGACTGAACGCACCTTAACATATTTGCTGTTTACAAACATAATTTTCGTTGCTGGACGATATTGTCAATTCTATATGCCGAACGATCTTGTTACGAGCGTAACATGACGCCGTACTATTTATGTTGCCAAGCGGGAAGTTTAGAGCACCTGTTATGCATGTTATGGCATTTGTTGATTTGCGGTATGATGTGAAAAATGAATGACAATGTTTAAAATCAAATTATTGAGTAAGTGGAAAGAAGGTACAGGGTGCTCACGGATAAATTATACCTCCCCTGCTGGAAACTTCCCATTAAACATAATTTGAAAAATGAAAAACGATCCTTATACGATTTTTTCCGTACGCTTTGAATCTGTCCACAAAAGTTTTCTATGATATATCGCTTACATGATCTAAAATTTTGCTCAAATTGGACACCCTGTAGTTTGATATGAGAATCGATTTCGCTTTTCATCCTGATTATAAAAAGCGGCCCGACTTGTGCAAGTAGTGCTAGCGGTACGCAAAAAAAGTGGCATTTGATGATACAAGCAAGCCACTTTGCATATTTGTTGTCTAAACCCATTAGAAAAATTTGACCCGCAGTTCCTAAAAATTCATCCCTTAGGACCCAAGATTTGGGGAGGGGGAGGGAATACTTCAAAAAAATACCAAACTTTTTCATCCAAACCTGCTGATGTGTGTTTGGTGTCAAAACTATATAACTCAGACCTTCTTGATACAATGACAATGTCAAAACTCTCGTACGGTCACCGGAAGTCGAGTTAAGTCGTCATCTTTGAAAATTAGAGCTGAAGGTCAAAATTACAAAGTGAGCGTCAATTACCCATATGTTGGGTATCGATTCGTAGGTTTTCGGAGTCGCTGAAGGCGTATGAAATGAAACAAAAACCATTGGGCACACCGTTCGCCCATATGGTCTACCCATGGGCCCAGAAGTCAGGCAAGCGAGAAAAAGCCTACAAATTTTCGAAAATAGAAGTGAAATAATAATGTTAAATGGCTTCAGTCTGTACTTGATGATGATGCTGTATTAGCTGTTCTATGTGAGATTCATGATGTCCACCTGTGAGCTGTCAAAAATCCAAAATGGCGCCCATTTAAAACACTCACGGGAATAATTTATCGTGATTTTCTTTAGAAAGCTCCTACGTGTCACTAGCTAAGCACATGTTGTTCATCAGTGAACAACGACTAAGAAAGGTCCTTACACTATTGGTGGTATCTTGCATCGTTTAAAAGATATCCGCCGCGAAACTGTTTCGGAACCGTTTTTGGACAATAGATTGAATACTTGGATAAGAAAAACTATGCATGAAGAATTGAAATAACCGACCTAGAGATATTTATTCTGTTATATGTAGTCATGTTTTATAGTTTAGATTGCGTGATCTGTCATTTCTGGTCTATGTGTGGAGGGTCATAAATCCAAGATGTCCGCCTCTGTAAGTTTGAGAATTTCATACCAACTTTATTGTTGGATTTCGATAAATAATAATCATCTACCGCACCTGTACATTACTTATATATTTCTAAAGAGTTCCTCACATTTTTATTTCTTCAATAATTTGAGAGATACACCAAGTACCTACCTACCTACCTATCTAAACTAAAAATGTACTTACGTGAAATTTCAATTGAAAAAATCATCTACATGATAAAAACCAATGAAAAAATCTTTCGCTCTGCCACCGTTTTATTCAATAATGTTGCACTGTTGCAGAAAACAGGAGGAAATAGAGTGGCGGAAAAAAGATCCAATTACAAAAAATCTAAGAAAATAACTAACTAATGCGTTTGATCCAAAACGCAAAATATTTAAAATACAAAAGGTTACAGTACTTGAGATGTAAATCTAGTATGTCTAATATACAGTAGGTCCAAAATATGAATACAAACCACCAAAAATAGAAAGGGTCACAAGTTTCCTCCTTCTTTTCAGATCCACTGGATCAGGAAATGCTTCTTGACTTGAGTTTCCTCCATTTGTGCTAAGTCCACCAGATAAGAAGCTGCTTTTTGACTCGAGTTTCCTCTTTTTGTTCAAACTTACTAAGCAAGACTTAGTCGACGACTCTAGAGTCTAGACATATCTAGAGGGTCTGAAAAGATAAAGGAAACCTGAATCATTGAGCAATTTTTATCTGATGGGTCTGGAAAGGAGGAATCTGAGTCAAAAACCAACTCCTTTTGATAGGTTTGGAGAGGAGGCAACTTGAGTTAAAAGCCAGCTCCTCAACTGGTGAGTCAAAAAAAGCAACTTTCTCATTGGTGGATTTTAAGAAAAGGGAGTACCTAAACTCAAAACCATTTATATTTTTGAAATTTTCTACATTGTACGAATTGTGCTATAGATCTTTCGAATTTCAGCTCTTTTGTACTGTCGATTTTTGTACTTTGAATCTTTTGCACTTAATTTAGATATTTTGCGTTTTGGATCTTTTGTATTTCCGATATTTTGCACTTTGGATCAAATGCATCAACCTATCGTTTGTAGACCTTCCATGTTTGAGTTTTTCCGCCCCCCCCTCCGCTTATGGAGACAATTAGCATGACATTTTCTGAATAACCAGCGGCGGACATCTTGGATTTATGACCCTCCATATACCAGGAATGACAGATCACGCAATCTAAACCATAAAACATGACTACATGAAACAAAGGAAATATCTTTAGGTCGGTTATTTCAATTCTACATGCAAAGTTTTTCCTCCTATTCAAGTATTCAATCTATTGTCCAAAAACGGTTCCGAAACAGTTTCGCGGCGGATATCTTTTAAACGATGCAAGATACCACCAATAGTGTAAGGACCTTTCTTAGTGTTGTTCACTGGTGAACAACATGTGCTTAGCTAGTGACACGTAGGAGCTTTCTAAAGAAAATCACCATAAATTATTTCCCTGAGTGTTTTAAATGGGCGTCATTTTGGATTTTGACAGCTCACAGGTGAACATCATGAATCTCACATAGGACAGCTGATACAGCATCATCACCAAGTACAGACTGGAGCTATTTCACATTATTATTTCACTTCTATTTTCGGAAATTTGTAGGATTTTTCTCGCTTGCCTGACTTCTGGGCCCATGGAATAGACCATATGGGCGAACGGTGTGCCCAATGGTTTTTGTTTCATTTCATACGTCTTCAGCGACTCCGAAAACCTACGAATCGATACCCAACATATGGGTAATTGACGCTCACTTTGTAATTTTGACCTTCAGCTCTGATTTTCAAAGATGACGATTTAACTCGACTTCCGGTGACCGCACGAGAGTTTTGACATTGTCATTGTATCGAGGAGGTCTGAGTTATATAGTTTTGACAGCAAACACGCCTCAGCAGGTTTGGATGAAAAAGTTTGGTATTTTTTTATAGTATTCCCTCCCCCCCCCCCAAATCTCGGGTCCTGAGGGATGAATTTTTAGGAACTGCGGGTCAAATTTTTCTAATGAGTGTAGACAACAGATATGCGAAGTGGCTTGCTTGTATCATCAAATGCCACTTTTTTTTAATAATCCTGGTGTACCGCTTGCACTAAAGTGTTTGGCGATAGCTACCTCTAGGCCAGGCGGTAGGTCATTCTAGATAGAAAAAATTTCGACCAAAGCTTTTATGGTGTCAAACTCTTCGTAAGGTCAGTAGGTATCTACCACTGAGTTTCCGCCCAAAAACGAGTTGTGCTGATTCCTCCACATCTGCCCAAAGGTAAAAGATGTCTTGAAGGTGCAAAAAGATCTGTTAAACCCCCGTACTTTTTCATTTTATTTGTCTCAATGCAAACGTACAACTTTAACGCAAACATTGGAAGCATTTGTCACCATCTCTGTGTCAGTCTTACTGTTGAAAAAAAAAGATTTCTTTGTGCGGGTCAGATAAATGACATTTAATTGTTCTTCCACACTAGAAAACGATGGAGCAAGATGTATTTTGGATGTTTCCTAACAACTTGTACTTACTGAGCCTATTTATGGCGTTAAAATTTCAATAACAGCATTTCTGAAGATGTTGCCCGCTAAGAAGTGAATAATTTTACCCGCCCGTTCAGCAGGAGTTTTTTTAATTTTACCAAACACCGTTCTCGAAAATTTTATAGGAAATGACAAGCTGGAACTGTTTTCTAATGATATTATATCTGGCTTAACCGCGGCACGCTTTTTGAAAGTGTAGGAAACTGATTTCTTTCGAGCGGTTCTATTTTACCCGCGTGCGGCCATACCTACTTGACATAGACCGGACTGATTACACAAGCTTGGAAATGTACTCTCTTCCAGCTTTGAAACACGACCATTGATGATATAATAATGTATCATTTCTTCATAAATCAATGTACAAAGTCTCAATAATAATGGTCGCGTTTTAAAGCTGGAAAAGAGTACATTTCCAAGCTCGTGTAATCAGTCCGGTCTATGTCAAGTAGGCACGGCCGCACGCGGGTGAAACAGGACCTCTCGAAAAGAACACAGTTTTTTAGACTTTCAAGTGCGTGCCGCGGTTAAGCCAGGCACGATATCGTTAGAGAAGAGTTTGAGCTTTTCATTCCTTATAAAATTTCCGCAAACGGTGTTTGGTAAAATTGAAAAAATTGCTGCTAAACAGGCGGGTGAAAATTGTTAACTTTTTTGCTGGCAACATCTTCAAAAATGCTGTTATTGAAATTTTAATGCCATAGATGGGCTCAGTGAGTACAAGTTATTAGAAAACATCCAAAATACATGTTGCTCCATCGTTTTCTTGTGTGGAAAAACAATTGAATGTGATTTATCTGATCCGCACAAAGAAATCTTTTTTCTCAACAGTAAGACTGGCACAGAGATGATGACAGATGCTTCCAATGTTTGCGTAAGAGTTGTACGTTTGCATTTAGGCAAATATCACAAAAAAGTACGAAGGTTTAACAGGTCTTTTTGTACTTTCGAGGCATCCTTTACCTTCGCGCAGATGTGGAGGAATCAGCACAACTCGTTTTTGGGCGGAAACTCAGTGGTAGATAACTACTGACCTTACGAAGACTTTGACACCATAAAAGCTTTGGTCGGAGTTTTTTCCAGATTGTAGTGATTTTACCGACATACCGCCTGGCCTACTCAGAAAGTTTCAAATTCAAAAAGGATGAGCTTTTTGAAGAAATGAACACCATGATTTTTATCTTATCCCGGGTCTGTAACTTCTGTGGTTCTTTTTTTTTCGTCGAGGGTGGCATATGGGGGGTGGCGGCGGCTGAAACTATTTCTTCAGTTATAGTAATGGGGTAGAGGAAACACGATGATTTTTGTCACGTGTCTGTAACTTCTGAGGTTTTGTTTTTCGTCGGGGGCGGCGTGTGGGGACGGCGTCGCGTCGGTTGGAACGTTGGAACTATGTTTCCTGTAATGACAAATGGGCAGGAAACACGATGATTTTTGTCACGTGTCTGTAACTTCTGAGGTTCTGTTCTTTCGTTGGGGGCGGCGTATGGGGGGCGGCAGCGGCTCTGAAACTATTTTTCCAGCGATGTCGAATGGGCAAGAAACACGAAAGTTTTGGTCCGGTGTCTGTAACTTTTTCGGTTCAGTTTCGTTTTCGTGTGGGCGGCGTAACTATGGGGGCGGCGGCTCAAACAATTTTTCTTGTGATGTGGAATTGACCAGGAGCACAATGGTTTTTCTCCTGTGGGTGTAACTTCTTTGATTGTGTTTTTTTGTCAGCGGCGGCGTGTGGGGTCGGCGAACCTCAACTTTTAGAAAAAAAGATTCTTTGATATTTCTTAAAACTTCAACAATTTTTTCACAGGTGCTTTTTTCAAAATAACCTATACCTAAGTGTGATATACAGGGTGTTTTAGGGATGATAGCAAAAAATTCAACTGTGGGTAGATCCCGTCAAAATATGACGAAAACCTATGTACCATTTTGCAAAGTTCGGCCTAATGACGAAGATACAGCCTTCCAAAGTTCACTTTTTTCGTATTTCAAAAATTTGTAACTCAGGAACCTTTAGGCAAATTCAGCTTTGATTAAGCAAAAGCTGGTTTGTCATAATGATCTATCAACCTGCCAAATTTGGAAAGAATCCATCCAGTGGTGTGGTAGTTATGAGCAGTGGCGCAGCCAGGATTTAGCCATGGGGGGGGCTAACGAACGCGAGCGAAGCGAGCTGCGTCAAGGGTGACCCCCCTCCCCGGAAAAAGGGTATAATTCTTGTGGTACCAATGTTACCTACCTCAAATTGAAGTAGGTATTAAATTCAGTATTCCCCGGGTTTGCGGGAAAATATCAGTAATAAATGGTAGTAATGACACTTGCAAACTGACAGCTGCGCTGCGCGCACGTAGAAACGTCATACACGATCGTTCGGCACATACAAACGATACGGCCGAATGCAGCTGTTCACGAAATACGGTTTTTCGTGCTCTTGTTAGACCTATCGATAGTGGCAGTCTGAACGATAATCGTTCGCTAACGAGTCGTTAGTTGGCAGTCTGAACGATGATCGTTCGCTAACGAGTCGTTAGTGAACGAGAAGTTACAAAATAAGCCTGATAGGTAGGTGAATATATTTGCTTAAGGACGGAGTTACATCGGTAAAATAAGCGTTGTGGAATCAATAATCCCTGTGGGTTCATTCCTTGACAGAATCTTACCATTTAGGTCTCTCTCGAAAGTTACAAGGATGCAGTTTGGTTTGAGCCCATTGGCATTTCCAAAATCGAAAAATATCTTTTTCTTTATTTTTGGATTAACAATTGATTTCTGGATTTTGGGAATGCCAATAGGCTCAAACCAAAGTACATCCTTGTAGCTTTCGGAAGAAACCTAAATGGTGAGATTCTGTCAAGAAATAAACCCACAGGGATTGATTCCGCAACGCTTATCTTACCAATTCAACTCCGTCCTTGAACCGAAAGAGTTTCTCCCTCCGCATCAATCGAAAAAAAAACGCGCAATCCAATCGCAGTAAACTCTTACACAGAGAGACTAATGATCTATTTTCTAAATGATAAAGAAGGTAACAGTCGAACACAATTTTTTTAGCGCATTTTCCATCTTGATGAAAATCGCTATTGCAACCGCTTTGTCCGTCTGTCCGTCCGTCCGTCCGTCCGTCCGTTCCTCGAACTCCTCCCAAACTAGACGACCTAGCTTTCTAATTTTTTCGCTGTTACATAGCTGCCACTCCCAAAGGAGGGCTAGGCTATATTGGATGTCTATATTGCGCCGCCAACATAGAGAAAACCGCCCCCGATAAACTTGAAATAACATAATATTGCACTTTCTACCAGACCTGATGCTCTGGTGTTCTCATTTTTTGAATAATACATAGTTGCCACTTATAAACGTAAGCCAAGAAACAATCCGTCATCAATATGCGCCGCCGACATGAAAAAACTGCTAAAAACCACCCCCAATCACTTTAAAATGAAAAACATAAACCCGAAGACATAGCGATCTGATTCTTTCGGTATATAAATAGCTGACTAAAAATGGGAAAGGATAGGCTACTTTTGGGTAGTCGCCGCCCCCAGATTCCGCCCCCGAACGATAAAAACTGCAACTTTCACAAATGTTTTTGATTGAGATGTTCCCTTGAACATTTCGGAACTGCCAACTCAAATTGTGCAAGATTTGCTCAGCCGAACGCTGCCGCTCCCACACGCCGCCCTCAAAGTAAGAGATGAATGAAAAACATGAACTCAAAGACATAGCGATCTAAGTTTTTCGCTATATGGATAGCTGACTAAAAATTGAAAAGGATAGGCTACTTTTGATATGGCACCGCCTCCAGCTTCCGCCCCCAAAAGAAAAAAGTGCAACTTTCAACAATTTTCACTGATTTAGCTGATACTGTTATTACCTCGAAGATTTAGAAACTGTTGACTCAAACTGTGCAAGAATTTCTTTGCCAAACTCTGCCGCTCCCACACGCCGCCCCCAAAGTGAGAGATAAATGTAAAACATGAACCTGAAGACATAGCGATCTAATTCTTCCACTATATTGATAGCTGACTGAAATTGGAAAAATATAGGCCACTTTAAATTAGCCGCCGCCTCCAGCTGCCGCCTCCAAACAAAAAAAATGCAACTGTCACAATTTTCACTGATTGTCATATTTCCCTCACATTTGAAAAAACTCCCAACTCAAACTGTGCAACAATTACTTTGCCGAATGCTGCCGCCCCCACACGCTGCCCTCAAAGTGAGAGATGAACGAAAAACATAAACCCGAAGACATAACGATCTAATTCTTTCGCTATATGGATAGCTAACAAAAAATGGGAAAGAATAGGCTACCTTTGGCATGCCACCGCCTCCACCTTCCACCCCAAAAAGAAAAAAAGTGCAACTTTAAATAATTTCCACTGAATTACATTTTAATGTTACCTCAAACATTCAGAAACTCTCAACTCAAACTGTGGAAGAATTTCTTTGCCAAACTCTGCCGCTCCCACACGCCGCCCCCAAAGTAAGAGATGAATGTAAAACTGAAGACATAGCGATCAAATTGTTCCGCTATATAGATAGCTGACTAAAAATGGGAAGAGATAGGCCACTTTTTATCAGTCGCCGCCTCCAGCTCCCGCCCCCATACAAAACAAATGCAACTTTCACAATTTTCACTGATTGTCATATATCCTTAAACATTTAGAAACTCTCAACCCAAACTGTACAACAGTTACTTTGCCGAATGCTGCCACCCCCACACGCTGCCCTCAAAGTAAGAGATAAATGGAAAACATAAACCCGAAGACATAGCGATCTAATTCTTTCGCTATATGGATAGCTGACTAAAAATGGGAAAGAATAGACTACTGTTGATTAGTCGCTGCTCCCAGCTACCGCCCTCAAACAAAAAGAATTTTCATTCAAATCTATTTCATTGGCAAGTACCCCATTCTGATAACACAATATCACAATGAGTTTCGAATGAAGAAAGTGGGCAAGGAATGGTGTTTCTCCTTCAACCAAATTTCTTTACGTTCACAATATGACTCTTTGAGAAAATGCGCTACTGAGACTCACGCACGTGAAGGCATACTCACTTGTCTTTATTTTGTTCAAAATTTTTCATTGCTTCGGTGAAATAGCGAGACTGTCTGGGGGGGGCTATAGCCCCCTAGCCCCTCCCTTGGCTGCGCCACTGGTTATGAGGGTCAATAATGTAGAAGCATCCGAAGAAAAGTTGACTTAAGGTGACCCCTCATAACTTGTACGCCACAGACTGGATTCTTTCCAAATTTTGCAGGTTACTAGATAATTATGACAAGCCAGCTTATGCTAAATTAAAGCTGAATTTGTCGAAACGTTCCTGAGTTACATATTTTTAAAATCCGAAAAAAGCTAACTTTGGAGGGCTGTATCTTCGTCATTAGGCCGAACTTTGCAAAATGGTATATAGGTTTTCGTTATATTTTAAGGAGATCTACTCACAGTTGAATTTTTTGCTATCATCCTTGGAACACCCTGTATAAATCTTTATAATCTGGATAACAATAATAACAAGGATATATATTAGGATAGATATATATACAAGGATAGATATTCTTATACCTATCTATACAATCATCTTAGCCCAAGCCTGGGCCTTAATACGCATGGTGTTAAGACCACCTTATATTTGAGATCTGACTATGAATACGGGCCATAGTCTTCGATTCTTCTTCCCTTGTTGCCAAGTCAAGTTGTCAAGTTTTTCAGGTTAGGTTAGGTACGTCTGAAGTTTGGAAATTCTGGACCGCTGCTCCTTTCAAATTCAAATCTGTTGCCGCCACAATTTGTTCCCCCACCATAACAATAACCAACCCCATGACCAGGTTATGAAGTGTATAACCGGCGATGATATCAAAATGGCGGCACTTCCTTCACCGCTTATAACCAATCCTCGCTCAAACGTCAAATTCTATAACCAAGTGTAACCGGTCATGAAAAGTTATTCGCTCAAAAAAGACTATTGTCTTGACCATTGAGTCGGCAGCCACGCGCATGCCGGGTGCCACTTACTTTATTGGGCCGATGCCGAGACACGGCCTCAACTTCGTTTCATAAATGCGACGTATAAATTTGTTCTCTTTCCAAAGAGCTGCACCGCCCAAGAGCACCGGCTGCCAGCTGGGCGAGGTGCGTTTTGCTCATCAGCAGATGTAGAGGAATTTAAAAAATGTTCCAATTTTGTGTTGAAATGGTATGGTAAATCTCAGCTCCCAGTCTATAAGATTATCCCTTCACTTCTTCGCAATCATCATCTATACTTACCTATCACAATATTATTCACATTGAATTCATTCTTGACAAGGTAGGTACTTTTAAATTTAATGGCTGAAATCTGTCAATTCAGAATAACCATAAGAGCTTTTTTGCCGACTGCTGATTGGATCAATCTAGGTAACTAGGTACAGAAAACATCCACAACGGTTGTTGTTGCATCAGCCCCGTCGAGCACGAAATCGTTTCGAACACAAATAAGGTCTTACAAACTTCAAATTGCAGCTTTTCAACATGTTCGCACAAAACCCACCCATTTGTTCCGCACATACAACACTAGTGCTTACCTACCTAATAGCAGTACCTGCATATGGGTAAAGTAAATACGTTCGATGGAAATAACGAGTGATGCACTTTTACAGCTTACGGAAGCAACAGCCCCAGCATCGGGCGGCATAGTGGCGGCGAATTTAATCCCGGGGATTTACCGCGCCAATCCGTAAGTCATGCACGCTGTTGCTGTAGACAGGGCAGGCTTCGTTTTATTCATGGATGCAAACAGATCAGGCATATTACGGCATTTGCATAATGCATGACGCGGGGCCTTCTCTAAGCTAATGTTTTCTCTAGAACCCTAGAACAACGGCGTCACTTCCTCAGCGATTTCAAGTCTGTGAAATTGGAATCGTAAACGTTTTCTTGCATTACCAATATTCTCTCAATTTTCTTATCACTCAAGATGTCTTCACCGATTTTTTTTTAAATGTACAGTAACCTGAATTACTTATTCACAAATTGAACTGCTCACATTTCCAAAACAAGAAATTAGTATTGCCAGGAATTTGCGTTGCTTACTCAAATAATTGGGGGACAAACGTTCAAGCACACCATTTATTACCGAGTGGATACTTGACTCGCGGACAATGGAGACTGAACGAAAAAAAAAGGTAAGAATTGAAGGCCAATAACTTCCGATTGCCAAAGACGATTTACATTTTGTTTGTTGCGTTGATTAGCTCAATGTTTCCGTAGCTCATCCTGTAATAGATACGTAAAATGGTGCAAAATTGCAACGACTTCATTTTACCCCCTTTGTCAATGTTGAATATTGCAGATTTGCCTTACTGGCATGCAAGATGAAGTCATTTCTGATGCATGGATGTTGAAATTGAATAAGATTGTCCCTAGAACAGTCAAGGACAATTTGACTCTCAACACAACCCGAATATTCAATGTGGGGCCAAACAGGGGGCACTTTTAAATGGTTGTCACTGCCGGTTTTTCTTCCGTTGAATTTTTTCATCAGAATTTCAGATGTGGAACATGTTTTGTTTGCAAGTTTAAGCCCCTGAACATGGTACTGAAGCGTACCGCATACGGGTCGAAACCACACGGACAAAAAATCAATAAATGCTGTGGGATTGAACGTGTGATATTCATATTCACCAGATGCTTGAAAGATGTCGCTAGTCGTGTAATTTATACGCAAGAACTTAGAGAGTTGGTATAAATCGGTTCTGATCTGTTCCATCGACATTCTCTCCACTCCAAAGCTCGAGCGAAGTACACTATCCGAGATGGTGTGTACACCGCATGCGATGCTGCTGTAGCCGTGCCACTCGCATATCGTCGCGTGAAAAGTTTTGCCCGCGTTTCTGGTCCGACTCCGACGTCGAAGTTCCGACATCAATTGGATTTCCGGTTTGGTCCGGTTTCCATGTTTTGGTACTGCTATGTAAATTCCGCGGTCTACATCAAGCTTTTGTTATATGGAGCCGCGCGCTCTCAACAGTTGAATTTTGCACCGGTACACACTACACTTTTGCTCAGGGCGCCGGGTTAATTGCGTTGTACGTTGTGAGTTTGGTTTAGCCAGGGAGCTCTTAAAACCAAAATGAGAACTCACAGAGTGTGGGATCACCGTGAGACCGGGCTTTCCAGGTGCGTCATTTGCTAACGAAGGGTATCATGAAGTTTTGTTCGGGGTTTGAAAGCCAGCTTACATACACCGCGGTTTGCGGTGTATGTAAGCTGGCCTTCGGGAGAGTTCTGTTCGTCTTGGCCGAGGCTTTAACCCTGCGGGTGCGTGCTGTTCTCTACACTGATGAGACTTTACCCCTTCGGGTGAGTTCTGTCCTCTGTTGTGATGAGACTTCACCCCTTCGGGAGAGTTCTGAGCCGCTATTCTGTACTCGCTCACCGACAACTATCGGATCTGTAGCTAGGGTAAGAACCAATCAAATTCGCTCCTGTCTAGCTACCGACACCGACAAGTGTCGATAGGAGAGTACAGAATCGCGGCCCTGGCCTCCTCTGGCCTCCTCTGGCTGCGCAGTGGTGCTGTACCTTCGGATGAGACGTGAGAAATCGAGAGGTGGCCTTGGAGTGCAGGACCAGTGGTTTGTGTGGTGGGCAGACAGCCTGCAATTGATATTTTGCGATGTCTTAGCGAGCCACGATCGACACGAGGTTAGACTACAATTTCTCACTAGGTAGTACCAGCGGTTCCGGGGTTAGATGGAGCTTTTGGTCATTCGTCTGAATACGCGTTGCTAAATTTGGAGAATCGTGAAAAGAATAATAATCGAAAATAACTAAGATCGCGTTTGTTAAAATCAGGATCGAACCCTTTCCTAGAATCACAATTGTTAGTAATAATCGGTTTGGGACAACGACCCCCACCCCCCCCCCCTCTTGAAAATAATGACTTTGTTTCAGCGTGCGACTGCAGTTATTCAAATTCCCATGTTGGTTGGATGTTGGTGTACAAGAGAATTATTATTGATGACGAATGTTATGGAGAGGAGTTTCACCTAGATGGACGTCTGATTGGTTATCGCGGAACTAATTAATATGTTGCAGCATCCATCTAAAATCGATAGAGGTTGTTTATCCGGGAAATGGAGAATCTATTAGCAGCTGTTCGTATAATTACCTCGATATTCGACGACGCGACGATTTAATAAATTTGTACCTATAATGAATTGTTAGAGCTCAATAGTTGGTTAGCGATCTGGTATTCATTTATAGTGGAAAATAGTTGTTTCGAAGCCTTTTCGCGTTAGTTCGTCGGCGAGCACCTTTGTAGGTTTTCAGCAATAATGGGTTCACTTTACACAAAAACAGTACGGGGCTTGACTTGAGTAGTTGTTGGCGTACACCATTGGTTCCGAAGTTTTTAGAAGGGTGAAATTGGGTTTTTTCGTTTCCAGCTATAGACACTCGAGGTCGCGATATCCTTCTTAGCTTTAAGGGCAAATCAAGCTGGAAAATAGGTCCAGTTCTTCGTTCTTCACAAAGGCACAGGCCATATCCAATCCCTTCCAAAACGGTCAAAAGATTACCGTAGCCGAAAACGAGCAATGCAAAAAGAATAGTACAGATATAAGAGATGCAGCCTTTGAAAAGGTATTTATAATAGGAGGAGCCCCGCACGAACCGGTCAACAAACTCAAGATTGTAGGGAACAGGGGAAACAACAGAAAAGAAAGAAGTTCCCACCGCTCGCAAAATTCACGCATAACCTATAACACTAACGTAAATGTTGAATCTGATGAATCCACGATGAGAATTTCGAACCACGCTACTTAAACCCAGTTTAAATATTGTTCAAGGTGTTCATCGGAGTATTGATGATTGATGTGTGACGGCTTTGAAATAATTATTATTGGGGGAAGCTCATCTTTTAGGGAACACTTTAGGAAACTTAGCTATGCCTACCAGTGTTACCAGTGTTGAGGTTGGGTCAGGTATAGAAACGAGCCTCCATTTGAACACTTTGATATGTATTTATATAGGAGTCAATACAATGATTTTATGTTACAACCTCGGTTACAACTGATTTCTTTGCCTTACTGCGTTCAAACTAAAGGTTAGGTCGATCTGAACACGACTAAGAGCTCTATCCTCGAAGTAGAAGAAGGAAGCACAACGGCAGAGTGTCCTGTGATACTAGATGATCACAGGCCAGAGCAGTCCCGAAAGCGGGAAAAGTGAATTGGTTAATAAAAGTTGGATATTAAATTGAAGTCTTTTGGGTGGCTTATCAAGTCAGGCGCATAAGATAAAGAGATAGGGGGGTTTCAGTACCGATGTAGAGCTTGAGGATTTGGAAAAAGTCCGCCGTTTTCGCCGTGATAGCAACATCAACCAAATAGGCCGAGAATTTCAAGTTAGCGGCCCAACTTACGCCACTCATTCACAGCATCGATAAGCCAATCATCGTGTGGGATTGTGTTATGTTGCCATAGTGTTGACTTATGCTACATTTGCGCGGGCGGATCTCCGACTTGAAATTTAGCCCTAGACAACAGCAGCTGAGGACCGCCTCATTGTACGAGATAAGCGTCGACATCGTACGTCAACGGCAGGAAGAATAAGGGCAGGCAGGATTTTTGTGTCTGATTATACATAGAACAATATGTTTTCCTCCCTTACAGAATTTTTTTTTGGAAAATGCAGTCCAACCATGGGTCATTCTGAAATAACGTGATTAGTTACAGACTAAAATATTGCCAAGGGTCGTAGTTTCACCCTGTATGTGAAGGTAGGTAGTGCACAAGTTCTCACAACTTCCGATTTTGACGTGGATACGTCTATGTATTCGGTTTGTACCACGAGTCATTTCGTGAACAGGAGCATATGCACTCACGCCATCTGTTGGTGCATAAGTGAACAAAGTCGCTAAGTATGAGATCTACTATATCGACGGTTCGCAGACGTGTTCATGTGGAGGTTCCGGCTGCGTCAATAATACAGCTTGCATATTTTATTTTTAGTGGCGGAGAACTTTCTGAAGAAAAAAACAAGAATGCTGAAGACGAAGTTTTTTTTGTGGTTGCTCAATTACGATATGAAATTAAAAGCCTGGGTGAATGCAAACGATGTGAGGCTAACAAGTGGCAAAGTTTTGACAGGGTGTGGGGTTTTTGGAGCGCATTTCGCGCGAGAATAGCGATGATAGCCATGTGGGTATCTCTGTAATTAATTGTGGGTATAGGTTTCGTGAGAATACGACAAAAACTTATTAACCATTTTGCAAAGCTCGGCCTAATGATGAAGATACAGCCTTTCAATGTTCACTTTTTTTGGATTTCAAAACTTTGCAGGAACGTTTCAACGGAATCAACTTATATTCAGCACGTACTGGTTTGTCAAAACTCTCTATCGACCTGCCAGATTTGTGAAGAATCCAACCAGTGCGTGAGAGTTATGGTGAGGGTCATTAATTTAGATGCATCAGAGGAAAAGTTGACTTGAGGTGACCCTGATTTGCTTCTACAGCATCACTTGTTGGATTATTTCAACATTTGTCAAGTTGATAGATAACTTCGAAAAAACCAGCCCATCCTAAATTTGAGCTAATTTCGTCAAAAGGTTTCTGAGTTTGAAATCCGAAAATAATGAACTTTGGAGGGCTGTATCTTAATCATTAGACCGAACATTCCAAAATGGTATATGAGTTTTCGTCATATTTTGCGAGGTCTACTTACAGTTGAATTTTCTATCATAACTGAAGCACCCTGTAGAAATAACGGGACAAAAGTATGCTGTAAGTTTTGTCAAAATCGAGGTCAAAATCGATTCACTTATGAAAAAGTTCAATATTGCGGGCCAAGAAGGCAGTCAGTCGTTCCTATCTCTCCTATGCTTTTCAATTTATCCGATTCTCAAAAATATTTCTGAAGCCTTCTGGATTATTTGCTATTCAAAGCAAAAATCGTGGCGTTTTACTTGAAGTTTTTCTCAAATTTCACACGTACCTACTAGGTGGTGCGAATAAGCTACTTTCTCCCTCGCTTCTCTCCTTTGCATTAACGCAGTTATAAAATGTAGGTACCGACTATAATATGCTGTGCTATGACTTGATGATGTATAGAAAACGGTGTTACCCTAGGTCACCCTCGATGTAGAAGTCTTTGCGCATTGCGCAACATCAGTAGAAATCTCGCCTCAGTCTACCTAAATTGTTTCAGAAACAATGAGAACGTGATTTGTATTGGCAAACGTCTTCGATTTTATATCGGAATTCTCCAGTCTCAAAGGATGGAGACTTCATGAATAACGCACAAAGGCGGCGAGCATCAGATGTTATGCCAGTTTTATCCGGAGCGTTATCATCATCGTTTCTAAAGGTAGGCGCACATTATTACAGAAACCTTGTTCAACCAGAAAAAAATCCATGTTTTCAGTTGTGCACAGACACAATAATCAGAACTGCTTGCCATAGATACGCATACTTGCCAAAGTTTCGAGATATTTCATTTAGGTTTGCCAAAGCTGCGCCATCCATAACTCGAATCACAGCTTGCCCCCATGCACACAACTAATTAAATCAAATTGACAAAATTCCTGGCATTTGATCTTCGGGGCTTTGGTATATATGACGGGGAGGCATATTCGCGCTTGGGAGTTAGACCTTGAAGAGAAATGGCTGGAACTCGAAATTACAACTCCGCGTGGCGGTTTTCGGCGAAGCGTCAACTGATGAAAATAAGGATAAAATTACGAAGAGCCACTAACTGAGTATGTAATGAATATTACACTGTGTCCTTATACGTATCAGTATCAGAGTGGGCTTTTAGTGGGAATTAAATTGGGATTAAATAATTTGTAACATAAAATCCTGCCAAAGCGCTCATAATTTGCGGTCAGTTCTGCATTTCATTCAAGTATGCAGTCTTTTGATTGATTATATACCTATACTTACTACTAGGCTACTATACAGCTTGATGAGCGAATCGGGTCTGTAAATAGCTCGGGGACTTGATGTCTTGGCGCCCAATCACTCCCATCATCAGATTCATCAGAGAGAAAACATTATGCTGACGCACTGGTGCAACCCGTATTGAAGGGATAGTCATCATTGCGTGGGTGTAGGCACCGTGCGTGGGCTTGTTCCGGAATACTTGTATGAGTTATCTAGCGGTTTTCTAGGTCGTCCTTTGTCGCTGGAGAGGCTAACTGAAGCTCTTGGTCGTAAGTAGCAAAAAGAACACGCACCGGTCGATGAATCTTTCAATTATTTTAGTCTTAGAACCGAAGTCAATTATGTACTGGGCTAACCATAATCATAACATTTGAAACATAAATGTTGAATTAGTTTGAACAACTAAGAGAACTTTGAACAGAGCAACGGTTTGATTTGAAAATATACCGATAGCGAGGAATTTAGTTGGTGGACCAACAAGAGGATCTGGTTGGCGGAGGAATCTAGACAGCATAGGTTGACATAGAAACCAGAGAATAACAACGGATTCCGAAAATGCAGGTCGAGCCACTCTTTGGCATCTTCAGACAAGAAATGAAATTCAAATTATAATGTTGGTCGTATGGACCTGGAGCATAACGCGTCATCAACTTCAATTTGGAGAACCAACAGAAAACGAAGAGACCCGCGCTTGCATGACAACCAACGTCAAAACATCGAGGACGGCAGTTCCTAATGTTTTTTCTTTGAACGTGAGTTTCATGAAAATCAGTGGAGTGGTAGAATTCAAAAAAGAGGGGTTTTCTGGAATCAGGTATGAAAATGTATAAATATTTCAGAATTTCGAAAAACTCGATTTTTAAAAAAAATTTTATATACCGTATGTTTGTTAAAATCTTGAATTAGGGCAGGCTGTGAACTTTGAAACGTATGTCCAAAATGTATTCCATGACGACGGTTCATCATGTTGACATCAAATTTGAGTGATTATTGATAAAGTCCGAACATACGTTTTTACTTCCATAGCCTGCCCTAACTCATGATTTTAACGAACATCCGGTATTTTTTGGAAAAAAGACCCTTTGAATAGCTCATTTTTTGTCACATTTTTAGCTGCATATAGATTTGGCAGTAACTACGCCGCAAGAATCTGTTTCTCTTTCGCTCTGCAGCTAATCCGCAGTCTGTTTCAGCTATTTTTTATGTTAGGAAATGACGTCATTAACTTCTTTTTAGCCTAAAAATTTGAAGTTGGGCGTTTTTCTCCTTTTTTTTTCGTGGTGTGTTTTGTAGAGCTGCAGGTGTGTACTTACTGTGTGATTTAAGAGGTCCTCCTCGGGGTCGTCGTTCTCGGTGATAGTGACGTTGTGATTTGTTCGAAAATATTGGGAGAATATTTCCATAGATTTGAAAGCTTGAAGGGGGCCCAAGGAAGGCTATCTTGCAAAACTACATGTGTTTGAGGAAAATATGAAGCAAAATGTGCTTATTTGAGAAGTTCGTGTGCACGGAAAGGTAAAAAGCTGGGGTGCATTTTTTATGGTGTAGTATGGCTTGGGGATGAAGAATCCACTTGTCGTCAAAAAATCGTCCAGTGTGGGGGCGGTATGGGGGCGGTTTTGTGAAAAAACAGTTTTTTTAAAAAATGTTCTACAGTTTGTCAGCTTTTGGCTGATATCAGCTTGGAACAAATCCGTTAACTGTAAGTTGTCGTAAATAATTTATGAATAAAAAGGTGATCATTTACTTTGCCATAAGAATACACGTAAAACTTGACTGCCTCGTGCGCAAAGAACGTTGAATATCTCAGTAACGTGTTGAATGACATTTTTCATTCCACTCCCACTCGATTATCTCCGTAACCACTAGTTCAATCAAAAAAGTTCCTTCTGTAAACCATGTTACCTATTCCATTGCGATTCTTGCGGTTTTTTCAGATTTGATTTATCTTGAATAGTAACTGAGCTAGGGACGGAATTGTAATGTACTGCATGCAGCGGACAACTGCAGCGCTGAGGCCCTCGCGTACCCCTGCCATCCGCGCACCCCCGCGAAGGCCATGGTGTATTAAGGCGGGAAATCTGCAGACTTATTATTGTGGCTGATGATCGAAACATTGTAAAAGTGTAGTCGGTAAATTTGCAATATAAATAAATATATACCCCTTGAATTACGACGTACGTCTTCACATATTATAATAGTCCAGTCAAAATAGGTTTTAACCGGAAATAAATTCGGAAGTTGACGAAATTTGGTGGATCGATGCAGAATTGAACGTGGAATAACATACTGAAATTCCCAAAAAGCTTGTTTTTTTTAGGACCAATAAAAAAGGGCCATTCTTGAAAATTTTCTTTTTTTCTGAATGGCTTGTGAACTATCATCTCTTCAGAACACAGCACCAGCACCAGCAAAGCAAATGTAGCCCGTTAAATTCCCAAGAGATCGTACAAAACTCATCACTTTTTGGTCAATAGCCGCGTCTACAAAAACGCAGTGAAAATCACTCAAAATATATTTCCGGATTTTATGTAAAAATATGCATGGTGTCAATTCAGGGGCTGTAACGTGGACAGCGAATTTGCGAATTTCAATGTGTTTTACATGCGGGAAAAGCTAATTCAACATTCGGTATCACACTTTTGTCTAGAAGTCAAGAAGTCGCCAACTTCAAAATGGTACTTTTCCTCGACCTGTGAAATCGATACTTGCTGTCTCGAAGAATCCCCAAAAATCGATTTTTTTCATACCATACTATTTGCCTCATTTTTCACTTGGGTAGAGCAAAACCATTCAGGGAAAATATGAAGAATTGAATACAGAAAAAATAACATGTTTCGGAATATTTATCCTATTGTGATGGTTTCTGAGTTGTATGGGTTGAAAGACTAAAACGACCTATTCAGAAAAAAAAAGGTAGTCCGGACACTAACTGCTGAATATTGTACTTGCATTTGATGATTGTTTTTAAATTCTTCAGATGTCAATATAACATTTGTGATGTTGTCGTGGAAGAACGGACAAAAGAGCTTGATGGAAATGTATGGAATAATAGAGCTTATAATAATGGTACAAGGTGGGTGATAAATAATGAAAGCAGGATGGTTGACTAGATAGAGAAAAGGTTATTTGAATCAAAGGCGTTGTAAAAATGTTTAAAAGGGAAATCTATACAATCATTTAGGCAATTTTGGAAAGAATTATTAATCATAATCATCTAATCATCAAAATCATCTCAGAAAATCATAACTTCGTCCTTGGAACTAATTTTGAAATTTTACATGTTTGTAAAAAAGGACGGCTTTTAGATAGTATAGAGGTTCTTGAAATTTGTAAAGCAACTAATAATTCTGTCCGAAATTGCCTAAAAGATTGTATAGATTTCTTTTTTAAACATTTTTACAACGCCTTTGATTTAAATAAGCTTCTTTCTTTCCATTCAACCATCCTTTCATTGATTCATCACCCACCTTGTACCATTTTTATTAGCTCTATTATTATTTCATACATTTCCATCAAGTTCTTTTTTCCGTTCTTCCATGACAACATCACAAATGTTATACTGACATCTGAAGAATTTAAAAACAATTCACTTATCATTCATACAAACTTTATCTTCACCATTTATACAATGTCGGTGATTCGGTGTGTTATCGTTCACCTTTTATGTACCTACCTACTTGTTTTATGTATTTTATTTTAGACTCCACACTTTGATGAAGAAGGGCCAGAGACCTGCGAAACCGGTCAGAAATTAAAACAATCAATTTGAAGGAAGACTGCGTGCAGATCATTCTATTTATGAAAAAAATCGATTTTTTGGGTTCTTCGGGACATCAAGTATCGATTTCAAAGGTCGAGAAAAAGTACCATTTTGAAGTTGGTGACTTCTAAACAAAAGTGTGATACCGAATGTAGAAAAAACACATTGAAATTCGCACATTCGCTGTCCACGTTACAGCCCCTGAATTGACACTAAGCATATTTTTACATAAAATCCGGAAATATATTTTGAGTAATTTTCACTGCGTTTTTGTAGACGCGATATCACAGAGGCTATTGACCAAAAAGTGATGAGTTTTGTACGATCTCTTGGGAATTTAACGGGCTACATTTGCTTTGCTGGTGCTGGTGCTGTGTTCTGAAGAGATGATAGTTCACAAGCCATTCAGAAGAAAAGAAAATTTTCAAGGATGGCCTTTTTTTATTGGTCCTAAAAAAAACAAGCTTTTTGGGAATTTCAGTATGTTATTCCACGTTCAATTCTGCATCGATCCACCAAATTTCGTCAACTTCCGAATTTATTTCCGGTTAAAACCTATTTTGACTGGACTATTATAATATGTGAAGACGTACGTCGTAATTCAAGGGGTATATATTTATTTATATTGCAAATTTACCGACTACACTTTTACAATGTTTCGATCATCAGCCACAATAATAAGTCTGCAGATTTCCCGCCTCAATACACCATGGCCTTCGCGGGGGTGCGCGGATGGCAGGGGTACGCGAGGGCCTCAGCGCTGCAGTTGTCCGCTGCATGCAGTACATTACAATTCCATCCCTAGCTCAGTTACTATTCAAGATAAATCAAATCTGAAAAAACCGCAAGAATCGCAATGGAATAGGTAACATGGTTTACAGAAGGAACTTTTTTGATTGAACTAGTGGTTACGGAGATAATCGAGTGGGAGTGGAATGAAAAATGTCATTCAACACGTTACTGAGATATTCAACGTTCTTTGCGCACGAGGCAGTCAAGTTTTACGTGTATTCTAATGGCAAAGTAAATGATCACCTTTTTATTCATAAATTATTTACGACAACTTACAGTTGACGGATTTGTTCCAAGCTAATATCAGCCAAAAGCTGACAAAGTGTAGAACTTTTTTTAAAAAAACTGTTTTTTCACAAAACCGCCCCCATACCGCCCCCACACTGGACGATTTTTTGACGACAAGTGGATTCTTCATCCCCAAGCCATACTACACCATAAAAAATGCACCCCAGCTTTTTACCTTTCCGTGCACACGAAAGTCACAATAGAGTCTCATTTTTCCTCTACTAAGATAACGTACGGCGACATCTATGTATATGTGGTTCTCAAGCGTAGTTCCCAGGTTCCTACATAGTTTCTAAATGAAACAAAGCTCTCAGACTACCACAACACATCAGACGATCGGACCGAAACTGCACAGACACGTGTTTCACCCCTACTGGTGGCTCATCAGTGCGCAGGCGTTCAGTCAAACCATTCGATGCTGCGGCAGCCAGATAACTCATGGTATTCTACACCCAGGAGGACTCATAACATGTGGGTCCTCCAAGTGGCGCCATCTATCAAGGCATTCCGCAGATGCTATATTTTGAGGCATCAGGCAGGCGAGAGAATCAAACACAACTAGGTGGACTCATGGGCAAGTAGAGCGACGTTAGAAAGCAACAATATATACAGCAACAAAATATAGCATCTGCAGAATTCCTTGATAGATGGCGCCGCTTGGAGGACTCACATATTATGAGTCCTCTTGGGTGTATTACGATACTAGTTGGTATTACGTTACATAAGTGGTTTTCAGACACTAAGCCGAAATTTGCAGAACGAGGGCGCAGCCCGAGTTCTGTAAGAGGCTGAGTGTCGGAAAATATCTTGTGTAACAAGCCACGAGTGTTGTACAACATTTTACGTGTTTGTTTTAGTGCAAATTGTGAAAATGTTGTAGTTTTTGAGGTTATTTTGTCAAGTGTCGAATTAGGTACATGGACTGTCTTTATGTTTTATGTATCAACACAACAAACACGTGAAAACTTTTCCGTACTCTTCCTGGCAGAAGGTCTAGGGATATTGATAGCCGCTTCTATGCAGTAATTTCTGGTGGCGCGGCGTTTTTTTTTCACGTGTACCTATTTCCAGGAATCATTTCGAGAGCACGAAAAAAAATGACAACTTCGAAAAAGCGATTTGACACATGAAGGAAATCAGGTTGGCTCATAGACTCCTTGATATTGTATCCATAAGGAATTCGCGATCTTGTGATTGGTTCCAGCCTGTGGCTTCGCATTTATTACTCACGGGGCGGGACCCTAACCGATGGAGTAATGATAATCGTTGTTAATATTCAATCAAAAGCGCATACTCAATGTGTGTGTTATTTATTAGGAGAATAAAATAGTATATTATTTAATGAGCGTGTAATGATGACTAATACTGAGCCACAGGTTCCAGCCTGTGGCTCCGCATTTATTACTCACGGGGCGGGACCCTAACCGATGAAGTAATGATAATAATCGTTGTTATTATTCAATCAAAAGCGCATATTCAATGTGTGTGTTATTTATTAGGAGAATATACAGGGTTATTCAAAAGTCCGGAATAAAATTCATAACTTTTTTCCATATTTATTTCGGAAAAAATGCTCGAACAGGTCGATTTTTAAAAACGGTAAGCCATTTTTTCATGACACGTGTCATGTTCTACCGTCAACCCCCCAGCCCCAAGCCACCCTTAGTATTTTTTTTCAAATAGCACCCTATGTCTTGTGGCTCGTTGGAAAGCTTGTCGAAAGCTTGTCGAAAACTCTATTCAGATCTACCATTGAAAATTAGATCGGACGTTTCACCATGAAGCTTGAGGAACCCCAGTTTTACTTAACAGTCCGGAATAAAATTCATAATTTTTTTCCATATTTATTCCGGAAAAAACGCTCGAACAGGTCGATTTCTAAAAACAGTAAGCCGTTTTTTCATGACACGTGTCATGTTTTACCGTCAACCTCCTAACCCCAAGCCACCCTTGATATTTTTTTTCAAATGGCACCTGGCAAATGGGTGGCTTGGGGTTAGAGGGTTGACGGTAGAACATGACACGTGTCATGAAAAAACGGCTTACCGTTTTTAGAAATCGACCTGTTCGAGCGTTTTTTTTTTTTAAATAAATATGGAAAAAAATTATGAATTTTATTCTGGACTGTTAAGTTAAACTGGGGTTCCTCAAAACTTCATGGTGAAGCGTCCGATCTAATTTTCAATGGTAGATCTGAATAGAGTTTTTGACAAGCTTTCCAATGAGCCCCCACAAGCCATAGGGTGCCATTTGAAAAAAAATACTAAGGGTGGCTTGGGGTTAGGGGGTTGACGGTAGAACATGACACGTGTCATGAAAAGACGGCTTACCGTTTTTAGAAATCGACCTGTTCGAGCGTTTTTTCCGAAATAAATATGGAAAAAAATTATGAATTTTATTCCGGACTTTTGAATAACCCTGTATAAGTTATTATTATAAAAGCATGATGCAAGCGAAAAAAGTTCGACACTGCAAACTAATGCAGGATGCAGCAAGCTATCGCAATATTTAATTCTGCACATCACGCTTCTTCATTATTGATCACCCACCTTCAAGCTAATTTAAAATGCAACAGGATAAATGGTATTTCTGGAATATAGCTGAAAAATGCACACGGCGCGCATTAGGAAATAAATCGCTTCTATCAATAATTCACGTCATATTCCGAATGCCCTGTCGGCCGCGTGTACGACAAAGCACGCGCACTGGGAAAGGAACTTCAGCGAAGATGTCGCTCGAAAGTTGGAAAGTCCCTACTTCTCCGAAAAGATAGAAACGTAAGCCGTCGCCCGCTGGATGTACTAATGTGCCGTCGCTGAAAAATTCAAACCCAGAAAAACATTTAAATGCTTTCACAAAATACCGAAATCTGATTAAAGCTTGTAGGAGAACAGTGTGACGACGACGGTGTAGTAGTACCTTAGCCCTGCCGAATAAATCATTCAAAAGATGAGACCGGGTGCTGAAACACAGCTTCCCCTTGTATCTACACATACTATAGTATTCCAGGATTTATCAGTGTCGAAAAAAGCAAAACTTGACGTTGCAAAAAGTGAATTTATAAAGGAAGCAGCACTAAAATTCGACTTTCTTTGTTTTGTTTCACACTGAGTGTAAGTAGGTGCTCCCGTCTCAACCCATCCGAAAACCCTTTTGTTGCTTAAAATCACTAACTGAACTGTTCGCTAACTGGGAAAGTTGGTACCAAGAAATTTACTGCCTCCTGGACTACAAATTCGTATTTTATTTGTAATGCATGGGAGATAACGACCGATTTCTCGGTCCATTTCAAATCCAGAGTTACTTTTTCTAAGATTCTTTGCCTGCTAAAGACGATCAACTGGCCTGGGAGCCCATTTTTGATCGGTCGAATGTTTGTAATTATTACAGACCAATCAGTACTTTGCCTACGCTGTCAATCACATTCAAGTTAACAATATTTTTCCTGCCGTTCAGTCAAGATTGAGGGCTAAACACAGTTGTATACCACTGCTTTGATCAATATAACCGATGACATATTCAGTAGTGGTAAAACGGTGGCTCTGGTTCTCCTGGACTACAGTAAGGCCGCTGAAATGCTTGACCACCGTTTATTGATGGCTATTCTACACCAAGTGGGGATCAAGGGTTCCTTTTATTTTATTCTCGAAAGTTTTTTGATGGGTCGATCTTAGAGCATTAGAATCAATAATGTAATCTTGCCAAGGCTCAACATTCTTAAAGGGGTAACACAGGGTTCGTCCAACACTTTTTGCCATTTTCACTTTCAATTTCTGTAACAGTTTGCTGGTGACTATGAATCAGCAAACCTGAGGGTTAATGAGGATCTAGCCTGATCTTTTGATCACAGTTTGATGATTAATCCTTCCAAGTCTACTTGAACGCTTTTTGGTAACCGTATGTTGAAATCTGAACTGTAGTGCGGGCGCTAAGAGCCAAAATCGGGATGAACCTTGCAAATGGTGATGAAAGCATGAAATTTGGTACACGTACTCAGAATGAGCCCCTCTTTCAGATAAGAGGTGGAGCCACGCCAAATTTTCACCGGAAGGGGGCTCGGGGGGCTCCTGAAAGTTGAAGGTGCTAGGGCTCCCACCAAACCGCTTATCAGTTCGTTTTATCAATTAAAAAGGAAACTCATGAATATATCGTAAAAATTGACGACGTTTATCGCCTTGTCCCGGGAATTTTTCATGATGAAAAAAAAATAAGTTCTTCGGCAGAACACACAAATCGGTTTTATTTTATTTTCACCTACAAAGAATTAATAAGGAGATGTGCAACATGTTGATTCCCACAAATTTGTATCCTCTGAATTCGTTTGTGGAGTCAAAATTTTGATGGTGTATCTTCTTGAAGAGTGGCATTCCAAAGAGTAAGCTATTTTCAACACTAAGTTCAAACAGAATTTTTCCAATATTCGGAATCGAAATTAGTGAATTCCTTCCAGCAATGCATACCCTGAACCCTTCTTTGGAAGTACCGCGTGCGATTGAACGTGGAGTAAGTCCTGAAACACTATCAGAATTTTTTATCTGTGATGCTACTATCCACTCTCGACCGGGGCAATTAGGTTCCTACACAGCATGCGCGGAGTGTATACACGTTATTCCAATATTATGACACAATTTCAATCATACAAAATTTGACTGAACCGAGAAAATACCCTGCATCGTGTATACACTCCGCGCATGCTGTGTAGGAACCTAATTGCCCCGGTCGAGAGTGGATAGTAGCATCACAGAAGAAAAATTCTGATAGTGTTTCAGGACTTACTCCACGTTCAATCGCACGCGGTACTTCCAAAGAAGGGTTCAGGATATGCATTGCTGGAAGGAATTCAGTAATTTCGATTCAGAACATTGAAAAAATTCTGTTTGAACTTAGTGTTGAAAATAGCCTACTCTTTGGAATGCTCCTCTTCAAGAAGATACACCATCAAAATTTTGACTCCACAAACGAATTCAGAGGATACGAATTTGTGGGAAACAACGTGTTGCACATCTCCTTATCAATTCTTTGTAGATGTAAATAAAATAAAACCAATTTGTGTGTTCTGCCGAAGAACTTATTTTTTTTCATCATGAAAAATTCCCGGAACAAGGCGATAAACGTCGTCAATTTTTACGATATATTCATGAGTTTCCTTTTTAATTGATAAAACGAACTGTTAAGCGGTTTGGTGGGAGCCCTAGAACCTTCAACTTTCAGGAGCCCCCCTAGCCTCCTTCCGGTGAAAATTCGGCGTGGCTCCACCTCTTTTCTAAGAGAGGTGCTCATTCTGAGTATGTGTACCGAATTTCATGCTTTCATCACCATTTGCAAGGTTCATTCACCTAGTGCCCCCACTACTGGACACTCTGCTTGACTTTTCTAATCAACAATGTTGAAATAAATAATTCAGATTTGTGTAGAAATTCGAGTTTCATCTTTGACGATTCACTTCGGTCCAGATCTCACGTTATCTGAGACTGCTTTGGAGTTCAAAACGTCTGCCTCAGATTTATGTTGGTATCACTAGGAGAAACTGAATCAGTCACAAACTAAGGGGATTTTTTTTTTTGGTCTGCACCACCATTTTGGTTATCAGCAGACTTTTTCTGTAGGGATTTTTCAGTAACGATAACAATGAGTACTGTATATTTGCATTTTTGGATCAGTGGGGTTTTCTTTCGATGGCTTTCTCGCAGAGCTGGGCAAAATCTTTGGGAAAGTATTTAAATAATAAATACTCTCATTTCCTGGTAAAAATGGTATTTAAATAATAAACAATATTTTTGAAGTTGCAGTTGTGAATATTCAAATAATTTCGTTATTTAAATACTTTTTTCATTTAAATAATGAGAAAATATTTAAACAATTCAAAAGTATCCATCTCCAAAGTATTTAAATACTGCCAAAGTATTTAAATACTGCGCCTGCCAAATACTTTGGCAGTATTTAAATACTGCAAATGTATTTGAATAGTTTGAAAGTATTTCAATATTCGAAGTTGAATAATTTGGTTCATTCAAATAGATATATTCGGAATTATTCAAGGGCTTCCTTGCTTGACCAAAAATATGCGAAAGGAAAATCGCCTATTAGTCGTTGAGCCAGGGGACTCGAGTGGTTTCCACCTTGGGGACTTGACATGTCATACCTTTTTGGATTCCCCACAACACCAGCATGAAAATAAGCCATGATACGTTTTTGTATCGAGTAGCTTAAGACCGCCATCTTGGAAAAACCGCGCCAAATATGTAGTTCTTGTGGTTTCTATTTTTTTTCTTATCAACGGCAACTCCAATGCGAAAAATGAAGCTGAATAAAATTAAACAACAAAATTTACTATAAATATCGTTCAGCACCGTTTTCTGACAGGTCTTGTTACTCCAAATATGACAGTTCATAGTTTAGCTATGGCAAATTTCTTTATTTAACATTTCCGAGTACACCCGATGATACTTATACAAACCGAACTTCACGTCATTGTCTTTCTAGCGTACTTCACTAGAAATGCTGCTCTTAGCGGCATTTTGGTGTCTGTCTGTCCATCGGTCTAACTGTCCGTCTTATCAATTAATTGATCCTGAACGGGAAGACCTAGCGAGAATCGACTTCCTTTGTGTTACATGTATTCACCGGAGAATTGAATTAGGAAAAAAATAATTTCTCTAACCGTCGCCATCTTGATCCGCAATGTCAAATTTTCTCAAAAGTGATCCGATTTTCATGAGAATTGAAATACACGCATGTTTCATATTCAAAAATATGATTTCAATGTTTTCTTTTTGATCCGCCGCCATTTTGTCCGCCATGTTGAAATTGGTAAAACTGGTCCGATTTTGATGAAAATTGGAACCTAGTCGTGTCTTGTGTATGCATTGATGGTTTTCATGTTAGTTCCACGATTAGCGCCATATTGACGTGCCACATGGAAATTAATCTCCAGCGCGGTCACAAAATCAGTTTATTCAAATATTTCCTGAACAAGGGGTTTCCGATGTGACTGAAAAACTTGATGGATGGAAATCGGTTTTTGTTAGTTCTTTTCTACAAGTAGGAACTTCTCCAGAAAAAATGTACGGAAAATGCTATTAAATTTTCAAAATTTGCAAAAATTTTCTTTGAAAATTTGAAAACCAGATAGCAACGTCTATACATCTTCATTCAAGAAAGTTGCATACCAAATTTGAACTTTTCATTTTCAAAAAAAAAAATGAAAAAATGAAAATGAAAAAATGAATGGGGTACTTGCCACTGAAACGGATCTGACTGGAAATACTTTTAATCATCAACAAGAGTGATAAACAGTATTTCCTAAAAATTTCCGGAAAATATATCCATTGGTTCAAAAGATTTTTTTCGATTTTTTTTTCCAAAGCGTTGGTAACAGTAGGAAAACTTCACTGAAATTTTTATGTCTGTATTTTTCAAATATTGTGATGCCACTCTAACAGTTTTTTAAGCTTTCAACCCAACAGTGCTGAATGTTTAGTTTTTAGTATATTTGTGACGTCACATATTATATATTTTTAAAACAAGCACTACGGCCGCAATTTTGAGAATTTGAGAAAAAGAAAAATACGCGTGCAATGTTCACCCATACTATCGATTAAGCCAATAAAAAAAAAGGCAAGTACCCCATTGCATTAGTGAAAACCATTTTTAGTACCTTTTTTTGAAAAATAGAAAGTTCAAATTCGGTATGCGACTTTCTTGAATTAATATGTATAGGCGTTGCTATCTGGTTTCCAGATTTTCAAAGAAAAATTCAAGAATTTTCTTTTTTTTTTGCAGATTTCGAAAATTTAATAGCATTTCCCGTACATTTTTCTTTGAAGGAGTTCCTACTTGTGAAAAAGAACTAACAAAAACCGACTTCTATCAACAAGTTTTTTAGTCACATCGGAAACCCCTTGTTCAGAAAATATTTCAATAAATTGATTTTGTGACAGCTGGAGATTGATTTCCATGTGGCACATCAATGTGGCGAAAATCGTGGAACTAACATGAAAACCATCAATGCATACACAAGACACGACTAGGTTTCAATTTTCATCAAAGTCGAACCAGTTTTACCAATTTCAACATGGCGGACAAAATGGCGGCGGATCAAAAAGAAAACATTGAAATCATACTTTTGAATATAAAACATGCGTGTATTTCAAGTTTCATGAAAATCGGATCACTTTTGAAAAAATTTGACATTGCGGATCAAGATGGCGACGGTTTGAGAAATTATTTTTTCCCCAATTCAATTCTCCGGTGAATACATGTTACACACAAGAAGTCGATTCTCGCTAGGTCCTCTCGTTCAGGAGCAATTAATTGATAAGATGGACAGTTAGACCGATGGACAGACGGACAGACGGACATCAAAATGCCGCTAAGAGCAGCATTTCTAGTGAAGTACGCTAGAAAGACAATGACGTGAAGTTCGGTTTGTATAAATATCATCGGGTGTACTCGGAAATGTTAAATAAAGAAATTTGCCATAGCTAAACTATGAACTGTCATATTTGGAGTAACGAGACCTGTCAGAAAACGGTGCCGAACGATATTTATAGTAAATTTTGTTGTTTAATTTTATTCAGCTTCATTTTTTGCATTGGAGTTGCCGTTGATAAGAAAAAAAATAGAAACCACAAGAACTACATATTTGGCGCGGTTTTTCCAAGATGGCGGTCTTAAGCTACTCGATACAAAAACGTATCATGGCTTATTTTCATGCTGGTGTTGTAGGGAATCTAAAAAGGTATGACACGTCAAGTCCCCAGGGTGGAAACCAAAATCGTGATTTTTGGCTCCTGGCTCATCGACTAACCATCCAACAGAAAAAATCGTGGAAGGTGGCTGAATAGTAGCTTCCACAGCCATGAACTTGAGTATGAACGATACATCGTTGAGCAATTCCTATCATTTACCGATTTCAAGTCGTGGTCGGTGCAGTCACCCGGTGCTAGGACAATTCGTCCCGCGGACAATTCGTAGCGGACAATTCGTCGCGGACAATTCGTCCCGCGGACAGTTCGTCCCGCGGACAATTCGTCCCGCGGACAATTCGTCTCACGGACAATTCGTCCCGCGGACAATTCGTCGCAAGTGAAGGCTTCGGAAGGTAAGGGGGTTATATTACACATGAAGACACAAGGGGGCTCAATAAAAGGATCTAAAAATCATAAGCAAATACAAGGGGTTCCGACAGAGATCCGAACGCCACGAAAAAATGCAACGGGGCTCAGCAAGGCTTCAAACGATATTGAAAACACAAGGGGGCCTTACGGAGCTTCGAGAGGGCTCCGAATATCACATAGAGGCACAAGGTGCTTACTACTGCTTCGAAAGCCACGGAAAGATGTGAGGGGGCTCAGCATGCAGGGCTTCAAAAGACGTTGAAGAAACAAGGGGCCCACGGCAGCTACGGATGACACAAGAAGGCAACAGGAGGCTCACTGGAGTTCTGATAGTCGCATTGAAGAACATAAGGGGGCTCACTAGGGCTCCAAGTTACACTCATGGAAACGAGGTGGCTCACTAGGCCCTACTGCGAAGTACTTCCAAGCTACGTATGGACACAAGGAGGCTCACTAGGGCTCCAAACTACTCTTGCGGGCACAAGGGGGCCCGATAGAGCTCCGTATATCACATGAAAGCACAAGGGACTTACACTAGGGCTTCCAGCAATGTAAAAGCGCACAAGATGGCTCACTGGAATTCTGAGAGCCACGAAAACACAAAATGAGGCTCATTAGGGCTCTTAACGACACATAGGGCACAAGGGGCCTAACAAGAATCTGGAAATCACGGGAAAATGCAAGGGGGCTCCGTAGAGCTTCATAAAATATTGGTTACACGAGGGGGGCCCAGGGGGCTCTTTACAACAACAAAAAGGCAAAAGGGGGCTCACTGTATGATACTCTAAAAGCCAACACAAGTGGACTGATTGGGGCTCCAAACTACACATAAGGGTACAAAGGGGACCCGATAGAGCTCCAAAAGCCATGGAAATACAACAAGGGGGCCCAATGGAGCTCTGTATAATCAAAAAAGGCAAGAGGGGGGTGACTGGGTTTCTGGGAGCCATTAAAAAACAAAAGGGGCTCACTAGGACTCGAAACTACACTAACCGGCACAAGGGGGTCCGATAGGGCTCCGCATATCACATAAAGGCACAAGGGAGCCCAAAGAGCCTTATATAACAACAGAAGGCAAAAGGGGCTCACTGAAATTCCGGAAGCTACGAAAAAAACACAAGGGGGCTCATTAGGGCTCCCTACTACACTTGAAGACACAAGAGGGCTCTATAGGGCTCTGAATATCACATGAAGGCACAAGGTGCTTACTGCTGCTCCGGAAGCCACGGAAAGATGTAAGGGGGATCAGCACGGCTTCAAAAGACGTTTGAAGAAACAAAGGGGCCCACTGACGCTCTGGATGACATAAGACGGCAACAGGGGGCTTACTGGAATTCTAATAGTCATGGAAAAACACAAGGGGGCTCACTAGGTTTCCAAGCTATACTTATGGACACAAGGGGGCTCACTAGGGCTCCAAGATATACTTATGGACCCAAGGGGGCTCACTAGGGCTTCAAACTACACTTGCGGACACAAGAGGGTCCGATAGGGCTCCGTATATCACATGGAGGCACAAGGGACTTACACTAGGGCTTCCAGAAATGCAAAAGCGCACAAGATGGCTTACTGGGATTCTGAAAGCCACGAAAACACATGAGGGGGCTCATTAGGGCTCCAATGTACACATAGGGCAGAAGGGGCCTATGAAAAATCCAGAAATCACGGGAAAGTGCAAGGGAGCTCCGTAGAACTTCGTCTGATATTGGTGACACAAGCGGCTCTTTATAACGAGAAAAGGCAAAAGAGGACTCACTGTATAGTACTGAAAAGCCAATAAAAACAAAAATGGACTGATTAGGGCTCCAAACTACACATAAGGGTACAAGGAGACCCGATAGAGCTCCGAAAGCCACGGAAATACGACAAGGGGGCCCAATGAAGCTCTTTATAATCAAGCTTATCTGCTTGCACAATGGGGCCCGATAGGGCTTCGAATATCACCTGAAGGCAAAAAGTGCTTGCTACTGCTCCGAAAGTCGCGGAAAGATGTAAAGGGGCTCAACAGGGCTTCAAAAGACGTTGAAGAAACAAGGGGGCCCAATGGAGCTCCGAATAACACAAGAAGGCAACAAGGGGTTTACTGGAATTCTGATAGCCAGACAAAAAACAAGAGGGCTCACTAGGCGCCAAACTATACTCTTGCGGACACAAGGAGGTCCGATAGGGCTCCGTATATCACATGAAGGCACAAGGGACTTACACTAGGACCTCCAGCAATGCAAGAACGCACAAGCCACGAAAACACATAATGGGGCTCCTTAGGGCTCCAAATGACGCAGGGCTCAATAAAAATCAGAAAGTCACGGAAAAATGCAAGGGGGCTCAGTAGGGCTTCAAATGATATTGGTGACACAAGGGGGCTCAAGGGGCTCTAAGGGGGTTCATTTGGGCTCCAAATTATATTTGAAGAAACAAGGGATTAGGGGTCAAATATAACATAAAGGCACAGGGGACTTACTACTGCTCCAAAAGCCTATAGGAAAAGTGCAAGGGGGCCCAACAGAACTTCAAACGGTATTGAAGAGACAAGGGGGCCTCATGGAGCTCTGTATAACAAAATAACACGAAATGGGGGCTTACTGGTACCTACTCCGAAAGTCATGAAAAAACATAAGGAGGCTCAACGGGGCTCCAACTACACCTGAAGGCACAATGGGGCCCGATAGGGCTTCAACATGCCATGACGGCATAACGCTGCTTGCTGCTCCGGAATTCATGGGAAATTCAAGGGGACTCAGCAGGGCTTCAAGTTACGTTGAATATAGAATAAGGGGGCCCAGTAAAGCTCTTGATAACACAAGACTTCAAAAGGGGCCTTATGGGAATCTGAAAGCAATGAAAACATAAGAGGACTCATTAGAGCTCAAAAATTACACTAGAGAAGATGAGGGGCTCGATAGGGGCCAAATATCTCATGAAAGTATGAGGGGGCTTACTGGTGCTCCCACTGACGTAGTGCTCCCAAAGCTTGGTGTACTAACAAAAATTCTCGGAATGATGCAAGGGGACTAAGCAGAGCTCCAAAGACATGAAGGAACCAGAGTGCGCAGTAGGGCTCCAAATACTACAAAAAGGAATAAGGGGGCTTACTAAAGTTCGAAAAGCAACGAAGAAAGACAAAGGGACTTGTTAAAGTTAAGACAAAGGGCAAAACGTTATTTTGCGACGAATTGTCCGTGAGACGAATTGTCCGCGGGACGAATTGTCCGCGAGACGAATTGTCCGCGGGACGAATTGTCCGCGGGACGAATTGTCCGCGACGAATTGTCCGCTACGAATTGTCCGCGGGACGAATTGTCCGGTCACGCAGTCACCCTGAGGTAGATGGCTTCCCGCTTTCACTTTGATGTGTGAATTTCAGGTACGTTTCAAGTCATCGATATATCAATCTTTGTAAATGGTGTTGTTGAATCATTCCCTCATTTCTGCTCCCCTACCAGTTATAGCCTATTGTGATAGTGGTGCAAACTTGGATGGCTGTATTTACCGCGTCAGAAAGGACCAAATTGGAGTTCAAAATGTTCAGATAATCAAGTTCAAGATAAGTGGCACAAGCAAGTGTGAGGGCACCTAATAGCATAGCAGTCATCCAGTGGTGAGATGATTGTAGAGTGTATGACGGAATTGACTTCATGAAATTACATACTAGCTTTGAGAAGTAATTTAATAAACAGATTTGAATTCTCTAGGTAGCGTCCATCCACCGAGTGACAGCGACAGATCAGAAAATGACCTAACAAAAGTATTTAAATACAATTTACGAAGTATTAACACTTGAAAGTATTTAAATAGCGCAAAAGTATCTTTGAAAGTATTTGCAAATACTTTTTCAAATAATAAATACTCAATACTTTTGTAAAGTATCAAAATAATAAATACATCTTGCTCTTCCCGAGAAAATATTCAAATACTGAGTATTCAAATACAAAAAGTATTTATTATTTGAAAAGTATTTATAAGTGCAAATAATGCCCAGCTCTGCTTTCTCGTTTCATATCTCTTCCTGGGGCATCACCGCACGATAGTAGATGCGCCAGTATCAAAGGAACGCGTGAAAAAGTTCATCTGGCCCTTTGCGGATTTGAACTCGGGACCCCCACATTTGAAAGCGGGGCTGAACGACTAAGTTCCATGGATAATTAATTGGCTGAATATGGCTAATCGGCGTTGGCTTCAATACTATTATTGTTTGTGTTACCAGTTAATTAATAGAGAAACTCCTCAATAGTTATTTCAACGGCGTTCAGGAACACAATGCGATAAGATTCCAGAAAGTATAATGCAGAGACAAACAACAATTCTTTTGATGTCCACAAGACCACTTAGATGTCTGTCCAAAATATCTTCTGCATCCAGAAATATATGACAAATGGCGACCCAATGAACATCCATTAGATGCATGTTTTATCAACTCGGGCTATGAATCGACATTTTGTGGATATTGGAGCGGCATGCGAAAACGTCCTCTAGACATACACAAGACGAACTTGTGTTCTGTGGGATATAAAAAAGAGCTGTTGAAACAAGTTGATTTTCTTCAATTTGTATCTCACCTTTCACCTTTCATCGATTAAGTCGTTCCGGTGTGAAGCACTACTCTCGATAGCGCTCGACATAATCGGCAGGTGATCAATATTTCACGGCCCTAATGAAACGAAAACATTGCCAGACAGGTCCCCCTGTTTACGCAATCGGTAAAAACTCAGATTCCCTCAAGTGCTACAGGCATCGATGCTTGTCAGGGGCTCACGGTTGAACCTTTGGCCGTGCAGCACGGTCCTGTTTACTTAAATTCCAAAATGTTATTTTTTGGGATTTTGTTAGAACGACATGGCAACAGTTTCCAATTAAATTCAAAACGATACATGCGCGTGTGATCGATTGGACTATAACGTGACGAATCGACGATACGCGCTTGGCGAATTGCCGATATGATTATTACTTCTGCCTGTGTCTATGTTTGAAAAAGACTCAATTTTTCGTGATGAGTTATTGCCGTTGATGGAGCTTTGATCGTTTTCTCATAAGCACATTTATTACTACAGATGGAGTAAGTGGGCTCTATTCCAATATCTAATTTATTGAAAACTAGATTATTAAGCTCCAACTAAGTATACCACAAAACATACCTATCGGTAACTGCAGAAGTGTTGCAAATTAGATAACACTTTGTTTCTCTGGATTTGGTATTTTATTTCGGTAAAACTTTTCTTCTTGTTTCCTAAAAGTTAGGAGCTGACAGGGGTCGATTCACTAACGCAGTAGTTACATTCCTACGACGTCCCCGTTCCAATGTTTGTTTTATAAAGGGAAACTGAAGCAGGCCGTTGCGTTGGACACATAAAGTTTTCCGTTTTGTTTGAACAAGATGTGTTGTCTTCAACGAAATGTTTTTGTTGCACGCACATACTGCAAGTGTTTTATAGTTTGTACAGTACAATACCTACAGTACAATGAAACTCTGCTGTACACAATTCGGCATTTTCAATTATATGGTTATATGTATATGGTCACGTGACTATTATACGAGTAATAAAATAAGTGACAAAACGGTCCATTTTTCCCAAGCAAGCGCGCATGCGTATTGGCGCCAATATTGAAAAGGTTTCGTTTACTCCAGGATTCAGAGTCGAATGAGTCAGAGTCATGTAGATCAGAGGTGGTCGTTTGGTCTCGGAGGATCCTTTCTGCACTGCGATCTGTAAGATCTTTTGTGCGTGGAGTCAGAGTCATGCGCAGCATCCATTTATTTAGATATCCAACAAGCATTTTTCAACATTCAATTATACCGGGTGATCATTTGGAAAATATCCACCTGCATTAACTCCCGATTCCTAGTCATTATTTCTCCCAGCAAAAACAAGTCGATTTTTATATCGAGGAAGACATCTGAATCATATATTGGCAAGTTTCCATACTCAGCTTCCTCGCCCCAAAGCACTTCAATTTTGAAATTTCAAATAACACTACCTACCTTGCGAAACATCAAATTGAAGAGAATTGAAATCAAAATGACGCTGTCTCCCTTTCTCCCTAAAAACTCTCCGAGTGTCCAATTCAATATTCTGAACCCCTCAATTCTTTTCTAGTTTAGTCACAATATCACCAAAGAAAATTTTTGGTGGAAAAAGTGCCACCCAAATTCACCCCATTGCTCTCTCCCACCTCAACTTCAAAATTTAACAAAACACCGCCTACTTTGTAATGCATCAAACGAAAAGAAATCAAATTTCCTGCCTCCTAACGAACCTAGCGGATAGCAGAGGAACTCTTGAGCTTAGCATACAGATGTAACCTGTATGAGTATGCTCGCTAGGGGTTTTGGTTAACAATCTATTTATTTAAAACATCTATTTTTTTTTGTTACTGATAGTATGTTCATGCACAGGGTTGCGTTCGAGAACTACACTATTCTGCGATTGTTGCAGAAATTACCGTTCGAGATCTCTTCTGTGCGCACTATCGGCAACGCAGTAAACCGTTCGAGAACTCAAAACGTGTCGCGTTGAAGTGACAAAATTCGCAGCATCTCCGAGCGCTGTGAAAGTTACTCGTCATGCGCACCTCAGCACCCCACATATTTCTCTGTCAGATTTTTTTTTTTTTTGATTATAATCGTTTCGATTGGGTACTTACGTGGTAGGCAGTACCTATAAAAATGGGTACTTTATCAGAAAAGCTTACTTCACTTTGAAACTAAACAGCACCGCGATCGCCAATCAGTTATATTGACAGTGACATTTCCAGCACAGCGAAAATCGTTCGGAAAGTGGTTGTTACTTTGCCTTACTTGATACCCCCACTTCAAAAATGTAAGAATCGCAGAATAGTGTAGTTCTCGAACGCAACCCAGATCAAGCAACGCATAAGCTTCAGATTCTGTATTTTTAGCGCATTTTCCATCTTGATGAAAATCGCTATTGCAACCGCTTTGTCCGTCCGTCCGTCCGTCCGTTCCTCGAACTCCTAGCAAACTAGACGCCCTAGCTTTCTAATTTATTCGCTGTTACATAGCTGCCACTCTCAAAGCTGGGCTAGGCTATATTGGATGTCTATATTGCGCCGCCAACATAGAGAAAACCTCCCCCGATAAACTTGAAACAACACAATATTGCAATTTCTACCAGACCTAATGCTCTGGTGTTCTCATTTTATGAGTAATACATAGTTGCCACTTATAAACGTAAGCCCAGAAATATTCCGTCTTCAATATGCGCCGCCGACATGAAAAAACTGCTAAAAAGCGCCCCCAATCACTTTAAAATGAAAAACATAAACCCGAAGACTTAGCGATCTGATTCTCTCGGTATATAAATAGCTGACTAAAAATGGGAAAAGATAGGCTACTTCCGGTTAGTCGCCGCCCCCAGATTCCGCCCCCAAACAATAAAAAGTGCAACTTTCACAAATGTTACTGATTGAGATGTTCTCTCAAACATTTAGGAACTGCCAACTCAAATTGTGCAACATTTGCTAAGCCGAACGCTGCCGCTCCCACACGCCGCCCCCAAAGTAAGAGATAAATGAAAAACATGAACCCGAAGACATAGCGATCTAATTCTTTCACTATATTGATAGCTGACTGAAATTGGAAAAAGATAGGCCAATTTTAATTAGCCGCCGCCTCCAAACAAACAAAAATGCAACTTTCACAATTTCCACTGATTGTCATATTTTCCTCACATTTAGAAACTCCTAACTCAAACTGTGCAACAGTTACTTTGCCGAATGCTGCCGTCCCACACGCTGCCCTCAAAGTGAGAGATGAATGAAAAACATAAACCCGAATACATAACGATCTAATTCTCTCGCTATATGGATAGCTAACTAAAAATCCGCCTCCAACTTCCACCCCTAAAAGAAAAAAGTGCAACTTTCAACAATTTTCACTGATTTACATTTTAATGTTACCTCAAACATTCAGAAACTCCTAACTCAAACTGTGGAAGAATTTCTTAGCCAAACTCTGCCGCTCTCACACGCCGCCCCCAAAGTAAGAGATAAATGTAAAACATAACCCTGAAGACATAGCGATCTAATTGTTCCGCTATATAGATAGCTGACTAAAAATGGGAAGAGATAGGCCACTTTTGAATAGTCGCCGCCTCCAGCTCCCGCCCCCAAACAAGAAAAATGCAACTTTCACAATTTTCACTGATTGTCATAATTCCTTAAACATTTAAAAACTCCTAACTCAAACTGTGCAACAGTTACTTTGCCGAATGCTGCCACCCCCACACGCTGCCCTCAAAGTACGAGATAAATAGAAAACATAAACCCGAAGACATAGCGATCTAATTCTCTCGCTATATGGATAGCCGACTAAAAATGGGAAAGAATAGACTACTGTTGATTAGTCGCCGCTCCCAGCTCCCGCCCTCAAACAAAAAAATATTGATGAGTGAAAGGATTTTCATTCAAATCTATTTCATTGGCAAGTACCTCATTCTGATATCAAAATATCACAATGAGTTTCGAATGAAGAAAGTGGGCAAGAAATGGTGTTTCTCCTTCAACCACATTTCTTTACGTTCACAATATGCATCTTTGAGAAAATGCGCTACTGAGACTCACGCACGTGAAGGCATACTCACTTGTTTTTCCTTTCAGTTTGTTTTTCCTAGTTCGTTTTTTTTTGTCTTCTTGAGCATGTGGAAAACACTAGATTTATTTATTAATGACGGACAAGCCATGAGCATATTTCGTAGTAGTCGTGGAGAAACCAAACCAGTAGTGGAACCACGAGCACTCGACAGTTGTCGATCTCGACAATTTCCCCTTTCCCCTCTACACCCCTCACCCTAATTTCCCTTTTACCCTCTTCACCCTCCACCCTTTTGAAAGCTGGAAATTGTCGAGATCGACAACTGTCGAGTGCTCGTGGTTCCACCACTGGTCTTTCAAAAACCACCAATCGGTTAATGCACATCAACCATTTCGCGTGCAGTTCAGACTTTGGTTGGGCTTTCGTCGAAATAAGACTCCGAAGGTCAATCGGAAGAAGTGGCATCAGTTTCCGTCAAAATCAAGTCTTCGGAGGGTATCTTGTGACGTCACTCATAAAGTGGATGAGGCAACCTATGTATACTTAGTACCTAAGTACAAAAATAACGTCGATCAGCCCTGAGGAAAACCTTCGAGCACATACCTACCTTTCGCCCAACGACGATATGCATTTGTTCGCTAAGCTCAAATTTCGACGATATATGATTTGTAAATAAGTAACAATGGTGTGTTTTAACGTTTGTCTCCCAATATACCGTATGATCATGATCAAAAACTTTCTTCCTCCATATAGGTAGGCTGTGGCCTGGCCAAAATCAGCCTCATTTGCCTGCCAATGACCAGACCACAGCCTGCCTAGAAGAGGAAAATTTTTGATCATACGGTACTTACATTAAAATATTCAACGCAAATCCGTATTACATTATCAAAGGGCATATTTAAAAATTCCCAACTGAATAATAAACCGTGAGTCAATAAGATGTGTACAGAAAAGATTCGGGCCTTTCGCGCTCAGAGGAGTGACACTTAACTGACGGTTGTTGTCAAGGCATATACTAAAAACAATGTAGGTGAGTATTTTTAATTTTGTATTCGTCTGCGTCTGTTAGTATACCTTAGTAGTACACTAAGGTATACCACTACCTTACTACTACTATCTTAGGTTTTGTCATTGTTTCGCTGGTATATTTCAATGTTATTAGTGTTATTGCAGGCTTACAGCACAGACAATAAAATTTTACAATGCCGACAAATATTTTGAAATTAAAAGCAACATGCAATTTTCCTGTAGTTCACCTGTGTATAAATCAGATTTTATTATTGCAATACACTCAATAACAGTAGATAGAGACCATGCCAACTGATAACACCCCCGTAGTTCATGGCTGCTGTTATTCCCAGCGCATTATTTTATTCGATTTTTCAGGCCCCCCACACCAACAGCATTCATCCAACATTCCGGATATGGAAATTCGCTCGGATGCTGATTTCATAAAAGGGCCCCGTGGTGTATATCAGACGCCGTGTGATTTTATATGGGTTTGTGTACGAGAATGTACGCAAAGCATGCACACCGAATATCTCAATACAATCGCTAACGGCATAAAGAGAGGGATAATCTGGAAAGGTGGTTTCCACGGGTTTCTAAGCGTCGGAGTCAAACAAAGCGACTAATCCTTATTTCCCAGCATCCGGAAAATTTCCTGTTCGAGAAACCCCACGTTTTAGAGTGGAAGATCGCATCAGTAAGATTCAGGTAAGGATGGTGGAGGAGGAAAAAGAGGATGAGGAGGTGGAGGAGGAGGAGGTGTGCTCTCGAACTTTCGTTCGTTCCCTTGAAGGATTCTCTTCACGTGCACAACGCGAGGAAAAATGTTTTTAAAACTAAGACGGCGTTGTGCCAAGGGATTCCATTATAATATCGAAGCGCTCACTAAAAACAATCCGAGTTTATAATCCCGCGCTTTGGATTGAAGTACCTAAACGAAGTCCACCAAGCGCACGTCTTACATTATAATTAGCTGTTCCGAATTACTCTCGTTTTTTTGTTGAACTAAACACAATTTCACATTCCTTTGTAGGTATAGGTACATAGCTACCCGAGTAGGTACTTACCTCCTGTAGAAAACAATTTTTATCATCAACGAAATTTCTTTTGTTTCCACTGATAAAAAATTCATAACTCCGTTATAGGAAAAGGACTCAGAATAATCCTTGTCTAAAAAATCCCTATGGAGCACCAGAGCCCCTGTGAAAATCTTCATAAAAAAAGACATAATAACTTTTTGGAGTTATTCTTGTAGACTTTTCTCGGTAGTTGTTGTTGAGAATACTCTGTACTTGGCACGTGCTCAGTATACTGACGCATAAAAGAAAAGTTTGCAGATCAAAAAGTGGACACACTTCTCCACAAATAACAAAAAGTGCATGCAAATGTTGTAAACAGAAATCCATTAGTTCACGAGTTGACAGTGTCGTCTGATGGTTCCAGGAAAAATAAGTGATGCCGTCGAGGTGGGAAATTCGAGACGAGACGTCTGAGATGCTGGGAGACTATTGAAGGGCACGTTTTTTTTGTAGGTCTGTAGTTGGGGACTCATCAGGTAGTGTGGGGACAATGAATACTTGATAAAAAATCAATGTTTGAAAACTCTTTGAATTATGGAGCTGAACTATTTTATATTCACAACGATAATGGGGTACTTGCCAATGAGATAGATTTGACTGGAAATACTATTAATTGCCAACAAGAGTGATGAAGAGTATTTCATGAAAATTTCCAGAAAATATATCCATTGGTTGAAAAGATTTTTTTTTCGATTTTTTTTTTAAAAGGTTGGTAACAGTGGGGAAACTTCAGTGGAGTTTTCATTTTTGTATTTTTCAAATATTGTCATGCCTCTCTAACAGTTTTTTCAGTTTTCAATCCAACGGTGCTGTTTGTTTAGTTTTTAGTATATTTGTGACGTCACAAATATATTTTTAAAACACGCATTACGGCCGCAATTTTGGGAATATAGAAAAAAGAAAAAATACGGGTAAATTATTTTTGACCATACTATTGATTAAGTTAATAAATTTTTTTAAGGCAAATACCCCATTGGAAACTATGACTAGATAAATGGTATATAATGGAAACAGCAGTTGATAATTTTACCATGGATTAAATCCAATTAAACTGCTTACATGGTTTATTTTACTCAAAATTCGGGCGCCTCCATTGTTTCGCATAATAAGCGTGCGCAGAGGCTTTTCTTTGGGTGTGCCAGTAGGTACCTTATTATGTAATATCAGTAGGGTATTATCCCCTGTATCAGGAGACAAAGGGTTTGGGGTTCTTCCCAGTGGCGGTTTTGGTAGATTGGTGTTGGTGAGATGCAACAAAACAAACAAACTGAGATAAAAAAAACTTTGCCAAAAAAAAACCGGTTGGTGGCGCGGTGAGCTCGGCCCCGCTTTCAAAGTTAGAGGTCCTGGGTTCAAATCCGCACCGGGTCAGATGGACTTTTTTATGTGTTTCTTAGTACGGGGGGTCTACTATCGTGCGGTGATCCCCCGAGAAAAGGGATGAAACGGAAAAGCCATCGAAAAGAAAACCATACTGAAAATTCCCCACAGTTACAAAAACTGTTATCTATATGCCGATCACGTTTTAAATTCAGCAGAATTAAAAACGCGGTTGGCCATGTTGCCTAGAGTGTAACGGACGCTCATAGACCAAGTTGCGCGAAAACGGGCTGAGCTCAAAGAGGTTAGAAAATTTTGACAAGAAATGCCAGATCTGGCGTCTCCTTGCATCATATCCGCTGCCCTGTTGCCTTGGCCGTTGTTTGTCATGATGTCAGGTGAGTGTCATAGTTGTTTACATTCCTGGGAAAATTTCATTTAAGTGTTCTGCCCCCGGTTCTGCCATTGCTATATTCATGGTTCTGCCTGTACATTTATGAGGTAAGTACGAGTAGCACTCTTGTCTCAGTACTTAGGTGCATGTAATTTTTTTCTTTCATTCAAAGTTGACTTCAGATGCAAATGACCAAGGGGTGAATCCTCGGGTGAATTACTGGGACATCAGAACGTTCAACGGATTGTGATGGATTGCCACGGGATTACCACGGGATTCCCACCGGATACGATTTCTTCAAATTAAATGGATAGCCACGGGATTCCAGTGAATTTCCACAAATTACCAACAGTTTGGGGCCACGCCTGAATCACCACCAGAGAAAGGCGCTCTTGCTTTGCGGTGCTTATCATCACCTGAGGTCTCCACGCTATAAGGTTATTTATTAACGTTACATAGACCAATGGCAGATAGAGGACTTCAATTTTGTTCAGATTTACCAGCAATATTCCTCTGTTAAAACTTGTCAAGAATTACTGGGTTAATCAAAGTCCAGGGCCGCAGATTCAGAAAAATGTATCCCTGTGTTATTTGGTCAAATTTACATTTTTGGGAATACTGTTATCGGGTTCGAGCCATATTGAGGCAAATTCAATTGTTGACCCGCGATGTGGCTCGATTCTTTCTTGAAAAAAGTTGGCTTCTGTAATTTTAGCTTTTTAGGCCAGCCCTTCTGTCAACAGAGACAAGCCATGAAATGAATTTGAACCAATTCAGTCGAACAGTGAGTAGATTATGACCAGCCAAAAATGAAAACTTGATCCAAAGTTTTACCTTGTATTTTTTTGTCAAAACTGAAAACGAACTTTTTGGACAAATAACACAGATGTGCAAAATAAAAACCCGCCAATTCTGTGATTTTTCACTATGATATTTCTGCACAAAATAAATATGTATTACGATTTTCCAACAGAATTTTGTCATCTTTCAGAAATGAGGATTGAATCCGAACTCTCGGGAGATAGAGACTAGAACCATTCATCTGAACAACAGAGGAGCAGATTGTCACCTCAATGTCAGCTTTGATGGCTGGACTTCATCTGCAGCACAATCCCACTCCCAAGTACCTTGGTGTGACCTTCGACCAAACATTGTCCTTCAAGCTCAACTTGGAGAAACTCAGTGCCAAGACGAAGACACGAATGAACCTGGTTCAGAGACTTGCGAGAACTACATGAGTGTCGACGCCACTACTCTTCGGATATCCACCTTTGTCTTGGTCTAGTCGACAGCGGAATACTGCGCTCCTGTTTGGATGAATAGCACACACACACAACATCATTGACGTCATTCTTAACCAAGCATTGAGAATCATTGCTGGAATTGTCAAATCTACCCAGACTTTCTGGCTGCCAATTTTGAACATCGCAGCCATGTGGAACTGAGAACCAGACCATGAACCACATCGTCGCGGAGTAGGTGTCCGCGGACAATGGCTATCAAAAACTGCATCTGAGCTAGACTTGTAGTTCCTCAACATCTCCATCGGCAACTTCGCACTCGCCCACTTGCTGCATCTACTCTACCCTCTGTTTCCTAAGATGGCCACAGCCTCGCTGACATCTTTTCCTTTTTTTTTTGCATTAAAGCTACGTCGAACAGTTTCTCTGATCTTCAAGCGAATGCTGTAGCTGAAGTTAATTCATCTCACAGGTTTTCAAGAATTGTTGTATATATTTAGTTATAGTATCAATGTATCTTAAGTACCTACATATAGTGATACTAGGTACTATTGCACTATACCGTCCGTTTTTTTTTCTAGGCCCCAGCGCGTAGCGCCTTTATTATGGGTTCAACACCCAACATATTATATATTTCTGAAATCAGAAAAACAGAATCTTTCGATTGATGGTGTGTCAAATTATTTTTGACAGATGTCATTTTTTGACAACTGACAGAATAGTACTTGTGATACATCATTTTAAAGCCCATTTAATTCCGAGGAAAACTGTGTCTTCATTTTTAGAATAGGATGTCTTTCACAGCTTCTAGAGGTCTTCAAATAGAAAAAATTGTTGAAATTCAGAAATACTAAATAAGTACGTAAGTATAGGCAAAACAGGCATTTTTAATAATAACTAATGATAATAATCAATAAATAATCACAATGAAACAAAAAATGTCCTGAAGAAGTTACTTGAAATGACCGTCTCCTTGTTCCTTGAATGGGAGATTCAACGACCAATGAATTGGAACTGCCAGCCCAACGCGATAGTATCCGAAGTGGCCAGGTATGACCCCTTCGATTTTTTTATGAGCCTATCTGGAAGATAAGGTGTTTATAGAGTCTCCCGCTAATTTGGACGATTTAAAATCAGAATATTATCATCAATTGATATTAAAAATACCTTTTAATTATTGAGCAGGTATTTCTGAATTTTAACAATTTTCACTATTCAAAGATTCCCAGAAGCTGTAAAAGCCATCCTATTCTAGAAATGAAAACACAGTTCTCTTAAGAATTTCATGCGCTTTAAAATAGTGTGTCACAGGTACTATTCCGTCAATTGTCAAAAAATGACATCTGTCAAAAATAATTTGACATACCATCAATCGAAAGATTTTATTCTTCTGATTTCAAAAATATATAATATGTTGGGTGTAAAACCCATAATAAAGGCGCTATAAGCTGGGGCCTAGAAAAAAAAACGGACGGTATAAGTTGATTTACGTTGTCACTAAAATTAGATCCTCAGTACAGGCATTGCAATAATTTCAGAAAAATTGTGAAATTTTCGATTATCACCTTCGAGAGCTTGTAAAATCTATCACCTAGTGTTAAATTTTAAGGGCACAGATTAATTTCAGATATCAGCTATTGACCTTTATTTTTGACCAAAAATTAGAACAGTTTCCTCAACGTGATTTATTATTTTATTTGAAAAAACATTCCACCACCAGTCGCCCATTTAAACTGGCGAAAATCTACCAAAATCAAGACGCCTTGAACGTTCGTACAATCTTGCAACAGCGCTGTACTTGATTGACAATACAAATTCAAGGTCATCTAGGGAAAAACTGATCCAACATTACAAATTTGAGCATCCCCAATTATTGCAGAATTGCCAACTTGGCGTAAGAAAATTACCGTTCTAGTGCTGAATTTAAAAGCTGATCGGCATATACACGTTGTATCGTTGTTTGTTGTTATCGTTACAAAAAACTCACCGAAAAAAGCCTACTAATGACCCAATAGTTTATGCAGGAAAAAAATTAATTCATACCTTTCGTGGCCAAAAATTGAAAAAAAATAACCAATTAAATAAGTATGCCACTTGGGCATTGGAGTGTGCCTGGGCACACTTGGCACACCCCGTGCACACGCCTTATGATTGTTTGAACCAAGGATGGACTGAATCTTAATTAGGTTTGTCAATACTTCTTTACATCACAACTCATCTTGTGATACATAAAAGGATGTTATTTTATAGACGCTGATTTTTCTCAAAGAACCGCCAACTTGGTTCACAAGATAAAAGAACTGTAAAAGTGTTTTCACTGACGGAACGATGACTTTTTAAATAAGAAGTACATACTAGAATCTGGTAAATTTCTCCAGAAATGGAAGCTGTATACACCACTGACGTATACACCGTGCTTTGCCGTATTGTTTTAGCTCTTCAGTACAGCAACTTAGAATATATACTTACAAAGCCATCACAGATGGACCATTTTCCATTCATACATTAATATATACAGGGTGTCCCAGCTAAAAAACAGCGCGATTTTCTCTGGAAATATCAAGGCAACAAAAATGCAATTAGGGGAAGCCTGACCTTTTTGGCTTTTTATTTTGAGGGGGTGCCGATGCTTGTAGGTGCTCTAGTTTCCAAGAAAATGCAATTTTAATCGGGCGAGTCACAAGAATTCGAAAATTCATGATCTCCTAAACAGAATCTTTTTTCTCTGGGCTTTCCATTGATGTTTCGCCGATGTCTGTACCTGGCCCGGTAAGCCAGGTATTCTGCTTCACAGTCCAGCAAAACACAATAATCAGAATCATGACGTCACCGACCACACACTTGTAAATTTTAACATCAGCCAGTATCCATTGCTATGGTGAATCCAGGTATGGTAAGTGAAAAAACCCTAGTAACGACTAGTGTTAGTCAACAAGTGTGTGATCGGTGACGTCATGATTCTGATTATTGTGTTTTGCTGGACTGTGAGGCAGAATATCTGGCTTACTGGGCCAGGTACAGACATCGGCGACACATCAATGGAAAGCCCAGAGAAAGAGGATTCTTTTTCATCTGAAGCATTTTGCTTTGTCGGTCATGAATTTTTGAATTCTTGTGACTCGCCTGATCAAAATTGCATTTTCTTGAAAACTATAGCACCTGCAAGCATCGGCGCCCCCTCAAAAGAAAGCCAAAAGGTCAGGCTTTCCCCCAATTGCAAAACAATTTTTTTGCCTTGATATTTCCTGAGAAAATCGCGCTGGGTTGTTTTAGCTGAGACACAGTGGCGGACTAAGGGAATCGGGGGCCCTGGGCGGAATTGTGAGATGGGGCCCCTAAGGAGTGAAAGTTAAGAATATTAGGGGGGCCGGCAGACTTTTTGGCCCGCCCTGCCCCGTCGTGATTGAGAAAAAGCTTAATAAACAAAAAAAAATGAGTTGTTAACTTGACTAAAAAACACAGTGGCGTAGTCTGTAGCGCGCAGAGAAGATAATTTTGTTGTTTAGTCTCTTCTCTCTTTTGAAAAAAAAATACAAAATTTTAAGGGCTTGAGGCCCCTGGCACTATGATATCCGGGGCCGGGGCCCCTGAAGCCTGAAGTGAGAATAATTCTTAGAGATTCCGTGACACAGACACACCCCTATTAATTGCCTGTGTGTAGGCCCCCAAACCTGTTGTCATGGGGCCTGGCAAGGTAACTTTTAAATGGAAAGAAGAAGAAGAAGATGGAAGAAAAGAAAAACAATATTACTCACTTGAGTAATATGCGAAAAAAATGACCATTGAGGAAAAAAACTGAAATTTTTGGATGTTATCTCAATTTTTTGCAGTATTTTTTGCAAACAAGAGGAATTGGAGGCCCCATCAGATGATTAAGGCCCCGAGGCCCGGGGCGGACCGCCCCCACCTTAGTCCGCCACTGCTGAGACACTCAATTGTATAGCACAGAAAACTTTACAGTATTATAGGTATCTATTCCAAGATATAGAAGCTTGCTTGGCCGCTTTGTTGACGCCGATATCACCCGAGGGCATAAAATATGTGAGCTTTGCGAAAATGTTGACTCTGAAATTTTGGATTTTTCAAATACCAAACCTTTTCATTACACCTATACTCCGCATAATACTTGAAATTCCTCTGCGCTTATCGAAGTATTTGTAGACACTTCATCATGATCGGGACTATAAAGGATTGCGTGATGGAATGTTGAAATTGTTTCGTGACAAGGGCTCATCGTGTCCCGGTACATCGGATTTTACCTAATTAGAAAATTTTGACACTTCTTCGCGAGTGCTTAATTTTGTTTGGTTCTTTATGAATATTTTTTCCTTCAATAGAGGGATATAGCGGCGATTAGCAATGGGAATAATAACAACAGTAGTTATTTGCGTGCCTAACTAACCGTTGGTCTTTCTATTGTAATAAATATAAGATCCGGGAATCAATAATTGCGACGTTCTGAAGACCTGGATGATGCAATTATTCCAAAAATACTCTATAGAAACTAAAAACTTTTTTGAAAAAGTCAATGGTAAGAAAGAAATACTCTAGTACAGGTCATGGACACCACTCCTTGGTGGATAGCTTGTCGAGTTCAGGGAATGGATTTCTGTTTTATACTTCTATTTGTTTATTTCAGGCTTTCTTTGGACACATAAGCTGTTTATTTGATTATTTTCGTGCTGTGCTCGATGAAATAGCAGAGCTTCATGTAGATGAATTGTGTACTATTGGGGGGGGGGGGGGGAAGGGGGCGACTTGAACTGCAGGTTAGAACTTCTCCACACTTTAGATAATGCAGCATTTTGTTGTTGTAATATTCCATAGTTCGATACCGAAACTATGCCTGAAGCTTATTGGCGCGGCAACTTCTTTGAAAATGTTATAAACTATGTATAACTTTGGGGCTACATTGCGAGAGCGAAAGACAACATCTTTATGAACCCCGCAAAATAAAGTTATAACCATGTATATTGGTTAAACGTATAACGTATGGTTCGAGAGTTTTGGGAATTTTTTCAAAAGCTAATAGCTTTTTTTGGATAGTTTTATAATTTTGTAACTTAATATTGCAAAAGCTAGCATCATCTTCAACAATTTCAAATTCATATTCAACATATTGGAGATGGGCCATTATCTTTGATGGCTTTCAGTTTTCTTCTGCCATGTTCGATCATTCTCTGGACAACAGCAGGATTAATTTCTCAGAGCTCCTGCCTCCCAATGTACCGCAAGCTTGACCAATATAAGATTTCTGGTAAGTATTGAGCAGGATAGTATACGACAAGAGATGGAAAGCTACAAATGGAGACCAATTACGGCGTCACATTTTTCAATAACATTAGAGAATTCGAATTTGAGAAATTGATGCAAAAAATTATGGAACATGGCAGAAGAAAATTGAGATTCATCGAAGATAATGATCCATTTTCAATATATTCAATATGAATTTGTTATTGTTATATATGATGTTAATATATGTTGGTGGATTCGTTTACGCAGTGACTGCTGCAGCAGTACTGCTGTCACCTGCGGAAAGCCAGCGCTTTCTTGAGAACAAGCAACTGCCGGGGAATAAAAGAGCAGCAGCAGAGCATCTACAGCAATCGGTTCCATTTAGCTGCGTAGTCAACAAACAGGCGACAGTGGAAGAACGGGAAATTGCTTAGCAGCCGACTGCACAGTTGAAGTAAATGAAAGGTTATCTGTCAAAACTGCTGCAGCCACTGCGTGAACAAACGCACCCTATACTGTACTGTACTGTACACGCGTGATCCCTGCTGTACACTTATCATTTTGACACTCCCTGACTTTGACTTTGATTTTTTATCATTTCACCTGCACCGTTACCATGTCACCGAGTCGTGCACATGCGCGCGCAGACCAGGTAAAACTGAATGGGCGCAAAATTGCACTTGAGCAATAATGACACTAATCTTAATCTACATACTTGATATTATTTAGTAAGAAGCTTGGTGAGGGTGGTCTTATTTATATGAACCATTTGAGCTCGTGCCATACATTAACAAGACTCTGTTTCCTGGAAATAAAAACAAATTTTCCAAGAAACACCTTGACTGAGTGACACTTGAGTTTAATTATTATTACTGAGGCGTTTGAATTTAATTAATTTCTTGAGAGAATTTTGTGAAGTGTGACATTTGAGGAGTCTGCAACTGCGATGAGAATAATGTAATGAAATTGTTTCTTGCTAACATCACGTTTATACAGGGACCAGTAAACTAACAAAGATCCATTTTCTGATGATGATGATGGTAAAGGGTAGGTAGGTATACCTGTTATTGGGTGTACGGATATACCTAATTGAATTCCAACACACCCTCAACAAGTTTGCCAGATTGTTGAACATTGTTATGCAGCAGCCAGTGGGGGTGCAACACGGCGATATATACCCTCCTAAAGGGACTTCATATTATAATAGTGCGTATACGATGTACGAACTTCCATCAGTGTTGTTCACCTAATTAAATCGGTCTTCTTGTTTCAGTGCGCATATTCTTGTGTTTAAAAATTCATTTGGCCACGAGTTGAGCTCTTGATGTGCGTGGATGTTGTTATGAAATATTGAATTAGGATCAGGGCATTTTGAATAATTGAGATGATGCCCAACCGAGGTGACAGTTTTGTGCACGGAACTTGATCATGATTATCTAATCGGATGCCTATTTATGTATTTTTGGTTATGGTTATGATGCAGGTCAATTTTGCCGCTCAGGAGCATTCGGTTGAAGATTACGGCAGACTTTGTCAATTTTGTCCGACAAAATATACATTCCAGCACTGAAAGAAATTCCTTTAGTGGGTACACTACTGATGATGTCGTCGAGAGAAAAACTACAGTAATGCATTCGGAGGAAAAACACCCTGTGCACAAAATTTTCAAGAATAACTTGCATATTCAGATTTTAGAAGTTCATGGCATGTGTAGTTGTGTTTCGCTTGAAGATTTTGGCATGTGTACAGGATGGTCCATCCTAGCGTAATTATCCCATAGCGGTCTTACCGTTCAAGATAGAGAAAAAGATGTAAGAGAAAAGTTATATGGTTTGATGAGACCTATAATCTAAATTTATTTTTAGCTATACAGGGTGTCCCATTTTGACGGGATTAACGAAACGTCAATTTTTTGAAATAGAACACCCTATATTTTTTTGCATTTTAATGTTTAACTTTTTCAACTGTCTTATGCCTGTATTTTGTTTATCAATTGAGGTCTCCAATTTTCCGTTGTCTCTCTTTACTGTGACGTCATGCGTATAAGAGACGGTTAATCGAGGTCATTGGGCGCTTCCCAATAAGGCGTATAAGGACACAATTCGACACATATGGACACAATTTGACACAGCTAGCGTTCCAATAGCAGTAATAGCACCACATGTCGACACAATCGAAACATTGGCGAGGTTGAGTTTAGAATTGAGCTGGCAAGTGCACTTTGACATTGTGTATCCGTCTTGTCGCAGTTATTGGAAAGCGCCTTATGTTTCTTGAGATATGACATTTCGTTTCTGACAATGGGAAATTTTTCGAATCTGACAAGCGCTCTGTCGTGTATTTATTTGATTTCAGCATGGATTTCATGATTTCACTTGTTCTTACCCTCGTTCTTACCATTAAGTGTGTTATATGTAGTGGAAAACTGAGAAGATTCTTACAGAAATGGTTCAAGGGTGTTGTGTCGCTCTATGCGAGTGCGAGAATAAGACGAATACACCCGGCATGCACCGGTTCACGAAAGACCCAAACTTGATGGAAGTGTGGCTGCAGCAGCACCAGCAGGGATCACGCTGCACCAGACACGTGCATCTTACTACGAAAAACTCTATTACTTCGTCCATTAAAAACTCCCTTATGGGCTCTAGTGACTTTCCCCACATGATAATGGGAACAGTATAGCTAACCGATTTAAAATTCCCGCAAAAGTCAGAAACGAAACGTCCAAACGTCATAAACGTCAAAACGTCAAAGGTGACCTCGAAAAACTATCTATTTTCCATCTCCTAAAATTGGAAAGGTCAATTGTGTGGCAGTGCTACCACTGCCAAGTTTTATCTCTTAGTTTTAAAAAGCAAGGCCGCTACGATTTTTCTAAGAAAACTGTGAAAATGCGATTTTTTTTAGTTTTTAATTTTTAGTTGGTAGCACTGCCACACAATTGAAAAACAAAAGTACAGGCATAAGACAGTTGAAAAAGTTGAACATGAAAATGCAAAAAAATATAGGTTGTTCCATTTAAAAAAATTGTCGTTTCGTTAATCCCGTCAAAATGGGACATCCTGTATAGCTGAGAATAATTTTAGTTATAGGTCTCATCAAACCATATAACTATTCTCCTACATCTTTTTCTCTATCTTGAACGGTAAGACCGCTATGGGATAATTACGCTAGGATGGACCACCCTGTATAATAATAAATTAGAGATTCAATATGATGAATCTGAAACAAGATTTAAATTATTGATATTAAGTTATGACTCATAGAACTTCCTAAACCATCCACTTTTGGCATCCAATCAGCATGTTAAGATTATCTCTGCTCCACGTGGCAGCTAAATAACCATAAATAGCGATCAGCCACAACAGAACTATTGTTTCTTTTTTTACCAGATGGAGCTCATTTTGGCGCCTCCACCATATTTGTCTGCAGCAGATGTAAATGCTCCACTATAATTTTCCATGATCTTCGGTGGTCCAGGAATCGAGTGAGGTATAGCTCCATATATCTTCACGAAGTTACACAAGGCAAAGCCTTTTTTGATCCTATGCCCCCGAACTAACGCTATACAGGGTGTTTCAGGGATGATAGCAAAAAATCTAACTGTGGGTGGATCTCGTCAAAATATGACGAAAACCTATACAGGCTGTCCGTTTTTCGAGGCTAAGCATGGGTATCTCGCTTATTTTTATGACGCCTAATCGCATGATTAATGATCCAAGAAGATATTTGAACTATCAGTTTGTAACGGGGGTTCTTTGGGTTCGCCCGTTATTTATGATGAGCGCTGATGCTCGGATTTTACTCAGGTAGTCAAGGGTTGTCAACTCTCCTTGCATAGGTTCAAGTTTCTCTCAGCTTAGATTGCTCGGGCGCCACCCTACTGACCGCAGGGAAAGTAAACTCGCATGTAGTTTAACAAGTATATTGAACACACAATTAATTTACGTACAAAAGGGTTTCACACAAAATGACAGTGATTGTTACATAAATATTTACAGCAATTGTTACACAAATAATTACAGCCAAGAGATGGGAATAACAAAAACCTATCCCGCAAAGGATCCTACCACAAAGCACGTGACGCGAGGGGAGGGTGTGACGTAGTACAGAGCGCAGTTCGGAGGGGAGTTTGATAACGATGCGGTGCGACGTGTGCAGCGTGCACCTGACTACCTTTCTCTCAAATTTACCCCCTCATTCACACATTCATTCGCACAGACTGTGCTGGCAAGATCCGGCCAGGACACTACCGGAGCTTTGTGCCCACGACCAGCCGATCTCCCAGCAACAATCGTAACTACTCACGCAATAACCCGGCCTGGACACGCCGGATCCACGACCTGCCGGTTACTCGGAGTAGCTCTGCTCATACAGTCATCCACGACTAAACTTGCTCCAGGACACGGGGTATCCACGAACGCCAGTAGCCAGGACAGACCTGATTCACACAGTCATCCACGACTAGACTTGCTCCAGGACACGGGGTGTCCACGAACGCCAGTAGCCAGGACAGACCTCATTCACACAGTCATCCACGACTAGACTTGCTCCAGGACACGGGGTATCCACGAACGCCAGTAGCCAGGACAGACCTCATTCACGCTCCAACCCCAAATTCACTCAGTCTATCCACGACTAGACTTGCTCCAGGACACTGAGTATCCACGAACGCCAGTAGCCAGGACAGACCTCTCACACAGTCTATCCACGACTAGACTTGCTCCAGGACACGGGGTATCCACGAACGCCAGTAGCCAGGACAGACCTCATTCACACAGTCATCCACGACTAGACTTGCTCCAGGACACGGAGTATCCACGAACGCCAGTAGCCAGGACAGACAACACATTCATACTCCCCAGTCAGGTGCACACCAGCGAATCTTGATGAAAAGACTCAGTGAACACCGTGGACATGGAGTTGGTACCTAGGTACAACGTTTGGAGATGTTAATTGTCATCTGGATTCCCCACGACCTTTTGAGAACGGTTATGCCCAATGAAGGACATGGTTGTTCTGCTTTGGAAATGTTCGTCCAGTTGATTGCAACAACACTCCAACGAGTCAGTAGAATGACTGGTACCTATTACCGAAATAGGCCGAAGCCATGGAACAAGGAATGGGAAAGGTTATGTGAACAGTATGGATGGGAACTGTTCGAGATGCCACGCATCAAAAATGTCTTTACGCGTGATGGCGAGGCTGGTAATTGTAGGCAAGAGCGCCTGCGCCATCTGTAAATGATTCGTTGAACGGTACTAAAACTCTCTTACGCTGAGCCGCGGGGTCAGCCGTAGTAGGTTGGAGAGCGCGCGCCCATCTCGTGGCGGAACGCGGAACTAGTCGCGCGCTTGCTCTGTGCTCTCTGTGGCGCGTTTAATCGCCGTTTTGGGGCGGTTTATCACACCCCCCTCGTGCTTCGGTGAAAAAGGGAATTTTCTTCGGGAAATTTCCTTTTTTCGGAAAAAGAAAAAAACTAAATGGAGTTTATGGCTCGGGCATAACACTCTACCTTATAGTGAATTATACAGATTTCAACAAATAAGAAATGTTACAACTAAAACAAAGTATGTATGTACACAAGGTTAATGAATTGAATCCACAGCTACGGTGCCGCGTGTGGGATTCTTGGGAGCGTCTCGACGCATAGCCGGTCTAGCATCTCGGAAGTCCAGTTCGTTATGCAGGTGCTGACGGTCGGGACGGGAGGCGTTGTTCTCAGGGTGAAAACGCCAATTGTCGCCAAGAAGCGCATGGCGAATCCGCCGATCCATCGGAGGAAGTTCTATGTCTTCAGGAGGGCCAAGGTTCGGCGGCTCTTTGATGAAGATGCTTGCGTGACGCTCTGGCGGTGCAGCGTGCGTGCTCAAGGTGCTTGCGTGACGCTCTGGCGGGGTAGCGTGAGTGCGCAACGTACTTGCGTGACGCTCTGTCCGTTCAGCGTGCGGGTGCAAGTTGCTAGCTGCCTCCGGATCAGGAACGATTTTCTTGAACTTGTGTCGGTTCTTCGTTGATTTGCTGGAGTCATTTCGTCGGTGGATGACGTCCAGGGGTTGATGAAGGCAAAGAGGCTCAATGGTAGCCATTTCAGTTGATTCAGCCCGAAGATGTTCTTCTGCGAACTCTGTTACGGGGGAATCGGTTTCGGTTCGGTTTTCTTCTTCGCCTGTCTCTTCCGAGCCCGCAAAACTAACTATTTTGCGGTGGACATCAATGACGGCTTTCATTTTGGTCAAGGAGTCCATGCCCAGAATCAGGTCACTGGTGAGCGGTGGGAGATGTGACGCTACTATATTCCACGTCTGGCCGTCTCGTAGGCTCACCGGGAACGCAAACTGTCCTCTCGTTTTTGCCTTTTGACCATTGGCAAAACTAACCGCTCCACTTGGTGTAGGTTTCGAACCTCTATTTCTTAGGTGTGCCTCGATCTTATTTCCAATGTATGATGCACAGGACCCAGTGTCCACCATCGCACGGTATTCCTCGCCGCAAATTTTCATCGTCAAAATTGGGCGGGCGTCGGAGACTGGTGTGACAGAAGCACAGTTGAGAGTTGATGCTCTTGCCGGTCGATCGTCTTTACCTTCTTGCTTGAAAGGATGGCAATTTTTCGTAAAAACGTCGAGCTTGCCGCAAATCCAGCAGAAGATTCGCGGCTTGTTAGCACATCGCGAACGATTGTGAGAGGCATCACCACAGCGCTGGCAATTTCGTTCTCTATCGTAGTTCGGGATGTATTCATTTTCTGCTTGTACCGGCGCTCTGGTCGCGCTCTCGTTATGACCTTTTGATGCACTGTATGTCGGCGATTGTCTCTCGTTCTTGGAGGTTGCTTTGCACATTTGTGCTTGACTGTCTGGGGGTCCTTTGTAAGCTGTTTCGTAGATATACGCTTGGGCGGCCTTTGGTGGAGGTCGGAAAACAGCGGTTTCTATCTGCAGCTGTTCGAACTCTTCAGTCAGCATCACCAATTCCTCCAGGCTGGAGAAATCTCGAGGACGCACGTACGTTTTGTATTCCGGACGCAGATTCTTGTAGATTCGGGCTAGTTCAGTTCGGTTATTCGCTGCAGGATGGCGTCTGATCAGCGTTTGTATCGCTGTGAGATAGTCTCGCGCTTTCTCGTTTGCACCTTGCGTTCGTGACCGAATTTCTTCCTCCAAGCGAAACTCAAAATCTTGCGGCAGGAAATGGCGACGGAAGTCGGCTTCGAATTCTTCCCAATAAATCCACCTGGATTTATTGTTACGGTACCACAGTAACGCTGAGCCCTGAAGAAGCTCTGGGAGGGCTCTCAGTAATACCTCTTTTGGTAGTTCGTACGCTCCTCTTAGTTCTTCAAGGCGCTCTAGAAACATGACCGTCTCGTTACTGTGACCATCAAAATGCAATCCCCAGCTCCTAACTTTGCTGAGGATGTCTCCCATGTTGTAGCGGTTACTCCTCTCCGGACCGGGCGGCTCGTGGGTCTGCTGCTGCTCTTGGAAGCCATGCGGAGCGTTGACGTAGCGCGGGAACGGAGCATATCGTGGAGTTTCAGCTTGACGGAACGGAGCGTACCGTGATGACTCTGGGTTCAGCCGGGGCTCTACATACTGCGACGGAGGCCAGTGGTGCCGTGGTGCTTCCATGGTCGGCGTAAAGCAGGGTAGTTCGCGGCGGTACAGCGGACTCATGGCTCGATACTCGACGTAGTCGGGAGCGACGTCCACGTGCTGTGTGCCTCCCTGGTCGAGATCGTCATAGTCTGCCCCCATAGCTCGGGCATCGACGTGTTGTAGATTGGCGCTGCTTGGCAAAACAAATTGTGCTCTTCTTTCTTCTAGACGTGAAACGGACCTGGCGACGTTGCGGAGTATCTGAACATCGGCTCTATGACGCTCAAGTCGGTTGTCGAGTGAGGAGGCTCCTTCCTCCCGCACGGACTGTCTATCAGTATCAGAAGCATACACAAAATGCGAATCGCAGTGTTCTTGCACAGCTGCGGACGTCCCACCGACGCGCTCGTCACGGTGGCCGGCCTCCTCTTGGCGCTCATGATCGCTGTGTTGCGTAGCGAAATCATGTGGCTCGTGTGACGGAGCGGTCTGCTCGTCGGTGACGTCTTCCGCTTCTGCAGTGGTTCCTCTCTTCTGTTTCTCCCCTGAGAAACTTGGGATGGCTTCGGTGCCATGCTCCAGGTAAAAGACGAGGCGTTGCCGAAGTTCTGCGGTGGTGCCAATCTTGCTCAAGCCGAATTTTCCCAATTCGGCGTCGACTTCTTTCTTCTTAAGTCGTTGGATCCAGTCAAAGCGACTGTCCGACGCGTTACCCATTTCTTGGGTGTTCAGTGACTGTCGTCGTCGTTGTCGGCGTGTCATGTCGTCTGTCGTCCAGGCAAAAGGTGGGGATGGGGATATGGTGGAGGGTGAATTTACGCTCTGTACTCGATCTATGTTTTGTGGAGGAAACGCGTCCCTGCTCGGTGGCGTCAGTTTTGTAACGGGGGTTCTTTGGGTTCGCCCGTTATTTATGATGAGCGCTGATGCTCGGATTTTACTCAGGTAGTCAAGGGTTGTCAACTCTCCTTGCATAGGTTCAAGTTTCTCTCAGCTTAGATTGCTCGGGCGCCACCCTACTGACCGCAGGGAAAGTAAACTCGCATGTAGTTTAACAAGTATATTGAACACACAATTAATTTACGTACAAAAGGGTTTCACACAAAATGACAGTGATTGTTACATAAATATTTACAGCAATTGTTACACAAATAATTACAGCCAAGAGATGGGAATAACAAAAACCTATCCCGCAAAGGATCCTACCACAAAGCACGTGACGCGAGGGGAGGGTGTGACGTAGTACAGAGCGCAGTTCGGAGGGGAGTTTGATAACGATGCGGTGCGACGTGTGCAGCGTGCACCTGACTACCTTTCTCTCAAATTTACCCCCTCATTCACACATTCATTCGCACAGACTGTGCTGGCAAGATCCGGCCAGGACACTACCGGAGCTTTGTGCCCACGACCAGCCGATCTCCCAGCAACAATCGTAACTACTCACGCAATAACCCGGCCTGGACACGCCGGATCCACGACCTGCCGGTTACTCGGAGTAGCTCTGCTCATACAGTCATCCACGACTAAACTTGCTCCAGGACACGGGGTATCCACGAACGCCAGTAGCCAGGACAGACCTGATTCACACAGTCATCCACGACTAGACTTGCTCCAGGACACGGGGTGTCCACGAACGCCAGTAGCCAGGACAGACCTCATTCACACAGTCATCCACGACTAGACTTGCTCCAGGACACGGGGTATCCACGAACGCCAGTAGCCAGGACAGACCTCATTCACGCTCCAACCCCAAATTCACTCAGTCTATCCACGACTAGACTTGCTCCAGGACACTGAGTATCCACGAACGCCAGTAGCCAGGACAGACCTCTCACACAGTCTATCCACGACTAGACTTGCTCCAGGACACGGGGTATCCACGAACGCCAGTAGCCAGGACAGACCTCATTCACACAGTCATCCACGACTAGACTTGCTCCAGGACACGGAGTATCCACGAACGCCAGTAGCCAGGACAGACAACACATTCATACTCCCCAGTCAGGTGCACACCAGCGAATCTTGATGAAAAGACTCAGTGAACACCGTGGACATGGAGTTGGTACCTAGGTACAACGTTTGGAGATGTTAATTGTCATCTGGATTCCCCACGACCTTTTGAGAACGGTTATGCCCAATGAAGGACATGGTTGTTCTGCTTTGGAAATGTTCGTCCAGTTGATTGCAACAACACTCCAACGAGTCAGTAGAATGACTGGTACCTATTACCGAAATAGGCCGAAGCCATGGAACAAGGAATGGGAAAGGTTATGTGAACAGTATGGATGGGAACTGTTCGAGATGCCACGCATCAAAAATGTCTTTACGCGTGATGGCGAGGCTGGTAATTGTAGGCAAGAGCGCCTGCGCCATCTGTAAATGATTCGTTGAACGGTACTAAAACTCTCTTACGCTGAGCCGCGGGGTCAGCCGTAGTAGGTTGGAGAGCGCGCGCCCATCTCGTGGCGGAACGCGGAACTAGTCGCGCGCTTGCTCTGTGCTCTCTGTGGCGCGTTTAATCGCCGTTTTGGGGCGGTTTATCACAAGTTTTAGTTTCCGAGATATCGCGAAAAAACAGGAATTTGAATCTTTGTTTTTATTTTTTATTCACGAAACGGTTGAAGGTGGCCTTTTCTAATCAAGACATTGTCGGGGCAGTTTTCCAAGAGGAATTCAAATCTGCCAAAATCTCAATTCTAGCTATCAAAACAACCGAGATACGACATTCATTTTTTTCTCTCTTGAGCGCCATATTGGATTTTGACATTTTTGAATACAGTATTCTTTTCTGGCTAAAACGATGTGTCACATGTCACTGTTGGATAAATGTTCAAGATTTACGGTTTTTCTTACTGTCGGTGCTGATTTTGTTTCCAGAGCACTCTTTGAAAAATGAAAAAAAGCTGTTTTGTCTAAAAACACTTACTCAACAGTGACATGTGACCATCGTTGTAACCGGAAAAAAATACTGTATTAAAAAATGTCAAAGTCCAATATAGCGCCCATAAGAGAAGAAAAGTTGAATGTCGTATCTCGGTTGTTTTGAAAGCTAGAATAGAGATTTTGACAGCTTTGCAAAAACTGATAGGTCAAATATCTTTTTTGATCATTGATCGTCATGAAAATGCGCAACTTTTTTCTAATTCAACCGACTTTGGACAACCGAAAACGGACAGCCTGTGTGCCGTTTTGCAAAGTTCGGCCTAATGACGAAGATACAGCCCTCCAAAGTTCACTTTTTTCGGATTTCAAAAATTTGTAACTCAGGAACGTTTCCACAAATTCAGCTTTAATTTAGCAAAAGCTAGTATGTCATAATTATCTATCAACCTGCCAAATTTGGGAAGAATCCAAACAGTGGTGTAGGAGTTATGAGGGTCAATAATTTAGAAGCATCCGAAGAAAAGTTGACTCAAGGTGACCCCTCATAACTTCTACGCCACTGATTGGATTCATTCCAAATTTGGCAGGTTAATGACCAACCAGCTTATGCTAAATTAAAGCTAAATTTGTCGAAACGTTCTTGAGTTACAAATTTTTGAAATCCGAAAAAAGTGAACTTTGGAGGGCTGTATCTTCGTCATTAGGCCTAACTTTGCAAAATGGTATATAGGTTTTCGTCATATTTTGAGAAGATCTACCCACAGTTAAATTTTTTGCTATCATCCCTGAAACACCCTGTATATCTACAATACTTTCACCAATGAATGGCATCAACGGCACCGTTAAGCAAACCGTTTCTTGTTGGAACGAAGAAACAGAACTGCTGATCGTGCAGTTCACCGACCAGGAACCAGTCAGGACAATGCAGACGCTCTTTCTGGAAGCAACGCAACGACGACTGCAATCACTGCTTCTGTAATTGATTTCCTAGATGCTGGTGGAAAGAGCTCGAACAGAACAGGAGATTCTTAGTGGAATCGGAGTTTAAGAGTTTCTGGGTCCAATGGAACTCGTTGAGAATAAAAAATGGGCTGTTGAAAAAAGCATGAAGGAGTCCGGGTGGAAAGCAGGAAGTTTCGCTATTCATTCTGTTCATTCAGTTATGGATGCAATGATGCGAGATGCTCTGAATTGTCTAGATCGAGACGAACTTTTTTTTTTTAGTGAAACTTCTATTCTCGCGCCTAGATCACAATACACCACTAACGCAGAACCACACATGGGAGTGAAATTGGTTCATAGCATCAATGGTTGTAACGAACGCCTGTAAGACGGAGAATGACGGAGAATGGGAGTTTAAGCGCCGAGCGCAGCGAGAAAAGAAACAAAAGAAGTCTAATCGTGAAAAAATCATGTCGAAAGTATTCTGCCCTTTGAGTGACTCATAATAATAATGATAATAAGATTGATAATGAGAGAAACAAGATGATACAAACCGTGAGGGAGCGGAGCGGGAGTACGAAAAGAACACCTCTTCGAACGTTGTTTGCTGATTGATTCATATCTATAGAAGTTTCACTTCTTCCGAGGGTGACTATAGTCACGGACCCACGTTTTTTTTTTTAGATGAGCTGCAATTTTTACAAAAAGGATCGAACTGATAGTGGATGCTGGAAGCAACGATAGTCATCTTCTGAAGAGTCATACTGCCAAGTTCCAGCTCAGTGGTTCCTCATTATTTTAGTAGCTATAAATTTGATTTGAGGCTGAAGCCTTTCCACAAGGTTTTTTTACATTGTATTTTTTTCGAATGTTGCTGACGAAGGCTACAATAAAATTATATCCCAGGCGCGAGGGAGCCAAAATCAGCTCAATAAGGAAATGATTGTTTACTGGCTGGAAACTAGCTTAAAACGATCTGTGTGACTTAGGTTTTGACATACTAATTTTCCCACTTTCGGAAATGTCGGCGTCATGTCGCCATCACCAACAAGAAATGCACCAGCGTGGTTTTTGCCTGCGCGCCTGGGCTATTGATATACGGAGTGTTTATAAGGAACTGTGATCGCGGCAGGCATGGGTCAGGCCGAAAAACGTAGTAACAGGCGCAATTGTAGGGATCGAAAGCGGATTCCAAAGGCGATGCGATCACAGACATTTATTAACACCCGGTATAAATAAATTTTGAATGGTTAAAAAAGGGAAAAACTTACTATAAAAATTGTAAAAATCTGGATGTCAAAATTGACAAAATCAGCAACAAAGGTATAAGGTAACAATTCAGAATTTTTACAGGTTTTCTTAGGTTATAATAATAGTGGTTTCTAGATATTGTGTTTTTCAGGAAAAATTATTTTGCTTTCGAGGATAATTTTGAGAGTCTGCATGTGTGCCTAATAAGTCGTCTGTCTGTTCGTTTAAGCAAAATGAGTTTGGATTTGATTTCAATTTCAAAATTTCATAGTTTTGAAAAGTATTCTTTTATGGTAGGAATTTTCAAAATGTAGGAAACTTGTATCAATATCTGGATCAAAATTGTGTTTTGAAAAAATTATGTGGCCTGAAAAATGAGATTTTGCACTAAAAGGACCAATTTTTTGTGATCTCAAAATTTCTCGATAATGTTCGTGGATTCTATAGAGTACAGAACTTTCTTCCTGATTGGCCAACGTATTTTGCATCACAAGTTCTACATGTAAGCATGTATACGCCTGATTTTTCAGAATTTGGTATAGGAAGTCCTTAGGATGAGATAAAATATTTTTCAAGTTTGAATTTGTGGTATAAAAAATGATTAAGTTTGGATTAGCTTTACGAAGAATTTTTGCAATTTTGTTTGATGGGGGTCCAATGTAAGTTAGCTTTCGGTAAATAGTGTCATTTTTAATATTCTTAATTTGAAAAATTAATTTTTATTATTATTGAATTTTTATATTATGAAAAATCAGGCGTATAGTAATGTTTTTGCCGGCAATTGGCAATACTGTACAAATTTTTACCCAGTGAGAGTTTCCTCGGCCTCGCGTTGATACCAGTCGAGTTTTATCTTGACTGGATTGGTGTACCACACTACTTATACCATGCGATCAACAAAATTCGGAATTGAGATAGGCTGTGACCTGGTCAAATTTCAGAATGTCAAGCTGCTTTCGGCCAGAGCACAGCCTACCTCAATTCCGAATTTTGTTGATCGCATGGTACTTATACAAGCGTTTTGTTTCACACTGAATACTGAATGTTGCCGACCTAATCCACCGACTATATAATACATTGAACAAGAACCAATCAAAACTCTTGAAATGCGCATAGGCAGCCAATCAGCACGTCTCTACGCTTACCACCCCGGCAATACAGGCGTCCTCCTTGACGTAAATATTATCGCTGTGGTACCGTGGTCCTTCCCCCTCTCCCAGACCAGGGCAGTGACTGTCATTCAGAGGCTCAGAGCGCATTTACGCAATGTCAGTGCTGTCAGTTGTCACAATCAAAATAATATGAAACTGAACATTGCAAGAACGTTTTCCATGCATTATAGATCATTTTCTACGATTTAAAGGTATAAGTATTCCCACTTTCCTAGTAAATTTTCATTCCACACCGTTAGTTGTTAAATTTTGTGCTTTTTGATTTATAGGAGAAGAAAAAAAGAAGCCCAAGTTTTGTTGAACTGGGAACAGGACACACGCTGTTTATTTTCCAAGAGGAATCTCAATTTTATCTACTCACGGCCTTCACCAAAAATGGCTTATACAACGGCTTTCAAATTACAAGCAGACGCTTCTGCTACATCAAAGAAAAATGTCCTTCGGTTTCATTAAAAACATTGAATCAAGATACAACTTTGCATGTGAAGACTCTCCCCAGCCTGTTACAATATTTGAGTGAATTGTGATAACATAAAGTGTAGGCAATAGTTTTTTTATTTATCTATCCATGCATGCTTTACTGGAGTATGTGTCTTGAATCTCAACTTCGTGTCACTAACTTACCGTTCATGCAATAATCATGTTTTTTTAAGTATGTTCCTCGACTCTCAACTTTGTCTTACTTCCGTATTGTTTCATCAAATTATTTAAACAAATTCAGTACAAATATAACGCATTTTACTCAATTGCCTTTTACAAATAATTCGTATTGAGAAAAATTGTATGCTACAAAGTGTCAATCGATCAAAACGTTCCATCTCCATTGCTTCATTTAGAGAATTTCTTGAAGCTTCTGCACTTTCCAAGATCAGTCTAAGGTTCCCTTTATGCTGAAGAAGAAAAAACCTTCAAGTATTACAATAAAATCAATCATAACATTGTATAACCTGTCGCCCTCTTGTCCATGCTCTGGTATAATATCCTCTGATTTGTCCATTTCGCAGTAGCACCCTGAATTTGGTGAGAAATTCCAGTGTAGCTGTATATATGGCATGAAAGCCACTTCTGATTCTGAATAGGTCTACTGCACTTTTTGTTTGAAAGCGTTTTTCATCTCCCGATTTCCAACTGCAACTAACCTACAAACTCGAGCGTCAAACAATGACGTTTCCAACTTTTGACATTTACCGACGCAGCATCTCGAGATCTTCCGTTGCCAACGTTAAGAAAAAAGCGCTATTGCGCTAATAAGAACGCAGTTTATTATGATGATGAAGTGAATATTAAAAACCATTTTGAGTAAAGAATAAGATTACCCTAATTAATCAGTGTATACCACAAAGTTCTTTGTAAAATTTCAACCATTTAAACATATCTGGTAGAACCCAGAATCTTGGGTAGCCTCTGTCAATTCATTATATAGTCTTATCAAATACAATGCGTTGTACGCTTAATCGTCAGATAATTTTTTAATAATATCATTTCGTTATAATCCCAATGCAAGAAAATACAACTCGCCCTATGGGCTCGTTGTATTTTCAGCTTTGGGATTATAACTCATAATATTACTAAAAAATTATCGACAATAATCGTACCACTCATTGTATTACTACTGAAAATCATGTTGTTTTGTCCGCCCCAAGGACGTTGCCGTAGAAATCAACTTCTGCAATCCGTAAGTGACGTTCCTTGAGTCTCGAATCATGATGTTCTTCGAGTTTCCTGCGACTAAATTTAATTCACGCCTTACGTTCTTCGTTTCGAGTTTTATGATCATTGTGGATCGCATTTAAAACCAAATCTTGCGACCATGACATTATTATTAAACGCCGAATGACAGTAATTAATTCTCATTCCTGAAACGTCTTTTCCACAACCTGACGATAACAAACGGAAATCTCCGTTCAAGCAGCAAGGCAACCCTTACTTACCTTCCGCTTGTATCAAATTCAAATGCGCGAAGCTCCAATACCATGAACCGTGAAAGTTTCAACATAAATCTGTATATGCCTGAAAGAAACAAACTCCCACCAGTCATCACGATTCCAGCTTTCCAAAGGCCCATCATCACAGCCGCGGGCACGATACATACGCTTGCAATATTGAAAATTCAAGAAATAGGTCATTCGGTAAATTGGTTCCGTAAACAATCATACGCGCAACATTAACTTTTGAGAGGGTGGCAAGAGGCAGGGGCATCAGCATCAGCAGATGGACGTGTGCGTTGTACGTCCTTCACCCTCCACCATCATCGAGGAAACACAACACCAAATGATGTTGTTTCAAAACGTTTCGAGTATGTTATTCCATCCCTGACGATGATGGACCCTGCTGATTAGCCCCATAATTTCCACACCGAACCGACCCATCTCCATACCGCGCCGAACATTCGAAATTCGAATATTATCATGTTCGTGGCGTTCTTACTGATTCTATAGGGAGAGGATTAAATTAATACCACCTTCACAATGACAACTTAATATTTGGACCGTGCGTTCCAGGTTTCTCCCTGGCAACGGATCGGGCTACAACAAAAGGATTCATTATGATGAAATTTTAATAGAGGCGGGGGTTTTTTGAGCCGGCTCATGCCTGGCATGGGAGGTTGAAGGAGCAGCTATGGCAGCAGCACCAGAAAGGACAACGTCACTCCGTTTTATTGGAAAATGTAGAGTTTTCAATAATGCACCCCCGAGGCCCAGAGGGCCAAACATTGATCCGCAACCCTTATCGACTGAGATTTCGGACCCGCACACACACAGACACACACAGGCATCACAACACGGTGTTTGGGGGCTTCATTTACGGCGTGGAGAGGTTCAAACAACCGGAGCCTCCTGCGCGATCTCGCGCTCTCCCACTCTCTCCCTCTTTCTCTCTCTCGCAATCTCTATAATTAATTTTAATTCCAGTTAAACTGCAAGCACAATACGGTCATTGTTTGGCTTTTAGACCGCAGTTTCGATAAAAGCTTTGGGGATATATTTGTATAAAGGTTTATGTGGGAAATTGCATGATGGTATAAACAACGGAATGGTTCAGTGATAGAAAACAGCGCGCTAACGGACTCCACTCGATTATTGTGTTGATGATTGCATTGTTGCAGGCAGACCGCATCCCTTACAGGTGTAAACTTCTAGAACAGCAAAACCGGGAAACTGCAAACGATTGAGGGTAAAAATCCTGTTAAAGAAACAAGTGGTCTCCTGAGGTAATAGTATACCTATAGAGCACAGTTGAATGCTGCTACATTGTACTCCCTTCTACTCTGTGAAGATGCGATTTCGATTTTTTTATGGCTGTCAGAATAGTTTTCAGCCTCGAGCTGGCTTGAATGGAGTATAGGTTTTTACGAGGGCCAATCCCTAATAGTCGATAAATTGAGAACCTTCTGTTACAACAGAAATGGTGGATGCGCTAGTCAAAACGAGTAGGTACTTGCATTTCAGAATAATTTAGTACGTTTGGACACCTTTTGATGTCAAATCAGCCAACTCCCTCGCCTCAAGAGGGATTCAGAAATCAAAGGGGCATTTCAAAAACGCCATACTTCTCAAATCCTGTAGGATTTTGAATAGATGGTTCAAAAACGAATATCTCGAAGACCCTAATGATCGATAAACGGTGAAATTTTTACATCGATTAGAAACCCTTGATGTTAGTTATCTGTTATTACTTTTGTATTTTTTTGTTCGTATTTCCCGTGCTTGAGTTTGTTTAAACCCGTTGGAAATAAAGTTCTATTGTTATCATCATTATTAGAATTGGTGAATGCGCTGTTCAACACTGAATATTCTAATTCGGGTGACACTTCCTTTTCATTTTGTCATTTCAGTCGTACTTCACCGCGACTATAGAAGAGATGAAATTTCAGAAAGCAACGACCTCCCTGGGGATGTATATTTCAAAGCCGGAACACTTCTCAGATTCTGTTGTATAGGTACTCCAGTGCGATTCTGTGGAAAAATATCATTCCATAAAAGCTCTGCTACGCAGTTATTGCCTAGACAACAGCCAATGGCCGACAGGATTTTTTACATAACAGTACGTTTATGAAATGTTATTTTTCACAGGATCGCAATGATAATTTAAAAGTGAAAAGCCACTAGACTCACTCATAAGAACTTACCTATTTAGATAGATCATATTTGTGCTATTTTGGCACAAAAAGGGCCGACCATTGTTGAAAGAGTGTCGTGTGGGGAGGAGCTCAGCTAGGTTTTTTTTCCCTGTCCATATTGATCACGAGAAGTTTGGCATCGTTTTCGACTAAATTCAACCTCCTGAATTGAAATCTGGTGTGTAAAATGATGTGGATGAAAACAAGTCTGAGCAAAATCAGAAAAAATAGTCTACTTCATTCAAGAGTTATGCAGGTATGTATGTCACTTTGCAATTTTAGGGTCGCCCTTTCCTATTGGCATGCAGTTTATCTGAATTTTTTTTGAAACCTCTGAAAGAGTCCGCTCAGCTCAACCATAAGAGTTTTTGCTCTTCACCATGCAAAATCAGATCTAACAAAGTGAAGAGTAGCAAATTTTGAACAACTGAAATCCTCAAACACTCGAAACCCCGGCACCACAGCCAGCCACCAACCATTTTCATGCTACCGGGCTGTTTTAATTGTTCAGGTTACCTACTGTTTTGTTTTCGGACTGACGATGATAGTCCAGTAAAATAAGGATTTAACTTGGAACAAATTAGGGGCAGGATGAAAAAAATATGGCGATGTAGAGAATAAAAAACTAAATAAGAAAAACTAAAGTTTCATTTCCAGTCATCCCGGGAACCATGGAAAAAAAATGGAGAAGATGGAAAAACATGCGCCGCGATCTTTCTTTTGAAACGGTGAGAGAACGGTGAGAGATGTGTGAAAACTGTCAGAGACAAAGTTGTAGGGAATTCAATAATCTACAAAAAAGTCCCTGAAGGCATATGTCTGACTTCTTCCGTTTAGCCGTTTATCGCAGTCAAAGTTGCGCGCCGGTCCAGTGAAGTGGAAAAACTGTCCGCGTGACTTTCCTTCTTGGATGCTGTGAGAACGATAAGAGATATCAAAAAATTATTAGCGACAAAGTTGTAGAGAATTGAATGCACCACTAGAAAATCTTCAAGGCCAATTATTATCTCTTCTAGTTTAGCAGTGAACCACGTTTGAAGTTGCGCGACAATCCTGTTGATAACGTGGTTCTTCTGGAAAACTTACAAAAACTCTAGACTCGATAAAAAAACTATGACAATGTAGAGGATGAAAAACTGGATCTAAAAAACCAAAGTTTCATTTCACACCGTTTCGGGAAACCTGAGAAAAAAAAAAAGAAAAACTTGAAAAATAGTGATTTGCACTCGCAGCTTCCTCATTGAATACTGAAATAAAAGTAATGAATATGGAAAATCTGAACAAACTAGCTTGTAGAGGATTAAATGATCTATAGAAAATCTTGTGATGTCATGTATGCATCTTTGTCGACTAAGCTGCGGAGCGCTATCAAAGTTGGGGTACATTACTCGTGAGGCGTCGCATATGTGGTGAAACAGGTGGCTCCATGGCAGTGGTGGCAAAACTTGGTACACTTGAGGTCAGCTTTTCTGCATCCACAAAGCTTTTCGCAGTTTTTCAAGCATCTGCTGGAAATCAGCCGTAGCAGATTTTCGAGAGCTACGTTATCCTGGGTTCTAATAGGCATCAACAGAGAAATGTTTAATTTCTAACCCCAATGTTAAGGTGGACAGTTGTTTATTATCTCTGAGCTGTTGTTGAATGATCTTTGTTCATCAGAAATCAGTTGAAAAACATCTCAATATCTAACGTGAATCACGTTTTTCAATTATTATACATATTGTGTTGCAAAATACGAGTACTTTCTCAGTTTTAAGCCTGAGTGTCACGATACTATTTTCGTACTATTTTGATGCTATACATATATGATTAGAAACGACAAATTCAGAAATCCCCTAGCAACCTAGTCTCTTGTCCTAGATTTCTAGAATGAAAATATGACGAAAATAGTACAGTGACACTCACGACTTTATTTTGCCAAACAAGAAACTTTATACATAACAAAGCGTTCATCCGCGGAGTTACATTCCCAATAATAGTTACCAGACCTTCAACAAAGCACTCCAGCATTTCATTATATTTTTTTGGTATAAATCAGTTCAAAACGAAAAGGTGTTCTTCAATCATTGAATGGTCAACCAGAGTTTCTATTGGCTCCTCAAAATGTGACGTCACGCACTTGCCGCGCCATTCAAACAGACAAATCTTTTTCATGTTTTTTTTTATATGTACAAAAACTTTTTTAAACAAAATCTCTTTGCCAATGCAAAAATTTTGGGAGGATCTTTCATAAAAAGAAATAAAAAAACTCATGTCCACTAGCCTATTGAGCGTTGACAAATGTTTTCATTATGTGTTCGACGACACAGTACTTTTTACTCCAAACACTTTTCTTCCAGCTAGATGGTGCCCCGTCACACTTTTTGCGACAAATTAGACAGCCTCTGAACAACAAGTTCACAATCCTTTTTTGAGATTTATGAAAATTGGGATTTAAACAAGGTCAACTCTGTTTTTTGTTATGTCATTTGTTATCCACTGGGTTAACAGTTTGAGTAAGAAATGTAATAAACATTTAGAAATTGAGGCCATTGTTCAAACTGCTTACATTTTATGACCAGTCAAAATTGTACTTGTAAACCATATGACTTTGTTTTTTGCATTTTTTGCCGAAATAATTCAAGTGTGCCGCCAAAATTTTTGTTGAGCTTTCCAAAAATAGTGGTTTTTTATGCACTCAGAAAATTAGCTTTTTGACAGAAAACCTTGAGAATAGTTTCACCCGGCCCGGCCCTGAATTATTTTCTCATCTATGTATAAGTTATGGCATTTCATAAAGTTCGAAAAATGGGCACATTATAGAGGAAGAATTCGTCACAGAAGCTACTGAGCTTGGCCGAAAGAAGACGCCTCTCAAATATGTCATGACAAAATGTAATAACTCACTGATACCGTACCCTTCTCCCCATCAAAGCAGAGCAAAAGCACCCGAAGCTCACACAAACATCTTTTTTATTGCATAAAAATAATTTACAACTCTCTAAATCGGTTATGAGCCGGCACCGGAGTTTTTGAGACTGTTTAACATCAAACAATCAACAATAATACATCGACAGAAAGTATTACAGAGGTTGACCAAATAAAAAGAAAATATCAAGAATCATCACACAACACATTTCCACAGCTAACATTACCTACATCTTAATATTACGACTGCATTGACAGAAAATACGAGGTAACATTTTTCTTGGAACTTTAAAAATTTGGAGCCATTTTCACATCAAGCGGCGATTGGTTGAAAAATGTCAGGGCTCTTTTGACTGGATTGTTAAATCCAGCATTCTTGCCACTGCCCCTAAGTGTACATTTCTACATGCTCTTGTTTCATAATTATGGATATCACAGTTCAAATTCACATTAACATTTGTCTTTTGAGCATCAGAAAAAACTTTGTAAGCATACTGAAATTGTTCAATCTTTAGCAAATCTGACAGGCAGTAAAGTTCGGTCTGATTGAAAAGTGTTGCAATACTAGTCAACCTGTCCATTCCGTACAAACATTTTCCGACATTCATTTTGACATTCAAAATACAAAACTGGAGACACAATCATCATGTCACATTATTAGACAGGACATGGAGGAATAAAATCAACAAGGATCCTGCAAGCGAACCAAACCCGAAAAGCTGACATGATCCTCACTACGCGTGTGTGTCAAGCGAAGAGTTCGCATCCAATGTGGCGTATCCACCATGGCAGACCTCCCCCTCGCAGGTAACATCAACTCATCTCATAGCAAACAAAGTAAAATAATGAACTCCTCAACAAAGGTACCGTACAACCTGCTTGGACAGTAAAAGCCCCATGACACATGCACAACAACAACAACAACAACAACAACAACAACAACAACAACAACAACAACAACAACAACAACAACAACAAAACATTGAAAAACAGTCTAGTTACGTTGAGCAGAAGTGATTGATGGCACAAGGATGAGACTTTTTACGGTTTTTAGAAAAAGATTAGTCATCACATCAGAGCTCTATTGTATTCGTAAAAGTAATTACAAAATACCAGTGAGTATAAAATTTGAAATGGTTGGATATTTGGGAGACACAAAAAAAGGAGGATATAAACGATTGACACAAATTATGACACATTAGTCAGTGTACACGAGAAACCTGCAAGAGAACCTAATTCGAAAAGTTGACATGTTTCTCGCTACGCGTGTCGCAAGCGTAGAGTTCAAAAAAAATTCAAATTCAAATGATTTATTGTTTCTTCAGTACGTACATTGTACTTATAAAAAAAAGGTTTACGAGCTGCATATACAACCCAACAATATGTATAAATATAATAAGTAAAAATATGTGAATAACTAAAGATGTACTGACATTCTTAAAAAATTGGAAAAAAAAAGAATAATTCACTCTTACAAATAGAAATGCCTAACTAAACTACCCAAACTAAAAACTTTATTCATTACGAGCGAAGGCCCTGAGCTTCATTGCACCTGCCAAAAATCTATATATTTCAATCGCTCTTTCCCTTGTGACATTTTTCAAATTTGTTGGCCAGTCTTTGGACAGCAGTACCTGGTACTCTCGTCGGATTGGAGCGTACAGTGGACAATCGTAAACCACGTGGTCAACAGTTTTCGGGCGGTGTAAATTACACACTGAGCAATTCTCCGACTGAGGAAGCCTATACGTTGCGTTGTTCACATACAGGATGAGCGTCAACTTATTCGAAAGACGAAGTTGGGCAATAACGCGCTTCACTCCAATAAGTGGCATGCTGAAATCAAGGTATTCGGCATTGATTGCCGTCGAAGGATTTTGGTCAATGATGTTTTTATACCAGCTACAAAATGTACTAAGAAGAACCCTGTTCCAGTCCTCAAACCTGCCACCCTGCAGATACCCTTCGGTGACGCGCCGAATTTCACTTTCATCCAACTGAAAAATGTCAATGGGCGAGCCAGCCGAATAGAATTCCGCGATCTTTTTCACTTGTGAGACCCAGTTGTGCTGCAGCTCATTATTTGGAGATTCGCTGACACTCTGTAGCCTTCTGAGTGCGATGAAAGTGTACCGACTTTCCGACTGACAGCTGTATTTCTCAATCAAGCGCAACGCCGATTTGAGCACATGGTAGCCCATACTCGGTAGATTGAGTTCTGTACGGATTATGTACCCCGGAGTTTGTTGTGGCAAGTACAAAAGACCTTTGAAGAATGTACATTGAGCATGGTCCAGCTCTGTTAGTAGGCTGGGCCCCCACACAGCTACACCGTACGTAAGAGTCGAGAATACTACTGATTGATACAATTTCATTATAGGTGCCCATCGATTTATCTTAGTGCTATTGATAGTTTTGGTGATAATTCCTGATGTAAGCTTAGTTCTACGAAGTCTATCTTGGAATGCTCTTTTAAACTTCCCATTAAAGTGAATCTCAACGCCCAAGTAGGTATATGAATTCACAACTTCTATCTGCTCACCGTTAATAAAGAAGTCACTGGGAGATATACGATTTCCTTTCCTGAAAATTACCACTTTGGTCTTTGCGGTGTTCACTTCGAGCTGTCGGTCCAGGCAGAATTTCTCTAACCCTCTCAAACACATATTGAGCTGGACAGGTGAGTCAGCCAGTAAGACGAGATCGTCAGCGTACATCAACATCCTTACATCTGTTTTCCGGTCCAAGCTAACTCCTCTGAATCCCCTGTCCACGAGATACTCCTCCATGTCTCCCACGAACATTGAGAATAGTAGAGGGCTTACTGTGTCTCCCTGTAAAACGCCTTTTGTGACGCGTGTTTGATGGTTGAAAGATTCGAAGTGAATGTACACGTTTTCGTAAATGTGACGCAGGACTCTAATAATCTTTGAGCTCACTCCAGATGCATAGAGACGTTCCCACAGAAGACTATGTGCCACTGAGTCAAAGGCCGCTTTAAAGTCAACAAAAACGGCATAGACTCTGCGGCCCTTCAGACGGATGTTGTTATTCACTATTGTGTTGAGAACGAATATGCAGTCAGTACACCCGCGCCCCTTTCTAAATCCTGCCTGACCCTCCGGGAGAATATTTGAACTTTCAGCGAACGTTTCGAGTCTGGTATTGATGATACGCGTAAAAATTTTCAATATATGGTTTAGAATTGCGATACTACGATAGTTGCTGGGGTCTTGTGGGCTACCTTTTTTGAGAATATTCAACATTTTGACCTTCAGCCAGTGGCTGGGTAATACTTCCTCTGTCCAAATTTTATTCAAAAGCTCAAGCATATATGATTTCCAATCTGAGTGCAAGTGTTTGTAAAATTCGTTGCTGAAACCGTCCCATCCCACAGCTCTACAATCCGGAGATGCTCTCAACGCGGCCCTGAATTCCTCATTACTCATGGGCTGGTCTAGATATGGGTGTGTGGCGTCGAAAAAGAAATCAATATCAACTTCCATATTTTGGTACAAGTTGGAGTAGAATGAGATCCATATTTCCTCATCTAGGTGCACAATCAATTTGCGGTTCTGACTTCGCAAGCGTAGAGTTGGCACCCAATCTGGCGTATCCGTTACGGCAGACCCTCCTCCCCCCCGCAGGTAATAACAACTTATCCTATAGCAAACAAAGCAAAATAATGAACATATTTCCTCAAAAAGTACCGTACAACCTGCTTGAATAGCAAAAGCCCGATGATACATGTAAAAAACCAAACATTGGAAAACAGTCTACTTACGTTGAGCAGAAGTGATTGATGGCACAAGGATGCGACTTTTCCCGGTATTCAAAAAAAGATTAGTCATTATATCAGGGCTCTATCATATTCGCAAGCGTAAGTATGAAATATCAGTTGGTATAAAAATATGAAATGGTTGGATATTTGAGAGACGCAAAGGAAGGAGGACATGAACATGAACCCCTGGCACAAAAGTCATGACAAATCAGTAACATTACATCACAAAAATGGACACACATGATAATTGCACATTTACAGTAAAACATAGCGGATAGTGACGTACAGACAAAAATTGCAGTAAGCAATCAAGTAAGCACATGAAAAACAAATTGGAATTCAAAAAAATACTGAAGTGTGATCATTACGTCGATAACATGAAACACAAATTCCAATTTAGTGAACATCTGGAATGGCGCAAGTTACAGTGGAAAAACACAAGTGATTATTCAGTAATTACGAGCACAACGTTTTCAAATAAAATGCAAGAAATGACGCGGCTCCGAAGAGAAGCATACACCAGCATTCTGTGTGTGTGTTGAGTGTAAGCTACAATAATTGTAGCTTAATACTCATAGATACACACACAGATAATTATTATCTCACAATGAAAAAACATACTTCTGTATCAGAATAGTCCGGTGGATTAGCGCCAAAAAATGACTAAACAAACTAAACTAAACTAAACTATGCATTTTGTGATAAATCAAAGGGCTTCTGGATTTACGTTCTTGAGATCCAACTTCTGGGCGCCAATGAGCTTAGTGTGGCAGGCGACCTCCAGGAGCCATTGAAGAAGAAAAATGTTGTGCCTTTATTTAAAAGCTCGAAGATGATCACAAATTATTAATTTGTATCGTGTTGCAGCCTATCTTGTTGGAAATAGTCCTTTTTGTGTTGCTTGTGGAGGCAAATCAAGCATGCTCATGGCCTGTTCTTGAGGAAGAATTGATTTTTCGTTTAGTTTGATATGGAGCAGTGAACGAGTGCATGAGAAACCGGCTCAAAACTCTCTTAAAACTGACGAGTGTTTTGATGTCCCCGAACAGCTCTAAACTCTAATAGAATTTTATTCTCTGGTATTCTTGAGAGTTTTGTGCCACCTGCAATCTAGAGATTAATTACCTATCTACAGTGGTCGAAATGGCAAATTTCACGAACCGGAACGCCAGGACTCTCGATGCGAGCGAAGCGAGGAAGCGCTGCAGGCGAAACTACCCCCCCCCCTTTTCCGAGACTGATAGACTTTTCTGTTCTATCAAAAAAAATTCAAGCAGTTTCTTTAGATAATTCCAATGTGCTCAGGATAGGTACTAATGAGTAGACAATTATATCCCATTTACGATGTACCTAAATTCAGTAATAGGATTGGGCCTGGTTTCCTCCAACAAATATTTTGCTGGAGTTCCAGAAAAATGGGTTGTGGTCATTATATCACTCTACGTCGAGTTCACGAACAGCTTAAAAAGTGATATTACTGAATTTTCTTTGTGGATGGATACATATCTCCCTACAATAATAATGTACCTATGATTATAATTTCTTGAAAGAATGAATGTGATGATGACAAGACAATAAAATCAAAATAATTCAACAAAAGACAACATTATATTATACAGGGTGATTCATGAGTGACCTCACATAGGCTAATGGGAGATAGAGGACTTCAAGGCGAGTCAGGATCCACTGAAGAAATTTCATTTTCTCCGATGGTTACGAAGATACAGGGTGTTTTGTGTGTTTCGTATGAAACTTTGATAAGCGATATTTCTGAAACGGCCAAAGTTATTTTGTTGAAATTCACCAGTAATATTTCTTTGTTGGAACTCATCCCGAAGCCATACCGGGTAAGTCAAAATCCAGGGCCGGGCTAGAGAAAAGGTGCCCCTTTTTTGTTTCATCAAAAAGTACATTTTCTGACCGTTTTTCTAAAAAACTGCTATCGGATTCGAAAAGCTAAGAAAAAATGCTTTAAGAATCACTCTTCAATTTAGATGGCACAACTGAACCGTTTCGACAATAAAATTAAAAGTAAAATTTGTGGGTGAGTTCCCATTTTCGACCGGACATAATCGACTCATTGTTTGATCGAATTCATTAAAATTCATTTTTTGGCTTGTCTCAGTTGAATAGAAGGGCTTGGTTGAAAAAAAAATTCAGAACTGACAATTTTTTTCTATGACAAAATCGAGAGCGAAACCAAAATTGGACTCGATTTGATCGTCAAAAAAAAATTTCCGGCTATGGAATTTTTCTCACTACCAAGCCCTTCTGTTCCACAGAGACAAGCTGAAAAATGAATTTTAATGAATTCAATCAAACAATGAGTCGATTATGTTCGGTCAAAAATGGAAACTTACCCACAAATATTACTTTTAATTTTTTTGTCGAAACGGTCTAGGTGTGCCATCTAAATTGAAGAGTGATTCTTGAAGCATTTTTCCTTAGCTTTTCGAATCCGATAACAGTTTTTCAGAAAAGCGGTCAGAAAATGTACTTTTTGATCAAATAAAAAAGGGGCACATTTTTCCAATTTCGGTCCTGGATTTTGACTCACCCGGTATGACTTCTGGATAAGTTCCAGCAGAGAAATATTACTGGTGAATTTCAAAAAAATATCTCTAGCCGTTTCAGAAATATCGCTGATCAAAGTTTCACACGAAACACACAAAACACCCTGTATCTTTGTAACCAATGGAGAAAACAAAATTTCCTCAGTGGATCCTGACTCGCCTCGAAGTCCTCTATCTCCCATTAGCCTATGTAAGGTCACTCATGAATCACCCTGTATAGAAGACAAGTCTAAACGTCTTATCGGCACATTTTTCACGAAACGGAACGACTTTGGACAAAATTTCACGAGACGGAACGGTTTTTAAAAATATTTCACGAACCGGAACGCCGTTCCGGTCTGTTCCGGTACATTTCGACCACTGCCTATCTATAATTTTCTGCCTCTTGTCATGTACATGTTGTTACAGATTGTTCACAGCCTCTAGGTGGGCTATTATGTGATATTAGGTGTATGTAGGTATACCTAATACCTTGGGGGTGCTATTTGATGTGGATGGGATTATGACCCATGGTGCACTATGAGGATGTGCTCAATGTATTCATGGCACGTTGGGCAGATCCCCATGGGTACGTTTAGCACATCCTCATGATGCACATGGAAACGTTGAGCACATCTTCATGGTGCACACGGCACATGGCTACACTGGGCACATCCCCATGGTAAACAATGCCATGGGGCACATGGGTGTTCCAAAATGTGCCCATGGGCATTTTTTTACCCATGGGCACATTTGGTTGGTTACTCAATAGAATAAGTAATGGAACATCATGAATTTACCGTTTCCTTGTAAAAAAGAAAGAAATAGGTCAACTCAAGCACAGAATGGTTTTTTCAAGTTTGGAGAATGAAACGAACGCACGACGACATTGCTACCAACATTTCCAATAGACTCATAAGCTTTCTTTATGTCAAATGACGATATTCAATGGTCATTTTGTGGAAGTTCTTGCATCTTCAAAGTTTGGAGGGCCCCCATTCGCCTCCTTATTGACGAAATTTCAAGTGCTGCGGGTCAAATCACGCCTATTGGTATAAAACCGCCCTCGCGACCAGACACTTATATGAGCTTGTAAAGATAAGAAGGATATCTAATGCATTTTTTTCAATCAATGAAAAGTTTAAAGTAACTGAATATGCAAGAATAGATAAATGGAATGTCCATGGCGAGGGGTGAAATCCATGGTGTTGAAGTCGAAAATAAAAAAAAAACGTGTTTTTTTCCAGACAAACTTGTTTAAACATGTTTTCAACGTAATGTGAACACTTGATTCGAACTCAGAACATCGATTTTAGTCAAAAATGATACCAAACTTCTTCATATTCATCCAGGATTATTGAAAACCATAAATCGCCTCCAAAGACAACAAGTGAATATGCCTCATGGGCATGAGGCTCAGTAGCACACTTCCTTTTTGAAGGATTAGTGAACGCAAGATGTTAATTAGGGTTCAACCGTTATTTGGGCAGAAATTTCAATATGGCGGCCAAAATAGCGTCAGAAACATGGAATTTGGCTTAAAAATCAAAATGATCGTACCTACTATAGACAAGGATAAGTTCCAAGTTCCATGAAAATCGTTCCACTGATAAAGGATTTCAATGTGGCGGCCAAGTGACAAAAATTATTGGTCAACTTTATATGGTGGTCACGTACGTACTCGATTGGCGTTTGCACCACATCGATATCTCTTCTTGTTGAGGCATAATTCTCCCTGTTCTATCACTTCGAAACATGTTCAATAGTGAGAATACAAGATGGCGGCGGGGCATAAATTGTCGAAAATTGGATAGATCTTGATGTGGTTCACATTGCCTGCAAATTTCATTTCAATCGGATCACTTTTGGAGAAATTGAAAATGGTGGATTAAAGATGGCGGCAGAATAACAAAAAACCAAAAGTCAACTTGACATTCTGGACATATGTACTATTGATCAGCGTTTACACCACATCGATATCTTTCTTCCCTGAGGAGTTATCCCGTGTTCGGACGGACGGACGAACGGGCGGACGGACGGACAAATTGAAGCTAAAAGCGCCTTTTTCCCATTTTTTGGTGAAGTGCGCTAAAAATGCTTTCTCCTCAGCCCCCTTACTTGATTAGGATTGACATAATTTGTCAATTTCGCCCCATAGGGTATCAGCGTATCGAAATATGATGTATTTGGGTGCCTTTGAGGAACATGGAATATTTTGGTTCTTTTACAGCTTTGGATGGCTCCTGAGGTCACCCGCCAGTCCTGATGCCACACCAAACTCGTTGGCGCCATTTCTGGAATTGTCAAGTTGAGTCTCAAGAATGTGAATCCAGAAGCCCTCTACTTTATCACAAAATGCATAGTTTAGGCGCTAATCCACCGGACTAGAAGTTAATACAAAAATCAGCCGAGTTCAAAAAGGGACGAAAAAGGCATACACGTGTAACTGAAATAAGTAAAATACTTACGAATGGAACAACAATAAACACGTCTATCTGCGAGCAGGTGGCTGTCGTCACTTTGGTGCGTCTCACGGTGGCACCCCATATTCCCGAAAAGCAATAAAATTATTCCCTCCCTCTCCTGGACCGCTCGTGACCTTCTATTGGTTGAAAATATACGCTCATATTCGTCGCATTTTGATAGTCCAAACATTTAAATACAAGAGGAGAATTTAAGGCTTACAGACTTATTTAAAATTATTTTAAATCAAGTTCGGATTCCCACAAAGGAGTTGCAATAACGGACGGACGGACGAAGTGGATGCAATAGCGATTTTCATCAAGGTGAATGATGCGGTAAAATGAAAAGTAAACACCTCATCATATGGAAAATTCATGAAACCAAGCAATCATTCGTTATTTGTTTAAATTTTCATTCACAGATAATCAATTCACACAAATGAGTCAAAAACATTCTAAATACGTCACTGTGAGGATTATTCACCTTAATACTATAGGATATACAGGTTACAAAAATAAAATGCGGGACTCTCAGTATTTTCATCATCATCAGTGACACAAATAATCATCAGATTCCATCGCGTTCCATAAATCAATTTTCGAAATAATGAAAACGCGGATTCAGAAATTTGCGGTGAAATATTCCAAATTAATAAAAGGAAAATGTTTATGAAACGAATTGCGGGCATATACTCGTACCTAAACGTGGAGAATAAACGTATATGTGCTGGCAAAGCATTTTTGTTTGCTTGATAATTGCGTAAATTGCCGAAAGCCTCGCAGTAACCCAATTACCGTTATCCCAAAATTGCCGGCGGCGAAATAAAGATTTTCCTGCACACGGTGCGGGGATGACGAACACGGCAGAACTGCTTGTCCTCCCGCCCCAGAATCCCGCCTGTAAGTCTAGAATATTATTTCCCGAGCACCATCGCCGTCGCATACGCATCAACCTGCTACGGAGACGTGTTTATTTATTTAGTTCAGTGAGTTGTTTGATCTTATCGAGGGAAAACAGATGAATATAAGGAGATCTCCGGCCTCGAGGCGCGAAAATGGAGAAATGTAGGGTGGTTTTGGAACGCAACATGACAAAAACTTGACGACAAGATCAAAATATCACACACAGTCGTTAAATACAAAAAACGTATCAGACACCTCCAGGCAAGAAATCCAGGTATCAACTGCTCATTATGGTACCGTCATCTAAATAGTTCCAGAGAGTATGTACTCAATCAAATAAGTTGATGCATTTAATAAGTTGACATTAATCAAATAATAAATGCGAGTTATTGAAATGTGATCATCGTAATGTTACATAAAGTAATCTGGGTGAAAATTTCAATCAAGTAAATAGTGGTTATAATAGTAGATCATAATATCTAATATATTCTGATATTGATTACGAGAATCGCCGTTTTCAGAGTCAAGGGAGGCAAATATCAAACTACTCTAGCTATAATACCTTAGGTACATACCATAAGAGTTACACTAGGTGCCTACCAAGATATTAACAATAATGATCAATTTCAATAATGGAGAGAATATTATGGCATTTAGTTATTTGGGTTGTCTCTGACCTCACGGCATACCTACCTACCTACCTACCCTTATTTGCCATCATCTCTAAAATTTTGGAAAGCACGAGTTGCTACTGATTAAATGCGCCCCGTATAGCGGCCGTGTTCTCCATGTTGCTATGGTAGGTATCACATCAAGTTTCAGTTATCGGATTGTTTACTTTGGTAACCTTCCTCACCTGCCCTTTGTGATGCGAATAAGATATAATCTTATTATGAAGGAATATACCGTGTAGTATAGAAAGACCCCGCGGAGGCTCCTTTCCGGCCGATATTATAGCCCACCTAACTAAGCCCACGTGGAAACAAAGGGATCTCCGACCTTGTTTGTGTTATGCTCTCTGGGCTGCGCACACACGCGCACACACACATGCACAATACACAGAATCAGCAGGCAAACCCTAGGGATTTTTGATCGGATTTGGAAAAAGTAATATTGCTTCGAGGTAGGTATAATGTTTTAAATAAAAGAAACAACATCGATGGACGACAGCAGCTAACGAACTCAATCGTTTGCATGAGCGCATAATGCGTACCATTTATGCACATCATGTGTACCGGGTGGGCCATAATAAACCGGAATACTTTTTTTTGCCTATAAAATTTTTATTCTCTGGCCGATTTTGACGGGAATGGTACCAACGGAAAGCCAATAGACTAAGTCGTAGACCACAAAAGTTAAAATGGCCGTCACTTCAAAATTTAAGATGGCGGAAATGTTTGAAAATACACCTTCTTTTGTTTTCGTTCTTTTTGTTCAAAAGTTATGGAAACTGTGAAAACAACAACATAATCGGAAAGAATGGAGTTTTTCTCACAATTCAAGACCATTCCGAGCTTATTCGGTCCATTCGTTCTGGAGTTATAGCGAAATTAGAAAAAACCTACTTCACATGTTCTGACCAGAAATTATGTTTTTAAATTTTGGTTTCCTGCCTATAAATTTTTCATTCCTTGACCGATTTTGACGGGAATGGTACCAACGGAAAGTCAAAAGACTAGGTCGTGGACCACAAAAGTTAAAATGGCCTTCACTTTAAAATTCAAGATGGCGGAATTGTTTGAATATACACCTTCTTTTGTTTTCGTTCTTTTTATTCAAAAACTATGGAAACTGTGAAAACAACAACATAATCGGAAAGAATGGAGTTTTTCTCACAATTCAAGACTATTCCGAGCTTATTCGCTTTATTCGTTCTGGAGTTATAGCAAAATTAAAAAAGGCCTTCTTCACATGTTCTGACCAGAAATGATGGATTTAAATTTTGGTTTCCTGCCTCCCAAATTTTTGTTTTTCGGAACCGATTCCACAAATATTGGTGTCAATGGATATTCAATTAAGATAAGCTTTGATGGCAATATCATGGCGATCGAAAGAACCTGATCTACTCCAAGATGGCGGACAAAACTGGAAAACACAAGTTTTTCCGTATTTACCTGAAGATAACGCAGCGCTTGATCTGTTGAGAAGATAAATCTTAAAATACAACACGAACAAATTGTTTTATAACTTTCCCATAACAATACTGTTACAATACTAAATAATTATCAATAGAACTCGATATTAACGGGCGTCCACCAGTGATTTAGAACTTTTCGTAAAGATGCGCAGAGCCTTGAAAAAAAATCAGGTTCTTTTGATCGCCATGATATTGTCCATCAAACTCATTTAGGTAATTATTGGGTATCCATTGACACCAATTTTTGTGGAATCGGTCCCAAAAAACAAAAATTTGGGAGGCAGGAAACCAAAATTTAAATCCAACATTTCTGGTCAGAACATGTGAAGAAGGCCTTTTTTAATTTCGCTATAACTCCAGAACAAATGGAGCGAATAAGCTCGAAATAGTTTTGAATTGTGAGAAAAACTCCATTCTTTCCGATTATGTTGTTGTTTTCACAGTTTCCATAGTTTTTGAATAAAAAGAACGAAAACAAAAGAAGGTGTATATTCAAACAATTCCGCCATCTTGAATTTTAAAGTGACAGTCATTTCAACTTTTATGGTCTACGACCTAGTCTATTGGCTTTCCGTTGGTACCATTCCCGTCAAAATCGGTCAAGGAATAAAAATTTTATAGACAGGAAACCAAAATTTATAACCATCATTTCTGGTCAGAACATGTGAAGTAGGCCTTTTTTAATTTCGCTATAACTCCAGAACGAATAGACCGAATAAGCTTGGATTGGTCTTGAATTGTGAGAAAAAACTCCATTCTTTTCGATTGTGTTGTTGTTTTTACAGTTTTCATAACTTTTGAACAAAAAGAACGAAAACAAAAGAAGGTGTATATTCAAACAATTCCGTCATCTTGAATTTTTGAAGTGACGGCCATTTTGACTTTTGTGGTGTACGACCTAGTCTATTGGCTTTCCGTTGGTACCATTCTCGTCAAAATCGGTCAAGGAATAAAAATTTTGCAGGCAAAAAAAAAGTATTCCGGTTTATTATGGCCCACCCGGTATAGTTGTGACGTCTAAAAAAGTCTACAACTTTTCACGGTTCCTGATCATACTATTTTTGAGAATACTGACATCTTATTTTCAGTCTTTACCCGCACAGGCGGTTTTGTTTGCACATACCTACCACAAAAGCACGGAATAACGCTACAGAGAGAAGTGGGCAAACTTTGACGAAAACCCGTTTGATGATGCTACACGTGAAATACCATCCACGCCAGGATGTAGCTCACTGATTTTCCCAATTTACACTTTTCAAAACAATTAGAGGATCAATTGGTTTTTTTACTTTAATTTTTTTGTTGAATAAAGTAGAGTGATGTAACTTTCAGGATATATTTATTCAACTGTTTAACACAAAAGTTTGCAGCAATTCAACCACTATCGTAACGTAATTTTCCAAAAAATTCCAATAATGTACAAAGAGCAAAATGAGTGTTATTCTTATCAACAATATTTTCCATTGTTCTCTATAACTAAAGTAAAGGGCGCTATGATTGTCAGTCTGACAAGTGTAAATTCACAAAATGAGATACTTAAGGTTTAAAGTCAAGGCAAAATAATGTGATTCGCCTCCGCGAGATGGCGGCAATATCGCCTCACCACCCAGAGCGACCCGTAGATCCCTTTAGGTAAACGTAAAGAAAACGGTCAAACCCTCCAATGGTGATAAACTAGACAGGAATGTTTATGCTACTGTTCGGTAGATGGCATCAACAAAAAGATGCTTTCATGGCATTGTAGGGTGTCAGGCAGTTTGTGTCATTATAGGCCAGAAACTGCATATTTGCGAGTGCGAATGGAATTTGTAGTCCGATGCGGATGCGGAGGGGATCTATAAATGCGAATATGTGCTTGTAAATCAATTTCTGAACATGCGCTACTTATATATTGTATTTTTTTCAATAAATACCCTACGAAACGTATGCTCATGCACACTACACCAAATTTTCGTTACGTTACGATCGAGGTTACGATCAGCCCAAGAAAAAAAGAAATAAAACTTTTCTTGAACACTTTTTTCCGTAAATTTCGAAAGTGGAAACAATATTTCACAAGCTATAATATACAGGGTGTCGCGAAAAAACTTTTTGTATTGATGTTACACTCTGTGTATTCGAATTGCAGTTGATGTAGTTCTTCATTCTAGATACAATATAATATACCACAGTGTTGAGTTTGGTATTTCCAAAGGCAAATTGTCAAAAAATTCACAAAAATCCCAAGATACTGACCTAAACTGACCTAAACTTCCGTTCATTTGGCTAGAAAATTTCTCAAATTCGCATAAATTTGTTTTTCGGGAGATAATTTCTTTTAAAACTCAAAAATAGACCTAACATTTGAAAAAATTGTGGATCAAATTTCAGAACTTATTTTTAGCCAAATAAACGTAAGTTCAGGTCGGTATCATAAGATTTTTGTAAATTTTTTTGACAAGTTGCCTTTTAAAATAACAACTGAACACTGTGGTATATGTACAGGGTGGGCAAATTTGGATGTTTCTATAGGAGATCTCGGTAACTATAAGAGCTATGAAAAAATGGATGGTACCTTCTCGATCGCTTTTTTGAGACGAACTCAATGGTGAGAGCTATCGATGAATGTCGATATCTTTCTTGGTTTCCAAGTTACATAAAAGATATTTACACTTTCTTCAGGCACTTTTTTGAGTAGAATGAAATTACCTTGACATATTTGAAAAAACTTCTTTTGTTTTTTGGTTATAACACAAAGTTGCATTTTTTCATAGGCAAGTCATAGTTGGCCATGAACAAATTAAATAGAGTGTTTTGTTTTCTCTTTTCAACAATATATAACATGTCTGTCAAAAACTTATGAAAAGTTACATTTTTCAAAATAAACTAAATTTGTCATTTTTACCCGAGACTTTTTTCACTGTTTTGACTCTTCACCTTGAATTTGTCATAGTTACCTGAGACATTTGTTCACTGTTTTGACTCAGTGACTCAGTGACTCAGTCAGTTTATTTTGAGAAATGTAACTTTTCATAAGTTTTTGTCAGGCATGTTATATATCGTTGAAAAGAGAAAAAACACTCTATTTGATTAGTCTATAGCCAACTATGACTTGCCTATGGAAAAATACAACTTTGTGTTATAACCAAAAAACAAAAGAAGTTTCTCCAAATCTGCTAAGGTAAGTTCATTCTACTCAAAAAAGTGCCTGAAGAAAGTGTAAATATCTTTTCTGTAACTTGGAAACCAAGAAAGATATCGACATTCATCGAAATCGTGAAAATCAAACTTTTAAATATAGCTCGAAAACAAAAGACGATAGCAAGTTCTAGTTTTCACCATTGAGTTCGTCTCAAAAAAGCGATCGAGAAGGTACCATCCATGTATGGTTTTTCATAGCTCTTAGAGTTACCGAGATCTTCTATAGAAACATCAAAATTTGCCCACCCTGTATATTTGCATTCAGAATAAAGAAATACATCGATTGCAATTCGAATTTACAGAGTGTTGCAACAACAACAAAATTTTTGCGACAACAAAAAAGTTTTTGCGACACCCTTGATACAGGGTGATTCACCACCAAATGGACATAGCTCAAGGGCAGGTCCAGTTCTTCCAGGCGAACCTGGATCTGGCTTTGGAATTTTTCTAACGGTGTTCGTTTCGAAGCTACAGGGTGATTCATGTATTTCGTAGAATTTTTTGACAGGCCATAACTTTTGAACAACCCAACAGATTGGTTTGAAATTTTGTGGGTTTATTCTTCTATTGATATCTGACACATCGCTCTATCAAAAAATTCAAAATTTCCAGGGCCGGCCTTGGAAAAAAAAATTTGAAAGCTTTTTCCAAAAAAGACACTCTGTATGCATATTATTCAAAATTCATTGTCATATTCAGAAACAACATGAAACATGCTATCAATATCGCGAAAAAAATTGCTTGGCACCATTAAGCTGTCAAAAGAAAATTGATAATCCTGATGATTTTTGAGGTTAGGATTTTTTGTAAATTAATATTTCCTAATATTTACAAATGATTCATTATGGCCCCAAATTTCAGCCATTTCGTCATAAAAGTAAAAATGACATTTTTCTCGTTTTCTCAGTAGTAACAAAAAGTTTCAGCCGAATTTGAAAAAAATTATTGTAACGTCCCTCAGCTTCACTTCTATCCCAAATTGAGCTAAACGTGAGGAACGTATAAAATTTTTTTTGAAAATTCTGATGAAATTTTTTGTTACCTCTGAGAAAACGAGAAAAATGTCATTTTCATGTGTCTGACAAAACGGCTGAAATTCAGGGCCATAATAGATCATTTGCAAATATTTGAAAATATCAATTTAGAAAAAATCCTCACCTCAAAAATCTTGCGATTGTCAAAATTTTCATGACATCTCAATGGTGCCAAGCAATTTTTTTGCGATATTATTGGCATGTTAGATGTAGTTTCCGATTTTGAAAATGAAATTCGAAAAATATGCATACAGAATGTCTTTTTTAGAAAAAAGCTTTGGAGTTTTTTTTACAAGGCCGGCCCTGGAAACTTCAAACTGTTTGATAAGGCGATGTGTCAGATATCAATAGAAGAATCAACCCACAAAATTTCATTCCAATCCATTCGGTCGTTCTGAAGATACGGCATGTCAAAAAATTCGACAAAATACATGAATCACCCTGTAACTTCGAAACAAAGAGTTAAAAAAATTTCAAAGCCAGATCCTGGTTCGCCTAGTAAAACTGGACCTACCCTTAGGCTATGTCCATTTGGTGGTGAATCACCCTGTATTATAGGGTGCACAATATTATAGTTTCCAATTTTGAAATCTACGGGGAAAATGGTCCAGGAAAAACTTTTTCCTTTACAAATATCTCAAAGGGGAAACCTTCAGTATGGGGGGGGGGAGTTTCGCGGGATCACCATGTATATCTATGTGGCCGCGTAATGTGAAATTTGAGTTAAAAATACATATTGCTTTTTGTGAGCTTGATACTTTGATAGCTTTCTCATCTTCTTTCATTTTTGCTGAGGGGTATATCTCATCCCCTCAAACCACTGAACTTTAAAGTTTCCGAGATAATCGGGTATCGGAAGGATATATTTTATTGCAATTAACTTCGATCAAGTTATTGTGCAGATGCATGAGCAACGGAAATGGCAACAGCACTCTGCCAGCTGTCAGTCTTACGTTTTGCCATGACATTTATCATTCCTAACGCCAACATCCACAATCCACTACTCTAACCCTTATTTCATGCCGCGGACGCGTGTTATTAATAGCGTTTTCCACTGGTAAAAAAAAGTGCCCACTTTTTGCTCTCGTTGTCATAGAAACTCACCAGGAAGCCCTGCTATTGGTCCATGCGCAAGGTCAGAGCAGTTAGTGCGCACTTTTTTCCCAGTGGAAAACGCCATTAGATTTGAGAATGGCTTTTCCGAGAAAATTCTAAGGGACTACGAAGAGGTGCATGCAAGCTATTTGTAGTAGTAAGAATAACAACGTTGCCAGTTACTAATCTATGATTGTTGCTATCCAAACTGACAGGTGTATGGTTTTTTATTTGGCGCCTTCACGCATGCGCAGCTGTCCATGCGATTAACCTATTGCATAGCTATGAATGATATTTGGAATAGGCTACTTCGTTTGGGCAGGTGCGCATGCTTGAAGGCTCCAAATTTTGAAAACTTTCGTACACCTGTCAGTTGAATGGCAACGCTGCATGCTCTGTCTAGCCGCCAGACTAACAACTAGTTCCTGGCTGTCACTTTTATAATACCGTAAATGCATCTCTTCGTAGCTTCTTTGAACTTCCTCCTCGGTACAGCCATTTCCAACAGGTTCTGTTCTTTCGTCAAAACATGAGCAAATGGAATGTAGGTCAGGTAGAAACGAGAAGTGAGATCATAATTGTCACAAATCACAGTTGGCGCCGATGTCTTGCTGTTTTGAGCGCTGTTGCCATTTTCGTTGTTCCTGAACTTCCACAAATGATCATTGAACTCATTTTCAATGAAACATTTCTTTTGAATATAAAAAATGGTATCTAACATTCAACCAAATTATTTGTGGAATTTTAGGTGCACTACAATATTTTTTTGTGTTAATTTTCAATATCGGTGTACGAAACTATGAAATTCGCGCCAGACATGCGCACTCGAAAAAACCGAAACGAAGGGACCTATTATTTGCGCGATGCAGAATTTGTGTTCATGGTTTTCCAAGCGTACCTGACCTACTTAGAGGGGGGTCCGGGGTTCTTTCCGGACAAGACAATGACAAAATGTATCCAGGTATTGTGCGTTCGAAATATCCATCATCAAAGCAGACCGCAAGGTCCTATTTGGCATTTTGTGATTATCAGTTTAGGTACCTACCTACCTACCAACTTCCCATATAAATGTTGAATAAAATACGCAGTATGATTAAAAACTTTTCTACTTGTGGTAGGCTGTGGCCTGACCAAAATCAGCCTCGTTCACCTGTCAATGACCAGGCCACAGCCTACCGCAATAAGTAGAAAAGTTTTTGATACGGTACCTGAACTGACAATAAGATTCACAAGATGCTCAATATGGGCCATTTCGGCTTTCCTTTGGAATTCGAACGCACAGTGGGTACACCATTCAAGTTTTGAGCCGTGAAAGACCCTCTCCGAACAGGTAATGTCATAAAATATTACCTACGAGCAAAATTTCGGAAAGCGAGGTTTTCAAATGAAGGTTGTTGAACGAACGTTGAAATTATTGTCTGTAACTTGTAGGTACCTACCTACCGAGCTACTAGAAACATTTATGGAAAATTAATCAAAAAAGTCAAACTTTGACACGCTAAGTACCTAGCACATTGCGCTTGTAGGTACCCAGGTACAGCTGTGATATAATTTAATGGCACGGCTGCAATTATCAAATTGGCGATATCAAGTCATCGAGACATGAAAGCGCCCTGAAATATCCAAAATCCGCCTGTTTGATAGTTGCAGCCGTGCCAATAAATTATATCACAACTGTACCTACCTCTTTTGCGAAGCCGACTTTGTAAAATCAAGTACAGAGTGAAGGCTACGCTAATGCACGTATATCGCACAACAAGAAGAGGAAACTTTTGGCGAATGGTGCAGGGTGCAGCCATAAATTATGGGTGCAAGCTGTCTGTGTTTCTGTCACCTAAATCGATGAATCCTCATTGCTCAAAACTATCGGTGAGAAGATTACTTCAGTCTACCGCTACCGCGACGCCACCTATCGGTCACTAGATTGCTGTGGTGTCTGTGAAGCTGAAGCTTCCGTGAAATTTCACCCTGCCGAGGTGGCACCTCTATGCAGCGCATAATAGTCGCGTATGAATTTCGAAATTGTAGTTCCGTTGATCGGATGTATTGTCTAAAAAACACAAAACTTTTTAATTTTCTGTGTACAATACGGTAGTATTGATCAAGGGCCACATTCCTCTTCATTGGTTTTGATGAAACTCGATAGTATATCAAGGTTACAAGCATATTTTACCTTTTTTGCGTTGTTACAAAAAAACTATTTGTTCAAAATTAACAAAAAAAAAATGTTTTTACATAAAAAAGCACACTTTTCCAGCGAAAAAAAAATTAAAATATTCCACGTGAAAATAGACATGGAAACCTACAGAAAAGCTGTGTTTTTTGGATTTTTTCAATGTTACTAAAAAAATACTTCGTGGAATTTTATGAAAAAAATATATATTGTGAGAAATCACTTCGTACGCAATATATATTTATTCCAGCATTTTTAAACGAAAATTACTAAAAATAGAGGGTTGAACTTGAACCTTAACAGCGATAGAAGCCACAAGGGCCATTACCTTGTTACAAGAGGGCCATTCTCAGCGTGCTGTTGCAAGAGACTACAATGTTCCCAGAGTGTGATATCACGATTATGGAATCGCTTCCTAGAGACAGGAATTGTCAGAAGAACACCAGGCCAAGGTAGACGAAGGTCTACATCAGTCAGAAATGACCAATATTTTCGCCTTCAAGTACTGAGAAATCGTACGAGTACAGCAAGATCTCTACGAAATGGTCTGTCAAGGGCAACGGGGGTGCAGATTTTGGACCAGACCGTACGAAATCGATTGCGAGAAGTCGGCTTGAACTCTAGACCACCCGCAAAAGTGCCTAAATTAACCAGAAACCATCGCGTAGCACGCAACATGTTTGCTAGAGAACATTTGAGATGGAATCTACCACAATGGAGAAAAGTTCCGTTTACTGATGAGTCCAGAGTGACCTTGCATTCAAACGACGGACGAGTAAGAGCGTATAGAAGGCTTGGCGAACGATTCCACCCTGACACGGTTACTGAAATGGTAGCATTTGGTGGTGGTTCGCTGATGATCTGGGGAGGCATTTCCATTGAAGGACGAACCGACCTCCTTATCATTCGTAACGGTACAATAAACGCAGAGCGTTACATCCATGAGGTGCTAGCCACACAAGTGGTACCTCTAGGTCATGCAGAAGGTCAAGAATTCATTTTAATGCACGACAATGCTCGTCCGCACGTCGCAAGAATTGTCACTGATTACTTAAATGAGCAGAACATACGAAGAATGGCTTGGCCCGCTTGCAGTCCGGATCTCAATCCGATCGAACACATGTGGGATCAGTTAAGAAGACGAATCAGGAACCGCCAAAACCCTCCCCAAACTCTTGAAGAACTTGAAATTGCTCTACTAGAGGAATGGCAAGATATTCCCCAAGAAAACATCCGCACATGGGCGCCCGGAGGGGGGGGCAAGGGGGGGCATTTGCCCCCCCCTGGCTCCGGAGCAGCTGAATAAATTCTTCCTTACGAAAAAAATCTAACTATTGACCTGGCTATTTTGAAGTAAATTTTTATACATTTTGTACAAAATTACAAATTTTAATGAATTCCTTCAAAGTTGAGTTTAATTTTCAAATATATTTCCTTATTTTTCGCACAATAATTATTACCACCATTATTATTATTATTATTCAAAAAAAATTTCGCCTGCGGCGCTAATCTAAAGTACTTCGCAAATTAGGCCAGGTAGGTATGTGACGTTCTCTAACTAAAGCTATTTGCCCCCCCCTGACAAAAATCCTGCGGGCGCCCATGCATCCGCAACCTGATTTTGAGCATGCCGCGACGATGTGCGGCTGTGATTCAAGCTGGGGGTGGCAATACTCGATATTGAGACAATTTAGCGTAACCTCGTTAAGCCACAAACAATTTTTTTCCCTTTCGTAATATTTTTCATCTCACATTCTTGTTCATTAATGGATTTTTTTGTGAAATTTCACTACGACAGTGGTTAAATTGCTGCATAATTGTGTGTAAAACAGTTAAATAAAGATATCCTGAAAGTAACATCGCTCTACTTTGTTCAACAAAGAATTTAACTGAAAAAGCCAACTGATCCTCTAATAGTATGGAGGCATAGGTCGTGCCGTGTGCAGCTTCGTGGAGATATATAGAGTTATGTCTAAATTGATTCCTGTGGGATCAAGGACTATGAAAAATCATGATGGAATATTGGCATTTACTGCAGGCAAATATGGTGGAGGCGCCAAAATGGACTTCGTCTGGTAATAAAAAACTGGCTGTAGTTCGTTTGTTTTTCAACGGATTTCAACATCTGACACGTCATTTTGTAGAAAAAAAATTCACTTCTTATTTCATACCTAAATTTACAAACGTCATTCCGTGAAACTGTCAAAAATGTCTTTATAACATATGCTAAATTCCGCCTTTTTCTGAAGGTTATCCGATATTTTTGAAACCTGGTAGTATCATAGATCTTGAGGTGCGCTTTCCGAATTTCTACTTTTCCACTTCGTATCTTTGCCGTTTTGGCCGCCATATTGAAAAGATGGCGCCAAAAAACAGTTTTTTGTCAATATCTCAAATTCAACTGACTCAAATTTGAAACGTGCATACGCGGAGGAAAGCCCATTCAAATTTCTACAATTTGACATATCAGTCATTCATGTGCGATTTACGGTTCTTGAGTTAGAGCTTTCAGAACTTCCGGAAGCATCAACTTTCGGCATTCGATCAGCATGTTAAATTGATACCACCGTCATGTAGTAAGCAAATTAACCTTAAATAGCTCTTGGCCATTAACCATAGATGATCAAAATTCAGAAAATCGATCATGGTGATGTTATTTGTGTAATTACAGGGTGAACTGTGAAAGCAAACTAACTTTAGAAAGAAATAAAGGTAATATAGCATTTGAAGGATATCAGATACATTCGAAACTCATTATTATGATGAAATTTGGGGTCATCATTCAGAATATCCACTTTTCCACTTCGTATCTCTGCTGTTCTGGCCATAATTTTGAGAAGATGGCGTCCAGAGAAACATATTTTCGGAAAATTTTCGGAAAATTCGTCATAAAATTTTAGGATTCATATCATAGGGAAGGTCTATTAAGTTCTTTAAAATTTTACATCTTAGAGCCATCTTGTTGCCTGAGGACTTCTTCATTAAAAAAATGAAACTACACCTCCTAAAAAAAGCTTATACTCTGTCGAAGAATTTTTCATCATCTTGAGTTTGATGTACAATTTTAATATGTTGTGTTTTGTCATTTACATTAGTATTTTATTTATACATAGTTTATTTATACACCATATTACTACCTTCGAAATGTTCGACGTTTCTCTGTAATTGTTATTATAGGGAATAAAGCCAATCTATCTATCTATCTATCTATTTATCTATCATCTGAATCACTTATGTGCGACTTACGGTTCTCAAGCTATACCTTTTTAAAGTCAATTTTCCCTTAGAGTTCACCCTGTAGTTGCATAACAACCGTTACCGTGATTGATTTCCTGGATAATAATGGTCTGTGGTTGACAACTTATCATTATTTATGGTCAATTTGACTGCCACGTGGAGCTAAGATCAACTTGATATGCTGATTGGATGACAAAAGTTGATGCTTCATGGAGTTCTAGGAGTCAAAACCCAAGAATCGGAAGTAGCACGTACACGAGTAAGGTGTCAAATTGTAGATAATTGAATAAGCGTTCATTCGCATACAAACGCTTCCACCTCACATTGACTGAAATGAAGATATTGACAAAGAACTGTTTTTTAGGCGCCATCTTTCCAATATGGCAGCCAAGACGGCGAATATGCGAAGTGGAAAAGAATAAATTCGGAAAGGGCACCTCAAGATCTACCTACAAAACTACCAAGTTTCAAAAATATCAGATCACCTTCAAAAAAGGCCGGAATCTAGCATATCTTATAAAGACAATTTTGACAGTTTTCCGAAATGACGTTTGTAAATTTAGGTATGGAATAAGAAGAGAATTTTTTTGTATGCAAAATGACGTTCCAGATGTTGAAATCTGTTGAAAAACAAATGAGCTACAGCCAGTTTCTCATTACCAGATGAAGCTCATTTTGGCGCCTCCACCATATTTGCCTGCAGCAGATGTCAATATTCCACCATAATTTTTCATGGTCTTTGATCGCCCAGGAGTCGATTTGGACATATATATATATATATATATATATATATCTCACTCAATATATCTTCACGAAGTTGCACACGGCCAAGCCTTTTTTGACCCTATGCCCCCAGACTTTGATTGTTTTGAGAAGTGTAGATAGAGAAGACAATCAAGAATCGCGTCTATTGGTACGATAAAATGGCAGTATACATCCCATCAAAACATTATCTGGAAAAGGTACCCACTGGTTGGAATAGACTATTCCTTGTTAATGTTAGTGAGAGCCAAGAGCTTGCCAAAGTTAGGACTCCCACCTGAAGTCGAATGTCAGTAAATTGCGTCTTCAATGTCAATAGCAATTTTAAACAAATTTCGCATACACTATTCCCGAAGCGGAGTGCGCGTGTCAAATTTGAATTTGGCGTCACAAAGTGACAGATAATTCAGGTATTACTCATGATACGGTATTACTGGCCATATCGAACAGCTCCTCCGCTAATTGTACGGGTTTGTGGCTTATTCCCAAGTCGAAGTTTCCGGGTTTGAGGCATTTTTCTTTTTTTACGATTCTCAGCCAACTTTGGCATGTTATACCTTAGCTTCCGTAAGCATTTACCTAATGTAAATTACGATATCTACTATGTTTTTCTAGTGATAATGATAAATAATCATGGGCAAGTTCCGAAACATTTTCATGAATCTATAATGTCGAATTAATTCATCTAGACACATAAATAGTTGAAAGGTTGTTAATGACAAAGTTATTATTGCCTGAATAAGTAACCTTATTCAACAAGATGACATTTAGCTGTTTGCAGCCATGGCTATATTTTTCAATTTCTAATTTGTCAACGCTATCACAGTTATTGTTAAAATGCGAACATAGACTCATAGAAAAACATAGAATAGAAACATAGAACATAGAAAAATCATTCCGTAAAGACCCACGATATAACTTAAACTGATGCGAATATCAAGTGCTCCTTGATCGACAATATTTCTAAAAATGCCATGCCAGCACGTATAGGCCAGTCAAATTAGAACAAATTTTTCCGTTTGAGGGAAAAAAAACTGTTGGAGTTTTGGAAATTTGACAGTAATGTCCGGTAAGGTGTACAAGTAAACACAACAAAAGTCCCCAACTCTACCTATTGAGCTTAAGCCGCCATCTTGGAAAAATGGTCCTCCGATCCAGTTTTCTGCCTATATTCCGCTAATCATCAGAGATATTCAACTAGGTTTCATAAAAAATCAAGGCCATAAAATTGTCGACAGAAATTGGATTATATCGATTTTTTTCTCGTATCTGTTGATATTGATAAAATTAACTTGACAAAAAAAAAATAAGCGATTTTTTGTCTATGGCTAGAGATATTGTCTTCAAAATTTGTGAAGATGTTGGCAGTCTACATCAAAGCTGAACGTAAGAGTTGAGATAGAGAAAAAAAAAGCGGAAATATTTTTTCATCTATTAAATTTAGCAAAAATGTGGTTTTCGAGTTTGACATTTCCAACAGGGCGGAGTGAAGGTTTCAATCGAACATCAATCAGTTTTTAAGACAAGATTTCATCAGTATTGTGCCTTCACGAGCCTCTGGAATGCTCGATATAAATTAAACTAGAAGAATAATAGCTAAGTCCGTCGATTGATTTTGAAGGGAACATTTCGAAACAAAAGACATCAGCAAAGGATCTACAGGAGGTCCAAAGGTTATTCAACTGTATATGAGCCCCATATTGTTGTGCCTTATCCAAGATAGTACAAAAGAATCAATCAAAATGTTAAAATCCACTCTGTATAACAAAAAGTAACGATACAAAATAGAAACAGTGAAACATACCTGATGCCAAAAAAACGGCTTTTACATTTCTGAAAAAAAGAACAAGATTAATAGATCAATTTAATAGTTATCAGTCCTCAAACTTGAAATTTTACCCAGTCAAATGGGTAAAAGTAGAGAGAAGTAACTGTCGGAGTTTCAGAAATTTGACAGGGATGTTTGCTAAGGTATACTTATAAACATACTGAAAGTCCCTGCCTCTATCCGTTGTGCTCGAGTCGCCATCTTGGAAAAATGGTAATAAACTTGATCGAAGGACTATTTTTCCAAGATGGCGGTTCAAGCGTAACAGGTAGAGGCGGGGACTTTTAGTATGTTTATAAGTATACCTTAGCGAACATACCTGTCAAATTTCTGAAACTCCTACAGTTACTTTTCTCTACTTTTCTCTATTTGACTGGCTGAAATCTGTAAAGTCAAGTTTGAGGACTAATAACTTTCAAATAAATCGATTAATCTTGTTTATTTTTTCAGCAATGTGAAGGTTGTATTTTTGGCACCAGGTAACTATGCTTCACTACTTTCATTTTGTATGGTTACTTTTTGTTATACAGGTTGGATTTTAACATTTTGATTGATTCTTTTGTACTATTTTGGATAAGGGACATCAATATGGGGCTCATATACAGTTGAATAACCTTTGGACCTCCTGTATATCTTTTGCTGATGTCTTTTGTTTCAAAATGTTTCCTTCCGAACCAATCGACAACACTTTTTGGACTCATTATACATTGGACATATTCTTTCAGTTTAATTCATATCGAGCATTCCAGAACCTCGTGAGGGCACAACACTGATGGAATCTTGTCTTACAAATCAAAACTGATTGATGTTCAATTGAAACCTTCACTCCGCCCTGTTGGAAATGTCAAACTCTGAAACCAAATTTTTGCTTAATGTAAAAAAAATTAAAAAATATTTTCGCAATTTTTTTTTCCATCCAAACTATCACGTTTAGCTTTGATGTAGACTGCCAACTTCTTCACAAATTTTGAAGCCAATATCTCTAGCCATAGGCAAAAAGTCGCTTATTTTTTGATTTTTTTTTTGTTAGGTCAATTTGATCAATATCAACAGATCCGAGAAAAAAATCGGTATGAAACAATTTTTGTAGACAATTTTATATCCTTGATTTTTAATGAAACGAAATTGAATATCTCCAATGATTAGCGCAATCTAAGCAGAAAACTGGATCAAAGGACCATTTTTCCTTCGAGTTGGGGACTTTTAGCATGTTTATCAGTACACCTTACCGGACATTACTGTCAAATTTCCAAAGCTCCAACAGTTTTTTCCTCCAGCTTTCCTTATTTGACTGGCCTAGAAATCATCCCAGTCCAGCCTAGACCAACACAACTGTTGAAGAATGCTTGGCTTTCAATAGTATTGGACCGAAGAAATCCAATGGACCCAAGACTTGCACAAGATTGGGTATCATGGTACGCTTTGTGACTCTAGCAGAGAGGAATTGTCGACAAAAGTGACAAAATCTGCTGACACTGATGATCATAATGACTTTGAAGACGTAGGGTGCCATTCTTATTGCCTTCTATGGTCAAGTATTTTTACAATTTTTGTATCATCATGACATTTATCAGCTTGAAAAGTCAAGCCATAGACGATGACTTCATCAAGACTTGCCTTTTTGAGTGCAAGTGTTAAGAAGGTTTTTATTTACAAAAAGAAGCAAAACCTATAGGTGGAGTAAATTATTGTTGGAATACTTTCGCAAACTCACGAAAAGTCCTAATCTTACAATGCTTATGAAATGTTAAATACCTACGTGTGCTTCGCTTGAGAAGGCGAGCGAAGCTTTTAGAGCATCACTCAGTCATAATTTGCGCAAAAAACAGTTTCAACAAGGAATGGAGAAATTACTCATATTTTTCTTGTGAAAAACAACAAGCCGGGAGAAGGAAGAGGGGCAAGGTAAAAGGCATCCAGTACACAGAAGTTCAGGAATATAAAAAAAGGAATTTGTTTTGATAACCGTTTCACGAAAACAAATTAGTGTTTTGGATGGGAGCAGGACGACTCGTTTCATTTGGGAGCTTTGAAGCAAACTTATTAGCCGGGAGAAGTTTGCTATTTAAATTAGGCGGCCCTCTTCAAAGGAATCCAAATACTTATTTAGAGGATGCTTGCTCGCCCCCCTCCCCCCCGATGATGCCTCTCACTGACTGATCGAAAAAGTTTATTCTTTGTTTTAGCATCAGTCGAGGAGTCGTAATTAATTAACTTGAGGGACAAATTAAGGGCGCGTGATCGTGTATACGCATCAGTGCCACGTTTATTTAAATAATAATTTAATTAACTGGGTCGAACCAATAATGTTTGCAGTGTAATTGAATTTGTCCAGGGGGCGGCGGCTTGTTGGTTGAGTTCTCTGTATCGAGGAGAGGATGGATGCCACCACCACCCGCCATTTCGGGGCTAATGTATCAACCGCAAGGCAGAGAGAATGGCAAGGCTTGTCATCTCGAGTATAATATTGGATGCTCCATTCAGATGGCAATTTGAATCGTTTATTGTCAACAAGTTGCATGATGCTAGTGTTCAATTTGTGTTGGCCACTTAGGTAAAGATACCGGTGTTCTATTTCTGGATGTGTTCCAAAACTTTGTTGACTAATTTGACTAGATTGGTCCATTTACACGTGAGTTAGCACTTTTTATTTTTTGATGATAAGATCATGATCATGTGGAGGGTGAACCTCCTTCCGTTTACCTCAATGACATACTTATATACTTTGCTTTTAGTTGCATCACATCATATAAGTATGCATAATGCATGGGGTAACTAAACGTTTGACCTGTTAGCAATAAGTAAATCAGAACACTTCAGCTAGACCATAGTTGAAAGCTAAAAGAGCAAAAATACGTATTGGAAGTTCTTTTCTGGGCAAAAATAGTTCTTTCTTGAACTTATCGCGTCGCCGAATTCTTATTTGTCTCCTCCCTTTTCTGCTCATATCACTTTTTATCGAAACTGTACTCGTAAAAATGGTATAAGAATTGTGGTGAGACACATTTACCTCAAAGTAAAATATAAAAATGCTGCTGATAAAAATTATTTGTCAGTTTTGCCGCAAATTCTGGCGATTCCTTACAAAAATGCAGCTACTGTAAATGCCGACTATCACGAACAGCGATGTTGTGTTTATCGTCAACGTCTTCTGTGTCTCGGTCTGTGTACTGTACTACTATGTTAAATTCTATATTATGTTGGTACAGTTTTCGTCGTTCTTTTCCATTGCAGGATTTCTGGGAATAAACAACGATCGGCAGCATGCTGAAAAAGAATACATACCTACTCACTCAAATAAAAATGGAATAGACAATAGTTTGAAACGATTTGAATTTATAGATGACAAGCACGTTGCATACATTGACAAGCACATATCAGCTTCTCACAGGGAAATTATTTCACAATAATTAGGAAAGACTGGAGGAAGCATTCAGCGCAACGTGCTTTTCGGACTGGTAGATGCAAATTACGGTTTTACATATTATGCCAAAGCAAACGTTACGTGCCAATCTAGAATATTAGGCGGTGGCATATTCCGGAGCACCATAAGCTGTTCCAGTTAATGCATGAGGAGAGGAGAAATTCTCGACTAGATTTGCTGTCGCACAGAGTTTTATTGATCAGAAAAGAGTTCGCGTTTATTATACAGGGTGTTTTAGTGATGGTGTTACAAACTTTCAAAGGTAGACTCCCAGTCAAAAACCATGTCTGAATATATCATATCGCCCATGTCCGAAAATGCTTTGTTTTAGAGATACAGGCTGTTGAAATTGAGATTTTGGAAGTTTCTCCATAACTTTTGAACCGATCGACCGATTTGCTCAAAATTGCACACAGATAGTGTGTAAATACTTGTCTATAAATGTATGATAAAATAGCATAGTGGCGTGGATGTATTCAGTATAGTAAGCGATTTTTTCTTCCCGACGTCAACTTCACATTCTGTATATCTGAAACAAAGCTCTCCCGGACATGGGCTCTATATACGTTTTCAGACATGATTTTTGATGAAGTTTGAGCCTTGAAGTTTCTAACACAATCGGTGAAACATATTTGCGCTAGAAATAAAGCGTTTCCTATGTTAAATCGAGTATATAATGAAAGCTTTTCAACAATTTGTGAACGTTTGATGATAGCCTACCATGCAAAACTTACCGGACTCCCAAAATACATTATTTCTAGAGCGAATGTCAAACTTCACAGCACCCCGAGATGTCATGTCATTTGAATTGTACTTCACAGCTGACTATGTTTTCTCATTGCGTAATAGGGTAGTGACCACCATCGGAAAATATTGAAAAAAATCATACTAATCGAATGTAGAGCCTCAATAACAAGGCTACGCTTCGTGAAAATTCAAAAAAAAAAGTTTCAAGTGTCTCAAAATCTGCCTTGAAAGTGGCTACTTTGGCGAACGATTTCAAATCTACCGAGCTGTAAGGCGGGCTGTGACGTTTCAATCTTTTGACAGTTGTGGGGATGACCCCACCTCCGTTGCCTGTGTGTCAGTGTTGACGTTGACGTTTGCCAGCATTATCATAACCATTGAAGTCTGATGTAGTTTTGAAATATTCATAAATCATGAAAGATTTTACCAACTTTCCATATTTTCAAGCAAAACAACTAAACAACACGAATCACCGCACAGATACACAAAGCGTTAACAATATAACAATCAGCTGTTATGAGCGTTGACGGGTTGACGCTAGTGCTTTTTGTAGTAAGTTCTGTAGTGTTGTCAAGCCTGCTTCATCGCCTATGAAAGATTGTGACGTCATCGCGCCAAATTTGAAATGATCGAAAACTTTCATGATTTTTTTTACCAAGAAAACTTACGGAAAAAATCTGTTAACTATATAGCGTCACTTATCAAGAAGTGAACTTTAAAAAAATAATTTAAAAAAATCGGTCACTACCCTATTATACACATCTACTAGTTGCCCCAGAACGTATCGAATTTAGTATGGGATAGATACTTATTGAAAAAAAAATACTTGCTGCAAAATTCAAGCCATAAACTCTTCATCTCCTTTGACATAATGATGATCGCCTGTGCTATAATACGCACTATTTTCTGTGTTCTACGAGTAGACATACTTTAGTATTTAATGAAACTATTTTATCATGATCCCAATCAACTTGATATGGACATGGACAGGGTAGGCACGCGAGAGTCTCATCCCCACTGGAGGCTTTCATTTTGAAATAATTTCGAGAAACTATTTAAGAACTAAGTATGATTAGTGTCGATGCCTTTATGAAAGAAATGCGTTTCTCTGACCTTCAAGCGTGGGACAAGAAAAATAATTAGGAACGGAGTCAAATTGGTAAAATGAGGCGTTGCTGAATCAATCCGTCTGAGTTTATTCCTTGGCAGAAATCTATCATCCAGGTCTTTTTGGGAAGCTACAAGGATGTACTCTGGTTTGAGCCTATAAAGGAGAATGTGAGGAGAAGTCTCATACCATCGGACCGACCGAGCAACCACCATCGAAATCCAGCAGACACGACGTGTTTCAGCATCTGCCTAGGGATGTCCAAATGTTGTCGGTGAATCGGTTAGTGCTGATCGAATCGAATCGTAATCAATAGTTTCATTCGATTAAAAAATCGCAGGAAGAAACGTTCCAATAAAAATGGGTTAAAAATGCCACCTAAGAAACACAGAGCCCCTAAAGCGCGATCAATTTTTATCTCGGCAAGTTACCTTCTCAAGGAACTCTAGGAAAAATTAAATAATGCATGACCTGACCTTACCTCACTTGACCTGACCTGACTATCTATCTGTGACTGTAGATGTCATAGGCAATGAGACGGCTCGCTATTATCGATTCTAACACAAAAGCCTAGCTCATCCGGTAATCCCACAAAGTATAGGAGGCCTCTGGGAGACCATACATCAGAAGAAGTGTAAAGAAATCATCGCAAAAAGTTGGAGTGAGTTAGTAATGTTCTATTAGAGAGACAACAACCTCTATATGGATGGAAAGTGTTTGCCTACACTCCTTTAAGAGATCGCCATAAGAAGTAAAGTGTCGTACGTCACTTCTGAGAGCTACATCTGGTAACCCCAAAGAAGAACAGCTTCCTGAACAAGCACGTACAGATGGCGCTTGTATCACATGTCACCCAGAGAAGTAATCGTACTGTGCACATACAAGTAGAAACAGCATAATATGATTGTGGGGTGAGAAAAGAGAACGGCTGAAGGATTCGCATTCTCTACGTAGATTTACCTTTGTCTACCACTTCTTCAAACTTTCGACTGCGGCTGCTGAATTTCTACTAGAACAACAGCAAATCCATAATCTTGCAAAGCCAGAATGTTCGGTGTGCTTTGCAATGTATTCAATCCGACAAAGTCCTCCTGCAGTCCTACACCCCCCACGTTTCCGGTTCATGTTATTATTTTCTTTTCAAACTGGATATAAATGAGAAAAAGGGAGAAGAAAAAAGGAGATTTGAGAAGAGAGAAATTTAGTGCTTAGGAAAGTGTAAACACACTACGAAAGCTCTCAAAATAATGAAAATGAAATTTTAAAAAGCAAAATACAAATAAAACATGAATGATTGTAAACAAACGCAGGCATCGAGCCAACCCAGATTCGCGCAAAGCTTGTGTATCCCACTTCTGAATTGTGAGCTTGTGAAATAATTGGATGATTATGAAAAATTATCTCCGGCGTGAGAATGAACAAAATGTTGATCAACTGAACATTTGAATCAAAGCGGGCGTTTAATTGAGCTTTAGGTCTAACTTTTGGTCACGAAAATGTACTGGGATGTTGCTGGTGGCGAGGTTGCAGAGGAGCTCAAGGTCGTGGCCAACTGGCCAACCCACATGACATGACACCTACCGGACTGCTGTGTTATGGGATGGGAATAATGGGATCATACGAGTGTCGGTTATTGATGAGAGAGGTTTTTTTTAAGGATTGAATTAATAATAGGCGCCATTCCGTTCGGATTGCTCGTAGTGCCTGAATAAAAAGTCATGAGCATTTCGTTTTCATTTTCACCCAGGTAGAGAAAATCGATTTCTTTGGCCGAATATTGGTCAATAATGTCGGATTCGTATAGGCAGTATCTAGCAAAAAACATCTTTACTCGCGTGTCCCGTACATTGCTTGATCACCGCCGAAAATTTGTTAAAGAATGTGTTTTTATTCGATATTCAAATTTGACACACTTGAAATTTATCGTAATAAAAGAAAGTACATATGTATATTCTGGTTGTTTCAGCACTTTTATCAGCAGTCAGATAATTTTTTATGAAGTCTCCCGTAAACGGGACTGATAAAAAGCCGAGACCACGAAACAACTTCTATTTATTGCTAATCCAGCAGGAATGCAGACATAAAGGTATGTTTAAAATCGTACTCGCACGAACAAAGAAAGCAGAGCAGCCCCTCAAGATACCCGAAGTATAGGACCCAATTAGGAAAACATCCTGTTGCGTGCCGTTGCTGTGTACAAGTCAACAAAAGAAATTTACTGCTATGGGATATCAACCGCGTTACACGCGTGTAGGCATACGAACACAGAATGTTCATATTTCAGTTTTCCCGTCCGCAGAAATCCCGCCGGCTTTCATATTGTATTTCAAACTGTCAAATTCAAGCAAGTGGAAAATCATTTCACTCTGGTCCCGTCCCCTTGGGGTCGACGGAGTGTGGGAGCCGTGCAAAAAAATGTAACCGATGCGTGACAAAATGCTCTTGTATCCAAAGTTGACACTTGACCTATCCAACAGTTCGCAATCTGAGTATGTGCTAAATCTGGAATGTTTTCACAAAGGAATTTTTGTTTTCCAAAATACCTCAAATTACCTTTACAGTGAGTACAAAGTGTTTACTTATAACAGTGATGGTTCAAGGGTAGTATTAATAAATAATAAGCATAAGCATTTGCTTAGATTTTTGAGGAGTTGCTAAGCAGACTTTCCCTGGCAACGGCTATGAAATCCAAGCAAATGCTTATGCTTATTTTTTACTAATACTATACCCAATGACTTGAAGAAAAAAATCTATTACTTTGTACTTGCTTGGACGCGTAACTACTGAGATGAGATAGACGATTAGTAACACGTCTGCTTGATCTTTTATACTAGGTGCTAGTGGTGAAGTTTCATTTCCTGCGATAATTGGCTTTTTCCGAGAACGCGTGTTCGATATGAAGCTGAAATGAGCTTCATAGAGAAATATTAATAAAACGAAATTATCTCTGGCAGGGTTGAGGAGGTAGATGGTATACGTGTATACCAACTAATAAAATGTCCTGTTTTCTGTTTTCATCCATCGGCCCGAATTCCTCTCGAACGAGGAGCAGAAAACGAAAACACCAGAGTGTTGAGCGCTCTTTTCCTCGAGCCTTGATTAAATACCTGAGCCTTGCCGCCGCCGAGGAGTCTTGTGTATCGAGTGCTGCTCAGGGCAAATTTAATCACGGACCTTGAATAATAAATTTTCCTTCATATTGAAATTCATTTTATGTTAATACATAGTTGACAGCCCCTTGCGAGTCTCTGGCAGTTTGAACAAGCTGAATGTAAATGAACAGCTTTGTGAGAAAGCCAAGCTGTTGGTTGGGGGGCTGATATGATGGGAGGGGAAGGGGAGCAGGGATGCTTCGCATGGGTTTCGCACTGTGCGAAATTCAAAAGCCACCATTGACCTGATTAAGAATCACGTCTCATTTCTAGCGGCCTCTCTTGGCTGGCTGGCTTCAAAGAGCTTGTCATTTTTAAAGTTTCACGACCCATTTGAATTTCTCATAAACTTGCCAAACCTTGAAAGCCCTAAAACATCCACTTACGTAATTAATATATGAATGATATAAACACGTTCACCTCTCTGTGAAGAACTTGAGTGGCCCTTGGGCAGTTTGCCTTGTTTCGCGGAAAACCGTATTCAAGCTCGTTTCCATGTCTGAATAACATGGACTTTGTAATGTTGCCTATACCTGTTATTCCAAACAAAATTGGATTATTACAGTGTTTTCGTTTTGGTACATATGAACATCACCATTCGGCGAGTGCGTACTAATTTACGTATAATTCAGTTATATCACTCTGTACCTACAACTAAAAATAAGCAATAAAAGTCTTCTTTTGTGTATTGATGCGTATTCAGAAAATAACGTTATTCCATAAACAACCCAAAACAGGATTCCGTAACATGCAGCATGGAACTACCCAAAGCCAAATAAAGAATAGAAACTCACTCTTCCAAAATCTCAAAAGAGAATCAGAAGCTCACCAGAAAGGAAAAATAGAACGATACCTATTTACGCGAGGTTTATTACTAATGCTAACCACAATTCGTCAAGAATGGATATCTCATTTTTACTGATAGGGGATGGCAACTTTAAACGAAATAGTACATTACGTAACAAGTACGGAAAGTGATACATTACGCATGAGTGTGTAAGTTAATGCACGAGGCGCAGCCGAGTGCAGAAATCACACGAATGAAAGTAAGACACTTTACGGCGAATTACGTACACTATTTTTCCTACGACCGGGAGAAAATTACATTCAAATTAAGACGTCATTTTCGTGTTCTTCTGTAAACATAGATTTCATAAAAACCAGTGGATAAATGATAATTACATGATTAAGGGTAATTTTAAATGGGTTTAGAAAGAAAATGTGTAAGTATTTCAAATTTTCAAAAATTGAAACTTTGTTTTGAAACAAAAATTTATATTTTGTTCACAATTTTCAATTTTTTCTCGGAAAACACCGCTATTTTCTGACCAAGCCTGCCTGTGGCTGTTGTTGTGCTTGAGCATCTTACAAGCTGGCGGTACACCGAATTATCGCAAAAAAAAATCAAGAATCCCATCAAACCCAGTTTTTCAAATTTTGATTGCTTTCAAAATATGAAAAATGATCTTTTTCATAAAAAAAATCCGGAGAATCGCAGGAATCGAGCTCGAGCCTGCTGGACACACGCCACGCGCCTGTAGCAGCAGGTAAGGTCGGAGGTGGCGTCTCCCACCATCAAGCTATCAGGGTATTTTCGTCGGCCGGCCAAAACCGTCATTGATAAGGGACACGAACAATTTCTTTTATCCTTTGAAGACCGTTAGCGGCCTAAGGCCCCGGCTACCAGCCGGGAAAGGTACGTTTTGGTCATCAGCAGGTGTATGGGACTTCATTTATCAACAACGTCTCCTTGTGAGAAAATTGAAAATCCAATATTGAAATTAGTGACATTTCAACCGTCATTTTGACATTTTAGTATGTTAACTTGATTCAAAGTTTTTAGGTGTATTGGATGGGGCTGGTGCAGCTCAAGATTTCTGAATAGACCCCCATTTAATCTTTTGTGGTCACATTTGCATTGCTACCAAAGAATGATTCTGCTTTATGAGTGTAGGTGAGAATTTCATTCATAACTTTACAATTGCTGTTGTTGAAAGAAAATTATCTAGGATTTTTATTTTTATACATCTCACCGCTAGGGTTAGGCCTTCGATAAGGTTATATAAGCATGTCAAACCTATACTTTCGGTTGATAGTCCGGATGCTAGTTGCATAAAATGGAATGAACCTTGCATTTTTTGATGAGAACATGCTACTTGGTGAAAATGTTCCTTGCATCATACTCTTCCGATCCAGAAAGGTAGCCATCAGCGCCATCCATGCCGGCAGCGTATACAGGGTGAAACAGAAAAAAAAAGTTGGAAAATTATATTTCAATAACCGAAGCATGTGGAGACGTGTGATTTACCACATACATTAACTGTTTTATGCTCATGAAGTCACAGCAAACCGTTTTTGATTACCTTGAACCGTCTTTGGAATGTAGGGGAAAAACAGAAAAAAAAACAAGAACACTCTTTTTTCCATAAATAAGTGATTCTTAGAGATATTGACACAATACTTGGTATTTCTACAAAAAGTAGTGTTAGAAATGATATGAGTTGGATAGCCAATTTCTAAGCCAACTATTTCTAGAAATACGATTGTCAACTTTTTTTTCCTCTTGAGCACCATCATGAATCTGCCCTGTGAGGCATCGTTAAAAAAGTGACTGGTTATCATGATAATGGTAATATGTGATCATTGCATTGTAAAAACAACCTCCTCATCATAAGTTAGTGACCTCTTCGGCGGGAAAGAATTGCGATTCACGTATTTTCTGGCTCTTCAAAGCTTTAGTGCCCATGATATGGCATTTGCAACATCTGGAATGGTGAAATATGTTACGCTTTATGAACGTTGATGTACTTTGAGGTAGCCTACCAAGTTTTACAATCATCAATTAAACGGTTTGTTCTTAAAAGCTGTTTGAACAAAATTTGTTTGATTTTTTCATGGAAAATGCAAAATATTGGATCTTCCACCCTTATTTGATCCCTCGTTGAGAAAAGCCTGAAGCCGAAAGTCTCCAAAATTTTTATGCTAATGGTTCACTGAGAACTGCTCTTCAATGTGTAGTTGTCAAAATCTGCATAGTTGGGTTCAAATTCCAGACAGAGAGCGACAAAGAAGTTCATGCAGTGAAAAAAGACACAACTTTCAATGCAACGGAAAAATCTCGGAAATGTCCCTTTTTGATAGGCTTCCCGCAATACACAGGTTCTGTAACGCTCTCAAGCGTGAGTGAAAGGCTTGAAACATTACTAACTTAAGGCTCTAACAGTGTACCAAATTGCACATTTATGTTATAGATAGCAAGGCCTTCAGACAGCTCTCAGTCTAGCTCTGAACTAGTTTTTTCTCGACTGTAATTTATGTCTTTTTTACTGCATGATCTTCTTTGTCGCTCTCTATCTGGAATCTGAATGCAACTATGCAATTTTTGACAACTGAACATTGAAGAGCACTTTCCAGTGAACCATTATCATAAAAAATTCGGAGTTCCACACAACAAAACGAAGAATATATATATTTTTTTATTAAATTTTGCATCAGCCTCATGGCTCATGGGCTATCAGCAGATGATCAGCGGACGGTCAGTATTGTTTTCTTGAGCGGCCTGGGGGAGGGACTTTTTTCAAAAATATGCTTGGCAGTGAACGTATTTAAAAATTATTGTACTTAGACGGAAGCATTTTGTTTTGAAGTAAGCAAATCATTTCCAATTACGAATTACCTGTGTCCCTGCTCAGCTCCCTGTATAAATAGGTATGGTATAGTATAGTATAATAGGTATAGTAAATACATATACCTAATATGAAGGATATCGTGAAACTCATGAAAATCACATCTTACAAACAATAATCAATTGTGCATCATTAACTCAACAATTTCATGTCGTCTTTTCATTTTCCCGATCAGCTTACGTCAACCCCTTTTGTTAGATCTTTCCCACAAATATTTTATAGCCCAGGCATTTTAGGTCAAAAATCGACAAAACCTCGAATTAATTCGCCTAAGGCTGAATTTTTGCACATTGACAGTTTGGACCTAGTACAACAACATATCAAAATACCCGAACTTTCCCCCGTCCGCGTCTTTGATTTTCAGGTCCTCAGGTTCTTGAAGTTGCATCGCTGATCTACGACTCATGCCGTAGCATTATTCTTGGACCGATCAAGCTCAGTTTGGGCTTAAACTGAAGAAAAAAGATCAACCAATGGTTTTCTGGTGCAAAAGACCCACATCCGGTGCGCAGCAAGCCGGCAGACTCGCGAAATTCAAAATTAACGCTGCTATTCGCGACCACTTCTCACGGAATTCTCGCTTTGTATCGTTTGTCGAGAATAAATAGTGACAAACCAGAAGTCAATGCATTCAGCAATTCTTCAGCTTTCCAAGTGTGCATTTATGGTGCCTGTGGGAGCACCGATTGCAAATATACACCCTCAAACTAAACGTTGGTCAGGGTGACGCGATCTCTGTGTTGCGCCATATGAGGCGATTGTCGAAACCCGTCAAGCAAATACATCGTAATTCGATGCATTGTATACCGTTGATATCATTTTGGTACAAAAAGTGTCGGTAATTGTTGAAGGGGGCCCGTTGGGAGGCGAAGCTCGGCTAGGTGGTTCTTTTTTTCCCTGGGCCATGTTGAACCGATCACGACATGTTTGGTATTTTTTCCGACTGAATTCAATCTCCTGAACTCAAATCCGAGGTGTAAATTTGGATAAAAGCAAGTTTGAACAAGTTAACTTGAAAAAACTTGTTTTTTCTTTGACAATTTTGACGATTTTTTTCTACTGTTAGAGGTGTTCATCTTTGAAAATAATTCAGGAGCCATCAGAATAAAGTGTATTCTTCACGAAAATCATCCACTTGATATATAATTTGGTTTCTAGAGTTTAAAAAATCGATTTGAACCTGAGTCGGCGCGGCGCAGCGTCTACTGATGACCTGAACACTACAGCATGCACCTGTGAATGAAAATAGTCTAAACTATTGAAGAAATACTGACTTATCTCTGAGAATGCGAGGATCGGTGCAGGATTGAATTCCCTATAAGATTCGCCGTGAATCTCACCACAGGGCTTTGAGTTATATGAGGGGAGAGGTAACAGTCCCCATTTGAAATATAGAGCATGAATCTTGCTGAAATGTTATGCCCATCCTCGAATAACTCAATATCATGTAGCGCAATTCATGGCGATTTGAATTATGTTCAGGGAATTCAGTTCTGCACAGATCTTCGAAGTTTGAAAGATGAGCTATCATTTTTTCAATAGTTTGAGGTATTTTTATTTAAAGATGCATGATGTAGTGTTCTGGACATTAGTAGATGCGGCACCAGGTTCAAATTGATTTTTTAGACTTAAGAAACAAAATTATACATTGAGTGGATGATTTTCGTAAAGAATGCACTCCAATCTGATGGCTCCTGAAATATTTCCTGAAAGATGAACACCTCGAACAATAACAAAAAATCGGCAAAATTGTCAAAGTTCAAGTTCAAAGTAACTTGAAGTGTTTCAAGTTAACTTGTTCAAACTTATTTTTATCCAAATTTACACATGGGATTCGAGTTGAGGAGACTGAATTCAGTCGGAAAAGATACCTAGCTTGTTGTGATCGCTTCTACATGGCCAGAAAAACAAAATTAACCACCTAGCAGAGCTTGGTCCTCCCACGACTCCCCTTCAAGAATAATCGACACTTTTTGTGCCAAAATGGTATAAACGGAATATGATGCGTCGAATTATAATGTATTGGCGTCCAATGGGTTGACGAATTTCATCTCCTTCACTTTCAGCTGCAATTTTTTACCGTAGCGTTAATTTTGAATTTCGCGGGTCTGCCGGCTTGCTGCGCACCGGATGTGGGTTTTTTTTGCATGAGAAAATCATTGTTTGATCTCTTCTCTTCAATTCAAGCCCAAAGGGAGCTTGATCGGTCCAAGAATAATGCTACGGCATGAGTCGCAGATCAGCGATGCAACTTCAAGAACCTGAGGACCTGAAAATCAAAGACGCGGACAGGGGAAAGTTTGGGTATTTTGATATGTTGTTGTACTAGGTCCAAGCTGTCAATGTGCAAAAATTCAGCCTTAGGCGAATTATTTCTAGGTCAAAACCTAATTTGACTGAGCTATTATACTTTTGTCAACAACTGACGCCAGAAAAACCTACCTCGGTAACAATTCGGCGCTATTTTGTCGTAGCGATATTTCTCAAAGAAAAGCGAAAAGCGCTATCGTGTCGCGGCGGTGTTTTGTCCCGGCGCTTTTATGTCCAGAGCTTTTTGACGCGACGCTATCAATTCCTGTGCTATTTTGTCGCGGCGATATTACGTCCAGCGCTTTTTCGACGCGACGCTATTTTGACCGGCGCTTTTTTGTCATGGCGCTATTATTGGAACGCTGTTTTGACCAGCGCTATTCCGTATCAGAGCCAGCATCTTCATGGAGGGCTACACAAAGACTTTCAAAGTTTGGTTGAGATCATCTCAGAAAAGAACTGGATATTATTTTTCAGGTAAGGAGACTTAATAGAGTTTGATACTGACTTGGTAACATAATATTTTTTATAAAATTTCCTCGTGTCTTGTATGTAAAAATTAAAACTTGATATTCTATTGATTATTCTTGGCACACTGCCAGAAGGCTTCTTGCGCGTAGAACGTTGACTCTTCTAGTAACTGAAATTTATCAGCAAAATAATAATTAAGCAAACATGCTGTATTAAAGCCGTATTGCTGAATAGCACTTCACTTTGAACTGAATTTGCAACTCTGGTTAGAAGAACTCCGTACCAGTGCACTCTTGCGAAGTTATCCCTTTGGCACAATTGTTTCAGCATTACGTTGTGAACTTGATCTCTTGAGGTCGTTTCATAGCGAGCGGGCTTATTGAACAAATGTTTTCTTTTCTAGTTACTTAGTAAATAAACCTGGAGTGGTGTATAATTAAAAAGGTGAGTTAGGCAAGCATTTTGAATCAGAATCCATATTATTCGAGCTGATGCGCTTCAAAACTTATTCAGGATCTGGCGCTTCAGCTATAATACTTTTCACTCTACTACCCTAGAGTTTAACAGGCATTATGTACGTGGCACGCTACATGCTACATATGTGAAGTGAGTGATCAACTTTGTTTAAGAGCTCTCTTCAACAAACGGAACTTAATACACTTACCCCCGGTTGCACAAAAAAATTTAATTATCAAATAGTAGGTTATCGAGAATTTTCTTCGGTAAATTTCAGCGTATAGTATAAGAAACCCAGTTTTATAAAAAAAAATATCGGAAAATGTTCACCTCACAACAGCTTGTATGCATTTCCCATGATCAGTCAACTGTTATTGAACTAGAATTCACAAGAGAAAACTCCCAACTAGCTATTTAATGATTAAATTTTTTGGTTCAACCAAGGGTAAGGCCCAGTTGCTCACTTTCAGTAACTCAAGGCATGGTTTGGCTAACATGGACTTATTTGTTGCAACAATTATTTCCACAGCGACCAAACCAGGGTCCCATTCCATAAAAGCGACAGGTCTATTCCATAAGTGTATCGTGTTGGTTACCATTGTTGCAACAATTAATAACCAAGGCTACCAGTGGCGGCTCGTGAGTTTTTTGCAAGGAGGGCTCAAGTTGATAACAAATTCTCGAGCTGAGAACTATATTGTTCTATCTTCTGCACTTCTTGTAGAAAATGTTTTTCGAACTTCGAACCAGCAAAACATGGACAAAATGTTTCCTGATATAAACAATATTAGATCAGAAACTAGAGAAAGAGGCTTTCATTCCCTCTCCGCGTTTCTGATCTAATTGTTCAAATCATGAAACATTTCGTCCATGTTTTGTTGGTTCGAAGTTCGAAAAACATTTTCTACAAAGAGTACATATAGAACAGTTCTCAGTTCGCGAAATGACGAAACTCGAGACAAAAACTTTTTTGTCGTATCCGCATCACAACCATATGGAGTTTTAGCATTTACTGTTTTGTCAAAATTACGTGTGAGATGCACCACGAATTTATTCTAGCGGGTTTGATTTGCTTTATATTCAGTAAGTCAATGCTGTAATCGGACGTCCGTTGTTTTTTGCATTTATTTCTTCTTGTAGGCTTGGTGACCTAAATGTAACTTTTTTTAGGTCAGCTATCTTCATGTTTGCAAACTGTTGACTAATCGAAGAGTACATAAATAATTATATCGATTATTTCAATCGGCTGGGGGCTCGAGAAACGGAGCCCATATCTGTAGTATAGAGCGGGAGCCGCGTCTCGCGTTGCCATGGTTACGGCACATGTTTTGCGCGGGTGCACTTCGGCATCACCGCATCGGCGCATGCCGACCGTGCGATCGCTTAGAATTATTTTGTTAAAATATTAATTGACCAATGACTGAACGTTTTTGCACTAAACCAAATCTTTGGAATAAGTATAATCATAAAATGCATTCCATGTCTTCCTACCGATAAAAATCTCTTGCCGCCTTTAGCGTTGGGGGGGCGCCGCCCTTGAGCCCTCCCTCACCAGCCGCCACTGAAGGCTACACATTTGTGAAATTAGATTAGATTTTTATTTGTTTCAGCCTGTAAGGCATACATACTTGTAACATAGGCCATGTAGTTTCATGAAACTAATAAAACCCTATAGGTTTAAAAAAGTTAAACTCAAAGTGAGCAACTGGGCCTCCCCGATAAGAACGTTTCCTTGTGTTTTTACAACAAATCAACAAAAAGCCCTGGCAGGAGTACAATATTCAACCACTGCACTGTGAAATATTTCAATTTAGGTATATAATGTACCAACGCCTTGAAGTGGAGACAATAAACGCTTGTTTGGGACACCACTTGCCTATCAAAAGATCGCAGTATAAAGATCTAGAATCTTGCTGAAAGGTCTCATTGAATATGCTTTGGTAAAAAAAAAGGAAGTGCCTACGTAGCCGGCCCCGGCTACGTGTATTGTAGCCGGAGCCGGCTATTTGTATGGTGACCGGCACTGCCGGCCATCCGTATTGTAGCCGGCACCAAGTGGGTGACATTGTATAATGCACACTGCCGGCTTTTCGTTTCGTAGTCGGCGATGCCGCCTAGTCCTTTGCTAGCCAGAAGTGGAAAGCCTTGCTTGTGTACCTATTGCAGCAGAGAATGTGTGAATTCTACAGAAAAAAGTCAGAAGAATGACTTTTCCATTCAAATTTGATAAATTTACTGGAATAACTTCAATTTAATTTTTGAGTTCAGGTCGGATAAAATATTTACAACCTGATGAATTTTTTTCGTGATATTTGGAAAAAATAGAATCGAACAAATTCAATGTAATACATAGGCGAGTATTTGTGGGTTCAAATAAAAAAGTACAGGGTGTCACAAAAATTTTTGTTTTTGCGACACCCTGTATATGACAAGTGATGGACAAGTACTTTCCAATTATAAACGCTGTAAGTGAGTACCTACTTTTCAACAAGGTCTATCAAGCGAACAAACCCCTGTACTCCTAACTTTGAGCCTCCAGTTTAGTACTGAGCCGTAAGAAATCAGCATCGTCAAAAACAAGTCATGAAAACTTGTGATGTCTTCCAGGAGATACAACAATTCCAATTTGATTATACTTTCTGGCCGTTCCACTTGATTTCGTTTTTTGAAAAACGCCCTTTGAAGCAACAAAGTCCTCAAATTTGGGCTGTTCTAGTGAAATCGAGAGGTAGGTATTGAAGCCAATAGATTGGTATTGTGGGAAAACATTGAAATACACCACCATAAGGTGTCTGTTTGGACACAAGTTTGTTTTTCTAGGTTAGATAGTATCTAACTTTCTACATTTTCAAAATTCTCAAGTTAAAACTTAGAGTCGCTTACTGCAATGATTGAAGTACATAACTACATATACATGCATCATCCAATATAATTGTAGCATACACTCACTTTTCCACAGATTAAAGTTCGTACGGAACTCAGAAAGGAGCCTTCTGGCCTGGTGCTGAGTTCTGTCGCTTGCGATACGAAAAGCAGACAGGAAGCACTGTCAATCACTTGGTGTCGGCTACAATACGGATAGCCGGCAATGCCGGTCACCATACAAATAGCCGGCTCCGGCTACAATACACGTAGCCGGGGCCGGCTACGGAGGCACTTCAAAAAAAAAAACTTGAGGAGTAACCAAAGAGATGACAATGTCATAATCATAATATCTCATATAGCATACAAACCTATACAACAAAGAAATGCAGATTGGTTATGAGAACTTCACCTTCTGAGACCAATATGGAGGAAAGTTATACTTATTTAACGTTGTAAAGTCATTAAAATTGTTACATTAATTTCGAACAAATAAAAGTATCAATTTTATTTATAAGTGTGTCGGATATACCAATGATACCATGGCTGTAAATTAGCTGAACTTTCATTTGCAAAGACATAAAAAAGTTTAATTCGAGAATTTCTCATTTATGAATGCTGCACTAAGTTTCGTAATAAGTTTTTCTTTCATCTCATCCATAAAACTCCCCGTGAAGTGAACAGCATACGGAACTCTAGTAAAACAACAATGTCTTCCAGACGCATAGCCGACTTTGAAAGGCTTTCGCTGCATGCAAGGAAATTTATTATCGCCGTAGTCTATTATACATAATATCTTTGTTATTACTTTTATTTCTTCAAGACTATAATGAAGCATCGCTAGCTCTAAAGCTGACAAATGGAAACAGATATTTTTTCGCTTCAAGAAGGAAATTGTCATTTACCTGGAATGGTACGCTTTTGTGATAGAATCTCATCGGAAATAAGCAGGGACCTTCCTTCATATTATCAGTTCACAATCAGATTAGACCCGTCTATACAGGGTGTTTCAGTGACCTTGCATAATACTTCGGAAGGTGATTCGTCTCAAAAAAAATAAGTCGAAAAATAAGAGTAAAGTTTTTTCCTCAAGTGCTCCCTGAGGGAGTTACAGCTCCTCAAAGGTACAAAATGCGACAAAGTTTTCAATTATTTGCTCAAAAACTGTCAAAGTTAAGAGTTTTAAATTTGATGTTTTCGATAGATTGGTTCAATCCAAAACTTTTATTCTTTTTGCATTTTTTCCGTAGGATGCATCATTATGAAGTGAAAGTGAAAAAACAAGGACGTGTCATAAATAATTTTCAACAAAATCCCAATCCTCACTAATTTCGCTACCACTGATTAGATTTGTTTAGAACTTTGCATGTACATTTGCACTGTTGAGAAACTTCTCTATACAAAATTTAAGCTCCTACCTTTAACGGTTTTTCAGCAAATAATCAAAAACTTTGTTCAACTTTGTACCTTTGAGGGGCTGTAACTTCCTGAGGAAGCATTTCAGGGAAAAATGTCACTCCCACTTTTCGACTTATTTTCTTAAGAGGAATCACCTTCCGAAGTATTATGCAAGGTCACCGAAACACCCTGTATACAATGGTCACAGAGCGCAAGCAACGCAAGACTCTGACCTATCAGTTCCTTATTGGTGATTATCTGACATCGCTTATACGTTCTGCAACCAATGTCGACAGAATCTACGACTTGTCACTACAGAACGCAGCTGAGCTTCAACTTTTTGCCACAACGTGCTTGCGACGGCCCTGCTCATGCTTCAGCCAATCAACAAATGGCAGAGCAACTTGATTTTGAGTGAAAAGATCAAACTTTGAATGTTTGATTGTCCATGTAAATTGTAAACAATAAGTTTGCTCCATCAAGAGGTTTCAAACTAGTCAGATAGTCCAGGCAATGGGTAGGTTCTACCTTGCAAAAGGTCGCGGGGAGTCGAAAATTTGCCGTCTGGTACGGTTTTGTATCCTGATTGACATACTGAGTTTTCGAATTCGGTAAGCCGCCGCTCCGTCCTCCACATCGAAAAGTTGGTGCCGAAGGACCCAAATAAGAGCCTCTTTTTAATAATCTATTTTGCATCGCCGTCTGACTTATCGCAATGGAACCACATGACTGTATTGAAGCCCTTGATAGCACTTACTGCCACGCCAGTGCGATTCTTCGCGGTTAAAAAGAAATAATTCTCTTGGCAAACGTCTAGTTTTTCTTGATTTTTAAAAGTTATTTTCTCATGCGGAAATATCACAAACTGACTTAACTCAGGTTGATTTCGATTAGCTTCTTTTTTCTTGAGCTCGTCCTGGTCTCATAATTTTCTTAACAGCATTTGTTGACAAGATGCATTGCAGGAAATGTAAAATTGCCAACACCAAATCAACAGTCATTTTTTCATTATTGTCAACGATCAGGAATTTTAATTTCCACAGGAAATGATACCTTGGACTGTTTTCTGTTTATACAGCATGGACCGAAGCCCCAAATGCCCGTAGGAATACCGAAAAATAAATTCTTTTCAGAGTGCGCGTAAATCTGCAAAGCTGCATCTGAACACCTGAAAATAGTCGTAACCAACACTACAAAACCCAAAACAATGAGTGACAGAAGAACCAGTTCAGGTTACTTATTGTTCAAATTCATGTTGTGTTGGTTACGACTGTTTTCAGGTGCTTAAATGCGGTTTTGCAGATTCACGCGCGCTCAAAAAAAAATTGATTTTATCGTACTCTCACGTGAATTTTGAAATTCGATCGCATGCTGAATAAACAGAAAACAGTCCAAGCTATCAATTCCTGTTGAAATTGAGCTTCATGATCGATGGCAATGATGAAAAAATGACGTTGAATTTGGTGTTGGCTATTTAGCATTTCTTGCAGTGCACCTTGTCAACAAATGATGTTACTATGAGACGAGAGCTGGCTCAAGAAGAAAGAAACTAATCGAAATTCACTTCAGTTAGGTCAGCTGGTCATATTGCCACGTGAGAAAAAAATCTTTACAAAATCAAGAAAAACGTGATGTTTTCTGGAGGAATCATTTGTCTTCAACCGCGAAGAATGGGACTGGGGTAGCAGCAAATGCATCAATAGTTTCAAAAAAGTCATAGGGTTCCATTGCGGTAGGTGAGACGACGATAAACAGTGAATTGGTGAAAATTGGTTCTTTTTTGGTCCTTCGGCACCATCTCTGCAATGTGGAGGAGCGAGCGGCGGCTTGCTGAATTCGAAAACTCAGTATGTTAATCAGGACACAAAACTGTACCAGAATGCAAATTTTCGAATCTCCGCGACCTTTTGCAAGGTGAACCCTATTTAAATGTATCGGTCGACTGTACTAAGAGTCAATAGGAATCGAGAAAATCAGTTTGCAGTCAATAAGATGTAATTGGACTTGGAAAACACTTCAAATATACAGGTGTCCAGAAAATGACGGAAAAGCTCTCCAGTACTTCGTAAGGGACCCTTCAGGAAATTCCTAAAAAATGTTGAAAAAATTCTACTATTTTTATTTTTGGGGTTATCAAGGGTCAAGGGAAGGCACTTTGAACCTTTCTAGTCTTGTTAATTTAAAAGATTTCAGTTTATTGTTGACGGCAGAATTTTGAGAAAAAAATATCTACTACTGGATGTTCATTGATTTTTTTCCTTTACAGGGTGACTCAAAAACTAAGAAAATCATTATTCGAAGGACCACTTTTTGACCCTTATAATAGCCCCAAAAATTGAAGTCGAAGAATTTGTTTATCATTTTTTCGGAATTCTCTGAAGGGTTCCTTACAATGAACTAGAGAGCTTTTTTGTCGTTTTTTGGACATCTTGTATAGTTGGTGTCTGCTGCTCCATCTTGTTGAAAATTTGCAACTCAAGAACGATTTAAAAGCATTCAACATTTAACCAGTTCGTTTGTAACCTGTTCGTGCGATGTTGACAATTCTCTTAATACTCAATGGACTATAGTATGGCGCTTGAGCCCTTGAGCCTATAATATACCATACACCAACAACTTATCTGTAATATAATATTGAAATAAAACTTACCAAAAAAACTTTAGGGCACTCCCAGCAATGGTACCAACTTCAGTGTCAAGACAATCATCGTTAAGATGGTAATGTACACAGAGAAAAAGATTTGTTTGAACTAAATAAAAAAAAATTGAATCAAATAAATTTGTTCTTTGTATACGGGGAATGCAATGTTTCTTTGATGTACAAGAATCATTTCTTTGGAAGTCATAAATAACCATTTCTTTCGCATAACACTGAAGTTTCTTCAACTTGAATATAGGCGTTGTTATTTGTTACAACAAAATATTTCTTTGAATTGAATAAAAAAATATCCCAATTAAATATTTGGTTCGCCATATACAATGAACTAATCTATTTGATTCAAATAAATTATATTTAGTTCAAACAAATCCTTTTCTCTATGTTCATATTGTGCTGTAACTGATGCAAAATGGCGGATTTCTCAAAGGAAATAAATGTTTCACATTTCCTCTGTCTCTAACGGTAGGTAAGTAACATTACTCGCTGCTGATTATTGAGACTAATGTCATCGATATGATGCACAATAAATATTTCTTCTGCTGTTTTTCTGCTTCCTCATGTGATTTACTACTTGTTCTTCACTTCAACAGGTTGACTATCTACTTTACAAATTAATAATCAAACCTGCTCCACTTACTCAGAAGTATCATATCATATGTATCGAGATCTCAACCAAAATTCGGAGCCGCTGCATATGCTCCAAGGGAAACAGCTTAAGAAATATTGAGCAACCTACCGTTGAACTAGTTTCAATGATCAGCGAAGTAAATAATGTTACTTACCCTTGGAGACGAGCAAAGATGACAGAGTTTGTTTCTCTTCAAAATTTTTTCCATTTTCATCAGTCACCACAAAACGTACACTCAGCACAGTTCTGCCGTTCCGCATGGAAGGTAGTTTGATATTAGTGATGCTGCAGGTGGAGCAGGAAGTCGGGAACAAAGTCCTTTTTCGTGAAACACATGTAATCTTCACTTGAACGAATATTTCTTTGCTTCAAACTGCAAGGTTTTGTGTCAAAGAAAATAATTGTTGATGTGCGAAATCCCAAAAAATAGGAAAAAATATTTCTTTGAACGAAAAATACTACTTGTTTGATCAAATTTCTTCCCGTATTTATTTGTTCTTAAAATTAATTTGTTTGCATTGAATAATTCAGTGCTACTAAAATTCAAACAAATTCGGGAACCAAATGAAAAAAACGAATTTATTTATTACAAAGCTATTTTACTTGATGTAATGAAATGTTGTTTGTCTGAATCAAATCAGTGTCAAATAAATGAAGTTACTAGATCCAAATAATCCTTTTTCTCTGTGTATGAGATGGATTAGATGATCGAGATGAAAAGAAGATGCCGCACCTGAAAGGAAGAGAGAGAGTTTGTATTTGCTGTTAGGTTGATACCTACATATTTTTGACAAAATGTAGAAAAGTTGCATACGTAGATCTTCCTCAAGAAAATAACACTTTTCGTTACCCGTGACTCTTTAACTTACTGTGCGCAAACGGCCATAAGTCGGCCATGGGGCCATGACGACACATTAGAAAAGGCAGTTTCAAACTTGGAAAGGTCCATTAACGATCAGAATATTGGGTAGTAATTGTCAAAAATAAGCATAAGCATTTGCTTGGATTTCATAGGCGTTGCCAGGGAAAGTCTGCTTAGCAACTTCTCAAAAGTCTAAGCAAATGCTTATGCTTATTTTTGATTATTACTATCCATTAGACAGACACAGTTTGCTTGTAAAGATACCCACTACTTGAACGCCTGCTTATCGACTCTATTAGTTTTTGTGTATTCATTTATCATTGCTCTTTATTTTTGCATTTTCTCCCTATTCGCCTACAAATGAAAAGTAGGTAGGTATATTAAAACAAACGGAGAATGATCATGATTTCAAACTCGCTTTATCTTCGTAAATAAACACCCTTAATTTCCATTTGCGAACCAAACTCGCCACAATTTTGTGCTAAACAAGGTGATGAAACGCCAACCGAGAACGCCACCAGATAATGAAGGGAGAGGGGGAGACGACAAGAAGCGCGCGGAGGAGAATGCTTTGCCAACTTCTAAATTCCTTGTAGCCCCTTATTTAAATTCGAATAAGGATATTATAAATGGAGGGTGGTACAAAATGGAAATGTAAAGATTACAGACCGCAAAATACTCAAACAAATGGTTATTCAGCTGATGAATAAATTCATTATTTTCTCCTCATTACCAGCACCATTAATCCATTACGTTTCTACAGTTTACGCTGAAAATACAAACGATATGGTTCACGAAACACGAGCCTGTTGCTGTTCTAGCCCTTTAGGCAGGAAGAATGTAATACCTGAAATAATAGGTCTTGATATACCCGAGGGAACGATGCGAGTTAAACCTCGGAGTAAACCCTTTGTTAGGGATGTACCTACCAAGACTACAATAATGGAATTGTATTTTTGGGGCTCAATTCGCATGGCAGAGCCAATAAGGTAAAAAATTTACAACAAGACCCGGCCAGGCCAATAATTGTAGTCGATGGAAGAACATAAGAATGAAATTATCAAGTATGAGAGCATGCAAGGTGCCTACCCGTAATCCAGTCGGCTCCGGCATCTCTTCCGCGATCACTATTATTCCATAAGGGGACCTGTGGCTTCTCAACATGGATTCCAACGCACGGAGTAGAATTTCCTTTATCTAAGTCAGTCAAAGGCGAATAAACACGTGGGAGTTGCCTCACGAAAGGTGGTGATGACAGTGATGACACTAAAGCATCCATATCACATAACACCAACCCCTCACCGGTAGCATACACACATTCCTTACAGCCGTACGGCACTCAGTATCGAGCCCAACATCTAGAGTCAGGATAACCGAGACATTTCATAGTTTTCCAGGTTCTTGAGTCATTTTGTAGAGGAAACAAATATTCGATCCCTACACATTCAGTGGCTGATATTTTTCAAGCATTCTTCTGCTTCAGAAAGTAGTTTTCTAGAATCTTTTTGAATATTGAATCCAGAAGGGCTCGAAGGACCTCACCACAACCCTCCATAGTTCATATTACCAAAAATAAAAAAGTTCTCCTTTCAATATTTTTCTGACACATTTTGAGCAATTCCGTGAATTGCTTTGGACTCTGAGGGTGCGAATTCCGACACATACTATATAAATAAAGTATGGTGTTTATCTTTCAAGAACTTGTGTTGGAACGCATTTTTAGCTAATTTTTAAAACTTGATTTAATAATTCCTAGGTCTATATTAGAACGTCATCACAATTATACTCTGAATCGCTTTTGGTTTGACTGCATTATTTTTTTCGGGTGATTCAATTTTTGTTTTCACGCATGAAAGGCCGAACTATGAATCTAAACCTGCTTAAAACAAAGGAACGGACTGTTGAAAAAGACTTTTTGCGGGTTACGGCCTTAGTTTGATATCACGCGTAGAATTTGTTGCCTTGTCTTGGTGCTTGTGACCGGCTATAATGGCAAACGGCCTGACGGGGGATTACAAGGAGGGTTTACGGGGTTTAACTCCAAGTTAGGTACCTACTTGACGTAGTATCGCGGATGGTGACATCATTGGTGCCTCGCGCCAAAAATTGGAGATTCTAAAAATAGCGCGTACGGGATTCCGTTGATCTTGGTTCGAGCTTAAGTGCTTATACAGGAATTGTTTTTATGTTACAGGTCCGGGCTTGAAGGATTTTTTTAATTTATCATTGGATTTTCTATTTGCACATAAAATGTCACTTTTATTGTCTCACAAATGTGGTAAATTTACTGAATTTTATGCTTGTATGTTGTTGTTGATGTTATTGTTGTCTCATTCGTTTTACCCAATTGTGAATGATTTTTCTTGTTTTATTTGTATTTGTGTTTGATTTTTGACCCATGAGTTGCCTTTCAATACTATGTCAGTTTCATTTTGTGAGGTGTTTTATGAGAAGAACTGAATTCATTTCAACTTTGATGATGATTTTAATAAAAATTCATTTTGTTTGCTAGCCATTCGTGGCTTCTGTTCAACTTTTCAATTCAATCCTCATCCCCGAATTTCCGTTCTGGTCTAGAGTAGCAGCCTGAGTGAAACGACAACGTAAGCAGCAAAACATAGGTAAGAGGTCTACAAGGAGGGGGGGGGGGGTGAAGACGATCACAGCCAAAGGTCAAAAAGAGTGAAACAGCTCAAACCGAGGCTCAAACTTAAGAAATAGTGAACAGCGAAATAAAAAAAAATCCTCCCTAGCGGTTTATCAAACGCTTTTTCTTATCCAGAACATCGAAAACTCAGCCCTAAATTGAAAATCTTACGACGCCAAAATTGAACATAACTTTATTCTAAGTAGCGTACTCGCGCACTCGAGGATATAATAAGTGCTCAAGGATTGAGGAATACGCTCATTACACTCAATTTTCAACTGCATGTAGGCATATCTACTTATAATTACTACCTACTTCTGAAACTATAATACCTACTATAGTAGATTTTTGCTCTGAACGCATCAGATCAGACTGTAATCAACAGTATGCGCCGGTTCTTTGTGTCCTATTGCCAACTTTGTAATTGTATTTTCCCCCGCTCTCCCACTGTTCTCCGCGTTCTCTCTTTATATAAAATTTGAATCTCATTCCTAAATGAAACTAGGAACATCAATAATACCTCCGCGCTCATGCTGATGGCGCCCTGGCCGCCCGTGTTGAGGGTGCGCTGCTCGATTTTCCATTTCGTCCTCTCTCACCTCTTTGTAATATTTTTCATGATTTCGATTTGTTCCTTCCTATATAATGGAAATGCGACGTTTTTGCTGTCGCTCCCGAAAGCTCGGTTTTCGATTATATACGACACAAATCTCGCGCGCAGGAAATTGACGCAGGGGATGCTTCATCTTAAAATGTTGCGGGTGGCGGGAGGGAAAGGAACAGAAAATGGAATTGTTTGAACTATTGTCTGGTAAAACTAAAGCAATTAATCTGCCTCATTACACTAAAGCGGTTTCGAGAGAAGAAGCGCACTGAGATGTCTGACTGCCACTCTTATTAAATACTCAGCTTTAGGCGTTAGATGAATAACAGATGAAGTGAAGGCATCTCTCCAGCAGTTTCTAGTTACAAGGTTTGGAACGTTGCATTTTTCAGCACTAATTTAGAGAAGGTGTGCGTTCAAAAGAGAATCTAATGGTGGAATAGTTTCCTTCAAAAGGAACGTATACCTACCTAAGTACGCAAATGGTAGCCTGAGGTTCTATTGGAACTCTTACAAAAATGGTTAATCAATGGTGATGGTATATAACACAGGATGTTTCATATGTGCCATAGTTCAATGTAGTATGGGAGGGGGATACTTCAACTTTATGGCCTCTGATCTAAAATATTTTCGAAGATGAATACCCCTAAAGTAAATAAAAGTTTTGTGAAAATTGTCAAAGAAAAAACACGTTTCTCGAGCTAACTAGTTTGAACTTGTTTTTATCCAAATTTGCACATCAAATTCAAGTTCAGAACATTGAATTTAGTCGGAAAATATACCAATCTTGCCGTGATTGATTCTTTATGACCCAGGAAGAAAACGAGCTGCACCCAGCTGAGTTTCGCCCTCCCCCACGACCCCCCTTAACAATGATCGACACTTTTTGTGCCAAAATTGCATCAACGGGATGTGATGCGTCGAACCACTCCCCCCCCCCCCTCCCCTACAATAACTCGAAGCTTCGCGTGCGATTTTTGGTGATTTTGGATAATGTAATAGAACACTCATTTCTGAACAGAATATCAAATTTTCAGTTTTGGCCACCATTTTTCCTGTAGTAAAACAAAATTGACCTTGAAATGTATAAAAACAACCTGTGAAGGCAGCATTTGAGACTTCGCATGTGAAAATGCACTCCACTTATTTCTGCATTATTTCGAACCAAACAGAACTAAAAAATACCGACTGCGGCGCCAGAGACTAGCCAGGAACCATTTTTGCCGAATTCACCCCTAGCAGGTATTTTAACCGCAATACAGTGCCTCTGGCGCAAAATCTTGGGTGGCGCCACATCTGGAGTTGCAAAAGAGGGTCTTCTGAACAAGTATGTCAAATTCCATGCTTTGATCACAAAATGCACAGATCATTCCATTCTTGGCCGTTAATGTCAGATGGAGGAAATCAGAATGGGTCTAGATCAGCAAGAACAAAACTATAATAGCCCAGTCATCCTAGCATTCGAGGTCGGAATCTCTCCCATAAAGCTGGATTTTTGCATACATGTCCAGAAAACAGTTCTCTTTCTATTAGTGATAGAAAAAATTTCTGAGACCCGGAGCGTTTTCCGCCATTTTGAAAAAACTGTCAAATTTTTCAGTTTTTCTTGAATAACCCTGTAAATATTCAACTTATTGACATGAAAATATTTGCAGTGATTAAAGCTTAAAATTTTCCATCTAATGCTTCCAAAAATATTTTTTTTGGGATTCATGGTTTTTGAGAAATGTCAAATGAGTTAAGCGACTTTATTCACTTTCATCAGTCCATTTGATCAATTGAAAAAAAATTATCGAGCTTTCAACAGATCTGCACTCTTCTGCATTCGAGTATAAATAAAAGCGGCTCCCAAAAAATATTCATATATCGGTCGGTCCGCAGGTCTAACGGTCAGTCTGGTGGTCGGTCTGTTGAATTTTCTGCCCAGATTTATTCCCAAGCCGTTGAACCAATCCCGACCAAATTTGGTAGATTCATAAGTGACAAGTTTTGAACGACAAAATCCAATTGTCATCCTGATCTGTCACTTGGAAACGTCACTACAAAAAAATGACAGAAGGTCTATCTCACCGAATGCAACTTGTGATACATCATTTTAAAGCCCTCAAAAAAAATGCATACAAAATAGCCAATGAGATCCTCCAATGTTGCGTCTGTCAAAAAATCACAAGCTGTCAAACTTTAAATTTTAACTTTTCATAACTCTTGAAGTACGGAACGGAATTGAACCAAATTTTGTTCCCAACAATAGTGCCTCGCAATAATTTGATGGATCATGAAATGTACCGGCAGCAGACAGGGATGCAACCTGAGAAAAAAAAAATTGCCTAGTCATCCGAGCCTGTAGTGTACCTACTTGGAATAGTCAAAAAATCATCTCTTGCTTGAAGAAAGTAGTTCCCAAACGGTTTTCTTGCTATATGGTTAGCTCTTCCCCACCTCTCTAACATGGTAAAAGCAGACATCCCTGTGACGTGTACTATTTAGTATACAGGGTGAAGATTGAAAAATGAATATTTAAAAATGTTTATTCCGTTGAAATAATCCTCGAGAAAAAGAGGCTTTCATTATTTAGCAACTTTATAGTCTCCTGTTGAACATGTGAAAAATGAACCCTTCCATAGCCGCTGGTATTCTACGTACAGGGTGCAATCGATTTTTTCCAATATTTTTTATCTTTATCGAATAAATCAAGACAGAAACCATTTCCAGCTCTGTTACAAGCCATTAGTCTCTAATTCAAGATACAAAAATGTCAGATTCCTCAAACTGCAAAAACACAACATACAGGGTGAAACAAAAAATTGATTTCACATTCACCCTGTACGTAGAATACCAGCTGCTATAGAGGGGTACATTTTTCACATGTTCAATAGGAGACTATAAAGTATAGACTATATACTATAAGTAAGTATATATCTACTTATACAAAAAATATAAGACTAGAAGCTCAAGCTTTATCAGTAAATAAGGGAACGTATAAGAAGTACGGCTGAGGATTGACTTCAAAATCTGGCTCATTTCTGGCGTAGAAACGGCTTCCAGATAGAGAAAGGCCTTTTTTGCAGTTTTTTGACGGCAAATAATAACCATAAAAAGTTCATATCCAAGGTGAAATGCAGAAGCAAAAATAAATCATTCAGAAAAACCGCGTTGATAGCAAGCGACTTTAACTATTGATGGTGGCTTGATATTTATTATTGATTCTCCAACCTTATAATCCCCTATTGAACATGTGAGAAATGTACCTCTCTATAGCCGCTGGTATTCTACGTACTAGGGAGAAATCAATTTTTTGCTTCACCCTGTATGTTGTGTTTTTGCAGTTTGAAAAATCTGACATTTTTGTATTTTGAATAAGAAATTTTAGGCTTGTAACAGGCTAACAGGGCTGGAAATGGTTTTTGTCTTGATTTATTCGATAAAGATAGAAATATTGGAAAAAATCGATTGCACCCTGTACGTAGAATACCAGCGGCTATGAAGTGGTACATTTTCCACATCATGTTCAGCAGGAGACTATAAAGTTGCTTAATGATGAAAGACTGTTTTTCTCGAGGATTATTTCAACGGAAAAAACATTTTTAAATATTCATTTTTCAATGTTCACCCTGTATACTAAATACTGCACGTCAAAGGAATGTCTGCTTTTACCATGCTGAAGAGGTGAGGAAGAGCTAACCATATAGCAAAAAAACCGTTTGAGAACTACTTTCTTCAAGCAAGGGATGATTTTTTGACTATTTCAAGTAGGTACACTACAGGCTCGGATGACTAGGCAATTTTTTTTCAGGTTGCATCCCTGTCTGCTGCCAGTAAATTTTATGATCCATCAAATTATTGCGAGGCACTCTTGATGGGAACAAAATTTGGTTCAATTCCGTTCCGTACTTTAAGAGTTATGAAAAGTAGTTGAAATTTAAAGTTTGACAGCTTGTGATTTTTTGACAGACGCAACATTAAAGGTTCTCACTGACCATTTTGTATGCATTTTTTCGAGGGCTTTAAAATGATGTATCACAAGTTGCATTCGGTGAGAAAGACCTTCTGTCATTCTTTTGTACTGACACTTCCAAGTGACAGATCAACATGAGATTTGGATTTGGTCGTTGAAACCTTGTCATATACGAATCTACCAAATTTGGTCGGGATTGGTTCAACGGCTTGGGAATAAATCTGGGCACAAAATTCAACAGACCGACCACCAGACTGACCGTTAGACCTGCAGACCGACCGACATATGAATATTTTTCGGAAGGCTTTTTTATGTATACTCGAATGCAAAAGAGGGCAGATCTGTTGAAAGCCCGATAATTTTTTTTCAATTGGTCAAATGAAATGATGAAAGTGAATGAAGTCGCTTAACTCATTTGACGTTTCTCAGAAACCATGGAATCTGGAAAAATATTTTTGGCAACATTGGTTGCAGAATCTCAAGCTCTAATCACTGCAAAACTTTTATGCCAATAAGTTGAATATTTACAGAGTTATTCAATAAAAACTGAAAAAATTGACAAATTTTTCAAAATGGCGGAAAACGCTCCGGGTCTCAGAAATTTTTTTCATCACTAATAGAAAGAGGGCTTTTTTCTGGACATGTATGCAAAAATCCAGCTTTATGGGAGAGATTCCGACCTCAAGCCCTGAAATGAGCTAGGATGACTGGGCTATAAGGCCATCAGGAGCGTTTACATGAACGGTTTTGGATCGCGGTTTTCACGTCGTTCCCAGCCACTTTTCATAGCATCAGCCAAGCATCTTATTCGTTTGACCAGACACTTTCCCAAACTCTGTGCCCTGTTCCTGTGCCAAAACCGGTCATGTAACGCTAAACTAATAAACTGAACTAACTTATGACCTTGTGCACAGTATAGCTTCTTCAGATTATTCCAAAAAATTGGGCTTCAAACAGCACATCATACTCTTCCTTCAAAAATAAGGGCAAACAGTGACAGTTTTCCAGAGGGCGCCAGTGTGGCTGGAGTAATTCAAAACTGACATCCAAATGTCATCAATGTCAAAGTCGTTTTCAGGCCCCAAGCCTTGTTTGCAATCATGAGGCGTAGCCGAATGCAGAGCTGGGCAGTACTCGAGTACAAGTACTCGAACACTGTACTCGAAGTACATTTTGGGTACTCTGTACCCGGTACTCAAGTACATTTTCAACAGAGTACTCGGTACTCGTACCCGTAACATATTTGGTAAAAGTACCCGGTACTCGTATCTCCCATGCGAGTACATTTTCCGAATACTTGACACAAGTCTGGATTTGTCTATGTATGTGCGGGTGCGCTTTTTTTTACAGGGTGCAGAACCAGTGAAAGTAGAATGCAACAGAATAGCTAATGTCAGTTATAAAATATAAAATAATCAACTATTTTCATATCTGATATGGAGGAATGGAAACAGGTCCTATATTCTTCATTTGATCCACTTGTTTGTGAAAAGAGCATGAGTAATTTTTTTGCGATTTCGCCCTCTGAGTTAAGACTGGCATGTTGCTCCTTTGCCTCAATACAAATTAGAATTAGAATATATACTACATTGTTCCTGTAGTGATGAAGAATCATCACAAAATCAATACATATGGGTAATAGGAACTGTTTCTTGTGTTTTCCTCAAAATTGGTTAGTGCACTCATGATATTTTTGAAACATGTGCTTATTCATTGTTGTTGAACTTGCTTTATACAATTTGGTGTAAAAAATGGGGTGGAAAATATGTACTCGGAAAAAGTACTCGTGAAATTCGAGTACTTGTACTCGGAGTACTGTACTCGACAGGATGTGCAATGAGTGAAGTACTCGGTACTCTGTACTCTCTCTTCAATTATGACAAATACCCGGTACCCGGTACTCGAGTACAATTTATCAGTACCCGGCCCAGCTCTGGCCGAATGCTGCAAAAAAGGCTGAGGGCCTGAAAAAACACAGCACTCGTGTGTCAAACAACGTTTTTCGTATTCGTTGCCTGAATTAAGAGAAGACTCAAATTTCTTGTGAATTTTTACACTACTTCGACAAATGTCATGCTAGATACGATCGCGCGCAAAATAAACGGAGACAGTGTTTCGCGCGGAGTGTACCGATTTCATGAATTTTGGCTTGATGTCACAGTGACAAGAAGGCTAAAATTCATTAAATCAGTACACTCCGCGCGAAACACTGTCTCCGTTTATTTTGCGTGCGATCGTACATAAACTGCAAAACTTATATTTTTGATTATGTATTACTTTACGCGTGCGCGCTATGTATCTATGAAACAAATACGAAAAATGGATGCCACCAATGCATCTGTCACATGCCTGTCATTGTTAGAGAGGTTAGAAATGAAAATTCCACAAACGTTCCATTGACCATATCGACGTGCGAATTCGATAACATCCTAACTCGAAAAACGCTACTTTACAGGAGAGCTATTATAAAGTCTCAATTTTTGAAAATTGATAATTGATGAATGGCGTGAGGTACGTTTTCAAAATTTAGTGAACTTATAGCTTATAACTGGAGCTTTCGATATCCGTGCCTAAACTTGTACATTTTAATGTCTTTGGACTACTTTTCATGATTTACTTGAGTTACGATGTTATCGATCGGCTCTCATTTGCATGAATATTATCCTAACTATAGATAGGATGTTATGGATCCGCGCTTACTTGCGAGAATAAGATCCTAACTATAGATAAGATGTTATCGATCGGCGCTTACTTGCATGAATAATATCTCAACTATACCTAGATAGGATGTTATGTTTTGTAATAACATTGGCAAACAATATCCCCAACAAAAGATAAATCATTATAATACGGATGTGATATGAATCTGACTAATTAAATCCTAACTTCAATCAGGAACACACAAGAACTCTGGTATTTGAGCTTTACCCACCAAAATGGCATAAAAAGGGTTGTAACGGTTATCAGACATTGCGGTGATTGGTTGATTTCCGATCACCCCGTAAAAGTAGCCAATTAGACTAATCAATTTATTAGGCGCCAAAAAATGCCTCAAGTTAGGATACTATCGCTCTGATATCCGTCGCAAATAATAGAGCGATAATATCCTATCTCAAGTTAGGATGTAATCTCTCGATCGATATGATCCTAACTCAAGTTAGGATGATGTGGTTCTGAAATTTGTCGATATAGTGATAGGATGTTGTCACTTTTTTTGTTTTTCAAGTGAATTTTTTTTTTCGAAAATCCAAATGCTCTATCAGATAGAGCAGATTTTTCTGCACAAGCCGAGGGTAATAACTCTAAACGGCCAAAAATTGAGTTAGGATGTTATCGAATTCGCACGTCGATATTCAAGTTGATTTGCTGGAGAAACGACTTGACGAATTCCAGTCGTTCAATAATATGTACCGTCAAATTTGAATTACTCCAGCCTCTTCAGCGCCATCTGCGCGAGAAAAATTTGGTATTTGCCCCCATTGAATAAACCGACAAAATCCATCTTGGATGTTCACGATGATTTCGACTCGAAGTCAGAATAGTATATTGGAAATAGAATATCTGCTGGAATTAATTCAAACAAAAACGATTTTTTTTTACCATGGCTAGCTTTCAGCTCCCTCTTCAACATATCAAAAGTCCTCAACTCTGGGACTGCTACAAATTAGTATACAGGGTGAAAGTGTATTATTTTTCTCTACTTCCTTTCTTTCTTGAAAAACTGATGACTGAAAAAAAACGGTTTCAGGCTAGTTTGACAGGCCATAGTCTTCCAATAAACATATAAAAAATATACCACCCAGCAACTGCTGTGTATCAAGTTACAGAGTGAAAACTATTTTTCATCTTTAATTTTTTGTCTTGGTGAAACTGATCTAGATTGGAGCCGGTTCCAGTTCTTTTGCAAGCCTATAATGTCATATTAAACATATGGAAACGATACATCTCTGCAACTGCTACTTTTCAATTTACCGGGTGAAAAGTCATTTTCACGTTTAAATTTTTCAATTCATTTATTTATTTTTTATTTATTTTTAGTGCCATTGAGAGACCTCGTCGGAGGTAGTTTATATCTCGACACTGTCAACAATTACAATAATTAATTTGTCAGGTATATGTCACAGCTCCAAAATCTCTTCACACCATCTTCTCCGCCTGCCAACCATCGTTCTCTCCATTAAACCCATCAAATCCATCCTTTCCGTTCCCCTACACCTCCTTCCATTCCATCTTCTATTCGCAAACCCCAGAAAATCTTGTTATAAAATACGACGAAAATTTTGAACTTGCAGCCCAAATATTGGTTACTATGGTTGAAATTGGTTCACACAACAATTGCGACTGATTCTTCTGTAAACTTGAAGTTTCTAGTCAAACATATCAAAATAATACATTTCTGCTACAGCTGCGTTTTTTTTTTAATAAGAATAAATGTTTGAGTATATTCGGGTATATTGCATCAAAAATTCAAAAAATCTTGGAACGCAACCAAACATTTAAATTTGTCAATAAAAACGTAGCTGTAGCAGAAATGAATTATTTTAATATGTTTGACAAGAAGCCTCAGATTTACAGAAGAACCAGTCGCAATTGTTGTGTGAGCCGATTTTATCAAGAAAAAAATTGAAACGTGAAAATGACTTTTTACCCTGTAAATTGAAAAGCAGCAGATGGAGAGATGTGTCCTTTCTATATGTTTAGTACGACATCATCAGCTTGCAAAAGAACTGGCACCGACTTCAATCTAGATCAGTTCCACCAAGAAAAAAAAAATAAGTTGAAAAATAGTTTTCACCCTGTAGCTTGATACGCAGCAGTTGCTGGGTAGTATATTTATTATATGTTTATTGAAAGACTATGGCCTATCAAACTAACCTCAAACAGTTTTTTTGGTCATCAGTTTTTCAAGAAAAAAAGGAAGTGAAGAAAAATAACAAACTTTCACCCTGTATACTGATTTGTAGCAGTCCCAGAGTTGGGAACTTTTGATATGTTGAAAAAAAGACTGTAAGCTTGCCATGTTGAGAAAATCGTTTTTGTTGGAATTAATTCCAGCAAAGCACCTATTTTTTTCTATTTCCAATATACTAGAAGGACCGTGCCAAACACATGGATTTGTGGAAAAGACATATACATGGATGCCAAAAGATTCGAGAAGAAACCAGGAGAGATTAAGGTCTCGCACACAAAAGACAAGATAAATGTTTTGAGGCATTAACAAAATAAAAACGCAAGTGTTGTAGCAAAAAACTAGATCGTTACAAAGTATTCATATTCTAGATGAAGGCGAAGAGGTGAAAGCAGCTAGGGATGATGCCAAGTTGCGGTTCTGTTCCGGCATAGCATCATAGGTATCAACAAAATTCACGCTCGTTTCGAATACAATTACTTAAGAGACAACCCGCTTGTGGTAAATGGGGTATGTTTGAGACGTTCCATCATCTGTTGAAACGGCCCTCGGGAAGGAGACAAATGTGACAAACAACATATCAAGACAAAGTCAACGTTGTCACCGCAGTAGGTATACTCTCGAGGGGAGGGGTGAGAGTTATCCGCAAAGAGCGGCAGACATTTCTTTTTCGCACTTTTACTTTATACACTGGTACGTTGTGTTACATTTTCAGCAGAAAAAAAGCCTAATCCGACATGATGACCGAAAATGGCGAGTAAATTCAGCCCACGTATGGAAAACATCCCCATTTGCCGCTTCGTGTATCTGAAATGCGGAAGGGAAAACCGCGGGCGAATTTCCTGTAGTTTTTCTCTCCCCGCCCTCTTCACTCGCATTTTTTATTGATGAAAATGGATGTTTCGCGAGAAGGACTCGCACCTATCCTTCTCCTGTCTCATTTTCACCTTTTCTCCAGTAAATAAAACTAACCACCGGCATACGTGCATCCATACTCATCTGACATCGTCTTCAACTTATATATTGTCTGTAAATAACATCTTCTCTGCCGGAGTTGACAGCCTAATCCTCAGCGGGCGATTTCTCCAACAGTCAAGGGCTCCACCTCCCTCGGTGCAAGCTCTCGATTTATGTCCTTTTTTCAGCACTCAAGGGAAAAGGGTTACCAAGATCCTGTCTTATAAAATAGATTTATTATATTCCAGTTGCGGGTGAGAGTGTAGAGCAAAATTTTCTTTTTTAACCCTTGAAGCAATATGACCTCTTTCACGCAGAATATGCTGGTAGGTAATCAATTGAAAATTAAAGTACAAGTAAAATCAAGTAGTAATTGAAGATAATCATGATACCAACATAATGAATCAAATTCAGGCAATTAAAGCTTCAAATCTGAATGCCTAAGAAGATGACAAAGTGATGTTTGTCAAACAAAAGCAGGACTTTTCGGCGAGGAAGGATTCCGAAATCCGGAAATCCAATAATATTTGTCACATCCCTATATGTACAGGGTGTTCACGATAAAATTCACCCCCCCTCTAGGAGGTTCCCCTTTGAGATATTTTGGAAAACTAAAAACTTTTTCCCAACGATTTTTCCCAGGGATCTTGAGTCAATCGTCGTAAAGTTTCTAATTGGTACCGTATACAGGGTGTGATATGTAACTTTTTTATTTTAAATGCAACACCCTATATTTTATTTCGTGATTTGGTGGAGCCTTTTTTTCTGGTTACAAATATATATGACACTTATGATTTATTTTGACAAGTAATTTGTCAAAAAAATGATGAAATAGGTAGTCAAATAATTTTTTTTCGCGGCAAGATGGCTTTGATTTCTACAGTTCCCTGAAAAAAAAGTTATTCTCGCAGCATTTTGTCCGTAGAATTCAACTCTGCATGGATAAATGTTCTAATTCGTCCCTAATACAGGGTGTCGCGTAATTTTTAATTTCCAACTCATTTGACTACCGATTTTATTATTTTTTTGACAGCTTCCTTGTCAAAACAAATCATCAATGTTATATATCTTTGTAATCAGAAAGAAAGGCTCCATTGAATGACGTAATAAAATATAGGGTGTCGTATTTGAAATAAAAAAGTTACATGTCACACCCTGTATACGGTACCAATTGAAAACTTTTAGACGATTGATTCATGATCCCTGGGAAAAATCGTTGAGAAAATGTTTTTGGGTTTTCCAAAATATCTCAAAGAGGAACCTCCTAGAGGGGGGGTGAATTTTATCGTGAACACCCGGTACAGAGTAACTGTTTCGCTTGACCTATTGAAAAATTATCTTGTGATCGGAACTGAGAAGCAAATTCAAAGCAGGTATTGACCCAGAAATCTAAACACAAATGTAATTGGGATAAAAGCTCTGTAGGTGACTTGGTGAGAATATAACAGTTGCCAAAGTATTGGTCTGACTCCACCAGTAAGAGAAAATAGAATAAGCAAATTGAATTTGAAACTAAAAGTGGCGGCAGCGCGGTTACCGCCACAAAGCGTGCGGCTCTGTTCCGAACTTGGACTCTCCAAACTGAGCTCCAAACACTGCTTTTACCTCTCTTCACAGATAAAGGTACCTATACCTACAGTGATCGGAAAAGAAAATTCTATTGCCTGTTCGGAGTCCTTGTATGCTAAAACGTGGGGATCTGTTGAAAAAAATGCATCTCCATGATGTGTCGGTCGGTGTGTGTGCGCGTGCGTGCAGGACTGCAGACGTGTAATCAGAATTTAATTTACAGCGAGAGATTTCTGAAAGGCTTTCTTCTCTGCCTTGAGTTCTTATAACTCTTATAACTATGTAGTATTAAAGATCATAATAAACTGCGCCCAAATGAATAGAGATACTGAAATTTTCTGCCCATTTTTCGATGACAGTATCTCGGGAAAATAGTCAACCATCCTTATGTTGTCAATGATGCCTGATAGATCCCTTATCTAGCTACAAGAGGCCAAGATGAGCAACATCATCGTTGTCAATAAACATGATATACAAACGTCAAAGAAAGAAGTGCCAAAAGAGTCAATTTTTAACGTCGCGTTACTTTTCAAGAAATATTTGCACACTTTTTCTGATTCCATTTTTGGGAAGACGAATCGAGTATCTCGGAATGGGATTTCAAATTTTTAAAAAAATTTCCGTATTATGTTTTCAAAAAAGCTTTGTGTTTTTTGGGAATTTTCAATTTTTTCACTTCGAATCGCTAATTAGTCATACTATCGACTAAAATGTGGTAGAAATGCATGCAAATTGGGAGAAGAAATTGTTGGAAAATGTTCAAGAACCAATTTCCTCTTGTTTGAAAAAGAAATGCGAGAATCTTTTCACAAATAAAAAGTTGGAAAATTTGCAGATTTTTCAGAGAGGAAAACTCAATAACATTGTGTCTGATTTCGAAAATTTTCCCCTAAAAATTATTTTATCTTTCCTACAACTTTGATTCCCAGCATGTCTGCACCTAAAATAAGTATTTCGTGGGGCTCACCGCAAGTCGAAGTGTGTACGGAAGGTCTTTCAAATTCGCGAAATGTGCAAAAGCTGTAATTGATTTTAAAAATGGGTCTTCATGACGCTCAATCCAATTTACTTTTGGTAGAGTTGGCGGCACACCACAAAGACCTGTGAGCGGGGCTAAACAGAAAAACAAATATCGTTTTGAACGAGTCCTTGTGTTGAAACAGGGGAAGCAACATCGTCAGCTGGACTGGTGGACCATTACCCGGTCACAGGCAAACCTAAAATCCCACTGCAAATCTAGGTGCACCACTAGATGAACTAAGTTCGCGCAGTTCGGCTCCGCCCACAGGTCTCTGTGATGTGCCGTCAACTCTATCAGTTTGAGTTATCCAAAAAAGGCAACAAACACGCAAATATTAATAAATATTGCGCCTCTTAGGGCTTAGGGTCATATAGCAGGCACCTCGCATTTTTATGAAACAAAGCTCTCCGACTACCACAACATCAGACGGTCAAACCGCAACTGCACAGACGTGTTTCGCCCCTACTGGGGGCTCATCAGTGCGCAGGCGTGCTCAGCTCAACCATCGGATGCTGTGGCAGTCAGAGAACTCAGCATCTGCATCTGCGGAATGCCTTTGATAGATGGCGCCGCTTGGAGGACTCACATATTAGGAGTCCTCTTGGGTGTATATTATCATGAGTTCTCTGACTGCCACAGCATCCGATGGTTGAGCTGAGCACGCCTGCGCACTGATGAGTCCCCAGTAGGGGCGAAACACGTGTCTGTGCAGTTGCGGTTCGACCGTCTGATGTTGTGGTAGTCGGAGAGCTTTGTTTCAATTTATTTGAAAAAAGTCGATCACCGAGCAGGAATGAATGTTTCAGTGAGTCTTGCTGCATCAAAAGCGAGTCGTCCTGGTCAACACCCGGACGAGAGGCCCTGTCGGGTGGCAACGGCTAGAAGAAATTTGAAAATTCACAACGCCCGACTGGAGAATGATGGAAAACTGCAATTGCAGTCTTTATTTGAATATTTTGTTGTGTTGCTTCCTGCCAAATTTGGTTCCAATTCATCGGATAGATTTTAAATAAATGAATGGTGATGAAGTTTTGAATTTTGACATCTTTCAATATTTGACAGGTGACAGATACATAAATGCTTCCAACTGTTCTGAATACAGTTTTTCAAGCGCTTTCAAATGACATACTGCAAGTCAAGTTCCGTGACATATAGTTTCTGTCATTTGTTGATAGTGACACTTGTGTTCGACAGATTAAAGCCAAAAACTAGTGGGCTCATTCCACAGCAAAACCATGTCTGCAAATCAAATTTCAAATCGATCAGATCAACGATTCGGCAGTTATCGTGGAAGATTATAGGCACACCCAAAAAAATACAAAACTTTTTTGAAAAACAGAATATGAAGAAAATGGAAATCCCATTTCAAGATATTGAGTTCGCCTTCCCAAAAATTGAATCAGAAAAAATCTGCGAATATAGCTTAGTTCCCAGTTGGGAATATTCGGACAAAAATTCCGAATATTCGAAATTCGCAAGTTTTCTGCGTTTCTGATTCCCAGTGCAAAAAAATCGGACGATTTCAAGTGTCATGTGTCAAACCGCTGCATTTGCATTATTTGAAAAGTAACGGAAGCGGGCTGGGACAAATTTTGATTCATTGATGTGTCAAATTAATTATTTTTTTTGGGTCTCCATTATGAGACAGTCGCCTGAGCCTGCCCTCAAGAGATTGGGGGAAGTCCAGAAGAAATGAGCTCTGGCTTGAAATTTTCCGGCACTTTGGTGGTAAGGGTAATATTCACAGAATAAAAGAAAATGAAATAGAATATATAATATTTTGATTTTATATGGTTTCTGGTCATTTCTACCTTCCAGACCGTACAACTCAGTCATCTTGCGGACCACGTCTTTGCGCGTTTGTGGACTTGAGGAAAACACTTCAAGCTTGCTCCTCAGAAATTTTTGGAAAAATCTGCTGACGGGTTCGCCTGTGCCAGTATTTTGAAAAAGTGTAACGCTAATTTTGTCCGTCAGTATATGATTATACTGATACAGCATTCGTCTGTGGTGTTGACGTTGACACAGGCATTCAGATCAGAGAAATGTCACATTGGGTGGATTTACTTGGGATCTGCTCGTAACATGGAAAATCATGTCCATCCAATACGCTTTACTTACGATGGACGAATCTTTGATTTGCTTTTTTGTAATGCATAAAGACACTAAATAGGTGAACCTTAGATTTGCCTTGAAATGTCTGATGTATAAGTATACAATTCATTTTTTTCAATTTGTTATATATAGTGCTATTCTGTAAAAAATAACATTCCATAAACGCTCTGTTATGTGAAAATTCGTGTCGGCCATTGGCTGTTGCCTAGGTAATAACAACGTAACAGAGCGTTTATGGAATGTAATTTTTTAGAGAATCGCACCATAAGTCTTGTTAAATTTAACTCGTGGTATGATTATTAATCGATGATATTTTCTCATGAAATAGATGCTGCACATTCAACTCCTGCTACGCACTGCTACCGCAGTGCTCCACAGTCGTTGAATCTGTAGGCACGATTCCATTCGAAATCATCATCGATGATAATCATACCACTTGTTATATTATTACTGACTATACCTTTGGGTGACTTATAGGTACAAATCAATATTCCAAATACTCAACGATCTAGCTTCTATTATTCACAAAATTGAAAACCTTCACAATTCACATTCCATTTCTTCCATGAACGCAGAGATAACGGTAGTTGGTAGTAGATACGTGAAATAGCAAAACAGCAGAGTTGTAGAGGACTAAATTTTCTAAAGAAATGTTTGGTGCATATTTATCTAATTTAATTGAAAAAATCATTAGCCGTTAGTCGTTGAAGTTGTAACGCGTCCTTCTCAATATAGACCACTACAATAAGTAATGATTAATGAATACCGCATATACGCATAACAAGAAACCTAAGTGAGTCCTACTTACGCACAGCGTGACTTATTTTTTGAAGAAAATCGCACGGCGTGCGATGATGGTGAAGTAGGTGAGTCGCACAGTTAAAGAAACTCATGTTTCTAATGTTGACATAATTTTCAAGAACAATCGATTTATGATAAAGGTACCTGATACTGATGATACCTGATAAAGGTAAATCAATGATGATAATGTGTAACCCACGAGTTATAAAGTGAATGATGAGTTGAAATTATACGGGCTCAGGCAGTACTGCACTTCTTGCTCGTTACGCTCGCCCGTGTGATTTTTTTCTGGCGTGCGTAATATGCTACTTATTGGGGAGTTTGCGTACACAGGTACGTACGACGTAACGTAACTTTCAACGTGGAAGTTGGCGAGTTTGTTATCTGCAATTCCTTAGTTACAGGGGAGTTTTCACGTTCTGCGTTGCGTTTTGCGTTACGTCGTACGTTCAATGGAATCGCAAACTCCCTATTACTTTTGTTATGTAATGTATTGTTTTCATAGTAATCTAAGGGATCGTTTGTAGTTCCAATGCTATGGAGACCAAGCTTCATGTCCTTGCTTGTGTACCGAAGTAATTTAGATCATTACTGTTATTATTGCACAAGCACCGTGAAAAGCGAGATCAGAAACACCCCATTATGATGGCAGGCGAAGATAGTAAATACTGGGGACCGCGGACCGGCCGGTGACAGATAATTAGGCAAGGGACTCTTGCTCTGGTGACACAACCAGAAGCTAGCTAGCTAGGACGAGGAGGAGGAGGAGGCAAGCGCCAAGCGGTTTGCCGGCTGCACGCCGTGGACGGATGGTCGAAGGATCAGAGGTCGCTTATTGACTCCCAGGAGATTGGAAGCCGGGAAACAAACGCGCTGACACGGATAAAACTGCAAGAATCAATAAAAGCAATTTATATCATTCTATTTGCCGTAGCATGCACCCCCTACCCTTGCTTCTTGCGCGCCACTTTATTGTTGACAGCTGAGACCCGCGTCTTCTTATTCTTTCATTTCGCCATTTCAATTCCATAAAAGGCCAGACGCACCACCACTCCCGCCTCCAGAGAGCACCCTCCACGGCCCACCCCCCAAGACTCTGCACGGACTACTCTGTTTCTTTCCTCTGTTGGGAGGTGGGTAGGCCGTATAGCATAACCCGCAGACAAGTGGCAGGCTTCGGTCCTCATTCTGTTGTCCGGAAATTAAATTTTAAATACGCCCGACCGCGACCAAGAATTGACGATAACGTTGGCTTGGGTTTTTGAAACTCAGACGTCTCTGGAAAGCGTGTAGAGTAACTGCGAGTAACTGTTACAGTGATGCAAAGTTTCCCGGTGAGTAATCTGCCCAACCGCCGTAGAAGAATATAATCACCGACTACCCGGTCTTTATAGGCTGAATGATAGGAAAGAGTAAGCTATAGTCGCTATTGTCAGTCATGTATGAGATATGATTCCTCACTTCTAGGTATAGACAATACAAATAGAGAAGACCATATGTTATCACCACCGTCGTCACGGATATTGGGGCATCAAAAATCAGCCAACCTTTTTTTGAATGATGGACTCGCCTCGTTCCTACGCAACCGTAAAAGACGACATTATGGTCTTTTCTATTTGTATTGTCTATACCGTATGTTCGTTAAAATCATGAATTATGGCAGGCTATGGAAGTGAAAACGTATGTCGTGAATTTATCAATAATCACTCAAATTTGATGTCAACATGATAAGCCGTCGTCATGGAATACATTTTGGTCATACGTTTCAACATTCACAGCCTGCCCTAATTCTTGATTTTAATGAACATACGGTATATATTATACTATTATTATAGTGCGGGAAGTAAGGGGAACCATCACCTTGCAAATTATGATACAAGCACAAAATTTGGTACACTTACTCTTCAAAGTACTCCGAACAAGACTGGGGATGGTGCCCAGCCGAATTTTTCCCAAGAGGGCTGTTCCAGAGGCGCTATGTTGTCCCTGGAGCCCTAAGGTCTATCTTCGAAACGGCAAGTGATATCGACATACTTCAAACTTCTTTCCCATTGAAGTTACTCGCAGGTGATAAATACAAATTGTATGAACTCATCTGAACCTTCCGCTTACCAAGTGCCTACCTTTCAGGGGTGACATTGAAAAAACTGTCAGAGGGGGCTAGTTGGTCCGGTGGTTCGCCATCCCAACCTTGCACTTTTGAGCACAGCATTGAGATTTGCCACAATTGAATTACATACCTATATCTTACTTTCAAGAAGTGGTGCCCAGATGGCACTATTTGCAAACGCCGTATACAGGGTGTTCAATAATGCAAAAATTTCAACTTGTTAACCAAAAGAGTTGGAGTCATGTAAGTCAACATGTAGGTTCACAATTCAATGCTTGTTAAGATAAAATGAACCGCGTCTGAATATCTTCAGCCGTTCTTGAAAAATCCTAAAATTAGTGGTCAGTTCCATGAAAATTCACAATTTTCAATAAATCAGTGATTTTTCAAGATATTCTAGTGAAATTCGGCAGTCCCATGAAAAGTGAAGTCAAGAATGGAATGCCATGTGTTACCATCGTCTCCATACATTGTTTTCAAAAAATTTGACAGTCAACTGTTTTTCTCCTCACTGTCCGGTGGCTAGCCGTACCAGCCTTGCACTTTTGAGCATTGAGACTCAGCAAAGTTGAAGTAAATACCTTATACCTTACTTTCAAGAACTGGTGCCCAGATGGCACTACTTGCAGACACCGTATACAGGGTGTTCAATCATGCAAAAATTCCGAATTCCGGTGAACAAGTTGAAATTTCTCTGCTCTTGGAGATAACAAAAAATTTAGGACAGAAGTGGAATGGACATCTGAACATCGTTATCATTTCCAACGCCATTCAATTCTGCCGAAATCAAGGACGACATGAGAATGATGCAAAACCTCGTGATGGTTTCTAAGAGGTACTCCTAAGCCACTAGCGTAATCATATTTCACATTTTGACCTTGGAAGATAGGCAAATGCTGAGTGGAAGGCTGAGATGCGTTCATGCAATCTTCATCCAATCACCCATAAGTAAATACGCTCAGGAGGAAGTTTTTAGCCTCTCGATATCGCTTGCCATTGCAAAGATATCCAGTTAACTTTATGATGGCTGTCGTACGACAATTAGAGGATAAATTTGACTTCGCATCATCCCTAGCTTTGTGGGGGTACTTTGGAGAGTGCATGAACCAAAGTTTCCGATTGCATCACAAAGGACAAGATATTTGCGTATTTTAGCTCTTAACTCCCGAAATAAAGTAGTCACTAGGTTATTTTTCAATTTAGCCTCTGAAAGTTAGACAACCGGTGAACGGGAAGTTTAGTTAGATGTGATCATATAACCTTCATCCGTCACCTGAGAGTTTCTACAATCAAGAAGAACTTTTCAGAATGTCCATATCACTTGCCGTTTCAAAAATATGCCGTAGGGCTCCAGAGACAATTTGACGGTCCCCAGTACGGCTCTTGGGGGAAGAATTCAACTGGACACCATGTACAGTTTTGTTTCGGGTACTTTGAAGAGTAAGTGTACCAAATTTCGTGGTTGCATCAGAAAGCGCAAGGTATATGCACACATCGGCCTTTAACGCCCAAATGAAATACCTCCTACTGACAGATTTCTCAATTTTATCCCTGAAAGGTAAGCAACTGGTGAACGAGAGGTTCAGATGAGTTCATGCAATCTGTATTCATAACCTACGAGTGGCTTCAGTCAAAAGGAAGTTTGGAGTATATCGATATCACTTGCCGTTTCGAAGATACATCTTAGGGCCCCAGGGTCAACATAGCGGCCCTGGTACAGCCCCCATGGGAAAAATTTGGCTGGGCACCATCCCCAGTCTTGTTCGGACTACTTTGAAGAGTAAGTTTACGAAATTTGGTGCTTGTATCACAATTTGCAAGGTAGGAACATATTTTGACCCTTAGCTCCCGCACTATTAGTCGCGGGCGGATGACTGTATTATAGTTTATGCTGGCCGTCCCTAGATCTGAAGATATATTCCCATGTTGGCAACAACGATGCATTTAACGCGTTTAATCAAGACGTTTGTCAAATATGGTTATTATTTTTGGGTTTTTTGAAAATCCCAGATGCCAATTTTTACTGCTAAAGGGCGAAATGCCGAAAAACTTGTGTTGTGAAGAGATCCGGCCTCAGATGCAGAAGAAGACTGATACGACAATATGGAAAACCGCTGAGGTGCGATCTTCAAAAGATACTCCCTGGGTGCAGGAAATTGCAGGCACGCTTGTAGTTTTGCTGTTTTCATCTACATTCTTCTATGACGTTCGTGATCTGGCCATGGCTTATTCTAATAACGGATAAAATGGTACCAGCGCGGCACAGGTATAGGTAGGTAAGTAGGTAAGTAGGTACTTAGGTAGATACCGTTCGACTTCAATTGCAAGATTTTGACCCTAAACTGACAGTTGCTGGTGTTGCTCTGCGAAAACATGTTCCGACCACGGTGCGTTCAGGAACAGTGCACTTCGGATTAGCTCTCAGGAGTCTCAGGGCTTCTAGGTCTTGCCTGGGCCGCTCAACTGTGACAGAACCCCTAGGAGTTCAGACAATCAGCAATGTAGTAAAACTTGCTCGAATCGTACAGAAAATGTATTTGGTTGAACAAAATGGGTTTCTACTCACCCGCATGAAAAACTGACACGATTCAAGAATAGCGCCAGGTTCAGGCTCACTTTGTGACCCATTGGGGATTGGGGGATCAATCAGCAGGCACTAAATTTCATTGATGTGATTATTGCAGCTGCAGGTACCTATCTACTGATGCCTAGTTGGGCTACTAAACGTCCCAGTAACGTGTTCCTCTTAAAAAATTCCTGCACGATCAAGTACCGAGCTCTACACCAGGTGGCGTTTTCAAATGTAAATCGCCTCCAATAGTGAAGCAATGGTAGGTGAAAGAAAAGCGATGGGATGTCGAACAACATCCAGCCTAACAAAAAAAAAGAACGACTGATTTCTAAAATTTGAAAAATTCTTATGACAGATAGACAGATAAACGAACGGTTTTTGCTTGGCTGCATGATACACCTTTGAATGTTGTGCCATTCAAAAACCTCAGAAGTCTGAGGTCTCAAACCGTCGTATCAGGACCCATGACCATCATCTACTTCGAGTAATTATATTTAGTTATAATTAGTTATAGCTTTGCCGCATCCTGTACCAGTTTTGGATATAGCAAGTATCTCTACATCGCATGAAAACGAATACAATAGTAGAGGAAAAATGAGACTCTATTGTGACTTTCGTGTGCACGGAAAGGTAAAAAGCTGGGGTGCATTTTTTATGGTGTAGTATGGCTTGGGGATGAAGAATCCACTTGTCGTCAAAAAATCGTCCAGTGTGGGGGCGGTATGGGGGCGGTTTTGTGAAAAAACAGTTTTTTTAAAAAAAGTTCTACACTTTGTCAGCTTTTGGCTGATATTAGCTTGGAACAAATCCGTCAACTGTAAGTTGTCGTAAATAATTTATGAATAAAAAGGTGATCATTTACTTTGCCATTAGAATACACGTAAAACTTGACTGCCTCGTGCGCAAAGAACGTTGAATATCTCAGTAACGTGTTGAATGACATTTTTCATTCCACTCCCACTCGATTATCTCCGTAACCACTAGTTCAATCAAAAAAGTTCCTTCTGTAAACCATGTTACCTATTCCATTGCGATTCTTGCGGTTTTTTCAGATTTGATTTATCTTGAATAGTAACTGAGCTAGGGATGGAATTGTAATGTACTGCATGCAGCGGACAACTGCAGCGCTGAGGCCCTCGCGTACCCCTGCCATCCGCGCACCCCCGCGAAGGCCATGGTGTATTGAGGCGGGAAATCTGCAGACTTATTATTGTGGCTGATGATCGAAACATTGTAAAAGTGTAGTCGGTGAATTTGCAATATAAATAAATATATACCCCTTGAATTACGACGTACGTCTTCACATATTATAATAGTCCAGTCAAAATAGGTTTTAACCGGAAATAAATTCGGAAGTTGACGAAATTTGGTGGATCGATGCAGAATTGAACGTGGAATAACATACTGAAATTCCCAAAAAGCTTGTTTTTTTTAGGACCAATAAAAAAAGGCCATCCTTGAAAATTTTCTTTTCTTCTGAATGGCTTGTGAACTATCATCTCTTCAGAACACAGCACCAGCACCAGCAAAGCAAATGTAGCCCGTTAAATTCCCAAGAGATCGTACAAAACTCATCACTTTTTGGTCAATAGCCTCTGTGATATCGCGTCTACAAAAACGCAGTGAAAATTACTCAAAATATATTTCCGGATTTTATGTAAAAATATGCATAGTGTCAATTCAGGGGCTGTAACGTGGACAGCGAATGTGCGAATTTCAATGTGTTTTTTCTACATTCGGTATCACACTTTTGTTTAGAAGTCACCAACTTCAAAATGGTACTTTTTCTCGACCTTTGAAATCGATACTTGATGTCCCGAAGAACCCAAAAAATCGATTTTTTTCATAAATAGAATGATCTGCACGCAGTCTTCCTTCAAATTGATTGTTTTAATTTCTGACCGGTTTCGCAGGTCTCTGGCCCTTCTTCATCAAAGTGTGGAGTCTAAAATAAAATACATAAAACAAGTAGGTAGGTACATAAAAGGTGAACGATAACACACCGAATCACCGACATTGTATAAATGGTGAAGATAAAGTTTGTATGAATGATAAGTGAATTGTTTTTAAATTCTTCAGATGTCAGTATAACATTTGTGATGTTGTCATGGAAGAACGGAAAAAAGAACTTGATGGAAATGTATGAAATAATAATAGAGCTAATAAAAATGGTACAAGGTGGGTGATGAATCAATGAAAGGATGGTTGAATGGAAAGAAAGAAGCTTATTTAAATCAAAGGTGTTGTAAAAATGTTTAAAAAAGAAATCTATACAATCTTTTAGGCAATTTCGGACAGAATTATCAGTTGCTTTACAAATTTCAAGAACCTCTATACTATCTAAAAGCCGTCCTTTTTTACAAACATGTAAAATTTCAAAATTAGTTCCAAGGACGAAGTTATGATTTTCTGAGATGATTTTGATGATTAGATGATTATGATTAATAATTCTTTCCAAAATTGCCTAAATGATTGTATAGATTTCCCTTTTAAACATTTTTACAACGCCTTTGATTCAAATAACCTTTTCTCTATCTAGTCAACCATCCTGCTTTCATTATTTATCACCCACCTTGTACCATTATTATTAGCTCTATTATTCCATACATTTCCATCAAGCTCTTTTGTCCGTTCTTCCACGACAACATCACAAATGTTATATTGACATCTGAAGAATTTAAAAACAATCATCAAATGCAAGTACAATATTCAGCAGTTAGTGTCCGGACTACCTTTTTTTTTCTGAATAGGTCGTTTTAGTCTTTCAACCCATACAACTCAGAAACCATCACAATAGGATAAATATTCCGAAACATGTTATTTTTTCTGTATTCAATTCTTCATATTTTCCCTGGATGGTTTTGCTCTACCCAAGTGAAAAATGAGGCAAATAGTATGGTATGAAAAAAATCGATTTTTGGGGATTCTTCGAGACAGCAAGTATCGATTTCACAGGTCGAGGAAAAGTACCATTTTGAAGTTGGCGACTTCTTGACTTCTAGACAAAAGTGTGATACCGAATGTTGAATTAGCTTTTCCCGCATGTAAAACACATTGAAATTCGCAAATTCGCTGTCCACGTTACAGCCCCTGAATTGACACCATGCATATTTTTACATAAAATCCGGAAATATATTTTGAGTAATTTTCACTGCGTTTTTGTAGACGCGATATCACAGAGGCTATTGACCAAAAAGTGATGAGTTTTGTACGATCTCTTGGGAATTTAACGGGCTACATTTGCTTTGCTGGTGCTGGTGCTGTGTTCTGAAGAGATGATAGTTCACAAGCCATTCAGAAAAAAAGAAAATTTTCAAGAATGGCCCTTTTTTATTGGTCCTAAAAAAAAACAAGCTTTTTGGGAATTTCAGTATGTTATTCCACGTTCAATTCTGCATCGATCCACCAAATTTCGTCAACTTCCGAATTTATTTCCGGTTAAAACCTATTTTGACTGGACTATTATAATATGTGAAGACGTACGTCGTAATTCAAGGGGTATATATTTATTTATATTGCAAATTTACCGACTACACTTTTACAATGTTTCGATCATCAGCCACAATAATAAGTCTGCAGATTTCCCGCCTCAATACACCATGGCCTTCGCGGGGGTGCGCGGATGGCAGGGGTACGCGAGGGCCTCAGCGCTGCAGTTGTCCGCTGCATGCAGTACATTACAATTCCGTCCCTAGCTCAGTTACTATTCAAGATAAATCAAATCTGAAAAAACCGCAAGAATCGCAATGGAATAGGTAACATGGTTTACAGAAGGAACTTTTTTGATTGAACTAGTGGTTACGGAGATAATCGAGTGGGAGTGGAATGAAAAATGTCATTCAACACGTTACTGAGATATTCAACGTTCTTTGCGCACGAGGCAGTCAAGTTTTACGTGTATTCTTATGGCAAAGTAAATGATCACCTTTTTATTCATAAATTATTTACGACAACTTACAGTTAACGGATTTGTTCCAAGCTGATATCAGCCGAAAGCTGACAAACTGTAGAACATTTTTTAAAAAAACTGTTTTTTCACAAAACCGCCCCCATACCGCCCCCACACTGGACGATTTTTTGACGACAAGTGGATTCTTCATCCCCAAGCCATACTACACCATAAAAAATGCACCCCAGCTTTTTACCTTTCCGTGCACACGAACTTCTCAAATAAGCACATTTTGCTTCATATTTTCCTCTACTACAATACTGTTGATAGTAAAATGATAATTTTGTTTCGTTTTGGTTTTGTTGTGTGCGTTGCCGTAGGTATGTAATATTCATTTAGTATGTGATGTAAGGGCTGGCCATAAAAATTAAATTATGTATCAGAGTTACAATGATATCAATACTTACACTAGATACCTTTGACCGCTTTATACGCTTTTGTCATCAAGTTGTGTGAAGTTCCAGCAGCTTTGGTAGTGCTAACGTTACACTTCGAATAAAATGATGATATGAAAAAACAACTTGACAATATGTAATCTCTGCAGCCAGCTAGTACCGCACAATCCAAATGAATCGTACGGCACTGGGGAATATTCTCTATTCACATTGAGTTAGCAATCGATACATCTCTAACTTTAAGAAAGTTGGAAAGTGAATGATTCCTTACAGCTTGGAAAATAATGTCACTTTCGAACCACGGGCCGAAAGTGACATAATTATGAAAAGAGGTGATCTGATCTAGACAGCTGTCGCGGAGCGCGGGGTGTTGATGGATGCGTTGTTTGAAAAGGTTGCCTATGCCTACCTGATAAAAACGTTTGACGCGAAAAACTTCAAATAATAGTATATTATTCAACAAGCGGGTGATGATTCTTACTCATGAAGATGCAGTTTGCCGACACGAGCCTTGGCGAGTGTCGTAAAGCATCCGAATGAGTAACAGCCATTACCCGCGAGTAGCATACTATGCTTTATCCAGTCTTATTGGAAAATGCAGGCATGTATGCGCGTGATAATGCGTGCATTATTCAAGAAGATTGGATAAAGCCAATTATTTGCATTTGAACTGGATCATTGTTAACAAAGTCCTATACATACCATGGAGTAAAGCGTCATTACAGCCTACGGGATGCTGTCTCACTTCGGCACGCCTCGGTAATATATTGAATCTCTTGGCTGTGATGTGACGCCCTCCACCTCGGTACGTAATATACTATCACTTCACTTCATAGATATAGGTACTCCATATTTTCATCAGTCATGATGACAGCTGGTGTGCCGTCATCAGTAGACCCTTTCATGCCGTGTATTCACAGATCTACAACTTCTGCTGGATGGTTAATTTTTAGCAGGTCTACTCCCAAAAACTGGACTTGGCTGCCGTATAATTGTATAAATGTGTTATCTTTGGAGTTTGATTGTTCCTGTCAGATTTCAGAATAAGGGTGACTTGTTGCTTCACTGAAGACTGAAAAAACCACAAATGACAAATACTTGAATAATACCATAGTGATATTGAATATTATTTTGTATTTTTGTCATTGGCGACGGGCACGCTCTTGTTGTGTTGACATTATATTTAGATAAAAGTTGACATGAGAACATCTGGTGCCTTATGGACTGCTTATGGACTTGGTACTCTTTCCCCCCAGATATCTTCACTTCAACACTTGCTTCAACATATCGTCCAAAGATGGCACTGGACATAATAAGTTCAATAGTCTGTTTCGTATATTACCAATAATTGCCTTTTTTTTAACGTTCAGAAAATATATCTAGGTACTTTTCTGTCAAAAACTTCAATATTTTTTATGAAGTTACATTCTTTATGAAAGATAGCTTTTTGTCAATTCTAGCGCAGCAGATAAAACAAGAAGAAATTTAGTGATTTCTGTCGTACATTTTGTATTCCGTAACCAATGACGAAAAAAACCGTTTTGATCTCTAGACTCAACCTATCTCCCTTAAGAAGCGTTTTGGAGAAAAATTACATCGTGCATGTCGACCTAATTTTCGATGGACCATCGAATGGTGAATCATTGCTACTATAACCTGGACCACCCTGTAGATTATACAATGCAGCTCACGCTCACAAAAAAATATTTGAGAGAATCCGTGGCTTCAATTTTTCAAGTTAACCCGGCGTTACCCTGGTGAAAAACTTTACGTGATAACCCAGGTGGGGTGTGTGATACCCAAGAGACAATTTTTTTTTATTGACACATCAATTTGATTTTAGGTTTTTCAACATTGAATTAGGAATACCGCATTCATAGACATAGATAACAATACAGTTTGTTGCACATAAAAGAATTCATTCTATGAGAAAACAAAGGAAAATTAGACATATGATCATTGTACAAACGAACAAAAATGCTTTTAACAAGAAAAAAGTAAATGACACTAGGATGGATGGCAATTTCCTGAGAAAACCATCTTATAAAAACCAAAAAATTGAAAACGAAATGACAAAATCGAAAAAAAAGTATGTCAATCACATACAATCATCACAAGAAAAAATAGAATGTTCCAAGCAAATACAGCGATCACAATGTTGACAACGGTATTTTGTATTTCTATATCGATTATTAGGACATGTTTGGCACCTTGCATACTCATTGTTTTGCTGTTGTGGTTGAGGTTGGACTGATTCGCCGAAAATGTCAAAAAATTTTTGGAAAAAATTCACAAACAAAAATCAAAACATACCTTGTGAAAAAAATTGCGACTTTGCAACCCAGGTGGGGTATGACACACCCGTAACAGTTTTCAGGGCCTATAAAAGTTTTCATCAATGATCACATAAAGATTGTAAACATCAGTATTTTTCAGGAATTTTTCACTATAAGTGTGTACATGGCAACAGCTAAAAATGGCACCAGTTTCAGAGCGGCTTGGGTAATTGGGTATGTCTCACCCTCACCCCACCTGGGTAACGCCGGGTTAAGAAGGATCATAAAGTGGTCCTCCAAATCCTTCTGTGGTGTGATCAAATAAATTCTTAACTTGGGCAGCCTGAGGCTTGGTCAAATTCAAAGGTACGGAGCTGCGTTTGACTAGCGCACATACTGCCTACTAAATTATAATTCATTTGTTCACACAATAGTTCTTTATTTCAAAACATTCCAGTGAACTGCTAATGCTGATGGCAAAATTGTGAGGAAGAACTATCAACATAATCAACCATTGGACGTGTAATAATTTCTGTTTTCTATACAAAGTGAGTCAGAAATTCCGAAAATTAGCTTTTCTTAGAAATGCCTCCAAACCATGAGACCGGTCTCTCAACCTATTTAGATCAAAATATGGTGTCACGGTTTTATACCAAGATACTTTTAGGGATAATGTAGGAGGGAAATCTTGGAGTTTAGAACGAATCAATGGTCTCAAATTTCTTTTCTGGCAACATTTCAACGTGATTCACGTCTTCGTTGGGTCTGTATATTTAAAAATTTGGTAGGTACATTCAATAATATATAAACGGAGCTTAATAAAAAAAGTTAAAAGTAATGTAAAAGCATAAAAAATGTATAAAACAGGAAAAATCCCAATGGATATTAATGTCAGTTGTATATTTTGACAGTGTACCAGTTGAAGACTGTGGACACCGTTTCAAATCTATGTGTCTTTTACCTATGTGTAGGAGTGTAGGTTACAAATGAATTTTGATTATTAGGTCTAAATACATATTACTCAAATTCCGGGTGTCGTCGGTTCTAAAATTCAGACTGTTTTTGAACTTCTCAATAAAAATCATTCCAGATACTGAACGTTTTGACAAAATTGGTTCATAATGTAAAATTTCAATTTGATTGAATTAACCCATATAGCCCGACCGTCCTTTATAAAGGACGGTAAAAGTTTTTTCCACAATAATCAACTGCTATTACTAGTATAAACAGATAAAGTCACTAACATACCAAACTTCAAGTATTGAGAGCCCATTCATATCACTAGTTCGTTATAATTACTGAATTTGCTTGTATGGTGCCCTTTTGTTTGTTGTTGGCTTTCACAATGAATAACCAGAGGTAGGTATATTTTGTCGTTAATAACAGTTCATGATTGTTTTTTCATATATTTGGGTACTTTAAAGATCAAGTAAGTTGCCTGCTACCAAAACTTTAATTTTTTTTCAAACCGTCCCGTGGAAAAAACTGATGTCCTTTATAAAGGACGGTAGGTCTATCCACTACTATCAACTACAATGATGTCGTTTTTATTTCACTTATTGGAAAAGACCCCTTACCATAGCACAGTTACTGGAAGAAATCGAGAAGGATGTATCGAAGATATTCCAGGAAAAATAGCAATTCTTTTCCCAAAAATACAAACGATGAGTGCGATACGGATGAAGATCCAGCAGAAGAAAATTTTATTGAACCAAACAAATTGCCAGAAGCGCAACTCGGAGCCGAATTTGGGCTACAAGTTTTGGATTGGGGCTTTGCGGCTAGGCATTATTGTTTATTTTGAGAAATGACGAGGTTCTCGTGATCAGAAGAAAAAGCACATCGTAGCACGTAGATCAACCGCTACTGATATAATCAGACTACGAGAATAGAGAATATGGGCGGTGTAGATCGTGATGATCAAAATCAAGGCTAATACAGAGTTTCAGTCAGAGGGAAAATGGTATTTTCCACCATTTGCTCACTGCATAGATATGACTACGCAAAAATCTTGGCGACTAAATAAAAATAATGGCGGAAACCTCGACCAACTGAAGTTCCAAAGATCTATGAGTACAGAGATGCTGAGAACTAACAATCAAATGACAAAGAAAAAGACCTTCGAAACCACCCAGAAATTTGCATGAGTTTTTTCATGAGCATGAGAAAATCACCGGCGATGCGCGGTATGCCATAAAAAAAAAATCAATTTTATGTGCAAAAATTGTTATGTCGACTTGCACCTCAATGATTGTCTCATTTTTCACCACACTATAAATTTATGTCTTGTGTTTGTTTGTTTAGGTTTTCCTTCAACGATTTTTTTTTGTTCTCTGATGTTTTTTGTTTTATATCGATAATTTTATGTTTTTTGAAGTGCAAGGGAACATTTTTCAGTCGTTTGATGTTATCAAAAAATTTATATTTCATAGTAGTACATAGCCCTACCGTCCTTTTAAAAGGACAGCACTTTCCAACTAAATACAACATTCAGAGAATTTTTTTCTTATTTTTGTGTAATTCCATTCTGCTTAAAAGACCAGAATTTCAAGAAAAATTTTCGCTCACGGAAAAAAAATTAATTCCGGACCATATGGGTTAACAAGAGTGTCCGGAAGTTTTAACATAATTACATAGGGCAGTTTTCCCTTCTTCTTCATCTGTGGTGAGATTTTTGTTTCTGCAGTCATTTTTGTGGGTGTAAATTATTTTCTTCAGTTTCTGTTTCGTTTGTTCTATGTAGCAGCCGTTGCAATTATTGCAGTTGATTTTGTATATCAAATTTGACTGTTCTTCAGTCAAACACGAGCTTGACACTTTATCTTTGAGTCTAGAGAAATAAATTAATATTAAAAGATTTCTTACTGTATAGTGCTATTTTGACATTTTCTTTGGAGATAATTGAGATCTTTTGAAATAACGAAACTAAGAGGGTTTCGAAGGACAACTTTTTGACCCTTTATAACTTCGAAAAGAAGTCTGAGGATTTTTTCAATTATTTTTGTGGGCTACATCGTTGGATTCTACATACTATATAGTATTGCTTTGATCCGACCTTTCGGGACCACCGTGTATGTATTTTTTCATGTTTGATATTTGCTGCAGCACGTACCAGCTAATAAATATCAGTATGTTGCTCGATAACGGCCCCTTCTCTCAAACAAAAGAGCTCATTACAACGGCAATATAATATCTGAAAAGCGATGATATCTTTTGAAGAACAACGTTATGTTGCCAAACACACAAGCATACTATGAATTTGTTTAAGTGTGTAGATAGTTTCTTTACTTTTCCACAATAACGACTAGGGTAAAGAAGGCTTTTACTATCGCTTTTCGCTAACAACGAACGTCAATTTTCAATAGTTTAGTTGCTCCCTGATACACAAGCACAATCATACACCCGAGACATTCACATTAGAACACTCCCCTTGGCTACTTAAAATTTTATTGGTAATTCTCCTGCGGTTCTCTCAAATTAAATTTCGTATAATCGTATATTGTACGTCATGATATTATTCGATATAGCTTGTCTCGAACTAAACCTTTTCATAGTTGGGATGTTCCTCCATAGATCATTACGTCAAAATTGCTAGGCAAACTTCCGACAGCAATTAGGAAAGTTCCAAATTATTCAAACGGGCTTACACGGGTGCCGGAGATCCGATTTGGGCGATGTTATGATGATTAGCTAATGGAGTAATCAGAGGGTGAAGATATGGAACGGTCATAATAATTGTCAATAATCTTCTTGCTGCATCAGAGTGCCGACCGCCGTCTATATTTTTCTCCAGTTTTTCTTAATTTTACCAGAATTTAATAATGAGAAAAAAAGGTCTGTTGACAAACAGAAAAGGCTGATGCATGGTATTTAATAATCATTAAAACTTGACATGTTTGTATTAAACTGCTGGACAACAAAGTTATCGTTATCGGAAAAATGGTTCGACTTTGAAGGCCGATATCTCCCGATTGCCGATCGCGATTTTCATTTTATTTATTAAATAAATAAATAAATGTTTTTCTCCTTCTCGGCTTATCAGCGCCATAGGAGTTTTTGCGCCTTTTTATTGATAACAGTAAATTATTACATATTATATATATTATCAAATTCCCTTCTACCGCAAGGTGTCGGGCTTACAATATCTACGATTCACAAATTATGTACAAATTCGCACCACTTCTTCTTGTTTCCTGCTAACATTCTCGCTTCATTCCATGTCTTTCCTTTATTCCCCAAGATCTTCTCTATGGTCTCTTCCCATGTCTGTTTCGGCCTTCCTCGTTTCTTCTTTTTCTCTATCCTTGCCTCCCATATTTTCCTGACTGGTCTCTTATCGCTCATCCTCAGTAAGTAATTATTACATATGATTTACAATATACGCAAATTTTTGAACAAACACAAAACATCCATGACTGACAGAGATTCGAACCCGCGCCATCCGCACCACAGACGGCAGACGACCTACTGTGCTACGGGGCCGTCATTTTATTTATTGCGTGAACTAGCTTAATATTTCTGTAGCTCATCCTGTGACAGTGAATGTTGAGAAATTCCACGTAAACTTTTTACAGGGTGGAACGTAAAATGGTGCAAAATTGCAACAACTTCATCCTTCATCGTAGCCCCATTTTTCAAAAATATATTTTATTAATCTTCTAATACAAAAATAATGGAGTGTGATGTCTTATCTCGACACAGTTTTGGAATTACCCAGATTGGAAGTAGGTATTACATTAAAAATATAAATTTTTATGTTGAATGTTGCAGATTTACGAAACTCAGGCATAGCACAAGCACAAAAACTATAACGTCCAGGGGGACTTTACTTTACTTGAAAACTTAAGTTTTACATCGTTACTATGTTCAAGAGCTTAAATTTGCAAAGAGAACATGTTTTACATCTAAAATCCCGATGAAATTCTGACGAAATCCATCATACGAAAAACAAGCAGGGACAACCACTTGAAAAAATGCCCCCTGCTTGGCCCCACACCAAATATTCGGGTTGTGTTGAGAATGAAATTGTCCTGGACTGTTGTACGAACAATCTTGATCAATGTCAACATCCATTCATCAAAAGTGACTCAATCTCGTGTGCCAACAAGGCAAATCTGTAACATTCAACATAAACATTTATATCTTCGATGTTAGACTTCGGCACATTCAGCAATCAAAAGTATCGGTCTTCAAAGTCGAACCAATTTTCCGATACTGACAACACCGTTGTCCAGCAGTTTAGACAGGCTGTGTCAAAAAGTGGCTCCTGGAGTGTATTTGAGGCAGTCAAAGGTGTCAACCTTCGATTGATAAGCATGGCTATAAGTGAGAAGGAAGGTACATACATTGGCGATGGCAATCGAAATTTTATGGAAACGCTTATCGAAACTTGTCAATTTTAGAATTCAAATCGCACATTTCGTGAAGGTGGTCTGAGGAAGCTTTCTGATTTTGCGGTTCTAAAGATATGTCTTATTCAATGTTTGCCTTTATGAGTTATATTTCCGAATTCTGTTAATACGGTCGTAGATTTATGTGAAAAAAAATGACAAGTATCTTTTTGGACGAGGTGTCAAAAAAGAAGTAATCGGATTGAAAAACTCAAATCACCCGATAGACATGAATTATGCAAATTGTAGCGTTAATGCATCCATTTACCTAAATGCTCCAAACGTCCACGCTCCCTAAATAAATACTAATAATACCTACTGCTGCTATACCTACCTACCAATACTAATACCTACAAATATGCTTATCGAGCAATGAACATTACCATCAGTGATGCATCGATTAAATACACCTCTAAACAGTGAGTACATAAATAAAAGCATAATCTTGCATAATTGCATGAACGGTGAATTACACACATTTTGCACAAATTGTACATGGTAATTATTGACGTGGTTCATGTGAGAAGCTTTTATAGAAGAAAATCAAACAACTCCAACTCAACTACTGATTGAGTTTTTATCGAGGTTTTTATTCTAATGCGGGTTGGGTTGCTCCTGCACTGAAACTTAACTTCATTGTGTCCAGACAATCGCACTCGCCGAGCCTTAATGTGAAGTGAGATTTGGATGCTTGATGGTCCATTCAAGTACTGTGGGGACTCGACTGGGGACGCCATACATGTAGTTAATCTAAACACCGCTTGATAGACTCAACTCATTCAACCACGGTACCCCAACGCTGGTGTATTGGCTCACACTGACTCTGTCTATCAACCCGCCATACGCGTTTATGGTTATACTCTACATATTGCCGCACTGCCGGTTGCAGGCGTAATACTCGTAGAGGACACCCTAGATCATTCGAAAAGAATTTTCTAGCCTGTACAGAATTAAATGGGATTCGCTCATCCTAATTCCGAGTTAGCTCCTAGTTGCTGCATGCTGCACCAGAGTTTTACCTCGACTCGTCGACTGGAGCGGTACGTCACGCGCTATGTTGTCTCCCACTGTGAGACAATACAACATCATTAAGGTGAATCTGAACAATATATAATCAGTTTTTTCACTTATATTCGTGGATTGTTCGCTAGCAATCATTAAGCACGTATAGCCGTGGCCAAAGCCAATGAGAAGGCCCCTAATTGCCATAGAGCAACTTATTTGTTATCAATATTGTTAGCAAACAATCGAAAAACATAATAGTGCTGATTAACATTAAAATAGCAACCGAAGTTTCTTTCCATGGGATCGAAGGACTTGGTCTGTGCGCGAGAAACAACGGCATTTAGACTGAAAGTATAGAAGTAACTATTTCATATAGCGTTGCGATTTCTCGAACAAATTAATCATTATCAATTATAGTTCAATAAATTTCTCGAGAAAATGCTCCGGCTATTTCACCAACTTCAGAGATGTGAATCAACAACTGTCTACTGAATCAGTTAATCCCGTTTACATGTTTCCGTAAGTATAATGACTTTCATCACCCCTTTGTGTGTGCATGTTCATTTTATTCAAATCAACAACAAAACGCACATCGCATGATGTTTTACGCATGATAAAACTAAAATAAAAGACACCACAAACATGCCTCTTGTTTGGGTTTTGTTTTAGTCGAACACACAAAAGTGTCCTGTTACCGACCCGCATCCCCTACCTTTTGTGTAGGATGATAGGATGAAAAAGGTCATGTTTAACCGCAAGTTTTGCGAACAGGTTTCTGCAATCATTTACATAAAGTAGGGCGACTAACCCACGAGCAACAAAATGATAATCTTTGTTCAAAGGCAGAGCCTCCAGAGCACAGAATCACTTTGAAGGTTGTATCGTATAGTTTGTGCGCGCCACAATATTGCGATTTTTAATAATATCAAGTCAGCAAAGTAGGATTGGGGTTCATTGTGATATGTTTTACAATATAGGTAAGAGTTAGAAAGCCGGGTAGAAATAATATGTTGACAGTTTTAAACACTGTCTTCAAGTTTCAAGTATACATCAGGATTAGGACCTTGCATCAAACATGCCAAACATCATGTACAATCCCAAATAATATTAATAATAATAATTCCTCAAAATCATGTCACAGGAAATAACCTATTTACAAGATGATGAATAGTATAGTCAACAACCATCAAATTGAGCGTCATATGACATGCCCTGCAATAGGTACTCTATTGTCCGTTCAAAAGATGCAATTTTTTTGAAGTGAAACTTCTATTCTCGCACCTAGATCACAACACACCACTAACGCAGAACCACACATGAGAGTGAAATTGGTTCGTAGCATCAGTGGTTGTGACGAACGCCTGTAACGTTGTCTTGTCTGACCTTGGGGCGACCAGCGTCGTCCCAGAAAATGGAAGAATAAGCTGTTGCGGCGTTCGCCGCGTTCGGTTCTATTTTTTACTAATCGGCGACACTGAACTGCTCTTCGTGTTGTCGTACTGTTGGCCCGACAGGAATGGTTCTCGACTTGGCTTGAATAGATTCGAGCGGATGTATTTTATTATAGGGATAGGGAGGTATATTCAGGACCGGGCCTAGCAGGCGTGCAGTGCGTTCCGGCGCGCAGGCGAGTACGGCAGGTGGCAAGTCATAGGGGCGGTAATATAATAGTTAAGTTGAATTTCGAAGGATTCTTTTTATTCCCGCCTTTGGTGGGGCTCTCCACTGCCGGTGAGGGGGGCGGCAATTTTTCGGTGGCACGCAGGCGGCAAATAGGCCAGGCCCGGCCCTGGGTATATTCTTCAACGGACGTTTACAATTCAAAAATAAAATCGAATGCCGCACACCCAAATGTAGACACAACTTTCAGCAGGTACCTATGTAGATACCTATCAAGCAGGAAAGCAGGGGTGGATGATTGAAGCCCAGAGGGGAAAAAGAATTTTCGACAATTGAGAATGAAACAGTTGCTTAATGTTCTAGATGTCAGCTGATTGTATAGCGATGATATCATACTGGTTTGATGATCAAATTTTCATGTTTGGAGATTGATTTTTGATATTATTCCTCGGTTATTTTTTGAATGGTTTGATTTCACCTCAATTAAATGTGAAATTCTAAATATAAGTACGGTGGCGAGCACATAACTGGGAATACTCATATCAATTCTGTCAATATTTCAATTTAACCTACGGCCTCATTTTGATTGGAGAAGATAATATCGTACGAACTCTAGAACCACGTAGTTACCTTAAATCACGTTCACGAGGTACCTACCTACATACCTATGTGAATACCTATGTATTTTATATTTTTTCAATTAAAATTAATACCGGATCGAGTTTTTTTCTTCTTCACCCTGTATATACAGGATCTCAGCTGAAATTTCGCTTGCGGCTATGGACAAAATTGTTCAGACAGGTTCTGAGAACATGTGTGCCAGAGGGCATTGCATTACTCAAAAATGCAGCGTATAATACTGTACCACCCCACTAACACCCGAGTATGATTGCGGAAAATCTCTTCAGGTTTATCCATTCGAATTATACACAACCACATTAATAAATAGTTTTTACATAATTCATACTTTTTACCTTCAATTTTTATATTCAGTATTATCTTTTATAGACAGATTAGTATGCTGTCTTCTAGAGCAACTTGCTTAAAAGCAAGCAGCACCACTCTATTTTCAATAAAGTTGTTTCAATTTTTTTCACACTACTCAGACACTTGAGCTTCAGTTTTAAATGATTTCAAAAGGAAATGGTAGGCACCTACCCAATTGTTTTGTGCTTTTATTATTATTATTATTATATGACTATCATCAATATGTTGCAATATTCCATGTAGTATTGATTAGGTACCTGCCTACAACATATTACAACACGGGATAGCTATCTGCGGACAGATATTGAAATTGTACGTTGCATGTAATTTATTAACCAAACAAAATTCGCTGAATGTGTAATTTGGACCCGTTATAATTAGGTACACAGTCGTTAACAATATATGCCCATCATCACTGTGCTACGTACTGTGCTTTTATTCATCGAACGAGCTTGTTTATGGGTGAACAGATTTTTTCTAATTGTTGCTTGTTTCATTTCAGTCATAATGCATATCAGTTCATAAAAACAATGTAACATCGATCGTGAGTTTTTTTTTCATAGACTGCCCCATGAAATTATGGAACATTGCAAGATTGTTCAATCTACATAAAGCCTGGTTTATATAGCCGTTGAATGCGATTTGTGTTTGCGAATTCGCAGAAAAGTGTTGTTCCTATTGGCCAATTTTTATTGACTGTAAGAAATTGGCCAACAGGGATAGAATTTGCCATTTTTGATTCGTTGCTATGGAACAGGATTGAGGAACACAACAACATCGTCATCTTGAAGTAGTTTTGAAAGAACTAATGTAAACGTGATGTAAACATGGAACATGGCTCAAAGTATCAATTCCTTACATTTTGAACATGACGAGTTGACTTCACCCCTGACTCGATCCGTCTGATATTTTGGCCACTTGGGCCTTTTTCCAAAATGGCAGCCAAACTTGATACACTACCTTGATTCAATCCAACCTAAATTTTGGCATCAATACTCAATTACCTATAGTGCTGATATTGGAATTAATTTTTTTTGAATTCTGAAAAGGGTTGTGGAAAACCACTTCTTGGACTTTCTGTGTGTCCACCATGTGAGTAATCTGGAGAGCAGAATCACTACATTTTCCCGAAGAGATGAAAGGCTTCCCCCCCAATTAGCGAAACCGATTCCAGGCATGCATAAAACTCGCAAAACCAGAAAAAACCGTCGAAAATACATACATACCTACTGCAAGTTGTTTCAGAATTTGTATTTGTACTGAAAGATGAGTCAGGTTACATATTACGTTACCAGAAATAACCGTGATAGAGGAATGTGCGCTCTACCGTGTGTGTACGCTGTTTCTCATTGGTGTTTGGACGTCAGACTTCTTGATCTTTGCCTCTCAGACCTCAGACTTCGGTTACTTTTCATCAGTGTAGAAGAAATTTTGCATGTTGATTAGGAGTATATTCTTGCAAGCTCTGATTTTCTGCATGAGAGAGCGTCCCGTCCCACTGATGTAGAGCATCTGAGTCGACTGTGGGCTGATATGAGATGCAACTTATTTGAAGATTAGCACGTTTGCGTTTGTGCGATTGTGGGACACGCTTACCTACATTTTTCTTCACTGTTTTCTGTATCAATTACATTGGTGAAGAACAGAACTCTCACCTATCCTGAATCCCATTTCAATTCCAATTCCTGAGTAGGTGATCAAAGTTCATCGGAGAGATGTTGGTATAGTATCAAAATGACTCCGTTTGGTATAGCCTGCGCGACTCAATGAAAACTGAAAAAAGTTCAAGCAAAATTTCCGACTGTAAATCTTGTTGTTTTCGCCAGTCTGAGACAAATGAGACGCTAGCTCATTACGTGACTTCTTTTATCCAAGCCTGCATTTTTCAATAAGATTGGATGAAGCATAATATTCTACTCGCGGGTAATGGCTATTACTCATTCGGATGCTTTACGACACTCGCCAAGGCTCGTGCGGCAAACTCCATCCTTATGAGTAAGAAGCAATCATTACCCGCTTGTTGAATAATATACTATTATATTACATGTTGCATGCATATTCGTTTTGTCACTTTTATATCTACCAAGGTTAAGAGAGAAACCTAAGGAAAGAACTGTATAAGGTGCTAAAGCTGTAATTCTTCTCTCGATCATGGTGATAGGTACGTATAATATTCTTTTCGCAATACCGTAACGATAACAACAACTTTGCTCCCACTTTTGCGGGACTAAAGTAGAATTTTAGTCCCGCTTTTTGAAAGCGGGCAATAATAATATTTGACGGGATAGAGTGCCGGCATGTCAGTTTGAAATAATTAATTTTTCAAACTGACATCTAGCTTCTGAGTTTCGTTGTGGTTGTTGTACGTGGGAAAGTTCGGCTTTTAATAACGAAAGTGATCGGCTATAGCAATGGATTTTTCCGATTCAGAAGATTCCTTTACTCCACCCGAGCTGGAAGAGACGGCAAAACAAGCGACGTACGAAAGCTTAGTTATCACATAGTTATTTATTGATGTTCTACATCATGTATTCTAGGTATTTGTATTCATCTTCAATCTCGTACCTGCAATAAAAGTTTGTTTCTATGTTTTCCAATTGTGGCAAATATCTTTAATATTATTGTAATAACTTCGGCATTGCGAAAAGCATCGTAGGTGTGCATACCACGGACCAACGTTCTTCTGAATCTCTTAAGCCTAGTCTACAATATGGTCTTTAGTTGCAAGTTGCAAGTCGCAACGTGGAAGTGAGGTTGGAATTGCAGTCGCTAGTCGCAGTGAAAGTTGGTTCTAGACCAACTCTTGCGACTAGAGACTTGCAACTTGCAACTAGAGACCATATTGTAGACTAGGCTTTATGGTGATCTCTTCGCCATATGATAGGGTACTTTCACCTGAACGCCCCACAAAGTCCAAATAATACAGCAACCTAAAAAAAAGGATAATTAGGTTCTCACTAAAAAATGGGGTTTACAATAATTTCAACCGTACTTATAAATTATTTCAAACTGCGGATCTACTTATGTATCTTGATTAGAAGGTAGTTATGTACCTATGTATAAGGTAAGTACCATCTGGAGCCTCCACCATGGATTTAGTTGTTTGTTCCCTTGTCAATCAATATTAGCGATTTCTTCGATTCATAAACCAAGCGACTTCGGCTGCAGATTTTTCTTCGCTTGGAAGGCTTCGTTCAAAACTTCTTGTGGAATGGAATCTTCATACATTTTCACTGAAAATGCCCATATAGAAAATGTCGAACGTCAAATTTGTGTTCATTGTTTGACAACACACTTCAGTTTGCTATGGTTGCTATAGGTACCTACGTTTAGCGATTCAGCCTTCTTATTTATTGAAAGCACCAAAAACTGGAATTTCTTTTTGTAATTCCTCGGCTTCAGAAAATATTCCGGTATTGCGAAAAGTCTTTTATTCAACACGGGACTAAAGTTATTTTTAATCCCTTAGGGTGATTTGTTGCCCTCGGGCCCAAAGGGCCCTCGAGCAACAAACTTCACCCCCGGGATTAAAAATCCACTTTAGTCCCTTGTTGTATAAACAACTATTCTACCATAGGTAAAGTTGTTATGATATAATTCATTGGCACGGCTGCAATTATCAAATCGGCGTATTCTGCACATTTCAGGCCGCTTTCATGTCCCGATGACTTGACATCGCCGATTTGATAATTGCAGCCGTCCCAATAAACTATATCACAACTGTACTAGAAAATACACTTCTCGATTCAGAAAAATAATGAGGAAGTTTACGGCTATTAGTGCAAAATATCTAACACTGGACATTTCTTGCCAGAAATGTGTCACATGGGACGAACTAAGACCCCGAGGAGAGATCTTTGTGCCTTGGATATACTAGAAACTCCGAGGAGAAATTTTTATTAACAGCACTATGATTTAATAAGAGGTATATTGTGATTTTTTGGGAACATCGGACAAAATTTCTTCTTATGGTCCCTAGAAACTATGTGCCGAGTTTCATAACTCTACCCAAAAGTGCAGTATCCAAAAGCGTACCGACCCCACTACAGTCAATTAAGTCTTTATCCAACAATAATACCGCGATGATTTAAAATTTTCAGGGAGGTAGATAATAGGTAGATTTGTTCTCTCTTATTTTCATATTCTCAAATTTTTTTTGGAAGGTTTATACATTTTCGAATTTTACGTTCAATTTAGACCGAAAAGTTGCTCTTGCAAAATTTCAATTAGAGGCTTCGTTTTGGAAGTATTTGGGTTCGAAACATTGAAAACATGTTAGAAACTCAGTAAAAACCCAGTAGAAAAAATGTTTCCAAATTTAAATTTTTTGGCATATCTGAATTCCATTTTGGATTGCAGTTTGAGAATGTGCTAGTTTCATTCAATATCAAGTTTTCATGAAATTCAGATGTGCAGAAAACTTTTTAGAGTACCTATTATTATACTAAAAACTTTTTTTTATTGAAATGGAAACTACATTGAAAAATAATTGACCCGTGTTTTTTTATTCAGTCAAAAACCGTATCGTTTGGGCGTAATAAATAAATAACATTAACCAGTTCTGACGTCACAGCGAGTCACCGCCTATACTGCCTGTGTAAATGACGTCAGAAATATGTAGGCAGAATATAGGAATTTCGTTTATCTATTGCGGCCAAACGATACGATTTTTGGCTAAATGAAAATATACAGGTTAGTTATTTTCCAATATAGTTGCTGTCTCCATCAAAAAAAATATATTTTTTCAAAATATAATACTCCATTATGCGTTTCGACATGTTTTCAAAGTTTCAAACCCAAATATCTCGAAAACGAAGCCTCTAATCAAAATTTTGCAACGATAACTTTTTCTTTTTAATTGAACGTAGAATCCAAAAATATCAATAATTGAAAAATAATTGGAAAAAGTAAAAATAGGGGAGAAAAAAGAGAGCACCTATTATCTACCCCTCTGAAAATATTCAATGAATCGCGTTATTATTATTCCATGGAGACTGATTTGACTAAATTTTTGTTCGAATTTGATTACAATCGGTCTAACGCAACGGCTCAAAAGTTAGAAAGTTACGTTGAAAAAAAAACGATTGAAAAAGTCAACTTCAAGGAAGCATTCTAGGACCATGAGTCTTATTTTATTTTAGCCTTTTTTCTGATAAAGAATTCTACCTCAAAATTTATGATAATCAGTACCTAACACCCTGTACGTATAAGACTACGTAAAAAATTAAATTTCTTGCCCCCTTCACAAAGAAGCCCACGGGATACCCAATGACCTCTGACTATTATAGTCTAATAATTAGACTAGATAGTAACATCACATGGATAAAACAATTCTTGTTCCTTTTTCGAAATTCGCAATCGTCTTCGTCACAACAAGGGGGACTATTTTCTGCAATTACCACAATTGGAAGCTACAGTAGCTACAGTTCACAGTAGCTAGATAGTGAACTACGTGATATGTATGTACATACTTATATTAAGTATACTTATAGTGCCATTCTGTAAAAAATAACATCCCATAAACGCTCTGTTATGTAAAAATTTGTGTCAGCCATTGGCTGTTGCCTAGGTAATAAACAGTGTAACAGAGCCTTTGTGGAATGTAATTTTTTTTTAGAGAATCGCACCATTAGATATTATGTAGGTATACTATAGGTTATGGCAGATCGTCACTGTAGACATTTCCTTGTACAATAAACAATCACTTTAGAGGGCTTTTGCTATAATTTCAATAATAAACTCCCATTTGCATGTTTTGCTTGGCAAACACGTTACTCACCGCTTTTGTGTGATTCATTACGACGACGTTAATAAATAAGAGTAAGAGATACAAAACCGGAGCAGGTACATTGAATATTCTCTCAAAGCGAGAGTGCCTTTAATTAAAACATTTTTGGTCAGAATCGCAATCAAATACGTTAAAACAAAATTGCAAATATTTCATCTAAAAGAGAAGCGCGTATAAGAACTACGCATCGCTTGGCTTGTAACTTGACTACTATCAATTCACGCTTAATATCATAGACAAGTTAAAAGCGGTAGAAGGTAGTTACGTCCTTGGGACTAGATTTCAAGTCGGAGATCCGCCTGCGCAAGTGCAGCGTAAGTCCGGTCACTATGGCAACATAACAGAATCCGACGCGATGATTGGCTCATCGATGCCGTAAATAAGTGACGTAAGTTGCGCCGCTAACTTGAAATTCAGCCCTAAGATAAGTTTCCCGAGCACCTGTAGCTAAAGTATAGTAGAGTAGTCACAACCAGACAGCATCAGCACCAAAGCAATAAACCAGCGCAGGGGACAAAAACACGCCCAGATCAGTCCGGAATCCAAATTGAACTGAATACATTCATTTTCCTGAGTAGGTTCCGGAGTTGGGAAAAGTATTGCAGGTGGAAAAAGAAGACTGAAGTGTTGATAAAATTTACCACTCCCCCTTTTAGAAATCAAGATAATCAAACCTCTTATGTCCAGAAGAACAATCCATTCATTGGGAATCAATCAATCCTATCTATGCTGCATAACTCCGATGGCAGTATATTAATACACAGCAAGCAATGCACGCCGCGATTTTGTAATTACGGAGTTGGCTGGTGCAATCGTAATGAAATTTCATAGAAATGTGCAGGGAATGACCAATATATTGGTGAATTTAATTAAATATTTTGCAATATGTGCATATTTTGACTTTGGGTTTTAGGCTTAAGTATAAAATAATATTTATTGTGCCATGAAGTTCTGCAAATAGAATATGTATTAAAAAGTATTGTATTAAATTATAAGAATATGTATTGATAGAAATGAACAAAAGTGTTGAATAAACTACATACTTTCATGATTATAATTTTTATGTAGGTATACAGTTAGGAGCGAAATGATTCATACGGCACCGCTAGGAAGTCGGCTGGATTTTACAAATACAAATACAAATACAAATAATTTTATTGTTTCTCAACTACACAGGCTGTAGTATAAACAAAATAGATATGTTAACATGTAGGTACTATGTGTTATGTAATCGACTGCATCATTCTGTATTATCCGGTCTATCCCCGCCTTCACTCATTTCGGGCAAAGGATCTTATTTTCATGGCCCCACAAAAGAATTTCTATATTTGGGTAGCGTTTCTTGCTGTCATTGCATGAAAATCTCGTGCCAGTTAGTATCGTTGTGCCTTGACTTCTGAGCTCTTAGGTAGTTGTATGTTGGGCAATCAGAGATGATGTGGTTTATTGTTTCTTCTTTGTTCAGGTTGCAGATGGTACACACCTCGTTGTTATTAAGCTTGTAGGACATCCCATTCAAGTACAAGGTGACCGTTGAACTGCTTGCTAGTCGAATCTGGGCTATAACGCGCTTCACTTTGAAACTGATGTCGAAATACAGGTACTGGGCATTAATCACGTCTAAGGAGTTGGTGTCAATCATGAATTTGTAGTCACTGCAGTGCGTACTGAGAAGAATGCGGCCCCGGTCATTCATACCACCGTTTTGTGTGCATTCTTCTACGACATGCTGAATGATGTTATGATCTAGGCGTAGTGGATCAACCGGTTTTTCCAGTGCGGTCAGTACCTACTGCTTTCAGCTGGGAGAGCCAGTTGTATTCTGAGTAGCCGTTCGATGACCCGTCAAGCTCCATCATTCTTCTCAGGGCGATGTAGGTGTAGCGTGATTGTTTCTGGTTGCTGAATTTCATAATCATGTGAAGAGCCATTTTCAGTACGACTGCGCGTGCGTGCGTTAGATTGAGTTCTGTGCGTATGACTCAACCTGGCGTTGATCTTGGCAGGTAGAGTAGGTTCTTGAAGAATGCACATTGTGTTCGCTCTATGTCATCGACATATCTCAAGCCTTACACCGATGCGCCGTAAGTCAAAGTAGGTACGAGTCAAACGGTTGAGTAGTACAACTTCATTATTGCCTCCCAGCTTCGTGTGTCGGTTTAATTGATAATTCTGATTACCACGCCTGAAGTCAATTTAGTTTTCTGTGACCTGTTTTCATACGCTTTTTGGAATTTGCCGTTGAAGTTCAACATGACGCCCAGGTAAAAGTATGTGTTGACGGTCTCCAGCTCTTCACTGTTAAAGAAAAACCGCTCTGGATTGATGCGGTTTCCTCTTCTAAAGATGAGTATTTTAGTTTTTGTAGAGTTCACTTTGAGCTTACGGATATTACAATAGGACTCTAAGGCTCGTAGGCACATTCTCAGTTGCACTGGAGAGTCCGCTAGTAGGACCAGGTCATCAGCATACATTAATAGTCTTATATCGGTTTTGTTGTCCAGGCTCACTCCCCTACATCCTTCGCCAATCAGATATTCCTCGATGTCAGCCACATACACCGAAAACAGCAATGGGCTCATCGTGTCTCCCTGCAAAACTCCCTTAGAGACATGTACATATCGGTCATGGTTTCCGAAATTAATTGTTGCGCCTTCGTATATAGAACGCAGAATTCTTATAATTTTTGCACTGAAGCCGGAGCGGTAGAGACGTTCCCATAGTATGTTATGTGAAATCGAATCGAAGGCACTTCTGAAGTCAACAAATGCTGCATAAATTCTTCGTTTCTTCAGGCGCAAACTATTGTTGATTACCGCATTCTGAACAAAAATGCAATTCACACACCCTCTGCTCTTTCTGAAGCCGGTCTGTCCCTCGGGTAGGATATCGGCGCTTTCGGAAAATGTCTCCAGCCTGGAGTTGACTATGCGGGTAAATGTTTTGACAATGTTGTTAATAATCGCTATACTTCTATAGTTCTTGGGGTCTTTAGCGTTTCCTTTTCTTAGTATAAGTATCATTTTGATCTTCATCCAGTGCAGCGGTATTTTTTCTCTCTCCCTAATTTTATTTATTAAATTGGATTTTAGAAATGTTAGCTGTTTGGATTGTTCTTGAATGCCAGTTTTGATAAGAGATTGATCGTTATCAAAACTGGCATTCAAGAACGATCCAAGCAACTAACATTTCTGAAATCCAGCCGACTTCCTAGCGGTGCCGTATGAATCATTTCGCTCCCAACTGTACATCATAGTTCGAGAAGTCTCCACATGGTAAACGAGTGAATTTTCAATACCTGCTGATACTACTTCTCTCGCAAAATTCTACGCTAAATTCCATCCATTAGATCGCGGTATAGAAGTGCGGAGCGATCTGGTGCATTCCAGAGCGTGCGTGTACGTGAAACTGAACGGGGACTTCAAACGCTCGATCAGGGCACATCTGTCCACTTTGGCGGAGGTGCAGACATTCCGGAGCACACGGGAAACACGCGAAAGGTGTGTGATTATTCAGGAGTGCTCTGGAAACCGCATATGCCGGGCCACTATGGAAATTGCTGGAAGATGACGAAAAGTTTGGGAACACTATTCGGAGGCTTATATAAGGCATCAACCAGGAAGCTCCCCTCACGATTAGCCTAGGATATATTTCTTCTCCAAAATGCACTACCGACCAAAATTTAACCGCCCCCAACTAGCGAATGAAAAACATGAACCCAAATACATTGCTATCTAATTATTTCGCTGATGGATAGCTGATCAGAAATCAGAAGGGGTAGGCTAATTTTGATTCGTCGCCGCCCCCAGCTTCCGTCCCCAAACAAGAAATACCTTCTTGTGAAAGTGACCTGAATGGTACCTTAAAGGACATAGCTGAAGCACCTGATAGGCTCGCTCCGCGCATAACGTGGCGCAGGAGGTCTTCATCTGGCAAATGTCTCTTTACTAGGCTTATCTCTTTTACACATACAATATGTGAAAACAACCATGATGTCGTTTTCGATGTCGAATCATTCAGGCACGGGGATTTGAACTTAAAAACTCTCAATACAATACTCAACAAACACTATCAAACAACACTCTTGATACCTAGGTACTCTCAAACAATAATCATACCTAATAACAACGCAATCAAGAACGGGGGAAAAAGTTCAAAAGAAAAACACCGTCCTTCAGGGTTAAGCGTGATCGTAGGGGAGACCGGGTCGAGTTGATACCAAAGGTAAGTTAACACAGGGCCAAAATTTCAAAAAATTACCTCCGGAACTCCATCAAATTAGAAGTGGAGTGTGCTGTTATCTACTGGAATAGTGTGTGAAAGTTAGAACGTTATGGCATCCGTTAATTTGAAACTATTGACAATTCACATTTTTCGCGCCAAGTGAGTGAGTTTTTAACTTCCCTCAAAATATCACGTTTTTTGCATAAAATCATATCCTCATGTATACTTTTTTGTTTCACATGATGTATGCCTATTCTTTTTGATATTCCAGTCTTTGTATTCAATAATAATGTGCAGTTTTCATAAAAAAAATAATTGTACCTAATATTTCACTCTGGGGCTAGTTGACACTCTTTGACCGGGGTATGTTGGCACCGTGTATTTCAGTGGGTATTTCGATTATGATATGACCATGCATGATTGGTCATTTATTATAGATATTATTATCCACAACAGCATTACGATACAAAATATGTGTATTAGTTATTATTATGTATGTATTTTTCTGTATTTTTTCATATTAGTATTTTATTATGTTTTGATATTTCTAAAATATTGTTTTTCTGTTTGGCGTTCATAAGAAACTCATTTCGATACGCAAATTACGTCATTCGCGTATCGTAAGAAGCTCCATTTCGATACGCGTTTTTTAAATCCCAAATGTTGGCAATATCAGCGAGCATGACATAGACATGACAGCACTTACTAACAGAAGAGACAACTTAGGTGACATAAGTTCGCAGAAGGGGTTTATTTCAGAAAAATCCGGCTCATTTCTGATAGGTGAACTGTGCTTTCACCATCAAGAGAAATTCCCAACAATTTTGTTAGCAGAGGCACATATTTCACATTTTTTATGAAAAAAAGCATGAAATAGTTGCAAAATAGAAAAAAATTGTATATAACACACGTTTTATAAGACCTATTGTCACACTCGTCAATTCAATCACTCGTCACTTCGCTCCTCGTGCTTCAAAATGACGCATTTGACAATACGATGTCTTATAAAACTTGTATTATAATATACTATTTTTGTTCGTTTCAGTTTTTGTATTTTTGTGTAGTTGAGTGGGATATGGACTAAGCTCAATGTATTTCAGTTGAAAGGTATATGTTCCATTTTGTTCTTTTTCCTGATTCTATATTTTTCATGTGCCAATTTACCCCCTGCATGTGTGCCAACCTGCCCCTGAATCGGGGTCAGTTGGCACGCTTTTATTGGTTAGAAAAAAAATCATAAGATCAAAACGCAGAGAAATATGTCCAATTTGACTTCAACAATTTTTTGTCAAAGCATGACTCTCAACACCAACATCATAACCGGAACTTGATGAAGCATATTTTGGAGAAAAAAAAATCGAATCTGAAAAGTGTGCCAACCATCCTCGGTCTCCCCTAGATATATTATTGCTCGTTTACTAAAGTCAATTTGCACTATGAATCCACCTCAATGATTTTGAACATTTTACTTTTGGACATAATGATGACTTGTGTTAATTCCCAATTATGTCATTATAACACTCACGGCTCGCTGGATCTTCGCAACCGTAAATACAAACCTGTTGCGGGATACATTTTGCTGAACTTTAAATGCAAACAGGTCAATCGTGCTGACAAGAATAGGTATATGTACTCGTATATCAGGCATCAACTATGCAACAAACTCGGCAACAAATAATAAGCCAGAAGCCACAAATCAACTTTATATTAGATAATGGATGTTCAATTCAATAGGAGTTGCTAATTGCCATTTTAGTTACAAGGTCTTCGTGGTGACTGGCGGTAGCTAGTTCTTGGTGGCAGAAAAGCTTACGAATAGTTCTCATAGTTTATTGAAGTTATTAGATCAAAATTGTAGGTGCAGGGCGAGCTGCAGGGTGTTTAGGATGTCGCGCCGGATTTAAAAGCTCAACTGCATAAAGACGCTAACAGCTATGCCCTATGCCCCATATTCCTAGTTGAAGACACAAGTGGATGAAGGATTCATGTTGCTTGAAAAATATGAGTTTTTTGCATGGATGAAGGAATCATGTGTCTAGAAATTTTTTGGGATGGGTCCCATGATTGTGCTATTAAAAATAAAAGAGATAGGAGTTGATAAAGGATCTATGTTCACCTACTTTTTAGATATTAGCTCAGATTAGCTGTGGATGAAGGATTCATGTGCATATATTTTATGTACATGAATCTTTTATTCACTCATATTGAAATTTACTGGCACACGAATCCTTTATCAACTGAGATTCTCTCTAGTTACTCACATATTCGCTCACATATGTACAACAAGATGTACCTACATAGTCCCAAAAAATGGGGTTATGACATAATTTGTCTGGGCAAGTAATGCGTGCGAGTCTGCGGGAAAAGTTTCCACCTGTGATATGTGCAAAGAAAATGTCCACAAGAGCCCTACATTACATGTACCCGTATCAGTGCTATTTTTTTTGCATTTTGTAGTTGATGAAGGATCTGAACTGCTCAACCACTGAAATGGCGGTATCGAAAATTTTGCCCTTTCTCAAAATTACGTAACATTGGATCAGCACAACAGATTTTGAATTTGTTTTCACAGTTTTTTTGTCAAAATATGTTCCTACCTTGCAAATTGTGAAAGAAGCACAAAATTTGGTACACTTACTCTTTAAAGTACCCCGAATAAGACTGGGGATGGTGCCCAGCCGAATTTTTCTCAGGAGGGCTGTACCAGAGCCTCTAAGTTGTCCCTGGAGCCCTAAGGTCTATCTTCGAAACGGCAAGTGATATCGACATACTTCAAACTTCTTTTTGACCGAAGTTACTCGCAGGTGATGAACACAGATTGTACGAACCGATCTGGACCTCCCGTTTACCCGTTGCCTATCTTTCAGGGGTAAAATTGAGAAATCTGTCAGTGGGGGCTATTTCATTTGAACGTTATGGACTGATACGTGCATATACCTTGCGATTTGTGATACAACCACGAACTTTGGTACACTTACTGTTCGGAGTACCCAGAACAAGACTGGAGATGGAACCCAGTCGAATCTTTCCTCCAAGAGCCGTACCGGCCCCGCCAAATTGTCTTTGGAGCCCTGCGGCACATTTCTTGAACGGGAAGTGTTATCGACATTCTGAAAAATTCGTCCTGATTGTAAGAACTTTCAGGTGAAGGATATAGGCTATATGAACTCATGTGAACCATCCGTTCACCGGTTGCCTAACTTTTAGGGGCTAAATAAAAAAATAACTTAGTGACAACTATATCTCAGGATCTAAGAGCTAAAATACGCATATATCTTGTCCTTTGTGATGTAAGCAGAAACGTTAGATGGATCTGTCCAACGGTGATGAATTTTTGAATAAGGCTTTTTGGTCCAAATATATGACTCAATGTGATTCAGTTTACTTGAAGCTCGATCCTGTGATGATGTTATATTACTTACGATAGTTTGTTGGGGCCAATTATGACTTCACTTCAATTTTTTTATATCGTAAGTGACACGCTTACGATGTTCTTCCCGAACCTTATTAAGTTCACTTGCGGAAACCATTTCAATTATGAACAGTATTTTGATACTATATTGTTATACGAGCTTTATAAGACATAGTATTGTCACACGACTGATTTTGGATGACGAGAAATAGGATGGTAGGACACCTTCTGGGACACGAAGAACTAGTTCGCCATAATACTCGAGGCGGAGATGGGAATAAAGGGTCGCAGAGGTAGACCCAGGTTAGATTACTTTACATATACTGCCTTCCAAAAAAAGTGCAACACCTCGATGCCGTTGGCTGATTTTGATCAAATTTTCACAAAACAAGTATTTCATCTACACTAACAAATGATTAACATTCTGGATATCTAGGCGCTGTAGTTGTTTTGTTTTTCCCCTTGGTAACCGTAAAACACAAGAAATTGTTTTTCGTTTTTCCTGGTTGTTACAAACCACATTTTTTGCAATAAGTTTCAATAGTGAACCCCAAGAGTCCTGAAATGCCAAGAGCCCGTCAACCTCGGCAGTACCATCATTTAACCGAGTTCCAGAAGGGACAGATTATTGGCTTAAAAAATGAGGGGATTTCGTATGGAAGAATTGCGAGACTTGTTGGTTGCAATGCTTCGACTGTGATGAGATGGTGGCGGAGATGGAACGAGGAGGCCAATTATCGGCGACGGAATGGATCTGGTCGTCGTAGAGCCTCCACGGTACGTCAAGATCAACGTCTTCGAGTAGCGGCTGTAAGAGACCGATTTACGACAACCCGAGCAGTCGGAAACGAGTGGGTTGCAGCTATAGGACGCCCAATCTCAATGAGCACGGTCTATAGAAGAATTAGGTCTTTTGGGCTAAGTTCTTATCGTCCGCTGTTAACCCTTCCCCTCACTCCTGTTCACCGGGCCAGAAGATTGGAGTGGTGCAATGAGCGCAGAAACTGGGTCCAAGAATGGCATCGGGTGGTCATCAGTGACGAGTCCCGCTTTTGTCTTTGGGCTCATGACGGCCGGGGGAGGGTGAGGCGCTTTCGTGGGGAACGGCATAATCCCGAATTTTTTGCCGAGCGACACACTGCCCGTACACTTGGATTGATGGTTTGGGGAGCAATATGCCATGGAAGCAGGTCACCATTGGTGTTCATTGAGGGCACTATGACAGCTGCATCTTACATCGCGAGTGTGCTGGAACCCGTTTGCCTTCCATACCTTCAGGGGCTCAACAACCCTATTTTCCAGCAAGACAATGCACGTCCTCATACGGCAAGAGCTTCAATGCAGTTCCTGGAAGATGCACACGTTGACGTGCTTCCATGGCCTGCTTGCTCTCCTGATTTGTCGCCCATCGAACACGTGTGGGATATGATGGGAAGAAAGGTGGGGCAATTACGCCATCCTCCCAACAACTTGGAAGATCTCCGTATGGCCTTGCAAGAGGCATGGGATGGCTTGTCACAAGCGGCAATCGACCACTTGATTGAAAGCATGCCTCGTAGGGTTAATGAGTGTCGGGCAAATCGTGGAGGAGCGACACATTATTAATTTTTTCTGAAGTTCCTTGTATTACGATTTCCAGAATCTGATCGTTTGTTTCTATTATTAAAACACATGTTCTGCGAAAATTTGAATAAAATTGATCCACGGCTTCATGGTGTTGCACTTTTTTTGGAAGGCAGTATACTTTTCAGAATAACTATAAGAGAGCCACGTTCTCAAGTTCTACGCTATCCTGAGGATTTAAATGAACCATTCTGCACTTACAATAAACCATAAAATATTGCAGGTGACAAAAAGTTATCGTAACCAGCATTCACTTACGATAGTCTTGCGGAATTTGCACAGTACTTACGATAAATTCCACAAAGTGCGTTCATTTTGCGATCCAGGATGAGGGTTACGATATTTCAAAGAAGCTGTAAATCACCTAAATTGCTCAAAATCACGACAATGTTGTAACAGGATAATAGTTGATAACCAGATTAGTAAGAAACTAACAGAATTCGAATTTTGAACAAAGTGTGGCTTACGATGTTTTGGCCGACAGGCATCGATACAAGCAAAAAACGCTTAGGAAAAAAGGTGAACGCCGAGAGACGCATCGCGTTGAAGGTAGGCAATATATTTATGGGGACCAAAGATTTCATAGAGAACCCAGTCTCTATGGATAACTAATGTTATCCAAATATTTTCAAATATGCCTTCAAACGTCCTACCCGAAGTAAGAGAAATCGGAAACCTTCTTCCATTGTGCCTGTCTTCGATGCCCTAAATAAATAAGAAAAAAGCGTGTGATAAGGGCGAATGGGGAGAGAGACAAGCTTGACACTTTCCATTAGTCATAAAAATAAGAAATCTTCCGAAAAAGTACCTACTGCTTCTAATAGTAGCCAGTTATTATGTAACCAAGAATGTGATCGAGAACGTTATATTTCTCAATTTTTTTCCCCTGAAAGGTAGGCATCGGGGAACGGAACGGTGAAATTCATCCATGGTTAAAATGCGGTTATATACTATCTTTATTAATCACCTACTTAGAAGTAACTACAGTCAGGAAAAAGTTCTTGGCATGTCGATATCGCTTGCAGTTTCAAAGATGTGCCGTGAACTTTGGGGACAAATGACGGCTCCGGTACAGCAATTAAGTAGGTAGGAGATAAATTTGACTAGACACTATCTCAAGTTTTGTTTGGGGTACTATGAAGAGTGCAATAACAAAAGTTTCCGCTAGTTTCACAAAAGACAAGACATAAGTATGCGTATTTTAGCTCTTGGCTCCCGAAATATAGTGGTCACTAAGTTATTTTTCAATTTAGCACCTAGAAGTTAGGCAACCGGTGAACGGATGGTTCACATGAGTTCATATACCCTATATCCTTCACCTGGAAGTTCTTACAATCAGGAATAACTTCTCAAAATGTCGATATCACTTCCCGTGTCGGAAATATGCCGTAGGGCTCCAAAGACAATTTGGTGGGGCCGGTACGGCTCTTGGAGGAAAGATATGACTGGGTTCCATCTCCAGTCTTGTTCTGGGTGCTCCGAACAGTAAGTGTACCAAATTTCGTGGTTGTATCACAAAGCGCAAGGTATATGCACGTATCAGTCCATAACGCTCAAATGAAGTAGCCCCCACTGACAGATTTCTCAATTTTACCCCTGAAAGATAGGCAATCGGTAAACGGGAGGTTAAAATCAGTTCATACAATCTGTGTTCATCACCTGCGAGTAACTTCGGTCAAAAAGAAGTTTGAAGTTTGTCGATATCACTTGCCGTTTCGAAGATAGGCCTTAGGGCTCCAGGGACAACCTTAAGGCCCTGGTACAGCCTTCCTGGGAAAAATTCGGCTGGGCACCATCCCCAGTCTTGTTTGGTGTACTTTGAAGAGTAAGTGTACCAAATTTTGTGCTTCTTTCACAATTTGCAAGGTGGTTCCCCTTACTTACCGCACTATTCTGTGAATTTTGTTTTTTTACTCTAATGAATTATTCATGAAGCCTGATGTCTAATCTCGGAATGGTTTTCGAATTTTCCAGATCAGAAGTCCAACAATGACGATATGATTTTTTTTACTTTCCCGACCCAGCAAAATCTGTTCACGAGATAAAAAGTTGGAAAAATTGCAGTTTTTCCAGAGAGGAAAACTCGAGAACCGTGGGTCCGATTTCGGAAATTTTTCCTCTAAAAATTAATTCAATCTCTTCTCCAATTTTCATTCCCAGCATGTCTGCACCTAAAATGAATATTTCGCGGGGCTCATCGCATGTCGAAGTTTGCACTGCAGTTTTCTCAAATTCACGGAATGTGCAAATTTCATTTTGAAAACACTACCGTCAGGAAACCTATAAACCGTGTCGATTATGAAAATAGGTCTCCACTTTTGAAATGGTCTTAATTGTCATAGGAGGCCTCAAAACGAATATATCTGTCGAAATCTCGAGAACAATTTTCAGCGCGTTCACAATACTTCCCCTCCTCGTTGGGTGGTGGGTCGGGAAAGTGAAAAAAATCATATCGTCATTGTTGGACTTCTGATCTGGAAAATTCAAGAACCGTTTCGAGACTACACATCAGGCTCCAAGAATAATTCATTAGAATTCGAAAAAAAAATCCGATACCGTCATTCCAGTTGTTGAGCAGTTTATGTTTTGTTTTTTTGCTTCTGTTAAATTACATAAACTTTTTTGTTTTCCAACTAATGTTAGTAGATTTCTATAATACATGTTTAAATGCATCAATCCATCTGACTCTTTTATTTTTAATGTAAGACAAAAAAGTAAAACTATTGAACTTTGAGGGCTGTTATCTCGGAAACAGTTTTGTGTGACATGAATCCTTTATCCACTTGTGTCTTCAGTTGTCATTTTATTTTTGTAGCTAGATTCTTGGACATTTTTCTGCTCCAACAGCGCACTTTTTGCATACAGCCATTATACGAACATAACCTTGTTACGTACGGTTTTTTTTTTTTTTTTTTTTTTTTTTTTGAATGTTTCACGACGCATCAACTACAAGGTTATTAGCGTCGACGGGACATTCAGTGGGTTTTTGGTACACGTCTGAATCATACTTGAATTGCCTACTGTTAACTATGTGAGGCCACAGTACTCCGATAGCACTCAACTCTGTAGTCAGAAATCCATTTTTTCTGTAACCGCTGTAGTCAGACAGGTGCAGATATGGCATAGTAAGGTCGGAACAATTTTCAGAACGATCGGACAACACAAAATATCCATGGACGAGGCGGGATTCGAACCCGCGCGGTAGATCACGACTGGCTTGGCGCGCCAACACCAAGACCACTCGGCCACCGCCGCTCCTCGTACGGTTTTCTGAGTTCGTTTTCGTCTGCGTTATAATTTGCACAGTCCAAACTCCTTCATCTCTTCATTATGAACAGGCCGAAGAGCAGCCGGAGAAGCAAGCCGAAACCCTTTACGGGTCGTTATGGATGGCCAATTGGCCAATGATTTTGTGGTATGATGATTAAGGCAGCTTGACTATTCAGCTGCAAAAATGTCTGTTTCGGCGGATTACAGGCAATAATATAACCGCGGTCAAACGAAGCTTATTTGTGGAGTCAATAGACTATCGGCGCAGAGTCTTTTTGGGCGTTCACAAACCTTGAAAGAGTTGTTTTTGTAAATCAGAATTCATGAGAGGGACGCAATCACTCTTAAGTACCTGAGTAGATGATCGTGAAACACTGAACTACTGTGATCTTGAGAGAAAAAAAAGGGATGTTCAGTTTTAAAGAGGTCCGTATAAGCATTACGCAAAAACTGTGCCGCTCCGCATGGAACCTATACTCCATGCTCTATAATAGAGCTCCGCCAACAACAAGTGGGGTGAACTGGGTTAAAAATAGCGAGCTAGACCAAGCAGCAGCAGCAGCAAGGTAACAAACGAAAAGCTACCGGAACCCGGAACTACCTGTGGAGTGTTGCGTAGAGGGCCCCGCACTGCCATGCCACCCTCCATATCCAGAGCGAGCGACCCTCGACGAGCTGGTGGAGCTGGCTGATCGTCAGCAGCCAACACACTTTTCCTGTTCGACATTATATTCCACACCGATTATCGCTTGTTTCTTTCTCTCTTCCACACACTCATTCCATCTCGCTTGGCGGTTCTCTTGTATCCCTCTGTGTCCCTCCGCATAATGGACGCTGTTTCTTTCAGAGTGCGGAAATAAAATTACATTGCCAACCGTTCGATTAGAAAGATAAAACCGAACACGGGAAATTAAGGAGCTGGCTGTTTAATCGAAACTGTCGGGTGGTCCCAGCAGCAGCGCTGCTGCCTGCTCTGAAACAACAACTGGGAACTGCATCAGTGATGCCGTTCGTACTCCAAACTCATTGTGGATCTCAGATAGATTCTCGAAGAAAAACCGGAAAGAAAAAGAAGAAAATTATGACGGCTCCGGGCATAATGCCCGGGGGTCTTGCTGACGCACCGCAGGTCAGAATATATAGGTCATGACCTGGATTAAAATAGACTTGTGGCTAGTGATGCAGGTGTTAATTTCCGTCCATCAGGTGCTAATTTTCTGAACGAGCTTGATTCAACTAAACTACTCAGTAATGGAAGTGGCCCACCAAAAACTTTTAATTGAGTTCAAAGTACCCTGGCTCCTGAAAAAATAAGAACTAATTCGAAAGTTTTTCCTTTCCCAAATACGTGCGATCTTTGTCTGTCACAGGGTGGATACAGAATTAAGTTCAGATCTTTCTTGTTTGGTTAGACAGGGTGACGCGTGAAACCCTGCAAAAAACTGAAAAGTTTGAGTAGCTTCCAATTTCAAAAAACATGTTTTTGAAAATTTCCTCTTGCTCCAAGAAGGTTGGTAAACCATATCTCGGAACGGTTTTTCAATTTTCCTATTTTCCAGCAATAGCTCTTGGCTACCAACCATAGATAATAAAAATCTAGAAAATCGATCATGGTGATGTTAATTGATGTGTAATTACAGGGTGAACTGTGAAGGCGAACTGACTTTACAAAGGAATAAAGGTAATATAGTATTTGGAGGATATCAGATACATTCGAAACTCATAATTATATTGAAAGGTCATCATTCAGAATTACCACCTACCATCCACCAGTATCCCTGCAGTTCTAGCCATTATTTCAAAAAGATAGCGCCCAAAAAACTATATTCTCAGAAAATTTTCGGAAAATTCGACATAAAATTTTAGAATTTATGTCAAAGTGAAGGTCTATTAAATTCTCTGAAATTTGACACCTGAATCATTAATGTGCGACTCACGGTTCTCAACCTATACCTTTTCAAAGACTATTTGCCCTTAGAGTTCACCCTGTAGTAGCATAACAACCATTACCATGATTGATTTTCTGGATATCAATGGTCTGTGGTTACAACTGATCATTATTTATGGTTAATTTGACTGCCACGTGTAGCTGAGATCAACTTAACATGCTGATTGGATGACAAAAGTTGATGCTTCTGGGAGTTCTGGAAGCCATAATCCAAGAACCTGAAATAGCACGTACACGAGTGAGGTGTCAAGTTGTAGAGAATTGAATGAGCTTCCATTCGCATGTGAACGCTTCCACCTTACGTTAACTGAAATGAAGATATTGACAAAAAACTGTTTTTTGGGCGCCATCTTTTCAATATGGAGGCCAAAACGGCAAAGATACGAAGTGGAAAAGTGAAAATTCGGGAAAGGCACCTCGAGAGCTTATAATACTGCCAAGTTTCAAATATATCGGAAAACCTTCAAAAAACGTCGGAATTTAGCATATCTTATAAGAATAATTTTGACAGTTTCCCGAAATGACGTTTGTGAGTTTAGGTATAAAATAAGAAGAGAGTCCTTTTGTCTACAGAATGACGTTCCAGATGTTGAAATCCGTTGAAAAACAAACGAGCTACAGCCAGTTTCTCATTACCAGATGAAGCTTATTTTGGCGCCTCCACCATATTTTCGTGCAGTAGATGCCAATATTCCACCATAATTTTTCATGGTCCTTGATTCCTCAGAAATCGATTAAGACATAACTTTATATATCTTTACGAAGTTGCACACGGCCAAGCCTTTTTCGACCCTATGCGCCCGGACTATACATATTGTTGAAATGTCAATTTCATTGACTATGTGGTTCAATAATCAGATTTGACCCCTTTTTACAGTGGGTATATACAGGCTGGTCTAAAAAAACCGCACTGTTTTATTTTCCTCCTAAAATATTTGTTTTCCAGCCGATTTTCACAAACTTTGTGGGAGCGGATGGCCAAGGGAATAGGCTACAAGACTAAATACAAAGATAGCCGAACTGTCAGAAATTCAAGATGGCGAACGCAATTCAGAATAAGCATTTTCTGGCCTCGTTTCTTTTGTTTGAAAATCATTATATTGTTACGAAGCTCGCGACCATCCCGGCTCTTTCTAGAGAGATCTAGAATAATTACGCGTTGCATTCGGGAAGCATCGAGAGACTTCAGCGGTAGGTCATGACACGTCGAGACGTCTGGCGGAGGTGCCGTAGAAAGTACGCGTATATTCTCGACGCAGATACCAGAGAAATCCTCGTGTGCTGTAAACACCATCAGGAAGCATCCAGAACCTTCGATGCCACTATAAGAGAAGAACTCGACCTGGCATCGAGAGAGTTTGAATCGAGCGATCGTGGCGTCAACACCTTAAGCGACATTGTGAATTTCTAAGCGATTAATAATTCTGTGCGTTATTTAGTTGTGTCGGTAGTAGCTAATAAAGTGCAGTTTGTTAACAAGTAAATCAGCGCATTTAATTTCGAGATAGGCGAACCCGAATATCGTAACAACTGGTGGCAGAAGTGGATATTTCGGAATTTGGAAATTTCAACTGCTGATTTCGAGGTAATCGATTAGTGACTGCGCCGATTGTCGGAACATTCGAGAAATCGTTTGATGACGACCAGAAGCATGACACAAAATGAAACGGAAAAGGCTTTAGCGAGCATCATGGCGATGCTGCAAGAACAAAAAAAGGAACGTCTCGAAGAGAAGGAGGAATTGAAGAAAGTTCTGGAAGCCCAGGGGCAGAAGCAAGAAAGAATTCTTGAACAGCAGGAGCAGAGACGGCTCGAAGAAAAGATGGAATTTAAGAAAGTTCTCGAAGAGCAGAAAACAGAGCTCAGAGAAGTACTGGAGGGTCAATTGCATTATCTAGAGGAGGAACAAAAGAAGTTGAAAGCTGACATTCTAGATAATGTACACGAACAGATACAAGACGTGCATGGACAGATGAGGGACCAAATACAAACGGTCCAAGGATTTGTCCATGAGAAGGTGGCAGCGATGGAGGCAAACATCTTGCAACTGGAACAACGTGTTAGAAAAACTGCCATTTCCAGTTCAGCGACGAGCACGGGCGGGATCCATCGCGTGAAGCTGCCGAATTTTGTTGGACAAAGCCCATGGTCCACTTACAAAAGGCAATTTGACGCAGCGGCCGAAGCCAACGGATGGACGGACGAGGAAAAGGCTACTGCACTGGTTCTTGCTCTCAGGGGTCCGGCATTGGAGCTGCTTCAGACAATACCTGAGAACGAACAGAAGTGTTTCGAAACACTGGTGAAGGTGCTGGAACTTCGCTACGGTGACAACCATGTGCAGCAGATACATCAGACCCGTCTGAGAACCAGGGTACAGAAGAGCGGAGAAAGCCTGCAGGAGTTCGAGGCTGACGTCCAGAGGCTGGTTAACCTTGCTTATCCAGCCTATCCATCAAGTCTGCTGGCTAATATTGCGAAAGAAACCTTTATTAATGGACTGAGGGACAACGAGTTGCGCCAGATGGTCACAATCAGCAACCCAGCGACGCTCACCGATGCCTTAATCCACGCGATTCGTATCGAAGCAGCCAAGAATTCTCCACGTCACTTCAAAATCAGAGAAGCGACATTGGAAGCACCCGAGAATCCAACAGTCAGGAAGGCCAGCGATTCACAGTCCTTGTCAGTCCAGGAGATGCTCCAGAAGATTCTCAGCGCTTTAGAAAATGAGGAAGCAAGAACAGGGGGCAGGCCGCGTTGCTTCGGCTGTGGGAAACCGGGACATCTGCGTCGGGATTGCAGGCAATGGTCGAGTTCAGCAGATCGTTTCATAGCGAAACGGGGAACTGCTTATCGAGAAAGTCACCAGCCGAGAGAAAGTTATCGTAGAGGAGGAAGACCACGTTGCTTCGAATGTGGAAAGGACGGACATCTGCAACGCGACTGCAGACGACGATACTCTTTAGCTGACCGTTTCATGCTGAAACGGGGGGCTGCTGATTGAGGAGGTCAAGTAGACCGTTTCATGCTGGAACAGGAGACTGCTGATCGAGGAGGTCAAGCAGACTGTTCCATGCTTGAACGGGGGGCTGCTGATCGAGGAGATCAAGCAGACTGTTTCATGCTGGAACGGAGAGCTGCTGATCGAGGAAGTCAACTTCGTCCTGGAAAGAGTCATGGCAATGGCAACACGGATGGTCTTTCTCGACGACCGTGCAAAGAGGATTGCAAGCATTGCAAAAGAGTGGACCAGCAGAATGGAAACGTTGGAGTCAAAGCAATCGTTGTTGCGACCCCGAGAAATTGGACTACAGCTGAACTCAGGAAAGAGCAACGAGAAGACCCGGCTATTGGTGCACTTGCTGAACGCAAGGAGAATGGTCAGGACAGACCAGAGTGGGCTGAAATCTCTGACGAAGGGCCCGAATTTAAAGCTCTCTGGGCCCAATGGAAATCTCTGGAAATAGAGAACGGTCTGCTGAAGCGAGTGTGGGAGAGCCCTGATGGAAAGAGGGAGATGGTTCAATTGGTGCTCCCCAAGACACGAGTGAAGGAGGTCCTAAAAGAGATGCACGACGGCGTCACCGGAGGACACCTTGGGGTGAACAAGACGTTGGCCAAGGTGCGCGAGCGGTTCTATTGGGTGAAATGCCGGAACGACGTGGAAGCATGGTGTCGTAAATGTGAAGTTTGTGCGGCCAGCAAGGGACCAAGAACTCGTACCCGAGCGGCACTGAAGACCTACAATGTTGGAGCGCCCTTTGAACGCATCGCGATTGATGTGACCGGACCGTTCTCGACAACAGAGAGTGGCAACAAGTACATCCTGGTTGCCATGGACTACTTCAGCAAGTGGCCAGAAGCATACGCCTTACCAAACCAAGAGGCTACCACAGTGGCGGGTGTGCTGGTGGCTAACCTGATCAGTCGTTTCGGTGTACCACTGGAGTTGCACTCGGATCAAGGACGCAACTTTGAATCCAACGTGTTCCAGGGTGTCTGCGATTTGCTTGGGATCAAGAAAACAAGGACTACGCCTCTTCATCCACGGTCCGACGGAATGGTGGAGCAATTCAACAGGACGATGGAGCAGCATTTGTCAAAGGTAGTTGACGAACATCAGCGAGATTGGGACCGTCATTTGCCATTGTTTTTGATGGCATATCGAGCGGCAATTCATGACAGAACGGGCGAAACACCAGCCCGGGTCATGTTTGGTCGGGAGATACGTCTCCCTTGCGATTTGCAATTTGGCACGCCAGAGGACGACCCCAAAGCTGTTCCGGAGTATGTCGACGACTTGAAACAGCGGATGCACGACGTCCATGAATTAGTGCGGGACCGGATTCGACTCTCCACCGACCGGATGAAGACACGCTACGACCTGAAGGCGAATTCAGCAGGATTTCAAGCTGGTGATCTTGTCTGGTTATACAATCCTCAACGGAGAAAGGGGAGGTCACCGAAGTTACACCCCGCCTGGGAAGGACCTTACACGGTGGTCAAGAGAATCAACGACGTTGTTTATCGGATCCAGCGAGCCCCAAGAACCAAAATGAAAGTTGTTCACCTTGATCGTCTCGCACGTTACGCGGGGAGTAATGTTCAGCTTATTCGGTACGAACAGGCTTAAGAGGGGGGCAGTGCTACGAAGCTCGCGACCATCCCGGCTCTTTCTAGAGAGATCTAGAATAATTACGCGTTGCATTCGGGAAGCATCGAGAGACTTCAGCGGTAGGTCATGACACGTCGAGACGTCTGGCGGAGGTGCCGTAGAAAGTACGCGTATATTCTCGACGCAGATACCAGAGAAATCCTCGTGTGCTGTAAACACCATCAGGAAGCATCCAGAACCTTCGATGCCACTATAAGAGAAGAACTCGACCTGGCATCGAGAGAGTTTGAATCGAGCGATCGTGGCGTCAACACCTTAAGCGACATTGTGAATTTCTAAGCGATTAATAATTCTGTGCGTTATTTAGTTGTGTCGGTAGTAGCTAATAAAGTGCAGTTTGTTAACAAGTAAATCAGCGCATTTAATTTCGAGATAGGCGAACCCGAATATCGTAACAATATTGACAGATTTCATCACTGATATGGGATGAATGACTCCCTCTTACTTCACTCCACCGAGTACTACGAGTCAAATCGGTTTATCCACTGCAGAGATACAATGAATGGAAAACAGGTCTTCTCGCCAATTTTTCATCGGAAATCTAGCTGCCGAACCGTTAATCCTATCGACTTGAAATCTGGTATCGAAGAAGGTCTTGCTGACAAATGAGCTGATCAGTCTTTGGCTCTCATAAGTCAAACGCAACTGTCACTATCAAAAATTGACAGAAGTTATATCACACAAAACTTGACTTGTGATATGTCATTCATAAGCCTTTTTTTTTTGTCTGCTAGCCTATTTCTTTGGCCATCCGCTCATACACAGTAATCGGTTGAGGGACAAATATTCCAAAAGAAAAAAGTTGCCGCCCCTCAGCTATCAACCAGTTTTGACGCAGATAGAATCCGAAAAGTTGCATATGGCAATTTGTTTCCAGATTACGATCGTTAAGTCAAACTAAATTTTGGGTTAGCTTTGGGGAGACGGCTTTTGCCCACTTCTATATAAATACACTCTCAACTCATCTTTGCGGTAACGGCAACAACCCAAATGGCTTGTATCTACACCCCTTTCTCCCCTTTTGCTCTCTACTAAATGCAATGAAATTTCATCCCAAGGAAGCCATATAACAAAACGGCGTGTTGCTTCTTCCCCAACCCCTGTCCCCCATGCGGCTTTCCCGCATCACACGGAGCTATTAAGGAAATTCGAAAATCGGCTATAATTTACCGCACAGGGCCCACCCTCTCTTTCTCACTCGCGTTACGCCTTTGACATTTCACTATCGTATACATCATAATTTATGCCAAGACCGTAAGGCGAAAAGCACCACCACCGGCAACACCACCATCACCACCTGCCGTTCCATGTGCAACAGTTTGCCGATTGAATTTAATTCGCAGCTCATACCTGTCGCCGTAGGTACCCAATACCCATAAGACCGTTTTACTTTTTGATCCGACAGACTCGTATGAGGTACAGAGTTTTCCCAGGTAAAAGGATCCAGTTAAAAGGATCCAGGTTTCACTGAGAGTTGAAATTTCAAAAATTCAATATTCAATGATTGAAAGCTCGCAAAAATCCGTATACGCATTTTATCACACCTCTATAAGCGTGTATGGGTAGTCAACGGTTTATTAAACGTCCCGCCTTAGCATAGAAGTAAATTCAAAGAAGCCTCATTTCTTATGTAGATGTCGTACAATTTGCTTTTCCACGGAATCATATCGATTCAAATTCTGAGAATCAAGAACGAATCACATGTTATATCCATAAGCATCATCAGCCTGCCCGGCATTAAGAAGAGTCTGTACGATTGGGATTGGGATTGAAATATATCGGACGACAAATATTTTTTGTACTCGTTTTTGTATAAATTCGACGTTTGCCAGTGTCCCAGTCAAAGTCTGAGAGTGAAAATGCTTCATGTACGTTGTTCTTGTGGAACTCGAGAAGGCAATCTGCCGCTGTGAAGCTGAATGGGAGGTGGTTCCTGAGGAGGATGGCAGAATTCAGGCGTGTAATCAGACTTGGAAATAACCGAACCAAGAGAAAAGACTATACTTGTATACAACGTATAGGTAATAACGGCCGATTTCATAATCAACTTGAAGACGACTTGAAAGCTGACTTCACTCCAAGTGCGTTTGGTCTGTGACTTTATGCATGCATTCTCTTTCATTATCCATTATGAATCTTCCAAATAAGTCGAAAGTTAGCTTCAAGTTGAATTTTTATTCAACCTACCGCTTGGTCTACTGTAACGTAATGTCATAGGAGTTTGCTGCTCACGTATGACAAGGTGAAAAATTCAATTTTCACAGCACAGCACGCCAGATCTGCTGTGCCTCGGAAGCAAACCAGGGAGCTCCACTTGCCAAGCGGACAGGCATTTTACTCGTCTAGTGGGCCGTCAACGAGTTTTATTTACAATTATAGGAGGTTACAAGTAACCGGATATTATTAATCGGACAGGTATAGCCCAGTTATAGACGTCTGTAAGACAAAAATGTGTTGTTTGAGAACCAGCCCCTTCTACAAATAGCTGAGTATGCCGTTCAAGGTAACCAATTATTTATAGAGCTAATGAATTCTTATGAACTCACTGACAACAATCAAAGTTCAGTGATTAACTTCACACAAATTTGGATCTTCATATAATATTGTTACGTATTTCGTGTACGGGTTCGAATATAATTGAGACGATCGTTTTAAAACACACACTGTTTATTACTGCGTACTACAATAAATACACGCCCACAATTATCTACTTAGAAATATCGCAGGTACTTCGCTTTTATCCGCTCGCTACCACTTCGCATTCCAATTCAATACTGCGTGTAAGACGACGATTTATGCCTTATATAAATCTGACAAATTCATCTCGAATGTGCCATGCATTCTCCAGCAGTTTCCATAGTGATCCGGCATATGAATTCTAGACGACTCCTGAATAATCACACACCTTCCGCGTGCTTCCCGTGTGTCCGGAATGTCTGCACCTCCGCCAAAATGGACAAATGTATCTCGATCGAGCGTTGAAGGTTCCATGTATTTCAATTACCAAGCCATCACGTATATGCTGGAAACGTTCAGAACTCTGCACTTGTATCTACACTGCGATCTGATGGATGGAAGAATCTAGAAAGATCGCGTGTTTACCAGAATGCACGGAATCACCGCTCGTAACAATATTCAAGGGCATAGAAAAACTCCCTATGTGTGTAGAAAATGATTTATTGAATTCCGTGACGGTTTACGTATCAACGTTGTGAAATTTGAGTTACGTATGTCTGTTAACCATAGTTTGGAGAATGGAGGTTGAAGTTCTCAGTTTTTTTATTGCCATGTACCTAACTGAAGCTTTTCTTTGTAATGCTGCAAGGTAATACAGAACGTGAAGGAAACCTTGTGCATCAAACTAAAGCAAATGAAATTCAGAACATACGGGCATTTTGTCCAATATAATCTTGTTGTTGATGACTTACGTCGTTGAATTATTTTCATTTTATTGCCCATTTTTCAAAATATGCCATTTTCAACCGCACAGATTTGAAGCCCTTATGAAGAGGAATCTTTTGATAGGTATCAAAAACTAAAAATCGACGAAACTCGACATACGTCAAAAGGAGACGAAATGAAGACATTTGTCAGTTCTTCGATTCACGACAATCGATCTTGTTAATTTGGACGGCCATTAGCAAGATTTTCGAAATGAACAATGATTATTCAATAAAAAGTTATGAATCATGATGCACGTTCTTTAAATTTGTTGCATGGGTATCATGCCTGCTATTCATATACCTATATTCCCGTCAGAATGTTGCTGCAACAGGTTTGGATTTACGGTTGCGAAGATCCAGCGAACCGTGAGTGTTTTAATGACATAATTGGGAATTAACACAAATCATCATTATTTACAAGAGTAAAATGTTCGAAATCATTTGTATGAGGATTCATACTGCAAATTGACTTTGGTTAACGAGCAATGTACCTATCTACGATCACCCTCAAAATCATAGTTCAAGTGTCATGAGTGGGAACTTAAAATGTCTCTCGCCATTTCAATGAACAGAGCATGGAACTAACTGTTTGATTCTTACCTAAGTAGGCGTACCTACACAAATAATTTGTTTTTTTTTTTCCAATTCATCAAAATAAAAATGGTACTTTCTATTCTAGTCGGCTGTAAGATTTTGCTTCTGAGTTGGTTTTTGTTCCAAAGAAATTTGCAAACTTCCTAGAACTTGACAGTTGGTTGCATTGATATTTGGAACTCAAGCTTATTGCAGTCTCATAATTTGATGAAGTTCTCAAATTAATTATGGTTCTAATATCTATGATCTAAATAAACAAAAGAACATGGTGTGCAAAATACAAAATATCGTAGGTAGATAGATAGATAGATAGTTTTTTTTTCTTATTTAGTTACTTTATCACGTTTAGCAATGTAAAATGGGTAGATAGATAGATTTTATTGAATATTCTTGTGCATGAAGCACTACACGAGTCAATGAAGAGCTTAAGTAGGTACATGATGAATGAATACATTATACAGGGTGGCCCAACGAAAACAGAACAGAGGGGTTTTCGGAAATTTTACATCATTTTTTCGAAAAAATCTCAGACAGGTCGATTTCTATATCGAGGGGGACATCTGAAACACACACTGCCAAGCTTCTATATTCAGCCCCTTAACCCCTACCTTCCTCAACTTTAGAATTCCAAATGACACCATCTACTTTGCGATACGTCAAATCAAAGAGAATCAAATTATTTTTCTGAAAAAAATATTTTGAAAATTTTCAACCCCACCCCCCATCTTCCTAAATTTCTCTGACTGTCCAATTTAATATCCTCGACCCCTCAATTCTCTTCAATTTAATCAGCGTCATCCTAAATAGCATCTGAGGAAAAAATTCTCGGTGGAGAAAAGTGTTACCCAAATTCACCCCTTCCCTCTCCCCCACCCCAATTTCAAAACTTAACAGACACCACCTACTTTGTGATACATCGAATAAAAGGAAATTGATTTCTCTTTCTGAAAACAATTTTTTTTAATTTTCAACCCCTCTCTTGATAAATTGAGCATTCGGAGTATTTTAGGGGGAAAGGGTTTTTTTTGAAAATTCTGAAATTATTTTATTCAGGAAGCGAATTCAATTCCCTTCGATTTGATGTATCACAAAGTAGGTGGTGTCATTTTAGATTTTGAAGTTGAGGTAGGGAAGTGAAGGGGTAAATTTGGGTGGTACTTTTTACACAGAAAATGTTCTCCCTCGATGCTGTGCAGGGTGACGTTGACTGTACTGAAGAGAATTGAGAGATCAAAAATATCACATCGGAAACTGTGACAATTTTAGGAAGAAGGGGGCTGGGGTTGAAAATTATAGAAATATTTTTTCAGGAAGAGAATTTGATTCTCTTCAATTTGATGTATCGCAAAGTGGGTGGTGTCATTTGAAACTTCCAAGTTGGGGCAGGTGGGGGTGAGGGGGCTGAAGATATGTGCATAAATCAAACACAGGTAAGTGCAATTTAAATTTCCCAAAAGTTATAAACAACCTTCATCAGGAAAGTCGCTCGGCTCTAGATGCAAAAACTCTCATCACAACAATGAAAGGCTCTCATGCCAAGAGATTGCCTCACGACAATTTTTTCGGCATATTTCTGACTGAAACAGGCAATATGTTGGAAAATTTTGCGGTCATATACTCACTTCGGATTTTTTTGGACCCTTACTAGTCGAGAAAACTGAGGCCTATATTTCTACAATTTCGCGTTTTGTAATCATGGATGTTCTCATGGCAAACGAAAAGATTTTAATTTTTTTTTCCACATGAAGTAGACAAACAAAAATATACTCAACCCAGTCGGTAGCACGGTGAGCTCGGCCCCGCTTTCAAAGGCGAAGGTCCCGGGTTCAAATCCGCACTGGGCCAGATGGACTTTTTCACGCGTTTCCTAGTACTGGGGCATCTACTATCGTGCGGTGATGCCCCGGGAAAAGGGATGAAACGAGAAAGCCATCGAAACAAAGCCACACTGATTAATACCAACTGTTCCAAGAATGTCTTCGTTGTTATCGTCAATACTGTTATCGTTACTGAAAAACCCCCACAGAAAAACCTGCTAATAACCTAGTAGTTGATGCAGGGCAAAAAAAATATATATACTTGCATGGAAACGTCAGTATATTATTTTCAATGAACGCGCTCTTACAGTCGTCCCTATAACCCAAGCTGGAAACGATTCTGACTGCTCTACGTTGCAGGCCAAAAACCCTACGCCAATCCGCCGCACCACCCCAACATAAAATTCAATAGGTCATCACGGAATGGCACAGAGCATGGTTAGCCTGCCAAAGGGTAGGCTTTGAGACGCTATCCGACAACATTCTTAATGCGAACACATTGGTTGCAAGTTTTTTTTGACAGTCATCAATATGCACGTCCCACTTCAGCTTTGGATCAAAGAAAACACCCATGAATTCAACTGACTCAACATTAGGGGAATCTACAAGATTTCTCAGTCCAAAAAACATTGTGTGTGTCTTTGAGGTGTTCAAAGAATGCCGATTGGCGCACCGAACCTAGCTTCGACACTCGACTGAGCCAAACCAGAGGGCAACAAGGTAGAGAACGCCGACTCTCTCGCTCTCAAACGGAATCGAGTTTTAGCGCCATCTATCGGACTTTCACATAGTGACTCTTGTTTTAACAGCAGAGTCCTGTAGTTTTTCATTACCGACATTTACCCGGTAAATTCAATTTTCTCATTATCCAGGTGTCCGTTCACGATGAGAATTTTTCATGATATTTTTATCTTACTTGATACTATCTGGTCAAAATGTCGCATTTCTGAATGGCCTAAGGTAAAAAAGCTATTCAGAAAATGTGATATTTTGGCTCGAAGTATCACGTAAGTTAAAAATGTCATGAAAATATCTCAGCGTGGATGGACACTTAATAATAATGAAGTTTAATTGATGCCTCGATTGATGCATCAACTTCAATACAATTTGAAGTTTTATGACTTTAGAAATTTTCATAGCTAGAAAACGTTCATTCGGTGTATCAAAATTATTGCATCAGTCTAATGGACGCTAGTTACAATTTGTAATAATAATCAAATCAAACATAATAAAACAGTATTAAGATGCAGGTTTATTAGATGACAAAATAGCTTATTTAGCAGTAATTCATAACAAGATATTGTAATATTTAATATAATTAATATTGGAACAAAAACAAATAATAGCTTTTTATAGATCCAGTAAGAGCTGATGAACGAACATTCACAACTAATTTTGTTCAGTCAACTGAGGGTCGGTATACAATAAATAGAACAATAATTGTGAATACAGTGTCGGTACACAATAAATAGTTCAACAATGATTGCAAATACAGCATCACATGATGTCTTGATTGTGATTGTTGATGTGACGATGTCAAGACTTGATTTACTATTTGAATGACTGAAGTAAATAGCACAACAACATTTTGATTATTCTATATGAACACATCATTAAAACAGGGCCGCTTAGATTAAAATATGCTCAGGTACCAGTAAAAAAAAATCCCATTTTTTTGTCAGTAGAATAGCAGATAATTTTGAATTTGGTTATTGATGTTTTCAACAAACCTAATTATTTACAAGTAAGGTTAAAGTCACTTAAATCATTCACGTCATATTATCTCAGTCTATTTGCTCAACCCATTTACTCTTTTACCCTCTTTTATGAACACTCCTTCAGACTCGAGGAGATCTTTTGCTTTGTTTGCTATTTGACAATGACAAGTCCTACCTTTTCAAACACTGGGTTTGTTTTGGCAAGCAATCATCTCTGTTGTTTGCTGTAGTTAGTACTAGTTAGTCAACAAACAGTTCTTAGCAATAAACTTGCCCTGCCGCTAAGACATCCTTGCCTGATATCGTATGATTTGTTTTGATGTAAATTAACAAAATTATGTTAACTTCAGTGGCTCTTGCTCTACTTATACTTGTGGGCTGGAGTATTCAGAGGTCGAGGAACCAGCTGTGGCATCTGCTGCAGGCAGCTTTTGCAAAATTTCTATAAAAAAGAAAACATATACAATAGCTTGTCATTAACAATTCGTTACAAAATACCTCTTAATTTTTCCGGTCTCACATAAGGATATTCGGTGGCTTCTGGACGATTAAAGCAGTTTTCTTCCGTTGGCGCTGATGGTTCATCATAGTCTAGAAAGAAATTTCACAATTTTTAGTAACTTCTTCATCGACAAAACACAGATAGCTATGAAATACACCTGATAGGTACGAAACCAAGCTCAGATTGGGGAAGGCTATAAAATGGGCTAGAATGGCACTCTCAGCATCACACAATCAGGATTTTTTAGGGGTCTAGTTTTTTAAATTGTTCACTTTGTATATTTCTTATCTCAATGATATTGAGTTAGCATAATTATTAAACACACCTGGTAACTTTAAAGTCGGAAGCAAAGACTTCCTTGAACGCCCTGATGAGATGCAGGTGCCAGCAAAATGAGTTTTGCAAACCGGGTGGTTTCGCAGGCAGAAACGTCAAGTCTTCGGAACCCTGCTGTATCCTTCCATTGCTCATTCGCTGGATCCAAATTTGTCAAACATTTGGATCCGACGGTATTGCAAACCTGAGTTATGAATAAATCGATTAGTTTTCTTGTGACTACCGCACATGATAGAAAAATAGGCAATTTTCGCTATTTACCCAGTGCTTACCTAGGCGAAGTTCTATCCTTACAACTTGGTACACAACAGGGTCGCAACGCAATCTCTTCACGTCCATTTTCACCAGAATTTTCACTTGTTCACTATTTAAAGTTCACACAAAAAGCGGATGAAGCCGTTATTTTTCAGCTAACCGCACTCCTTCACGTGCCTATCACATAAACAAAGATGCGTTCTGACGATGACAGCCGAGAGCCGCCGCCGAAGGTCGATTGGCATTCAAATTTCGTGCATCAGCGCCATCTGTTGGACTTTCACAGAAGCTCAACTTGGAACTTTCGCGGCAATCCCACTTGCCACCCCCTGAGCCAAACGACTCTCAGCAGCATCAACGGAAAGATCATAGTTGTGTCGTCCGCAAAAAGGACAAACTCAGCTCTACTGCACCGTCCGGAAGGTCGCTTATATAGATCAAAAAAAGGACTTCCAGTCAACCGGAGAGTTCCCCTCCAATAGACATCACCGTCTGGATATTGAGCCTAACAGAGTCTTTCACAAGTGAACATTTTCTCACAAACATAGACTTCAACCTAGTGATAGTCATGGTGTCTTAAATGGGTTACAGCACAGCTATCTACATCTGGAGGTGAAACATCTGCCAGCACAGATAAAAACCCACCGATTTATTTGAAAAGCCTTCCCATTTATTTAAAAACAACTATCACTGTTACGACACGACAAGAAATGAAAAATGAATAAACTGAAATAATTCATAATCAACCCCTCCGTCTTTCGTTTATTATAGCGGCGCTATGTTCAACTAATCCTGAACCCCTCAGAGCTCCTGAAACTTGAAAGTCTCAGCGGCCCGGCTCCAGGGATTGTATTTTTTATGCCCTCATCATTCTATCGACCCGTATTATATCCAATACCCAGCAAACAGCCCCAGTCCCGCCAGCCAGCCTCACTGCTCAAAATTGCTAACACCTGATGCTGATGCGAACTTTGTGCCATCCTTTTATTTACTCTTGCCGAATGAACAGCTTTGAAGCTGGAAACATTCTGGGCCAAAGCACCCATTTGATGGATGTATTAATTTGAAATTTTAATTACGATCCATGGCTACGGGGATTTAGGTGAATTCGCCAAAATAGTAAGCAAGCGCACGCATTCAAAAGGCTTTACTAAATAAAGTTGAAGCCAAATTCAAGTTTGTAATAAAAAAAAGTATAACTATACTTATATCCAATACACTTTTTATTTTCAGTGAAATGACTTGTTATATGAATTTAGAATAGTTCAAAATGGCGGCGCAATTATTCAAAATGGCTTCCATAAAGTCAGAAATCAGGAATTTTCAACTCTAAGCTTTGAGGTCGCTAGAAGTGTTGTTTATCACTAATTTGGGGTGATAGATTATGAATATAATGGTAAAAGGATCTAGAATGATGATCAATGTAAAAAATGACCAATGTGAGAAATGAACTTGAATTTGTATTCTAATTGTTGAGGCCTATGTTAAGTATTTGTTAAAATAGTTTTTCCTATAATTTGAGATTGATGCTGAAAGGTCTGCGGTGCGAAACGTTCCTTCGGGTAGGAAGTTTGAATTAGAGAGTATAAGATTGAGAATAATTTGCAGGAAATTAAACATTTTGTCAAGAAAATTTGAATTTGGGAATTTCCCGGGAAAACCTCAAACTTTGTTTCAAATTATCTTATTGTAAAAATCGTAAACCAAGGTTCCACTTTAAGCTTCATCATTCAAGTCCCGTCTCGAAAACCCAGGCCGCTTTTACATTTCCAACCAGAAAATTCCCGGGAAATTGAAAAAATAAATTGTTGGGGATGTTCGAGAACCAGTTACCTCTTGTTAAAAAAAAATAGTGAAAATCTGTTGATGGGACAAAAAGTTTGAAAATTTGCAGTTTTTCCGGAGAGGAAATGGGTTATTTCGAAAAAAATTTCTCCTAAAATTAATCAGATCTTTTCCCCAACTTTCATTCTCAGCATGTCTGCACCTAAATGAATATTTCGTTGGGCTTATATCACAATCATGTCGAAGTATGCACTTCAGTTTTTCCAAATTCACGGAATCTGCAAATTTCATCTTGAAACAATTACCGTCGGAATACCGGGACCGTGTCGATAGTGAAAATGAATCTACACGGCGCCCAATCCAGTCTTCTTCCGATATCAGTTGGAATTTTTCGAAAAAAGTCGATCCTGAGCAGGAGTAAATTTTTTAGTGTAGTCATGCATCAAAAGCGAGTCGTCTTGGTGAAAACTCGGGTGGAAGACCCTCTCGGGTGGCAACGGCTAGAAGAAATTTCAAAAATTCATAACACCCGACTTAAAAACGGTGGACACTTCCACTTTCACTTTCCCAGTTATACCAATACGAAGCAATTTTCCGTTGTTAAGCTTACTTCATAGTGGACGCAAGCGGATACGGAACCGCATATGGTTACGCGAACGGTAACATAAGCAAAACCGCTAGTTTATAGTGAACGCTCCCATAGACGCACGCCTGCGTCGGATGAGAAGGAATCATAAGTGATTTGTTTGCCTGAGTGTGCCGCCCCACTCCACATTGACATTGTTGTTTATTTAGCCATCCAAACTCAAATTCTGATTGGTGGAAACCAAGCCGCATACGGTTACGCAAGGCTATACCTCGACAAACTGAAAACGCCGCAATCGTTTATAGTGAACGCAATACTTGCAACCGTATCCCGTATATACGCAAGGAGTTGGTCAATATCCAACTCTTTCGTTGCGGATACTTAAATGACCTTGGTTTCCGTTTCCACCAATCAGAATTTGAGTTTGGATGGCTAAGTGAACAACAATGTCAATGTGGAGTGGAGCGGCACACTCAGGCAAACAAATCCCCTATCATTCTTTCTCCTACGACGCAGGCGTGCGTCTATGGAAACGTTCACTATAAACTATCGGTTTTGCTTACGCTACCGTTTGCGTAACCGTATGTGGCTCCGTATCCGCTTGTGTCGACTATAAACTAAGTTTAGTCGTAGAAAACCGTATCACAAGACAAAGACAATCACGGACCACGGTAACCATAGCAGCCAGCTCCGCCCTAGATGAGGGACATAAACAGAATCCAAAGGAATGGTCCAATCCCTAGTAGCACGCGAACGTTCATTTGGTTTTTGGTTCGAATTGAACCTTCCGTGTCGAATGGCTAAGTTACCGAATGTTTTGCGAACGTTCTGCGAACGTTCTTCGCTGACGAATGCGAATCCTTCTAATTTGCCACTAGTAGATATAGGTCGAGTATAGAATAAGGGAAGGGGGGGGGGCGCAGACTAGAAGCTTTGCACACGGGCGCTCAAACTCCTAGGAACGGCCCTGACTCCCAGTAACAAGTATGCAAATTTGCTTCCTTCTAGATTGAAGTGCAGTAATGTACCCATATTTCGCTTGTACCGCGGCGACTATAAGTCACATGTATCCGGTTACTTATGTGAACAAGCGTATAATTATTATTATAGTAACACTGCGTAATAATGTCGAAATGAAAAAATCAATTGACGTAGATAACATTGAGACCATGCAATTTTTCAATTTTAGTATGCCAACGCTTACATAAAGCCCCTAAAGTCAGGCAGGGGAATCTATTTTTTTTTACAAGGAAGTTATATAGTCTGTACAAATTTTAGGTCGGCGTGAGTGAATATCCGTATTACACTCGTACGTCATCCTTCATTTTTAAAGCCTTCTATCAAGCTGTTCCTAATCCCCGCTGTTAATGTAAGAACAATCCACTAATTGCGGCTGGAGTTGAAATGGCGCGGGAGTTTGAAACAGGAAGCGGTATTTAACGATTCAAGGGATTAATTATTCGAGCTGGTCCTTGCTGGTATGTGCACAATGTTCTGGATCTGGTTTTCCTCCCCCTGCAAAATCGCATAATTATTACTAATTTGTTCGCGGCGCTGTTATACCTTCTTATGACAAAGCGTTTCAGCTTTTACAATTATTATGATCTGGACACTTATTTAATCTTCTTTATAACGGTTGTTTTTTTAAATCTGGCGTCGAAGTGCGCTCTGCTTTGGCCGAATGCAGGCGAATTTGGCTAGAGCACAGCACACTTCGATGCCAGATTAAAAAAAACACCCCTTATACTTCATGGAATAAAAGTGGATTTTGCAGTGAAGTCTGAGATGACTGTGTTTCGCTGAACTGTAGATAACCCGTTTTGTTTATTTAGCTCAGGACCACAAGGATAAATAATTGCACTCCAGAGAGGCTCATTCTAGGTATGCGTTGATTCACTTTACAGACCTCCCCATGGCTGTCATCAGTCAAACGGAAGTGTCACTGTCAAGAAATGACAAAACCTTGGCACCCGCCATGGCAACGTTGCAAGTATGCTGACGTGGCAACTGCGCAATGCGCATCCTTTTTGACGTTGAATTCACCTATTCTATTTGCTAGAGTGAAAGGGTCTTATGCTCACTTTCGATGAGATGGAAAGAAATGCCTACAGCAAGCGCGCGCATACTGCACCGTCGTCAGCCGCCTCTCCGCTTTTCTTCTCTCAAAAGGCCCAAACAAAAGACAAAATTCTGTTGGCCCGTCTGTGTTTTCTTACGGCAAGAACGTATGCAACATTTAGGACCCATTTCCGTTTCAATTTTACCAGTTTGCCATGCTGCTGATGCGCGAAATTCAAGGTTATGTTTATGTTTAATAAATGTCACTTTCACTTCATTTCTGGCTGGGGTGATTCTGTAATTTCGTCATAAGATTATGTTGTTACAACATTATGTTGGCTACATAGCTCTGTTGTGCTGGCTATAACATAATGTTGTCGTCTGGCTGCTGCATCTTTGCTGCAAGTGTCCATATATCACATTCGGCGGTGATGATGCAAGTCCTCCCCTGCGGTATGAGATGAACACTCACAGCACTCTGAATTGAAAAATGGAAGGATTGCTCTACCCTGGGTATAATATGTGGTTGCCTCGTAATGGGAACTGCAGATTACCTAGCAAAATGCCAATATGTGCGGCCGCTCCTAAAAAGTAGACACAAAAATATTGCCAATATTTTCTATTACGAGCTTCAACTTTGACTACTGTTTGACTCCTACTCAAATGATATCAATGCGACTATATTGATGCGAACATTTGGAACAGTAGATGTGTTGAAAATTTGTTTTCCAGTCGGGCTTGTTAGGACGATTAGAGCATGAAATTACCATACAAGGTCCTTCTGCAGTGTGGGATTGCTTTTCTAAGCAAATCTCTTTCTGATTTGGCATAACCTTGAAACATATGTCAAAAAACAACACACAGACAGGGCACGGTGCAACGTGCGCGTACGCATCATTCTATGACGTCAGAGGGGGCGTGTAAATAGGAAAGGTGAATTGACATAAAACGCTCGCGCAAGCGCAGACAGGGTGCCAAGGTACCGCTGTAGAGATTCGTTTGTTTTTAACATTACTCAGACAAATCTTGAGTTGAGCACAATTATTTTTTCTGATAAAGTCGCAATTGCTCAATAAATCATCTTTATAATTCATTAGAACTGAAGAAAATGGTATTCACAAGTACTAGTGGAAATAACATCATATCATATACCCATCTTTAGCACGCTATTTTTGTTCCTGCGACCTATTGTGGAATAAGCCCATTAGTTTTTGGCTTCCATCTGTCAAGCGGAACTATCACAATCAACAAATGTCAGAAGCTACATCCCACGGAGCTCGACATGTAATATGTCATTTAAAAGCCCATAAAAAGACTGTATTCCAAACAGTTGAAAGTATTGCTCTATCTGTCAACTGTCAAATGATAAAAAATGTCAAAGTTCAAGAATTTACCATTCAATTATCCAAAATCTATCCGATAGATTGGGACCAAATTTGGCAGGAATCAGCACAACAAAAGAGTCAAATGAGGTCTGCAGCTGCAATGCTCCACCATTTTCCAGTCAAGCGTTATGAATTTTCAAAATTTCTCCTAGCCGTTGACACCCAAGAGGGACTCTCGCCCGTATTTTGACCAGTAAAACTCGCTTTTGATGCAGGATTCCACTCAAAAATTCATTCCTGCTCGGGGATCGACTTTTTTTGACAAATTCCAACAAATCAATTTTTGGAGCGGATCATGGTTTTCGAGTGGTACAGAAAAAGCTGATGTTATTCACGTTAACATTTTCAAATTCTTTACGATATGAAACAAGTTTGACACGACTATATCGAAGCATTAATCAGACACCGATTAGTGAACGATCCCAGATCCCAGGTATAGGTATCTGCGTCAGATGAGAAATGAAATAAAAAAATCTCTGAAAAATTACAATTTGAAAGGATTACCGTATTGATTAACTCTACCAAAGCGCGACACTGATTGATTGCTTTGCATATTTTATGTTTTAAAATGGATGTATAATTGATTAATTATTAGGCTCGCGGATCACGCAGAAAAAATCCAGAAAGCTTAGGGCCCTTTCGTATACTTTGGACGAAACGCGCGCGCGGCCTAAAACACGACCGCATCGTTTTTAATTATTTTTTCATTAATAAACATGAACGCTGAAGCCCGGGCTTCATGTATTGAATTTAATTTAATGTAATTTGGCACACAACACAATATACAGATTTCGGCTGGTATTAATAATCGATCAATATTAATTTAACAATTTCCCGGCAACGGCAATTTTTAGGACAGATATTACTCTGATGGCGTTATATTTCTTGCTCAGAACATTAATATTTATGTGTAGGTAGGTAGATATACTGAGTAGAGACCGGGGGACCCCGAATCCCGAAATCGGTATCTTTGCGACGGAATTTGCATTTTATTCATAGACTGATCCCGATGGAGCGTTGATTTTATTTTAGCATGATTTAATGGGCCGCCACCATCGATGAAAATGAAATGAAGCGCATAGGTTTTTTATATAAAAAAGCTCCCAATGTGCTCAAAAAAAAAATAGGAAAAGGCTTGGATGCTAATTGCACAGGATTCAGCTTTGTAAATTTTAAAACATGAAGTGAGTATGTGTAAGTACTTTTTTATGGTGGGTGCGCGCATGCACACCTGGATGAATACGGTTTAACGCCTAATAAAAATTCTGGCTTCATATAAATTTCACCTCTCTCTATTCCTCTGAACCTATACTCACAAGTCAAATTAGTAAACATTATTTTTGGAAAAAAAGTTGTCTATCCATCAGTAAAAACTAATAATGAAATTCCCAAAACATTATTCCCTCATGTCCAAAGTCAGAGGTTCAGAATCGTCTACCGAGGTAGATAAATATTTCATAAGTACATGAGTAAACAACATACCTCGTGTCCACCAAAGTTTTATCAACGCGATAACTTTATCACTCTGATAGTAACTAGGCAACTGGCTATTCTATTGGCTGGTGCATAGCAAATATCAGCGTGATAGATTTAATCTGCTCCTTAAATTTTGGTGGAACCCGAGGATAGTGATATACTTACACTGACGGACAAAATTATCGCATCACCAAATTTTTTATTCAAGTTTGAAGTTCAATTCAAAGTGCAGAACAATTTATCCGATTTAAATAATTTTTTTTCAATTGTAAGACGGTTCCTCTGGGATTTGACCGGAGAATTTTTCAAAATCAATTTTGGCTATACATATTATAACGGGTATGACATTTTGTAGTATTTTTTCCCTTCTTTCTTGAGATCCTCTATGCAGAGAACCGACAACAACAGAAAGTTACATTTAGAAACTGCTCCACAATGAAGTTGTCGCCACCAAAAAAATGGCTTGACTTTGACGGCCAATAACTTTCGATTGCCGGGAGTGATTTCCATTCTGTTTGTTGCGTCTACTAGCCCAATCTATTCTCAACAGATTCTGTGATTGTGAATATCAAGAAACTGCATATAACATTTATACAGGGTGGTATATGAAAAGATGAAAAAATGCGAAAACTTCATCGAACCCCCATTTGCAAAAAAAATTTTTTTTTCAAATTCCAATGTGAAAATCATGAAATGTAATGCATTGTCTCGAAACAGTTTCAAATTTACTGAGATTGGAGGTCTTACACAGAAGATATAAACTTTTATATGAAATGTAACAGATTTGTCCTATTTTCTTGCAAGATTGAATCACTTCTAATGAATGGGTGGTTGACATTGAGCACGATTGTTCCTTCAACCGTTCCGGATAGCTTGGACTTAAAAACAACCCGAAAATTTGGTGTGGGGCCAAGCAGGGGGCACTTTTGGAAACGCTACTCACTGTCTGTTTTTGGCACGTTGAATTTCATCAATATTTCAGATGTAGAACATGCTTTTTGCAAGTCTAAAACCCTGAATATGGTAGAACTTCATTTTTTGTGGACGAGGGAGCCCCCTGGAAGTTTACTTATTGTGCTTATAGGTCGTATCGACAAGGCGGCCATTTTGTAGGAGCTAATCAAAAACAGCTGACTGAGATTTAGATTTGTCACATACCTACATCAAGACTGACATGGCGAAGTTGTCAAGCAAGTACAGCAAGACGCTTGCTGACGATGATTTGCCCAGCCGCGAGTAGAAACTTGCGGTGCTGTGTTTGTAGTGTGACTTATTTGAGCCGGTGAATCAAAATCTTGACTACACATTGGATATGATGCAAAAACACAACGCGGGAGGCCCTTGTAGGCTACTTGCGTTGGGTACAGAAACGTTCTCAGTCAAGCAACTCATAGCCCATCAAGCAGAAGAAGCACACGACCTACCGCACGCAAGAAGTGTTCTCTGCAAGCTTTCAAGTCTCTTGTGAACTTGCTGTTGTGATAATTTCTTCGACTTGCTCGATAAAGCCATCAGGATTTCCGTTGTTCAGATCATTCCTGCGCTCGATCTTCACGGGATATCAACACTCCAGGGTAGTCCAAAACAGTGAAAACCGATGCTCCCATGCGGGAGTAGGTGGCCGAACAGCCATATACACAGCGAACAGAGCAAACTACCATCTTCTGGGTCATTGAAAACATGAACTTTGTGACACTCTAGTTGATGTGATAAAAGTCAGTTTGATTAGCTTCTACAAAATGGCCGATTTTCAGGAGCGTGACGTCACGTCGATACGACCTATACTATGCCTGAGCTTAAAGCTCAGTCCGCACGGGCGATATATCGCTGAAATTTGGCGATATGCCGCTGTTTTTGACATAACAACAATGACAACAATTGCATTTCAGCGGTATATCGCCGAATTTCTGCGAATCTGCCGCCCGTGCGGACCGGGTTTTACCCCTGATTGCGTTTTTCTGGTGATACCGTGCTACAAAGATGATAAAAAATGTGTGTTGCTACAGTAACGCTGAAAACACAGGTCTCGTCATTGTTGGAGTGACTTGACGTGTCAGTATGAACAATGGCATAAACATAGGTTTTCAGCATTACTGTAGCAACACACATTTTTGATCATCTTTGTAGCACAATATGATAGTCCGGATGTTAAGAGCAAAAAACAGGGGGTACCCTGCATTTTGAGGTAGAGCGAAGCCCCTTTGCATGTGTGATGCTTGGACCCTCCCGGATCCATAATCATCGGTAGCCACCGGCAAAAATCGTGCAGGCACTGTATACAGGGTGAAGCAGAAAAAAAATTAAGAAAATTTGTATTTCGTGAACCAAAACGGATGGAGTCGCGTGAAACACCATATCTGTTCCAAATTTTGCGCTCATCAAGATAAAGAAATTTGCTTTTGATTATCTTGTGCCATTTTTGAAATATCGGGGGAAAAAAAAAGGAAGCTGAAAATTGCCTTTCCATAAATGGCTGAAAATTCAAGATGAAAAGATGCGATTTGGTTTGTATGCTCTGAGTGATGTTTCAAGTGAAATTCGAGGAGTAGCCACCTGGGAAATCACTGCGGGCGCTGTTACAGGGTGAGGCAGAGAAAATTGAAGATAAATCGCATTTCGTGAACCAAAACAAATGGACTCACGCGAACCACCAAATTATGTTCTAAATTTTGCTTTTGACAAGGTGTGAGTGATAGTTTTTGAAAATCTCATTCATTTTTTGGAAAATCATCTCAAGAACTTTTTCTTTTTTGAACTTTATTTTTTTTTGTATGGCTGAAAACCCAAGATATAGATGTGCAATTTGGTGAGTATGTCGATGATGATGTTTTACGTGAAACGCGATTGAAAGTCACCGGCGCCAGTACTGCAGGCGCTGTATACAGGGTGAAGCAGAGAAAAATCATGAAAAATCATATTCCGTGAACCGAAATGAATAAAGTCGCGTGAACCGCCATATGTGTTCTGAATTCTGCTTTTGAAAAGATGTGTGTAGTAGTTTTTGAAAATCTCGTCGACATTTGTGAAAAAATGGACATAAAAACTTTTTCGTTCTTGAATTTCTTTTTTTTTTATGAACGGCTGAAAATCAAGGATAAAGGGATGCAATTTTGTAAGTATGTCGATAGTAATGTTCTCCGCAAAACGCGATTGATAGCCACCGGCGCCAGTACTGCAGGCGCTGTATACAGGGTGAAGCAGAGGAAATTCTTAAAAAATCATATTCCGTGAACCGAAATGAATAAAGTCGTGTGAACCGCCATATGTGTTCTGAATTCCGCTCTTGAAAAGATGTGTGCAGTAGTTTTTGAAAATCTCGTTGACATTTTTGAAAAAATTGACATAAAAACTTTTTGGTTCTCGAATTTCTTTTTTTTTTATGAACGGCTGAAAATTAATGATAAAGGGATGCAATTTTGTGAGTATGTCGACAGTGATGTTTCACGTGAAACGTGATTGGTGATCACCGGCGCAAACACTGCAGGCGCTGTATACAGGGTTAAGTAGAAAAAAAATTAAAAAATCGAGCCTAGTAGTTCGACAGAGATGATGTCGTGTGAACCACCATATATATTCCTGATTCTGCAATTATGATGATGCAATAAACCACTTAGATAGCCTGTTTCGTTTCAAAAGATTCGCGATTAAAATTTTATTATTGATATAAATTTTTGATAATAAAAATTGTAATATTATAATGTGTATAATGAGTAAAGTCAAAATAAAATATTTTATCCATGGGAAGGGAATGGTCGACGGCAACATGCCCATGATGCTCACAGCATTTCCCCGTTGAATGGCAAGACTGATTCTTTGAATTAGGTAAATTTTTGAACGTGTTTTTCCAGTCACAGCTTCAAATCTTTTTCCTAATTGGTCCACAAATTGTACGCTCTCTTTGGACCAAAGACCGAGCGTTTTCACAGAAAAAGCTAAAAACCGATAGCCTGCGTCAATAATTTATCAATATTTTCTTCGTTTGTTGTTGGCAGCGATGTCGGCTACGTCCCCAGTTAGGCCAGTCAAATAAGGAAAGCTGGAGGGAAAAAACTGTTGGAGTTTTGGAAATTGAACAGTAATGTCCGGTAAGGTGTACTGATAAACATACCAAAAGTCCCCAACTCTACCTATTGAGCTCGAGCCGCCATCTTGGAAAAATGGTCCTTCGATCCAGTTTTCTGCTTATATTGCGCTAATCATCAGAGATATTCAATTAGGTTTCATTAAAAATCAAGGCTATAAAATTGTCTACAAAAATTATTTCATACCGATTTTTCTCTCGTATCTGTTGATATTAATTAAATTAAATTAACAAAAAAAAATTTAAAAAAAGCGACTTTTTGCCTATGGCTAGAGATATTGTCTTCAAAATATGTGAAGATGTTGGCAGTCTACATCAAAGCTGAACGTGACAGTTGAAATAGAAAAAAAAATTGCGAATATATTTTTTAATTTTTTTTTCAACTAGGCAAAAATTTGGTCTTCGAGTTTGACATTTCCAACAGGGCGGAGTAAAGGTTTCAATCGAACATCAATCAGTTTTGATATTTACATATTGTAAGACAAGATTTCATCAGTATTGTGCCTTCACGAGCTTCTGGAATGCTCGATATGAATTAAACTAGAAGAACAATAGCTAAGTCCAAAAAGTGTTGTCGATTGGTTCTGAAGGAAACATTTCGAAACAAAAGACATCAGCAAAGGATATACAGAAGGTACAAAGGTTATTCAACTGTATATGAGCCCCATATTGATGTGCCTTATCCAAAATAGTACAAAAGAATCAATCAAAATGTTAAAATCCACCCTGTATAACAAAAAGTAACGATACAAAATAGAAGTAGTAAAGCATACCTGGTGCCAAAAATACAGCCTTTACATTGCTGAAAAAAAGAACAAAATTGATCAATTTATTTGGAAGTTATTAGTCCTCAAACTTGACTTTACAAATTTCAGCCAGTGAAATAGGGAAAAGTAGAGAGAAGTTACTGTAGGAGTTTCGGAAATTTGACAGAGATGTTCGCTAAGGTATACTAGTGAACATACTAAAAGTCCCCGCCACTACCTGTTGCGCTTGAGCCGCCATCGTGGAATAATGGTCCTTCGATCAAATTTATTACCATTTTTCCAAGATGGCGGCTCAAGCACAACAGGTAGTGGCGGGGACTTTTAGTATGTTTATAAGTATACCTTAGCGAACATCCCTGTCAAATTTTTGAGACTCCAACAGTTACTTCTCTCTACTTTTCCCTATTTCACTGGCTGAAATTTGTAAAGTCAAGTTTAAGGACTAATAACTTTCAAATAAATCGATCAATTTTGTTCTTTTTTTCAGCAATGTAAAGGCTGTATTTTTGGCACCAGGTATGCTTTACTACTTCTATTTTGTATCGTTACTTTTTGTTATACAGGGTGGATTTCAACATTTTGATTAATTCTTTTGTACTATTTTGGATAAGGCACATCAATATGGGGCTCATATACAGTTGAATAACCTTTGGACCTCCTGTATATCCTTTGCTGATGTCTTTTGTTTCGAAATGTTTCCTTCATAACCAATCGACAACACTTTTTGGACTTAGCTATTATTCTTTTAGTTTAATTCATATCGAGCATTCCAGAAGCTCGTGAAGGCACAATACTGATGAAATCTTGTCTTACAATATGTAAATATCAAAACTGATTTATGTTCGATCGAAACCTTTACTCCGCCCTGTTGGAAATGTCAAACTCGGAAATCAAATTTTTGCTTAATTTGAAAAAAAAAATAAAAAAATATTTTCGCAATTTTTTTTTCTATCTCAACTGTCACGTTTAGCTTTGATGTGGACTGCCAACATCTTCACAAATTTTTAAGACAATATCTCTAGCCATAGGCAAAAAATCGCTAATTTTTTGATATTTTTTTTGTTAAGTCAATTTTATTAATATCAACATATACGAGAAAAAAATCGGTATGAAAAAATTTTTGTAGGCAATTTTATAGCCTTGATTTTTTATGAAACTTAATTGAATATCTCTGATGATTAGCGGAATATAAGCAGAAAATTGGATCGAAGGACCATTTTTCCAAGATGGCGGCTCGAGCTCAATAGGTAGAGTTGGGGACTTTTAGTATGTTTAACAGTACACCTTACCGGACATTACTGTCAAATTTCCAAAACTCCAACAGTTTTTTCCCTCAAACGGAAAAATTTGTTCTAATTTGACTGGCCTAAGTACATTTTTACGAGTTTTCTAAATGTGAAGGCGGAAGCGTATCCGCACAGGTCGCGTCCCAGACCAAATGTATTCCGTGAGACCAAGGTATTAGCGTCATACCGTCTGGTCTCTTTCCGTCAAGTCTTGACAATCCGATAGGCTCTAAAGTTGACGGAATTTGAGCCAGTAGAAAGAGCTTTCTGGATGATGTTGTTGATTTCACGATGACGCGATTGTCAACCAGCGCTTTTCGAGCAAGAAAGACCATGTGTACTTTTAAGATCAACCATCCTCCCACAGACACAACGATGGTTTTACATATTTCACATCCTAAGCGCAAAGCAACTGATATGCGGAACACGTTGTCGTTTAAATAGTCCGGCTGTTAAGAGGAACCACCTTGCATTTTAGAGACAAGCGACGAAATTTGGCACACTTGTTCACTAGACCCTACTTTTTGATTTAAGAAATGTTGCCACCATCTGCGGTCGTGTAGACACTTTATACAGGGTTCAGTAGGAAAAATTTGTTGAAAAATCGTAAATCGTGAACCATAACCGGTGGACGTATGTAAATCAGGATATTGATGACTGATTCCATGCCCCTGGAGATGCTGCAAACAGTTTTGGAATATCTTGAGGCGTTTCCGAAATACTTTGGGAGAAGTGAAATTTCTTCAACTTTTTATTTTTCCAATAAATCAGTTGTTTTTGGAGATATTGAGCTGCAACTTGACATTCTGGCAAACAAATATGTTTTCAATGAAACGCGATGTGCAGCCATCGACAAAGCCTGCTAGATTCGAAACTAAGATCTTCAACTTTTTTTCCATCATGAGCGCCATCTTCAAATTGCCGTTCGTGAAATTGTTGAAAAAAACAACAGGTAACGACTTTATTGGACACACACGATGTTTCATCATGAAAAACCAGGTACTCAATTGTGGCAATGACTTCTTCGCCCAAAAAACGTTATCAAGTTCGTTTTTCCTGTTTTTCCTCAACTTACGTGACAGTCATGACCAAATCAAACTTTGGATCAAATGAATGTTTGCGATATTTCAATCAACATTGTTTTTCAACGTCAGTCACCAAATTTCATCATCATGAGTTGAGTGGTGTTCTTTTGGCAAACAGTTGAACAAAAAGTTTGCTTGAATATTTGTGAAAAGGGCAAAAAATGCAGGGTTACCTTCTGCCCTCAAAGATTAAAGAAAATATGTACCCAAAAGTGCTACCAACTGATACTGAAATGATTCGGAGGAATGTGCTCCGTAGCTTAAAGCCAAGCTCAAACTGATTGTTACATTTAAGTTCGCAGGAGGGACGTGAACAGTGTTGCTACAGCTTATATTTGAAGCGTTTTTGGCAATATTCAACAAAAAACGTTTCAAATATTAAGCTGTGGCAACACTTTCGACGTTCCTCCTGCCGAAGTAGCATGGGAAAATCCATTTTGGTTCAACTTGAAACTACAGCAGACATTCCTCCGAACTCTTCCAGTATCAATTGGTAGCATTTTTGGTAACAGATTTTCTTTAATCTGGTTTGAAGGGACGACGTGGACCTGCCGTTTTTGTTTTTTTCACAAAAATCGAAGCAAAATTTTTGTTCAACTGTTTGCCAAAAGAACACCACTTAGCTGATGAGGATGAAATTCAGTGACTGGCTGCACAAAATAATGTGGATTATAATGTCGTCAACATCTAATCGATTCAAAGTTCTATTTGGTGATGGTTATCACCTAAGTTGAGGGAAATCGAGAAAAACTAACTTAATAACGTTTCTTGGCCGAAGAGGTCATTGCTGCAATGCAGGAACTGGTTTTTCGTAATAAAATGAACGCGTGTGTCCAATTAAGTCGTTACCTGTTGTTTTTTCAACAATTTCACGAAGGGCAATTTGAAGATGGCGCTCATGATGGAAAAAAAGTTGAAGATCTCAGTTTCGAATCTAGCAGGCTTTGTCGATGGCTCCACATCGCGTTTCATTGAAAACATATTTGTTTGCCGGAATATCAAGTTGCAGCTCAATATCTCCAAAAACAACTGATTTATTGAAAAAAGAAAAAAGGTGAAGAAATTCCACATTTTCCAGCGTATTTCGGAAACGCCTCAAGATATTTTAAAACTGTTTGCAGCATCTTCATGGGCATGGAATAAGTCATCAATGTCCTGATTTACATACGTCCACCGGTTATGGTTCACGATTTACGATTTTTCAACAATTTTTTTTACTGAACCCTGTATAAAAAGTCTGCACTATTTCCGCAGATGGTGGCAACATTTCTGAAATCGAAGAGTAGGGTCTAGTAAACAAGTGTGCCAAATTTCGTCGCTTGTCTCAAAAATGCAAGGTGGGTCCCATATATGTAGCTTAACGTCCGGACTAAAAGGAGTCTCAAGATTTTCACACGGTAACACATTTAACCAAGCACCAGAGACGGCAGCTGTCGAAGCCAGGTATCTTGTTTTTTCTATCCTTGAATTAGTTGGATTCGATGTCAATTCTTAAGTTATTATCCCAGATGTTAATGGTATCCCAGGATATGTGACAACTCAGGAACCTCATGACTGACTAGAAGCCACTCTGCTAAAGATTCATTGCTCCCACTGATCAAAGTCAAGTCTTCTTCTTCGGGAAGGAACATAAAAGAAAATACCAAACGAGAAACAGAAACTACAGATGAGAGGAAAGCGGCTCTATATGGATGTCATCAATTTTTTTTATTCCAAGTCCTCCATATTGGATATTGGACTGGTAAGGAAGCCATTCGTAATTGGTTCCGCTCTAATTTTATATTCATCACTTTCTCCAATGTTGCAAATATGTGGCTATCGAGCTTGTTGATTGAGTCATGGAATCCATTCAAGGGCGTAGTCCGAAGAAGGTAGTTCAATTTCGGGATGGCCAAGCAGTGGCGAAGCAGATATTATGCTGTGTGCGTATTTAGAAGCTTTAATCGATCGAGTAATAATTTGAGTTCTGTTATTTTTTCAATCATGATAATTTCTGTAGATTCAGCGCTCTACGGTCCACCTAGTAGTCTGAGATTTTTTGAAACTACTTTGATGCCAGGTAGGTGGTTTTCGAAGGATTTGAAGGTTTCACAGTTGAAAGATGAGCAGAAGAAAATTTCACATTTTTGATCATTGATGTTAGATCTAAGATTTTCACAATTTTCAGATGCAATTTTAAAATTTGCAAGAATTAAATCTGGAGCTCCTCCTAAGGTACCATCATCCAAGTACCATGCATTAAATTTACAATTAAGTTGATTTAGAATTGGCTGAATGGCAAGGTAGAAAAGCACTGGTCCAGTGGGATCCCCAGAGATCCCCTTGTTGAGCTCCAACTCCTGATAAAATCTTCTCATCCCCAAATGATAAATATGATACATTTCTGTAATACTGGGATAAATGGAAACAAAATAGGAGTATGTTTTGAAACTTCGTTCAACATGCTGTCACGTTCTATTGAGTTCAAGGCATTTTGAAAGTCTATTTTGAGTATCACCTTATTTTATGTTGTTATATTATTATCTTCAATGAAGCTTCGGCACACATGTATGATCTGATTCAGATCCTCCTTTGGTTGCAAAACCAACCTGAGCGGGACGAAGGTAGTTTCCCACTGATTCACGTACCATTTGGCAAGCAAGCTTGGCTGCTAAACGTCGAAGAGTTGTGCCCACAGCTATGGGACGTATCCCTCCATCTCTTTTATTTAAAGCACATAGTGAGGCTCCATAAAGTACACATGTTTGGATGAACTTGGCCCGATAACATGATCTTTATTTTATTTAATTTATTGACTTATCAACGAATTTCAATTGAATATCAACAAGAACCAGAAAAATCACACGTATAGGGTACCGTCAGAAGCACAATATCACATACATTAAAATTTTTGTCATTAAAAAAAACTCGAAAAAAAAGGACTTCATGGTGAATGAGCTCCGTAAGGGCTCTTTCATAGCCTTGTCACTTTTTTGGATTTACAAAAAAATTGTTGTGTGTGATACAGTGCTCCTGACAGTACATATCAAATTGAAATTATATTCCTATATAGATATAATAACTACATATCTTGAAATTTTTCACCATTTGCATTCATTAAAGAGAGAATTTTCATAGAAAAAAATCTATGCGCAATAACTGTAGTACCTATTTAAAAACGGAACCAGACAGCCTGAAACAGTGTTTTGCATCTTAATAATTTAAAAAAAGGAATATATACCTATAGTGCTTCACGCGACTTTATTGGTTTCGGGTCGCGACTCACCATGAGGTATAACTTTATCTCTTTTTTTTTCTGCTGTATCCTGTATATAGCCCCCACATTTCTGACACCGGTGGCCACCTGTTGCAGTTTACTTGGAATATACCTACTTTTTGACATAGGTGCGTGACGAATGGCATCTCTACAGCTTCAACTTTCTGCCAATACAATCACTGGAAAAAAATCAATAATAAAATTTTGATCGCGATTCTTTCAAAACGGAACAGGGTATCTCAAGTGGTTTTTTGCATAATAACAATTGTAGAATCAGGAAAATATTATGGTGGTTCACACGACCTCATCCCTGTCGAACTACTATATAGGTACGATTTTTCAATTTTTTTTCTGCTTAACCTTTCTGCGCCTGCAGTGTTGGCGTCGGTGATCACCAATCACGTTTCACGTAGAACATCACTATCGACATACTCACAAAGTTGCATCTCACTATACTTATTTTTCAGACGATCATAAAAAAAAGAAATTCAAGAACGAATAAGTTTTTATGGCGTTTTTTTCAAAATTGTCGACAATATTTTCAAAAACTACTGCCCACATCTTTTCAAGAGCAGAATTTAGAATACATAAGGCGGTTCACGCAACTTTATTCATTTTGGTTCACGGAATATGATTTTTTTTTATTTTCTCTGCTTCACCCTGTATACAGCGCCAGCAGTACTGGCGCCGGTGGCTATCAATCGCGTTTCACTTAGAACATCAGTATCGACATGCCCTACAAATTGCACGTCTATATCTTGGGTTTTCAGTCATTCATAAAAAAAATAAAGTTCAAAAAAGAAAAAGTTCTTGTGATAATTTTTCAAAAAATTGATGGGATTTTCTGAAACTATTGCTCACATCTTGTCAAAAGCAAAATTGAGAACATAATTTGATGGTTCGCGGGACTCCATTCGTTTTGGTTCATGAAATACGACTTATCTTCAATTTTCTCTGCTTCACCCTGTAACAGCGCCCGCAGTGATTTCCCAGGTGGCTACTCCTCGAATTTCACTTGAAACATCACTAAGAGCATACAAACCAAATCGCATCTCTTTATCTTGAATTTTCAGCCATTTATGGAAAGGCAATTTTCAGCTTTCTTTTTTTTTTCTTTCCCCGATATTTAAAAAATGGCACAAGATAATCAAAAACGGATTTCTTTATCTTAATAATCGCAAAATTTGGAACAGATATGGTGTTTCACGCGACTCCATCCGTTTTGGTTCACGAAATACCAATTTTCTTAATTTTTTTTCTGCTTCACCCTGTATACAGTGCCTGCACGATTTTTGCCGGTGGCTACCGATCATTATGGATCTGTGGGGGTCCAAGCATCACACATGCAAAGGGGCTTCGCTCTACCTCAAAATGCAGGGTCTTTCCTCTTAACATCCGGACTATGACCAGAAAGACCTCGGGAAAAACGCAATCAGGGGTAAAGCTCAGGCATAGCATAAGCACAACAAGTAAACTTCCAGGGGGCTCCCTCGTCCACAAAAAATGAAGTTCTACTATATTCAGGAGTTTCGACTTGCAAAAAGCATGTTCCACATCTGAAATATTGATGAAATTCAACGTGCCAAAAACAGACAGTAACTAAACTAGCGTTTCAGAAAGTGCCCCCAGCCTGACCCCACATCAAATTTTCGGGTTGTTTTTCAATTCAAGTTATCCGGAACGGTTGTAGAAACAATCGTGCTCAATGTCAACCACCCATTCATTAGAATAATAGCCCAGTCAAATTAGGTTTTGACCTAGAAATAATTCGCCCAAGGCTGAATTTTTGCACATTGACAGCTTGGACCTAGTACAACAACATATCAAAATACCCAAACTTTCCCCTGTCCGCGTCTTTGATTTTTAGGTCCTCAGGTTCTTGAAGTTGCATCGCTGATCTGCGACTCATGCCGTAGCATTATTCTTGGACCGATCAAGCTCAGTTTGGGCTTGAATGAAAAAGAAAAGATCAAACAATGATTTTCTGGTGTAAAGAACCCACATCCGGTGCGCAGCAAGCCGGCAGACCCGCGAAATTCAAAATTACACTGCTATTTGCGACGACTTCTCACGGAATTCTCGCTTTTGTATCGTTTGTCAAGAATTAACAATGACAAACCATAGGTCAATGCATTCAACAATTCTTTAGCTCTTCAAGTGTGTATTTATGGTGTCTGTAGAGGCACCGATTGCAAATATACAGCTCCCAAACTAATCGCGGGTCAGGGTGACGCGATCTCTGTGTTGCGCCATATGTAGTATCAGAAAGATAGATTTCAATCTCGGAAAAAATATGAACGTCCTGAAAATGTGATATTCTGTTAAGGATTGAGTGCTCTACTATATGTATACAGTGCTCTGATATTTATACATATCCAAAATCGCCAAAAATCGCACCGGGAGGTTTTGAGTTATTGGAAGGGGGATAAAAAATTGCAGCTTAAAATGGAGGGAATGGCACCCGTCAATCCAGTGGATGTGAATACATTATTATTTGACGCGTCATATCCCGTTGGTACCATTTTGGCACAAAAAGTGTCCATCATTCTTGAAGGGGAGTCGTGGAAGGGCCAAGCTCTGCTAGGTGGTTCATTTTGTTTTCCTGGCTATAGAACCGATCACGACAAGTTTGGTATCTTTTCCGACTGAATTCAATCTCCTGAACTTGAATCCCATTGTAAATTTGGATAAAAACAAGTTTGAACAAGTTGACTTGGAAAAACTTGTTTTTTCTCCAACAATTTTGACGTTTTTTTTTACTGTTCGAGGTGTTCATCTTTGGAAATATTTCAGAGGTCATTAGATTGGAGTGTATTCTTCACGAAAATCATCCACTTGATATATAATTTTGTTTCTCAAGTTTAAAAAATCGATTTGATCCTGAGCCAGCCCGGCGCCGCATCTACTAATGACCAGAACACTAGCACTACAGCATGAATCTTGAGATAAAAATAGCTCAAACTATTGAAAAAATGATATCCCATCTTTCAAACTTGAAGGATCTGTGCAGAGCTGTATTCTCTATAACATAATTCAAATCGCCATGAATCACACTGCAGGATTTTGAGTTATTCGAGGAGGGGCATAACCGAGGGCATAACATTTCAGCAAAATTCATAATCCATATTTCAAATGGGAACTGTTACCTCTTCCTTCAAATAACTTAAAACCTTGCAGTTAAATTCACGGCGAATCTTATAGGAATTCAATTTTGCACAGATCCTCGCATTCTCAAAGATGTGCTATTATTTTTTCAATAGTTTAGGCTACTTTCATTCACAGGTGCATGCTGTAGTGTTCAGGTCATTTGTAGACGCTGCGCTACGCCGACTCAGGTTCAAATCGATTTTTTGAACTCGAGAAACCAAATTAAATATCGAGTGGATGATTTTCGTGGAGGATACACTTCATTAAAATGGCTCTTGAATTATTTGCAAAGATGAACACCTCTAACAGTAAGAAAAATCGTCAAAATTGTTGAAGAAAAAACAAGTTTTTTCAAGTTAACTGGTTCGAACTTGTTTTTATCTGAATTTACACATCGGATTTGAGCTTAGGAGATAAGATTTAGTCGGAAAAGATACCAAACTTCTCGTGATCGGTTCAATATGCTCCAGGGGAAAAAAGAACCACCTAGCCAAGTTTCCCCACGACCCCCCTTCAACAATGATCGACACTTTTTGTACCAAAATGATATCAACAGGATACAATGCATCGAATTACGATGTATTTGCATCCATTGGATTGACGGGTTTCGACAATCGCCTCATATGGCGCAACACAGAGATCGCGTCACCCTGACCCACGTTTAGTCTGGGGGTGTATATTCACAATCGGTGCTTCCACAGGCACCATAGATACACACTTGGGAAGCTGAAGAATTGCCTTATGCATTGACTCCTGGGTTGTCACTATTTATTCTTGAAAAACGATACAAAGCGAGAATTCCGTGAGAAGTCGTTGCGAATAGCAGCGTAATTTTGAATTTCGCGGGTCTGCCGGCTTGCTACGCACCGGATATGGGTTTCTACACCAGAAAATCATTGTTTGATCTATTCTTCTCAAATCAAGCCCAAACTGAGCTTGATCGGTCCAAGAATAATGCTACGGCATGAGTCGCAGATCAGCGATGCAACTTCAAGAACCTGAGGACCTGAAAATCAAAGACGCGGACGGGGGAAAGTTTGGGTATTTTGATATGTTGTTGTACTAGGTCTAAACTGTCAATGTGCAAAAATTCAGCCTTGGGCGAATTATTTCTAGGTTTTGTCGATTTTTGACCTAAAATGCCTGGGCTATAAGTGTTAAAGTAATTTGGTCTACCACTGTTGTTTTGTATTCTTTATGAATGTAACTATGGTTTTGAAATAAGTGACTGCGTTCAATAAAAATATTGTTCAAAAATATAAAAGTCTTCCTCCCTCAAAAGAACTACGCTTTAGATCAAACTGCTACTCTGTTAGGTTATGGGGCCCAGATAATCACACAGGGAGCAACTTGTAATGGATTTCAAAACATCAGTCGAAAAGCTTAACGGAAGAAATTGGGCGAAATGGTCTCGCCAGGCAGAGCTTCTGTTGAGACACCAAGAGTGCTGGGATGTTACAATCGGAAAAGAAGTATGCCCTGAAGAACCTGCTGAAGGAGGTGAACAAGGCGATGCTGCTGCAGCGATAAGGATACAGCAGAAGAAGAATTTCGAGAAGAAAGATGCCTTGGCACAATTAATATTGATAAGCTCGATGGATGACCATAATAGCGAATTGACGGCAACAGCGAAAAGTGCAGCAAGTATCTGGGATCGGCTGCTAGCAGTGTATGAACAGTCAAACGGACAGAAGCTAGACAGGCTGATGGAACAATTTTCCACAAGCTTCAAAGGATCGGAGGATGATATCGCATCGTACGTAGCACGTCTAATGAAGAATTTTGAGGAGTTGAATGGTGAGCTTCGACGCATGAATCAAACGGAGCTACCAGATATTCTGCTCATGAGTCGGGTAATGTCAACCCTTCCCGCAGAATATTTCGAATTCAAGTCTGTTTGGGAGTCAGTACCGGTTGCAGACAGGAACATCAATCTTCTGACGGAGCGTTTACGCCTGGTAGAAATGCGTTTGCCTTCCAAGAACGGCATCAGACAAAGCGAGATTGCAATGACTGCAAAGTCAAGGCCGAAACCAACGGTGACACATTCAACAGGAAGAACTGACAATGCTGATAAAAGGATAAAATGTTACCGTTGTCATGGATACGGACACTATGCACGTACCTGTCCACAAGCTGGGGCACCAGGTCGATACCAGCCCAACCACCAGAAGAGGAACAACTCAGGTCCAAAGGGAAGTGAAGGCATGCTGTGTTGTAATCTGACTGTTGAGCTGGATGATGAGTCGTGGCTATGCGACTCAGGCGCGTCTACGCATATGTCGAAACGAAAAGATTTCTTCATTGAATATACACATTTTCCTGAGCCGATCCAAGTATACGTGGGAAACAATGAGACTGTTCCTGCGTATGGTAAGGGGAAGATGAGAGTTCTTTCGAAAGTTGGAAAATGCATTGAGAAGTTCACGTTGAATGATGTATGGTACGTTCCTGGCCTGCGAGGCAATTTGATGTCTGTAAGTTCTGCGGTGAAAAGAGGATACACTTTTGTTGCAAAAGACAATAGCTGTTTATTTAGAAAAGGAAGGAAGACTGATCTCACGGGGAGTATGACGAGTAATGGCTTGTATAAGCTGAACATGGAGGTGAGCTTGGCAGAATCGCTGTCCGTGTTGTCATCCAGCAAAACACTTCTGTCAATGCAACAATGGCATGAAAACTTGGCACATCAAAACAAGCGTCATGTTGCTAAAGTCCTGCGTTCGCGGAACATCGAAGTAAAAGATGGCGATTATTTTTGTCCTGGCTGTATGTTTGGAAAACAACACCGAGAATCTTTTGGCGATCGAGAACGTCCAATTGTTCCTGGAGAATTGATTTTCGCTGATGTTTGCGGACCAATGGAGGTACAATCGATTGGACAATCGCGATATTTTCTAGTCTTCAAGGATGGCTACTCCAAGTACCGCCGTGTGTTCTTCTTGAAGAATAAATCAGAGGTTGCTGAGCATTTACGTGTGTTTCTCGCTGAAGCAAACACTGCTGGAAATGTAGTACGAACCCTTTTAACCGACTGTGGTACGGAATTCGTGAATTCTGAAGTTAAGAAGATTCTGCAGGATGCAGGGATCGTTCACAGAACTACGATGCCCTATACGCCAGAGCAAGCTGGAGGTGCAGAGCGTGAGAATCGAACTCTGGTTGAAGCTGCTCGTACCATGCTTTATGCTAAGCAGTTACCAAAGCGTCTGTGGGCCGAAGCTGTAAACATGGCGACTCACGTCATTAATCGCACCGGTCCCACATTAGTTCCCGATAAAGCACCGGTAGAACTGTTCTTCAAGAGAGGTCCCGCACCTGTAAGCCACTTCCACTCGTTTGGCAGTGACTGCTATGTACATATCCCGAAGCAACGAAGGCAAAAGTGGTCTCCGAAGTCTCAAGCGGGTATTCTTGTTGGTTACTGTGATGAGAAAGATGGTTACAGGGTACTGGTTGGCAACCAGGTAGTCACCAGCCGAGATGTCATCTTCAAGCCTGTCAGAGACAAGCCTGTCACTCTTGAACCTATCTCTCAAGTTGTCACTCTTGACATACATCCGCCAACCGAAGACGATGATCGTGACTGTGGTGTACAGTCTGACGAGGGAGTAGAAAACGAAATGATGCCGATGGAAATGGAAAGCGAGGATGGTGACGCAAGTCAAGAACCAAGAGGAAACGAAGAGAAAGCCGATGAAAGAGAAGAAGGGAGACCAAGGCGAATCCCGAGGAGACCTAGCTATTTGAACGAGTTCGTATGCAATTTGGCGGAGGCCACCACCTACGAAGAAGCCATAGTTTCGAAAGAAGCAGCGGAATGGTCAAGCGCAATGAACGATGAAATTGCGTCGATCAACGAGAACCACGTCTACAGACTGGTGAAGCTGCCTCCTGGAAAGAAAGTGATTGGCACGCGGTGGGTCTTAACTATGAAGACGAAATCAGACGGCTCCGTTGACCGATACAAAGCACGTTTAGTGGCGAAAGGCTACGCACAAGGTCCCGACAGTTTCACCGAGACTTTCAGCCCTGTCGCCAGATTCGAAACGGTTAGGGCTTTGCTTAGCACGATCGCCGCAGAGTCGCTCTACACCGAACAATTCGATGTGAAAACAGCTTTTCTTTATGGGACATTGAATGAGGAGGTCTATGTGAAGCAACCGAACGGATACGATGACGGCACTGGTCGAGTGTGGAAATTAGAAAGGAGCCTGTATGGTCTAAAGCAAAGTCCAAGATGTTGGAATCGCAGATTCGTAGAATACATGTCGAAACAGGATTTTGTGCTGAGCGAGTCTGACCCCTGTCTGTTCATCCGGGAACGTCAAGGCAACAAGCTGATTGTTGTACTCTACGTGGATGATGGACTAGTTGCTGGGAATGAGGCAGTCGTGAAAGAATTCTTAGAATCGTTGAAGAGAGAATTCAAAGTGAGAACAAATGAGCCAGATTGTTTCCTAAGCTTGTGTTTGAAGATCGATCAAAGGGAAGGGTTTGTGTCTGTTCACCAAACGCCTTACATAATGAAAACACTAAAGCAGTACGGGATGTCTGAAGCGAATCCAGTCACGACTCCAATTGAAGCTGGTATGACGAGAAACCTGGAAGCAGAGACTGCAGAGGAGCTCCTCGGCGAAGACACACCCTACAGAGAAGTTGTCGGGGCGCTGCAGTTCCTCACCACTGGAACTAGGCCAGACATCGCCTACGCTGTTAGTGTTGCAGCATCGGCTGTTAGTAAACCTACACGGAGAGATTGGACCTTAGTAAAACGAATCCTGAGATACTTGAAAGGAACAATGAATCAGTGTATCACATATAGACGGGATTGCAAGATGGAAGGAATCGAAGCCTATAGCGATGCTGATTTTGCGAATGACAAGATTGATCGGAAGTCGCGGACCGGAATCTTGTGCAAGTACGCTGGTGGTGCAGTAAGCTGGAAGAGCCAGAAGCAAGCATGTGTGACGCTTTCCACGTGTGAAGCTGAATATGTAGCTGCAAGCGAGGCTGCCAAGCAAGTCGTGTGGTTTCGAAAACTCTATACCGAACTGACTGGCACAGAGTTCACTCCTGTCCTTCATGTTGACAACCAAGGTGCAATCCACCTGGCACATAATCCAGTGTTTCACAAACGAAGCAAGCATATTGATGTTCGATATCACTTTGTTCGAGAACAGATCAGTAATGGAATACTTGCAGTGGAGCATATTCCTGGCGAGCTGCAGATTGCAGATATGCTCACAAAAGCATTGTCATCATTTAGACTAAAGAAACTTCTTAGTTATTGTGGTGTCCAAATTGAGGGAGTGTTAAAGTAATTTGGTCTACCACTGTTGTTTTGTATTCTTTATGAATGTAACTATGGTTTTGAAATAAGTGACTGCGTTCAATAAAAATATTGTTCAAAAATATAAAAGTCTTCCTTCCTCAAAAGAACTACGCTTTTGATCAAACTGCTACTCTGTTATTAAGTGATTCAATCTTGCAAGAAAATAGGGCAAATCTGTTACATTCCATATGAAAATTCATATCTTCTGTGTAAGACCTCCAATCTCGGTGAATTCAAAACCGTTTCGAGACAATGCATTACACTTCATGTTTTCCACATTGGAATTTGAAAAAAAAAATCGCAAATGGGGGTTCGATTGAGTTTTCGCAATTTTTCACCTTTTTACGTGTTTGTTGTGTTGATACATAAGCTATAAAGACTTTTATATAAGCTGTATATGGATTTTACAGTTTATGTACTTAATTTGACACTTGTCAAAATAACCTCAAAAACTACAACATTTTCACAATTTGCACTGGAACAAACACGTAAAATGTTGTACAACACTCGTGGCTTGTTACACAAGATATTTTCCGACACTCAGCCTCTTACAGAACTCGGGCTGCGCCCTCGTTCTACAAATTTCGGCTTCGTGTCTGAAAACCACTTATGTAACAGCCAACTTGTATCGTAAACTACTATTACATATCACTTTGTATAAATGTTACATGCAGCTGCTTGATATACACAATCACAGAATCTGTTGAGAATAAATTGGGCTAGTAGACGCAACAAACAGAATAGAAATCACTTCCGGCAATCGAAAGATATTGGCCGTCAAAGTCAAGCCATTGTTTTGGTGGCGACAACTTCATTGTGGAGCAGTTTATATGGCTGTCAGACTGCCTGTACTCCCATCTTCCGTTAACGTCCTTTCAATATAGCGCGGCAAAGATAGTTTCTAGGGTCAGAAAAATTAAGTCATGAAATTTTATTATTGATGTCGACGCAGAATTTCATCCTCTATAACATATCCAAAGTCTCAAGAAATCCCCTTATTGGCTTTTTCTATAGGCGATTTACATTTAAAAAACGCCACCTGGTGTAGAGCTCGGTACTTGATCGTCGAGGACGTTTTTGCGAGGAAAACATACTCCGACGTCTAGTAGCCTAGGTGGGCACTAGTGGATACCTGTAATACCCACATATTGACATGGAAATTTGACAAGTAGAATTATTCTGAAAAAGGGGTTTGCATTTGTGTCTTTTATTTCATGTTATGGTTAGCGTATTTAGCAGGTTTGTAGTAGACCTAGCTCCAGAGGTGCGCAGCTGAAAGACTACGCCCCCAGCAATGCACTACATTATTGCGATAAAAAAGACAACGTTTACGTCGCGAACACAAAGGTAGCTACGGCGAGCTTGTTAGAATGAAAAATGCGGATCTCCAGCTGAAGTCGAAGCAGGAAATCTTTAGAAAAAAGCGAGGAAAAAAGGTAGGTGGTGGTTGACTCTGCACGGCCAGCCCGAGGTGATTTTTTCTTGGCTGGCAGGCTGGTCGACGGGCTTGTGTGTTTCCCTCCGTGCGGGTGTGACAGAGTCTGTTGCTCTTCCTTGGGCGGAAGCTATGGATGATTTAGAGAAAGGTCTGCGACGACGCTGGTCATCAACATGGGGCCCAATAACGAGCCTATGGGGTCCCAAGGGTTCACAGGAACGAAAGTTTGCTTGTAGCGTACTGCACAAGACAGCAAAGTGACAGTTTTGACATGCCACCAATTGACGTAACCACCGCCGTTGCCGGACGGCAACTTACACCACTTCTAAAAATTAATTCCCTAAAACTTCCTCGACGAAACGGCCATTTTCCCCAATAAGGTCAATCGCCTATAGTCGGTTTCAAAGTATAGTGCGTTCACAGTAACCATATTCCAAGACGATTTTCTATTTTTGTCGCTAGAATTTTCACTGTTACGGTCCAAATCAGTAATACATTTCACTGCCATGGTTCACATCGTTTAGTTCACTTATAAGAACCACAGCTATACTTTTTTCGAAGAAAAACAATCCCCGTAAGTGAAGCAAGCAAAGACGTAACTCGCAATATCAATATTCACATTTTAATACGGATGTTAGGGGAACCAAGCTTGCATTCCATTCCGATGCAAAACGCTTTTGTACGTGAGTAAAAGGTACCTACGCAGAGAAAAAGGATTGTTTAAAAATAATAATCTAATTTATTTGACGTCGATTTTTTTAGTACGAAGGAAATTTATTTCCTATAAAACTCGATGTTTCAGTATAAGAGAAGATATTTACTTGAAAATTAAACCGTATTCATTTAAATTTATACACCCTGATTATTTACAATGAAGATAGAAATTATACTTTCAAAAAAGAAGACTTTACTTTCCTTGAAAAACTGTATTTGACACAAATAAAATTACAGCTTTGACGATGCAGTAATGTTTTTCATGGGAACAAATAATTATTCAATTCAAATAAATGTGAAATGGCACGAAAGAAATATTTCTTCAAGTCAAAAAAAAATACATCCCCACCCCTTCCCATTCCCACAACGCCATTTGCAAGTCCATTCATGGCATGTAAATAAAAGCCATCGTCTTCGCCTATTTTAACGTGAGTGTTGGTGATTTGTGAATTGTGTGAGCGATAAAATGGATCTCCAAGAATTTTTTGAAGAAGCCGAATATTGTTTCTTGTGCTGATGGAGGCGATAGACTCTACAAGTATAACCTTCTTCCTCTGTTCTAGAGCAGAACATCACTGTTGATGATTTGCTTATTGGTGCCGTTCAACAAATCCTGCCCAATGACCCTACTTTAGGGAACAGATTACGCCTTGAAAAGTTTGTTTCGGAACGTTTTTCACAGAAGGTAAGAAAAATTCGACTTATTTTCCTCAGAAGTTGGTACCTAATTAAACAGTGGGTTAGTATACGGCACCAACAAGCATGCAGATCAACCAGTGATGTCCAGAAACAATCAGAATCAGCACAAGAAACTAAAAGATTTACCTACCACAAAGCAGTTCGCTCAAGTGTCTCAGTTCGGTTTCTTCAAGAAATTCTTGGAGATCCATTTAATTGCTCACATAATTCACAAATCACCAACACCCTCGCTACAATAGGCGAGAGTTTAATACTAAATATCACCATTTGATAGTGTTGTAGTGTTTACAAACTTCCTCGCAGTGTCCATGCTAATTCTAAAGCAAAAGTTTTTTTTTTATGTTAATTTTCAGTTCTAAGTTTACAATGTTGATGTTATAGTGACAGTTTCAAATAAACTATATATTTTGCCAAACAAAATGTTTCATTTTGTCCAACAATTATTATTTCATCACAACAACAACGCAAAATCTCTTTCAGGAAGAAAATATTTATTTGAATGCAATAAGGCGAACGAATGGATTGACAGGATTTTATGTTACCTTCAAACAATCTTATATTTATCTTGAATAAACTTTTTTTCTCCCAAGGATTTGAAAACGCCAAAAATTAAAGAAATATATATTTCACAGAAATATCCTGTGCTTTTGCAGCAAAAAATTTGATTTCTTTCAATCAAACACTATCTCTTTTGATTCAAAGAGATCCGTTGTTTTGTTGAAATGAACTGTTCCAAATAAATTTTTTCAATCTTTCAAATAAATATTTACTTGCCCGTACGGAAACAACAAATTTCTTTGAAAGAAAGAATATTTTATGGAATTAAACAATCATTTTTCCCTGTGTACAGGTAATTTTTAAGAAGTGGTGCCCCGATTAGTGTTGACGTCTAGACAAGACAAGACAAGACAAGAGTTGCCCTACTGTTGTTTTGTCTTGAAATATCAAGATAATTTCAAAATTTCAAGACAAGACTCTAACTCTAGATGGAAATTTTTCGAGAGTCTAGATAGACTCTTAAAATTAAATTACTATAAAACGAAGGAACAAGGTCGAGGAACACAACGCAATAAGTTTCGAGAATGTGTTACGCACCAGTGGCGTACCAGACGGCTGCGAAGGGGCCGAGGTGCGATTTTTTACAAAGTCTTATGGTAAACCGTGATCAACACTTTTTTTGATATGTTTGGTATCATTTCTGACTAAATCGCACATCCTGATTCTAAAAATTAGTATAAAATTTTGATAGACGTGTAATAATCCAGGCCCTAGCAGTACTTCTGTAGGAAAAACGATGTAATCAAAAATTTTTTTTTGGAATCGTTAAAGGATCATCCCAGGACAAATAATCACTCGGGTGCTTTCGCGATTTCTGGTACATTTTCCAGCAATATCGCATCAAAGTTGGCGGCTGGTCAATTCTTCAGTTCGCTGATATTTCTTGGAGTTTTTGCGATTTTTCTTCAAATAAATGTACTAATCTACTCAAAAAACAATTCCGGATCGAATGGTGCTGTCAGATTTTGAGTACTTACGTTATACCGGGTGAAAAAAATATAAAACGAGTTTTATATTTTTTTCCAACTTTTTAGTTTCTTGGCCAATTTTCACAAACTTTATGTCAAAAGCTCGTTGACTAAATCGTCTACTCAAATCAATTGTCAAAATAGCCAAATTATCAAAAATCAAGATGACGGCGGCGAACCCAAATAAAAATGTGTCGTATTTCGAGAATTTTTTTTTGATTTCTAAACTTCGTAAAGAACGACCCTGATGGTGGATTCTGGAAGATTCAGCTTTCTTCTGCAATTTGGGACTAGATTTACTTGATTCGCACATTACACTGTGAAAATATAGTGAATCAAAGGAAGATCCACTTGTGATTTTTTCCAAATTCACAATAAATCAGCAGTTTAAAAACCTCCCGCGAATCCTTATTTCTGAAGCAATTTCTACACACTTGGTAGTGATCGTAAGCTGTGTGCATGGGCTACAAATACCGTGTTGGTGCATGGCCGAGGTTTCGAAATTTTAGATGATAGATGACGTAAATGGTGGAGGTGCGCATGTCAAATATCGAATATTCTACTTTTTGTTCTCACATGTTCTGAACGAAATTTCTATAAATGGTTGGCTTAATGGTCAGCTGGATAAACACGCAACGAGAGTCAAATGTTGAAAGAGTCGAAATGTGAAATTTTCAAATAGACGACTTTACTTCTTTGGGGAAAATAAAACGGTTCTATCCGTTGGTCCAGGAATTTTTGCTGTTAAAATCGCAAGTAGCGAACAAAAATGAAAGCCAGCCGGATTTTTGTATATAAGCTCAGTTAAGCATGTAGTTCAACATAGTCAAAGTTCTCAAGAATCCGGTGTGAGCTTCGGCCGTTGTGGCCTCGAGAAGAACTTGAGGATCAGTTTTCCGCGTATATCTCGTGAACAATGGCACTTGGGAAGAACGTGCTTGGGAAGAAATTGTTGAAAACTTTATTGTCTATAAGAAAGGTCCTTACACGTTTCATCTTCAGTCCACTCTTTCTTCGTCAAAACACAAGAAAATTCAAATAATCCAGATGCTTGATGATGAAGACTGTATGGACCCTGAGTTTTATGATGGGGAAGTGCCACCTCGTAGAGGTGTTGGTTGGTCCACTATTTCTTGATTGAAACTTCAAGCTATCAATACGAACTATGCCGGCGGCATATACAGAGTGAAATAAAAATAAAAAGTTGAACATTTGTTCCTCAAGAACCAGAATAGGTGAAGACATGTAAATCGCCATAAATAATTCTGATTTCATGGTCATGAAGTCGTCGTGAACTTGAATCAAATATGTTGAGCCGTTCTTGAAATATCTTCAAAAGACTGAAGTTGTTACCGAAAAAAATAATTTTTTCGTCTACTCATCAGAAAAAAAGTTGACTGTGTTTTTTCTTAAAGTAGTTGGCCTAGAAAGTGTTTTCAACTATTATTTCATTTTAAATGTGATTTATCATTGTTTCGATTCAAAACACCAAGTCTCGATTCAATATCTGAAGAGTTACTGATAGACGGAAAACTAGTTTTTTTTCGTAACGACTTCAGTCATCTGAAGATATGTCAGAAACGGCTCAACATATTTGATCCAAGTTTACGACGACTTCATGACCATGAAATTAGAAATATTTTTGGCGGTTTATATGTCTTCACCTGTTTTGGTTCTTGAGGTACATTTCTTCAACTTCTTATTTTTATTTCACCCTGTATATGCCGCCGGCATAGTTGGTATTGATGGCAAATAGTTACAGTCAAAACAGAATAGATCGAACAACACCTCTACCAAGTGGCACCCCGCCATCATAAAACTCAAGGTCCATACAGTCTTCAGCATCGAGCATCTGGATTATTTTAATTTTCTTGTGTTTTGACGAAAAAAGAGTGGACTGACGATGAAACGTGTAAGGACCTTTTTTATAGACAATAAAATTTTCAACAATTTCTTCGCAGCTCGTTCTTCCCAAGTGCCATTGTTCACGAGATATACGCGAAAAACTGATCCTCAAGTTCTTCTCGAGGCCACAACGGCCGAAGCTCACACCGGATTCTTGAGAACTTTGACTATGTTAAACTACATGCTTAACTGAGCTTATATACAAAAATCCGGCCGGCTTTCATTTTTGTTCGCTATTTGCGATTTTAACAGCTAAAATTCCTGGACCAACGGATAGAACCGTTTTATTTTCTCCAAAGAAGTGAAGTCGTCTATTTGAAATATTCACATTTCGACTCTTTCAACATTTGACTCTCGTTGCGTGTTTATCCAGCTGACCATTAAGCCAACCATTTATAGAAATTTCGTTCAGAACATGTGAGAGCAAAAAGTAGAATATTCGATATTTGACATGCGCACCTCCACCATTTACGTCATCTATCATCTAAAATTTCGAAACTTCGGCCATGCACCAACACGGTATTTGTAGCCTATGCACACAGCTTACGATCACTACCAAGTGTGTAGAAATTGCTTCAGAAATAAGGATTCGCGGGAGGTTTTTAAACTGCTGATTTATTGTGAATTTGGAAAAAATCACAAGTGGACCTTCCTTTAATTCACTATATTTTCACAGTGGAATGTGCGAATCAAGTAAATCTAGTCCCAAATTGCAGAAGAAAGCTGAATCTTCCAGAATCCACCATTAGTGTCGTTCTTTACAAAGTTAAGAAATCAAAAAAAATTCTCGAAATACGACACATTTTTATTTGGGTTCGCCGCCGCCATCTTGATTTTTGATAGTTTGGCTATATTGACAATTGATTTGAGTAGACGATTTAGTCAGCGAGCTTTTGACATAAAGTTTGTGAAAATCGGCCAAGAAACTAAAAAGTTGGAAGAAAAATATAAATTTCGTTTTATTTTTTTTTCACCCGGTATAACGTAAGTACTCAAAATCTGACAGCACCATTAGATTCGGAATTGTTTTTTGGGTAGATAAGTACTTTTATCTGAAAAAAATCGCAAAAACGCCAAGAAATATCAGCGAACTGAAGAATTGACCAGCCGCCAACTTTGATGCGATATTGCTGGAAAATGTACCAGAAATCGCGAAAGCACCCGAGTGATTATTTGTCCTGGGATGATCCTCTAACGATTCCAAAAAAAAATTTTTGATTACATCGTTTTTCCTACAGAAGTACTGCTAGAGACAGGACTATAACCAGTTTTATCGGAATAAAAACATGATTTTTTTCCCCTCAAAATTGATGTTTTGTAATTATAGTTCCATCATTGTCCAATATATTCATAAATATGATTTTTACCTGGACAGTTATTTTGGGCTATATCACACACAAATATCATTTGCTGGAACAATATGAAATGACATTCATATTAGTCATTCAGTTTTCATGTCGATTGGTAACCACCCGTTCTAAAGTTTGAAATTTTCAAAATTCGGAGTTTGTCTTTTGTCAGTAAGTAGTGTCGGTAGGTGTCTTGAAAACTAGTTGATCCCTTCAGTACATGAACATTTATGAAAACACGATTTGCTGTGTGCCGCACTCAGCTCAACGAAGCTCTCAGACTGACTAGGCTTTCTTTTTCACTGGACATATTTCACTTTCTCTTGACATGCCGTAAACAATTTGCATACCAAATCAAATATAATCAAACGAATCGATAATTCTGGTACATACAAGCGCTGTGCCACCGAGACCGAATCGCTACTGGTAGACACCAAGCGAAGACAAGTTGAAGTAACACCATGCAATTGCCCCATTGTTATTATTCACCTACTTCGAGATCGATAAGTCAAATGCTGATGGGGGTGATTCGCAACAAGAACAAGAGGTTCCTCTACCCTCGGCTCTACCTGGACGTACATACATAGGTGAAGAGTGCTAATAAACGTCAAAATACTCCTTACACTCAAACTCCGACTCCGAGTCAGAAATATAAGTATAAGGGTGCAGAAAACGTACACACATCTTACCCCTCTATAACATACACTCTGCGAGAGATTCTCGACAACCGTCAGCTCTGGGAATTTCTTGAGAGAGTTGGGGAAGTTGGCTCGGCTCGGCGGTATGCGGCACAGAGGTAATTCGAGCACCTTGGAGCAAGTAATTGACGATTTGCTCATGGCAAACTCGGCCCTGTAAGCTTTATTCCGATACGACGTGTTCAAGTGAGGGTACTTGTAGCACTTTTTTCGTCTGTGGCTCGTGAAATTGTCAGAGTATGTAGCTGTTAACTCCCACTCATCCGGTGCAACGGCATGTGGGATGTAGGCAATAAAACGGTGGCTCTCTTACCTCGGGTTCCACCAAAATTTCAAGAGCTGATCAAATCTATCACGCTGATAGTTGCTATGCACCAGCCAATAGGATGGCCAGTTGCTTAGTTACTATCAGAGTGATAAGATAAAGTTATCGCGTTGATAAAAGTTGGTGGAACCCGAGGCTAGTCAATGGGATGCTCCATCTTCAAACTTTTAATATTCACTATACTATTGAATCGAGAGAATTGAGAGTCCGTCATTCACATCCACAGTGGGTGTGAGTGAGTAAGTGAACACTTGAAGCGTTGCGGCGAAGAACGTGGAACTAGGATGGAAAGTATGAGTCCGAGTATAAGTCACTCTGTTATCCACACTCCAAGTGCTTCAGTGCTACCATTATTATGATAACCAATTACTTATTCAACTATGCCTCACAGAGCAGATTCAAGATGATGGTGCTCAAAGGAGAAAAAAAAGTTGACAATCGTATATCTGCAAATAGCTGGCTCAGAAATTGGCTACCCAGCTCATATCATTTCTAACATCACTTTTTGTAGAAATACCAAGTGTTGTGTCACTATTTCGAAGAATCACTTATTTATGGAAAATAGAGTGCTTTTGTTTTTTTTTCTGTTGTTCCCCTACATAGTCTAGGATCTTTTCGGATAAAAAGCAATGCTAGAGGCAAGTCATGGTTAAGTTTGGCAACATACGTTTTAAGGGTATTTGGACCCCGCTGAATACGAAAACCATTGTTGCCAAGCCGAATTATGCACCGGAAGCCCGCAATGGGGGGGTAAAGGGAAGGGAAGACCAAAAATTCCTATTTTTCACCATTTTTGATGTCGGGACTGCGACCTGTCATTATTGTGAAGTGAATTACATCATATTCTGATTCACTGAGGTCTTATACTACCATATTGACATAATTACTCTCAAAATTTCTAGAGGGGGAAGACTGCTGGGGGGAATGTTGACTGTGCAGATGGTTCTTCTTTCCTCTCGATTTTGAGTGAATAAAAACATGTTTGGTATTGTTTCCGACTAAATTCCATATTCCCTATTCAACTATGATGTTCAAATTGCAATGGAAGCGAGTTTGAACAAATTTTACATGATAAAACATATTTTCTATCAATATTTTTTCACGTCTTTTAACGGTGTTATTTTACTGCAAATCGGCATTTTTCTCAAAATTCTTGCGTAGTTCGTTAGTCTCATGTATTTACCATAATATAGGCATTCAATTGATTTGACTCTATTTTTTTAAATATGGAAAAAAAAGTTTTGTGGAAATTGTTTGGCTTTTCTTCTACTTTTCAACTTTGTTTTTTGCTGTATTATGTATGTATGATCAAAACTCCAGTTTTTCATATTTCAAAAAGTGGAGACACACTTAGTACGTGAATGTATTGTGTAAAATACACCAGGCTATTGAATTACGCAAGAATTGTTGAAAAAAACTCCGATTTGCATTGAGATATCATAATTTATAGAATTAAAAAAAATACGCTTATGAAACTGAAGAGAACTTGTTGCAACCGAAGGCAGATACGTACAATACCCTAAACGTTAAGTTGAATAATACAATTATAGGTTTTATCATTCACATTTTATTACATTAGATTTCAAAATCTCTTTATCTATACCTCTTCCCCAGGTAATATTAAAGGAATGCGGCTTTTTCGAATATACAGGGTGTTGCATGAGGAAACCGACATAGCTTAAGGGTAGGTCCAGTTTTTCTAGTGGAACTAGGATCTCGCTTTGAAATTTTTCTATCCCTTTTCATTTTGATGTTACAGGGTGAATCATGTATTTTGTCGAAGTTTTTGATGAGCTATATCTTCCAAATGGCTTATTTTTATTGCTTAAAAAACCGTGACAGCATTAAATTAGAGGATGAACATCTCAAAGATCCGTGAAAGAATGAGTGCTTGACTGATTTTCACTAGATCGCAGCCGACCCAAATCTCAAAAGATATGTTTTTCTGGGAAAACTTTGGGTGTGCCGGAGAAATTGAAGGATGTTCCTTGTACTATTTTTTCTTTAATTTTTGAATCTGATACTGGTTTTGCAAAAAAACATTGAAAAATATGACTTTTCTAACAAAAACTTTGAAAATGAAAAAAATCAGTCCGGCCCTGAAACTTTCAAACAATTTTATGGTGCAATGTATTAGCTATCATCAGGAGATCATACCTATCAAATTTCAGTCCAATCCAATAAGCCATTCGGAAGATATAGCTCATCAAAAACTTCGACAAAATACATGATTCACCCTGTAACATCAAAACGAAAAGCGATAGAAAAATTTCAAAGCGAGATCCTAGTTCCCCTAGAAAAACTGGACCTACCCTCAAGCTATGTCGGTTTCCTCATGCAACACCCGGTACATCTCATGAACGTAAATTTTGAGGAGTTGTTCTTTTTTAGAGGTTGATGATAGAGAACACCTGCCCAAGACGTTCGAAAAAGGTAACTTTTCTTGGAGGTTTGATAGATCATCTCACGGAAATCCAAAAAAGGTAACCTTTTTTAGAGCATAATCAAACATACTGAAGAAAATTAAAAAAATATAATTTTTTTGGAGCTGAAATAGAACTTCTTAGAGAAGTTGGAGAAAGGTAACCTCAAGGGTAACCTTTGAAGCTTTAGAATTTTATAAAACATTTTGAATAAGTTCTAAAAACGTAACCTTCTTTGGAGCTTGAGAGAACATCATAGAGAAGTTGGAAAAAGGTAACCTCTTTGGAGCAATAGAACATCTCAAAGAAGTGCAAAAGTGGTAACATTTTTGGAGCTCAAGAGAACATCACAAAAAAGTTGGAAGAAGGTAACCTCTCTGTATCTTAATAGGGCATATCAAAGCCGTTTGGAAGAGGTAACCGTTTCTCGAGCCTCATAGAACATCTCAGGCCTCTCTGAGAGGACTCTTGCCCACTGGGCATCAGGTTCTGACATGAAAAACTCTTCTTTTGAAAAAAAGTACATTCTAAAATATCTCAGCTAAGGTTGTCTTTATAATTATGAGGTGGAGAACCACAGTCTTTTATCATATAATGAAATAATAGCAAAAAATAAAGTTGAATAGTAGCGCCAAACAGTTTTCACAGAAAAATATTATTTTTATATTTTAAAAGGTAAAGGGGCATCACTTACATGACTGTATTATGTGAAATACACCAGACTAACGAACTACGCAAGAATTTTGAGAAAAAATGCCGATTTGTAATAAATAACACAGTTCAAAGTGGTAAGAAAATGTTGACAAAAAAACATGTTTTATCATCTAAAACTTGTTCAAACTTGCTCCTATTGCAATTTTGACACCATAATTGAACTGAGAATATGAAACTTGATAGGAAAAGATACCAAACATGTATATATTCACTCAAAATCAAGAGAAAAAAAGAATCATCTTCACAGTCAATATTACCGCCACCAGTCGCCCTCCTTTGGAAATTTTGACAGTAATCATGACAAGATGATAGTATAAGACCTCAGTTTATCAAGATACGATGTAATTTACTCCACATTGATGACAGAACTCAGTCCCGGTATCAAAAATGGTGGAAAATGGTGATTTTTGGTCTTTCCCCCCTTTACCCCCCCATTGCGGGCTTCCGGTGCAAAATTCGGCTTGCCAAACTTTAACATGACTTGCCTCTAGAACCACTTTCCAGGCCACTTTTTCAAAAATGATCCTAGTCTAACATTTCGAAGACGGTTCAAGTTGATCAACAATGATTCACTGTGACTTCATACTACTTATATCTACGGGGATTCCAAAACAAGTGTTTTTTTCTTGTTTACCATAATTATCTACGTTTCATTTTCAGATAGTTCGATGGGCGGTAACAATGACAAGACAAGACAATAATTGCTATTAATTATAATAAGAAATAAAGAGATACAGTACACTTCATATAGTACCTATACACACTGACCCTTGACCTAATTAGTGCTCGATCCATGGTATTTCTGTATAATTCGTTGGATGCTAACTACGATACCTGATACCATCATAAGCAGACCAAAGATCACTAGAACGACGTTCTTCAACACCGAAAAAAATCCCATTTCTTCTCTTAACACTATCAAATGCAACAAGTACGGCAATATCGAAAGTACACCACCAATCACGGCCCCATTCAAAGTTACGATCAGGTCCAAGAAAGGGACCGACACTGATACGACAAGAGTGATTAAAACTGCAAGTAACCTGAACAAGAAAACAGTAACTCTAGGATACTTGAACGGACTGTACTTGTTGTGGAAAGATGGATAGGTGGCGTCGAATATAATCAACATATGGACGCTGTAAGTGCACAACATTGCCACTGAGATCATGAAATCCGTGCCCTGGATCAGCCTGCTGCCCTGGTCCAAACTCAAAAAAAAGTTGGGCTGGATGTCTTCGCCGAACCGAGCATACCCAAAGAAACCGATCATGAAACAGCAGATACCTGGTGCAAGAAAAAACTGATCAGCAAAGTGTGTGTTGAGCAATAAAAAAGAAAACAATCGAAATTTTAGTCGGAAGCTTGAGATTAAGATGGCATCTAAAGTATACTCTATGCAGCGAAAAAAAAAATTTATCAACAAGTTTGATAGTCCGGGGGCATAGGATCAAAAAAGACTTTGCCGTGTGTGACTTCGTGAAAATATATGAAGCTATATCTCAATCGATTCCTGGATTTTCAAAGATCATGAAAACTCATGAAGAGTTCCGTTACTTTCTTTGGTACATCCTGTACCTATATGACTATACTTTGTGGGAATTCTTGCAACCGAAGCTTCTCAATCCCTAGTTAAAGACGAAGAGTTTAAAACAATCTATACAGGTCTAGCTTGAAGTACTCGATAGGTATATTCAACTGAAATTTTTTGTCGCTGCGGTAACTGACTTTTCCGTAACAGCGTCGTGCCGTTTGACTATGTAAAATGGATCCCGGAAATAACATAGCCGACATAACATAGAAGGAGAAAACATACCCGGAAAAAATCATAGCTGGACTAAAATATAGACTGGAAAAAACATAGTTGGACAAAAACATAGCCGGAAAGAACATAGCGGGAAAGAATACCGGGAGAAAACATACCTCGAAAAAGCATAGACAGGAGAAAACATAGCTGGACCAAAATATACCCGAAATAAACATAGCTAGAAAAAAACATACCGGGAAATGAAATACCAGGCTTGAAGAAGGTATTTAAGATGGCGGCAGACAAGGCAAATCTAAATCCACGAAATTCTGAAATTTTAAATTAAAAAAAAAGAATATTTGACCAACAGGTCTGATTCATTAATCATTAAATGAGATTATACTGAAACTTATAAACTAGAATAGCCCAAGGTATAAAGATTATGACACTTTTTTTTTAAACATCATCTCGGTATAAAACTATGTTTTTTAGCACTATCTTTTCTCCGGATATTTTATTTCCTGGTATGTTTTTGCTCGACTATTTTTTTGCGCTCTATATTTATTCCTGGTATGATTCTTCCGGGTAAGTAATGTCGGCTATCTTATTTCCGGATACCATGTAAATGCTTTTACTTCAAGACGCTCTATTTTGAAAACCATATGGTGTATAGAGAGACTGTTGATATATATCAAGCTATTCACAATTTGATAAGCTACAAAAATCATTCGTGCAACTTTCTGTCAGACGGACAAAAAAGGAGATATTCTACACAAATCAATTTCTTGCACTTTTTGTTGATGATAACGACATGAAATTGTCATGTCCGCTAGGCGGAAAATTGATTTGCTATAATAGCCAAACTCTAAAGATCATTTTAAGCCGATTTCCAGCCTGTTGGGATTTATTTCTCCATTGATCTCCCTGGTTCCTCTAATATATATAGTGCAGTAAAGATAGTCAAAAAAGACCCCAAACCTTGAAAAAATTAATTCATGAAATTTTATAGCAGATATCATTTCAGAATTTCATTCTCTACCACATACTCAAAATCCCCGGAAATCCCAGTTGAGCATTCTTCTTGCGGCGCTGTCAAAGTATATCATGTTTGCTGCAACTAGTCCGAAAATGGTATTCTTGTTTTTGTCACACTAGAACTACATTGTTGGCTTAGGACTGTTGGTATATACTGCAGGGCATGACCAGACCTTCGTTTGAACCTCTAACTCGTATTTCGCGAAAAAAAAAACACGGAAGTCGCTTTAATTCCCAATTAACAGTGTTGATTGAAGATAATCCGAGGATTAGTAACCAAGTTTATTAAAATCTGTTTGATTTGCGACAGAGGCATGAAATTTGGTATAGGTGGTCTTCATGGTCTTCTTTCCAAATGTAAGCATGACGCCTCGCCATATTTTGGTTAGGGGGGCCTAAGGACCCCCTTGAAAATTTGAAGTCTCAGGAACTCTCACAAACCACCGGTAAATATCGTCACACATTTCAAAAAGTAATAATTTGACTCTACACCAAACGTTGACAAGAGACACAACAGTTGTCGCCATGTACGCATTGTTCTTCGTGTTGAAAAAAAATTTCTTTGGGGTGTCAGAAAAAAACACAGTTTTTAATGATTTTTCAATCTAAGAAACGGTGAGTTGATTTGCTGTGTATCATTATTCACTAATTTGTATTTGCCGAAGCTATTCATGGAGTTTGTTTTTTGATACTGTCATTCTAGGGATGACAGCTCCCTAAGAAATGAGCCAATTCAAGTGTGAAGTTCAACAGCGTTTTTCAATTGTTCCCAATCAATATGATCGACAATTTATATTTTGGATAGATAGCTGAAGCTGTTCTGTAACCTAATTTTATATGACTACACGAAGAACCAAGCGCAAAAGCATAGGAAATTTTTTTTTCGCGTCGCTCACCATCATGAAATTTGTGCTCCTAGGGTGTGTTGAAAATATTTCTATACCGTCTATTCACTTGAACTGAGTGCTTTGAAGTATTCCACGCCTCAATCCTCATTCTTTGTGCCTTCTACTTGACAACTGCAGATCGTACTGACGTTTGTCTATACCTACTCTTTAGTCTGTATTTGCTGTTGTTTCGTCAAAGTAGCATGAAATTTGGTGCAATTCTAACAGTGATAGGTGGCGGTTAAAAAAAAAAATTCGGGGCTTTCGCGCATCACTCCTCATCTAGTTATACTCAATAAAATTATAAAACAGTTGAAGCTATCCACCCAACAATAAATTGTCATTCATATCAATTGGTAACATTGAAAAAAACGCTGCTGAACTAAGCACTTGAATTGGCTAGTTTCATCTGGAATTGTTGCTTCTATAGATGTCAATATAAAGAAATGGACTCCATCAATGGCTTCGGCGAATACGATTGGTGGATGATGATATGCGGAAGATGACTTTATCCCTCTATTGCATGAAAAAATTATAAGAACACGATTTTTTTTTACATTCCAAAGAATTTTTTTTTCATTATGAAGAACATTGCGTACATGGTGATAACTGGTGTGTCTCTTGTTGAGATTTAACGTAGAGTCGAATGATCACTTTTTGAGATGCGTGACAATTATTTTAATTGTGGTTTGCTTGAGTTTCTGCAACTTCAATTTTCAAGGGGGTCCCCAAGCCCCCCTAATCAAAATATGGCGAGACGCCATGTCTACATTTGAAAAGGGGACCATGAAGACCACTCATACCAAATTTCATGCCTTTATCACAAAAAAAAACAGATTTTATTAAAGGACCCCGCACGATTCTTATGGAAAATGGCTCCCGGTTAAATTCTCTGAATTTTTGATATGTTGTAGCTCATGAGATACTAATCGAATACCGTGAACCCCAAACTCAAATAATGGACAGTTTTTTACCCACAGGGGGTTGAAGTTGGAGGTTTTGACGGCTTAAAAATGATATTCTGACGTAAGTAAAAGCTTTCTATTTGGTTTCTCCCCAAGTTGTGTTTCATGCTAAATGTATTTATTTGGCAGAAAAATATCAACCCCCTCCTCCACCCCCATCCCCTATCTACCATCACGAAATTCGAGATCACTCTCAACAGCCATACATATGGATTCTGTGATTTAAATTATGAATTTTGACATAAAAATTATTTTCCACCCCTAATGTTGGGGTGCCGATTTTCTAATTTTCCTCGGTTAATTTGGCTGAATTTTTGATATTGTGTACTTCTAATTCTGCTGAACAAAAAGTTCTCATACCAAAACTTATTCCTATGGACAGTTTTTGTTCTACAGGGGACTGAAGTTGAAGATTTGAGAGCATAAATATTGAACTTCAATCCCCTGCAGAACAAAAACTGTTCATAGGAATAAGTTTTTGTATAAGAGCTTATTGTTCAGCAGAACTAGAAGTACACAACACCAAAAATTCAGCCAAATTAACCGAGGAAAATAGGAAAATCGGCACGCCAACATTAGGGGTGGAAAATAATTTTTATGTCAAAATTCATAATTTAAATCACAGAAGCCATCCGCGCGGCTTTTGGGAGTGATCTCGAATTTTATGATGGTAGATTGGGGTTGGGGGTGGAGGAGGGGGTTGATATTTTTCTGTCAAATAAATACATTCAGCATGAAACACAACTCAAAGAGAAATCAAATAAAAAGCTTTTATCAACGTCATAATATCATTTTGAAGCCGTCAAAACCTCAAACTTCAACCCCCTGTGGGTAAAAAACTGTCCATTATTTGAGTTTGGGGTTCACGGTATTTGATTAGTATCTTATGGGCTACAACATATAAAAAATTCAGAGAATTCAACCGGGAGCCATTTTCCATAAGAATCGTGCGGGGTCCTTTGGTCACTAATCCCCGAACTACACTTGATTACCACTGGTAATTGCAGATTAAAGCGAGTTACGTGTTTTCTTTTGCGGGAAATAGGATTTCAGCGGTTTAGATGACGTTCTGGTCATGCCCTGAAGTATATACCAACAGCTCTGAACTAACAATATAGCTCTAATGTGACAAAAGCGAGGATACAATTTTCGGACTTGTTGCAGCAAACATGATATACTTTGACAGCGCCGCAAGAAAAATGCTCCAATGAAATGATGCCGCAGCCATGTGCACTAAACAGTTACCGAAATACAGCCTTCGGAAGTCGACCCTGAAAATCGCTCGAGGTTGTCAGACGAATTCTGGCCGTCAAACTGCACTGACATCGACATGACAGCACTCACTGACAGAAAAGACAGCTTAGGTGACATCACTTTGCAGAAAAGGTTTATTTCAGAAAAATCCGGCTGATGATAAACTGTGCTTTCATCATCAAGAGCAATTCCCAACAATTTTGTTAGCAGAGGCACTTTTTTTTTAATTAAAAAAGCATGGAATGGTTGCAAAAAAGAAAAAATTCTATATAACACACGTTTCATGAGAACTATTGTCACATTCGTCAATTGAATCACTCGTCGCTTCGCTCCTCGTGCTTGTGACAAAACGATGTATTATAAAACTTGTATATTATAATATACTATTCCTAGATCGAGAATTTACAAGAATTTTGATATGTTGTTTCTCTTTATACATAGAACCGGTAACCAAAAATTCGGCCTGTACTGTAACTAATTTTATTCAAGGTTTGGGCGATTTTTGATCTATGATGACTGGGCCAATAAGCTAGGAAATAATAAGATAATCTATCTGTCTACTTATATAAAATGACGTTTCAAATGTTGAAATCCGTTGAAAAAACAAACGAGGCACAGGCATTTTCTTACTACCAGACGGAGCCCATTGTGACGCCTTCACCAAATTTGCCTGCAGCAGCAGATGCCAATGTTCCACTATAATTTTCCATGTTCTCTACATGACCGATTGAGATATCGCTCTATACAAGATGTTCCACTTTTTTGTCAATATTTTGGGAGGCGGTAGAGCATCGAAAAATAAGTAGGTACTTTCACAAAAAAAAAACACAAATGAAAAAATAAATAAAACATGGGAAAATTATGTTTTTCTACAAATGTGACAAAAGTTAGTAGCATCAGCTTGTAGGTACGCATCATGGATGTACGCATCAACTCACTATGTGTACCAAATTTGATCAAAATCCAGTAATGAAATTTGAAATTATAAGAAACATTTTTTTTCCAAACTCAGCTTTGAAAGCTTCTATCTCCGTTATAATAGTCCAGGAATTATAGAAAAAATAGCCAACAAAAATGAAACCCAGCCAGATTTTTTGTATATAAGCTTAGGTAAGCATGTATTTCAACATAGTGGAAGTCCTCAAGAATCCAGTGTGAGCTTCGGCCGTTGTGGCCTCGAGAAGAACTTGAGTATCAGTTTTTCGAGTTTATCTCGTAAACGATGGCACTTGGTGGAAAAGAACCAAGGGCGAAATTTTTGAAAACTTTATTGTCCACAAAAAAGATTCTACATATTTCATCCCAAGTTCACTCCTTCTCCGTCAAAACACAAGAAAAGTAAAATAGTACAGATAATCGATGCTGAAGACTGTATGGCCCTCGAGTTTTATGATGGCGGGATGCAACTTGGTAAAGGTGTTGTTTAGTCCATTCTCTTTTGATTGAAACTTGTGGTCATCAATACCAACTATGCTGGCGGCATATACAGGGTAGAAGGAGAATAAAAAGCTGAATATCTGTACCTCAAGAACCAAAATAGGTCAAGACTTGTAAATCACCACAAATATTCCTAATTTCATGGTCATGAAGCCGTCGTAAACTTAAATCAAATACCTTGAGCCGTTCCTGAAATATCTTCAAAAGACTGAAGTTGTTACCTCAAAAAAAAGTTTTTCGTAGGTATATCAGTGCATAATTCCACAGATATTGAATCGAAGCTTGATGTTTTTATGTTAAACGACATTAAAAATGAATAAAAAGTGGGAAACACTCTCTAGGCCAACTATTAAAAAAAAAAACACACACAGTCAACTTTTTTCCGATATGTATACGAAAAAGCTATATTTTTTTCTTCGATAAGAACTTCAGTCTTGAAGATATTTCAAGAACAGCTGAAGATATATGATTGAAGTTCACTAGACTTGAAATCTTCAGGATTATTTTTGGCGATTTTCATGTCCTCACCTATTTTGGTTCTCAAGGTATAAATGTTCAATTTTTTATTTTGATTTCACCCTGTATATGCCGCCGGCATAGTTGAAATTGATGATTTCAAGTTCCAATCAACAGTGAATGGATCAAAATAACACCTCTGCCAAGTGGCACCCTGCCATCATAAAACTCAAGGTCCGTACAGTCTTCAGCATCGAGCATCTGGACTATTTAACTTTTCTTGTGGTTTGACGAAGAAAAAGTGGACTGACGATAATTTCATCGTCTTCCACTTCTACGTTATTCGTTATCCGTAAGTCCGTTATCTACTTTTTTCAAGTAGGATCTTTCTTGTAGACAGTAAAATTTCCAACAATTTTGCTCCAAGTACTTTTTCTCAAGTTTCATAGTTTACGAGATAAACGCGAAAAACTGATCCTCAAGTTTTTCTCGAGGCCAGAACGGCCGAAGCTCACATTGGATTCTTGAGGACTTTTACTATGTTAAACTGAATACATGCTTAAGTGAACTTAGAGAGGGGAGAAAAATCTTTATTAAAATAATAAACTCAAAATTCGGCTAGGTTTCATTTTTGTTGGCTATTTGCGATTTTAACATCTAAAATTCCTGGACTATAATGTGTTTTCGATAAAAAAAAATTTCGAGCAATTCTACTGAGGGTTTGATGCTCGACCGTCTTCTAAAATATGGACAAAAGAAAATGTTACACCCTGTATATCTTCACGAAGCTATGCTTCCATACAATGACGGATTTCCGTTAAAAATTTCGAGTGGATGAAAAGTTTGCAGTTTGCTTGCTCTTTTACTAACCAGAAAAAGTAACTCCAACGTTGGCCACTCCCAGTCGTTTGGTAAACGCCTCAGGTTCTGCCATCTCATTTCTGATTGCCAAAGCAAAAGCCGTTCCATCCAGGGCAAAAAAAACGTTCCCTATGAACAAAGTGACACCCAAGTAGTCATTGTACTGGGCGCGATGGCTTATTTGGCTCAAGTCTTTGACCAAGTTTGACATTATGATGGTAATTCCGATTATCATCAGGATGTTGCCGCAAACGGCAATAAAGGATATGGATTTGAAGCTGCCGAGAAGAGCAAAGGTGAGCAGCGGAACTGCTGCTATTCCGTAGAAGATGTACTTATTCAGGTCGAGAGTCAAATTGATGTACATTATTTCACGCACATGGTCAACGACGAAGACGTAGCACGTACAGCAATGACCGAATTCAGTAAACACCAAGACTATTCTCACCATCACACCGATATGTCGAGAATACCTGAAAAAGACAACAGTCAGTCTGTATCTCAACCACCAAAATTTACTCTAGAAAAGAAGAAGACAATAAGCACTAACTTAGCAATTGTTTTAGGGCCACGTTCGTAAGTATAAGTCACAGTTTCACCAATGTTTGGTCTGACTTTTTGATTCACTTCCCTTGCTGCCACACTGTTAGCCAGATGAACCAGATCATGCACATTGGCGATTGTCAGCACGTACATTGTAAGGAAGATGATAACACCCAATGTGATTCCACTGTTCCTGAATCCCGAACCCATGACGAAAACTCCCGGACCCAAAAAAGCTTTGCACAAGTGATTAAGGGCTTCCCAGTAGGAAATTGGGGGTCGGTAGCCGGTGTCAGCGGGATGGGCACTCGAGATGGCGAAGTGGTGTTCATGAGCGACGACGTCCTCTTCTTGGCCTTCTAAAGTGTTCAAGTTGAACCTAACTTTCTTCAGGAAACGATACATCTTGATTTATCACAAATGACATAAGCACAGGTAGAAAGCATAGGTTGATTATTTTTGACAACAATCTCCTTGGTCACAACTACAACCATGGACTACAACTTTTGGTGTTATGTCAAGTTACGGTCAAGGTTTTGTAACAGAATAAGGTATTAGCACCATGACGACGCGACGGTGCGTCACCTGGATGTGGATTTTACGATGTTAGCGGCTTTAACCTTGCAAATTAGCGATGCCACTCGGAAAGATTTTTCTATGAACCAATGCCTTAATTTGAAAAGTGCAGCTCTACGATAGCAACCCGTACAAGGGCCGTCTACAGGAGGGTGATCTGAAACGGAGAAATTATCTGGCATACTGCGAATGCTGTAGTGTGATCAAATGAACTTATAATTCAGCATGCCTTAGCCAGAAGCAGCTTTTCATCCCGTAATTTGACCTAAGAAACGGCATTTTGAATTGAATTAGGTACGTAAAATTGCGGCCTCATAAAAGTTTACACCGATGGCGATCGAGTGGCCATGCTAATTCGATTTTGACGTAATTTTGAATAAGCATGGCCATACGATTGTCATCGGTGTAAACTTTTATAAGGCCGCAACTGTATTTGCTTTAGTCGTCAGCCTGTTTTTTTACTACCACCCTTTTTACAAGCAAAGGAAATGCCCTCCTCAACTACCCATGGGCACTGATAACGGCAATAAATAATAATAACAATAATAATAATAATATGATCATTCTTATTTTCAAGATGAATTTCATTATTCCGCCGCCATCTTGGACGTCATATTGAAACTTATTTTTAGTGGAACGGTTTTCATGAAACTTGGAGCTCAACCTTAGCTCGTATCAGGCCCGTAGCTAGGATACTTTTATAGAGGGGGCAAGAGCAATTTTCAGGAGGGCATACATATATTCTCATGGATGGGTGACCTAGCAAACATTGAGTCGCAGGTGAAAATTTTTGGTAAAAAGGAGCGTGGCCAAAAAACAATATTTTTTTACTTGCGAAAATAAAAAACTTGAACTTTATAATGAAACTAAAAAAACATCAATCCGTATTGCAATAGCCCATTTTTACAGCCACTGAACTTTCCCAAAAAAAGTTGAAAGTTGACTGAAGTATATATTATATAGTAAAGTTAGGACATGTGTATAATAATATTAATAAAAAATTGAAAAATCAGTATATCAGGGTAAAAAGTCTTCGGCAGTTGAGTCATCAGGAAAAGTGCCAACTACAGCAGCAGCGTTTCCTCTTTGAACTTCTATTGATAAGCGTTGCCAAAGGTACTAAAGTTGATTTATGAACTGAAAATTAAGCTGTAAAAGAGCATCCATGATAAGACAAATTGGTTGCTATGGCAATTGTAATGCATCGGATACTTGCCACTGATGCATTTTGAACCACCCTGGGCTATTCATGTAATGCAATGTCGCAGCATGGTTGATTTGTCATAGTCTCAAAAGAGGTGCAGGTCCCTCACTACTTCTGAGGGCCGATGGGATCAAATTGTTTCATGATACATTATTACGCTTTCCAAAAATGTTACGCCCTCGAAAATCTCGCAACGTATTTTCTCAAAACTGGGCCTTGCTGAAGTCAGAGATTTTTGCGCTCCTTTCATTGTCACCCTGTATATCGTACATAGGATTAACCCCTCCATGGGATTAACTATCGGGTGAATCAAGGTGATAGCTTGTAGTTGAAGGATTACTCTATCGAGCACTACAAAAAATTTCGAAATCAGCTGATGTTTTCTCGAGAAATTGTCATTTTAACCGAAACAAATGTCGGGGTGATTCCTAGACCATTTGGGTGTGTATATTCAGATTTTGTGATTCATCATCATGATAGGTAGGTACATACGTTGACGATAGATGGTAGGACGTGGGTCCGGTGAACAGTTAATTTTGACACTTTACTTTTGTAACTTTTGTGGATTGTGTAATTTTTTATTCAAATAATTTTTTTTTTAAATCAAATTAAAAATAAAAGTTTTATTTCATAAATAGAACTTTAGAGGGGGCAAACGATTATTCTAGCCCCCCATGCCTCCCCTTAGCTACGGACCTGGCTTGTATGATTCGCAGTGCAGGAAGGAGCCTCCGAGACCAAACGACCACCTCTAATCTAATCTAGCTCGTATGATCATTCTTATTTTCAAGCTGAATTTCAAGATTTAGGCGCCATTTAGCCGCCATATTGGAATCTCTTATAAGTGGAACGATTGTCATGAAGCTTGCAACTTACTCTTGTCTCGTATGAACATTCTTATTTCTAAGCTTAACCTCAGTCCCATCAAGGACAGATCTGCACTAAGAAAATGCGCTATTCCGACTCACGCACATGAAAGGATATTCACTTGTTTATTATTTTTCTGCGAAAGACCATTATCATGCTTATTTGCTTTTTCTCTATCATCCACGTCCACTAAGAAATAACAAAAGAACTAGAAGAACCAGAGAAAATGGAACAATTGACAATGGAGAAAGACATCTAGTGGAAAGAGATCAACACATTGGCCCAGGACAGAAAGAAGGAGAGAGAGACTGAGTCCCTAAACCCTCAACTCAATTTTAAACTCAATGCATTGAACATGTCTGGCACTTGACACTGGCTACGTTTACACCGTGCCGCGACCTAAGCACCTACTTAAAGCGGACCTACTTTGGTCCGCGACCTAAGCACTAGATTCGACCCAAATAAATTCAGTCCACGTGGTGTAAACGATCGCAGACAAGGACCAAATTAAGACCAAGTAGCTTGAGTCAGGTCTCCGGTTAGCCGTGGACTAAATGAAATCTCGTTTTTATATTTATTCATATTTTAAAATAGGTCGGGGACATCCGGAACATACATTGGCGGATTTCTATCTTCAGCCCCGTCGCCCCCACCTACCGCAACTTGAAAATTTCAAATGACACTATCTACTTTGCGGTACAATCAAACAGAATGAAATTCTTTTTCTGGAAAACATATTTTTGAAATTTTCAACCCCACCCCCTATTTTTCTAAAATTCTCTGAGTGTCCAATTTGATATTCTCAACCTCTGAAATTTCATCATTGCAGTCAAAGTCATCCTGCACAGCATCGGGGATGAAAATTTTCTGTGGAAAAAAGGCTACCCAAATTCACTTATTTTGCTTTCCCCCACCCAGCTTCAAAATTCAACAAGATACCACCTACTTTGTGATAAATTGAACTGAAGGGAATTGAATTCTTCTCCTAAAAACAAAGTTTTGAAAATTTTCAACGCATCCCCCAATTGATTGATCATTCAAACTAATTTAGGAGAGAGAGAGAGAGCGGTTTTTGAAAATTTTGAGAATATTTTGTTCAGGAAGAGAATTTAATTTCCTTCAATTTGATGTATCACAAAGTAGGTAGTATCATTTTTGATTTAGAAGTCGTGGTGAGGGGGAGCGAGAGGTGAATTTGGGTGGCAATTTTTCCACAGAATTTTTTTCACCTCGATGCTGTGCAAGATGACGTTGACTGCAATGAAGAAAATTGGAAGGTCAAGAATATCAAATTGGACACCCAGAAAATTTTAGGTGGGGTTGAAAATTTTAAAAATATTTTTCCCAGAAAGAATTTGATTTTCTTTGATTTGATGTATCGCAAAGTATATAGTGTAATTTGAAATTTGAAAGTTGCAGTAGATGGGGGTGAAAAAGCTGAAAATAGAAATTTGTCAATGTATGTTTCAGATGTCCCCCTCGATATGAAAATCGACCTGTTCGAGATTTTTGGAAAAAAAATGAGGTGAAATGCTCAAAAACCCCTCTGTTCTGTTTTCGTTGGGCCACCCTGTATAAGGAACTGTGTGTAAACGCGACGGGAATTTAGGTCGAAACCCCTTCATTCATTTTTCTTGTGAAGACGGGATTCAGGAGGGTCGGGAAAACTGGGGAGAAGCAGTTTCTGGTTGTTAAATAGATTGGTATCAGCTTTTAGGAGGACATGTCAGCGATGTGGGATAGGTTCTTCTCAGCGTCTTCTGGTTTTACATGCCAACTACTCTTTGGGAACCCAGAGTCTTGATTTATTCGCATGTGTCTACTAATTACTCTTCGGTTTTGAGAGACGATCTGTGTGCTTTTGCTTTTGAGAAAATTGAAGTATTGATAAATACCGGGTGAGACGGCCCCATGGCACAGGCGATCGAGCAGCCGCCTGTGGTGCGAAAGGCTCTAGGTTCGATTCCTGGTCTTGCCTGGGTGTTGTGTATGTCCATGATTTGCGCTTATTAGTGATTTTCCAACAGTTTGTACATTTGATAATGAATGCGTTTCTATCGCAGCTTTGGATCCGATCGAAACTCTATCCGATCGGGTCGATCCGCTTGAAAGTGCCGATAACAACTGTCGGGATAGAGATTTCAATCGGATCGAGCAGTTCAAGTCGATCTGGTGCTTTGGCCGGCTTGACTTGAGTCGAGTGGATCGAGGCTTGCATCCGCTCGTATTTTGCCCGATGCAAACGGGATCGGATCGAAGTGACAGATGACCGACTTGTATACAAAGCGTAATTTCCACGAAATCAAGGAGTGCCTTCCAGTAATTGTGAATAAAATACACCAAGAAAATTCAAAATAATATCTGTTTTTGGTTTGGCGCAGTTTGACGCGTTTTAAACCATGTTGTTGTCTCTCATGAATTCTAAGCTAGTTCTAAAAGTAGTGAAATAGGATTGAGTGAAGCAGATCAAACGTGCGGCGATAAAAACGCGCTTGACTTAAGCCACTTTGGATCCTATTGAAATTCGATCGGATCGAAAGCTGCGATAGAAACGCAGTCAATGAAGTGCAAAAACTCTTATGGCGTGAGGAGCCGATAAAGAGAAAAACATTTATTTATTTATTTAAATACCGGGTGATCATTCGAAAACAATCCACCTGCAAGAACTCCCGATTCCTAGTCAATATTTCTTAGAGCAAAAATAGGCCGATTTTTATATCGAGGGGGACATCTGAAACATACACTGGCCAGTTTCTATCTGCAGCCCTCTCGCCCCCACTCACCCCAACTTTGAAATTTCAAATGACACCACCTACCTTGCGATATATCAAATTGGAGACAATTGAATTTTCTTTCTGAAACAAATTTTTTTTTTCAATTCTTAACCCCACCCCCTTTTCTCTAAAAATTGTCTGAGTGTCTCATTCAATATTCTGGACACCCCAATTCTCTTCAGTTCAGTTAACATCATCATGAAGAACATCGGAGAAGAGAATTTGGGTCGAAAAAGTCCACCCAAATTCACCCCATTGGCATTGCTCCTCTCCCCCCCCTACCACCTCAACTTCGAAATTCAAAGAAGCATCATCTACTTTGTAATACATCAAATTCAAAGAAATTGAATTCTCTTTTTGGAAACAATTTTTTCAAAATTTTCAACCCCTCCCCTAATAAACTGGACATTTGGAGTATTTTAGGAAAGAAACGGGGGCGTTTTAAAAATTTTGAAAAAATTTTGTCCAATAAGAGAATTCAATTTCCTTCAATTTGATGTATCACAAAGTAGGCATTGTTTACTTAGATTTTTAAGGTGAGGTGGAGGGAGGGGCGCGAAGGGGTGAATTTAGGTTGCACTTTTTCCATAGAAAATCTCTTTCGATGCTGTGAAGGATGACGTTGACTGCATTGAAGAGAATTGAGAGGTCAAGAATATTGAATTGGACACAGAAAATTTCAAGAAGAACGGGGTGGGGTTGAAAATTTGATAAATATTTTTTCAGAAAAATAATTCGATTCCGTTCAATTTGATGTATAGCAAAATAGGTAGTGTTAATAGAAATTTCAAAGTTAGAGTGGGTGGGGGCGAGGAGGCTGAAAATAGAAATTCGCCAATGTATGTTTCGAATGTCCCCCTCGATGTAAAAATCGACTTGTTTTTGCTTGATGACATTTTCATCAGAAATCGGGAGTTATTGCAGGTGGATAGTTTTCAAATGATCACCCGGTATATGAGCTCGTGGAAGCTGGGTACCAATTTACACTGTCTTGATGATTCATCCTTACATGTTTTTGCTTAATTTTGTAACATATTTTAGCCTACAATCAGGCAATACGCAGGGGTTTCTTTGGCGTGTTCTTCCCATGTGTGCCTGTTAGCGAATAAGTGATTTCTTATTTTTCAACTTTTCTTTTGCTCTTCATACTGACAAGTTCACATGTTTTATAATTTCTTGTTGTTTTTTTTTATCTACTTGTTGTTGTTATTGTTGTTGTTGTTGATGTTGTTGTTGTCTCATTTGTTTCACACATTTTTGAATGATTTGGCTTGTTTCAATTGTGTTGGTGTTTGAGTTTATCCTTCAATCACTTTATCATTCTTGTTACTCTGTTAGTCTCATTGCGAGGTGTTTTATGAAAAGAACTGGAGTCATTTAAATTTTGCTGATGATTTCAATAAAACATCATTTTGTTTGCTGTCAATTCGTGTTTTTGTTCAACTTTCACTTCAGTCCTTATCCCCAAAATTCTGTTTTCGTCGAGAGTAGCAGCCGGAGTGACAACGTAAGCAAAACGTAAATAAGAGGTCCACAAGAAAGGGGGTGGGGGGTGGAGATGATCACAGCCAAAGGTCAAAAAGGGTGAAGTGAAACAGCTCAATGGTAAGATTCTGTCAAGGTATTGTTACGATATTTCGCGTACGGGCTCGAATATAATTGAGACGATCTTTTGAAAACGCACTATTTATTTCTGCGTACTACAATGAATACACGCCAACAATCATCTACTTGAAATATCGCTGTGATTATCGCTCGCTTATCCGCTCGCTGTCTCTCCCAATTCAATACTGCCCTGAGCTGCCGGCTGATGCCTTATACAGAGTGTCCGTTTTTCGAGGCTAAGCATGGGTATCTCGCTTATTTTTAGAGATACAGAGTCGGTTAAATTAAAAAAAAAGTTGCGAATTTTCATGGCGATCAATGATCCAAAAAGATATTTGACTTGCCAGTTTAAGTTTTCGATATATCGAGAAAAAACAGACATTTGTAATTTTTGTTTTAATTTTTTATTTGAAAAACGGTTGAAGGTAGCCTTTTCTAATTGAGACATTGTGGAGGCACTTTTCCAAGGGGAATTCAGTGTTGCCACAATTTTCATTCTGGCTTCGAAAACAACCGAGGTATGACATTCAACTTTTTTTTCTCTTATGGGCGCCATATTGGATTTTGACATTTCTGAATACAATTTTTTTTCTGGTTACAACGATGTGCCACTGTTGGATTCATGCTTTTGAGCAAAACATTTTTCTTCATTTCTCAAAGAGTGCTTTGGAAACAAAATCAGCACCGACAATGAAAAAAAAACGTAAATGTTAAACATTTATTCAACAGTGACATGTGGCACATCGTTGTAACCAGAAAAGAGTACCGTATTCAAAAAGATCAAAATCCAGTATGACGCCCATTAGAGAAAAAAGTTGAATGTCGTATCTCGGTTGCTTTGAAAGCTAGAATAAAGATTTTGGCAGCTTTAAATCCCCCTTGAAAAAGTGCCCTGACAATGTCTAGATTACAAAAGGCCACCTTCAACTGTTTCTTGAATAAAAAATTGAAACAAAAATTCAAATTCCTGTTTTTTTACGATATCTCAAAAACTAAAATCGATACATCAAATTTCTTTTTGGATCATTGATCGTCATGAAAATGCGCAACTTTTTCCCAATTTAACCGACTTTGTATCTCTCAAGATAAACGAGATACCCATGCTTACCCTCGAAAAACGGACACCTGTATAAGGCTTCCGAATAGTGTTCCCGAACTTTCTGTCTACTTCCTGCAAATTCCATAGTGGCCTGGCATATGCGGTTTCTAGTCCATTCCTGAATAATCACACGTTACCCGTATAATTCTGCCGGGGTCTGGAACGGCGCCCCCGCCAAAATGGACAGATCTTTCTCGATCGAGCATTGAAGTCTCCTCATTCGGTTCCACGTAAACGCGCGCTCTGGAATGCACCAGAACCCAGAACATTCCACACTTCTACACTGCGATCTAATGGATGGAAGAATCCAGAAAGATCGAGTGTTTACCAATATGTACGAGATCGCCGCTCGTGACAGTATAAACCCACAGCGATTGATTTCGTAATGGGCAACGCTTTATTTTACCAACTCAACTCGGGGGTCATCGGTTATCCCTTATCTACCTACTTATGCCTTAGGCATGTCGGTGCTGCAGCTGCACCACGCAACCAACAAAAAACTAGGTATCTACAATCTCATGTAGGTACTATGCAAAGTACAAAGTACAAACAGGTCTAGGTACCTACTAGACAAAGGCAAAAGCTTCACCAAAGGCTGTTGTAAATCCTTCAACAGTGATCCAGACGAGGATCCAGGACCGCGCCTGCATATGTTATTCTGAATGCAAGACTGCGAGAGGATGGATTGTCGAATAGTCGAATGAGTGAAACGACCTCCTGGGAACTGACCTCTCGCGTCCAGACTAGAGCAAAATGATTGGCCCAGTTCCGGTCGCAGTGCCAATTTTTCAACGAGCCCCGGGCACCCATGCTACGCAAACATCAATCTTATTTTTGTTTAAGCAATGCGCGTTCCACCAACATTTCTATTAATATGCAAAGCACTGGAGAAAAATCATTAGTGCCACGACCACAATGAATTACTTACCGGCGGTGGCATTTGGGCGCGACGAGCGAGCTGAATGGGGGCAGCGGACCCGCCGGGGTAAGAGGAGGCGGCGGCCAGCTCACCCACCACCACAGCCAGCAGCAGCACCACGCCGAGAGCAGAGCGGAGCAACTTTCAGTTTGCGGATATCTGCGAGGGCAAGAAACGGGTATTCGCCCCTGCTATGCTCTGCTGCTGCCTGCCTGACATTGATTGATTATACGTGCCGGCAGATTTTTATTTTGTTGCTGAGATTTCTGGCATTTTGGTTTACAATGTGAAACTTCTTTATAATTTTGTAATAAGTGTCATTGCGTTTGATGAATCTGTTTGATGGTATGGTCGGCCGTTTGTTTCACGTATCGATTTTCTTCGTGCAGTCACTTTATTTGCAGTCGAAGCCGAAGCAACATTCTATGTAAGAATATTGGAGACACTTATTATACATCACATTGGTTTGGTACTGTGGACTAGGTACAAGCCTTTTCATCCGCACCCTGCAATCGTCCAGTAACGATGTCAAAGTTCGACTGATTGATTATGCAATACAGAATGTCGGAGCGGCAGTGGCCGAGTGGTTCAGGTGTTGGCGCGCCAAGCCAGTCGTGCTCTACCGCGCGGGTTCGAATCCCGCCTCGTCCATGGATATTTTGTGTTGTCCGATTGTTTCGCAAATTCTTCCGACCTTACTATGTCATATCTGCACCTGTCTGACTACAGCGGTTACAGAAAAAATGGATTTCTGACTACAGAGTTGAGTGCTATCAGAGTACTGAGGCGTCATATAGTTAACAGTAGGCAATTCAAGTATAATTGAAACGTGTACCAAAAACCCACTGAATTTCCCATCGACGCTAATAACCTCGTAGTTGATGCGTCGTAAAACATTCAACAACAAAAAAATACAGAACGTCAGCTTTGTTTGAGACCAAATATCTATTTTGGATTCCTCTTTGGATGTAATGATTTCGGGTATCGGTTTTCGGTTGACGTTCTGAGACTGTGGGCATTTCGTTACCAAAGTGACGACAAGCGAGAAACCCATATAGTTTTTTCATTTACTTTTTTTAAGCCTCGCCAGACGTAAAGACGCTGTGCACATTTTGAATCTCCCGCCCGTTTCAGCACCCTCATGCGGCAGTTGTGATTGTGAACGTGTTTGAGAATTGTCAATATTGAAGCTCATGAATTGTTAAAATTGACATTTGCAGAGGGTGTGATTATTCAAATGACATTGTTGTAATGGGAACAGATAACTTCCCGCAGAAATTGCAAAAAAATTGCTGCTTTTGGCGTTGGAAGCGAATCCGCAGAGTGCCTATAGCAAAATTCACCTTAATCTTCCATGTCTTCCGCACGGTTGAACATATCGAGTTCATTCTTTCGTTAATCGAATCTTATCTATTGCGGGTCGATACCGCCGACGCCGACGTTTGAAGATGATCAGTCATTATATAAACAATCTTCTTCATACTGCTGCCTGGGAAAGGATGGAACTCTTTCACATGTGTTGTTTGGGTGTGCTATCTATGGTAAATTTAGAAAAAAATCAAAAAAACCTAATAGACGTCCACTCTATCCTTCCCTCCACAAGTTTACACGTTTGGGGCTATATCCACTCCTTTTTGAGTCATGTGGTAAGGATACGGTCCTTGATAGATGATTAAGATGACTAAGATGATGAGATTTGCTATTTTTTAGCGTTGTGCGTTGAGTTTTGCTATTTGTATATGGTCTGTACTCAATTTATGTTCATTTGATTTTTTCACCTACTCCACTCCCAGTAATTGTGACTTGGATATTTTACCATTTTTTGATGTTACGAGAACAGAAAGGTCCAGAATTTTTGTAATTTCTTTAATTTTTAATTTACTTGTTCATGGCCGAAAAGGCCGAAGGAACAATGAAGCATATTTATTTATTTATTTATTCATTTATTTATGAATAATCTTCTAAAGTCAATATTTCGTGCCCTCCGTCTGTTGTGGTTCTCAAATATTTCCCTTTTGTTTGTTTTATTGCTCACTGTTATTTTGCAAATGGCGCTTACGAGTATGATCGAGCCTTGATGTACAGTTTTGATCGCATAAATGGCAACACTTGACATAACTTGTCATTTTTATTTTTCATACTCTGACCGATTGTAAAGTAATCTCCCCATGAAAACTTGGCTAGCCACAGAAGAGAACGTCTGTTTTGTGCTGCCGTGAAGATTGAGTAGAAAAATTGAATAATATTAGCTCAAATTGAAAAAGAAAAACAGTGTCAGTGCCAAAGTGTTCCCATTTATGCGATCGCAACTGTACCTATTTCACTAATATTTTCTCGAATACCGTGAAAGCCGTTCCTGTACTATCAACCACTTCTATCAAACCTAAATTGACTGTTTTTCATGTTTTGTTTTTGCCTATGTATCAGGGGCTTTAACCGTCCAAGCAGGTTGTACGGTACCTCTTGTTGGGGTGTTGTGCTCATTTATTTTGATGTGACCTGCCAGCAAGTGGACAGGGTCTGCCATGGTAGATATGGAAGATTGGTTACAACTTAGTCGCTTGTGACTCGCGTAACGAGGCAAATGTCAGCTTTTGCGAGATAGGTTCTCTTGCAGGGTCCTCGAGAACAGATTCGCAACAAAACTATCCACATTGTGTAGTTGTAGTATTTTGGAATTTTTTTTGTGGTGTTTTTTTATGCCCTCTCTACTAACATGTCTTCAGTTGTTGCCTTTTGAAGTGTATGTGAGATTAGCGAACTTTTGTTTTGCGGTGTTTTGCGTTGTTTTGCGTTGCTTTGCTGCTTCGGGAAGGGGAAGTGAAGTATCAGTGAGTTTCACATTTTGTCACAATATATTTGAGAGCCCTTTTCTTTTAGCGATAGACCGAAGAAGTGTGACGTCACAACATGGCAACATGGCCGGCGGTTGACATTTTCTGGAGGCAAACGTCAAACGTGACATGACCGTGCGGGATGCACGCGGCATGCACGTGACGTTTCTGTGTTTGTGTTTGTAATGTGTTTGTCAAATTTTTGCGAAGGTAAATAACAGAAATGGATATAACAAAAGATTCATATTTTGGGCTATATCAGGTGGAGGAAATCTAACTATATTGCTATAAACTAAAAACTGCTAACTATAAACTGCGTTCCATTGCCCCTTGCCTCTGAGCATCTCATGAACGAGATTGTCGACGGCGATTCTCCTGCCCAGTTTTTCTTCGAGGTCTTCTAGCTGCCTTGATGGACCAATGAAAACGAGCGTGTTCCGCGTTGTCCTGACGCTGAGGCTTTTGAGGCTCCCTAGTATTTCTTTCATCCAACTTTGAACCAAGGCGTTCTACTGCCGTTGCCACTGATCGACGAACTGCTCTCTGGCCTTGTTCCTGCTTTCTGGTTTGCTGATGCTGGTGGGCACTCCTAGGCTTGTTTCCTCTAATCGCAAGCAGGGCGAAGGGTGGGATACCCGAGAGCGCTCGTGCTGCATCATGCGGAACCGTTCTGTAGTCACTGGTGATTCTAAGTGCAGCTTTGCGCAGCTCTCTGTCAATGATTTGGGCTATGTCTGGCCTTTTTGCAACCAAGTTCGCTTGTATATTGCTGGCTGTCTCTTAGGCTGGCAATTTCAGCAATGCTTACTGCCATTTTGCACTTACTTTTGTGACTTTTGTTGTGATGTTCTGAACCTCCAGAAAATGTCGTGCCAAACACAACCAAACATAGAAACGTCACGTTCATGCAGTGACATTTGCCTCCAGAAAATGTCAACCGCCGACCATGTTGCCATGTTGTGACGTCATCACTTCTCCGGTCTATACGCAAGGGTTTCTTTGGCGCATTCTTCATTTGTGTGCCTATGTTCTGAATCTGTCACTCTTCCTTTCCTTTGATCTTTGCATAGATGATATTTTAACAACCGATTCCACCACTTCTTGGCTCAGTTTTTCCATGTTAAGTCACACCTGCTCCAAAATTTCCCGTAAGAACAAAAACTCTAAATCTCTGCGAGCAAACGGATCAATTACAATAAAAATAAATCGACTACTTCGTAATTTCCCAAACGTGCAGTCAACATCAATGATTGTTTATGAAATTGCCGACTCCTCAGATTTAGAATCTGAAAAAGCTGATAACAAAATCAGTCCATTTACCTGTGGTACTTGTTCCATATAGCACTATGTGGTTTGTATTTACCACTGCTTCACCTTCCACAAAGTTCCGGGAGCTTGGAGAGGCGGCACGCAAATAATTGTTAATCTCTCCCAATGGCAAACGAATATCTCTCATAACAGTCGTAATAAGAACAAATAATACAACAATCACCTCAAATTCACTCGCAAAACTAGAATACAGCAAACAGACGCACTATCTCTAACTGGGACCACACTAGGAAGCCAAGCCGAGAGTAAACTGGAGTGAACAGTAAACACTGAGTGGTGGGTGATTGAACAATAAAAGTGAGGTTGTAAGTTGTGAGTGTGACATCTCATGTCACCTCGGGCTGTCAGTTGAATTCCGCCTTTCGCAGCCATTTTGTGGCGGGAAAAATTCATTTAAATCGCAAATATATTTTTTCAAACTGAAAAAAAATTTAAAAATCAAATTCCACAAATGTGACTATGTCAATATGACCAGCTTCTAGGTATGCAGCAACTCACCTTGTGTACTAAATTTGGTCAAAATTCACTGTTTAAATTTGAAGTTATAACCAAAAAACTATTTTCAAAACTGAACTTTGGAAGCCTCTATCTCCGTTATAATGCGTTTCCGATATCAATTTTCTCGAGAAAGTACTCTTACTCTTTGATGCCCTACTATCCACCAAAATATTGACAAAAAAGTGTAACACCCTGTATGATAAATCTTGTGAATTCAGGTGGTGGAAAAAAATAAAGCCATGTATTCACATTTTTTTATTGAAGTACATATCGAGACATTTGTTGTAGTGTAACAGCGATTAAGAAAGAATTGTTAATTATTTATCTATTTAGTCTGTGAACATTTTCATCAGATATGAATGCATGATTCTTTTGGGCCAGCGGAAAACTTTTTTATTTATGCTAGGTTCATAGACCAAAATGAGGCGTAAGGTATAAGGAATCACGCCTAATATTTAAATGCATGGGTGGCAACTGATTTCTAGGGTGATTGGCCTAGTTTTCAGGCATTACTCCTCAATCCTTGAGCGTTAAACTTGATGTATAAACTCAGCATTACATAGTTTTTCATTATACAACCAGCAAAGCAAATGAGACCAAAGTATTGGGGAATTTTTTGAAACAATAAGTATAGATTTAGGGCTCAAAGTTTTTTCGATATGACTTTTTACCTGACGCAACAACTTTGAAGAACGCGCGCGATCCTTCACCTTCAATCCTCTACTTCACACTGCATCATCATTGTTGCATCACCTTCGTCGGATCGTCGGCACGTGTGATCAGCTGATTGGAAATGGAAAAAGATCTCTACAACAAAGCTCCAACACAAAACAGAACTTCCGTTTATAGCATTCGTCAACGTCAACATTTTGGACATGATGCCCCGAAGCTTGGTTCATGGAATGAGGTTCAATTCAACTTGAAAGGTAGAACCAGGAATAGTACGAAATACGGACACCTTGTTGCTTCTCTGGTCAAAAGATCAAATCAAAAATCCCTTAAATCACAATTACGATCAGGTAAATATCACACTAATTCAACGGCATTCGATAAGTGAGGAAAAACTCTAGGAACTTCTGGACTGACTGACAGGACGGAGCGGAGAGAGGAGAACAAAAACTGTTGACTGCTCAACATAATCCTTTCTAAACTTTATTCGCTTACAAATTCCACAGATGTTGAAAACTGTTTCAGTTGCCTGAATGCCTGGGTACCGGACACGCACCACGCACCACCTCTCACTGCTGGCAACGAGACTCTGAGAAAAAACAAAAAATAATACCAACTTCAAATGAAAAATTACGCCTGTAGGTACCTATGTTTTATTTATCAGCAGAAATTCAAGAAAATAAGAATCACGAACATCACGAACTCCGATAACTGCGTTCTGTTGAGACTTAGGGAAAACAAAAACAACGACTTGCCAACGTAACTCCTACCCCGTGGACTTCATACGTTGCGGTTGATGTAGTTATGATTTTGTGATGATACAGGTAACGCATTTAGCGGGATCGGTGCGGTTTCCACGGCTTTTAATAAATAATAAAGCAAGGAGTGGCTAGCATCCGGAGCAGGTAATTGACGTCATTTCCGGTTACGCTTTCACCCGCTAAATTAGTACAAATCGCCCGTGTTGCCCTAACTGACTTATTTTCATCAGCTGAAAAAGAAAAAATTGCGCGCCGCCACCCTGCCGATCGCATGTTTTCCCTCTTCACGGTTCGTTAACGTCTTTTCAGAGGATGTTGCGTGCCAACAAACGCCCGCTCTTTATCACTGGCGGCGTTTAAATTCACCACACCACCGGGTGACAATGGCCCGAGTGCGAGTTGGCTCATAAATAATCTCAAACATAATACGAGAATCTAATTCATATACACGTATACCACTGCCACCCCCAGCAGAGCCACCGACTATCCCCGCGCGTGTGAAAAAATGCGGAAGGAAAATTGAGAACTCAGGTGGAACGAAAAATTCCCGTTCCGATGTGAGGTAATTTCTATACTTAGTCAGGGGAGAGATTAGGGCTAAAAGTTTATTATCTTTTGTTTTTCGAACGCTGCAAGAGAAAAAAGCTGTATTATGTAATAAAGTATGCGCGCCCTGAGAAACAAGGCGCTATTAAATTTCATAAAATCCGGGCGATCCATGCAGAGGCTACACCAATGCCGAGATAATAATGAGAAAGCCATAAAATCAGTTGAAGCGGATTATTGTGCTTTTGCTTTTTGTTGGAAAAAGAAGAGTTAAGTAGCAAAGCTTGGTAAATAGAATTTTCCGTTACAGTACATATGAATAGGTACAGCAGGGTATAGCTGAGAGAACATGTCCAAAATCTTGTATTCTCAAATTTGGACACTGTACAAAAATTACGTTATTTGTCAAAAATGAAAGATATCTCTTAGCCCAGTCGGTAGCACGGTGAGCTCGGCCCCGCTTCCAAAGGCGAAGGTCCCGGGTTCAAATCCGCACTGGGCCAGATGGACTTTTTCACGCGTTTCTTAGTACTGGGGCATCTACTATCGTGCGGTGATGCCCCGAAAAAAGGGATGAAACGAGAAAGCCATCGAAATAAAACCCCACTGATCAATCCTCACTGTTCCAGAAATGTTTCCGTTGTTATCGTCAATACTGTTATCGTTATCGAAAAACCTGCTAATAACCAAAGAGTTGATGCAGGGCAGAAAAAAAAAAGATATCCGCAATAGCAATACATATTGAAATTGGTTATCATCACGGTGCCAGTTACCTATAACAACGGGCACAATATCCGTGAAACTCGTGATTTTCAGTCTGCTCGACATAAACGGCGACGTTCACCTCTTGCAATTGCAAAGTGCCGATTTGTTGCTTATATCCGCTTCTCGAGGGTCGCCATGAAAGTCACGTGATTCCCCTGCCCCCTGCATAAAACTCCCAGGGAGTTTCTCGCACACTTTCAAGAATAGTTACCCAGGATGGCCTGAGGCGTGGAGGTGTGAAGCTGGCAGCCAACGTTGATTTTGAAATTTCCTAGATCTGGAAACTTCAAGCGTCCGTAGTGCCTCTGGCGAAAATTCTTATTGGCTCCATGTTTTCTTGGGAGATTGTACACCGTATAGGAACGCAAACATTACTACATCTTGCTTGTATGATAGATTCTTTGATTTCCCGAATTTTCCCTTCCCAATGAATGCGTCGCGTGGCGAGACTCCCAGCCAACTAGAATCACTAATGGAGCGGCGGTGGCCGAGTGGTCTTGGTGTTGGCGCGCCAAGCCAGTCGTGACACACCGCGCGGGTTCGAATCCCGCCTCGTCCATGGATATTTTGTGTTGTCCAAAAATTGTCCCGACCTTACTATGCCATATCTGCACCTGTCTGACTACAGCGGTTACAGAAAAATTGGATTTCTGACTACAGAGTTGAGTGCCATCAGAGTACTGACGCGTCACATAGCTAACGGTAGGCAATTCAAGGAACAGAAAACGTATACCAAAAACCCACTGAATGTCCCGTCGACGCTAATAACCTCGTAGTTGATGCGTCGTAAAACATTCAACAAAAAAAAAAAAAAAAAAAAGAATCACTAATAATAATACTAGAGTTGAACGTACTATACTCGGTACTATATATGGACAGAGAGCTGGTGCCTCAGAACTTACGTCATAAGCTTCATCATTTCAACTCTGAAGGTCTTATGTACGTTGATAAGGTTGTTAGAAATTGCTTTGTCTTACATGTCAGACCGGGGGCGTTCGGCTGATATAAGCTTGTCAATTTCCGAAAAAAGGGCCAAAAATTTACGTCATAAAGGTACATGAATGAGTAATCAAATCAACAGAATTGTGTGTGGGAACATCCCCTAATCAAAAATCTGGTCGTAAGACAACATTTTCAGGGGCTCCAGGTCTATAAGACAAGTTTTAAATTTCCAAAAAAAAAAGAACCAAAGTTCATCAATTTTTTCACAATTGTTTCATTGACGTAACCATTAAGTGTGATATATTTGTAATCAGGATGAAAAACGCAATCGATTTCCATGTTAAAATACAGGGTGTACGATTTCAGAAAAAATTTTCGATGTTGCACTCTGTAAGCAGTGGCGTATCTAGGGTAAATTGCGCCTAGGGCAAAACATGAAAATTGCGCCCCTGAATTAGAAACCCTGGGAAATGCGCCTCAGGCAGTTTTTCAGAATTCAGGTGGGCCAACGACAAATAGGGCCCCCACGTGTGATCCGTTCACATGCAAAGTTGCTAGGCAACCAGGGCTGTCACTAGGCTCTCACCTAGGCAACATCACCTGATGAACTGTTCCCTGGTTCCGAAAATAGGGTCCCTGTTATAGGTTATACCTGGATCAGATGAAAAAGTCGAAAGATTGCGCCCAATAGTTCAAATATCTACATTATCCAGGATGTCTCAAAACTCGCGCTCCAGAGAACACTGACATGGTGCCGACGACAATAGGTTCCCAGGAAACGGAAGGAAAAAATGTATTGCTGCTTGCATAAAGGAGTCATGAGTCTTTTGGATCCACCAATCCCGTAGGGTCAATTCGAGGTAAATTTGCAAAATTTAACCCAGTTGCTAAGTTTCGAAAGTAATACCAACTACCTGTCATTTTGCAATAAATGTTTGACACACTGTAACTGTGACACTGCCAGATTTAGATACTTGAACCTAGCAACTTGAAATTGAGATAACATACCTCAAATGTAAAGGTCTGTGATTGGTTAACTTAACTTTGTCTTTTCTCGAATACCATTTGAGGTAGATTTTTTTTCCTCGGTATTACACATCTGACTGCTATCTAGTTTTGCTTCATTTTCTCTGGGGCGTGAGTTTTGAGACATCCTGTATATAATTATATGAAGTTCAAAGAACTTGGTTTTTGATTCGTTTTTCCAATTTTTTTCTTCGTTTTTTTCACATTTCTATCTTTTTCTCTCATTTGCGCCCTGAGGATTAAAGTGCGCCCATGGCACGTGCCCCACTTGCCCCCCCGTAGATACGCCTCTGTCTGTAAGCGATGTACTATTGAAAATTTCCATAAGCAGATTCGAAATCTACGTAAAAAATCATGTAAGAATCGTTTTTTATTTTCAAAATTATGTCTAAGGGGAAATCTCCAGGAGGAGGTAAATTTTGGCCCTTTCTGAAAATTTCAAACTTGTCTTGTGGACCAAAAGCTCCCAAAAATTTTGTATTTGGGCGTGATTTTTTTTTTGAGGGGATGTTCCCACACAAAAGCCCGTTGGTTTAATTCATGTACGTTATGAAGTATATTTTGACCATTTTTTTAAAATTGACAAGCTTATATCAGTCTAAAGCCCCTGGTCTAACATGTTAGATTAAGAAATTTCAAACAACATTATCAACGCACATTAGACTTTAGGGGTTGAAATCATGTACCTACCTTATGACGTAAGTTTTGAGGCACCAACTCCCTGTCCAGTAATTTGAAGGACATAACAGGATATTGTACAGAGTGTTTGGAGTTTGAATACAGAAACTTTGCCAGTCTATAAAAAATCGAAAAAAAAAAGAGGCTGACAATCCCAGAATAGCTATTAATGATACAAGAGTTGGAAGTGACAGATATTATTTTGTGAGCGGGGACGCTTGCGAAACGAGCGTTAGCGAGTGGGGCAACCCCCGAACAAAATAAGACACTTTCAACGTGTGTATCGTACAAGATTTCATCTACAATGGTCTTTGAAATGTTTGGTAAATGTCAGAATTTATTGAAAATATGACAGGAACGCGCAGGATCATCACTTTCAGCACGTCGCCCATGACGACGTGTTAGAAGTGACGGGTATTATTTCACGTTTGTAGAAAATATATATCGGAACCTCAAAATAACAGAGATTATTACATACAACGCCCTTGATTATTAGACCTACAAGGATAATATTCACTTATCTAAATCCCACTGTCAATAGCAACGGGATGAAATTCATGTAAACAACAAAATCTGACAGCTGTCACTTCGGACTTCTTTTATGTAATAATCTTCAAAATATCACTCGTGCTCGAGATTTTTCCAGATAATTTTGGCCAGGCGTTTCCCTCGGGCTGGTTGTCCCTAGATAAATGCCCTCCTCCTACGGAGTCGGGCATTTATCGCTACAACCAGCACTCGCGATGGCCTGTCCAAAATTATCGTGAAAATCTAAGCACTTGTGATATTACTGTTGAATATTAGACCTTCAAAATTGGGCTATCATTTTTCCACCTTAACTTTGAAACCTTAACCGGTTTTCGCTTAACTTGAGATCAGACATTTCCGAAATAATTAACTAGACCCGCATATCAAATTCACTGGAAACAAACCAGTCAGTGCCCTTTTTCGTGCCCTAACTACTACGCCTCTGATGGAGATTCCGGATGGCATCTTTGAATTCTGCGTTAATTTGTCCAAAAAGACTTCATTAGAAAATATTGATTGGATGCTCCATTATCGAGATATTTGGAGATGAAAGTGTGAAAACAAACTATGAAATAAAGACCTGAAAATTAGAATTTGAAAACATTGGCAGTCTTCTTGGTGAAGTAGCGTTTCTCAAATTTCTTGATAAACGAAAATATAAATTCAACTGAAAAATCTCAGGTTGCTTTTCAAGTCGGTGTTTTTCAGATGTTCTGAAAACGTTTGTCATCAAGCACCAAGAAAACCAAGCACCAGTCAAAATTTTCCGATAGATACTTTTTTCAGACATTTGAACGCAAATTAAAAAATGCCATCCCTTTTGTAAAACTACCAGTGGCGTAGAAAATGAGGACGGGAAGGAGCCAACTTCCCCCCTTCCCAATAGGGTCCTTGCATGATTTTTTTTTTATCACCTCCAATGATGCTTTGGTAGCCAAATAACACCACAGACTTGACGGTTTTTCGAAAATCTTGATATATTATTTCATTTTGTAAATTTAAAAAGCAAAAACTGTTAGGCATGCAACTTCCATGCACCGATCGTGCCCCGGGCTGGGGCTACTTGATTCTACATCACAGATTGCGACTACGTATTTTAAATATTGACATAATCTCACTGTCACCGTCTCAGACGTCTATGGGGCTGACGCTCAATAGGGTAGTGACCGACTTTTTTTATTATTATTTTTTAAAGTTCACTTCTTGATAAGTGACGCTATATAGTTAACAGATTTTTTTTCGTAAGTTTTCTTGGAAAAAAAAATTATGAAAGTTTTCGATCATTTCAAATTTGGCGCGATGACGTCACAATCTTTCATAGGCGGAGAAGCAGGCTTGACAACACTACAGAACTTACTTTAAAAAGCACTAGCGTCATCCCGTCAACGCTCATAACAGCTGATTCTTATACTGCTAACGCTTTGTGTATCTGTGCGGTGATTCGTGTTGTTTAGTTGTTTTGCTTGAAAATATGGAAAGTTGGTAAAATCTTTCATGATTTATGAGTATTTCAAAACTACATCAGACTTAAATAGTTATGTTATGCTGGCAAACGTCAACGTCAACACTGACACACAGACAACAGAGGTGTGGTCATCCCCACTACTGTCAAAAGATTGAAACGTCACAGCCCGCCTTACAACTGGGTAGATTTGAAATCGTTCGCAAAAGTAGCCACTTTCAAGGCAGATTTTGAGACACTTGGAACTTTTTTTTCGAATTTTCACGAAGCGTAGTCTTGTTAATAAGGCTCTACATTCGATTAGTATGATTTTTTTTTTATATTTTTCGATGGTGGTCACTACCCTATTCAGGTTGAAAAGCGCGCAGCACGAGCTTGGGGATGGCCCTGACACGTGGGCAAGGGCGACGGCGCTGTTCACGGCTCCAATATTGAGCACAAGTGACGATATTTTTACTTTCGCGCACAGTGTTTGCAATTGACAAGTTTCATGCCTACTATACCATGCAAAAAATAACGACCACGACCACTCACGAAAACGTTATTTTTTGTACGGTATAGTAGGCGCGAAACTTTTTAATGCCAAACATAGTTTCATGACAAACGATCTTCCATTATCCAGCCTTTGGAGGGCGTCCCTGGGCCACATACTTTCCTGGGCATGTCACTGATGCTTTTCGCCCTCAGTAGGTAGTCGTTGTTCAAAGTCGAGAACTTCCAATAATCAATAATAATAGAAATGAAAAAAATCGCGTGAGAATGTTGGCTGAATCCCTGACATTATTGAAATCAAGAGGGATTGAAATAATTTAGCTTTAGTAACTAGGTAAATCTGAACAAAATATCTGAAAATGGGGAACTATAGGCAAAACGGATTGTAATGGGCGACGTGTTCCATGCACCCATATTGACAGTTAACGTACATAACCTCAAAGAAATGCAAACAAATGTACGGAGAGTGGAAAGTGCTCAATGAAGAGTTGAGGCGGGGAGGGAGCCCCACTGAGAGGGAATAAAAAAGAGATAGTGCAAACTGCAAAGGTATGGTCTTTTGGAACTGTTGCAGTCTGATACACGACAACACGTCACTACCAATTTTTTTTACCGCGATTTTTGGCTTGTCGGCGTTTCTACTTTTTAACTCACGAAGTAACGCAAACCGCTGGTTCCTATGCTGAGTGCTGACGAATGAAAATGAAATGACAACTACAAAGTTGAGGTTATGTACGCTTAAAATGACACTGATGATAGCTGGGGTGCATGGAACACGAGCGCCAGCGCCATCACTTCAGGCGTTTGTCACTATTCACCTTATTCGTAAATGAAATGCATCATGGGAAACGGGTCCCCACAGCGTAGGTAAAGTAGATAACTACTATATTGCATAGATGTCAGTTCGACTTCTTCCAGTCAAGTGTCGTATTTGAATTTGTCATTACGAGCAGGGATCGTTTACGTTCCAAGTACACGCAGCTTTCCGAATTTTCTCTCATCTTCGTTATTTTGTCTTGTTATTGCTGCTGCTGTTGTAACCGGTTATTGTTATCGTTTGTGGCTACTGCTAAATTACTGAGTTTGATTTGTTAATCCATGTTGTGAAATACCGACCTACCAATGGTGGGAAGTCGCAATCAGCAAAGGGGTATACAAGGTGCTGTGTACCTGGCTCACGGACCTAGCTGCAAGTCGGACACAACCGAAAGTCGAAATGTTTCAATTCACGCGTTCACCAAAGACGAAAGAAGAGAAAGGTCTGGGTAAAGCGCGTAGAAAAAGGAGTTGTGAAAAGGACTCATGCCAGCCTACAAAATGCCACAAGGTTTGCGGCGTACACTTCATTACATCGGGGAAGAAAAGTTACGACGATAAACTGCCAAGGTCCGTCGTCTTGCTGGCTTCCACATTGCACCACTTCAGCGTTTCATAAGGGTACATCGCACCATCCAAGCTGATTCAAGCACTGGAGAGCCATTCCACTGGAGAATGACATGGGAATGACTGAAGAAACCACAAATTACAAACACTTGAATAATATACCATAGTGATGATAAATATTATTTTGTTTCTATGTCACTGGCGACGGGCGCGCTTTTGTTGTGTTGACATTATAAATAAAGTTGACATGAGAAAATCTGGTGCATTTTGGTTTGGGACTCAATCCCCCCAGATATCTCCACTTCAACATATCGTCAAAAGATGGCAGAGGAATTTCGAATAAGGTAGGGTTGCTAGATTATCGACAGCTTTGGCTGTACAAGGGTTACGCAATCATCCGTTACTAGGGGCCGATGGGAGGGGATAAAATTCAGCTATTTGTCAAAGTTGACCATGAGCGGAGCAAGCAGGAAATTTGCGGGGTTGCAAATTCTGTCTCACATTAGCTAGCCCAGTCAATCTATGTAGACTTTATACCATAAATACCGGGAACAGATTCGCCTGAAGCTGATTTCTGGTTCAGTGAGTCCTTGGACCATGAGAACCCACCAGTCAATTTTATCGAACTTTCTCGGGTGTGCTTCATGGTCTTCCAGGTCTTCGAATGTTTTGACTTGCTGTAAATTGCAGTGCTCGCCTTACGCCTTAGGAGTACGTCTTTTTCTTCCCCTTTTCATACAACGCCCTTGTCTTGTCACACCAAGATACAGCATGTGCTAACAATGTCTTCGATGCCAGCAATCTGCGCTGTATCTTACTGGTGTCAGATTGCAGCATGAGGACACGGTCACCGAGATGAGCGAGGGCAATGAGCATTACGTGGAGACGGTGTTGTCGACGATGATGGCAGTGCTTTCTGATGATGCCACTTCTAGGGCTGTATTGACGATTACGAGGTCGGCATCGTTAAGTGCCTGCCTAACTCCTACTCCTTTCTGCTCGAAGCGCGTTCCCAGCAATCTCAACATGTCCATAAACCCAAATTTATTTAGATCGTTGCTTCAAAACTCCTCTGAGGCGGTTGCTGTTGTCTGCTCACCGAAAATCATATTTGGACAAGACTTTCTAGCAGCACGTCGTCTCTGTTCTTCTCCTTTGGTGCTGCGGGTTGGTCGCTGTATCCATCAAACACAACAGCAGGTGATGGATACTTGCTCTGCACATTTGCTTACATACAAATGGCTCTGGACAGGCTCTGGGTACCAAAATGATCACATCTGACGTTCGTGACAGCTACAGCCCGTTGGGACAGACGCCTATGGCCTTCCGCGATGCCGACAGCTGTCAGTCCTTGACTCCGCGAGGCCTGTGAGTAAACAAACGGTTCGCCAGAATGCGCTTCCCTTACGCCGGCCGGCCGGTCACGTGATAATCAGGTTCCCTAGAATAAGGTAGGGAACCTGATTATCACGTGACCGGCCGGCCGGCGTAAGGGAAGCGCATTCTGGCGAACCGTTTGTTTACTCACAGGCCTCGCGGAGTCAAGGACTGACAGCTGTCGGCATCGCGGAAGGCCATAGGCGTCCGTCCCAACGGGCTGTAGCTGTCACAAACGTCAGATGTGTTCATTTTGGTACCCAGAGCCTGTCCAGAGCCATTTGTATGTAGAAAATGTACAGAGAAAGTATCCATCACCTGCTGTTGTGTTTGATGGGTACAGCGACCAACCCGCAGCACCAAAGGAGAAGAGCAGAGACGACGTGCTGCTAGAAAGTCTTGTCCAAATATGATTTTCGGTGAGCAGGCAACAGCAACCGCCTCAGAGGAGTTTTGAAGCAACGATCTAAACAAATTTGGGTTTATAGACATGCTGAGATTGCTGGGGACGCGCTACGAGCAGCAAGGAGTAGGAGTTGGGCAGGCACCTAACGTTGCCGACTTCGTAATCGTCAATACAGCCCTAGAAGTGGCATCATCAGGAAACACTGCCATCATCGTCGACAACACCGTCTCCACGTAATGCTCATTGCCCTCGCCCATCTCGGTGACCGTGTCCTCATGCTGCAACCTGACACCAGTAAGATACAGCGCAGAATGCTGATATGGAAGACATAGTTAGCGCATGCTGTATCTTGGTGTGACAAGACAAGGGCGTTGTATGGAATGGGGAAGAAAAAGACGTACTCCTAAGGCGTAAGGCGAGCACTGCAATCTACAGCAAGTCAAAACATTCGAAGACCTGGAAGGCCATGAAGCACACCCGAGAAAGTCCGATAAAATTGACTGGTGGGTTCTCATGGCCCAAGGACTCACTGAACCAAAAATCAGCTTTAGGCGAATTTGTTCCCGGTATTTATAGTATAAAGTCTACATAGATTGACTGGACTAGGTAATGTGAGACAGAATGACAGCAACAGCACCGGACCCCGCAAATTTCCTGCTTGCTCCGCTCATGGTCAACTTTGACAAATAGCTGAATTTTATCCCCTCCCATCGGCCCCTAGTAACGGATGATTGCGTAACCCTTGTACAGCCAAAGCTGTCGATAATCTAGCAACCCTAGAATAAGGTGAATAGTTCCCCATTCCTAGCAACTGTCAGTGTCGAGCAGCGTTGCCGGTTGTTGTGAAATTTCTCAAAATTGAAGGAACTTTATCTGGTTTTCGGTAATTTCATTTAATTTACAAAAAAATGAAAAAGTGGCAACACAACATTCAAAAATATACATTAGAAAAGAGGATATCAGTAAGTAATATCGGTAAGTGATGCCTTCTGACATAAGTATTTCGATATTTCGATCGTCAATGAGCAGATGTCGGACAGGAAAAATAGGTCGGTCGAAGAGAAAATGGTGTACACAACTCGCACGAAAGTGTCTCCTCTTGCATTCGTGTGATTACCGCACTCGCTAGCGCTCGTGCGCAATTTTTCACACTCATGCGAAAAGTATCATTTTCGTAGCTTGTTATGTAATATACTATTTCGTGGGTGGTCGTAGGAAAATGTAGTTTTTTCCGCTCGCTGAGCAGCAGTGGTTCACTCTCAAACACCAAAGAACTTTGAGAAAGCCCACTGTGAAAGCAAGCGAAGGGAGAATTATCATCTGTGGCTGCTTCCGTCTTTGGTTATAAAAACCGGATATCGCGCCCATTGTTGTGAATGTGGACTTATTAAAATGGTTGACTTTCAGATCATCTTTATTTAGACTTCAACTATTTAGTAACGAAACACCAAACACAGCACAACACAATAGCATCTGTACAAAATTCCTCACTCAACCTGTGGCGTACCAAACAAGACGGCAGAAAGAAACTTCGGGATTGTAAGTGGCTGGCCCTAACCAACTCAGCGAAGACGGCGTGGGTTCTATCAAGATGATCGGAGGCGCCACGGATTTGTTCAGCCACTCCCCGAAAGTCACTTACCGTTCCTTTATCGACAAATCCGAAACAAATAGTCCGGTACAAAATTCCAATAAAATAGTGAGCTAGATAAAAAGAACAAACACAAAAGGAAAAGAAACAAGAATGATCAAAGTTTTGCGGTCACCAACAGAATTTTCATTTACTTTTTAGAAGGGGGGGGGGGTGATTTTAGACACTTGAATTCAACTCTATCTATACTTTAAACAATGAAAACTAAGCAAATCTTGACTTAATTGATACTTCACTACGGTCAATAATTAACTAATTAAATCACAAACAACTTTACGAAGAACAGTGAGGCTGTTCTCAACAAATGACTCTAGGTATGCCAATAAATCAGGCTCACAACAATGACTAATTCCTTGTCACGGCGTCAGTAGACTCTCAATTCAACTTTCCCAATCTTCACTAATTACTTTACTCTATAATTGTCAACAACAATTTCTTTAGAACCACGATAATTAAAATAAGCTCGAATAGGCTCAATCAAACTGACGGTTTAGACTGACGATTTTCTTTTCGATTTCCTACCGAACGATGATGGTAATGGCAACGTAACTATTTAAACCCTAAGACGCAATCGAGCTCGATTCTGCCTACGTGATTTATCAATTGGCTTTTTAGCCGCGATTTACCTCATAAGAAAATGAAGTTTTATTGAGCTTTTACGCGCGCTTATTGTTCTGATCTAAAAATTATAGAATCGCGTAGTTAGATGTTATTTCTTAGTTGATTTTGAAGAGAGGTTTTAGAAGAATTAAGCTAAGTACTCACAAGTAGGTAAAGTAATCCGTGGATTACAAAAAGGAATATATTTTTGTTTATTATTGTCACTATCGTCGTCAGGTCTACGACGAGTCAGAAGCCAGACGAAACGAACGCTGATCCGGTAAGCTCTAATTCCAAGAATCCCGACGATGTCGGCGCAATAAGATTTTATTCACTGCTTACGCACACGAGCTTCGCAATTAGTGCAAGGCAGAGATTTTCAGAAAGAAAGTGTGTAAATCTTGAATCCAAAACTAAAAAGCCTGAAAACAACAATTTTCAACCTGATGCCTCCAGAATCCGACCGATATGGAAATACCTTCGATGTTAGGCGGCTTTTCGTGAATACAATAATTTCCGAAGCAAGCTGGTAAGCGTAAATAGCTGCAGGTTTAGACGCTGTTGAAGATCGACGGTCGCAATCAGCCAATTCTTGTTTCGTCTGCACAATAATTATTTATTCAAGGGAAATACCTAAAATACAAAAAGGACGATCTCATGACGCGTTTTTCGATAAATATTAAGAACCTTACCCCAGACGACAACAGTGATTTCTCGAAAATCGTAGAAGTGGATAGGAGATTTAAATCCGACGAAAGTCGCTCAGGATTTGCACAAAACCCGAAAGTAGGTGCTCTGGATTATATCCGCAATGGCCAATAAATTCCACTATGCGTTCGATTACAACAAATTATTCCAAAATTACCAGAAATATCTAAATTTGCGTAAAGGAATGTTCCAGAAGCGCCTTCTCACTACCATCAAAAGATATCGAATCCCCTTTTTGCCGCCGCCGGCCAAGTTCGAAAAAAGATCTCAAAAACCTAGTTACTTTACGCTTGAGGTTGGCGTCAAGGTCAGATAAGCGAATTTGTCTGTTTATTTACTAACCAATCGAAGAACGAAATCAATCAGGATGAATGCCCAACTTCGAAATCCAGATGAAGGAATATTATCTGCCACGGTCGCCGGTGTTAGCGTATACCTCTCGGGGTAACGATGCGACAAAACAATGTGCATAAACTTGCATCTGCGATTTGCCAAAACAAGGTTAGTACCTACGCCAAATTATAGATTAAATTCGTGAAACAAATTCAATTCTTCTCATGGTTTTCTTTATAGAAAACGAATCAACTCACAACACGACGAAGCTGTACCAACATAATGGGAATTTGAGAAAAAGGACTAATTTACAAAAATTACGTTACAAACCAGGTACGTCCCGATTCCAAGATGATAATTCAATTACGTCGCACTATATTCTCGAGTAGACGCTACATAATACAAATTAAGCGACGGTCCCTTTTCCCTTTCTCCCTTCCCTTTGTTACTACTAGCAATACTAGCATCATAGCAAATAGGGAATGCATGAATGGGCCGCATTTTGTATTCTGAATTCTTATTTTAGACACCATTCTGAGTGGTTCATAATTTTGTTCGACAAAATTTGAGAGATAACTGGCACCGTTGGATGTTCAAACACACACTGTTCATTATACTGCTTCGTTGGACTACGAATCAACAACTCGCGGAAAAAATGTCGGTGTTGTTTTCGACATCGCAATGTTTCCGCACTCTTCGCTTCGCATTCTAGGAAATTCCTGACCTTTCAGGAGAACCTCAAAGATTCTCATCGCTTCTCTACTTTATGTTTAGTCTATGGTCAAGAGCTCTGGAGAAGTCTAGTAGCTCCGGAAAATACTCCGGCACAGAGACTCCGGTATGTTCTCGATACACAACCCTCCGCCAATTGATCTCTTTTAGTCAGTGGCAATTCTTCAATTTTGATGAGCATGCTTGGTTATTCATTGACTCCATCAAAGTCGGTATTCTTATGAATTTAGGAATTTAGGGCCGAAAACCTTGAAACAGTTAATTGAAAATATGTCAATGGCAAAATCTACCTAACAACTTGGCTGACTTATCGCACGATTTGCACGACCACAGTCTGCATAATTTCCGCTGGCGCAAAAAAGTTTAAATTCATTTTCATTTATGAATGGTAACGAATGAAATCTAGCGACTCTTGTTTGTGTTTGTAGTTAGCATTTTTATGATTGGTTGGATTTCACTTCATTATCAAATGGGTAATCTACACAAAAACAATGCACACATTATGACACTCCACTAAACAAAACAAATGTGACTCTGTCAACAGGCCGATACCCGACATAAAAGCAACTAGTCATTTCAGCCATTTCAAACACCTAATAATACCTACATTTTGTTGGTTTGTGTTCTATCACTTTCATCCCGCTGCAATTACACTGATGGATGTCTGCTAAGTTCGGTGTAGAACCACATGTAAATGGAAAAAACTGCAACACGTCCGATATTGTCCTTTCCTAATTGGAATTGATTTTGAAGTCATTCTTTTGAGAAATCTAACCAATGGAATTCACCCCTCTCCTATATACCATCATCCACTACCCGCGGGCCAAATCCCTTACGTATACGTAAAAATCCCCGCGGGAGTGCTTCCATTGGAATTTAATATCCGAAATAATTTCGATTTGATGTTTTTTTAATAATTTCCCAGCAACCAATTTGCATAAATTCAATAAAACTGATGGTAAGCCGTATTATTTCGCTCACAGCAGCCTTTGTCTACAGAAGCCTTTGTTTTAATATTGAAAAAATGTGGCCGGTGAACTTCATGCAGAACAAAAATCCATGTTTTTTTCTCGCATCACCATCATACAAGCCCGCGTTTCTTGTGCAATTATTATTATTGGTGGTGTATGTTCCTCTCGATCTCCCGCAGGGGATGTGCCGTGCAGAACAGCTTTTTCATCAAAATTCATGCGTGTTATGTCAAAACTTGGGTCTCGAAACTTTTTTGTTTTGATGGCACATAATAATCTGATTCAAATGCCAAAATACAGGGTGTTTGTCACACAGAAGTTGTCAACACAGCATTATGTCAACTATAATTCTTCTATTATTATTACTTTATGTCTATCAAGTAAGACGATCCAACAAAATTTTGTTAGCATAGTATAAGTTCGATTTATTTTATTTTTTTTAAACCGTCAGCCACTTTGAATGGTCGTTAAGGGCATTACAAAAATGTTTTGCACCTATACTTCTGTACTTTTGTTCGCAGTTGGTACCTGCCTCAGATTCTATTTTCTAACTTCCTCCACTGCATCCTGGGGTATTGCGGCTATATTACTTCTATATACTTTTATTATTACATTTTGTTTGCAAGCAAAAATTCTAAAAATAAATAGCGATAAGTTATTTGATCACAATTCATGTCAATTTCGGCCCAGGATTGGGATGAATGGGATGGGAAATATGCCGGTTGCGGAATCAACTTCAACGGTCTTATTCTTTGACAAAAATTGACCATTCAGGTCTTTTTCGAAAGCTACAGGGACGTACTTTGAAATGATCATGACAAATTTCTCAAAATCCAAACAAATTCAAATCTGGAATACTTTTGAATTCAGAAATTGTTTTCATGGTCAATTCGTATTTCTTACCTCTGTAGTTTTCGAATGAGATCTGAATAGTCAATTTTTGTCAAGGAATAAGCCCGTTGGAATTGATTCCGCAACGGCATATTTCATCAATCTGGTATCCAGATAATTTATTGCTTGGAGCGAGGCTTGGAGCTATATTTTGTATTCCCATCATAATCATCCTCTCTTTGAAATGATTGGGTTTGCATTTTATTTCACTCAAAAATTTGATCCTGTGTTTGGTACCGAACAAGGTACCGAACTAAAATTTGATACCACTTTTGTGCAATCGGGCATTAGTTTATAGTATTGACGCATAAGAATTGATACACAATTTTTATGGCTAGGCCAACTGCCAGTCTCGGCAAACTTCATTACTTCAGTCAATATCCGATCATTTTTCATTTTTTGTCTAAATGTCTGTTTTTTCTCGTGACTCATCGGCATTCTGTTTATCAAACTATAAACACTAATTACGTGTTTGTTCCATTGCAAAATTGTAAGACTTTTGTAATTTTTTAGGTTATTTTGACAAGTGTCAACTGAAATACATAAACTGTAATATCCATTTACAACTTATATAAAAGTCATTACATCTTATGTATATCAACACAACAAACACGCAAACTCACTTTTATCCTTCATTAACATTATTCGTGAAACAAAATGTGGGTCCATGACACTTAACCGATGCATTTGTGAACACTTTCACAACCATGAAACTAACTGTTGCCTTCTACTTACGATGATTAGTCTTGACTGAGGGGGAAATTATGATCACACTCATAGTTTCTTTGCATCAGTTGAATTGTTCATGTCGTTACTACTTTACTATGCGGTGCCCATCTCGAGCCACTCACAAAATTGCGCAACATTGTTTTGTTGGTGTCATAAGTCACTGTATGTACGTACCTAATCTAATTTTCCGCTGAAGTGATGTAGGCAACCAACAATACAACAACATCCAGAAACTGAACTTGTTCTTATTTGAGCCTGTTGTTCCTTCTTCATTTTTCATTGCAAAAATTTATGGAAAATCCGCAAATTTTATTTTAGATTGTCATTCCACACGCTATTCTGAGCGATTTGCCTATTTTTTCGTTTCGATTTGCGTTTGTCGCCGGGATTCTAGGTATCACACCTCGGCATTCGAAGTTTCGTCCCTGGTCTGAGTGTAGCTCCAGAGGTACTCCGAAACGGCTAATCAGACTGTCCACCAGCACCCTTGCCACTGTAGAAGCCTCTTGGTTGGGTAGGGCGTACGCTTCCGGCCACTTGCTGAAGTAGTCCATGACAACCAGGATGTATTTGTTGTCATCTTCCGTTGTCGGGAAGGGTCCAGCCGCCAGCCGCCAGCCACATCGATCGCGATGCGTTCAAAAGGCGCTCCAACATTGTAAGTCTTCAGCTCCCCTCGGCTGCGAGTTCTTGGTCCTTTGCTGGCCGCACAAACCTCGCACTGGCGACACCATGTTCCCACGTCGTTCCGGCAGTTCACCCAGTAGAACTGCTCGCGCACCTTGGCCAACGTCTTGTTCACTCTAAGGTGCCTTCCAGTGACGCCATCGTGCATTTCCTTCAGGACCTCTTCCACTCTCTTCTTGGGAAGCACCAATTGAACCATCTCCTTCTTCCCCCAGACTCTCTTCAGCAGCCCATTCTCTATCCTCTGAATTCCACTGTGCCCAAAGAGCCCTAGATTCGGGCCCTTCACGAGATATCTCGACCCATTCCGGCCTGTCCTGTCCAAGTTCCTTCCTTTCAGCAAGCGTACCGATGGCTGGGTCCTCACGCTGCTCCTTCTTGAGCTTAGCCGTAGTCCAATTCCTTGGGGTGTCAACGACAAGTGCTTTGACCTCGAAGTTTCCATTCCGCTGGTCCATTCTCTTGCCGTTCCTGCAGTCCTCGTCGCGTGGTCTTCGAGAAAGACCATCCATGTTGCCATTGTCATGACCCTTTCCAGGACGATGTTGATTTTCTCGATCAGCAGCTCCCCGTTCCAGCATGAAACGGTCTGCTTAAGCGTATCGTCGCCTGCAGTCGCGTTGCAGATGTCCGTCCCTTCCACATTCAAAGCAACGTGGTCTTCCTCCTCTACGATTGCTTTCTCTCGGTTGGCGACTTTCTCGATCAGCAGTTCCTTGTTCCGCTACGGAACGGTCTGCTGAACTTGACCATTGCCTGCAGTCTCGACGAAGGTGTCCTGATCTTCCACAGCCGAAGCACCACGGCCTTCCTCCAGCTCTTAGCTCGGCTTGGAATTTGTTCCTAGGCAAAGCGTTGAGGATTTCTCTATACATTTCTTCGATCGATTCCTCGGCAGTATGTGAACCTTCGGATTCCTCAACGCCCACCGCCTTGACTTGACGACTGCACAACTCTTTGACTGCTTCAATGCAGACGGCCTGAGTCAGTGCGTCGCTGATGTCGACTGGGCTTTTTGATCATCACCATCTCACGTACATATTGGTCTCGTATTCCGTAGACAAAGGCATCTCTTATGATGTCTGTCAAGAGGTGCGCTGGATACATTGGGTAAGCTAGAAGAGCCAGCCTCTGGACATCAGCTGAAAATTCCTGTAGGCTCTCTCCGCTTCTCTGCGCTCTTGCCGAAAAATTTGCGTGGTGAACATGCCGTCCACGATGATCCCCATAGCAGAGTTCCAGAACTTTAAGAAGCTTCAAGTCCATCTGCTTGTTCTCCGGAATCGTCTGTCGCAGCTCCAACTCTGGACCTCTCAAAGCAAGGATGAGTGCCTTAGCTGTATCTTCGTCATTCCACCCGTTCACCTCGGCAACAAAGTGTTGCAATTTTTTCTGCTAGCTTTCTCACATTGCCGTCGAGGTATCCCATGAACTGTTCCATAGCCGTCATCAGCTCTTCTTGACGCCTCTTCTCTTTTTTTTTTGCTCTTCTAGGGCATTTTTCAATTGCAGGACGAGAGCCACAACGTCTTCGGCTCCTCTCTTTGACATACTTTTTCTCTCCGGCATTCACGAATAAATTCCAAATCACGAATGTTCCAAACGTCCTGTAGTCGCAGGCCGAATTACTTTCAATTATACCGCTTTCTGACACCAAATGTTACGTATTTCGCGTACGGGTTCGAATATAATTGAGACGATCGTTTTAAAACACACACTGTTTATTACTGGGTACTACAATAAATACACGCCAACAATTATTCACGCTTGGAATATATCGCAGTTACTTCGCTTCTATCCGCTCGCTGCCACTTCGCATTTCAATCCATAACTGCCCGTGAGCTAACGGTTGATGCCTTATATAGGCCTCCGAATAGTGTTGCGTTTTCTGGACGACTCCTGAATAATCACACACCTTTCGCGTGCTTTCCGAGTGTTCTGGAATCTGCACCTCCGCCAAAATGGACAGATGTGTCTTGATCGACATGGAAGGTTCTTCAGAATCGCCGCTCGTAACAATATTGAATCCCTTGGCTGTAATGAGACGCTTTCCACCTCGGTATGTTACATACTATTTCGGGGTCAATCAAACCTGACGACATGTTTTAGATTTTAGAGAGACAGGAAATATTCTATAACTGATAGAAATTAGATTTTTCATGACTGTCTATCATTCATCACCTACAAAAATTGATAAATCAATACTTTTCAACTTGTACAGTGTTGTACAGTAAAGCAGATCACAAACATAAACTCAAGAATTTTCGTAAGCGTCAAACAAGACGAAGTTGGTTTCTGTGACAACTGAAAACCACAGTTTTATCGAATAGGGCACATTTAATACTCACGCCACAGGTGGTATAGCAAGTTCAATTCCAGTCTCTGTTTGTCAGTGGCAATCAGTGTTGTAAGTTAGATAAACATCTAACCGTATTATTCTTTCCGGGTATTCTTCTGTGCCTACAGAACCGACACACATGAGAGAAAGACAATGCTCAGTCAGACTGAAGTCACATTTCTCGTGGGCAAAATCAAATAAAGTGGGTAGATATAAAACATTACCTAGTTTGCTACAGAATACTAACACATACAGTGCACGGAACTATTTCAATCATTTCATGATGCTGAAGAAATGGCCGTTACTAAAACTAATCCGTTTACACTTATTGTTATTATTTCAGAATCGTCAGTTCCTGTTAATTACTAAAGACGTGCCTGCGATAAGTGTAATGGTGACTCAGTATAAGTTATAATAATTCAATATTTTTCAATAATCCAACCAACACGGAAATTTGAGCAACTGTGGTTGCATTCAACGTCCGGACGGACGGACGGACGCGCTGTTGTTCTAAACCGATTATTACCTATTAACACCACACCATCCCGATATTAACAAGCGCGATTTTATTTAATTTCACGATTATACGATTTTCTGCGGTTCTCAAAATTTGGCAGAGCGTAAGATTCTAGACCTCTCTTACCGCGGGTTTGACTCTCTGATGCTTACCCCAGATAAAACGCAAATCACCCAAAAGGCCCAAGAGCTCGAATACATTTTCTGTGGAAGATACCCAACAAAGGATGAGGCTTGACTGTGACGCAATAGTATCTTGACATTTTTGGAAGTCCTTGACGGACTGACGTCAGTTCTTTTTTCCTGCGTGTACTTTTTGTATCTTTCACCGTTTCCGAGATCCCAGCAGTCTGCGGTGAAAATAAAAAGCGGGACAGCCTGTATAGTCAATGGAAATTCAATACACATCGCGGGACGCCGCGCCGAGCGTATATTGTCATTTTTGGTTATGGCAACACGAAAAAATTGTTACAGAATAACAAAATGGGACAAGCGAGAACAAAAAATTTATACACAGCAATAACTCCTCCTCGGGCGGCCTCAGGCAAACCACCCGAGTATCACGCCTGCAACTGACAGTACGGCAATGTTTGGATGAAAATCGACAGCGAAGTTAGGGAGACAGACGAAGTCAGGAACGTACCGGTGCAGGCGTGGGGTGTGTTAATCATAACCGCACCTGGGAGTCAAGACGGAGCTCCGGTCAACCATATATGGACTGACCATCAAACATCCAAGCACCATATTATGGCTCGGTGAGTTCAGCTGGTCTGGGAGGGGCACAGTGGGTCCAGTAGCAAAGCCTTCACGCCAGGTGGAGCTAAGTTCCATCAACTTTACTAATAATAAGTAATAAGTAAGCAATTTGGTATTGGCGCTGCGTTCATTTGCCAAATAGTTTACCGAAACTTTATCGGATGGAAACACTGGCCCTTGATTAGAAACGTGTGAGTATTGAGCTTGAGGCTTGACGTAGCTTACGACACGATACCTACATCCTACATGGATATATTTCTCGTGAAAAGTCGCATTTTCGTGTTATCAAATAAAAGACCATTGTCACCAGTTAGGCACCTATAGCTTTCAGGTAAATGACACTCTCCTTCTATTACTTTAACAAAACTCTTGCATGTTTATTTTTATTATGCCGACCTAACCCATTAATCATCCCTCTTTGAGAGCTTTCCATGTAATTTTTAAAGACAATAGGAAGTCCGTCACTCACACAATTTTTGTATACGATAAAATTATATGCGTCAGGACTTAATCAAACCACAGGCGCAAGTATTGTGTAGTGCGGGTCTCGTCGTGAAAAGGTAATTTATATTCAAGCCGGTGTTTATTTCGACATTAGGGAAGAGCTGTAATCAAGCACAAACCCAACGAATGCGCCTAACGCTTATGCGCAAAATCATTAAAGTGCGGAAAACGGTGCAAAGTTTGAAATAAGTATAGGAAAATTAAAATGGCATTTTGTGCATGGGGGTGAAGCGGCACAAGCTAATTTTTGCCTAATATAGTCATGCGAATTGCAGTTGAAGAACTTTGGTATTCAGGGTTCAGAAACAGAAGACCGAAGAGCCTCAACAATACCAGAGATAGCCAGGTAGCAAGCAAATAAATTCATTACGCAGAGAGAAATTGAATTATGAAATTAAAATACGTATTTACTACGGTTCAGTGATTTCACATTTCAGGTTGGCGAAATTGAATTTGTGTTTGTAAATTAAAAAGCAACGCGTTTTCTTCGACTACCTACCTAACGAACGTTTATTTTGCAGTCCAAACGTCATAATTATTATACAATTTTTTTCTAGGTAAGCACCGACAGGTGTACCAACATCAACATTACTGCAAAAACAATTGCAGCTCATAACATTTTTGCGAAACTTAGCTTCAACTCTTACAACTTACAATTTTGAATTATAATATTTCTAACTTTTATATTTATAACAATTATAACTTATAATCCAACTCTAAGAAAGAGATGTGCCGTCTTTGTAAATGCGCAGTGAACGCTATCGGTCATTTCTTTCTTTCGCATAAGGTACGAGCGGTTGTCTCACTATTTCGCCAAACGCTGATGTTATAGGACGGGCTCTCACGAAGAACTCTAGTCGCCGAAACGTAAAATCGGGCGCGTATACCGGGTGGGAATTTTATGTAACAGATCCGGGCTTGAATTATTATTCGATTGATTATTATTTGAATATCTTCTTATTATCATGATCTTTATTAATGTTCCACATACATAAGTATGTTTACACACGTCAAATTGTACATATATAAGATAAAATATTATTTGAATCTATAAACATATTAACAAACATCATTACAAACAACCAAGTAAACGAAAAACAAGATCACTGCCGTGGGATGAAACTACATGTCATGAATTCATTTATTGGGTAAAATGCATCGTCATAAGGTACTCTCTTATAATTACTGACTGCAGATCATTCTGTTTTTTCCTTGAAACTCAATAATTTCTAATATAGAAGTACCATCTAACTGCATTGACGATTCGGATATTGTTGAACGTATACAGGGTGTTTGAAAACTAGGGGTAGAAAATTGAACCACAGTTAGGGAAATGCTTCAAAAGTATCAGAAAAGTGTTGAAAAAAAATTAGAGCTTTTTTTTGAAAATATGGAGGGTCAATAGGTGGTCTTCGACCACCTCTATTCTTTTTTATTTTTTTTAACATTCGAGTAAACTCCATTCAGCAGACCAAAAAATAATGTTTTTGAACATTCAAATGTGTTTTGTGATTTTATTCAGTATACAGTGGGTGAATCGTAGATCCTGAAAATCCAGTCAATCCTTCAAAAATGGATGCCGAAAATTTCATATTGGAACTATTTGTGTTATTTGTTGCTCTACAACAGTTTCATAACCTCAAAACTTTTCACAAGCATTTCCGAGAAAACATAGACTTTTAGGATTTATGACTCATCCTGTACACTAAACATGAACACAAACTTACAGAACACTCAACTCTTTCAAAATAACGAAAATAGAAGGGGTCGAAGGATCACTTTCACTTGATTTAAATTTTGGCGTGAATTGTTGGTACTACCGCTTCATATTCAGTGTCAAGTAGCTATACAGGGTGGCTCAACGGAAACGTGGAAGGCAGATTTTCCGGCATCTGACCTCTTTTTTTCGATATAAGCCCGGACAGATCAACTTTGTTTCCAAGAGGGATGTTCAAGTGCTATTAATTCAACCATGAAGTTCCACCCCTGTAGTCAGGGTGGCAGGCCCTTCGAAAATTAAAAATGTCAAGAGAGGCTTAGTGATACATCATTTCAAAGCTGGTTCAATTGTCTTTGCAGCTGTGCTATTTTTTTTTCTCGATTCGATGCAAATTTTTCAAGATAATGCTAATTTCTGTTGTCACGCGTCGGAGGTCTCCTGGTGACGTCCAGTGCCGGCCACTCTAGTCGGTGCTAGGGGTGGGTGTTGTGTTTTAATTTCGGACGCCAACCAGCTGCTGGTTGCGTCACAGGAGCGATGGTAATTTAGCGGCTGGTTCGCCTCAAAACCTACCTCAAAACCAGACCGAAACGTTCGCTACTTTTCAGGTGGTTGAGCTTATTCAGCAAAGGTCACTTCACACGATTCAAGTAAAAGTAAACAATGATGGTATTATTCGTTTCTTTGCAAATCAAATAGGATTTTACAGAAGGTAAGTTGAATGAATGTAAGTAAGATAATGATAATTAATTAACTACTCAACCAGGTATCAACACAGTAGGTGAATAAGGATTGAAGAAATTGGAGATGAAAGATGTTCACGATGGAGAACACTTCACCAACCCGTAAACGTAGTAAGTCCTACTTAAGTAACTAAACCCTACAGCCAGTATCTTGTGCACAATTCACCGAGGAGGAGAATAATTAAATAAGTGATTAATTTTAACGGAATTGGGTGTGTCTCACCAGAACCGCATCTGCTGTGGATCCAACGGCTGCAAACGCACGGCGACCCTTTCAAGGAACCAAGCCCTGAAGCTGTACAATGCAGCTGCTAACGGCGAGTGGGAATCGTCCCTGAGGGTTGTCCGATCTGCTGCCTGCTGTTAGTTGGTACTTCAGCGTGGTGAAAGTGAAGGTTGGAAATAATCAGTGTGATGAATGGCGTTAATCAGTGATTAGATACTGCTGTGATTAACTGGTGGTAATTAACTAGTGGTAGTTAAATTGCTGTAGCCAACTGGCGGTAACCAACTGGCCAGCAGTTTGGTAGCGGATCTTTTCGAGATACGGCTATTCAAATCTCATAACAGCTGACCAAGACAAAATGGTGAACGTGTGTAGTTTAGAACGTTTTGCGACAGTGACGGTTTTTCAAGAGACATTTAAAGATAAGGTCTACTTCGCTTCTGAGCATGTCCCAACCATTACAGCAATTAAGTGATAAAAGTGACTAGACTGTTTTTTTTTCGCGCGTATCGAAGAAACTTGTTACGAAGCATTTTGCAACGTAACACTGTATTTTTGGAGTGTTACTTTACCGGAAGGCTGGCTCGAAGTTGCTGGACCCATGACGGGGCTTAAGTCTCTCGAGTAAACATATAACAGTACCTATACCTATACAAACAAATGAGGTCAAGTCCCCAAAGATCTGTTTGTTATGTTTTCGTTGGGCCACTGGCAGCCTTTTCCACTTATGGCATCAAAAAAAAAAAATCCCAGAAAGTAATTTCCATTTCTGAAAATCACCTCTACAAAATACGGATTTCCTTTGAAATCTCAATTGGGGATCAAAGAGGTTTCAATGGTGAAACCGGTCTAAGGAAATGAAAGTATTGCTAAAAAAGACAATTTCATCTACTCTCTACATTTTCCGCTTCAACAAAAATAAAACAACGAACTTATTGTATACACCTTGACTTTCAACAGCGCCTAAGTGTTTTCTAAACCATTTTGAACGAGCGAAGGAGAAAGGCTTATGTTTTGTGGAATGAGTATTCTGAACTAAAATGCACGGCTACATGTCTCTATCTATCTGCTTTTCAGTGGGGGTGCGGGTAAAATGGCCTATGGATCTAAACATAGTACAGAGTTTCTTTTGGTGAATACATAAAGTCATATCAAAAGTGGCGGCATCCCATAGGAGAGAACACAAGGATCTTGTCTCCTAGCAGGCAACGCTTCTAATGCTGGTCATAAATAATCTTGAAAAAGAGAGACATTCAAATTCTGAAAGTAATAACAGGCATACACTTGAAATACGACCAGTAATCAACAGGAGTGGTGCCGGTGCTTTTAAGGTAATGTCCATCAAGGAGAACACCTCGCTTGGCTCACTAGATACTATTATACGATGCGGCGATAACGAACGATTATTATTATCATCACCATTCTACACCTGAAGGTACCTACCCACTACGAAGAGAACACCTGAAATTATAATCGATTGGACTACATAACGTAGTAGCGCAGGGCCATTGTTACGATTCCAGGCGGCGCGACGTGCAATCCAGGCGTCTCATTTTTTTTTCTACCCATTATTCCTGGTATTATTCGTGTGCGATGGTTACAGGTGCGTCCCGTTAACACGTGGGTAATAACGGATGACATAATGATGTGCTAAATGGAGTCGGCCCTGCCCTGATAAACACCGCAGAGCTATCACGACCGGCGACGCAGACGGGCAGTTTCCCGGGAAGCGCTCCCCTAGGTGCGTTTTGTGTGCCTAGATTGTTATAACACTGGAGAGATGTCTTTGGTTTTATGTGCTGAGGTGCTTTTAGAGGCTTTCTGTATGAAAGTCTGTGGAAAAACATATTTTTTACAGACTGGATTGATTGGATAGGGATAAAATAGTAGTTTTAGCTGAATTACACCCTGTATAAAATAAACTGTTGTTGGTTTGCTGTCCCTCAATTAATTGTCTGTCACATAACTGATTGGGAGACTCCTCCAAAATTTGTCACTTATGTCACAACTAACACTGGAGACTATGTCTCATCCTCGCATTTGGAGAATGGCATTTTTCAACGTGACGTACCTATACAAACAAATCGAGCTGTTGAGTTCACTTATCTAGTTTCATCACAAGTTGTCAACATATTATCATCTGTCTAAACAACCATTAGGTATGACTTACAGTTTTCCGGGTACCTATTTGTGGAAGCGGTACGTAAACCGTAAACGGATACTGCATTTTGGGTTAGGGGCAACGAAATTTGGCACGAGCTATTATCCATTCCAAGCTTGAAAAAACCACAGTTGCCTATGATATTTTTTCTTCAAGTTGGACAATCTGCTAAGTTGATGGATTGAAAAAGTCAAGATGATTTGATCAAATTTGTCAAAGTGATGTTTGCTCTGCTGGATTGCCGTTTTAATTTAATTGTTAGGTCAAATTTTGACAGTGACACAATATTCTCATCAGTTTTTGTCTTTAAAACGCCGTTAGGCACGTTATTTCAATAGTGAAAGTGTTGAGAGGTGCAATAGTGAGAATATACAGTTTGAAAAATGATCGAAGCGAACCCAGTTCTAACGCCGTAGTGTGATTTCGTTGGAAGTGTTCTGGTGATCTGAGCTCTTCGCACCCTGTAAGAACCTATATAGGTACGTTAATTCACTCTCTGTTCCAGGATCATGATCTGTGATCCTGGCCGGAAGAAAGCGGATGAGGTTAGTGAGCGAACCTGCAACCTGCCGGCGACCCCAGTCCCCAGAATGACAATTTGACAACACAGCGTAGTTCAGGTGAAGGTTTCATGCCTCCTTGGTTTCATGTCATACGGACACAAATTTTAACGTAACCTCTCTTGTATCAAGATGACAATAAACATCAAAAATCAGGGAAACCAACAAAACTTGAATTTTTCATAGCCAGCTGTGGTTTTTTTAAGCTTGGAATGGGTTATAACTCAATACCAATACCACAGATACAAATACAAAATTTCGCGCTCAAAATTTCGTCTCACAGGGGGCAAATGGGGGCCTTCCAATCTTTGAAGATGCAAAACTTTCACAAAACGACTATTGAGTATCGTCATGTGTGTGTTACAAAGGAAGTTCATGAGACTATTGGAAATGTTGACTGTAATTGTTGTGCTCGCTCCATTCTTCGCACTTGAAAAAAAATCTTTGGGAGAGGTCGAGGGAGAGATCAGAAAACCTGTTTTTGTTTTTTTTTTCTATATTGGACGGAAATTAACGATTCTATTATTCTATTATTAAATTGTATTATGTTACCAACAAAAACTGCATTCCGTAAGTCCAATTATGAAGAAAAAATGGTTGCAAGTTGCAATGGCATTTTTTCAAAGAAGTGGTGACCTCTTCATTTCACCCTCTTCAACAGAATTTTTTTAAATAGGCACATTCATAAGACACAACAGTTGAGAGTCTAGAGTTACTTTACCATAAAAAATTAGATGGCACAATATTTGAAATTTGAAAGTAGCATCGAGGAACTCTTGTGTTGATTGTTGAATAAAAAGCATTTTTCAACAGCCACCATTTCACCACGGAGATAAACCTCCCATGGTTCATCTGTTGGTCGTATACAGATGGTTGGGAAATTAAATTCTGAAGTACTCCGCTGAAATTTGGGTTGTAATGAGTCGGTGGTACTTCACTTGCAGGGCATCTCTGTTTCGTGTATATAGTGTTCATGAGTGTATCTTTTTTTTCAAGTTGTCTGGCTGCTCATGGATCCATTTCGAGTACTCCATTATAAAAACTCCTGCTATGGTGAGTATTTTCATTTGCTTGAAAACCTCTCTTGCAGAGTCCCATGGTTTCAGACAGCCCAAAACTTGAACTGCCCTTTTCTGCATGAGGAAGACCTCGTGAAGCCCCTAGTGATCCGCCCCACAGAAGAATGCTATAGGAAGTCAGATTATGGAAACTGGAAAAATACGCTGTAATGCCGCCTGTTGAGTGCATATGGCACACATTCTGCGTTCGTGTTGTTATTCACCAGTTGATTACTGTTGAACCACTGTTTCAGATCTGCAGTCGAAGTTTTGGTGTCTCTTTCCAGCTCCGAGCGATTCCCGTTCCTTATCAACACCGTTATCATAAGTATATGAAAAAACTTGTCTTGCCTGTATAGCGGAAGGTAGGTTATTTACATATATTATGAACAGAATTGGTTCTAGCACCGAACCTTGAGAGACGCCACAATTATTGGTCCTTGGCGTTGACAGGCAGCCCCTCCAAGACACCGCCTGTTCTCTGTCTTCTAAGTATATTGGAAAAGTGTCAGGGGAAGCGAAGACCTCTCACACCATAATATTGCAACTTCTCGAGTAAATGTGGGTATGACTCACAGTGTCAAAGGCTTCACTCAAGTCGTACGAGGAAATCTGGAGTGCTCTTCATCCTTATCGTACGCTTCGATGACGTTCTTTAGTGTTACCATGGCCGCTATGGTGGTCGATCTACCCTTTCTGAATCCATGTTGGCTATCCGTTCAAAGACTATTCACTTTGAAAAACTTCAGCAGTGTCGATTTCGCTTTGCCCTCAAATATCTTTGAGAAGACGGGTAATACTGGAATCGGTCTATAGTTGTCACATTGTCTTCTCCCCCACCCTCATGAATTGATATAACTGTAGCTCTCTTCAGCTCTTCAGGAAAGAGTCCTTCGGCGAAGCACTTATTTACTAGAAGAGTTATGGGTCCCGTTGTATAGTTTTTCAATGTATTTACCATCAGGTCTGTTGTTAGTCTATAAACGTCTTTTGTTAATTTCCGTTTTATATGTTGTATAGATTTCAAAATCTCCTCTTCTGTTGCCGGATACAAGTAGAGGAAACTCTCATTATTTTCTATCTTGCACGTGCGAAGAAGATCCATCGCCGAGACAGAGGTCGGATCTAATTTGGCAATAACAGCTGTGGTGCCTACATTTGCAAAGAAATCATTCACTTGCTCCGCGGTCAGAGTTTCTGATTGGAATTTTTGCAATTTTTTTCTTCTGCTCGGTTTCACGAGTAATTAGAGAAGAAGAGAATACATTCCATATGTCTGTGCTTATCACCCGAATTGTTCGATAATTACAGCTCTGTACTTATCTTTGAACACTCTTTATAAATCAATATCCTCCTTTTTGAATGTTACCACTGATAGTTGTTGAGACCACTGATAAGGTGTGGTGAGAACTGCAGCTCTATCATGAATAATGATGTTTTAGAAGTAAAGAACAAGCTGACACAAAAAAGAAGAAAGCCTCTTACTCCACCATTATAAAAAAAAGTTACGGTGTAAAACTGGAATCGAAAGCGACTTGTACCGTGGTGCACGTTACTTAGCGATATATCAAAAGATTAGGTGACTAGACTAGGACTAGAAATATTAGGTATCTTCAAATATGACCAATACACACATTCACAAAGAATTTGACGTTTATTGAAATCGTTGACAGCTGAAGGCGTCGGCGGCGCCTTAATCACCAATTTTAACTTTCGAATTTCAAAGAGCTTATCAGTTATACGGCCATGCCTCCCACATAGGGTTTCTACTCGCATGCCTCCTCATCCTATAGGTATACACACAGAGAGAGGAGTTGTGATAGAGCTTTGTAGTTTTGACACGGGTTCCCAGAAAGTGGAAATGGAACGGGCTTGTTCCACGCTTACGCTTGTGCATAACACGTTTTATCATGCTGGAGTACAGAGACGACGGCAGTCAATCCAAAATAAAATAGTCTGCTTTTTGTGTTGAACATATTCTACATCCTATACACACGATAGTGCGCGCTTATTCTTTTTAGTTTTTACGATCGTCATGCAAAATAGGTATATTGTTATTGCGTCTGCGAGTATTGGAAAATTCGGAGGTAGGTGGGTACCTTTTTTTGTTGTGATTTTCTTTTGTGTTTCCATGGAAAATCTAAAAGCATTGCACGCAGATGGAAAAATTATTACGGGCATGATGCAGCTCGGCGTTCTGTGATGGAGGAAAAGAGACGACACGAAGAGCGATCCCTTTGCAACGTTGCCTTGTTCTTTTGTCTCTTCGCACATGAAACCTTTCAGGAATAATGCATTTTTCATTACCTTTACCACCATAGGTAGATATATAGCTGCAAGGGTTTGATCGAACAGTGTGCCCGCATAAGGCAACGGTATCGCGTGGATCGCTTCTCTTTATGTTTTCCTATATTATCAATTACATATTTTATGATAGATACATCCAGACATAATTTTGTTTGTAGTGGGAGTATGCCACTCAGTTCAACTGTTTAACACACATATGGGGGCATAGTTCATACTTCATGTCGTGTGCAGCTTCGTGAAGATCCATACATATAGCTGTATCTAAATCCTTTCCTGGACTATCATACCATCAAGGATCATGCATGAAAAATTACGGTGGAACATTGGCATCTGCTGCAGGCAAATTTGGTGGAGGCGCCAAAATGGGCCTAATCGGAAAACAGCTGTACCTCGTTCATTTTTCAGCGGATTTCAACACTTGATCCATCATTTTGTGTAAAAATAAATCCTCCATTCCATATTTTGATTTCAGATAAACATTCTAAGAAACAATCAAAAGCTAGCTTTGAATATGTACAGGTGTTCACTATAAAATTCACCCCTCTCTAGGAGATTCCCCTTCGAGATATTTTGAAAAACTAAAAACATTTTCTTAATGATTTTTCCCAAGGATCTTGAGTCGATCGTCTACATCATTTTTGATGGAGCCTTTCTTTCTGATTACTAAGATATATAATACTTCTGATTTATTTTGACAAGAAGTCTGTCAAAAAAAGTAATAAAATAGGCAGTCCTCGAGAGAGTTGAATTATGCAGACAAAATGCTGCGAGAATGACTTTTTTCAAGTGAACTGTAGCTATCTTACCGTGCGAAGTAAAATTATTGGACTACCTATTCTATTATTTTTCCGACAGCTTACTTGTCAAAATGAATCATAGGAGCTATACAGGGTGTTCGGGTCTGGTTATTACAAACTTTGAGGGATGATTCCTCATCAAAACAAAAACCGCAAAAACAAAAAATTCATGGTCCTAAAATGCTTCCTTGAAAAGATACAGGGTGTTGAAGTTGACTTTTTTAAATGGTTTTTTCATTGTAACTTTTGACCGTTGGACCGATTTCAATCAAATTTGAACCAAAGTTTAGTCAATTGAGTCTCCCTCGAAAAATAATACCACAATTCATAAAATTTTTTGGGGGCGTAGATAATAGGGGACTGTCTCCTATTTTCGCCCCTATTTTCATCTCTCCTAATTATTTTTCAAAATTGTTGATATTTTCGGATTCTACGTTCAATTTAAAAGAAAAAGTTACTCTTGCAAAATTTTGATTGAAGGCTCCGTTTTCGAGATATTTGGGATTGAAACGTTGGAAAACATCTCGAAATCGCCACTTTCTTGGGCCTAAAAATTAAAATCAAAGAAAATCCATAATTCGTCAATTGGAATTAGTTTTCTGGGTGTTTCAAGTTGATAAACCACCATTTTCGCTGAGAAACAAGAAGTTTTTCAGAAAAAAAAAACAATTAGAGCCCTGGAAAGTGGCGATTTCGTGTTGTTTTCCAATTATTCAAACCCAAATATCTTGAAAATGAAGCTTCCAATCAAAATTTTGCATGAGTAACTTTCTCTTATAAATTGAACGTAGAATCCGAAAATATCACAATTTTTGAAAATAATTAGGGGAGATGAAAATAGGGGCGAAAATAGGGGACAGTCTCCTATTATCTACGCCCCCAAAAATTTTTAATGAATTGTGGTATTATTATTCGATGGAAACTCAGTTGACTGAACTTTGGTTCAAATTTTATCAAAATCGGTCTAACGGTCAAAAGTTACGGTGAAAAAACGATTTAAAAAAGTTAACTTCAACACCCTGTATCTTTTTAAGGAAGCAGTTTAGGACCATCTTGTTCTTTCGGCTTTATTTTTAATGGGGAATCATCCCTCAAAGTTTGTAATAACCAGACCCGAACACCCTGTATACATATACCGTGTGTTTTTTGAAAACCGCACCAGCCCATAATTCTTTTTTCTATGGAATATATAAATTTGAAATTTCTATGGGGTGTTGAGACCGCTTTTGCTATTTTTTGCGTTGATCATGAAGCTTCTTTCACTTCCAGAAGTAACATTTTGACAACACGGAGCTTTCGATTTTCAAATGGAACCCCTGCATATTTTTCAACATTCGGATAGAGTTTTTTCGGAGTTCATGACGTCACCGATCACACACTTGTTGATTTTAACATCAGCCAGTATTCATTGCTATGATGGTGAGTCCAGTTATGGTGAGTGAAAAAGTCCCAGTAACGGCCAGTGTTGAAATCAACAAATGTGTGATCGGTGACGTCATGAACTTCGATTATTGTGGTTGCTGGACTGTAAGACAGAATCTGGCTTACTGGACCAGGTACAGACATCAGCAAAACATCAATGAAAAGCCCAAAGAAAGAGGTTTTTTTTTAATCTGAGATACTTTTTTTTTTGTCATGAATTTTTGAATTCTTGTGACTTCGATCGTCCGATCAAAATTGCATTTTCTCAGAAACTAGAGCACCTACAAGCATCGGTGCCCCCTCAAAAGAAAGCTAGAAGGTCAGGCTTCCCCCCAATTGAGATTGTTTTTTTTTGTTGCCTTGATATTTTCTGAGCAAATCGCGCTGGATTGTTCTAGCTGGGACAGCTTGTATACCATTGAATAAATTCATTAGGATAGGTACTAGGTAGGTAAGTGTCAATTTTTTGAAAGGCCATTACGTAGGTGCTCACTGTTCTTTCTCTAGGTCTAAGAAACATTTTTTGTTGATTAATGATATGTTCTGAGGAAGCTCGACCTTTATTCTCTGATGTCGAATCACCTGTTTCCGCACTAACAAGAACATTGGTGTAGGCGATTTCCATATACAGGCGTTAGTATGGCACGCGGCTCGCAGAAATTATTCAAAAGAGACTCCCAGTTGCAGTTGTGAATAATTCAAAAGAGCTCTCCCATACAGTCAGTGGTAAATCCCATCAAAGATCACCCAAATCCGGAAAGGTTTCGGGGCTTGGGGCATGGCTCGCATCGAATTTCGATCATATTGCCGCCCCCGAGCAAACCACAGTAATGGACGCTAATGGGATGCTCATTTGCCAGAATGAAAGATTTTATGCTTTTAATGGGGCCAGAGGTCTTCTTCGTTTTGAACCTGACCTGCACGCTTGGTATATATGGCATCAAAACAAAATTCTCATTTCTTGGCTTTTAGTGTAAAATCACTCCATAAGAAACATTACGAACATAGGAAATTAATCAATTTATTAATTTTGTGATGATAATATCCCGCTGAAGATCAAGAACACGTTTTGACTAATATGCAGATTTTTGTTGTAAGGTCGAATAACATTTTTGAAACATGAAATGAACGCCTTGAAATAGTTATTTACGTGTTTGTTGTGTTAATACATAAGATGTAATGACTTTTATATAAGTTGTATATGGATATTACAGTTTATGTATTCAAGTTGACACTTGTCAAAATAACCTCAAAAGTTACAAAAATTTCCCAATTTCCAATAGAAGAAACACGTAAAATGTTGTACAACACTCGTGGCTTGTTACACAAGATGCTTTCCGACACTCAGCCACTCACAGAACTCGGGCTGCGCCCTCGTTCTGCAAATTTCGGCTCCGTGTCTGAAAACCACTATGTAACAGCCAACTCGTATTGTAAACTACTATTACATTACAGTCGATTGCACTAAAGTCTCTAAGGCTAAGTCATAGTTTACAACGCGGCCGACAACTAATAGCGTTTTCGAGTCACTAGAACCGAACCGGTCTGGCTCTAAAATCAGGGGATTCGATTGGTTCTCGAAAATCCTTGCCCAATCAGTGATAGTCATTTCAGAGTTGAACTGGTTCCGTTCTGGCCAGTCGAAAACGCCATTAGTTTAAGAAAGGAGCTTCGGGCCATAGACCCGAAGCGAGTTTCTTATCAAGGTGGAGCGCTGTATATGACAGCGCACAAAAAATATATTGCTTATTTTGGTCAACAGCATTGTTTCAATATTAACTAATAAATGGGTAACTAAAAATAATAATTAGGAAAACTAATTAATTTTTTACAACCAAGTATCATGGTGTCCGATTCATTCAATTGTCATTTCAGGGCTATTCTGTATGGATATTGACTGGAATTAACAGTGATACTGTGACACTAAATTGTCATTCTAATAATGCAACACAATAAAAAATGTCAATTTAGTGTCACAGTATCACTGTTAATTCCAGTCAATATCCATACAGAATAGTCCTGAAATGTTTTCAGAATTTGTTTTGCGCAATTTCAGATCTTTGCTCAATTAAAACGTCTGCAGTTCTGATAATTTTGTGGTGATGAAAACAGGAAGAGTACAATACATTATGTTCGAAAGTGATCATGCACCAATTAAGTGACACCGCCGGATGTAAGAGAATTGGCTGCAAATGTGACTTCAGAACTATTGCCTTAAAAATAAAAAGCACGTTATGAGGTTCAATACAATGTTTTCAAGAAATGGTGTGTCGAAAGGGGTGCAAGTGTTATACAGGTGTCCTGTTTTTCAACGCTCACTATTGGTATCTCGGAAATGGTAAGAGATACAAAGTTGGTTAAATGACAAAAAAGTTGCACCATTTTATAACTATTCCACAGTGGCGGCTCGTGAGTTTTTTGCAAGGAGGGCTCAAGTTAATAACAAATTCGCGAGCTGAGAACTATGATGTTCTATCTGCACTTCTTGTAGAAAATGTTTTTCGAACTTCGATCCAGCAAAACATGGACACAATGTTTCCTGATATAAACAATATTAGATCAGAAACTAGAGAAAGAGGCTTTTATTCCTTTCCCGTTTCTGATCTAATTGTTTAAATCATGAAACATTTCGTCCATGTTTTGTTGGTTCGAAGTTCGAAAAACATTTTCTACAAAGAGTGCAGATAGAACAGTTCTCAGTTCGCGAAATGACGAAACTCGAGACAAAAACCATTTTGTCGTATCCGCATCACAACCATATGGAGTTTTAGCATTTACTGTTTTGTCAAAATTACGTGTGAGTTGATGCACCACGAACTTATTCTTGCGGGTTCGATTTGCTTTATATTCAGTAAATCAATGCTGTAATCGGACGTCCGTTGTTTTTTTTGCATTTATTTCTTCTTGTAGGCTTGAAGACCTATATGTAACTTTTTTAGATCAGCTATCTTCATGTTTGCAAACTGTTGACTAATCGAAGAGTACATAAATAATTATATCGATTATTTCAATCGGCTGGGGGCTCGAGAAACGGAGCCCATATCTGCAGTATAGAGCGGGAGCCGCGTCTCGCGTTGCCATGGTTACGGTACATGTTTTGCGCGGGTGCACCCCGGCATCACCGCATTGGCGGTGGGCGCCGAATGCGGAGCCCAAGACGAACTTCTTCGACCGTGCGATCGCTTAGAATTATTTTCTTAAAATATTAATTGACTAATGACTGAACGTTTTTGCACTAAACCAAATCTTTGGAATAAGTATAATTAATAAAATGCATTCCATGTCTTCCTACCGAAAAAAATCTCTTGCCGCCTTTAGCGTTGGAGGGGCGCCGCCCTTGAGCCCTCCCTCACCAGCCGCCACTGCTATTCCAAATATGTCAAGATATCCAAGATATCGTCAGTAATTTCTGAAATATCCCAAAAAAAAACTGAAAAACGCCGAATTCGAAAATCTCAAATCACGTCTTTATTATGACAGCTATCGATTTCAAAATTGGTATCCTGATATTTATGAAGGTCCTTAATCGACTGACGTCAATAACGTCATTGTTATTTGAGATATGACAGTTGACTTAATTTTTTCTTATGGACACCATATCATTCATTCACCTCAAAAAACTCATCTTCTTGTTCTCTTTACAAGGATATGAAACGCACTTATAGCATTTTTGTCAAAATATTCTGTAAAAATTGGAAAAACTATTTCTGGGGCGAAAAAATCGAGTTACCGTTTCGGTTGCCGTGCTCTCGTAGCATAACAAGATGGCCATTCAGTTACCAAAATAACATAGCAATAACGTTACATTCATAATTTACAATTGCTCGAATAGATCTTTTCAAATTTGCGCTGGTTCTTTTCTATTGTGACGTCATGATTTTGCGTAGCTTGAGACAACTGTCAGTGAAGAGTCATCTCAAATTGGAGGTGTCAGATTTATAGGCAAGCACCGAGCGTAGCAAGGAAATACTTGCAAAAGTGGTTATTCATTGCTGTGTTACCTTGTGCGAAAATAATCTGAAGAAGCCTGATGTGTCCATGTTACAGTTTCACGGAGTGGCTTGAGAGTTGGTGAAACAAAATTCAACAAGACATGACACTTGATAATGATGCATGGAATCTGACGTTAACATGACATCATGGGCAAAATGTTTTGTGTAAGTTGGGAGAACTGTCAAAACGATTCCCTATCCTTTACTTGCCTTGTTGTGTCACGAGAGCATGGCAACCAAAACGGTAACTCAATTTTTTCGCCCCAGAAATAGTTTTTTCCAATTTTACAGGTTACTCTGACAAAAATGCTATGAAAATAAGTTTTTTGGGGTGAATAAATGATACGATGCCCATAAGACAAAATAAAGTTAACTGTCATATCTCAAAAACTAAAGTGCTCAACAATGAAAGTGTTACAAAGCAAAAATTCACCCAATTTTGAACCGCTGTAACTTTTGATTGACACAAACGATTCTGATTCTGTTTTAAGTACTGAAGAGCCTAATCTTTTGGCCATCTTTCTTGTCAATATGAAATCCATAGAGCCCTTTATGAAATTTCTACAGGGTGATGAACAGAGCAGTGCAAAATTGATGAAAGTTCAACATACCCCCGTTTTCGTTGAAATTTTTTTTCGGGAGTATCAACACCAAATTTATGGAGAATGATGTGTTCCCTCAAAACGGTTCTTGAATTTCCGGGATTCCAGTCGAAACAGCCAAAATGTGATTTTTTATTGTGAATACTGTATATTATTCCTGTAGCAACGCAAAAACATTAGAACTTTTCATATCAAGATGACGCCACTTGGTAGACTTGTTCACTGAACAATTCTGAGCAATTTGACTTGCAACACGCTCCTATTGTCTAGTGTAGGGGTGAAGAAAAGCCCAATTGGCAGTGTACTTTTTGGTACTACTCCTAAAATTCGAGTTTTTAGCATTAAGAAAAGGTTAGTTTTTACTCTCTTTAGTCAACATGGGACAACGTCATCAGAATTGGAATTACAACATTTCCGCCATTTTGGAATTTTTTGCCTTTACCTCAAATTTCAAAACATAGGCATGTTTGGCTTCATTTCTTGAAATGTTGGTCCCCTAAATGGGATTTTGTCAATAAGATCTGTCTATCTGTTTGTTTATCTGTCTATCTCTTTCCGAAAAAATATATATAGAATTTTTAACCCCACCCCCCCCCCCCTTCTTCCTGGAATTCTCTGAGTGTCCAATTTGATATTCTTGACCTCTCAATTCTTTTCAATGCAGTCAACGTCATCCTGCATAGCATCGGAAGAAATAATTTTCTGTGGAAAAAATGCCACCCAAATTTCACCCTTTCGCTCCCACCACCTCATCCCAAAAATCTAAAATGGCAATACCTACTTTGTGATACATCAAATTGAAGGAAGTTAAATTCTCTCCATGAACAAAATTTTTTCAAACTTTTTAAAACCCCCATTTTCCTCACAAAACACCCCAAATATCTAATTTATTAGAAGAGGGGTTGAAAATTTCAAAAAAATGGTTTTCGGAAGGAAAATTCAATTCCCTTCAATTTGATGTATCACAAAGTAGGTAGTGTTTCGTAAAATTTTGAAGCTGAGGTGGGGGAGAGCAAAAAGGTCAATTTGGGTAGCACTTTTTTCACCGAAAATTCTTTTCTTCGATGTTTTCTACGATGACACTGACTGAATTAAAAACAATTGAGAGGTCCAGAATTAAAAATAAGACCGTCAGAGAATTTTTAGGGCGAAGGAAGGTGGGGTTAATTTTTTTGTAAATATTTTTTTCCGAAAGAAAATTTAAATCTCTTCAATTTGATGTATTGCAAGGTAGGTCATGTCGTTTGAAATTTCAAAGTTGGGGTGAGTGGGGGCGAGGGGGCTCAAGATGGAAATTTGCCAATTCATGTTTTAGATGTCCCCTTTGATATGAAAATCGACCTGTTTTTGCTCGAAGAAATATTCACTAGGAATCGGGAGTTATTGCAGGTGGATAGTTTTCAAATGGTCACCCGGTGCAGTATTCACAATAAAAAATCACATTTTGGCTGTTTCGACTGGAATCCCAAAAATTCAAAAACCGTTTCGAGGGAACACATCATTCTTCATAAATATGGTGTTGATACTCCCAAAAAAAATTTTCAACGAAAACGGGGGTATGTTGAACTTTCATCAATTTTGCACTGCTCCGTTCATCACCCTGTGGAAAATTTATGAAAAGCTCTATACATTTCATATTGACAAGGAAGATGGCCAAAAGATTGGGCTTTTCAGTACTTAAAACAGAATCAAAATCGTTTGTGTCAATCAAAAGTTACAGCGGTTCAAAATTGGGTGAATTTTTGCTTTGTAACACTTTCATTGTTGAGCACTTTAGTTGACGCAGGAAGAAATTATTGATGTCAGTCGATCAAGGACCTTCAAAAATGTCAGGACACCAATTTCCGAATTGACAGCTGTCATGATAAAGAAATGATTTGAAATTGTCGAATTTGGCATTTTTCAGTTTTTTGGGGATATTCCTGAAATGATCGAAGATATCTTGGATATCTTGACATATTTGAAATAATCATGAATTGGCGCAACTTTTTTGTGATTTAGCCGACTTTGTATCACTTACCGTTTCCGAGATACTAATAGTGAGCGTTGAAAAACAGGACACCTGTATAAATAGTGAAAATGCCCACCAGTCACCATTAACTCAACCTGCTTAGATTTTAAGGCCAATTTCTGTTTTTTTTTCGTAAATTTGTAAGCCTGAAATGGTCAGTAAATGGCAAAGGTGGGCACCATAACCGAAAAAGTTAACGTTAAGTTAAGCATGAATCTTTCACAGGTTTTTCAGTTGAAAACTTCACTCAATTTTTTCAGACTTTGTCTACTTATTTCGAGTTTTAAAGACAAATATGGCTTTGCAAGTTAACGTTAACGGACTTGAGTTAACGGAAGTTGAATGTAAGGGAAGTTACTTAGTTCGTTAATGATTTTTCAAGTTAACTTTAAAGCTAAATCGTTGACGAAAAAGTTAACTTCGTTAATTAACGACTAACGGATTAACGATTTGGTGCCCCGCTTTGATAAATGGCCATTTTCAATATTAATCGTATTACTGCGTTCTCAGATTTTTTCAGACACCTAGTTTCTGCTACTTCAAAATTTAGGTAGGTACATGATGTCTCAAGTCTTACCGCACTGTAGCCCATTTGTTACCGCATCGTGCGGAAACATATTATAGGTGCGATGGACGTATAGGCGATTGTAATGAATGTTTAACAGGCGCGTGCTGGGACCCTTCAAAGGGCCTGGGCAAATTCATGGCAAAAGGCCCCTCCCCTCCCCTTGACTAGAGCTGCCAGATTTTCAAAAATCAAAATCAGGACAGGACAGCAGGATTTCTGAATAAAAGTGAAAAGAAAAACCATTAATTTTTTCAAGTGCGAGCGAAGTGAGCAAAATGGCGTCGCAGCTGAAAATTTTTTGGGATGATAATGAGAATGCTAATAATAATACCAAAAACAAATTTCAAATAGGTAGGTGAGTACTGGATTTTTCTATTTTCATTCTCTAATTTTTTTTAATTTAACAATTAGCAAAGCAAAGCTATTTGGGCAGGTCTCCCAAAAAAAAACAGGATCCGATTACTGTTACAAAACATCGAGCAAAACATCCTTACGATCTAAAAAGTCTGGAAATCAGTTATTCAATTAATATTCAATAGTCAATTTTATGCTAGAAAAAAAAAATTCAAATATATGAAAAAAGACAAAGAAAGACCGCTTGAGGCCTTACGGCTGAGGGCCTACCGGGAAATGCCCGGCTGCCCGGCGGGCCAGCACGCGCCTAATGTTTAACATATCGAGCGGCCAAATTTTTTTTTGAAACGTTCGTCCCGTCGAATAAGTCGATGATTTGACGTTAATTTTGTGGTTGCTGGATGCTAGCAGATAATAATTAGGTGTGATAGATTATCTTGGGGCTACGTCCTCGTGAATGAGCTGTTTTCTACTTCAAACGAATTTTACCTACTGCTGATAACTCTGTTTCAAATTTCAATCAATTATTCAGTAGCAAAATGAAGAAAAAACTACTTACAAAACTTGTTGAGGCCGTTACCCTGGATATAACTGTAAATACGACCTACGCATGGCAGATGAGTATATAATATACTATACGTTGTTTCAGATTGATTGCTATCCCAGTGGGCATTGGAAGTATATGGTAAAAGTCGCTTTAGCTTTGTCTAGTTCTAAAACGTTTACTGTTTTAGTCCCAAGTCAGTGTGACATGTCAATCAAAATCAGCCGCGCAGTTTTTTACTGTCGTCCAAACTGTCATGTTTCTGTCCACCTAGATAGCTTTTGGAAAGAAAATCGTAATAAGCACCAATCGACGCAAGTTTTAAGAATCTGTACGTGTTACTTATACAGTTACTGTTATTCCTGTTATGTTATACCTACTGTTGTGTTGTTCCTTCATTGGTTTTGATTACCTGATAATTTTCACGCCATGTGTGGGGATCCAGTTCGTTTATCTTCGAGAGAACGTGACATACTTTAACGCTGTTACGAAGAATACTTCAGAGATTCCAACAATGCAGCTGCCAACATTCAGCGCGTTGCTTTGATCTTTAGTAACGTACTGTACGGTCAAACGCATACTGGCAAAAAGAAGCCAAGGTTTGTCACTCCTTACAATCAGAAAGTGCCCGTGGATCCTTGAGCCCAGTCGAGAAAAAAATCAGCCAGGCGCCCGTTCTCAATCAAAAGAGTAGGTACAGTACCTACAGTCTGTTGTGCCATATCCTACCAGATTTCGTGCTTCTGTCTTCACTAAAAGGCTCAGTTGAAGTAGAACAGCGTAACTCGGCTTTAGAAGCAGATCTTCCTTGATATCTGATCCCCCTCAAGGCCATGGAGTTTGCTTTACTGCTTTACTATCTACCTGTGTGATATGTGCACAATGTTGATTGAGAGTTGAGACTGTGGCAAGAACAAAATCTGCTGACTCCCCGCAGGTGCTTTTTTTTTAGTCCTGAGATCGGAAACAGAGACGGTTCGACATCAAAACTGCATGTATCTTTCTTCAAGTGCACCTTGAACAAGGTGCCGCACGTGATACTCGATAAAAAGCTGAAGAAATACTTTCTGACTGAAAGGAGTGAAAGATCTGACTTATAACCTGGAAATAAATAATGAAGTTTCCATGAGATTGACACTTTTGATTTGACGGTTTTTGTAACTAAATCTAAAGCTGCATTTAGATTTTCATGACCTACTGGGATAGCAATATTTCTGAAACAACGTATACCTACCTATCATTTCACTATCAATCAATTTGACCACTAGGTAATCCCTACACATGCTTCATATTAATTATTATAGACTGTACGCTGGGGGTCCTCCACGAGGAAACTAATCAAGCTTAATAAGCGAAGAGCGAAGGATCCCCAATGCAGGGCTGCTTTAGCCCTGTAGTTGAGACACTCACTGCCTACAAATCAACGTATAGGTAGATAAGTACATTGGGGTATAATCCTAACATTCTATGACATCATATCATCATCGTGTACCTAGCTATAGATAATGATAGGGATACGGAATCATGAATAAGCTTGCAAGAGCTAGGGCAGGTATCAGACCATCCAATTCTAGCTTTAACAAACAGCCTTACGTTAAGTCATGTAGAAACCCAATCAAGTTGGATGTTAATGTTCATAAGTTGTATCCTTTTTGAAAATCTAATCAAGGACCATTTTTACTCGGAATAAATTAGCAACTCGGAGTACCGGAAGGAAGCCAGGCCATCTTTCACCAGCACAATTATTAAATTAAATGAATCATCTTGGCTAATTCCCTCAATTTATAAGAATTAATACCTTCGTTCCTTGTCTCGTTCTACCTCAAGAGTCGAGACTGGCCGACAGGCAGGTGGGTAGGTATATAGCAGCCAGCGAAAAAGTCGCGCACATCATTACCTTTTTTCCCCTACCAAGACTTCTTAAAAATTGCGTCTCGTATCACAGCTTATTAGGCGCAATTTCAATTTGCCGTGACCTACCTGCTGCAGCAGCAAAAACGATGGATGGGCTGGAAATGCCGCCGTGGAATGGGCAGGGGGCCCGGGGGGTTGTAATTCGTCTTGTGGGGGATCGTTAAAAGTTCCTCGGCCGGGTTGCAGAAAGTATTACCTGAAATGAAATAAAAAGCAGTATATTAAAAAGATGAGTCTTGTGCAGCGTGTACGGCTGAAATATTAAAAGAAATATATAAAATCTCGGAGAAAAGGACATGAGAAGGAGGAGACTTTCGCGTGCTTACATACATCATCTTGCACCCGCTTGTAGAGCATATGGTTCAGAGAAATAAAAGGAGACCGCGCGATGTATCCTCGTCTTCGACTATATACAATCAGATGCAATACAATAAGTCTTTTGTTTTCAATTTGCATTCTTGATTTCTTACATCATGATTAAAATAAATGTGATAGTACGGCGGTTAGTCAAAACCACCTTGCATTTTATTCTAGAGCATTCAAACTTGACATAATTGAATTGTAGTACCCACATACCTTCAGCTTACTCCTAAGAAGTGGAAACAAGGTTGCAACCCCCTGGGGAGCAACGGTTGCCTAACTAACATTTTGGTGACTTCTATCGGTCGGGATCAGGCCCGGATTGGGAGAATTTTCCGGCCCGGGTTGTGACCATAAACCGGTCCTCATCTTTTCCCGAACTTTGGGTGAGTCACCGGATTCGTCGACCCCCCCCCCCCATATACTTGCTGACTGGCAACGTCAAGGAAAGGAATTATTTAGAAACGATCCATTCTCCAATTCTCAGTCGAGAAGTCAACGACAGTTCAATTTTAGTTTAAGATTATAGCCATTACAGATCACAGAAAGACATTCAGCGTCTTTTTCAAATAGTCTGGAAATGAATTGGCAGATATTGAAGGTCTTCAAGGGTTTTTTGAGTCTTAACGATTGATTCATAGAATCAGTCCCAATCGATTACCATTCTTGAATCTCCCTATGGAAATCGCTCTTGGGGCTGACCCTTAAGTCTTTCGTAAGGATTTGGTGTGAGTGGTTTACATTCAGCATCCTTCTCGAATAGTGTCAATTCAATTTGCAGCAATTAGAAGCCTTGTAAACTTTTTTGAGTCTTCGCAATGGATTTGTAGCAATATAGAGTCTCTTTTAAACTTGCGCTTCAATAAACTTGTAACAATTAGAGAGGCCTCAAGATTCTTTTGGTCTTCGCATTGATTGCATTGCAAAATGACGTCAGTCCCAGTCATTGACTATGTTTGGGTTTTTTCTGAATTTGCAGTAACAAGTCGTTTCCAGGACAATTTCTTGCGGCTTCCCAAGTGACTTGTAGTAACTATTCACATCCAGTGGTTCTTTTGTATGGTCACAACTGATTTGTATAATAGTATCTGGAGAAGTCTTCAAAGCTTTTTTTAATTCTCGCAATTGTTTTATAGCATAAATTACAAAACTATTTTTTTAGCCTTTCCAAAAGATTCGTAGCAACAGCAATTATCCAGCATAATTTTTTTTTAGAATGGGGTCAGTTAATTTGCAGAAATTACAGGCCTTCAAGTTTTTCAAGATTTATGTCTAACATTAGTCCCAGGTGGTAACCATTTTTGAGTCTTATTCTTATTGGATGTACAGAAATGAATAAGATTCTCTTTCAAGACCTATTCTTTGATCTTTCCGAAGGAATCTCAGTGAATGTTCGCATTCAGCACTGTTCTTTAATAGTCTCAATGAATTTGTAGCAGTTAAAGAGACCTTCAACTTTTTTTTGGGTCTTCGACACTGACCTATAGCATAAATTCCAGTAATTTGAAGTTTTTGCGAGTCTTCCAGGAATTGCAGTAATAATAAGTCGTCTTCAAGACCATTTCTGAGGCTGCCCAAGGGACTCAAAGGAAGTATTCACTGCATTCAGTATTTTTATTTGCTCTTAGGTAACTAATTTGTGGCAACTAGCAGCAGAGGGCGAATTTATATACACGCTTACTCCTTCATCAGTTTCGGGTTTTAGTCTTATAGGAGGTAGTTTCATCAAAAAAGGCCGCAGATTATCAGCTGGGCAAGAAATTGTCATGATTCCGGTAGTTTCTGTTCGTGCCCCCGAAAGGTAGGCAACACGCTTCCACAACCCATCGCCAATAATTATCAGTTGGGCAAGAAATTGTGATGATTCTGGTAGTTTCTGTTCGTGCCCCTGAAAGGTAGGCAACACGCCTCCACAACCCATCGCCAAAGTCGACATATGCCTTAAACAACTATGTAGTAAATGTCAAGTGGAGGATGACTGATCCCGGTTCATAGAAGTTACCGAAACGGACGATTTTATAGGGTTTGGAAATCTACCCCTGTCGCTAAGACCATCATTCAAAGAATACTACTTATTACTCAAGGATCAGATTTGCCAACACATTTTCAAGCATTAGCATATTACAAAGTTAATATTACACCACCGCCTTGGTACTACTGTACTGTCGTTTGAATTTAACTGCAGTTCTTCAGCGACACGTAGCGGTTTTCATTACTGCCAGCCAATTTCTGATGTTTACTTTAAGTTTAATCATTTTGAATTTTGCCGGATTTTGTAAATTTTTGTGCGTCTACGTAGTTTATTTGTGGTTTCACTGTTTCACTCAAAACACTCACCTTGTTCAACTTTGTTGCTCATTAGGTTTTTCCTTCGTTACAGTTGCAGCGAGGATAGTCCGGCAGCTTATTGCAATTTTTATGCCGAATCGTGCATTTTGAGTAAAAGCCAGGGTCAAGTTATTTTCGTGTTCTACGATGAAAATGAAAATTTTTGAGGGTGGGGGGCATTCTGGAATTCACCCAGGGGAGGCTGAGGGGGGGTTTTTTGGGGCCTTCTGGGTGATTTACTTGTTTTTCATGCGAGAAGCCCAGTCCATTTTTTTTTACATTTTGTGATTTATTCCGAGATTTTTGGGGTGTTTATTCACCCCCCATTTTCATCCAGGGGGCCTTGGGGGGACAATTTAGGGTTGTTTCCACGATTTTCATTTTCTGCTAAATTAGGACGTATATTGACGTGCTTGGTATCGTTTCTTACTGAATCTCGCCTTCTAAATCCATATCTGGTGTTGAAATTACAACATGAGCAGGTTTGAACTAGTTATGCAAGAAAAAACAGGTTTTTCGGGCCCACTTTTTTGACATGCCTTAATTTTGGCCCAAGGTTTCTGCGATCAAAATCCTCCTGAGGATCATTAGTTTCAAGTGTTTGGAACATAAAAATCATGCCCTTAATGCGCCTTTTTATTTCAGAATCACACAAAATTGATTTGTTGGAGAAGCGGTCCAATCATTTTTCAGCAAAATAATTAATTTCCTCAAACAATTGTGCATTCCGTGTAAAAGGCAAACACCAGTAATTTTTGTGTTCCACGATTAAAATGAAAATTAGTGAGGATGAGAGGCATTCTGGCTTTGCACCCAGGAGGGGCTGAGGGGGGATCTTTTTTTAGACCCTTGGAGTAATTCACTTATTCTTCATGAGAGAAGCCAAATCTATAATTTTTTCAATTCTGTAATTTTTAGTAGAATTTTCGGAATGCTTACTCACTCCCCATTTTGAACAAGGGGCCCTGGGGGGACTTTTTGGGGTTGTTTCCACGCTTTTTATTTTTTGCTAATTTAGGATCTATTTTGACGTGCTTGGTATCATTTCCTACTAAGTCCCACCTTCTAAATCCAAATCTAGCATTGGAAATACGATTTGAGCAGGTTTTAACTAGTTAGGCAAGAAAAACAGGTTTTTTGGGTCCATTTTTATGACATCTCTCAATTTGGGTCTGAGGGTTTAGGATCAAAATCCTCCTCACAATCAATAGTTTCAAGTATTTACAACATATAAAGCATGCGCCTTTGGTTTTGGAACCTTGAGCCCAAATTAGGGTATGTCAAAAAACTGGATCCAAAAAACCTGCTTTTTCCCACACAATTAGTTCAAACCTGCTTGTATCGTATTTCCAACATCAGATTTGGATTTAGAAGGTGGGATTTAGTAAGAAACGATACCAAGCACGTCAATATAGGTCCTTACTTAGCAAAAAATAGAAATCGTGGAAACAATCTCAAAAAGTCCCTCCAGGGCCCCTTGGTTCAAAATGGGGGTAAGTAAACATTCCGAAAATTCTGTAAAAAATTACAGAATTGAAAAAATGATGGATTTGGCTTCTCTCATGAAAAACAAGTGAATTACTCCAAGGGTCCCAAAAAAGATCCCCCCTCAGCCCCCTCTGGGTGCAAAGCCAGAATGCCTCCCACTCTCAAAAATTTTCATTTCAATTGTAGACCAGGAAAATTGCCGACGTCTGCCTTTTACACGAAATGCACAATTGTTTAAGCAAATTAATTAGTTAGCTCAACAATTATTGAACCGTTCTCCAAGAAAACAATTGGGTGTGGTTCTGAAAGCAAAAGGCGCATCCAGTACACGATTATTATGTTCAAAATACTTGAAACTAATGATCCTCATGAGGATTTTGATCGCCTAAGCCTTGGGCCCAAATTAAGGCGTGTCAAAAAAGTGGGCCCAAAAAACCTGTTTTTTCTTGCATAACTAGTTCAAACCTGCTCGTGTTGTAGTTTCAAGGCCAGATTCGTATTCAGAAGGCGGGATTTAGTGAGAAACGATATCAAGCACGTCAATATACGTCTTAATTTAGCAGAAGATGAAAATCGTGGAAACAACCCTAAATAGTCCCCCCAATGCCCCCCGGTTGAAAATGGGGGGTGAATATACATCCCAAAAATCTCGAAATAAATCACAGAATTTGAAAAAAAATGGATTTGGCTTCTTTCATGAAAAACAAGTAAATCACCCAAAGGGTCCCGAAAAACCCCCCCTCAGCCCCCCCTGGGTGAAATCCCAGAACGCCTCCCACCCTCAAAAATTTTCGTTTTTATCGTAGAATACGAAAATAACTTGACCCTAGCTTTTACTCAAAATGCACGATTCATCAGCTAATCCGCCGGACTAGGACGGAAATGAGAAAAAAAACGGCAGATAAAAGGAAGGAAGATATTTTGACCTAATTGGGATAGGGGATTGGGTGTTTACACCCACACAGCCTGTTACGTTCGTATTCACTTTGAACAATGGAAAGAATTACTACCGTATTAGCCCAGGCGCCAGGGAAAACAATAAGGAAATAATTGTTTCCTGGCTGGAAACTAGCTTAAAACGATCTGTGTAGCTTAGGTTTTGACATACTAGTTTCCCCCCTTTCGGAAATGTCGGCGTCATGTCGCCATCATCAACAAGAAGTGCACCAGCGTGGTTTTTGCCGAATATCTTAATTTTGGATCATCTGACAGCAAAAGATGTAAGAAGTCATTTTGAAGCCTATAAAATTCCCTACAGTTTGGTTTTTCAATCAATTTTCTGCGACCTATGGTCTTTGAGATAGAGCTTCTGGAAGCGAGAGTCATTGTCGTGAAAGCTCCATGGCCACTTGACTTGAAAAACTGAAATGTCGATGTGACAAAAAAAAAATTCAAAATGAGATTACTCGAGAACTTTCCATGCTATAGTTGCGGTGATAGTCTTAAACTCTTCCTCTTGAACCGTAGATTACGAATATTGAAAAGTCAAAAACGTCACATTGTACATATACAGGGTGTACTACGGAAATCAAATCAGAACAGAGAAATTTGACATATTTCTTCGATTTAGCCTATGCGAAACTCTGAGCACTTATCACGAGTCCAATATCAATATGCATTGCTCTGCAAACTTCACTTGATACACTTAAGAAGTGGTCAGCTCACAGCCTTCCTGTAAAATGTTTTGAAGGCCCTCTGAAATCATCAAAATTTACAGTAGCAAGAAATGTATGTAACAGTATATCATATACCAAGGAACCAAAGTGAATTTTTGATCCTTCGGGTAAAGTTTGTTGCTCGAGGGCCCTTTGGGTCCAAATCCCCAAATTAAAAATTCACTTTGGTCCTTTGGTATATAATATACTGTTATATACATTCCTTGGTACTGTAAATTTTTAATATTTTGATGATTTCAGAGGGCCTTCAAAACATTTTACAGTAAAGCTGTAAGCTGACCACTTCTTTCGTGTATTAAGTGAAGCTCATAGAGCCAATCCATATTGATATTGGACTCGTGTTAGGTGCTTAGAGTGTCGCATATAGGCTAAATCGAAGAAATATGTAAAATTTCTCTGATCTGATTTGATTCCCTAAGTACACCCTGTATATGTACAATGTGACGTTTTTGACTTTTCTATATTCGTAATCAACGGTTCAAGAGAAAGAGTTTAAGACTATTACCGCAACTATAGCATGAAGGATTCTCGAGAAATCTCATTTTGAAATTTTTTTGTCACATCGACATTTTAGTTTTTCGAGTCAAGTGGCCATGAAGCTTTTACGACAATGCCTCTCGCTTCCAGAAACTCTATCTCAAAAACCATAGATCGCAGAAAGGTCATTTAAAAACTATTCCGTAGGGAATTTCATTGGGTTCAAAATGACTTCTCACATCTTTTGCTGTCAGATGGCTCAAAATCAAGATATTCGGCAAAAACCACGCTGGTGCACTTCTTGTTGATGATGGCGACATGACGCCGACATTTCCGAAAGGGGGGAAATTAGTATGTCGAAATCTAAGCTACACAGATCGTTTTAAGCTAGTTTCCAGCCAGGAAACAATTATTTCCTTATTGAGCTGATTTTTGCTCCCTGGCGCCTGGGCTATATGTCTTTTCTTCAACTCTGGAATCGCTTCAATATTGCACATCCTTCTCTTAAACCGGTCAAGTTTAATGAAATTCTATATTGGATATAAATTGTAGATACCAGTTGCGGTGGCGGAGGCGGAGGCGGTTAAAAATAGCGCAATTTAGCTCTGCATTATGATTGTGCTCACGGTATAATGATGGAGGAGCCGGTCGGGCGATCGATACATTCTCCTGAGGGAGATTATATTAGGCCGCCGTAAACAGGTGGTTGGCTGGGGGACACGGAGCAGAGCAGAAGATGCTTACTGCTCGGATGTTCCAGGCAGCGCAAGGTTTCTAGGCTTTTACCATGATTGGAACTCCAGTGGGGAGGGGGATGCATAAAGGTAAAAGGTGAGTAAGAGGCAATGGTTATTCAGATACGAAATGTTGCTCGAATCATAACGCGAGCCGCATCATGTATGATGAAGGCCGTCCGATGATGAAATCTGTTTCTCGCACGGAAACGACACCGAAACCTAAAAGATTGATAATGATCTTCCCGCACAGCATTCACCTAAACTCAAAAAAGGGGAACATCGCGGGAATGCGAGAAAAGCAACCGAGAACTGTGTAATTTTGTCCTGTCAGTGTGTGCCTGTGTGTGGTGTGTTTGTGTGAAAGAAACTCCATCCGGCGTTTCGATTAATTATTTTGGTACGTCTGTGAAGTTGCCAAATCAAGCAGTCGTCGTTGGAGCTTGGAGTAGGCAAAGTCATCAAAGTGATATATTATTCTTCTCTTCAGGTCTCCTGGAAATAACCAATGAACATGCGGCATGTTTTCTGCTACTTTTGAAAACAAACGTTTACTGTGCTTAGCGTCAAAATTAGTGTTACACTTTTTTGGGAATTCTTTACTGAGGAACTGAATAACCAATTGTGTCAAAATTTCACCCAAAGTAAGCTTGAAGTGTCCTCTAAATGTCCTGCAATTTTCTTAAGTCTAAACTCCTAGGTAGCGGAGTGGCTTGATTTAAAAGGGATGAATGTCTAAAAGAGAAGTTCAGAAAAAATTGTAAAGCAGCTGAACGATTGTAAAGCTAAAAGGAGCTTCTTTTGATTTCAAATGATCTGAATGTGTATCATGACTGTTGTGTCAATATTGCTGCTTGATGTCGAGACTCACTCCTTGTTTCAGAATAGAGGAGAAGCGGCTGTGTAAATGTCAAAAATGGTCCTTGAGGGCGGGAAATGGGTATTTCAATAATGAATAGGGATCACGTAAGTATAGACAATACAAATAGAGAAGACCATATGTTATCACCACCGTCGTCACGGATATTGGGGCATCAAAAATCAGCCAACCATTTTTTGAATGATGGGCTGGCTTGGTTCCTACGCAACCGTAAAAAGCCGTGACGACATATGATCTTTTCTATTTGTATTGTCTAAACATATTGGGGAAATTGTTTTCCATATTTTCTAGAACGTCTTTTGGTGGTAGGTGTTGTTTTCAAAGGCTGATAAACGATTTTCTAAGAGTTTGATACATTGTAAATCATACATGATAAGATGATTGATTCGAACCTTCAAAAATGGTCGTTTCATCAATTGACTTCCAACCCTTCTTGTTAACCCCAAGATCATGATCACTGGGTGTACCCCATGCAAGAGTGGTAAGAACATCAAGTTCATCGGAAATTATTCGAACATGTATTCTTGTAGGTCAGAATTTTTTGATGTGCAGTGTCGTAGTCTTGAAAGATCTTTGTTTCTAGAGTGGAGCCCCATTTCTTCAATTTTCGAGCGTCTATTTCACTGTCTTGAAATTTCACGGCTTGTGTTCACGGCTATTCATTTATTTATTATTTGAAGCACATTACACAGAAGCAAAGTTCTATTTATAGAATGTGTGAAATCCCGAAGTTAAAAAAAAGAACAAACTGGCCTCAATGAAGTGTCAGTCCAGTCGATCGTCATGCTGACACCTGTATATCTCTTTGATAGCTGGAACAGTGGTATGAAGGATGTCACAGCGAGTTTCGACGTCACGGTAGGAGTGAATCATCCGATGGAGAGGGGAATAGGTGAGTCCACGAGTTCTCGCGTAGGGTAGATGGAGCAGTTGTGTGTTGCGGGAGTTTGGTCTGAGTATCCGAAAGCATATGCGACACAGCAACTCCGGGCAGTCAATCTCACCTTTGATAATCTTGTACAGAAAGATCACAGAATTCATGTCACGTCTGATATGAAGAGACTGCATGTTAAATTGACGCAAAAGGTCCCACTGCGGAGCGCCCCTTGCAGGAAACGAGCCTGTTATCATAGAAGTCGCTGGGTTCAAGAAATTCCTCTGAATGCTATATGGATTTCATATCCTGGGTTCCAGGCAAGTGAGGCGTACTCAAGACGGGAATGAGCAAACGACATATCGCTGTACTAGAATGATAGTAAGACAACTTGAAAAACATAGTTTCGAGTAATCGCCACTTGAACATTTCAGAAGAACGAAAAACACTCTTCTTCTCGAAATTTCGGAGATTTTTCAATTTTCCGGTTGTATTATATCGCTCCTGATAGACCTGTGAGGAATTCATTATGAAATCACATTTACTGTTTGAGAAAAAAATCAAAAAGTGGACATATCCTTGTATATCGCTAGAAATAATGATTCTGTTGGAAGTTGTCCATTTTTTCATGTAAGTTATCCTACTGTTACGATATTTCGCGTACGGGTTCGAATATAATTGAGACGAACTTTTAAAACACACACTGTTTATTTCTGCGTACTACTACTACAATAAATGCCAACAATTATCGCTTGGAATTATGTCGCAGGTACTTCGCTTGTTATTACTCGCTATCTAATTCATTACTGCCGCGAGCTCCCGGCTGACGCCTTATATAAGGCCTCCGAATAATGTTCCCGAAGTTTCTGTCTGCTTCCAGCAAATTCCATGAGGGTCTGGCATATGCGGTTTCTAGATCATTCCTGAATAATCGCACACATTACCCGTATGCTTTCCATGCGTTCTGGTATCTGCGCCTCCGCCAAAGTGCACTGATGTGCCTTGATCGAACGTTCAAGTCTCCATTGGGTTCACATACAAGAACGCTCTGGAATGCACGAGATCGCTCCAGACTTCTACACTGCGATCTAATGGTGGAAAGATCGAGAAACGTCGAGTGTTTACCTATATGTACAAGATCGCCGCTCGTAACACTGCCCCCCTCTTAAGCCTGTTCGTCCCGAATAGGCTCATCGTTACTCCCGGAGTAACGTGCAAGGCGATCAAGGTGAACAACTTTCATCTTGGCTCTCGGGGCTCGCTGGATTCTGTACACGACGTCATTGATCCTCTTGACTACCGTGTACGGCCCTTCCCACGACGGATGCAACTTCGGAGACCTTCCCTTCTTGCGTTGAGGATTGTACAACCAGACCAGGTCACCAGCCTGAAATCCCGTGGAGTTCGCCTTTAAGTCGTAACGGGTCTTCATTCGGTCGGTCGCGATTCGAATCCGGTTTCGAACCAACTCGTGGATGTCACACATTCTTTGCCTCAGGTCGTCGACGTATTCGGGGATGTCTTTAGGATCATTCTCCGGTGTGCCAAATTGCAAATCACAGGGGAGGCGAAGCTCTCGGCCAAAAAGAACACGTGCTGGTGTTTCCCCTGTGGTGTCGTGAATGGCAGCGCGGTACGCCATCAGGAAAATCGGCAGATGACGATCCCAGTCTCGCTGATGCTCGTCGACGACCTTTGACAGGTGCTGCTCCATCGTCCGGTTGAACCGTTCAACCATTCCGTCGGACCGTGGGTGAAGGGGCGTCGTCCTGGTCTTCTGTATTCCGAGTAGAGTACAGATACCTTGGAACACGTTGGACTCGAAGTTTCGTCCTTGGTCTGAGTGTAGCTCCAGAGGTACTCCGAAGCGGCTTATCAGATTGTCCACCAGCACCCTTGCCACTGTAGAAGCCTCTTGGTTGGGCAGGGCGTACGCTTCCGGCCACTTGCTGAAGTAGTCCATGGCAACCAGGATGTATTTGTTGCCATCTTCCGTTGTCGGGAACGGGCCAGCCACATCGATCGCGATGCGTTCAAAAGGCACTCCAACATTGTAAGTCTTCAGCTCCCCTCGGCTGCGAGTTCTTGGTCCTTTGCTGGCCGCACAAACCTCGCACTGGCGACACCATGTTTCTACGTCGTTCCGGCAGTTCACCCAGTAGAACCGCTCGCGCACCTTGGCCAACGTTTTGTTCACACCAAGGTGCCCTCCAGTAACGCCATCGTGCATCTCCTTCAGGACCTCTCTCACTCTCCTCTTGGGAAGCACCAGTTGAACCATCTCCTTTTTTCCATCAGGACTCTCCCAGACTCTTTTCAGCAGCCCATTCTCTATCCTCAGAGAATTCCACTGAGCCCAAAGAGCCTTGAATTCAGGCCCTTCACCAGATATCTCGGCCCATTCCGGTCTGTCTTGGCCAAGTTCTTTCCTTTCAGCAAGCGTACCGATGGCTGGGTCCTCACGCTGCTCCTTCTTGAGCTCAGCCGTAGTCCAATTTCTCGGGGTGTCGAAAACGATTGCCTTGACTTCGACGTTCCCATTCTGCTGGTCTACCCTCTTGCAGTGTTTACAATCTTCGTTGCATGGTCTTCGAGAAAGAGCATCCGCGTTGCCATGACTTCTTCCAGGGCGGTGTTGGACCTTGAAGTCATATTGTTGCAGTTTCTCGATCCACCGTGCCAACTGTCCCTCGGGATTCTTCAACTGCAGTAGCCATTTCAGGGCAGCGTGGTCAGTCCTCACCAAAAATTTCCGGCCATAGAGGTACTGGTGAAAGTGATCGACAGCTTTCACTATGGCCAGTAGCTCCCTACGCGTCACGCAGTAGTTCCTTTCAGGCTTGGACAACACCTTGCTGTAGTACTCCACTACTCGCTCTTGGCCCTGCTGGTGTTGTGACAGCACTGCTCCAATTCCGGTGTTGCTGGCATCAGTGTCCAAGATGTATTGTCCATGCAGTTGAGGATATGCCAGGATGGGACTCGAACACAATGCAATCTTCAGAGTCTTGAATGAGTTTTCGCACTCCTTGGTCCACAGGAATGGCGCACGGTCTTCAGTCAGTTTGTGTAAAGGCTTAGCAATGTCAGCGAACTTTTCTACAAATCGTCTGTAGTAGGTGCATAAGCCCAAGAAACTTCTGACTTCATGCTGATTTCTCGGTCGTGGCCATTCTCGTACAGCATCCAATTTCGCTGGATCGGTTTCGATTCCTTCCGACGACACTACGTGCCCCAAAAATTTGACTTGCTTCTGGGAGAGCACGCATTTCTTTGGGTTGAGCTTGAGATGTGCACCTCGAAGACGTCGAATTACCTCCCGGAGGTTCTTCAGGTGCTCCTCGAAGGTTCGACCGATGACCATCACGTCGTCGAGGTAGACTAGGCAAGTTTCCCACGTAAGACCTCGCAAGACGCACTCCATTAGACGTTCAAACGTGGCAGGTGCGTTGCAAAGTCCAAACGGCATCACAGTAAACTGATAAAGGCCGCTCCCAGCGGAAAACGCCGTCTTCTCTTTGTCGTCGTTGTGGAGTCCCACTTGCCAGTAACCACTTTTCAGGTCAAGCGTCGAAAACCATCTCGATCCAGACAGCGTGCTCAAAGTGTCGTCAATCCGAGGAAGTAGATAGCTGTCTTTCTTCGTCACATCATTGAGTTTGCGGTAGTCTACGCAAAATCGTGTACTACCGTCTTTCTTCGTGACCAAAACAACCGGTGAAGACCATGGACTCGTCGATTCTTCGATCACGCCTTCATCCAACATGTTTTTCAAGAGCTTCGACACCTCTTCTTGCTTCGCCAATGGTAGGCGCCGGGGAGCCTGTCGGATCGGTGCGGCGTTCTCAGTGTTAATCCGATGTTGGATCACGTTGGTCCTTCCGGTAGGGTTACCTTCCATGGCAAAGGCTGCAGCTTCTTCCTGGATGAATTGCGTCGCAAGCTCCTTCTCCTTGCCACTCAGATGTTTCCAGTCAGGCGAGAACATCTCCACTAGCTTTTTCTCTAAGAGCTTGGGAGTCGCAGCCTTTGTCGATATGTCTTCACAACGTGAGATCCACTCTACGGGTTCACTCTTGCCCAGGGTCTCTCCTTCCTTGATTGTTTTGCTCGTCTTGTTCGGGTTAATGACTCTGATCGGGATTTTTGTCTTGTCCATGTTGATTAATGTCTTAGCCATGATGCAGCTGGCAGCTGTGTCGGGTTCAGCAATGCCGGCGACATGTCCTCCAGGTTGTCCGCTTAATGTTGCCCACACGATTTTCTCGGAGTTAGCGGCTACACGAACGGTTTCAGCCGAAAGTAGGCGGATTTCTTCAGCGGCCTCCATGAATGTTCTAAGCGCCAATTCCTTGTTCCCGATTTTCAACGTCCGCTGTCCAACATCCAGGATGAATCCGTACTTATCCATCAAGTCCAGGCCAAGTATGAAGTCGTCAACAATGTCAGCGACCAGGAACTTTTCTCGCAGAAGAAATCGTCCGAAGCGAATGCTTACTTCAGCTTCTCCGTGCAATGTAGCAGACTCTCCGGTAGCTGTAGTCAAACGAGCGCCGTCCCTCAGTGGCACAATGTGTTGCTGTCGAAGAATTTCTCGTCGAACGATTGACTTCGTGGCTCCCGTATCGATTACGAAAACGCAATCGTCCTCGTCAAGCTTTCCACTGAGAAGAGGGCTATTGGGTGACTTCTGCAGCAGTGAGATGGAGTAACTCCTGGGGCATTGAGTACTACCAGCCAGCGTGCGCCCCTTAGCGCTAGCTGGAATTAGTTTTTCCTGATAGCGTCTATCAGGGCTGGGAGTTCTCCGTCCCGGTGTGGACCGGTCACTTGAACTCGACCTTTGCCTGCAGTCTCGAAGCAGATGTCCCGGTTTTCTACAGCCGAAGCAACGCGGTCTTCCTCCAGCTCGTGGCTCGCCTTGGGGTCTGTTCCGAGACATAGCGCTGAGAAGTTCCTGTTTGAGTTCCTCAAACATCTCCTTCACAGATTTCTCGGAAGTATGTGATGCTCCGGATTCGTCAAAGTTCACCTCCCTAAGACGATGAGGGCGCGAAGCATCCTTAGCAGCCTCGATGCGAATAGCTTGGATGAGTGCGTCGCTGATGTTGGCTGGATTGCTGATCATGACCATCTGACGCAATTCTGGATCTTTTATTCCGCCCATGAAAGTTTCCTTGGCGATGTCGGCCAAAACATCCGCTGGATGAGCTGGATAGGCCAGGTGAACCAGCCTCAGGACTTCGGATTCGAATTCCTGAAGGCTTTCTCCGCTCTTTTGTGTTCTGGCCTTCAGCTGGGTTTGATGGATCTGCCGCACATGATTGTCCCCATATCGAAGCTCAAGGACCCTCGTCAGCTTGGCAAAGTCCTTCTGCTCACTTTCAGGAATCGTCTGGAGCAGCTCCAACGCTGGACCTCTGAGAGCCAGGACTAGAGCTGTGGCTCTCTCATCGTCGCTCCATCCGTTTGCTTCGGCAGCGGCATCGAACTGCCTCTTATAGGTAGTCCATGGGCTTTTCCCATCGAAGTTCGGCAGCTTCACACGTTGGGCACCCGCTGAACTAACAATCGCAGCACTGGCGGCGGTTTTCTGAACCTGTTGCTCCAGCTTCGTTATATTGGCCTTCACCGCTTCCACCTCTTTTTCTACCATCGCAATCATTTTCTCTTCCAGCTTGTTCACACTGCCGTCGAAATACCGCGTCTGTTGTTCCACAACGGCTGATATTTCTTCCCTTTCCTCCAGGCGTTTCCTTTCCTGTTCTTCTAGCAGGTTCCTTAATTGCTGTTCTTGCCCTTCTAGAAGATTCTTCAGTTCTGCCTTGTCCTCTAAACGCTCCACGACGCGTTTCTTTTCCTGTTCTTCTTTACGCTTCCTTTCCTCTTCTTTCTCTTCAAGACGCTTCTTCTCCTGTTCTTCTTGAAGACTTTTCTGCTGCTGCATCATCGCCATGATGTTTGCCAAAGCGTCTTCGACTCCTGTCTTCGACATGCTTCTCGTCTCCGGCATTTACCAAATCACGAATGTTCCGAACGTCCTGTAGTCGCAGGCCCAATTACTCTCAATTATACCGCTTACTGACACCAAATGTTACGATATTTCGCGTACGGGTTCGAATATAATTGAGACGAACTTTTAAAGCACACACTGTTTATTTCTGCGTACTACTACTACAATAAATGCCAACAATTATCGCTTGGAATTATGTCGCAGGTACTTCGCTTGTTATTACTCGCTATCTAATTCATTACTGCCGCGAGCTCCCGGCTGACGCCTTATATAAGGCCTCCGAATAATGTTCCCGAAGTTTCTGTCTGCTTCCAGCAAATTCCATGAGGGTCTGGCATATGCGGTTTCTAGATCATTCCTGAATAATCGCACACATTACCCGTATGCTTTCCATGCGTTCTGGTATCTGCGCCTCCGCCAAAGTGCACTGATGTGCCTTGATCGAACGTTCAAGTCTCCATTGGGTTCACATACAAGAACGCTCTGGAATGCACGAGATCGCTCCAGACTTCTACACTGCGATCTAATGGTGGAAAGATCGAGAAACGTCGAGTGTTTACCTATATGTACAAGATCGCCGCTCGTAACACTACTATTCGTCAGGAATTCGTAGAGTGATTTTGAATTTACCCCTTTTTTTTTCAAGTTGTCCGAGTATTGCACAGTAAGCATAGCCTGGTTCAACATATTTTTCATAGTTATCCCTAAGTATTGTATGACATGGAATAAAGCCCATTAGTTTTTGGCTGTCATCTGACAAATAGGAGTGTCACTATCAGAAACTGGAAATTCATTTGAAAGTCCTTGAAAAACTGTATTCAGAACAGTAAATAGTGTTTCGCTAACTGTCGTGTGTCAAATATTGAAAAATGTCAAAGTTTTTAACTTTGTCATTCAATTATTCAAGATTTTTCATCAAACATTCCATCCTGTGAACAGATTTTCAAGATTTCTTTTACTTTTGGCAGTCTTGGTCATAGCTATAACCAATATACGTCTGCCTCCGCATCTATCCATCGTTTTGGTTCAGTTTTACCCAATACAAACTGACCTGTGGATAACAAAATCATGGCAATGTACATTGGAGATAAGTTGAAATTATTAAGTCATTTCAAACAATTCACGGAACATTTCTGGTCAAATAGTGGGACAACTTAGAGAAAAGTGAGATATTTTACAAACGCATGAGGGTATGTTTTGTGCAATAGTGAGTTAAAATGAAATATCTGAAGACTTTCATTGAATCAGTTAGTTTTTTGGTATAAGAGTGAGATATCTTTCACAGTAAAATACTGAGATAACATGAAAAACAAGGACAACTTGAAATTTCCAAATCAGATTTGTTGTAAAATTGGGACATGTTGAAATGTCTTCGTATTATACCAGAAGGTAAGATCAAATTCGATCTATTTCTCAGTAAAAGAAATATAACATTTTGAGATGTCCGAGTATTAGACCAGAACTGTTCAAAAAATAGATAATTATAACAGTGAGATATTCATTTTTTATGTACTTCCATGATGATTCTGAGTAATTCGATTTTTTTACCAGGTAGAGAATAGCTTGGAGCTATAGATTTTGAATTAATCCGAAAATCAGAAATTTGAAGTTATCTTACTATCATTCTAGCACAGCGATATACAGGGTCCGAAAGGTCATAATGTTGGACATATACCTATTTACATCGACGGATGATGAACTTCAGCATCCTCAAAGCCGCGGATATAACAGACTCGATGATTGTGATCTGTGAATGTCAGTCCAGGATCAGAAATGACCCCCAAATCTTTCACAGTAGATGGTCGACTCAAAATTGTGTCATCGATGGTGTAGTCATATAACAGGGGCGACACGACCCGGTGGTAACTCACAACGCTGCACTTTCCGATGTTCAACGGCAACTGGTTCCGGACACACCACTCACCCAAGACATCAAGATTCCTCCGAAGCACAATACAATCATCAACTGTGAGGATGGAATGGTACAATTTCATGTCATCGGCGTACAACAAAGTACTTTCAGATCTGTAACGATATCTTTGATGAAAAACACAAAAAAGTCGGGACCCAAAACAGTCCCCTGGGGAACACCGGAAGGCTGTGTGTAGGTGGAAGAACAAAACCCGTTGTACTGCACATACTGCTCACGACCACCAAAGTAAGACCTGAACAAGTTCAGAAGAGAGGGTGGAAGTCCAAATGACTAAAGCTTGCCCATCAGGATTAAGTGATTCAAGCGGTCAAAAGCCTTCGAAAAATCCGTGTAGGTACAACCTAAAGTCTCTGATCCAGTTTATCTGCTATGGTCTGAGTTATACACGCTAGATTAGTCGTGATCGAACGCCCGGACACAAAACCATGCTGAGATGGCGTAATCAGCCTTCCCGCATAGGAAGAAATACGACCGTGGAGGACGAACTCGAGAACTCTTTTTTAGAGAAGTTATTGATGATGGCGATGGATCGATAGTTATTCATATATCACTCTTATTACTTTTTTTAAAAACGGGACTCACACGTGACACGTGATGCCTTTCAAGCTTTTGGAGTAGCGGTCTTGATGATAAAGGTGAAAATAAAGTGAAGTGGTTCGCAAAAAACACTGGCGCAGTCCCTCGGCAGAAAAGTCGGAATCAGGTCTGGGCCAGTGGTCTGCCCAGAAGGTATTCGTTTGAGTGAGGACAAAACCTCAGACTCGGAGACCGACGATATATGTACAGAAGAGGAGGTCTTGTTGTCTGTTGGACTCGTTACTGTCATTGGCCATAGTTATAATGAAGCTTGATGTTTTAACTCAACAAAACAGCTACCAAAATAGGGGCACATGACCTCAGACCTTCATTTATTCATTTACGACCTGCTCTTTCTTTTTTCACCTACATTTTTCAGGTGTTACAGTTTAGCTTATTGCTTTGCTAAGCTAGCTCTGTGCGGCTCTGAGCGGCCTACTCTGCGCCAGAAAATTTTGTCCGCTGCAAAAAAAAAGTGCTTTCAACCATTTACGGTCAGTTTTGATCAATTCTCAACGATGATTCTGATAACTGATGGCAACTCACGCCAAATAACAGAAGTTTAGCTCACCCAAACAGATGAAAGCATTTTCGAGAAAAAGTTTTTATTGGAAACAAAACAAGACTACTAATAATGCATGTTCGACCATCAGTAGTGAACGACGACGACAAGTTAGTGACAAGTTGTAAAATGTATGCAGATCAAATGTAATAGTATACCTGGTTATAGTACACCTGTCAATATCATTGCTATGATTCTACAATAAATAAAATGAGAAGACGATGATGAGTACACGTAAGCGTAATTTTGCTTTTGCCCACTTGATGGTCCTGCATGAAGTTTTAGAAACAACGTATTTCTACTTAACACTGCATCCAAAGATAGGAGGTTGTAATCCAATGATTTGCAACCACAGACAGGGACTGCAGGAATACTGCTAAAATGCAGAAGATGTTGGAAACTACATGCGGGTTCAAGCTTTCTGTTCCATACTGCTTATACTATGAACAGCATCTTTTTAAGAATAAGAATAAGAATAAGAATAAGAAGGATTTATTTCCAACAGGCAAAAGTGCCCAGTCATAGGAAAATACAACAATAGATTAATCACAGAAGAATATCACTAGTCACAATAATTTAAAATACTGGTCTGTATAACATTAAAGGAATCAAAGAAAATATCACTGTCTGTCGAATGTCTATTATAATTGCTGCACACAGTGTATATCGGACTCCTGATTAAAGCATTGCTGTTGGGAGTGTCGCAGTAAAAAGTAGAATGGTGTCTCGCATTTAATCGAGGCACCAAAAATTTGAGTCGCTCAAGAAGCTCTGGGCAGTCGATAGAATTCTGTTATAAATTGTACAAAAATCTGACACTCAACACTGTGTGTCTTTTCTCCAGCGAGATAACCTCGTGCCTGATCAACAACAAATTGTGATCGAACCCCTGAGGAGGATACACACCATCAAGCGTGAATGACAAAAATTTTAAGAATCTTCTCTGGACTGATTCAAGTCTGTTCACGTGAGTGCTGTATATGGGATACCAAATCAATGAAGCATATTCCAGCTTTGATCTTACTAGACTGCAATAAAGTGCTTTGAGACAAGAAGCACTCTTGAACTCTCTGCAGGTGCGATATACGAAACCAAGCATCCTGAGTGAAGACGAAATTACATCATCCACGTGATACCTGAAAGAAAAAGAACTGTCAAAGACGACTCCGAGATCCCTAACAACCTCACCACGCCTTACGACCACCCGGCCTATATTATAGTCATGCGTGACTGGTCTCAACTTTCTGGTGAATGTGACCACAACGCACTTATCAACGTTCAGAGAGAGGCCGTTTCCACTGCACCACTCACAAACAGCATCCACACATCTCTGCAATGCAGCACAATCAAACATCGTATCTATCGTAGAGTAAATTTTCAGGTCATCAGCGAACATCAGCTTATTACAGTTTATTGCCTCAGCTAAGTCGTTTATATAGATTAGAAATAGCAGTGGTCCCCACTTGGCACCCTGAGCAACTCCAGAAGTTGGAACATATGGACCGGACCTAGTGAAGCGACACGTGACACGATGCTCTCTATCAAAGAGATAGGAGCGAAACAACTGCAACAGTGGTGAGGAAAAGCCAAGTCTATCAAGCTTACGCATCAGCAGGTTCAGATCTATCTGATTAAAAGCCTTAGAAATGTCCGTGTAGATCACGTCGACCTGTCCGTGCGAATCCAAAACCTCAGACACATGCTGCGAAAAGCATGTCAGATTCGTGACGGTGGATCGCTTCTCCATAAAACCATGCTGAGACAATGAAATGTGACCCTTGATCAATGGGTAAATCTGATCATAAAGAATGATATCAAAAAGTTTAGCAAAATTAGAGAGAAGGGAAATGGGTCGGTAATTGTTCAGCATTGTGGGGTCACCTTTCTTCAGCACTGGACAGACGCGCGTTTGCTTCCAGATCTTGGGATAAGTTGAAGTAGATATAATCAAATTGAAGAGGTATTGCAGTGGATCGGCAAAGACGCGGGAGCAGTCCCGAACCAGAAAACCAGGTATCATATCCTCACCCGAGGTCATATTATTTTTCAACTTTCTTGATGCTCTGACTACGTCATCCTCAGTCACCGGCACCGTACCAACACAGCCCCGAGTTCCACCCCCAGAGAAAAGTTGCGGGTCCACGCTTAGCGAAGCATCGGGTAAAGTGTAAACGCTGCTGAAATACTTGGCGAACGCTTCTGCTACGGTATCAGGACTATCGTACTCAACACCATCTGCATCCCTCACGACGCCGGGGACACCGGAGCCACCCCTTTTACCGCGCACGAACGACCAGAACCCCCGAGGATCCGTCGTAAGGCGATTCGCAGTCTCACTCAAAAAGTCACGGTAGTCTCGCCGCAACACGGACTTTACGGAGGCTCTTATGTCCCGGAACTTCTTCAGCAGATGTTGATCTCCACTCTTTTTGTACATTTTGTGTATTCGCTGCTTCCGACTCAACAAGCGTATCACCTCACCCGAAAACCAATGTGGGTAAGATCTGTTCTTCTCTACAGGCTTGAAGTAAGGAACTGCACTCTGGAAAACTGAGTTCAAGATCTTGTAGAATTCGCTGCAAGCTAAATCGACGTCATTGATACCATACAAGTTACTCCAGTCAGTCAAACTCAAAGATTCATACAGCAGCGGAAAACAGGCCTTTCTGAAGTTGAACATTTTGCCTCCCGAACAATTGCGAATCAGCTGCGGCGACCCTGAAATGTGAAAAGACACCAGCAGTGCCGGGTGGTGGGCATCCTCATCCACCAGAGGATCATCAGCCCACGTCACGCTGCATTCCTTTGTGGCGAAGACAAGATCAAGTCGTCGTCCATGACCGTTCACAACCTCACTATACTGATTTGCATTCAACAAATGTAGATAATCACTCAGGAGCTTGGAGAATCTATCGCCCGCGGTGGGTGAAGCGAAAGCTGGAACATTAAAATCACCAATTAGCATCACACTGTTCTCATAAACATAGTCCAGAGAAGTAAACATGTCAAAAAACAGTGCAAATTGATCGAAAGAAACAGACGGAGATATATACAGAACAAAAACATAAACAACATTACAATCTAAAAAAGTCAGTCGGGATCCTACAATATTGATAAGAGGAGCACTCTCATTTATTCGTTGTAAATTCAGTGCTGCGGCCTTTATGTCGCTTCTTGTAGCCAACAAGACACCACCTCCCCGCAACAAACCATCGGCACATCTGTCTCTGCGGTTGACCGTGTAGCCTGCCGGAAAAAGTTCGGAGTCCTCAATGTCGGGAGTGGTCCATGTTTCCGTCACCGCTACAATGTGATGTTGAGCAGCGGCAATGTTGTTATGAAACACTGATGTTTTTGTTCGCAGCCCACGGACATTCTGATAGAAAATGCACATCTCATGACGCTTGGACGCATCGCTGATCTGAGCACCCCGCACTTCCGCCACAGGTCCCTCGCTGCTCTCCTCAAAACCTCGCCGCACCGCTGGCGCCACGAAAAAAGGTGAACCTCTTGATCACGACGCCCGGAGGCCATGTAGAGCTCTTATACAGCTCCTCCTTGAGGCTGATGTCGGCTCCCACTTTGAAAGCTACACTCGAAGCATCATCCCGGACAGGCAAAGGTTGAACAATAAATTGGTTATTTTTGCTCTGTGGACGTTCATCATCAGAGACAGCCAAGAGATGAAAGCTTCTGTTTTTACATTTACGTGAAAGACCATCATCTGTAACCATTCCATGATTACTTATATAACATTAATCGATTCGTCTCATAGATAATCGATGACGCACGACGCTACATGACCTTAAGTCTGCATGGCGGTCCGATGGAGAGCTAGTGAAACCAAATGTGCTCATTGTCGAGTGAATTGAAATCTGGCACTCCCTGGCCGCTCCGCACTTCATTTATGTACTCTTGTGTTGTATTCGAGAATATTCCAGATTCGAGAACATTCCAGGCGTCTTTCGGTATATTCCAGGATTGGTCACCAGTTTCTTTGCAGGCGTTCTAGAGAAGTTCACCAGGCTCGCGTATATTCCGGCAAGCTCTTGATACACGGCTCGCCGCCAACTGTGCAGGTGTGTCTTATTCGGGCATCGTGATCTCCAGCGAGTTTCGCAACAATACTTACGGCCCTAGAATTTGTCTCTATCTTGCTGTCTAGTCCGAATGCACTCCTTTGTGAATTGATGTGCTTTTCAAAAGTAAGTTTATGCAACTACCTAATTTTATACCTACAACGAGATTATTCTGTCGAGATTTCATGACCAGTCATTTTTCTCTGCCAGAGAGCCAGAGATGCACACACCTACGGTCTGGCTCTGTGAAAAATTCGAGTCGAGCAACAAGCCAAAGCCCGCAGAGTCGCAGTTTTTTCCGTGTAAACAGAAGCTATGTTGCGGCATTATATCTCTTTCAAATTTCGAAATCAGTTTCATTTGTTCGCGTGTTTGCATAGAATTTACATAATAAAACGGCATATGAATCGGAATAATGTACGCGCGCAAGTTAGAACTGGGATAAAAGGTTTTCGGGTTAGTATGCTTGATGGCCGTGGCATCAGAGAGGGTTCTATAATCATGAAAAAAGTGTTCCAGTTTCACGCAAGCCGTCGATTTAATTACACAACACATGCGAAATGTATTTTAAATGCGCAATTTTAATTCATCTTTTGGCCTTTCTCGTGCGATGATGGAAATTAGCAAAACACAAATAGGTAGGTACCAATAGTAGGTCTGGGTAATATCGCATTGAATTTGTAATGACCGAGTATTTAGAGCGGACCAAGAAGAGCACACCACGGTTATGGTTTTGAAACACGAGCAGCACTGGGGCTAGATATGAAAAGGTATCCGGAAAGGGCAATTTAAAAACAATTTAGAGCTCAGGTGGTTGCGGAGATACACAACGGAAAGCTCTTTGAACATAAACTCCTGAATGTACGTAGCTTATATGGGGCTCAAACATGTAATTGACATACTTACCCAATAGCTAATCTTGATGTGCTTATGAATGGATGATCTACGTACCTACACCTACTACTTATATACAATTTTACTATTTTTTACCCTCCTGCCCAAAAACTCAGAAGAAGAATTTTATAGACAAAGACATCCAAGGACAGAGAATATACATTATACAACATTACAATAACACTACTTATATAATTCTCAGTTCCCATAGTGTTACGTTTGAAACTAAAAAAATAAAAACCAACTCCTTGATTTCTTTTCCTGGAACTCTATACAAGGTATGTAGAGGTGTGTCTGTAATCTGTCACTATAACTGCCAAACCGTTGATATGATCGACTTGAAATTTAGAATGTAGACATGGTTTTGCTGTGGAACGAGCCCATTAGTTTTTGGCTGTCACCTGTCGAACAGAGATGTCACTACTTATCAATAGATTACAGAAGCTAATTGTCACGAAATTTGACTTGCGATATGTCAAACCCTTGAAAAAGTGTATTCAGAAGAGTTGAAAGTATTTCTCTACCTGTTATAAGTATGTGAAATAATAAAAAATAAAAGTTCAAAACTTTGCCACTATCCAAAATCTTTTCTATGGATTTGAACCAAATTTGACAGGAAGCAACACAAGCAAGGTGTCAAATTATTGCTGAAGTTGAAGTTTCCCACCATCCACCAGCAGGCGCTGTGAAGTTTTCCCTGACCGATTTCAGCCGGGCTTGCCTGTTCGCTCGGCTTTTGGCCCATTTAATTTCCTCAGCAACTAAACCGGTACTATGACGAAATGGTTAGGGTGCAGATTTCGGTGTGTTCTCTTTTGTGTCTTCTTGCATCGTTTAAGTCAACAGTGCACCTCGATCCTTCATGTCTTCAAGTGTCATATGGGGCTCCGATAACCCCCTTGTGTTTTCTGTAGCTTTTGTAACTTCAGTATGGTCATCCCTTTGGCGTATACTTGATAGTTTTATTGCGTGCGGCTCCCTTGTGTGATTCGGTACCAGGTACCAGGTACCAGGGCCTCATAATGTCTTCCTGTCGTTAGCCCTGATGGGGCCCCCACTTGTCACATTCACATCAGATTAGCTGTTTATAGCTGTTTGCCGCTTGTCTCTTCTTGGGTTCTTTGAATCCCCTATCGGCCCCCTGGCTGTCTACGCGTGTCTCTTAGAGTCCCAATGAGCCCTCCGTCTTTTTAGTTTTCAGAACTCTTGTGCCGTCAAGTGTGGTTTGGACCTACCCTTCTGATGGGCTTGAAGGCTCATTTCACATGTCATTCAGGGGCCCTGAAGTGCAATTAATTAGAACTCTGCCTCAGGTATTCAATCCGTGTGCTGCTTTTCACCAATTTGTTTTTAAACAATAGGTTATTGGTTTTTGAATATTTTACAACGCTTTTTTTTGTCCAAAATCCCGAGGTTTTTTTGTTGAAAAGCAACCTTCTTTCTATGGAACTGAATGTTCTGACGGATGAGGTTCTGCAGAGCCATGAAACTCCTTGAACCGCAGTGCTTTATTGTGATGTGTATAATATGCAAGTTAGACTTTCTGGATGGTCGCTCGACTTGGTCGATTTTTTCTTCAATTTCACAACTAAGTCTCCTCTTCCCAGAGAATCGCCTACATCAAAATCATTACTGACGTCTCTGGATACCGCCGGAAAAGATTTGTGTCGTCCATAACGGATTTTTTTCCTGAAAAAAAGCTGACACAGGTCGGTTCTCTTTTCGAGGGGGGTATATAACTAGCGTATTTTTATCCTTGCCGTTCCATTCCTCTAGGCAGGGTGACTACCTTTCCAAGAATTTCAAATGGAAATACGAGTCGACTAGCACATCTGTGTGGCCGGCCTCTGAAATGCAGCTCATCGACGATGCTGCGTTGTTTATCATTATTTTGTCAAGATTTTTTACGGTTCGGGTCCCAAGGTCATGAACTGCCCAACTGGAGTTGGAATTTGTCGCAAAAACTCTTTCGTCCAAGACTAGATGCTGTGACGGACGGACAGACGGACGGACGGACAAAACAAGGACATAAGCGCCTTCCCGTTTGGAGAAGTGCGCTAAAAATTCAGTGTATACCCAATCGTTGATGATTTTTATTGAATAATATTGCACAAACAGTTCCTCAAAATCACTCTGAATAACAAAGATAGAGGGGAGGGGCGAAGTTCCACCCTTTAACCCCCCCCCCATATCTTGAAAAATAAACATCATTAATTTTCAACATTTTTTCTGCATTCTTGAGTGGATACCATATTATATCGCTCTGTACTCGGAATGCGATACTTTTGAGACAGCCTTTATACGAAAAAATTATTATTATCAAATTTTCTATGAATTCTATAGAATGAAATCAGCAAAAAATGCAATATTCGCAACATAAGCGCAGATGATTGACAACCGCTTTGGGACGGCCCGGCCCTGCTCATCTAAAATAGAAACCATTCAAAATTATTGATGTTGGAAAATTTGGTCATTCAGCCAAATCCAGTCGCTCGGATCGATAAATACTTTGTTTCCACAGCCAAACATAAATGCGTCTCTTGTTGATTCTGGATTAATTATGACGCAAACAATCAAGTTCTGTTATGCTTTCATCAAATTAATATATAATTATTTACATTTTATTGGCTGCCAACGAAAATATTATGCTCCCTAATGAATTTTAACTGGAAATGGTCCAATATGAGAAATTACGTATATAATTATCATTGTTACATTACATGTTAATTTTGTTCAGATTTACCTAGGCAAAGCAATGTTCATCTGCTCATTCACTGAGCAATGCTAGTTAGTGTACTCTGCAACAAAGCTTTCTTCGAAATAATATACATCATTTAATATTGTAAACCCGTGGTGTAATGCAGGTACACTGCGCAGGTTGTACAATGTACATACCTTCCGAGGTCCCACTACAGGGTGTCCCAGCTAAAACAATCCAACGCGATTTTCTCAGAAAATATCAGGGCAACAAATTTTTTTTTGCAATTGGGGAGAAGCCTGATCTTTTAGCTTTCTTTTGAGGGGGCGCCGATGCTTGTAGGTGCTTTGCATGGTTTCTAAGAAAGTGCAATTTGAATCGGGCGAGTCACAAGAATTCGAAAATTCATGACCGACAAAACAAAATACTTCAGATGAAAAAAAATCCTCTTTCTCTGGGCTTTCCATTGATGTGTCGCCGATGTCTGTACCTAGCCCAATAAGCCAAAAATTCCGCCTCAAAGTCCAGCAAACATAATAATCGGAATCCGTAACGTCACCGTTCACACCGAGGTTCACACACTTGTTGATTTCAACACCAGCAGTTACTAGGACTTTCTAACCTAAGATACCTGGATTCTTCATAGCAATGAATACTGGCTGATGTGAAAATCAACAAGTGTGTGATCGGTGACCTCGTTATTAATTCCGATTATTGTGTTTGCTGGACTTTGAGGCAGAATTTCTGGCTTATTGGGCCAGATACAGACATTGGCGACACATCAATGGAAAGCCCAGAGAAAGAGGATTCTTCTTCATCTGAAGCATTTTGTTTTGTCGGTCATGAATTTTTGAATTCTTGTGACTCGCCAGATTCAAAATGCATTTTCTTGGAAACTAGAGCACCTACAAGCATCGACGCCCCGTCAGAAGAAAGCTAAAAGATCAGGCTTCCCCCCAATTGGATTTTTTTTGTTGCCTTGCTATCTATTGAGAAAATTGCGCTGGATTGTTTTAGCTGAGACACCCTGTATATCGATTGGTATTTTTTTTTGTAAAAACCACAAATTTTGCGCTGGAGAGAGAAGGGAGGGCTGTAGCGTGAAAAGAACCTTTTAAGGGCATGTTTTAGGTCAGGAAGTTTCTTGCCCATTTTTCATCCATCTGTGTTTGGGGTAAGACAGGTAGGTAGTCGAGTAGGTAGTATAGTTGAGAATAAGAATGGGCGATATCGTGATCCGGGTATCAAAGTTTGATAAGAAAAAGAAATCGATAATTATTGACATATCAAATATCGATGAATATCAAAGTATCAAAAATTGATAATTATGAAAATAATAATATGAAAATAGAGATATCAAGTAATTATATGGGAAAATAAATCATCGATGGTTGGAGTAGACTTGCATGATGAATGAAACTAACTTCTTTGGATGCCTTTGGTCTTCTATCTTGTTATTTATCAATATTTTGATATGATAACCATTGTCTATATTTCGACAACCACGAAAAAGAATAGTGATTTTGGGATCAACCGTGAATGTAACTATAATAAGGAGTTTGCGATTTCACGCAACGTACGACGTAACGCAACGTAGAACGTGAAATTTCCCCTGTAACTAAGGAATTCCAAATAACAAACTCGTCTATTTTCACGTTGAAAGTTACGTTACGTCGTATGGACGTGTACACGCAAACTCCCCGATTCTCTACAAACACCGACGCAGCTGTTCGATCGCCCAAATTATGGCCAGACACTCCCGCTCGGTGGCGGAATGATGACGTCCTAGCTTGCTTGAAGATCTGGACAAAAAGAATGTGACTAGTTCATCATCATCTATTCATCATCAAGCTCTTGAACCAAGCAAGTACCTCCCTTATTCCTGATGGGGTAGGGCAAAGGCAAGTTGCTGTTTTCTTGTGAAACCAAAAAAGCCAGATTAGGGAGAAGTCAAATGTCAAAAGACGACCAAGGCGAAGTAGTTGAGTAATAGTTGATGTAGCTAGAGCAACCTTGCTGAAAAACTGACTTGGGTCCAGTATTTTGATTTTCCTTCCAAACGTTTGAGTCGTGAAGTCAGGTTGACATAATTTGCTGAGTACGGCTATCTGATTCACTGATAGAGCTTGTTGCAGTTGTCATGATGATCCACATTTACGGTAGTCCGATTTCATATTGGTAATCAAGCCCACAGACCCTGGTTCTTTTAGTAATATCACAGTTGAAAACCACATTTATACCGACTTCAACAATCTGAGAAGGTAGTGTATCAACAGCAGAGCGCCTTTATCTTTCGATTTTGCAGCTACCGATGGAATCGAATATCGAGAATTTATAAAAACTGACAATTTGTGCGACAATATTTCACAAGGCAATCCTTCGATTAAATACGCAAAAGTCTCACGCGTCTGATGCCCGTGCCGAACGAGCTCCCACGCCGAGCTCTTTTGTTTAAAACACCACCACTTGAATGTTTAGAGAGCGCAAATCCCCCGGTTTACAGAACAGGATGTTTCCAAATTGAAAATATATCTGGATAAGCGTGTCGCCTGGCAACACACGAGCCGGAGCCCGGCCCTGCGGCCTTTCACAACCATTACGGTGGCCGACAAAACTCAACCGAAAGATGTTTGTTCCAGTTTAACTTGACGAAATGCGTAATGATATGGGAGAGGTGAAGGCCAGGGCAAGGGTAACCGCACCGCCATTTGGACAAAAGCATAACGAGCTCATCTACATTCATATGCGGAGAGGGCCACGGTGACGTGAAGACGGATGGTAACCATAGCCAACCGCCGGCCCGGCCATTTCCAGGCACTCAACTCTTAAGAACTCGAAAGTTGGCCGGGCACGACCCGGAGACCACACACGTCCTTTGAACACTTTAATCAGAACTTTCGTCACGCAAGAAGTCCATGCCGGGAAATTCAATACACCGCCATTATACATGTGGTGTGGTAGAATGTAGGTATAATCAGATCAGATCTGGAGATGGAACTCGTCCGAAATCAATTTGGTTCAAAGTCCAACCATTCAAAATGATCATTTTAAGATATACCTTCTCCTGTATAAGAAGATTTTTTGACGAGGAAGTTGAATTATGGCTGCATGTTTTCAGAAGAAAATCAGTGTCCCTCTTATCTAAAAACTAAACTACGTTACGAACAACAAAGCGGGTAATTGAATTTTGAAACATTGTTGGATTTTTCTTGGTTCAATAATGATTACCAGCTTTGACTTCGTAACGTAGGTAGGTAACATTAGTCTTCAGGTAAGAGGGACACTGATTTTCTCCTGAAAACATGCAGCCATAATTTAATTCTCTTGTCAAGAAATCTTCTTTTATACAGGAAGAGGTATATCTTAAAATGATCATTCCGAATGGTTCACTTTAAAGCAAATTGATTTTTGACAAGTTTCATCTCCAGATCTGATTTCGGGGGTTATTCAGATCTGCGTCATTTTTGATGCAGAGTCTCAATTCGAAGTTTTCTTCTGCATCAATTTTGACGACATATTCTTATTTCCTGAAGCTTCAGCTTTAACATGAGCTACAGATTATGGAAATCGATCAATAAGGGAAGAAGCTATGACCAAAAAAAGCAAAAAGTTGTTTTTTTGAAATCACCCAGTAGTAAAGACTAACGTCCTTGGACCAGTTGAAAATATTCAGTAACTTGTTTTTTCAAATTGGGAGTTACTCAAACTTTTTAGTTTTTACAAGGTTTTACGCGATGCCCTGTATAACCATCACGGAAGATTTGAACTTGATTCTGTATCCATCCGCTGATAGACAAAGAGCGCAGGTATGTGAGAAAAGAAAAAATTTTGAGCTAGTTCTATTCTTTTGGGAGCTAGGGCACTTTGAACTTTATCAAAAATTTGAGGTGGGCCACTTCAATTGTTGAGTAGTTAAGTTTTCAATTGTTATGAGAGTTTTATTTTTCTCAAAAAACAATAAATCATTTGAAATTGAATTGAAATTGAGTAGTTTAGTTTTCCTAATCATTATCAACCAATTTTGTCGCAGCGAAAAATCTTGCAACTGCTATTCAAGTTGGTGTCAGAAGTGAGACTCTTCCACCAACTGGTTTGACGTAGATAGAGTATGACCTGAGTAAGATCAACCTTTTGACATTATCACACTCCACAAAACAAGAAAGTGTGCGATGGACGCCAGAGCTCGAAAGGAATAATGGACAACATCGTTGCAAATATACAAAGTGTTTCAGAAATGATAGCGAAAAATTTAACTGTGGGTAGATCTCATCAAAATATGACGAAAACTTATATACCACTTTGCAAAGTTCGGCCTAATGACGAAGATACAGCCCTCCAAAATTAACTTTTTTCGGATTTCAAAAATTTCTTAGGAACGTTCTGACAAATTCAGCTTTAATTTAGCATAAGCTGGTTTGTCATAATTATCTATTAACCTACCAAATTTGGAAAGAATCCAATCAGTTGCGTAGAAATTATGAGGGGTCACCTTAAGTCAACTTTTCTTTGTATGCTTCCATATTATTCACCCTCACGACTCCTACACCACTGGTTCGATTCTTCCCAAATTTGGCAGGTTGATAGATAATTATGATAAACCAGCTTTTGCTGAATCAAAGCTGAATTTGTCGAAACGTTCCTGAGTTACAAATTTTTGAAATCCGAAAAAAGTGGACTTTGGAGGGCTGTATCTTCGTCATTAGGCCGAACTTTGCAAAATGTATATAGGTTTTCATTATATTTTGACAAGATCTACCCAAAGTTGAATTTTTTGCTATCATCCCTGAAACACCCTGTATATTGAGGCCAGCAACAAAGTTTCACTTACCTAGTACCTGAAATTCAATCATATCAGTCGACTCAGATGAAAAAAATACAGCGTCTACAAAAAAGCTTGCTGATTATTAACTCGATGAGAAATATCGCTATGTGGTTCGAAACGATTTCGGTGTGGGAACTGTGTATAGCGATGAGGCGTATTGCCGACATGTTTGGAAATTAGCCTGAACAAAGCTCCACCTCTTGGAGTTACGTATTGTGCGGTGAAACTTCAGTGCACCTGATAAACCTTAAGTCGAAGTTTACAATGCTTTGTCATCGTCGACGACGATACGACGAACATAATGCGAATACCTTCGCAATTCGCACAGAATCACGGTGTGAGTACAATGGCGTGAAATGCGCTTATCGTCGAGATTACCTGTCCTCTGCTTGATGCCGCGCGTGTGAAATCTGGTAGAATAATATTTTTCAATTTTCCATGCCCTGTACCTAACATCCTCTCGCCGGCAAAGAAAGGATATATCGCCGTGGCAACAAGTGGAAGTAGGAGTCGTCGACGTGCACGTAAACTTGATGCAGTGTTGTTTTTGCGAAAAAAAAAGTATCTGCTTCAGTCTTTATCCCTTTCCTATACCGCCTGGCTATACGGATATCAAAGGAAACGTGAAATGAAAGCATATACCCACTTGAGATGATGATCTTTCAAGCTCGCGAGGTATTACTATGTCTCTAAGAAGAGGGCTTCGATTTCAAAGTCAAGTTTAATATAGGAAAAATACCTCGACTCCTTTCTGATCTCACCAAAGCAATTTACTTGTTGTTTTTCTCTCCAGTGGCTACATAGTAGACTAATTAGGAAACTCATCAGTTTACCAAGCTACAGAGCTATAATGAGGTAGAAAACAATCATTTGAAGTCGGCTTCGCTATCAAAAGTATTCAGTCATTAAGGACGGAGTTGAATTGGTGAAATGAGGCGTTGCGGAATCAATCAGTGTGGGTTTATTCCTTGACAGAAATTTACCATTCAGGTCTTTTTGGAAAGCTACCAGGATGTACTTTGGTTTGAGCCTATAGACATTTGCGAAACTCAAAAATTATTATTTCAAAACTAGTTTTTTTTTGTATTTTGAAAATGTCTATAGGCTCAAACCAAAGTACATCCTTGTAGCTTTCCAAAAAGATCTAAATGGTGAATTTCTGTCAAGGAATAAACCCACACTGATTGATTTCGCAACGCCTTATTTAAATTGGTAAAATAAGCGTTGCAAAATCAATCCCCATGGGTTTATTCCTTAACGGATTCTCACCATTTTGGTCTCTTTCAAAAGCTACAAGGATGTACAGTAATGTCTGGATAATCCGAACAGAAAGTTTGCAGACCCCGTTCGGATTACCAAAACGTTCGGATTATAGAATTCACACTAAATTATATCTATAATCCGAACGTGTTCAGTTTATAGATACCTTGTTCAACCATCAAAATGCTGCGAATATGCATTAAAAAATATGCAAATTATCCATGAAAGGTTTATTTTAAATTATTTCATGCTCAACAATTGAAGTGGTCCACTCGAAAGTTTTGCCCGATTTCAAATACAAATATCTCAGAAAAAAATCGACCGATTCTCAAAAGTGCAGTATTTTTGGCTAGCTTATTCTTTTCACTATAAGGTGCTACAATAGACCAAACAATTGATAACATAATGCATGATATACAGGGCGATAACGAAAGGAGTTCCAAAATGTTTCATTTTAAAGCACGTCCCACTTTTGCAAAAAAAATCGCCGAGTTTTTCTGATAACATTTTTATGAAGTACACATCCATGGCTCGAAACGGTTTTTGAAATTTCCGCCTATCTTCTTTGGTTACAGGGTGATGTAAAAAAAACAACTTTTTGTTTTTGTAGTGGTAACTTTTTTGTTTGTTGACCGATTTTCACAACTTGGAGCTTATGTCGAAGCAAAGACCTCAGGTAGGAGGAATCCATTAACAGAATTGAATTAACACATAATTTCAAAAAGGGGGGCTGCATCAAGTGTTACCTGAGCATGATGAAATAAGGTCGGAATCCGATTTGGGGGAATTTTTCAAGAAGAATCATCTTGTCGTTGAAGAAACCACTAATTACGAACATTTTAAGATCAGTCTCGCTTATTTGGGGCAACAATTAACGACGGAAAACCCAAATCAGGACTGTATGTTTTCACAGGAAGACCGATGCTCTTGCTCACCTGAAAATACACGTAACCTATGTTACGAGAATCACTGATCGCGTTTCCTTCACGATTTGGACAGTCAACAGAGGGTCGACAGAAACAGTCAAAAGTAACAATAAGTACGTATGTTTTCAGGTGAGCAAAGGTATCAGTTCTCCTGTGAAAACATGCAGTTCTAATTTGGGTTTTCCGTCGTTAATTGTGGCCCCATATAAGCGAGACTGACCTTAAAATATTCGTAATGAGTGGTTCTTTTGACGACAAGTTGATTCTTGTTAAAAAATTCCCCCAAATCGGATCTCGGCCTTATTTCATGCTTAGGTCACATTCGATGCAACCCCTTTTTTCAAAATTATGTGTTATTTCAATTTTGTTAATCGATTCCTCTTAACTGAGGTCTTCGCTTCAACATAAGCTCCAAATTGTGAAAATCGGTTAACAAACAAAAAAGTTACCACTACAAAAACAAAAAGTTGTTCTTTTTACATCACCCTGTAACCAAAGAAGATAGGCGGAAATTTCAAAAACCGTTTCGAGCCATGGATGTGCACTTCTCAAAAATGTAATCAGAAAGACTCGGAGATTTTTCTGGCAAAACTGGGACGTGCTTTAAAATGGAACATTCCAACACTTCTTTCGTTGTCGCCCTGTACATCATGCATTATATATTCAATTGTTTGGTCTATTGTTGCACCTTATAGTGGAAAGAATGTGCTATCCAAAAACACTGCACTTTTTAGAATCGGTCTATTTTTTTCCGAGATATTCGTATTTGAAATCGGGCGAAATTTTCGAGTGGACCACTTCAATTGTTGAGCAGTTTATTTAATTGAAGCGTACTGCCAGGGCAGCGTATGAACATCCAGACTCCAATTGACGCAAAATATCAGCTTTTTGCTGAAGATCAAGGAGACATGCTTCCGTGTTGAAGACATGGTTCAAATACAGCTTACAATGAAAGCTGAGACTCACAAGCTCGCATAAAATGTTCGGTATTCTTTCGAAAGGCAGCACATAGAAGAATAAGTAAGAGTTCGGATTACAGGATACAGGGGTTCGGATTATAGATATCATTTTACAGAATTGGGGTGTTCGGATTATAGAGTAGTTCGAATTATAGAGGGTTCGGATTATCCATACATTACTGTACTTTGGTTTGAGCCTATTGGCATTTCCAAAATCTGAAAATAAAAAAAAATCTTTGGATTTTGTACAGTACATCCTTGTAGCTTTCGAAAGAGACCAAAATAGGAATCCGTCGAGGAATAAGCCCACAGGAAACCCACAACTCCGTCCTTAAGTCAATGCTGTCCCTCTAATTAATGTCATTTACTCTACATGGAAAAATCTTCTCAGGCTATCCGCGCAATCAGTATTCATTATTTTTGAGAAGTTATTTGGAGAAAAACCCACAAGTGTCACACACTTTTGTCATCAGTATATTAAACAGCATAGAAGAGTACAAAAATTAAATACAGGTGTCGCAAAAATTTAAATAAATTTTTGAACTATGAAAATTATGAAATATACATACCGGGTGATCATTTGAAAACTATCCACCTGCAATAACTCCCGATTTCTAGCGAAATTGTCTTCGAGCAAAAACAGGTCGATTTTTATATCGAGAGGGACATCTAAAGCATACATTAGCTATTTTTTATCTTTAGCCCCCTCGCCCCCATCTACCCAAACTTTGAAATTTCAAGTGACACTACCTATTTTGCGATACATCAAATTCAACAGAATTAAATTCTCTTTCTGAACAAATATTTCTAAAATTTTCAACCTCACCCCTCTTTCCCCCTAAATTCTCTGAGTGACCAATAAAATATTCTTTACCTCTCAATTCTCTTCAATGCAGTCAACGTCATCCTGCACAGCATCGAAAGAAAAAAATTTCTATGGAAAAAGTGCCACCCAAATTCACCCCTCCGCTTCCCCCTCCTCGCCTTAAAAATCTAAAATGATAATACCTACTTTGTGATACATCAAATTAAAGGGAATTGAATTCTCTCTCTGAACACAATTTTTTCGAAATTTTCAAAACCCCCGTTTTCCTACTAAAATACTCCAAATCTCCAGTTGAATGGTAGAGGGGTTGAAAATTGAAAAAAAATTGTTTTTAGAAAGAGAATTTGATTTCCTTCAATTTGATGTATCACAAAGTGGGTGGTATTTTGTTGAATTTTAAAGTTGAGGTGGGGGAGAGCAATGGGGTCAATTTGGGTGGCACTTCTTCCACCGAAAATTCTCTTCTTTGAAGCTAAAAAGGATGATGCTAACTAAACTTAAGAGAATTGAGGGGTCCAGAATATTGGAAGGGACACTCAGAGAATTTTTAGGGGGGAAAGGGGGCTAGAGTTAAAATTTTTGAAAATATCTTTTCCAAAAAGAGAATTTTATTTCCTTCAATTTGATATATCGGAAGGTAGGTAATGTCATTTGAAATTTTATTTTTGGGATGGGTGGGGGCGAGGGGGCTGGAGATAAAAATTTGCCAATTTATGTTTCAGATGTCCCCCTCGATATAAAAATCGACCTGTTTTTGCTCAAATAAATATTGACTAGAAATCGGGAGTTATTGCAGGTGGATAGTTTTCAAATGAACACCCGGTATAGTGGACGTGGTAAAAAAATAAGTTGCAAATGATGATAGAGGCAAACCACTTTGCAGGATCGTAACTAAGGGCTCGATACCAAGTTGCAGGCGCAAAGTTTGGGACGGCGTAAGGGCTGGTTTATATTGGATGTAAACTTATGCCGTTATCCCTAACCGTATTCTTTATTCTTTAAACTTTAACGCTGTGGTTTATATTCACCGTAAGAGCATTTCAGCTGACAGTGCCTTGACAGGGAAGACACGTGTTCTGCATGTGACAGTGAGAGTTACACATATCAAACTGTCAGATTATTCTGAATAACTTGTTTGTTTTGTTAACTATTTCCTTCCAAGTCTGCAGTAGAGTTACAGTACAATATTAAAAATGAATACGAACATGCAGTAACGATACCGAAGATTTTGCCAATTGCGATTCCGCCATGTTACTCATTATAGCTGCCGGTGCCGCCAGTGCAGCAGCTGAAGACCAAAACAAGAAGAGACCACAAAGGAAGAGGCGCTGGAGCGTCCGGCCAATATTTACAGAACGAAATAAAAAAAGGCATTTCGTAATTTATTTCAAACCATGGTGTGCGTGCCATAAACTGGTATATATATTTCGTAGAGTTCAAAAGCAAAAATGGTATACAGCAAATAAAAGAAAAAAGTATCAAATTTCAACATCAAGTGCCGCTATCCAGTCAGTTGCGTCCTCACAGGCTTGGTGTGTTTCCATTTTGTTTCCGTAAAACGTCTAATGAGGCAATCTAACACGTTAAGGTCCATAGTTTGGATTGGGTGTCCGCAGTCACATCCTGGTTCTTCCGAAAGCCCCCATTTATGCTTGAAAACCCCCACCTCCCATGGCCCCGGTTCTGATTCGGTTCAGTTTACACCACAAATGCCTGTCTAGTTCGAATCCTGCAGGTTGCATTTATTCGGGTCTTCGATCAGATTCAGTCTGTCTGGATTTGTTCTTGATCATTCGTTCATCCAGGCCGTTTCTGTGTCGAAGTTTTGTTCCAAGAGCTCGTTTGTCAGACTCCACGTTGGCTTTCTTTTAGTCTCGTTCGTCTTGTGCAGTCCGGGTGGACTGGCAATTGATGGTTGTGGTGGCATTTGAACCATTCTTTTTTTGTGATAAGTTTTCTACGGATCTCAGGAGGGGCGATGTTGGACAGAACTGGTGAAACGAAGCAACCGAGTTGGACCAACTTGGTGTCGAGATCCATTTTTTCTTCCATTTTCGCACAAGTAGTGAGAACAAAAATAACCAACAAACCAACATCAGATCGACAGTGACGTTCGACGATGTGATTGTGTAACTGGTTGTATATGATTGGCTGTCCGCATTCCCTATGCCGTAAAACTTGAAACTTGGCGAATTCTACGGTAAGAGAATAAATCACGGGATTATTCCCTGTCAATATAAACGTTTGTATTCAAATGCTACCTTTCAACTTTACGGTAAGGGAATAAGTTACCGGTTACGGCCAATATAAACCAGCCTTAACTCGCCAAATACAGCGGTCTGATTTGTTTTATTAATTATTATGTAATATGTTTTACCTACGACCACTACCGTAAGTGCCGTATACCGCACAACTCGGAACCTAAGTAAGTGAGCCCTTACGCACATCGTGACGTATTCTGTAAAGTAAATCGCACATCGTGCGGTAATGGTAAAGTAAATCGCACAGTTAGGGAATTTATTGTTTCTGATGTTGGGGGAATTTTTATCGAAAGACATTCTCAAATAATTCACATTCAAAAATGGGAGCATTTCACGGGAATCTGACGCGTGCCCCGGTAGCACCTTTCACACCGAAAGCATAGGCGAGACTAGCTGTATATATTCGTAGCGAAGGCATGGCCATAGAAGTGAGATGTATCAACAACAAAATCGTCCAGATTTTTTTTCCAAGTGAGGGATTTGAGAATTTCTTGATTAAATTTTAACTCGCATTGGTAGGGCTTAGTTTTTACCTGATCACAATAATTTTGCGAGATTTATTAAAAAAGATTCAAAATGTCAATGCAAGGACTGCCCGCAGTCAACAACAACTTGGGATCAAGTAGGTGTAGAAATTAGACAGTTACAACAAGCACCAAATGTCTGATGACAGGTACTCTGCTGCCTGCCTACCTAAGTTCGATAATTTTCAAATAATACTATTTATTGCTGTCCAGTATTCATGTCCCAGTGTTGTAATCCAACTATATCACCACGCCGAACAAATAATTGAATGGCTATAGGTAGGTACGCTTCTAAATACACCTCAGGCCTCGCTTTAGGTGGCACAGTAAGTGAACACTCAATTTTCAAGAATCGATTTGTGGGTGCTTTTCTTTCAGGTCTCGACGAAAAGCGTTGTACAACAGACAACCACCGAGCCAGCAGACGCCAAAGTTTGAAAATGCTATCCGTCTTTGACATTGGATTAATCTGATGGCCGTAAACACCAATCAAAGTACCTCCCCCTTCTCCGATTTACTGTAGTTTTAGTTTTCAAAAGTGTATAATATGCGATACATAATACTATTATTCTTATTTAAATACAATAAAAGTAATCAACTCGCTCTAAGTTGCTCTACTTGCTCTAAATTTAGCAAAACCCAGTATCCTATGAACACGGATATTAATATTATGAACACGGATGACGGCCGCCGACACTGCTATGAGGTGCGTGCTCCTCCTGTCAAGAGTGTCAAGGCACACTTCGCACCGACCAATCAACACAATCTGCATTCGGCGGGATTTTATTTGAATTTTTTTGAATCAGGGTAGAACTTAAATTGTAGGTATTTCATGAAATACGTGGCTTTTTTACCTATAATTTTTGCCGTTTACAATACCACTGGCTACATTTCACGTTAATTATAGCTTTTAAGTCAATATCCACTGTTATTGTTGATGTAGGACTGTTTTATTACCTTGGATTTCTGAAAATTATTCTGGGCCCCTCACAAAGTTACAATACCGCTTTGGATTGGGGTCGTAGGTAAAGTACTGTACATGACACGAGTAGTAAAGCAATTACGCACTCAGGGAGTACTGCACTCGCTCGCTACACTCGCTCGTGCGCAACTTTTCCCTGCGTTTGTAATATGCTACTTACTACTCTTGTTACGTAATGTACTATTACCTACGACCACTACCGTAAGTGCCGTATACCGCACAACTCGGAACCTAAGTAAGTGAGCCCTTACGCACATCGTGACGTATTCTGTAAAGTAAATCGCACAGCGTGCGGTAATGGTAAAGTAAATCGCACAGTTAGGGAATTTATATTTCTGATGTTGGAGGAATTTTTATCGTAAAGGCTGGTTTATATTGGCCGTAACCGGTAACTTATTCCCTTACCGTAAAGTTCAGGGGTAGCATTTGAATATAAACGTTTATATTGACAGGGAATAATCCCGTGATTTATTCCCTTACCGTAGAAGTCGTCAAGTTTCAAGTTTTACGGCATAGGGAATGCGGACAGCCAATCACATACAACCAGTTACACAATCATATCGTCGAACGTCACTGTCGATCTGATGTTGGTTTGTTGGTTATTTTTGTTCTCACTACTTGTGCGAAAATTGAAGAAAAAATGGATCTCGACACCAAGTTGATCCAACTCGGTTGCTTCGTTTCACCAGTTCTGTCCAACATCGCCCCTCCTGAGATCCGTAGAAAACTTATCACAAAAAAAAGAATGGTTCAAATGCCACCACAAACATCAATTGCCAGTCCACCCGGACTGCACAAGACGAACGAGACTAAAAGAAGATCAACGTGGAGTTTGACAAACGAGCTCTTGGAACAAAACTTCGACACAGAAACGGCCTGGATGAACGAATGGTCAAGAACAAATCCAGACAGACTGAATCTGATCGGAGGCCCGAATAAATGCAACCTGCAGGATTTGAACTAGACAGGCATTTGTGGTGTAAACTGAACCGAATCAGAACCGGCCATGGGAGATAGGGGTTTTCAAGCATAAATAGGGACTCTCGGAAGAGCCAGGATGTGACTGCGGACACCCAATCCAAACTATGGACCTTATCGTGTTAGATTGCCTCATTAGACGTTTTACGGAAACAAAATGGAAACACACCAAGCCTGTGAGGACGCAACTGACTGGATAGCGGCACTTGATGTTGAAATTTGATACTTTTTTCTTTTATTTGCTGTATACCATTTTTGCTTTTGAACTCTACGAAATATATATATATACCAGTTTATGGCACACCATGGTTTGAAATAAATTACGGAATGCCTTTTTTCATTTCGTTCCGTAAATATTGGCCGTACGCTCCAGCGCCTCTTCCTTTGTGGTCTCTTCTTGTTTTGTTCTTCAGCTGCTGCACTGGCGGCACCGGCAGTTATAATAAGTAACATGGCGGAATCGCAAATGACAAAATCTTCGGTATCGTTACTGCATGTTCGTATTAATTTTTAATATTGTACTGTAACTCTACTGCAGACTTGGAAGGAGATAGTTAGCAAAACAAACAAGTTATTTAGATTAATCTGACAGTTTGATATGTGTAACTCTCACTGTCACATGTAGAACACGTGTCTTCCCTGTCAAGGCACTGTCAGCTGAAATGCTTTTACGGTGAATATAAACCACAGCGTTAAAGTTTAAAGAATAAAGAATACGGTTAAGGATAACGGCATAAGTTAACATCCAATATAAACCAGCCTTAAGACATTTTCAAATAATTCACATTCAAAAATGGGAGCATTTCACGGGAATCTGACGCGTGCCCCGGTAGCACCTTTCACACCGAAAGCATAGGCGAGACTAGCTGTATATATTCGTAGCGAAGGCATGGCCATAGAAGTGAGATGTATCAACAATAAAATCGTCCAGATTTTTTTTCCAAGTGAGGGATTTGAGAATTTCTTGATTAAATTTTAGCTTGCATTTGTAGGGCTTAGTTTTTACCTGATCACAATAATTTTGCGAGATTTATTGAAAAAGATTCAAAATATCAATGCAAAGACTGCCCGCAGCCAACAACAACTTGGGATCAAGTAGGTGTAAAAATTAGACAGTTACAACAAGCATCAAATGTCTGATGACAGGTACTCTGCTGCCTGCCTACCTAAGTTCGATAATTTTCAAATAATACTATTCATTGCTGTCCAGTATTCATGTCCCAGTGTTGTAATCCAATTATATCACCACGCCGAACGAATAATTGAATGGCTATAGGTAGGTACGCTTCTAAATACACCTCAGGCCTCGCTTTAGGCTTTAGGCACAGTAAGTGAACACTCAATTTTCAAGAATCGATTTGTGGGTGCTTTTCTTTCAGGTCTCGACGAAAAGCGTTGTACAACAGACAACCACCGAGCCAGCAGACACCAGAGTTTGAAAATGCTATCCGTCTTTGACATTGGATTAATCTGATGGCCGTAAACACCAATCAAAGTACCTCCCCCTTCTCCGATTTACTGTAGTTTTAGTTTTCAAAAGTGTATAATATGCGATACATAATACTATTATTCTTATTTAAATACAATAAAAGTAATCAACTCGCTGTAACTTGCTCTACTTGCTCTAAATTTAGCAAAGCGTAGTATCCTATGAACACGGATATTAATATTATGAACACGGATGACGGCCGCTGACACTGCTATGCGGTGCGTGCTCCTCCTGTCAAGAGTGTCAAGGCACACTTCGCACCGACCAATCAACACAATCTGCATACGGCGGGATTTTATTTGAATCAGGGGAGAACTTAAATCGTAGGTATTTCATGAAATTCGTGGCTTTTTTACCTATAATTTTTGCCGTTTACAATACCACTGGCTACATTTCACGTTAAATATAGCTTTTAAGTCAATATCTACTGTAATTGTTGATGTAGGACTGTTTTATTACCTTGGATTTCTGAAAATTATTCTGGGCACCTCATAAAGTTACAATACCGCTTTGGATTGGGGTCGTAGGTAAAGTACTGTACATGACACGAGTAGTAAAGCAATTACGCACTCAGAGAATACTGCACTCGCTCGCTACGCTCGCTCGTGCGCAACTTTTCCCTGCGTGCGTAATATGCTACTTACTACTCTTGATACGTAATGTACTATTACAATGACTGTTTTGTTTCTTCTGAGGCAAGCATGATAGCCACTTTTGACTTGTGCTGTGTATTCATGTGAATCTTTTTGATATTGTTGTTCTGTTATTTTCATTGTTATATTGAGGTTAAAATACCTAATCTGAATTGGTTCCTTAATAAATGTCTATGAAAATTTCAATGTCACAAGGGCCAAAATTTAGATATTGTCAAAAACTTCTTCTCAGACATCATGAAAAAATGTAAAAAATCTTTTTTTCAAATTTTTTTTTTCAACATTCCTCAACGTTTTTCTTCAATGTAAAGTATAGGGTAACAAGAAGAATTCACTTCTCCTCAAAATGAAATGTCTTGTGTTGAAATCCGTTGAAAAATAAGAATGTTACAGCAATTGTCTCATGACAGTACTAAATTCCCTTTGGCGCCTCCACCAAATTTGCCTGCGGTAGATGACAATGTTTCACTTTTTTTTTTATTAGTGTTTGATGTCCCAGAAACCGATTGAGACATAGCCCCATATATTTCTACTAAGCTGGACATCACCAGGCTATTCGATACCTTCTGCCCCTAGATAATATCCACCATTTTGAAACAGGGGCGTTATTCAAATCCTAAGGGACGAAAAGAAAAGCACTGCGGGTCAAATCGTTTATTTAGGTCTCAGTTGTAACCCTGCCAAGTGATTTGCCTCTATCATCACTCACAACTTATATTCCCTATTTCGGTTGTACCACGTCCACTAATATTTGAGAACTAGGAAAAAATTATCAACGGTTGGTTTTTATTTCTTCAAAATAGCTTCAAGAAGAAGCGTTAAGTTGGGAGGGTCTTATCTCGCGTGAACACCCTGTAAACGGAGAATGTAGCATCTGTCACGATTGTTGTGGTTACTATCAGTTTCAGAATAGATGAATATATGATAATCGATATCCTGGGGTATAGTTGGACAAATGCTAGATTTTCACATATTTAGGCCATATTGGAAAATGACCACCATTTTGGACCCAGCATAATTTTGATTTGCACCTAAAGCAGAATTGTTTCAACCAGTTCCCTCAAGTTTTGTACGAGGGTTTGTACCAAGTTTCATAGCTATAACATGAAAGTGCAGTAGGTATATTCCTTCACTTTGTCGCGTACTATAAAAGAACATAATTTTCGTAGGTAGGTAAAAGGGTCACCAATGTCACGCACTGGCAAAGCTCTACCTCTGAGTGGCGCAACAAAGTAAACTTGATATCATGTAGGTATTTTTCCTTTTGGCTGTAACTAACATCAAGCGTTCAGTTTAGTTTCACTGTAGCGTTTAGCTGGACACAACACACAAAGCCGAATGAATGTTGTGCTCCTTTGTGGATGCGGACATACTATAGCACTTCATGCAACGCAAACTTTCAACGGTTGTGGTGTATTCTGTCAGTGAAATATAATGTGAAAGCACGTCCAAAATATCATCTGCTAATAAGCACTGCTATCTCAGTTTTGAATGTAACTGTGATGTGGGATACGGTGCAGTTAACAGATATGGCAGCCAACTTTGAACGAACATTCAACGGCTCGTTTCAGTTCTCATAGTATATACTTATGCCATTTCTATTCTACGCGAATGGAGTTGCAAAATCACCTTGAGAATACGCTATTCTTGCTTGCCTGTGTATCTCTTGATATTTTTCATGTGGAATAACAAAAAAAGGGGTTTGAGCTGGATGGAATGAATATTTGAACCTGGGGGCCTGTATTGTCAAGATTCATGGGCATCTGGCGTTTTCATGAAAAATAAAACACTAAATTTGTATATACCGCTGAGCGTAAAGAGCGTACATCCTACTTATTCACAAGTTTATCGGCGTTCGCACGGATTGAGAATATTCGTACTCAGTTTGTTGCTAATGACAGTAAATGGCAATAGTAACGCCATTGGATATAGGAGGCGCTTACGTCGAAGTGAAACAGTCAATAGTCCTGATTTTTCATATTTCTTGTGGTGATGAAAAAAGAAAAGAGCCAAATTAAGTCTGCAGTTGCAGTTTTCCACTATTTTCCAGTCCGGTGTTATGAATTTACAAAACTTCCACTGGCCGTTGCCACCTGAGACGGCCTCTCACCCGTGTTGTGACCAGAACGACTTGCTTTTGATGCAATCTTGCCACTCAAAAATTTATTCCTGCTCGGGAATCAACTTTTTTTGAAAAATTCCAACTGATGATATCGAAAGTATATTAAATTAGGCGTCGTGTAGACTCATTTTCAAAATCGACAGGATTCCGGTGTCCGACGGTAATTTTTCCAAAATAAAATTTGTACATTCCGTGAATTTGAAAAAAATGCAGTGCAGACTTCGACATGCGGTGAGCCCACGAACCCGTGGTATAGCTGGGCAGATGATAACAGAGGGGAAAATGACGCCAGGCGGGCGATGAGATTATGTAGACGTTGAGGTTTTTGTTTTCAACGGTTGGCATCACCTGCCACGGTAACGGTCTGATTCTACGAGTTTACCTAGGTATATCCTGTTCACTTTTTATTTTCAGTAGAATGACTTTTTGGAGCAAAACTAAACATTCGATCCAAAACTCTGCAGGTGCCATCAGCCGTAGCCGTAGCCCCCTAGCTTATCACTTTATTTTTGATTGAAAAAGTCATCTACTGAAAATAAAAAGTGAACGGGATATAGGTACAAGTCGCAGAAATCAGAACCAGAAATCAAGATTTATTATCCCGGATCAAGATAGCGCGGCACTGACAGCCAAGCACCGACTGTCACCGAGCGAAAATTATTCCAGTGAACCTCAAACGTTCTATGTACCTAATAACGGTAAACTCTTGCAAATCTTTATACTACAGGTTCGTGGGTGAGCCCCACGAAATATCAATTTTAGGTGCAGACATGCTGGAAATGGAAGTTGGAGAAAAGATGTATTCAATTTTTGGTGGAAAAATTTTCGCAATCGGATTTCTCGGTTTTCGAGTTTTCCTCTCTAGAAAAACTGCAAATTTTCCAACTTTTAATTCCGTGAACAGAACCATTTTTTTCTGAAGAATAGGTAACTGGTTCTTGAACATTTTCCACTAATTTTCTTCCTATTTCCCGGGAATTTTCCTTTTCTTTGTGAAAATGTAAAACCGGCCTGGATTTTCGAGATGGACTTGAATGATGGAGCTTAAAATGAAGCCTTCATAGACGATTTTTACCAGCACTAGGTCATGAAGGCGCGCAAGTGCGCCTTTAACCAAAAGTCAGGTGGTCCTGAACATTGAATAAACTTGAAGATTAAATAATCTCGAAAACTGAATAATTTTGAAAATTGAATAATCTCAAAAGATGAATACCCACCCTTGAAATTATTTGAATTATAATTTCTCTTCAACATTACTCACTTACTTCATCCGTTATTGTAGAACACACAATGAAAAAGAAATCAATTTTTGAGATCATCAACATTTCATAGCTTGAAATTTCTTCTTTCCAAAATCTGATTAACGTATTAAGATTCGAAGGCCCCATGAAACATGCTATAAAATGCGATTCCTTAATTGTTTGGCACACTTTGGCTGATTCGAAGATAAAAAATATAAGTAACTGAAATGTTTCAGGAATATTTTCAAAAATTTCGATTTAGATCAGTCAAACGCTATTCAAGTCACGATTGCAATTTTGGTGTTCTAATTGAAGTTATAACACTCGATTACAACGTAATCTAATGAGATATACTTAGGTACCTACTTATTTTACTTTCATTAGCTTGGCGCATAATAATAGGCAACACAACATACAACAGTAACCTTCCCTGTTGTACAACACAACCACACTCAGATGTAGACACCCAAACATACTTCAACTGATGTAGGGGAACAGTGTCTAAGCTAACGCAATCAAATGTAGGTTATTTTATAGAAAGGACCGAACTTTCGGCAGAACACCAACATTAAAGAATTCATTCTGAATATTGTGACCAAATATCCTATGATGATCATGTTCGTTTTCACGTTTATTACTTATTGTGATACACTCAGTGTTCAGTCACCTTAATGTCCCCTATCAGTTCGTTTCAAACTACCTACTTGACCACGTGATCAAGTTCGAAGTTTGAACAGCGCAATCGCGTCCATGGCCTTGAAGTGGACATCTCTTTTCTAGAGTAAGGACAGTAAGATGATTTCCAAAATTTTCAAGAAATTTTCCAAAACACACTTTTCAATTTTCTGCAAATTATTTTCAACTTTCTCTCTAATTTCAACTTTTCACCCGAAGGGACGTTTCGAACAAATATTTCCATAGGTTCCTGGATACTAGTCGGGGTAGTTTTGGGGTGACACAACCGATTTTTTCTTCAATATCGAGTACAACTAATGGAGTACCCACTTATCTACTAAATGCAGACAAATGTTGTTTGATAGCTTTGCTTTAATAATCATTTCATTGATTAACATTAAAACCATACCACAACCGCAACAGTAAAGTTATTGTAAACATATTATGAAAATCTCGTTTATGTCACCAATACAAAATCAACATTATTGTGCTTCACTGGATAGAATAATAAACGAGGCCTACATATTTCATTCAAAATATTTTATGGTAACCAACAAACCGGTATTGAGAATATTTTCAAAATACAATACAATAATACATAAGAAAAATTTGAAATTTGAAGGCTGTTGTAATGGTCTTAATTTCTCGATTTTGATAGCAAACAACGGTTTCTTGCACTGATGCGTGCTTATTAACGAATTATATTTCAGACGTGCTTTCACATTATATTTCACTGACAGAATACACCACAACCGTTAGAAGTTTACATTGCAAAAAGGGCTGCATGGCCTGCGAAGCTCGCTAACACTCGTTTTTCAAAACATTTTGTAAAAAGCGTCTCATAGTCGGGGCGCTATCGCTTATTTTCTCTGAAAATTGATGGAAGCGTGAACGTCGGCTACCAGTTTCACTTCTCATAGGATGTATTATTTAATATAAAGTTGCAGCATAATATCTCGAAAAATCAGTGAGCAACTGAGAAATCAATCAGTTAAGTGAGTACAATTCCCAATATTTTCAGGATTTTTATTTTCAAAAGATATTCCAATTTTCAGGATTTTTATTTTCAAAAGATATTCCATGAACTTTTCGAAAGATTCCAAAATGGGTTTCTGCACTGTGTTGGACTGTTGGAAATCGAATGAAGCATGTTTGTGGAAACTTTCACAGCTCCACCTGTTTTGGTTCATGAAATACAAATTTTCATTTTATCCTTCTATATCACCCTGCATATAGCGACGGCCAGGGTTGCAGAGGCGGCTAGCAGCTATCTTTATCGGTTCAAGGGGCTCACAGTGCTCACACCAACATTTATACCAAGTAGTATTGCTTAGTACTGAAAATTAGCAACAGAGACTACCAACGTTACTTGGCTAAATTACTGAAAAAGTATTGCTATATTGTCGGCCTAAAAATCAACTTGTTGAAAGTATCACATTGGAGTGTGGAGTGAGTACTTCAGCTGTGAATTTGACACATCAAATTTTCAACTTTACAAACAACTTCAAAATCTCACGACAGAAACTCACAAATTAGGTACTTGTTTACTACTGCACAGCACAAGTACAATCATGTTTATGATGCTTGCAATGCCTGTGCCGTAAATACGTAATCCGTAAAATAAACTAACATGAATTATTTTGGAAGTTTAGTGAGATATAAAGTTCCAGACCTTGTTGGCTTATTGTTGTGGCCTACTGGCTTTACCGGTGTAGTTCGGACGTAGTTCCTAGTAAACTGCGTCGTGCGGTTGGTTCTCGCCCATTTTCGATACACAAAATCTTGTTATAAAGTGTCTGTCCTTCAGCTATTCGGATGATATCGTCCATATAAAAAGTATCGAGGATCGCGTAGGACGGTCGCAAGAAGTCTACGTCTGGAAAGTCGATTAGGATTGAATTTCCCCTTCAAGTTTGGAGAAAAAAATGTTTCGTGCATTTCGTGTTCAACAGACCATATTTTCTTTACATGGTGACGCCCGGGACACAAAAAACGCGAGAACTCAGGCAAGGTCGGCTTGAAATTTACATACCTACTTCGGATATTGTCTATTAATGCCCGTGCACGTATAAGGGAAAGGTGCTTGTAAGAAATCCAGAGTTTTATACGGCTAAATTATTAACCTCAAATGTAAGTAGGGAGCGTAGGAATGGGGTCTTATATCTTATATCACTTTTTAGCGCACTTTCCCAAAAAATGGGAAAAAGACGTTTTTACCTTCACTTTGTCCGTCCGTCCGTCCGTCTGTACCCGGTATAACTCCTCAGGGAAAAAGATATCGATGAGGTGTAAACGCTTATCAATAGTAGGTACGTTTGTCCAGAATCCAGAATGTCATGTTGACTTTTGGTTTATTGCTACTTTGTCGCCATCTTTGATCCGCCATTTTGAATTTCTCTAAAAGTGATCCGATTGGAATGGAATTTTCAGGCAATGTAAACCACATCAAGATCCATGAAATTTTCGACAATTGATGCCCCGCCGCCATCTTGTATTCTCCATAATTATGAAACACATGTTTCAAAGTGGTAGAATTAGGAAAATTATGCCTCAACGAAAAGATATATCGATGTGGTGTAAACGCTAATCGAATGAGTACGTATCCACCATATAAAGTTGACCAATGATTTTTGTCATTTGGCCGCCATCTTTGATCCGCCACTTTGAAGTTTTCTGAAAGTGATTTGATTTGAGTGACATTTGCAGGCGACATGAACTTCGCCGCCATCTTGAATTCTCCATATTGATCATGTTTCAAAGTAATAGAACTAGAAGAACTATGTTCACATAACATCTCTGCAAGACTCTGTGTGTGTCTTCACTATTTTCCCCGCTTATTCACTCGATTTGAACGGATGGACTGTGATGAGCTGAATTTCTATTTTTTTTCTTGGTGCTAAAGATTTTTTCCATCTTTTAACCGGATAGTAATTGATTTTGTTTACCGAGGCATGGCCTACGCCAATAATAGTTATTTATGTACCATGGGCATAAAGTGCCACTTTTTTTCCCCGCTGTGCGAGATTGCGACCGAGGCCGTAGGCCGAGGGAAGCAAGCACAAGGGGAAAAACCGCACTTTAGCCCAAGGTGCATACAATGTTTTTTGTACTGGCTAGTGCAAGACTGAAAATTTCGAGTTATTGAGTCGTTGAAAAATTGTCATGGCAGCGCTGATTGCTTGGTTGTACGTCGCACGATCTATCATGCGATCAACAAAATTCGGAATTGGCGTAGGCTGTGCTCCAAGAAAGCAGCTTGACATCCTGCAATTAAACCAGGTCATAGCCTACCAGATCGCATGGACGAGTGGCAGGTTACTTATCACCTATCTCGAACACGTAGCTGCCGGGGCCCCATCGCTTACTAGCATAAAACAGGTATTTATTGGTTTTGGTATGTAAACGTGCTAATTTTGTTGTTCTTGTAGTCTCTCGTGTTTCCTACAAATTGAAGTCCATTTTGCATCGCATCAAGTGGTTACGTCAAAATAGAAGGTGACGTCTCCTCTGACGGATCAAGAGCGCTCGTTGCCATGACGACTTTTTTGCCCAAGGGCTGAAAAGAGTCACTTTAGGCCCTGTTTTGAGGTCGTGAAATAACGCATTTAATATAGGTAGTGCAAAAAATCGTGTTTTGTGACTTTGTATATAGTGGAGCGAAATCGGCCTGAAAAGTCGTCGTTTTTTTTTTAAGGTATAACAGCACCAAACCTTATAGGTCTTATAGAGAATCAAATTCCACGTATGTATGGTCATTTTGGGGATGATCTTGTGGTAGGGACCTTTTTTATGGGCAAAAAACCTCAAAAATTGGAAATTAGCAGTTCAGCATTCACAACGTTATATTTCTGGATCCAGTTGAGCTATCGGTCTGTTCTTTTTTTTAAATAAAAGTACATTGAAAAACCTTTCCAATGGTACATCACTGACTAAAGATTATTGTTCACGAACGTGTTTATAGAACAATAAACATTATATTGACCAAAAATGCAGTCCCTTTTTGACCATGCGAGGAACTTCTTTCCTCGTAGGAATTTTTATATACAACCTGCGAGGAAAATGAAGCCGAAATATCAGAGAAAATTTTAAAGAAAGTTTCATTGATCTAGACCGTATAGTTTGTCAGTTATGAATTTTTTTCTGGCGCATTGAGTTGGAACGTCGCTCGGCGTGTGCTTGCATACAGTAAATCGCCGCATAACAAACAGTGAACGCGGCACGGCGCGGCGATTTACTGTATGCAAGCACACGCGGGGCGACGTTCCAACTCAATGCGCCAGAAAAAAATTCATAACTGACAAACTATACGGCCTAGATCAATGAAACTTTCTTTAAAATTTTCTCTGATATTTCGGCTTCATTTTCCTCGCAGGTTGTATCTAGAAATTCCTACGAGGAAAGAAGTTCTTCGCATGGTCAAAAAGGGACTGCATTTTTGGTCAATATAGTGTTTATTGTTCTATAAACACGTTCGTGAACAATTATCTTTAGTCAGTGATGTACCATTGGAAAGGTTTTCCCATGTACTTTTATTTAAAAAAAAGAACAGACCGATAGCTCAACTGGATCCAGAAATATAACGTTGTGAATGCTGAACTGCTCATTTTCAATTTTTGAGGTTTTTTACCCATAAAAAAGGTCCCTACCACAAGATCATCCCCAAAATGACCATACATACGTGGAATTTAGTTCTCTACAAGACCTATAAGGTTTGGTGCTGTTATACCTTCAAAAAAAAAACGACGACTTTTCAGGCCGATTTCGCTCCACTAATAAGACCCCATTGCATACCTAAGTAGATCCCATAGTTAAGTACGTATATGTATACTTTTTTGTTATAAATAATAGTATATTGTGTGGTTAGTACAGAAAGTGTCATATTCCTGGCCGACAACGGAATCTTGCAGTCGCCAAGGCGCATGCCAAGGCCTGCAACCGGTGGAGGCCTGGAAGTCACTTTCTGTACGAACAGCAAAATCATACTATTTTTTAGCCGATCTAATAAGGTAATTTAACCTATCCAAATGATAAATTTTGGAGCCATGTATTTCATTTGATTCAATAATGACATTGATCTATCAAAGCAGTGGCGGACTAAGGGGGGGCGGCGGGGGCGGTCCGCCCCAGGCCTCGGGGCCTCAATCATCTGATGGGGCCCCCAATTCTTCTTGTTTGTGAAAAATACTGCGAAAAATTGGGATAAAATCCAAAAATTTCAATTTTTTCCCTCGATGATCACTTTTTTTCGCATATTACTTAGGTGAAAAACATTGCTTTCTTATTTTTCCAATTCAAAGTTACCTTGGCAGGCCCCATGACAACAGGATTGGGGGCCTACACACAGGCAATAGAGGTGTGTCTGTATCACGGAGTCTCTGCGAATTATGTTCACTTCAGGCTTTAGGGGCCCCGGCCCCGGATATCACAGTGCCAGGGGCCTCAAGCCTTTTGAAATTTTGTATTTTATTATTTCTTTTCAAAAGAGGGGAAAGACAAAACAACAAAATTATCTTGTCTGCACGCTGCAGGTAGTAGAAATCTATGTTATTCCTAATTTTGTATATACGAGTAGGTTTTAGCATTGAGTCAACAGTCCAAATCCAATTCAACATCCAAAGCTGGAACCGAAAACTTCTTGTAGGTACTGGTGGTCAGTGGCATAGCCAAGGGGGGCGAAAGTGGGCGAATGAGACCACCCCCCTACCTCCCAAGCGCCAATGGCACTTCATTCCACACTAAACCGATACAGAAAAAAATTCTGGCGAAAATTTTCAAGAAGCGCAAAAATTTTCTGAAAAGAAGTTTGATTATCAAGTAATTTTGGTGAAAACGTCGGAAACCGAAATCGCAAAACGCACGAAATATACCGATTATCATCAGCATCATTATTATTAAAAACAAAAAACAAAAAAAATTATGCCAAAAAAATTTCGCCTGCGGCGCTACTTTTCCCTGACTTGCACCCTCACGTTTGCCCTTGCTCTCTACGCCCTCAAATTCTGACTGCGCTACTGTGTGTTTTATAGTAAAGTTATTAACAACACATTTTTTGTTTCTTAGGCTTTTGCTCAATTACAGCGGGGCAGGGCGGGCCAAATAGTCTGCCGGCCCCCCTTAATATTCTCAATTTTCACTCCTTAGGGGCCCCATCTCACAATTCCGCCCCGGGCCCCCGTCTCCCTTAGTCCGCCACTGTATCAAAGTATCTGAAACTTTCTTTCTGGCCGGCGCGTTGGCTAGAAAATATACAATATTCCTGGCCGACGGACGGCCAGGAAGTTTTTTCCCGTACTGTTATTTTCCGTTACTGGGATCACTAAAGCAATCGTCCATTTTGTGACCTGGTAGTAGGCTATAAAATCACTTCTTTCTATCTGATCGGCTAAAAATCACATTTGGATAAAAATTATTTTTTGAATTAGGTACAAGACAAAAAACGAGGAACAAACTTTTTGGGCCCCGTCCTGTCAAACATACATTACAGGGCATTTTTCAGGATGGAAACAATACTTCTTTGCAGGACTAGGCCTTCCAGGAAATGGAGGTGTCCACTGTCATACAGAAATCACAAATCACCTAGAATTTGTGATCTGATTCTTATAGCTTGTGAACTTGCTCAATAGAAATCATGCAGCAATCGAATTACTTCGCTGACGATTTCAAGATCATGACTTCCGCTTTAAAAGGTTCTACACTCTGTGGTTCTACATTATCATAAATTTGTCACCTTTTCTGAAATGCAGAATAATCGAATTTGACATGGTAAATTGGTTTCATCTGTTGATCGGTGCTACAAAAATCTCTCAAAAATTAACGTAATACTACATAGATATCCATCAGCGGGCAAATGCAATTAGCCATTATTCCGGTCTTCGGTCGTCTACTGCTGCTTGATAAAAACCGTTGTGCAGGAACGCTGAAAATGTCGTTCCATTCCGTAAAAGTATTCCACCAGAACCTAATTTCCTCACTTTGCATTTTTGCATTGTAATTGTTCAGAGGATCTCTCTGACGCACAGCCGCCTACAATGCTCACCTGACTGAACCGGAAATAACGAACGATGAGGCACGAGCAGATTAATTCCAGTGAAATTTAGCGTTCAAACTGAGTGTGTCCCTTCGGACTTGGAAATTGGGATGGCGGTGGTGGTGATGCTCTTTGAAAGAAGAAAAGCGGCCGGGGAGGAATTTTTCCATCAGGTATTTGCATGGGTAATTTCGTGCGCCGCCTCAAGTCGTCCGAAATAAAACGACACATCTGGAAAATCAGCCCGAATGCATAAATAACGCCCTGCAAACATCCCATCCGAACCCAATTACCGACAGGTATAGGCACCTCACAAATATATCCGCACAAAAAAGGCCTTCAGGATTCGGGAGCCTCGCCTTGCGAATGTAAATCGTTAAGAAACAGAGTCGTATAGGAGTTCACCGAGAAAAATAATCAACCTTGCTATTCACCAACTGTTAACAGTTCTTTATGAATACATTTCATATTCAGCACCTATATCTTAAACAAGCGAATATGCGTCATGGGCGTGAGGCTCGGTAGCGCACTTCCTTTTTGAAGGATTAGTGAACGCAAGATGTTAATTAGGGTTCTACCGTTCTTTAGGAAGAAATAATAATATGGTGGCCAAAATAGTGGTAGAATCATGAAATTCGGCTTGAATCGGAATGATCGTACTAGACTATGGTGAGTTCCAAGTTCCATGATTCCCAAGATTTTTCACCAGTCAGTTGGTCTGCTATATACAGGGTTCACTGAGTGACCTTGCATAATACTTCGGGAGGTGATTCTTCTCAGAAAAATAAGTCGAAAAGTAGGAGTGAAATTTTTTCCTCAAGTGCTCCCTGACGGAGTTACAGCCCCTCAAAGGTGCAAAGTGCAACAAAGTTTTTATTTATTTGCTCAAGAACTGTCAAAGGTACGAGCTTAGGTAGAATGCACCGTTCTGACGTAAAAGTGAAAAAACACGATCGTGTCTAGAACAATTTTCAACATGATCCCAATCTCCCCTAATTTCACTACCACTGGTTAGATTTATTTAAAACTTTGCAGGTACGTTTGCACTGTTGAGAAACTTCACTAGACTGAATTTGAAGCTTGCACTTTTGACAGTTCTTGAGCAAATAATTGAAAACTTTGTTGCATTTTGCACCTTTGAGGGGCTGTAACTCCCTCAGGAAAAAAATTCACTCTTACTTTTCGACTTATTTTTCTGAGAGGAATCACCTCCCGAAGTATTATGCAAGGTAACTGAAACACCCTGTATACCTATACGAGTACAATGTACATGCATCATATTACACGTCAGAATGCGCCTTGGTACAATAACGTTTGATGTTGTTGCTCGCTTCACCGAGAAACAAGCAAAATTTGTGGGAAAATCTCTCCAGAGACATTCAAGCGAAGTTAATAATGCTCGCAAAACTATTATCATACCTATACCCACCTTCATACCTGCGCCTTATGTCTTGCAGAAATGACAAGTTTCCTTTGTCGCGTGAGAATACCGGTGGTTTTCTCATCTCGCTTGTATTTTGTAAGTCATCATCATCGCATCTAGCGAAAGCTTATAAATGGGCACTATTTACTCGAGCTCATTAGCCAGAGCTCCGCGCTTGGTGCGTACACAGCCTTCGGTTCTGCTAGGCCCTGTTGAATCAACAGCCTCTCTTTAATTATTTATTTCGTAAATACTAGGTATGGAGCAGAGCCCTGTATCCGCATCTAAATTGGCATAATTATTGTCATGCCACACATTTATACCACGAGTAGAAAGAACAAAGCAGTTATGAAGTTTCCAAAACATTTTGGAACAGCTTGAAGAATGCTGTATTTTTCAGAACTGCTATTGTCTCGGCTATTGTACTGTTCGCTATCTCTCCACGGGCCTATCACGCATGCATTTTATTTTATCGTGTCAAAATTCAAATTCGCCAACATTCAAATTCAAACAGAGTGAAAGTTTTACGCATTTCATTATACAAGTTCAAGAGGGTGACGATTGTGTGTAGACTGTAGGTTGGTAGTTTCTGCGCTAGGTTATTAACTGTGTGAAAGTCAAAACTTGCCTGGAATCCTGGAAATTAGGTACTCCTGAAGTTGGATTCTACCGGTATACCTACAGTCGCGCAATTATTGATGTCCCGTAAAGCTGCGTTATGAAGTAGACAGGATTGTCGTTTTTTTTTTATCGAATTGGTCTTTAGTGTCACATTTTGTTGTTATATTTTATAGGCGGGCGTGCACAGCGTGGCAAAGAAAAAAACGAAACTGATAACCGTTACGTCACACTAACCCAGGGTTGCACCAATGCACCAACGCTCAATTGATATAATACGAGATTAGTGAAATTTATTTTGGTCAGTACTCGTTGGTGAATAATAGAAATTCTGGTTTCTCAAAAGAGAATGGTCCAATGATTGATTAGCTAAAGATTTTATGCGTTTCCCATGGTCAACCTTCTAGAATTGGCCAGATTGAAATCCATTTAATCTCGTATTAGCCTTAGTTGCATATTATTTTGTTGGCGCAACCGAGGGTAACTGGTGGAAAATATTAGGTTAATAGTGATGGCACTGACATCTGGTCAATCCCGTTCCGTCAGGTTGTTTATTTACCATTGACTTACCAGACGTGGTTTACCTGGTTTACCGCAATTCTGCGTGGGTACTCAGTTACGGCCACGGAGGTCGCAAAACGTAAACAACGCAAAGGTACCAGTAGGTAGGTAGGAATCCTTTTCGGCTTTACTGGTGCCTAATTGGTAAGCATCTTACGTTCCTTACGTTCTGCGACAATTATAGACAGGCTCTCATCTCTCAAGGCTTGGATGTCTTGTGGTCATTGTGGCATTGGAAACCAATGATTATACCACGCTGTAGCATCCTTATTAGATCACATGGTAGTTGTGTTTCTAACACGACTTCGCGCGCTATTTCAAAGAGAAACGTGTGGCAGCCCTGTCGTACCGGGCCGCCGCATGTGTGCCTGTATAGGTATGATGTCATTATGTTTCTAGCGCTTCAAGAGTGCATGTCAAAGAAAACGCACCGCGTACTTTCTGTGTGAAATTGACGAAATTGTTCAGCAAAATGGGAAAACGCAAGAGAAACAGCAGAGAACGAGAGCGAAGAAAACTGAATGACCGAGTTAAGCGATTTCGGGCAAAATATGGCTCGTCGGAGTCTTCCAGTAAGTTAAATTTTTTCCGTCACTTTTGTTTTCTGTTGTAGATGATGACAAACTGGACATCGGTGAATTTTACGTAAAGCAATAAGCATCATTCAGCAGAGCCTACCTCTTGTAGTGCAAATATTTTCTACCACTTGTAGAATAATAATTGTTACTACTTGCTGAAAATTGCAGAAAAATCGTAGATTCAAATTTGATCTACTCATGGGTACTATTATACTGCCTCAACCATTTGTTGAAAATCAGAAAAATGTCGTTTCCTCCATCACTTGTGTTTTTTACCCAAACGCGAAGAAGACAAAGATGCTAAGGCTCAAATTAGATAAGAGCAACGGCGACGCTAGCCGCATAATCAGCAGTCGGAAGTTTTTTGTCGAATGCCTGATTATCTCATCATGGTTTTTTGCACTACACATCAGTACTATGGCAAAAATAACATAATCGAGAATAAATATATCTCGGATTTTATAGACTGGTGCAGGGAGAAAAGTTATCAACAATTGATTTGTGGCTAGACCCATAATTTATTATAATTATTATCGATTCAAACCGGGATTCATTGGATACAGTTTAACCCGCAAAATACCCTTTCAGGGTCATCCAGTAGTGTCGAATCAAGCTAAAGCTCGAGAAGCTCGCGGTCCCAGTCCCCTTCAGGAAATCACAGGCACACCACAACCTTGGCACAAAACGCTCCCGATGCGGACAACCTTGGCCTCACGGTGGAAAACAACTCCAACAGCACCCTGGACGACATCCTGGAGAAAGACCCCACCAACACACAACATATGGGGCCAGACTTATTGGAAGACTTGGCTTTATGTTGGACAAATTTTGTACAAGAAGGGCTCGACAACGAATCAAAAACACAAATATCTGAAAAATGGGCACACACCCAAAAATTGTACAGCCTTGGACTCCCCAAGTCCTCATGAAGTAATTCAAGCAGTTCTACCTAGCTCAACAATTAGGAGAGACGGGTTCCTACGGGCATTACAAAGCTTGCTCGGAAAGGGGTTGACAGCTCTTGGTACACACATCACAAAAATTCTGGCCGATGAAGAAAACTTAAAAGAGCTGGATATAACCGAACTCGTAGATGCTGGAAAAATCTTCGCTGAGTCTCATCATAGGATCTCTGTCGACCGAAGGTTCACTATCAATCTCTTTTTCGAGGAAACAGTGAAAAAGGAAGCAATTGGAGCAAAAATCAGCACCAGGCTATATGACGACGATTTTGGACATTTGTGTGAATCAGCTAAATATGCCAGCAATATCGCCAAAGACTTGAAAATTCAACCAGGGCCGTCTTTAAACCACAAGCGCCAGGGCCCCAAAACCCGCATGAAACCACCACCGACAACGACGAACTACCGCAAGCCAACCAACAGCTACAAGTACAACAACTCCAAGAAGTACAACAACAAGAGGGACGAGAAATCGGACAGGAAGAAACGAACCAAATAAAAGTAGGTATAACTGGTCAAATCAAAGCTTTCTGCTCAAAATGGGAAGAAATTATCTCTGACAAAACCATTTTATGTTGGGTCAAAGGATACAAAATTCTTTTCACAAAATATCAACTCAGAGATTCACACCAGCATATAAACCTAAAGTCAATACCAAAGAAATGACAAAAAGCATAAAAGACTTACTAACCATCGCGGCATCGGGGCGATATCAGAATGCCAGCACACCAATGGAGAATTTTTATCGCCATATTTTCTACGCCGAAAATCAAACGAGAAATAAAGGTTCATCTTGAACCTCAAGAAATTAAATAAATTTGTGTCTGTATTACACTTCAAATTAGAAGACGCTCTAATTGAACAGTTGAAAATCTGATATCATACAACAACTATTTAGCCACGATTGACTTGAAAGATGCATATTTCCTGATACCCATACACAAAAAATATAAAAAATATCCAAGGTTCAAATATGTAGGGGCTCTTTCTGAGTTTAATTGTTTATGTTTTTGCCTGAACAGTGCACCGTTTGTGTTTACAAAACTTTTCAAGCCCATAATTAATAAATTGAGGTAAATGGGTTTTTTGTCAGTCATATACCTCGATGACTTACTGCTGATAGACAAAACTGAACAGGGGTTTGTGGAAAACGTAGAGTATACAATAAAAACTCTAACATCCCTAGCATTCCATATAAATTTGGAAATAAAGTCAATTAACACCTTCTTATACCATTAAATATTTGGAGTTTATCTTCAACAGTCGATCAGTTACACTAAAATTACCAGAAGAAAAGAAAAATGATATAATCCGAAACTTCAAAAACTAACTGAACTGAAAACTACGATAATCCGAAATTTTGCAAAACTGACAACTACGCTAGTAGCAGCCAGCCCTGCAGTCTCTTACGGCCATCGGCCAGCTACATATCAAACAATTCGAAAGAAAGGAAAAAAAAATTAAAAAAAAAAAACTAAGGCTTTCCAAAAAGCTCGTGGAAATTTTGACGGAACCATGAAAATACGCGATTTATTAAAAGAAGATTTTCAATGGTGGTTGCTGAGTTTGCCTGAAGCTGAGAATTCTTTTAGACCAAAAATCTACCAACTTGGAATTTACACAGATGCATTACCCTTGGTAAGGGTGGGGAGCCTCATGTGGGAAGAAGGTTTCTCACGGGTTTTGGAACCACGAAAAGAGCCTTCTTTCATATCAACCAATTCGAACTCCTTGCAATTTTTTACGGGATCAAGGTATTTGCAAAATCTCTGGAAAACTGCGACATACTGATAAGAACAAATAACACTACGGCTTTAGTTTATGTAAATGGAGGGGGCGGTACAAAGTTCCCCCATCTGAATAACACTGCGCGAAAGATTTGGAAATGGTGCGAGACTAGGAAAAATTTCATTTTTTGCTCTTACGTCAAAATCAAAAGACAACAAAATTTTTGATGATTAATCAAAATTGACCAATATTGAATCTGAACACAACCTCAATATAAAGAAATATCAAGAAATCACCAATACTATGGGCCATCCAGACAACGACTTGTTCGCCTCTAGAGAAAACACGAAATGTAGAAAATTTATTTCTGGGAAAAAAGACCCGGAATCACCGGCTGTAGACGCCTTTACATTGTCTTGGAAACATTGCAGTTTCTATGCATTTCCACCGTTTTCACTGTTGCCAAAAGTAGTACAGAAAATCGAGCACGACAAAGCTGAGGGCATTCTGATATTCCCTTTGTGGGAAATTCAACCAATGATTCCCAAAAATCAGACAAATGCTTGTATCAGAGATAATCAAACTGGGTCCAAATTATAATCTTCTAGCATCTCCTTTCAGGAATCCACATCCCTTGTGAAAAAGCTCTTCCCTGGGAGCAGGGAGGTTATCAAACAAGCATGCTGGAAAAAAGGAACACGGAGTCCGCAGTACACGGCTCGTGTCCTCTCTGAGCACAAACACAAAAACAATACAACACAACGTTGCTAAAATGGAGGGATTTTTTGTGATGGTACCAGGGAAAAATCATTTTTACGAAACATCAACAAGACTATGGAGTTTCTCAACAGAGAATTATTCAATTCAGCCTCAGCCCAACGAGTTCAAACATTTATAAAAATTGAACTGTCCGACATAAGCTTTGATGACAAAATTAAAATCACAATATCAGAAGTTCTTAAAACTTCTGCCGCTAATAAGCCACAACCTAGAATTACATTACCATTTTTTTCAAGAAAAACCCGAGCTATGCGTTGCGAATACGTTTCTATTCTATATTCAGAAAACAAAAACTCTACGAAACCAAAAAGAGAATTATCTTCTGTTGACCCACAATAAAACTCATCATAGAGCATCCGCACAAACCATAAGTAGATGGATAAAAGGGATGGAAAAGTGTGGAATTGACACCAAAATTTTCAAAGCTCATAGCACTCGACAATCTCGACATGCAGCCACATCAGTGACTTTCAGGTCAGGCATTAATGTGGAAAAATTAGAGAAGCTGCGGGTTGGAGTCAGAAATCGCAAACATTAGCAACAGACCGTTTCAAAACGCAGACTCTCTTGCAAATATTTCAGAAATTTGAGGTCGGCAAGGCTTGTTTCCGTTATAGGTACTTGGGCACATTACACTTCAAAATAAACTGCTCGTCAAAAGTTAAGCATAGACCAAAATTTGCTCCAATTTCAAGTAAGGATTTCTTCGGGAAAAGATATTCGATCTGGAAGAAATCTATGGTGCTTGGTAGAGCCTTTCTTCAGCTATAAGACGCTATGTCGATTTACGTCACCATTGACTTTGCCCATGATATACAGGATGCTAAAGGAAGGAGTGTCAAAAGTGTTAATTTTTGAAGTCGTGGAACTTTTTTAGAAAAAATTCCGGATTTTTTTTCTCTTGACTTTTAGAAAGCGGATATCAATATCTCGAAACGGTTTTTGACTTTTGATCGTATTCTGTTTCTTCAAAGAGTTCTTGATTTTTTTGTGAAATTTAGATTTTTTGATGCAGAATTTGCTAGAGCAGTTGCTTTTTCTTGAAAATTCACAGAAACGTACACAGTTGCTGAATGAATTATACCATGAGAAAATACAACAAAACAAAACAAGTACAAAAAACAAGTTCTGACATGACAAACGTCAAAATTACCCCCCACCACTGAAAAAGTATGAACGTGAAAAATTTGCACATCATGCTCGAATGACCAATAATGTGTCCGATTGAAATCAAAAAAAAAATTATGACTCTATCTCTACTCGTCTAGAAGATATCACTCCTGGAAATTTCCAGTGACTTGGGCAGTAACAAAATCACCCATGATGGGACTAATTGGTAACCATCGTAATTTTGATGCAACGTATGGTTACAAGTCTTGCATTTTTATCCATGCTGGGTTCAATGAGTGTCAAAGTGATGTCGCAGCATGCTTCCTTGGGCATCTCCCCTGAAGAGGTCCAGAGGATAACCTCTGCTGGAGGTCCTTGAGGTCAATTTTCTCATGGTATAATTCATTCAGCAACTGTGTACGTTTCTGTGAATTTTCAAGAAAAAGCAACTGCTCTAGCAAATTCTGCATCAAAGAATCTAAATTTCACGAAAAAATCAAGAACTCTTTGAAGAAACAGAATACGATCAAAAGTCAAAAACCGTTCCGAGATATTGATATCCGCTTTCTAAAACTCAAAAGGAAAAAAATCCGGAATTTTTCCTAAAAAAGTTTCACGACTTCAAAAATTAACACTTTTGACACTCCTTCCTTTGGCATCCTGTATATCATGGACAAAGTCAATGGTGCCATAAGTCGACATAGCGTCTTGCAGCTGAAGAAAAGCTCTACCAGCCACCATGAGCTTTTTTCAAATCGTATATTTTTTCTCTAAGATATCCATGCTTGAAATGGGAGCAAATTTTGACCTATGCTTAACTTTTGACGAGCAGTTTAATTGTACCTGAGTCAGTACTACATATTGTTTTTTTATGTTGTTGAATTACTGTTTATCTTGAATATCATCACTTATTACAATACATAATTAGGTTGTTTTGCTTTCAAATAGCTTCCTCATTTTCTATATGATATGTTACAATACGATGTGATAATACATCATACATTTATGCATATATATGCTACTTATAAAATTATTTAAAGTATAACAAAGGTGGATTTTCATTTCACTGCAATTATTGATCAAGTACCTTATGATTTTGAAATAATTCGTGTAAGTGAATATGGTTAATTCTTTATACATGCACATCAAGATCGCCTGATCTATAAACATCTACCATGTGATCTAATAAGGATGCTACAGCGTGGTATAATTTGAAATTAAACGACTTACCTGTAAGGAAGTTCAATCCTCAATTATACTAGGTGGCCGTTGCATCCTTATTTGATCACCACCCGCCCTCCATTAACCCTTGAGGCAGCGATCTAGCTGTTCTTTCAGCGCTGCCAAATAATGACATCATACCTATACAGGCACACATGCGGCGGCCCAGTACGACAGGACTGCCACACGTTTCTCTTTGAAATAGCGCGCGAAGTCGTGTTAGAAACACAACTACCATGTGATCTAATAAGGATGCAACAGCTGGTATAATTGAGGATTAAACTTCCTTACAGACAAGTCGTTTAATCTCAAATTATTTATTTTGCTCATGTAATAGTTGTTTGAGACAAGTAATTGTTTATTTTGTTGCATTAGGCACTAACGCTGTTTTTTGTTGTGATCTGGCATGTATTGAATTTTGGCAGTGTGTTGTTTTTTTTTTACAAGACGATTCCTAAAATTGATTACTCAAAACTGCAATTTAATAAAAAAATTATGTGTGAAATCTCGGCGTCGCTCGGTGGGCTCCGTCACCATCTTTGGCTTCAGTTCAAATTCAACTTCAATTTTTGAATTTTGTGTGGCCGGTCCATGCGAACTTCACTTCTAAATAGCCACACAAAAATCAAGCTAAAAAATCGGGGAACTTGCGGGCCAAGGAATATCTCCACTTCTTGAAATTTTGATTTTGTCTATTTTGAAAATAAGATTCCACAGCACAAACGCGTTGTTTGCCCTAGACTACCTATCAATATTTACTGAATGGCATTCTATTTGGACCAAAACGGCTATAACAAAAAAAAACTTATTTCTAGCGGAAATAAAACTTAAACTTACTAACTACTCAAGTAACACAAAACAGGCACTGAAATCGTCCTGTTACCATGAACGACCTGTTACATGCGTTGTTTTTGTTTTTCGGATCCTAGATATATATGCCGATCACGTTTTAAATTCAGTAGAAATTAAAACACGGTTGGCCATGTTCCCTAGGGTGTAACGGACGCTGACAGACCAAGTTACGTGAAAACGGGCTTTTTGTGGCGAAGTACAATGAGGTTAGAAAATTTTGACATGAAATGCCAATTTTGGCGTCTCCTTGCATCATATTCCGCTACAGTGTTGCCTTGGCTGTTATCTTGTCAGAATGGCAGGTAAGTGACAGAGTGCCGAGCCGTTCTAGGTTTTAGACACTAGGCCTTCATTTCTGACCATACATTAGAACAGTTTTCTCAACCTAGTATATGATATGATGATATATCATGATTCACTATTTTATTCAAAAAAACTGTTCAGCAGTCGCCATAGACAAGGACAAAAGTAGAAGAGGCAAGATCCTGCGCGGCTGTGTAATTTGTAGGCCGGCCATTTTGATTACATAACGGTTTTTCCTGGCGGCAATTTCAATTATGACAGGTGGGTGACAGTACTGACAGTGTACTTGATGACAGCTACAAAGTTTTAGGTTAGATTGATTTGTTGTGATCGAACTTTCCTCGGCGCCGATATTTGGTTTTGTGTAAAACATAACAATAGAATTGAATGTTGAGTGTTATTCAATGTTCGTTTCCACGAATTCTACTTTATGACCGGATATTATTTATATTCCTGGGATGCATTGCATTGATGCATTGTCGAGTGCATTGTACTTGATGACTTTTTGTAAAGAAAGTGAAGCAAGAAAGCCGCTATGGAAGTATGGAGAATGGGGTCCGCAGTTCAATCTCCACTTAGAAGCTGTGAAACAGATATCGAGGCCTCTGTGTGAAGTGTTCGTTTGGCGATTTTCCCTGTGTAATAAGTTTGATCGAACTTAGCAAATGCATCACTACAGGATGTCTTGTTATACCTATCGAAATTTGCAAGAATATCAAGCGATTGATGAACCCAGAAATGAGAAGATATCCTTTCATACGTAAACACTGAATTTAAATATTCAAATTTCACTCCGGTAACTAAGTTTTGTTTTTAGTTTTCCACGGGGTGATGGGTCTCGATTGTGGCTCGAGGCAATTGGAATGATGAAGGAATAACTTGGAAACGTCTTATGAGAAAGGCTCAGTGCTGCTGATTTGTTCGAGGCATTTCGAAGTAATGTAAACAAATTTTTCTCCAGACTCCCAGGACCCGATTCAGAACCTCGTTTCGGACAATGATTTTTTGGAACACACAATTTTATCTTAATGGAAAGTGCTGTAAGATGCTATTTGAAAATAAGATTAGGTGCACAATCTAGCCAAAACGTAAAGCGAAGAGCTGATTCAGTGTGATGTTCAACGAACACTTTCCAAACTTGTATTATTTTATCAAAAGTAAAACATTGAATATTTTTCTTGACATTTTATTCTGTAGCTCAAACTAAGCACATATCGTGGGCCTTATGCCCATACGTCTATGGCCCATAGACGTATGGGCATAGACTCGGTATCCGATTCAAGCACAATCCGACTATGGCAACAATTGTCATAATTGTCCCAAGGACTTGAGACATGCGAAGTCGGAGATCGAGCGAAGTATTGACTATGAGTATGAGGATTAGTCAAGGCCGTGAGCAGAAATTCTTGAGTTATTTGTTTCACTTACAAAGTATTGGCGAAAATCTTTTCCGCGTGGTGGCACTGTACGCAATAAAACATGGTGGCCCAAGGGGCCTTGACAAATAGGTAATAAACGCAGTGCGCATTTACATCACAACAGCTGTCAACAGTGATAGCTGTCAAGCTGTCAGTGAAAGCGTAACAGTGGGCCTGTGCAGTGGGCGAAGAGCTGGGGGTTCGTTGGGAATGGAATTTCGTTGCAGTATCTCTAACTTATTTTTGTTTTAGAAAATGCCAATAATACAGATTCATTTGCCCAATATTTATGGTCATGTTGGTGACCAAATCAGCCCCCTCTCGACAAAGTGCGAAGGCGAAGAAGTGATTGAGGCAGGTCATTTAATCGTGTGTGGGGTGATTGGGGCTCACTGCGACTGAGACTCTTGTGCTTTGTTATGTCTCATAAATGGATAATTGAAAACCATTTGGAGGTCAGGTTCTGTGGACCGGTTGTTAGAACAGTGTTGTGAACTCGTGAAGCCATCTCCGATAAGCCAGTGAGAGCAGCCGGAGAGCCTGGGGATCAACGCCAGCGGTATCGAGAGAAGATACCTGGCCTGCAAATCAGAATCCGTCACTCGCCTCATCAGTTCAGATTTAGAACCTTCGATATGAAAATATTTTCCATTGTAGAAACACTAACATCAACCGATGAGCTATGATTAAACTTATGATTGAAGAATACTCAATTATTATTGATAAACTATGATTTTTATTGTTCTAGACAGCGGTAAATGCTTATTAGCTACTGAAATTTTACTTTACAGTCAATGTATGAGTCGTACGATTACTACAAAAGAATGTTCATCTTTCTGGCCTAAACGATAATTGTTGGCTTATTTTCGTGATGCGTCCTGTTGTACCTATGCCTTGTCTTGTGGGGGCTTAGTATTTCCACCTTGTGTGCAAGGGGCTCACACAACTCAACACCTGTAAAGTAAATGAGCATTATGAGATTGCTTTTTTCGGCCAGCATTTCACCAACTTACGTATCGGCTTTTGCTGCTGCATTGTGCATTGTGTCCATCGGCGTATACTAACGCAGTAATTCAAGTCAAACTACAACACTCACTCGCCCACATTCACGACGATGTGGAAAACAAGGAAGACGAAAAAATTTAATTATTTTTCAACTGTCAAAACTGTCAATATCTTGTTATTTGGAGTAGGTACTGTCAACTGTCGAGTGCTACTGCGCTGGACTGTGCGTTGGGTACCTATTTGTCAAGGCCCCTTGGGCCACCATGTTTGACTGCATTCAGCGCCTTCTGGTGGCCGCTGATTTTCGCCAATAGCCTACAAATTGTCTCATGACTGTCATCTGTTTTGACGTCTGTCTATGGTTTTGACTCGCGCGTACTCCCCCCATTTGAATTGCCGCCTTGGGAGAGCCGTTATGACCTAAAAATGGCGGACCCCATGCGATATCGGCTGAAATGGATGCGCAGTGGTTCTTCCTTCTTCTACTTTTGTCCTTTTCTATGCCAGTCGCCCATTTAAACTGGAGAAAGTCTATCAAAATCAAGACGTCTTGAGCGTTCATATACAATCTTGCAACAGCGGTGTACTCGATTGACAATACGAATTCAAGGTCATCTGGGGAAATATTTATCCAACATTACAAATTTGAGCATCCCCAAATATCGCAGAATTGCCAACTTGGCGTGCAAAAATTACCGTTCTAGTGCTGAATTTAAAAGCTGATCGGCATATAGATATCTGTGCGGGTCTCAGTGGCGTACCAAGGAGGAGGGGGTCCGCACCGGGTAGCAGCAGTTAGGGGGGTGTCAGTGTCAGATGATTCGGGGTGTAAACGAGGTCTACAAACCTGGGGCTCAAGGTTTGGAGGGCGCAAAACAAGCTGGATAAGCCCCGTTTTCCGAAAAAATGTGTAGTGTTTTTCGCTTTGTCAGGAAATCGTTATTCTGAGTCTAAATAACACCATGTCACTGAATAGCTGAAACACGATTTTTCGATCCCAGAATTTCCAGGGCGCAAAATTCCCAATTGCGCCTGGGGGAGGAGGTTTCACTACAGTCTGCAGCTAATTCTCTTCTAGGGTGGGGGGTTCCACAGGATAGTCCGCCCCGGGTGCCAAATACGGTAGGTAACGCCACTGACGGGTCTGTAAGGCTTGTGAAACCTTATACCATCTTGTGGCCTGCATCTGCACACATTTGGAATTTCAAAAGATTCCACGCAATTTTCAACGTCAAACCTTTCACTTTTGTCCATAATCTCCATGAATCCCCTGCATATGCACTTCAATGCTACATAATAAATCATCATGCCGAACGGAGGATTTGCAATGTTTGAAAATAAAAACTTTCCGAGAGAGCGACGCCGGTATGAATATTATACGAGCATAGCGACTAAATCACCGGTCGGATTATAACCAGAAAATGGAAATGTTTGAATATTTCAGTTAGATTGCAAATCTGGCATAAGCATGCTCAAAGCCCCTAATAAAATCTTCTCGTCATATTTAAATGCCTTTTTAATTTATAATTTTATGCGGCGTAATTGGACGGATTTTGGTGGGCTTGAAAACTTCCATCCCAATGGAATAACAACAACTGTGGCGGATTTCAAACGCAAAATTGCACGCTTACCTAGGCATATTATTTATTGCATTATTAGAGCGCTGTAATAAATCATCGTAGTATATCCATGACAAGGATTGGTTGTTGTGAGTATGTCACTTTGATGTCATGACAGTTCGGCTCTCACTTCTAATTACTATCTGCTTTTAGCAGCCATCTTAAGGCAAGAAAAAATTAGGTGGATGGCAAATTCCACGATCAACGACATTTCGCTGGCTTAGAGTTACACTGTTGTATGTGTGATATTTATTACGTATATTGTGTATTTTGCAGCCTTATGTTTCTTACGCTGCGCTTTTGCATTTGAATAGACTAACACTATTATTCATTCATTAGCCATAACAACCCATTAAGGGTTTCGGCTTGCTTCTCTGCCTATTCATACTGAATAGGGGGTCTACAGTTCGAAGTGGATTCCTAACCACAAGTGAATAGCAACAGCCATCATTATTCCAGAGGAGCTTTTGACGGCCGAAGTACTCGGAAGGTTTGCCCAGAACCTTGCCGAGGGGGGATTTGGCGTCGGTATCCCACTTCCGAGTGGGCCCCACCACAGCGCCATGTTGAAGCGGTCACCCATCCAGAAATGAACCGCGGTGTGTATGACTTGGCTTCAGTTGAAGAAGCCAAGCGCGATGTCCATTACACCACGCGTCCACCTCTAACACTATTATTGTATCACTAAAATCTTGTCTTATATGTTGAAGTTGTTTTACACTATCAAGGTCCATGCATACAGCCTTGTAACAGCAAAAAACTGCGAAAGATGCATAATAACGGCGAATTTCTAGATCATCAATTTGTCGACAGCGACAGCGTTTCATTCACTGCTTATTTGGCGGCATTTGTCGTCATGGAAACTCGTCACAAATCCGTCCTATTGATGGCTTCTAGTCGCGCTTAGTAGAAATTGCAGAGAACACTATCTAAATAGTAGAAGTGAATGCTATTTGGCCTGCTTTGAAACTTCCAATAATGCACATTCAGAACCAAGTTTGTTCATACACATTAATACAACTTTGCATGAAGTAGGGGAAGTCAATTATTATCGTCGCTAGGTTATGGTGAATTGGATACGCCATCAATTATTATTGGGAGTGTCCATCGATATTTTGAATGGAGGTACATAGATGCCTCGTGTTTGTCAATGTGGTATAAACTGCAATAACATGAAACAAGTTCAGGGTATAAAGTTGGCGCAATCAATAGCCCTACTAAAAAATGTATATTGAGGTATTTTGGGCTTCCTGAGGGAAAGCAAATGATGTATGTTGTGAATATTTCAGGCAGTGACAGGTCTGGAATAATTTAGTTAATTTCACAAGTTCTCTAATTCTTGCGCGAAGTCATCAATGTTGTAATGTAATGGATTTGGAACACGTCGTCTCGATCGTCTGTCGTTCTTTTCACATTGAAAAATTCATCAATATACAATATTCCCAAAGCGAAGTGCGCATGTCCGCAGATCCGGAAGCGGGGCGAAGGAGCAAACAGCTCGAATTGGTAGCACGAATAATTGAGAAAGATGTCAGAGGTTTAATCAAGCGTCTTAGCATCTTACAAAAAAACGACGTTTCTACAGAACTACATGCTACATGTCATAGAAAGAGACAACAAATGAAGAATCTGCCTGGACAGCTCATGTTATAATCTCTCCTTAGCTTGACAGAGAGACAAGATGATGTGCGCATGAATCCGTGAGGATTACGGTATGTTCCTATTATAAGTATACATACTTATATCAAACGACTTCTCTATCATGCCCTGTATTTAGTGTTTCGGACGAGACGAGACGACACGAGATTTTGATGATCTCGAAAAATCTCGAAAGTAACGATCTCGTCTCGATTTTCCGAGAATCTCGAATATAAGATCTCGATCTCGATCTCGCCGAGATCTCGACGAGATTATTAAAAAAAAGATAGAACAATGTAAATAAATGAGTCAGTGTCTGAAAACACCCTGTAGATAGAAAGAAGCGGCTGAATAAAAACAAAAGTCAATCAGAGAAAAATATGAGTAATATTATGTAGGTACCTGATAACCTAATTGTAAACCTGTCTCACAATCAAATCGAAATTTGGAGAAAATCAGAAAGTTACCTACTTCTTCAAAGTTTAATTTCAAATCTGAGTACCTAAGTACCCACCTACAATATCCCTTCGACTCTAAAACCTCTCTGTTAATTAGTTTAATAATTGCCTTATTAGACGATGCTACACCACGTTCTGGTAACATCGGTTCTTTGGTTTTTTCCCTTACCTACTATGTATTACCTACTTCTGATGCACGCTTTCATGGGCCCTCCTATCCTATCCTTATCCCCACCTTATCCTATGTCTCTTTTATTCCGCCTGAACTCTACTAACAAAAACCGAAAGACTTTAAAAAGACCCAGAGTTTTCCTTGAGATGCACGTACGTACCTAGGTAAACGTTTTTCAACGACATTTCAGAGCATAAAATAACATACAAAGTGGGCGACCAATTGGTCGCCCAGTGACCAAGTTTGGTCGCGTAGTCAAAGTTTGGTCGCGCAGTCAAAAACTATTCCTTTGCTACATTTTATTATTTCATACTTCTAAAAAATTTTGTTCAAAAATCAATGTTCACCATTTGTGATGTTGGAATTCCACAGAAAATTGTGATCTAGTCAATAAATCTTATGATGGAAAAAGGTCCTAATCCTGGTGGGTTTGAGGAAGGTTTTTCGGCAGAAGCCAGTGGCCCGAATGACGACGATGAATTGGAAGAAACTGTTTCTAGGAGAAGGGTTGACTCCTTATTAGTATCATAAATGAAGTTATATTTTGTCTACCCAAGAATTTTTGTCCAACGTACGTCACAAGACCGAGATTGTAGAAATAATAAAAAAATCGTTAACAACTCCAGAAATCAAAGTGACATGATTGCCACAGCAAGAGCGGAGGTCAAAAATATTTTCGGTAATGAAGCTGTTCCACAGTTCACAGATGGTGTCGTTCCTCTTTTTGAAAGTGAAAATCTTTTTTCTCCTTTTTCAATGCTCGAGAGTTGCATGGCCTACTACCGTTTTTGCGAAATTTAAAAGCGAAGCTTTCATTTCTAGGTCCAGAAAAGGCTGTTTCCGTGCACACGATCATAAAAAGCTCCAAACAGTCGAGCTACTCACAATATTCATTGTTTTTCCTACGGATTCAATGGTTTGAATGAATAGTTTTGATTCATTGAAATTTTGATATTTTTATCTGAAGCTCTTCGTTCATCATATTATACAGGATGTTTGCAACTTTTGGAGTAGAAAATTGAACCGCAGTGACAGAAAATACGTCAAAAGCATCAGAAAAATGTTGGAAAAAATTTAGGGTTTTTATTTTGGAAAATATGGAGGGTCAAAGGGTGGTCCTTCGGCCCACCTTGTCGGCCTAATTGTTGTTATTTTGAAAGATTTATTAAGTCTCGATTTCAGTGAACTCTTTTGAACAGACCAAAAAGCAATGTTTTTGAATCTTTGAATGTGTTTTGTAATTCTATTTACTATACAGGGTGAGACGTAAATCCTTAAAATCCAGTTTTTTTCAAAAATGCATGCGAAAATTTCATATGAGAACCATTTGTGTTATTTGTTGCTTTACAATCTACATCAGTTTTATAACCTCTAGAACCTTTCACTGACATTTTCGAGGCAGATGAATTTTTACGATTCATGACTCACCCTGTACACTAAATACAATTACAGAACACATTCAAAGGTTCAAAAAATTTGCTTTTTGGTCTGATGGGGAGAGTTTCCTGGAATCTTTCAAAATAACGAGAATGAAAGGGGCCGAAGGACCACCTTTTGACCTGCCATATTTCTAAAAATAAAAATCATAATTTTTTTAAAATTTTTCTCTGGCACTTTTAAGCATTTTCCTAACTGCTGTTTCATTAAATTGCTGGAATGACCTTAAATGAGAAGTTTTTTGTAATTTAAAAAAAAATAGGGGCTGTTTACTCTCTGGCCCGCCTAAATTTTGAAAAATTTCGCCTACGGCGCCAAACGGAAGCATCATGACTTTTGGTCGCGCACTTAGAATTCCTTAAAATATGCTCTGCGACATTTGGTTTCGCTAGTGGTCTCGGATAACCCAGCTACTTACCACTAGGTATCTTTGTCTATACTAACTGTACTATTTAGTTTACATGCACAATGATACACAGTTATTTTCTTCCTTACCTAAATTCACAATTTCATTACTCATTGTGCTGAAGAATTCACTGAACACTGAACTAATTGGTGAAGTCTGTCTGATTTCTATACATGATTCTAGTGGGTTGAGATTCTGTTCGCCATCGGCCGATCGCGGCCTGAATCGCAGCCTACTAGATTCATGTAGAAATCAGACAGCCTATACATTATTTGTACTTGACCAAATTACTGGAAGTTACAGGTTGTGCTCACTTATCACTCGAGCCGGCGGGAGGGACGGTCGAGGTCAACAGGATAGAACTTTAGCGTCAGTCGCTTCTACTAGAACTATTTAGATGGCGCTCTTGGGTTTATCGAGATCTCGACCGAGATCTCGATCTCGACATGATAGATCTCGTTCTCGACCTTGGAGATAACAAGTGATCTCGATCTCGATCTCGTCGAGATATCGAGATTTTTCTCGTCTCGTCCGAAACACTACCTGTATTTTTCAACAGATGCGGCATGGTTGCGCTTTGGCCACAGACTCTTTTCGGCGACTAAAAATGGTCCGCGGTCCACTGGAGTTTTTGTCTCTTCAAATCTGACTGCGTTCACATGGTTTGGATGACTATGAATGGACCAGCTTCAATGAATGGATTTCTGTTTCTTACTTTTTTCCTGTATCGCTCTGATGACAGCAACATCGCTAGCTGCCAGCTCATAAGGCGCTTTCGTTTTGAAACCTGAATAGTGCAAATTGAACTGCACTGATCAGATCACTAATCTCGTCAAAACGAACGCCTCTATTTCCATTTCTCACCGTTACCCTAACCCAACCATCCGTAGGTGATACCAAGGGTGATTTAATCTTCAGGATTGAATAGTTGGAACCTACTCGTAGTACTCATTGTATCCTAGTGAGCAACTTGGCTTCACTTGCATTCTTTGTGCAGCCTAACCAGCAATTTTATCCATGCAACATGCAACAATCTCTGTTATATCACCACTTTTCCGTGATCTGTGACATATAAATTGACATTCGACAACTCCCCTCAGAAGAGTTCTACTCGGAGCTATTCGTTTGCTTAAAACGAAAGCGGCTATAAAGGTATAATCTTCGCCGCTCTTCATCTCGCTTAAGTTTGAAACTATAGGTACCTACTGCCTACTGACTAAATATATCCTTTTGTTCGTCGAGACTCTGAGTAGATAGGAAGGTAGGTAGGTGGGTAGACAGCTTGAGATGGCTACGTTTACTCAGTAGCTTTGGTCCGCCACCTGAATTCTAAATAGCACTAAATTCAAACCCAAATAAATTTAGAATTTGAGTCAGTGCTTAGGTCAGTCCGGCGTTAGTCCTTCGGTGTAATCGTAGCTTATAATGCAAAAAACTATGTATTCAGGGCCGGCAACAATAGTGGTGCTGACGTGCTCGAGCACCACACGCAATCCGAAGAGGTGATGCTGAACACCACATCTTAAAAATGCAAAAATTGAAATTATTTTCATTCCATTACCCTAAACCTTTAGTAATTTTGAGAATAATTCTTGATCATATCTTGATTAGTAATTTTGAGAATAATTCTTGATCATATCTTGATTAATTTTTATTTTACCAATTTAGAGAATTTTTGATTTATTTTGAAAGTTTTTTCCGCATATATTATTGCCTAAAGAGTATATGATATGGTGGTCAGCGCGTTCGACTACCACACCAGAGGTCGTGGGTTCGAGTCCCACTGTGGGCGCTTGGATTCTCGTCTCGAAAACTAGCTCTTTGAGTTAGTTGGAATGCTTGCTAAATGCAAGACTGTCGCATAGCATGTAAAATACAAACGATGGTGCCGACCTCATGCGATGTTGGTGGTCGTTGAAATCTAGCATTACGCGTTGCATTCGGGAAGCATCGAGAGACTTCAGCGGTAGGACACGACACGTCGAGACTTCTGGCGGAGGTGCCGTAGAAAATACGCGTATATTCTCGACGCAGATACCAGAGAAATCCTCGTGTGCTGTAAACATCATCAGGAAGCATCCAGAACCTTCGATGCCACTATAAGAGAGGAGCTTGACCTGGCATCGGGAGAGTTTGAATCGAGCGATCGTGGCGTCAACACCTTAAGCGACATTGTGAATTTCTAAGCGATTAATAATTCTGTGCGTTATTTAGTTGTGTCGGTAGTAGCTAATAAAGTGCAGTTTGTTTACAAGTAAATCAGCGCATTTAATTCCGAGATAGGCGAACCCGAATATCGTAACAATACGTATGTATTTTGTATTTTGTATTTTGAAATACCTAGGTTGTATTTTGTATTTTGGAATCTCTTGGTTGTCCAAAATACGTATTTTGTATTTTGAAGACATTTCAAGAGGTAGTTTGTATTTTGTATTTCGACTATCTTGGATCGTGTATTTTGTATTTTGTATTTGAATACATTTTTCGAAGTATTTTGCCCAGCCCTGCTAATTGAGTCTAAAAGCAGTATTTATCAATTGGGTCTTATACGGTTATCTTTTTATTTTTCTGACTTAAGGCTGTATTGGCATAAGGGTAAGAGTATCTTAATTTTTTCTTCGTCAAAAATAAAGAGAAAAACTCTTTTTTTATACGATGTACTGAGTGTGTTAAAAAACTCAATACATAGCGTTTTTTCAATTATGGAAAAAAAATTCGTTTTTACTGACAGCTTTTCCAAAAAATGACCATGTACCCACCTACCTACCGACCATCACAAATTAGGATTGCCAAAGGCATAGACAAAGCAATATCTGATCTCAATCTCCTACTATTTTCTCAAGAAAATATTGAAAATCGAGGCTTGAAACGGTGCCATTTGATTCCAACGTCTAGTGTGGTCTAGTGAGTAGTGACGTCGCTAAACGTTGCGTGTCGCTAGGTAACTAAATATGTTCTTGCTGCTGATACGCTGTTCTTATGTCGGCCTTGCTCATGATTTGCTATTATTGACAGTCATGCCAAGGGGCGGATTCACTTGATTCAAATTCCATGTTTCTTTTCTCTGCCAAAAAAAACTTTCAAGTAATCTGTGTTCCAGCTGCACAGTCAACTTCTGCCGCAATTTATCGAAGCAGACATCAGTTTATTTTGTGATTTTTGTATACGACCACATTATTCTGTTTACACAAGAACATCTCCCAAATCACTGGAAAACTAAATAGGTATTCCCATGGTGCATCCAGAGTATTTACCTCTCCTGGCGTTCCGCCGCTTCACTTTCTCTCACCCTTAAGCCAGAATGTGCGCTCTCCCCACCCTAAATTATCCCAGCTACCTGTTTAATACCAATAGCTCGGATTTTTGAAAGCCAACCGCGATCCGAAAACGTTTTGATTGGATTATGATAAGTATACGTAACAGGTAATTAGCTATTCAAATGAATGAGCATTTTGAAAGTTGGAAAGACATTATAGACCCGACTTGGTTCATCCCCGAGAGAAAATCTCATCATCTGCATTAGTCCCGCAGCCCTGATGTATAACCAAATATTGATGATTGATTAATTTCCCTCTCTCTGTGCACTCTCTCTATCTCTCTTCCTCTCTCTCTCTGTCTCTCTGGAAATTCACAAGAATTTTCCAGCCGTAGCCCCAGCATCGGTGAAGAGGCATGGGTAAGCGATCCCTAATCCCACGAGATGTAACAAGTGCCCCATGAATAATTGATGGATTGTCTAATTGCCAAATTATAGTGAGTCTACCACCGCCGCCTGTAATTTAATTGAACTATGGTATCAGTTAAGTAAGTGACGGGGCGAAACTTTATGCCGTGCAAATCCAATTATACGGAGCGAACTTTATTTTGTCACATGACATGTTTCAATAAGGAAATTACCAAGTTCAGGGAGTCGCTGTTAGTACAACATCATCATCATATACGCAAACCAACAAAGAAGAAAAATATACGATCGCCGCGGATGATTATTATTTTTGCCGCTTGGGAGGAGGGAGCTGAGCGTTCTTTTTTACGCACACGCAATTTGGTTTTACGCACACGGGGGCAATTTGATGGTCGTAAACCGGGCCACTATTGAAGTTATAATGAGTTTCCAAATAACTCGGTAATTGAGCAATAAATTTATTGAATGGAGATCCCGAGAAGAAACCCTCGCCCGGCATCGCTAGAGTGCGATTTTATGGAGTCGTATTTTCGGGATTGTGAGAAGGGATGACGATATGACATAAGAATCTGTGTTGTGGAAGCAAATATGGTAAGCCAAACTTTTATTCATTCTTTTTATTGCTCTCTGCTGTTTGAGCCAGGTCGAGATACCTTTGTAATTGTCAGGTCGGGTCAATTCGGAAAAGTTGAGCACGTTCAATCTTACCTACTTAATTTTTGGAACCAATCCGAGTGATGAGGGCTCTTTCTTAATCAGCCCCTGCACACTTGTGCATTATTATAGGTCAATTGTGGTGTAGGTACCCCGTTTCACCCTGTCACTTGTCACTTGTCACTGTCGCACGTACTACCACCCACAATCACTGTTATAGCACTCAAAAAACTTCCAAAGCCATTCCATACCCAGACGTCTGAAAAACTGCTTAAGTAATTAGCGTTAAAGTGTATATTTGCACGATTTTCAAACTTATCGCCATGTGGAGTAGCAGAGGATGTTTGTGGCCGTTTTTTTCGTGATTTTCCGTTGATCTTGTTTTTTCGGTAGCTTGTTATATACCCTTGTTCAAAATACCCTTTGGTCCGCTTTTGCCCAAGAGTAAGACGACCCGGAGGGAGAGAAAAAGGAACTCATTAAAACACGCTCATTGCACAGAAATTGACATTTACTCGAGCAAAATAAGTGCAAAATAATTCTTTTATGGTTCTTTTCTCAAAACACCTAACACAGGTATGACAGTATTGCGAAATGACACAAAATGAGTAACATTAACAATAGTACTTTGTGTATCAAGGCCATAAAGGTAATGTTTTTTGGCCGAATCTGAAATTTCGGTGAGGCCAAAGAAGAACCTTTTGGCCGAGGTGCACACGACATTTTTTAGGCGACTATCACAAAAAATTGAGCAAAATACTGATGTTTGAATTGTTTGATTTCTTACTCGCAATCGCAAGAGTGCTTTTCTTCATAAAACATAGTTACCTGTGACATTAGAAAACAAAATTTGTAGGTGTATTATTATGACAGTAGTTTAGACAAGTCAATGATGAACGAGGTATAGTGAAAGCGAAAAACCAACAAAACAAAATAATGAAATTGCCTTTGACTTTGACAGCATTCACATGACTTGACCAATGATGAGTAGCGTAGCAATCTTGCAACTAAAAACACCTCGGAAATCACCGCAGTGGCACCAACCTTACGGAGAAAATAACTGTATTTTCAAATTTTTATTACATCTGATTTTGGGTCATCATTGAATGATCAATTGCTCTTTATTGATCAGGTATACCGCCGACTACTTCGTGATGTAAATATTCAACAGCTAAATCGGTCTAAAATCATGTAACGTGAAAAAAGCAGAATTAGCGTCCCAACAAAGTAAAACAACTGAGGTTTAGCGGCCGAAAAGGGAAATATTGACAATAGCGTACAAAAAAAAGACACTCTTGGGACGTCAAAAAGGACATAAAGAGAGCTTTTGTGTGTTGGTCGCCTAAAAAGAAAGCTTTTGTGTGTTGGTCGCCTGAAAAAACAATTTAAAACACCACACAAACAATATGTTTAAACTGTCAGTCACAGAAAAGAGAGAGTGACGGATTCGGAAACAGAGCACAAAATTAAAGAACCTCGTCAAAGAAACCATTGAGTTAAGCCCAAGGAAGAAGACTCAAATATGTGACAAAATGACTAGCGACTCACTGATAATTTCAGGTATTCAATCTACGTAATTATTAGTAAAACAAAATCACAGTAACATCAGTAAACAAATGCGAAAACATCAGCTGATAAATATATAAAATTCAACAAGGAATAAAATCCACAAGGCATAATTAAAATCAGCAATAATATAAAATATCAATGAGGATCGTGAGAAATACAAAAATCCATCAAATATCTGACAAAATTAGCAGTGAGCATCGAAATGACATGAAAAAAAATATAGAGCCACTAAAACAGACGGAGGATAATTGACATCAAATTCACATGAAAATCAAAGCATGACACAGACCAAAATACGGCGTACAAAAAAATTACAGTCAAGTAGACATTACAGCACACAGCACACAAAGAAATGACATTATTATTGATCATCATCAAAATAATGACATAAAATGTAAATGGACAAGCTCAAATTCATACAAGGGAAAACTCGAAACAGGGCGCGGGGCTTAGACAAAGACTTACTCCGTGTGTGTGGGTTGAAAATAGCCACCAGAAAATAATGCGTGCATGCGTTTAAATTATCAGACAAAAATGAGAACTACCCCAAGAAATGATGAGTTAGGTACATTCAAAATCCATTGCAATGTTCAAAAAGAGTCACAATAATTAACACATACATGTAAGGAGAAACATTTAATTTCACGTACCATGAGCACACACAAAAAACTTGTTTCCCCAACTGACGCCTCTCGAAATCTCCCTGCATTAATTGCGCCAAGCGCTTCGCTCTCCGACAAAAAGACAGAAAATTCCCCTTTGCCCCTCGACCCACGACCAGGCCATGAATTTCCACAAATCTCGTCACATTCCAATAATTCAAACATACAGAGTGTCCGTTTTTCGAGGCTAAGCATGGGTATCTCGCTTATCTTGAGAGATACAAAGTCGGTTAGATTAGGGAATAGTTGCGCATTTTCATGACGATCAATGATTCAAAAAGAAATTTGACGTATCGATTTTAGTTTTTGAGATATCGTGAAAAACAGGAATTTGAATTTTTGTTTTCATTTTTAATTCAAAAAATGGTTGAAGGTGGCCTTTTCTAATCTAGACATTGTCGGGGCATTTTTTCAAGTGGAATTCAAACCTGCCAAAATCTTCATTGTAGCTTTCAAAGCAATCGAGATACGACATTCACTTTTTTCTCTAATGGGCGCCATATTGGATTTTGATATTTTTGAATACGGTATTCTTTTCTGGTTACAACGATGTGCCACATGTCACTGTTGAATAAATGTTCAACATTTACGTTTTTTTTATTGTCGGTGCTGATTTTGTTCCCAAAGCACTCTTGAAAAAATAAAAAACATTTTTTTTTGCTCAAAAGCATGAATTCAGCAGTGGCATGTGACACTTTGTTGTAACCAGAAAAAAATATTGTATTTAAAAATGTCAAAATCCAATATGGCGCCCATAAGAGAAAACAAAGTTGAATGTCATATCTCGGTTGTTTTGGAAGCTAGAATGAAGATTTTGGCAACATTGAATTCCCCTTGGAAAAATTCCTCCACAATGTCTTGGTTAGAAAAGGCTATCTTCAACAGTTTTTCAAATAAAAAATAAAAACAAAAATTACAAATTGTTGTTTTTTCTCGATATCTCGAAAACTAAAACTGACAAGTCAAATATCTCTTTGGATCATTGATTGTCATGAAAATTCGCAACTTTTTTCTAATTTAACCGACTCTGTATCTCTAAAGATAAGCGAGATACCCATGCTTATCCTCGAAAAACGAACACCCTGTATACATACAAATTTTTAAAGCTTGCGCACTTATAGGCGATTTACATTAGAAAAACGCCACCTGGTGTAGAGCTCGGTACTTGATCGTCGAGGACGTTTTTGCGAGGAAAACATACTCCGACGTCTAGTAGCCTAGGTGGGCACTAGTGGATACCTGTAATACCCACATATTGACATGGAAATTTGACAAGTAGAAATAATCTGAAAAAGGGGTTTGCATTTGTGTCTCTTATTTCATGTTATGGTTAGCGTATTCAGCAGGTTTGTAGATCTAGCTCCAGAGGTGCGCAGCTGAAAGACTACGCCCCCAGCAATGCACTACATTATTGCGATAAAAAAAAGACAACGTTCACGTCGCGAACACAGAGCTAGGGCGAGCTTGTTATAATGAAAAATGCGGATCTCCAGCTGAAGTCGAAGCAGGAAATCTTTAGAAAAAAGCGAGGAAAAAAGGTAGGTGGTGGTTGACTTTGCACGGCCAGCCCGAGGTGATTTTTTCTTGGCTGGCAGGCTGGTCGACGGGCTTGTGTGTTTCCCTCCGTGCGGGTGTGACAGAGTCTGTTGCTCTTCCTTGGGCGGAAGCTATGGATGATTTAGAGAAAGGTCTGCGATGACGCTGGTCATCAACATGGGGCCCAATAACGAGCCTATGGGGTCCCAAGGGTTCACAGGAACGAAAGTTTGCTTGTAGCGTACTGCACAAGACAGCAAAGTGACAGTTTTGACATGCCACCAATTGACGTAACCACCGCCGTTGCCGGACGGCAACTTACACCAGTTCTAAAAATTAATGCCCTAAAACTTCCTCGACGAAACGGCCATTTTCCCCAATAAGGTCAATCGCCTATAGCTAAAATATTAAAAATAAAATACGGCGAAACCCTACAAGCTTTTTCTCGGTAATAGCTAAATCTCACATATCTCCCAAAGGGTTCAACATATCAAGTTTGTTTTTCTGCTAGTAGATTCTTATGTATTTATTAGGCTCGACACTTGATTCATTTGAAGACGATCGGTAATTCTCAACCAAAACCGAGACCAAAACATCAAACATGATGTACAAAACATGTACATCTTCAAGTTTCGTCGATTTGGGAGAGCTTGAATGAGAGTAAGAGCTTTGAAGAACGTCTACAATACGGTGTTTAGTATTCACTTGCGAGTCGCAAGTGCGCAAGTGGTCATCTGTCAAGTGGCAAGGTAAAAATGAGATTGGCATTGCAGTGGCAGGAGGTCGCTGGTAGCAGGGTATATTGTTGACATGCCTTTCTTCACATGCAGGACGTGTAAAAAGTCCAACAGCAACGCTGATGAATTTGGCAAGCTCTCAAACGGTTCTTCTGCCAATTGTACAGGTATGAAGCTAGCCGTCACGTTGTAATTTCCGGTGTGTGTCTTATCGCCGAGTCGAAGTCTCCATAGGATATCTCAATAATCTTCCGTATCTTGCACATGGTTCATTACTTCGAGGTTCTTTTTCGCTATTAAGCAAAACATCTGTCGATTTTGAAATTGAGTGACAAATAACAGAATGCCACGTTTCAACGGGATCACAGTAGAAGCGTACTAATCCCGGCCCGGCTCCCGGAGGTAAGCTAACTTCCTGTAATGCTAATTCTGCTATCATCACCTCACCCCACTTATCACCTATCCCTAAGGAAAATACAGTGGTAATCCAAGATGTTTTATCGGCTCCCACTGCAACCTTCAATAACAATAATTCTGCTAAACGTCGAGGGATTCTCGGTTGAAAAAAGGAATGTGATATCTGATCTCTGCAAGAAGAATGATTACCACATACTGTCTTCAGAAGACAAACAGAGGATATTAAGATCAGGCCAGAACACAGAGCCAGAAGTAGCTGGAATGAAGCTGATTTCGGACCTGATCTGTGTCCAGTGACAACTACTGATAAATGTTTAATTTCTTCAACGGCCCGCGGAACTTCCTCATGCCTCCCGCCGCTAGCCAACGGCAATGACTATATCATTATCAACCTAAGATTGCGTTTGAATTATTGTGACAAAACCAAAGGACCTCACAGTGGATAAAACGACAACGGAACCAGACGATGTGACAAGGAGTAAGAAGCAAGATCAACCCCCGCGCATCCAGGCGTGTCGGAGGGGGAGTCATGGAGGATGGGATCGCGATCAGTGATCGTCCTAGACTTGAGGCCGCCGCGCCGATGTGTCAAGGTGACGGGCCTGAGGTAGGCACTGTCGACCGAAGTGGCGTTGTGACTGCTTTCAGAATAGCGGGGGATAATAGGCAACGAAAGTTGCGACTGATCTTGATCCAGAGATCCAATATCGCCGGCAAGCAGTTGGATTATCTTTGAATGACTGCTCGAAAACCAGTTCAATTCTATGTTTTTGACATTTTCTAGATTTTGATCAGATCTCGAAAATACAACATCGTGTTCAAGGCAAACTCGGCATGATTTACGAAAAAGTGTTTGGTGATTGAGGCCTGAAGCACCTTCAGAGCTTTATTATGAATTGAATACCATGACCTGTGGCACTGCTTTCGCGACTTTTTTGACCACTCGCCGTGGGTTCCACAAAACAGATGAAACGAGATTAGTTGATTTGCGATTTTTGTTTGTCAATTTGTAGCTGACTGATCAATGAAAATGATCATTTGTCTCTCAATAAGGGAAAGATGGTCAATAAGGCATATACAGGGTGAAATAAAAATAAAAAGTTGAACAAATGTACCTCAAGGACCAAAATAGGTGACGACATGTAAATCGTCAAAAGTATTTCTAATTTCAAGGTCATGAAGTCGTCGTAAACTCGGATCAAATATGTTGAGCCGTTTCTGAAGTATCTTCAGGAAACTGAAGTCGTTACGAAAAAAAATAGTTTTCCGTATATCAGTAATTCTTCAGATATTGAATCGAACTTGGTGTTTTGAATCGAAGCAATGATAAATTACATTTCAAATGAAATTACATCAGTGAAAAACCCTCTCTAGGCCAACTACTTCCAGAAAAAAACACCAGTCAACTTTTTTTCTGATAAGTAGACAAAAAAAATTTGTTTCGATAACAACTTCAGTCTTTTGAAGATATTTCAAGAACGGCTCAAGATATTCAATTCAAGTTTACGACGACTTCATGACCATGAAATCAGAATTATTTATGGCGATTTACATGTCTTTACCTATTTTGGTTCTTGAGATACAAATGCTCAACTTTAGTATAGTTCCTATTGATGGCTCCAAGTTTTAATCAAAAGAAAGTAGATCAAACAACACCTCCACGAAGTGGCAGTCCGCCATCATAAAACTCAAGGTCCATACCAGTCTTCAGCATCGAGCATGTGGACTATTTTTATTTTCTTGTGTTTTGACGAAGAAGGAGAGAACTGACGATGAAATATGTAAGGACTTTTCTTGTAGACAAGATTTCCAACAATTTCTTTCGGGAAACTTTTTTCCCAAGTGCTATTGTTCACGAGATATACGCGTAAAACTGATCCTCAAGTTTTTCTCGAGGCCACAACGGCCAAAGCTCACACCGGATTCTTGAGGACTTTTAGTACGTTAAACTACATGCTCAACTGAGCTTATATATACAAAAATCCGGCTGGGTTTAATTTTTGTTCGCTATTTGGGATTTTAACAGCTAAAGTTCATGGACTATGTCCCTTGATGATTTCCACGTTCACGATTTAATTATGGGATGCACGGATGTTAAAAGTGCTCTGGTTTTGAGCTCAGCCTCACCTCACCTTACCGCATTGAGACATCTCTATCTGCCCTAAATAGTCAAATGTACTGCCTGAATATTTGAAAAAATTAATGACGTTTATTTTTCAAGATATGCGGGGGGGTCTGAAGGTTGGGATTCGCTCCCTTCTATTTTCGTTAAACTGATCAGTAAAAATCACTGGGTGTGCACTAAACTTCTGTTTAATATTCATAAATCTCAAAAATTAGTTTTCTTTCAAAATTGAGACAACCTGTATATAATCTTGATAACATCACAAGGACACAAGGCCGCGTTTAGGATTTGTTCTAAATTGGAAGCAGATCTTGTTTGAGTATTTGTCACCCCGTATAAAGCTGAATCAATATTTCCTGAACATTGACGTTTCCATACACAAACAAAATTAATGCCAAAGAAACGCACCGCACGTCGTTGAACAAATACCTCGGTGATCTCAAGTGAGTTACTCACATGTTAAACTAACTACTTGCCTAACTGCCACTTGTTGAAGTTGGTTGGCGGCGCGGCGACGACGGCCCTAAAACAAACACCTCATCCTGCCTCCTCTGCTCGTCGGCGGCTCGGCACTTGCACGAAAGTAAGCCAACACGAAAGTGTAAACTTCTGAGTGATTTGTCAAGATAACAACGGCCAAGAGAGAGAATCAAATTCATTAGTGACTACAGTTTGAGGCGGTAATAAATTACGGCTAGTAGATGATTCCTCCACCTGGCTATGATAGTATACTATGTGTGCGGGAAGGAAAGAGAGACCCCAGACACAGTAAACCGTTAAATGCTTTCAAATTAATGAAACCAACTTCCAAACACCAGGTGCGGAAGTTCCAGGACGTTCCATTTCATTTCAGCAATAAGAAACAACTTTTCCGTCCGGTCTGTGTGGAGAAGAAAGCGCAAGAAATGTTTTGACAAGCAGAAACAAAAAAGAAAACTCAATCGTGCAAATGGGACGTTGAAAGTGAGATCGTTTTAAAGGAAGGAGTTTCCAATAAAAACACTTGCGAAAAAAGGCAGGTAGGTTGTTCGATGAAAATGTTTTTGAAACCAACAACTTTTGAAACTCCCTTTTTTTACTCCCCCCATGACCTGAGCTCTTGTTTCATAAAAACGACAAGCCTAATTGTGTAGTAAAGGTTATCACTGCTGCACTACGATGAGTTGCCGATAAGACTGCACACTTCTAAAATAGACTTGTAGCTTCTATGCAACGGGCCCGTGGAGGTTGCTAGTGGCAGCGTTCTGTAGAGCTGGCAATTATATTTTTAAAATAATTCTGTCGAATGTCTTTATCAATATAAAATAAAAGAACTGTGGAAGTGCTTTCACTGACGGAACGAATGACTTTTCAAATGAAAAGTACATACTAGAAGGTGGTAGTTTTCTTCTGTAGACACAGTGTTTCGCTATATTATTTTAGCTCTTCAGTACAACATACCAGGCGTGAATTCTCTGTAAAACTACCAAGAGAGTTGTGTAGATTTTCAACAACATATCTTTGCAGCCGGGAGACATCAGCAGGGTTTGGCTACCGTTTGATGTCTCCCGGCTGCAGAGGGATGTTGTTGTTGAAAATCTATACATACAACTCTCTTGGTAGTTTTACAGAAAATTCACGTCTGGTATGCTGGTATATGTACTGAAGAGCTAAAATAATATAGCGAAACACTGTGTCTACAGCTTCCATTTCTGATGAAAACTACGACCTAGTATGTAGTTTTCTTTTGAAAAGTCATTCGTTCCGTCAGTGGAAACACTTCCACAGCCACAGTTCTTTCATTTCATGATTATGAACTAAGTCGACGGTTCTTCAAGAAGACACTTGAAGAAAAAGCGGGAAGAACTCCGGTACAGCAATAGTACATTACATACCGAGGCAGAAAGAGTTTCATAACAGCCGAAGAGCCAAGATAGCTGCATAGTCCAGTCACTATGTTTAAAAAATAGTATCAACTTCGGAAAAATTAGTAGAGGGTTGAAATTTTGTACACATAATCCTTCGATAGTCTTGAATGACCTATGAAAAGTCCCCTAAAATCCAAGCTTAGGAACTTTAGATGATCGCCATCAAGTGTTAAAAAGGCGTTTTTTCGGCAAAGAAGTCATTTCTTTATAGTAAGATTGTCCGTTCTGTGATTGAATGATTGCGTATTACCATCTTGACAATCACCATACCCTATTTCTACGTTTGCGTAGGTGGCGGATCCAAGATGGCGGCCAAAAAGTAAAAACAGTTGACTGTCTTATTTCCAATAGTAGCAGACTTAAAAAATGTCGGATGATCGCATTTTATTTCCAACATAATTCATCATGAAAATACCAAATTATACTTCAATATCTGAAAAAATCACTGATTTATTGAAAAAAGTTGAATTGTGAAAATTTTTCAGATTTACCAGAATATTTCAAAAACGGTCGAAGATATTTTGGAACCGTCCACAAAATCTTCGTAAGCATAAAATTACAAATATATAGGGTGATTTGAATGTCTTCAGCTGTTTCGGTTCCTGAGGTATTTTTTTTATATTTCACTTCCCTCAACCTGCTGAATAAGGCGTTTGCATGGGTATAGCTGATATTTACCCTGCAACTACATTTGAAATTAATCTAATTCTAGTAAAAACATGATGTGCAAAAATGATTTTTGCATTGTGGCAATTTCCTCAGACTAAATAACGGTGATACCAAACGCGTCGAGAAAAGAAATGTAGAAAAAAATCTTCAATAACCAAAATAGCTGGAGACATAAAAATCACCCTATATATTCGGTTATTTATGCTCACGAAGATATTGTGAACGGTTTCGAAATATCTTCGACCGTTTTTGAAATTTAAAGTTGTTCCAGTCACACCACGTATTTGTTGTTTTTTAAAAAAGGTTTAATTGACAATTGTTTCGAAGAAGACCCTCATCATCAGAAACTATTTAAAAAAGTGTATGAATTGTTTGTTTGTAGAGGATTTTTGATAAAAATTGGCAGTAAATTTTCATCAAAAATCCTCTACAAACAAACAATTCATACACTTTTTTAAATAGTTTCTGATGATGAGGGTCTTCCTCGAAACAATTGTCAATTAAACCTTTTTTAAAAAACAACAAATACGTGGTGTGACTGGAACAACTTTAAATTTATACTGACAAAGCCACAGATGGACCAATTCTACATTTTTTCCAATAAATCAGTGATTTTTCGAGATATTGAAGTAAAACTTGGTATTTCCATGGTAAATTATGTCAGAAATAAAATGCAATCATCAGACATTTTTTAGGTCTTCTACTAATAGAAATAAGACAGTCGACTGTTTTTCCTTCTTGGCCGCCATCTTGAATCCGCCATTTATGCAAAAGTAAAAATAGTGTACGGCGATTGTCAAGATGGTGATACGCAATCAATCAATTACAAAAAGGACAATCTTGCAATAAAGCAATGACTTCTTCGCCGAAAAAACGACTTTTTAACACTTGATGGCGATTATCCGAAGTTCCTAAGCTCGGATTTTAGGGGACTTTTCACAGGCCGTTCATGACAATCAAAGAAATGCGTGTGCAAAATTTCAACCCTCTACTAATTTTTCCGAAGAAAAAAGACATAGACATGCTAGTGACTGGACTAGCAAAGCGCGCCACGCTATTTAGTACAAGAAAGATAGATTTCAACCTCGGAAAAAATATGGACGTCCTGAAAATTTGATATTTTGTTCAGAATTGAGTGCTCTACAACATATCCAAAATCGCCAAAAATCGCTCCCGGGGGTTTTGAGTTATTGGAGGGGGGGTAAAAAATTGCTGGTAAAAATGGAGGGGATGGAACCCGTCAACCAATGGGATGCGAATACATTATATTTCGACGTATCATATCCCATTGATACCATTTTGGCACAAAAAGTGTCCATCATTGTTGAAGGGGAGTAGTGGGGGGGCGAAGCTCTGCTAGGTGGTCCATTTTGTTTTTATGGCCATGTAGAACCGATCACAACAAGTTTGGTATCTTTTCCGACTAAATTCAATCTCCTGAACTCGTATCCGATGTGTAACTTTGGATGAAAACAAGTTTGAACAAGTTAACTTGAGAAAACTTGTTTTTTCTTTGAAAATTTTGACGAATTTTTTTTCTACTGTTGGAGGTGTTCATTTTTAGAAAATTTTCAGGGACCATTAAATTGAAGTGTATTCTCCACAAAAATCATCCACTCAATGTATAATTTTGTTTCTCGAGTTTCAAAAATTGATTTGAACTTGAGCCGGCGCAGCGCGTCGTCTACTACTGACCAGAACACTACAGCATGCACCTTCAAATGAAAACACCTCAAACTATTGAAGAAATAACAACTCATCTTTGAAAATTGGAGGATCTGTGAAGAATTGTATTCCCTATACCATGAACAAAATCGCCATGAATCGCACTGCAGGATTTTGAGTTATTCAAGGGGAGAGGTAACAGTTCATAGAGTATGAATCTTAACAAAGTGTTATCCTCCTCCGCGAATAACTCAAAATCCTGCATTGCGATTCATGGCGATTTTGTTCATGGTATAGGAAATTCAATTCTTCACAGATCCTCCAATTTTCAAAGATGAGTAGTTATTTCATCAATAGTTTGAGGTGTTTTCATTTAAAGGTGCATGCTGTAGTGTTCTGGTCAGTAGTAGACGACGCGCCGCGCCGGCTCAAGTTTAAATCGATTTTTTAAACTCGAGAAACAAAATTATACATCGAGTGGATGATTTTTGTGGAGAATACACTTCAATTCAATGGTCCCTGAAAATTTTCTAAAAATGAACACCTCCAACAGTAGAAAAAAAATTCGTCAAAATTGTCAAAGAAAAAACAAGTTTTCTCAAGTCAACTTGTTCAAACTTGTTTTCATCCGAATTTACACATCGGATACGAGTTCAGGAGATTGAATTTAGTCGGAAAAGATACCAAACATGTCGTGATCGGTTCTACATGGCCAGAAAAACAAAATGGACCACCTAGCAGAGCTTCGCCCCCCCACTACTTCCCTTCAACAATGATGGTCACTTTTTGTGCCAAAACGGTATCAATGGGATATGATACGTCGAACTATGATGTATCCGCATCCAATGGATTGACGGGTTGCATCCCCTCCATGTTTACCTTCAATTTTTCACCCCCCCTCCAATAACTCAAAACCCCCGGGTGCGATTTTTGGCGATTTTGGATATGTTGTAAAGCACTCAATTCTGAACAGAATATCAAATTTTCATGACGTCCATATTTATTCCGAGGTTTTGCCGATTTTTTCACTATTTTTCCTGTACTAATTGATATGAGTTTTCAAACAAGGAAATCAAAAATAATCAGAACAATACTTTTGAAAAGTTGTAGATTGCATCAAAACGTTGTATGTTCATTCAAGCTCTCTTTTGGCACCCTGTATAAGGGGTAATTCGCTGATCAAAATATAATGTACTATGCCAACTGTCCAACTGATGGTCGAAGAAATGGCCTTTTCGCAATAGTTCTCATCTATTCAAAAACCAGCCAATTTTTTTTGGAGTTGGTATCTAATTTTGAATTGAAAACTTACCGAATTTTCAGGTGGAACGTTTCAATCCTCCAAGTGTTTAGTAAAAACTCAATTACCTGTGTTGAAACAACTAACCTGACGAGCATAATAAGTCCAATTTGTATCCAAACGCCTGAAAAACTTCGCCAGGAAGATCTGATGATGCGAAGCTTGAACACAACATTTGGCGCAAAAAAGCCGAAATTTGCATGATAAAGCACCCCTAGAGACTTTCAGGATACACAATCCATGTAACGTATCCAAATTCGATTCATGTATGCTGAAATAAAAGCAAAGACACTGAATACGCGGCCGTGAAACGTTATCTACTCGGGATATCAGAGAAAGACGTGTTTTAAGGAAATTCCTCGGGAAACTCCGACCGTTCAATCCACATACCTATATCTTTCTAGAATCTAGACAACACATAGGTAAGCACAGAGGCATTATAGGCTTCCTCGATAGTTTGCGTTTGATGCATTCGATCCCATCGTCTTGTGTCGATGTCGGAACTTCAGGAATAAAAAGTTGAAGATGCATTTCCAGAGCGCACGCAGCTGCAGCTAGAGTGGACATTCTCATTACAGCAGAGAAACTCGGAGTTTCCATTACGTATTCAACAGCATGCAGAAGCACTGTTGTGCATACCTACCTGTAGGTCGGTATACGGGATATGTCATAATTTGAGTTATATACCTTGCAGGGAAATCCAGCAAAAAAACTTAAAGAAAAAGCAAAACCAAACCTTCACTCTTCCTGCTCGTTGTTTTTGAAGCTTCACTGCACCGACAACGAATTGTTATTCTACAATAATTTTCTCTTGGAATACAGCTGAAGACCGTGATGTTCATACATGAGCACTCGCTCGCTTTTTTTCTGATACGCCGTATACGTCGAATGAGCAAAAAAAAATTATCAGCAGTCTCTAAATTAGAATTTTCCGGTTGTAAACTGCACCACATAAAACTCCGGATGTTGTACGAGGACCATACACCACCACCACGGCAACCTATCTGCCAAAGCAAGTGCGCGGTGGAGAAACTTTTTAATGCCCGCTGTTAAATGTTTTTTGATAAGGCGTCTGCAGGGAGGTCTGCAGAAGATAACGGAGCAAATAATGCAGGGACTGTAATTTCCAGGCATGAAAATGAATTTCAAGAGGACTTTTTATTTGTCCTTTGGATTCACGGCTAGGAGGCTTGAGATAGGTACCTACTACATATTTACAATCTGGAATGAATTCAGACAATGTGCACCTACGTCGTACTCGCGACCGATTTGTTTATACTCCTCATACATTTGCACAAAACAGGAAGAATATGTTTCGGGGATGTAGAAATTAGAGGAACTATTAACTCTCATTACGAAACTCAGAAGAATCGTCACCAGGAGCGCTCTCCTTGTTGCTGGCAGCCTTTGCGATGGAAGGTCAATCTTACCGAAAGAACCAGCTTGATTCATCATCATCATCATCATTATTACATGAACAACGAGAACGCTGCTCCAATTCGACAAGCTCCCAGACGCCTACCATTAGTAAAGCAAGAAGAAGTATTGAAGCCTCGGTCGAATCTTTTGAAAAACATATTGAATTAAAGTGGGATAGAGAAATCGACGAGCTCATGGTCATCACTGGTTGTTCAAGTTGAAAAAAGACAGCCTCCCACTGCCTCGGATCAATGACACTTTGAGCACGCTGTCTGTAAGAGTTGGTTTTCGACGCTTGATCTGACGAGCAGTTACTGGCAGGTAGGACTTTACAACGACGACAAAGGGAAGACGACGGTTATTACCGGAAGCGACCTGTATAAGTTTACTGTGATGCCTTTTGGACTTTGTAACACGCCGGCCACGCTTGAACGTCTAATGGAGTGCGCCTTGCGAAGTGCGCTTACATTGGAAACTTGCTTAGCTAGCACGGCGACGTAATGGTCATCGGCCGAACATTCGAAGAACATCTGAAGAGCCTCCGGGATGTATTCCAACGTCTCCGAGGTGAAACCGTCCCAACGAAATTGAATGCTGTCATTGCTGTCTGAGAATGGCCACGACAGAGAAATCAGCATGAAGTCAGAAGTTTCTTGGGCTTACGCACATAAAACAGATGGTGTGTGAAGAAGTTCGCTGATATTGCTAAGCCCTTACACAAACTTAATGAAGACTGAACGTCATTCCTCTGGACCAAGGAATGTGAAAATTCATCAAACACTTTGAAGGTTGCATGTTTTCCAGTCTTGTCTTGCATAGCCTCGTTCCCAAGGACAGTACGTCTTGGATACTGATGAAATACCGGAATCAGGGCAGTGCTATCACAAAACCAGCAGTACCAGAAGCGTATAGTGGAATACTACAGCAAGGTGTTGTCCAAATCGGAAGAAACTACTGCGTTACACGTAAGGAGCTACTGGCCATAGTGAGAGCTGTCGACCAATTTTGTCAGTACCTGTACGGCCGAAAATTTTTGGTGAGGACTTGTAATGCTACGCTGAATTGGCTACTGCAGTTGAAGAATCCAGAGGGATAGTTGGCACGATGGATTAAGAAACAACAGAAACATGACTTTAAAATTCAACTAGGGTTGTTGAAATTCCAAGAAATCGGACTCCGGTTAAACTCAAGGGAGAGTAGCGCGAGGACCCGACTACTGGTTATTTTGCTGGGAGGCAGAAACTTGGCGAAGACAGATCAGAGTGGGCCAAAATCTCTGGTTAAGAGCCCGAATTCAAAGTTCTCTGGGCTCGCTGGAGTTCTCTGAGGATGGATAATGGGCTGCTGGAGAGTATAAGAAAGTCCTGATAGGAAGAAGGAAATGGTTCAAGTGGTGCTTCCCAAGAAGCGAGTGAAAGGTCCTGACGGAGATGCACGATAGCGTCACTGAAGGGCAGCTTGGGGTGAACAAGACGTTGGCCAAGGTGCGCAAGCGGTTCTACTGAGTGAACCGACGAAGCGACGAAGAAGGATGATGGTGTCGCCAGTGCGGGGTTTTTGCGACCAGCAAGGAACCAAGAACTCGCACCCGAGGAGAGCTTAAAATTCACAATGTCGGAGCGCTTTTTGAACTCATCGCCATCGATGTGGCGGGGCCTTTGCCCACAACAATCTCTTCTTCTTGGCCATCTGCTCTGCCAGTGTTGGTGAGCATGGTCCAAGATCTTGCTCCGCGGCTCCATCTGCTCCACGCAAGAACCCGCGGACTCACTTATTTCCCTCTCCACCGGATGATCCATTCCTACTCTGACGTCGAGGCTCATTGTGAACTTGATATCACGGTTTCAGCCATCAAGAAGATTTTCAGAAGTCGCGGCGCTGACTGATTCCACAGCTACCGAAGCTTGTTTCATCGCCTTCATCATGGCGATTTGATTCCCTCGTTCCGAACACGTTCTCTAATCTCTAAATAGGAACGTATTCCTGTTGAACGTGCACCAAATAATAACCTTAATAATAATAGCAATAATAAGAATAATCTTGTTGAAATAAACTGCGCACAAAATGAAGTGACCATTTTATTTTTGGAGTTTTTTTCAAATGTCCGTAACTTTTTGTAAAAGTCGAAGTCGTCTCGGAAAAGCTATGTCTTCAAACTATGTTATTTCATTGCAAATCGGCATTTTTTTCTTGAAATTCTTGCGCAGTTCGTTAGTCTGATGTATTTCACATAATACAGTCATTCAATTGATTCGCCTTTACTTTTCAAAATATAAAGAAAAAAAATTGTGGAAACTGTTTGGCGCTACTTTCCAACTTTATCTTTTGCTATTATTCCATTGTATGATCAAAAACTGTTGTTCTCTAACCCATAATTATAAAGAAAACCTTTGTTGTGATATTCTAAAATGTACTATTTTCCAAAAGAAAAGTTTTCAAGTTAGAACCTGATTCCCAGTGAGCAAGAGTCCTCTCAGAGAGGCCTGAGATGTTCTATTGAGCTATCTATATTCGAAGAAGCCGCATTCTTAGAATAATACCAAGGGAAGAGGTAGACGAAGAGATGTTGAAATCGAATGTAATAAATGTAAATGATAAAACCTATAATTGTATTATTCAACTCAACGTTTAGGGTAAGGTACGTATCTGCCCTCGGTTGCAACAAGTTCTCGATCTTCAGTTTCATTAGCGTTTTTTCTTCATTTTATAAATTATGATATCTCAACTCAATGTAAATCGGAGTTTTTTCACAATTCTTGCTTAAGTAACTCTTTCACACAACACATTCACGTATCAAATGTGTGTTTACTTTTCAAAATATGAAAAACTTGAGTTTTGATCATATATACATTAAAGGGGGACTGTGGGTAAAATCTTGTGTCAATTTTAAAATTTATATAGCTGCGGGATGGCTTTAGTTGATTTTTAGTCAAAATCGCATCGAAAAATTCCAAGCCGTTACGAAGTTATCGTAAATTTTGTGGGCTGATTATGACGTCATACTGCGCACCGGAAAGGACAGGTCGGCAGGGCAAGGCACCACGCCAACAATTACTAGACCTTTATAAAATGAAACAAGTTTACCAAACGGTAGACGCAGGTCATTTGACTTTAATATCAAAGTACGGTGAACCAAATTTCAGTAGATATTTTTAAAAACATAATTAAAGTGCGACTCTATCCGTCAATGAAATAAAGCGGCAACATGGAGAAATCGCGAAATGAAATTCGGCAGCTTGGAAGAAGCTTAACAGTATAGGAAGGTCACAGTCTATCGTATAACCCTGAAAACTTCCGTCAGTGAAATCTGTTGGTGCATGAAAATAAGAGATCAGGTATACCAGGCCAAAATGATAATGCTATAGGGTCAGAAACATGATGTCAGGAACGACCAGGACCATTTTCAATAAAAACGCACTGGTGTGGCTGACTCAAAGAAATATGAACGGATTCTGATATACACTTCTTTCAAATTCCGACCCTAATCGGTAGTCGGTTGTACCACCGATTAGAAAAAAGTCCCATCAGCGGCAGCAGCCCTAAAATACATTCAATTATTCACTACATTATTATGTGGAAGCGGAAAGTATACCTGATCTCTTATTTTCATGCACCAACAGATTTCACTGACGGAAGTTTTCAGGGTTATACGATAGACTGTGACTTCCCTACACTGTCAAGCTTCTGTCAAGCTGCCGAATTCCATTTTGCGATTTCGCCATGTTGCCGCTTTATTTCATTGGCAGATAGAGTCGCACTTCAATTATGTTTTTAAAAATATCTACTGAAATTTGGTTCACCGTACTTGGAAATTAAAGTCAAATGATCTGCGTCTACCGTTTGGTAAACTTGTTTCATTTTATAAAGGTCTAGTAATTGTTGGCGTGGTGCCTTGCCCTGCCGACCTGTCCTTTCCGGTGCGCAGTATGACGTCATAATCAGCCCACAAAATTTACGATAACTTCGTAACGGCTTGGAATTTTTCGATGCGATTTTGACTAAAAATCAACTAAAGCCATCCCGCAGCTATGTAAATTTTAAAATTGACACAAAATTTTACCCACAGTTCCCCTTTAAACAGCAAAAAAACTGAATTAAAAAGTGGGGCCAAACAGTTTGCACAAAAAATAATTTTTTCCATATTTAAAAAAGTGAAGGCAAATCAATTGAATGACTGTATTATGTGAAATACATCAGACTAACGAGCTACACAGGAATTTTGAGAAAAAATGCCGGCTTGCAATGAAATAAGATAGTTGAAAGACGTAAAAAAATATTGACAAAAAAACATGTTTTATCATGTAAAACTTGTTCAAACACTCTTCTATTGCAATTTGAACACCATAATTGAACTAAGGATATGAAACTTAGTCGGAAACGATATCAAACATGTTTATTTTTACTTAAAATCGGGAGAAAAGAAGAATCATCTACACAGTCAACATTCCCCCCACCAGTCTTCCCCCTTTGGAAATTTTGACAGTAATTATGTCCAGATGATAGTACAAGACCTCAGTGGATTAAGATATGATGTGATTTACTTCACATTCATGACAGGTCGCTGTCCCGACATCAACAATGGTGAAAAATAGTGTTTTTTGGTCTTCCCTCCCCTTTACCCCCCCCCCCCCCCCCATTGCGGGCTTCCGGTGCAAAATTCGGCTTGGCAACAATGATTTTCGTATTCAGCGGGGTCCAAACACCCTCAAAACGTATGTTGCCAAACTTTAACATGACTTGCCTCTAGCACTGCTTTTTATCCAAAAAGATCCTAGACTAATACAGGGTGTCCGTTTTTCGAGGCTAAGCATGGGTATCTCGCTTATCTTGAGAGATACAAAGTCGGTTAAATCAGGAAAAAGTTGCGCATTTTCATGACGATCAATGATCCAAAAAGAAATTTGACGTATCGATTTTAGTTTTTGAGATATCGTGTAAAAACAGGAATTTGAATTTTTGTTTTCATTTTTTATTTAAAAAACGGTTGAAGGTGGTCTTTTCTAATCTAGACATTGTCAGGGCACTTTTTCAAGGGGAATTCAAAGCTGCAAAAATCTTTATTCTAGCTTTCAAAGCAACCAAGATACGACATTCAACTTTTTTCTCTAATGGGCACCATATTGGATTTTGATATTTTTTAATACGGTATTCTTTTCTGGTCACAACGATGTGTCACATGTCACTGTTGAATAAATGTTCAACATTTACGTTTCTTTCATTGTCGGTGCTGATTTTGTTTCCAAAGCACTCTTTGAAAAATAAAAAAAAATTTTGCTCAAAAGCATGAATTCAACAGTGGCATGTGACACATCGTTGTAACCAGAAAAAAATATTGTATTTAAAAATGTCAAAATCCAATATGGCGCCCATGAGAGAAAAAAAAGTTGAATGTCATATCTCGGGTTGTTTTGAAAGCTAGAATGAAGATTTTGGCAACATTGAATTCCTCTTGTAAAAGTGCCTCCACAATGTTTCAGTTGGAAAAAGCTATCTTCAACCGTTTTTCAAATAAAAAATAAAAACAAAAATTACAAATTTCTGTTTTCTCTCGATATCTCGAAAACTAAAACAGACAAGTCAAATATCTCTTTGGATCATTGATCGTCATGAAGATTCGCAACTTTTTTCTAATTTAACCGACTCTGTATCTCTAAAGATAAGCGAGATACCCATGCTTAGCCTCGAAAAACGGACACCTGTATACAGGAAATGCCATTAAAAAAATAAACTTAAGTCTGCTCTGCAAGAATAGGACACCTGCGGCAAAATAATTTCAACAACTGCATTTAGGCCTCCCGTAGGTGCAATCAAGCTTCCCCATGTCAGTGACTCAACCTGTAGATGTCCTACCTACTTCACAGGAAGCGTATTATTTGGAGAAGGCGAATAAGGTGGTTGGTTTATCAAAGGACGGAGGAATGAAGTAAAGGTAAAGGAATAATGGGAGGCGCGTGGCACGGCTCAAATTGGGTTGGGGGAAAGCAAACTGGAAATAAGGGAGTCTGTGTGTGGAGAGATGATGACGTAATGGATACGCCACATATGTGCAATTAAATTCGAGTGTGCTTAAACAGGGTTAAAATCCTTGTAGTGCCGGTGTCTTTGTTGTTTCCAAGAATTACAACATTGTTGACATCGTCTCGCTCGGGTGGCAGAAGCGGCGGCAACGGAGGCGGCATCGTGCCGGCTCGTTCAAGCTTTCTCTAAATAGAGAAGCGGCGGTTGGCAAAATTACTAGGTTACACATGTTACAAACACACACACACACACATATTATACACACATATACCTACTTCCACCATATCCGCACATATTGCGCCCCCTTTCTGCTCGAAATTTAATTATACAACTTTAAATTAAAGCATCATCCACAAGGGTAATTTTGGTAAAAGCTCGAAAACCTTCCACTCCAAAAAGTAAAAAAGTTCAACTGTAAAATGGTGGGTGCCATTTTTTCTTTTATTTATAAGTTAGGTACCTAGGTACTTATATCAATTACCGTACCTATATACCTAGTGAACATATGTACTTGGATGCATCAAAATTATGAGACGAAAATGGAAATTAAGTGGTAGAATTACCTGGAACAGAACTCTATAGAAGACTGCGACTGCATTGATGAAGTCAATGGCATTAGAAGGGGGGCGAGGAGAGACGACTGTCCCCGCCCGCCCCTACCTCCCGAGCGCCCCATGGCCATCCACCCCACTGAACTAATTCAGAAAAGACCGGTTTTCTGTCAAAAAAAGTTCAGGCAAAACGCCTAAAATATGTCTATTATCATCATCAGCATTATTTAGATTCAATTCAATTCGCTTGTCGCGCAATTCGTCGCAATCACTCGCGGACTTACGCCTTTGGTCGTTGCCTTTGTCCCCCTCTGTTATCTCGGATCACCTACTTACTTTGTACTCAACTCTCACACGTGCAAGCTGAGTTCGGCATTTCAACTCCGTTCACTCTTTTCACTTCTTTCAATTCTTAGCCTTTTGGTTATTCCCTCCGGAGTGGGCAGCGTCACTCTTTCTTGCGTTTGGTAATCGTTTCTGGAGCAAATAGACTTCACTCCCAAAATCCCATTGAGTTAGCTGGGGTCTGTAGAGCAGACATGCGCAATTCACATGGCGGGCGTGATAATATGTCAACTTTTGCCAGTTGCAGAGTTACCAGTGAAACCAGAGTTAGAATCGCCAGAATTGGAGTCAAAAGAAAACCCTTAGCGTTTCAAATACAGAAATAAATAGACAGATAATTCCTTCGGCAGGGTAATGTCCATTTTGGATAATTGATACTTCGCCGCCATCTTCTATTCGCCATATTGATCAGGTTTTGAAGTGATACAATTAGGAGAATTATGTCTCAAGGAATGATTCGATTTGAATGAAATTTGCAGGCGATGTGAACTTCATCAAGATATACATTGGATTTTTGCCAGTTGATGCTTCGCCGTCATCTTATATTCGCCATATTGAACATGTTCAAAAGTGATAGGATTAGGAGAATTATGTCTCAACGAAAAGAAATATCGCTGTAATGCAAAGGCTAATCGATATCATTTGTATCCAGCATGTAAAACTGACTCATGGGTTTGTCAGTTGGCCGCCATCTTTGATCTACCATTTTGATTTTTTTTTAAATGGTCCGATTTGAGTGGAATTTGCAGGTGATGTGGACTCCGGTAAGATTATCCAATTTTTGACCATTGATTTTTCGCCGTCAACTTGTATTCGCCATATTTTTCAATTTTTGCACTTCACATTCTTCACGGTATCTACTTACTACTATACAGGGTGCTTCAGCGACGATAGCAAAAAAAAATAATTGTGCATGGGTAAATCTTGTCTAAACATGACGGAAACCTATATATCATTTTGCAAAGTTCGGCCTAAAGACAATAAGATACAGCCCTTCAAAGTTCACTTTTTTCGGATTTCAAAAATTTGTAACTCAGGAATGTTTTGACAAATTTAGCTTTAATCCAGCACGAGCTGGTTCGGCATGATTATCTATCAACCTGCCAAATTTTAAAAGAATCCAATCAGTGGCGTGGAGTTATGAGGGGTCGCCTCAAGTCAACTTTTCTTCGGATACTTCAAAATTATTGACCCTGATAACTTCTACACCACTGGTTGAATTCTTTCAAAAATGGCAGGTCGGTAGATGGTTCCGACAAATCAGTCTATGCTGAAATTGAGTTATTTTCGTCAAAACGTCACTGAGTTACAAATTTCCGAAAACCGAAAATTGTCAACTTTGAAGGGCTGTATCTTTGTTATTAGACCGAACTTTGCAAAATGATAGGTATATAGGTTTACGTCATATTTTGACGAGATCTACCCACAGTTAATTTTTTTGCTATCATCGCTGAAACACCATAGTACTTATTTTCTGAAAAGAAATTGTGCTATTGTAACTTGCCAACGAGTACTTTTCGCTTGTTTTTTTCATTACCTACATGAAGATCACCTTCGGATTACCTATCTCAAACCTAATTTCACATGGCAGGAACCTACAATATTAACAACTAATGCTGAAATGAATTGCACGAGATGAGGATGATATCAAATTTATGGAGGATGCTGAACGTTCGTGTCGATCGAGGTGCACTTTATTTGCTATAAATAATTCTGAATATATTGACTAATCACTGGTCGGCTAGTTGCAGTCGCTAGTGCGATCCGTCAAGCCATCCGATATGGATTAGCCCTTCTTCGACCCCTCCTGTTGGTCTGTTAAAAATTGAAAAAGAAGAGCTTTGAGCCATCAGACTGCTGAAGTGGTGAACCCTTTTAGGGGACGTTAATAAGTTATGCCGCACAAAATGCACTTTACTACCGACACCACATAAAGTTGATAAAATCTATTAAACGTTACATCAGAACACTGATATGCGTCATAATGATTATGTACGTTACATCAGAACACTGATACCTATGCGTCATAATGAATATGTAATTTTTTCTATAGTTGGGTTAGCATCATTTTTAACCTTTTCTTTTGGTAGCTTAGGAGTTTTAGCAAGCAAATTGATTCTACCTTGGAAAACAATGTGAGCTTGAAAATTTGCACAAGCCGGGTTACTCTCACTTTCAGTAGCCCGGTGGATTAGCGCCAAAAAAAAAAGCCCTCGAAAAAGCCTGAACTATGAATTCTGTGATAAAACCATAGGGTTTCTGGATTTAAGTTCTTGAGACTTGACTTGACAGTTCCAGAGTTGGCGCCAACGAGTTGATGGAGTCATCAGCAGCTGCCAAAGAACAAAAATATCGTTACTGTTGCTTGAAGTCCCACGGATGACCACAAATTTTAATCCACATCGTGTAGTCTACCTTGTTAGAAGCGGGTGCCGCTAGTGAACTCAGAATAAAAAGCCATCCGATGGCCTATTGTCGAGGAAAAAATATTTTTTTAGTTTGATAGAGTAGTGATTTTTCACTCATTCCATGAGAATTAATAATGATTCCTGTTCTTGTGTTCAATTTCTTTGGAGTAATTCAGACTTTTTATTCTTTCATGGAAGGAAGTGCTATCCGGGATGTTGTGATGGAAAAAATGCGAAAAATGTTGAGTCTGAATTGAAAACTTTGAAATCTCTGTTGACCACAAGATGGGCATGTATAGCTGAAGAGCACAACTGCTTTGTTATTCTGCTTGCAGGCGTTGGAGGAGATTATGGAAATGACAAGTAGATACTTCTGACACCAGAATAAAAGCAAAAGGTCTCCTTCACGAGTTGAAAACTTTCAAGTTTTTATTTGCTCTATATGATGCATCCTACACTCCAGATGGTAGTAAAAGTAAGTTAAGCTCTTCAAACTTCTGATTCAAATTGACTGACAGCGATTCAAGGCATCAAAAGCTTAAGGAATTCATTGATCTCAATGATAAGTAAACCTGAAGATTTTGACGTAATCTTCCATCCATCTCTGAAAATCCACCAGGAAGCTGTCAGTGACGTTCCGTTGCCCAGAAAAAAAAACGATCCAGTCGTATCGATGAACAGCCTTCATCACAGTATAACCGCTTCTCGATTCGACTATTGTCAACATTGCCAGTAGGGGAGCGGTCTTTAGCTTTGAAAAACCATAGCTTCGACGGGTCGTAGCTTAGACAATTCATAGCTTGGGAGGATCATAGCTTGGAAAGTTCATAGCTTGGAAGCGCTTTAGCTTCGAAGAATTATAGCTTGGAAGAATCATAGTTTGGAAAATTCATAGCTCAATTCATAGTTTGGAAGTTTCATAGCTTGGAAAGATAAAGCTTCAAAAAATGTGCGGAACGACTACACCCGAGTGCAGGGGCATTAGTCAAGCCCAAAACGATTTTGCACACCAAGCTGTGTACAATGTACATGGATGTCGTCAGGTTCAGTCGTTTCTTTTTGAAGACCCGCAACTGGACTACCTAACAATGAGATGGTTTACTTTCTCAACAATCTCGCACATCAATCTGTAGATGGATGTCGTCATCTTCAGTAGTTTGGACCATTCTAAAAGCTATATGATTCTTTCCCATAGAAATTAGTTTTTAACAAGCTGATTTTGGGTTTGGCTGATGCCTGAGCACTCGGGTGCTGTGGTTTTGCGCATTTGTTGAAACTGTGATCTTTCCAAGCTGTGGACTTTCCAAGTTAACAACACTTCCAAGCTATGATACTTCAAAGCTATGCACTTTCCAAGCTATGAGCCTTCTAAGCTATGGACTTTCGAAGCTAAAACACTTCCAAGCTACGGTACAGGGTGATCACGCGAGACAGATACCCCCCATGAAAAACTTTCCCTTCACGATAATTAAAGTAAAAACTTTCCTGGAACAATTTTCCCCGTAGTTCTGAATATGTCAAGTATAATTTTCCATTTTGTGCCATATACAGGGTGTCGCAACTTTTTTTTGCATTTTTTTGAAACACCTCGTATTTCATCAGGACAATCGATACACATATCCTAAAAATTACAAAAATGCTTCTGACTTCCTAGATTTTTCTTGAAAAAAAAAATTGAAAAATTTACAATGCCATCTCCAAAAACGTCTATTTTTTGAGAATGATGGACTCATTTCAGAATCCAGATAAGTCCAGGATATTTTGTTTTACTTTTAAATTACATGGAATGATATAAAATGACTAAACAAATATTCGAGACATATTTTTATTCTTGAAATGAATCGATCATTCTGGAGATAAAAATTCTGAGATGATACCGTGAATTTTTCAACTTTTTTTCAAAAAGAGATTAAGTAACTACTGTCATGCATATTTGTAATCACGCTAATGTGGGTTGATTCTGCTGATAAAATACAGGGTGTTTCGAAAAAAATGCAAAAAAAATTACGACACTCTGTATATGGCACGAAATACGAGAAAAATTGTTCCAGGGAAATTTTTCAATTTTTTTAATTATCGTGAAGGGAAAGTTTCTTATGGGGAGTATCCGTATCGCGTGATCATCGAAACTATGCATTTTTCAAGCTATGATCCTTCCAAGCAACAAGCTTTCAAAGCTATGGTACTTCTAAGCTAATTTTTTCAAAGCTAAACAGTAAACATCCCACCCGCCAGGAGATTGTCAAAAGAGACGTGTGATATAATCGTGGCAATGACGAAACTATTGTCCTTGGAGAGTAGTGGTGATGAATTAAGAACTTTGGCCAGAAAAATCAAAGTTGGCGGTCCGTGTACTAAGGGACAAATTCAAGTGAAACTCTGCACTTGGTGATAAAGTTTTGAAACTTGGCACACATGTTCTTTGAAGGATTCTCAACAAACCTGGGTGTGGGGCAGACTTGACAAGTGGCGTATACAGAGTGAAAAATAAAGTTGAAAAATTGAAGAAATGTATCTGAAGAACTAAAAATGCTGGAGTCTTGCAAATCACCATATTTAGGTGTAATTTAATGTTGATGAAGCTCCCCCAAACAGTTTTGAAATATCTTGTTTCTTCTCTGAGATATTTTGAAAAACGTAAAAATGCTGGAAAAAACGGCTTTTTGCCCATAAATCAGCTTTCAAATATTTTGAGGTGAAACTTGGTATTTATACAATGTGTGACGTTAGAAATAGAATGAGATCAGGAGCCAATTTCTACGCCTCCTATTTTAAGAAATACGATAGTCAACTTTTTGTTGTCTTCATGGCGGCCATTTTGAATTTTCCTGTGATTGAATATTTTAAAACGTGGTCGGCAATTATGAAGAAGACTACATTGGACCATTATATACAGAAAAAGACATTCTGAAACAGAAACCTTTCTCGATGGAGTGAAGAGGACTATGAGATTTTCATTTTTGTTAAAAAAGTGTAATATTTTATTAGACGTGAATTTTAGCACGAAATCTCGAAAAAAGGTGAAGGTTTGAATTTCTGGTTGTATTTCACTTCTGCAAGTACCGGGTGTTTATAAACGTCTGTGATCGCGGCAGGCTTTGGTCAGGCCAAAAGTCGCAGTGAAAGGCACGATTTGAAAGAGTGATAGGAGATTCCAAAGGCGATATGATAACAAACGTTTATAAACACCCGGTACCACGTCACCCGTCATCCACACTGAAAATGTGTAAAACCAAAGAAAATTATAGATTTAGAGATTTCAACTCTGATTTTAATCTACGTAAAAATCACTACTTTCTCTTGCAGAATGTCTTTTTCTGTATGTAATGGTCCAATGTAAGTCTTCTTCACAATTGCCGATCACGTTTTGCAATATTCAGTTACAAGAAAATTCAAAATGGCCGCCGTGAAGACAACAAAAAGTTGACTAACGCATCTCTGAAAATAGGAAGCGTAGAAATTGGCTCTTCATCTTATCCCATTTCTAACGTCACATATGGTAGAAATATCAAGTTGCACTTTCAAAATCTTGAAAATTTGATGATTTATGGGCAAAAAGTCGTTTTTTCAAGGATTTTTACGTTTTTTAAAATTTTTCAGGGAAGAAACAAGATATTCCAAAACTGTTTTGGGCAGCTTCATAAACATTAAATTACGCATATACAGGTGGCCCAACGAAAACAGAACAGAGGGGTTTTCGGGCATTTCACCTAATTTTTTTGAAGAAAGCTCGAACAGGTCGATTTTTATTTTGAGGGGGACATCTGAAACATACATTGGCGGATTTCTATCTTTAGCCCCCTCACCCCCACCAGCCCCAACTTCGAAGTTCCAAATGACACCACCCACTTTGCGATACATCAAATTGAACAGAATTGAATTCTCTTTCTGAAAAAATATTTCTATAATTTTCAGCTCCACCTTCTTCCTAAAACGGTCAGAACTTCCAGTGTAATATTTTTGATCTCTCAATTCTCTTCAGTACAGTCAACGTCATCCTGCACAGCCTAAAGAGAGAAAATTTTCTGTGTAAAAAGTGCCACCCAAATTCACCCCTTCACTCCCCCACCTCAACTTCAAAATCTTAAATGACACTACCTACTCTGTGATACATCAAATCAAAGGGAATTGAATTCTCTACTTTAATAAAATATTTTCAGAATTTTCAAAAAGCCCCCTTTCCCCCTAAAATACTCCAAATGTTCAATTTTTCAGGAGATGGGTTGAAAATTCTAAAAAAATTGTTTTCAGAAAGAGAAATCAGTTTCCTTTTATTCGATGTATCACAAAGTAGGTGGTGTCTGTTAAGTTTTTAAATTGGGGTGGGGGAGAGGAAAGGGGTGAATTTGGGTAACACTTTTTTACACCGAAAGTTTTCTCCTTAGATGCTATTTAGGATGACGCTGATTAAATTGAAGAGAATTGAGGGGTCGAGGATATAAAATGGGACAGTCAGGGGAATTTAGGAAGATTGGGGGTGGGGTTGAAAATTTTGAAAATATTTTTTTCAGAAAAAGCATTTGATCCTCTTTGATTTGATGTATCGCAAAGTAGATGGTGTCATTTAAAATTCTAAAGTTGAGGTGGGTAAGGATGAGGGGGCTGAAGATAGAAATTTGCCAATGTATGTTTCAGATGTCCCCCTCGATATAAAAATCGACCTGTCTGAGATTTTTTCGAAAAAATGATGTGAAATGCCTGAAAACCCCTCTGTTCTGTTTTCGTTGGGCCACCCTGTATATGGTGATTTACAAGACTCCAGCGCTTTTGGTTCTTCAGATAGAATTTTTTAATTTTTCAACATTATTTTTCATCCTGTATACGCTACCTGTCAAGTCTGCCCTACATCCAGATTTGTTGAGAATAATTCAAAGAGCATGTGTGCCAAGTTTCAAAACTTTATCACCAAGTGCAGAGTTTTTTCCCTTAGTACCTGGACTAAAAAGCAGAGATGAAATTACTGAAGAACCTCGACCATCGCAAACTACAGCCTAAAAGAAGCTCGTCGAATGCAATTACTCATTGGTTAGATTGGTTCGAAGCAGGTGACAGAAAACAATGAATAAAGCATTCTTTCAATCAATTCGAGGATTCTCTACATTGCCGGTTACAAGTTGATCATGTGAAAGAGCGTTTTTCAAGTTGTTTCTTGTTAAAAATCAAGTTCAGGAGTACCATGGGACAGCAACGTGCTTCTCTACAGTAAAAGAATTGACTTATTAATGTTTGTTGTAATAGGGTAGTGACCACCATCGAAAGATATAAACAAAAATCATACTAATCGAATGTAGAGCCTTAATAACAAGACTACGTTTCTTGAAAATTCGAAAAAAAAGTTTCAAGTGTCTCAAAATCTGCCTTGAAAGTGGCTACTTTTGCGAACGATTTCAAATCTACCGAGCTGCAAGGCGGGCTGTGACGTTTCAATCTTTTGACAGTAGTGGGGATGACCCCACCTCCGTTGCCTGTGTGTCAAGTGTTGACGTTGACGTTTGCCAGCATAACATAACCATTGAAGTCTGATGTAGATTTGAAATATTCATGAATCATAAATTTTACCATGGGTAAATTTTGGGAAGTCGCCTGTTCACAATCGGGCTCCACATTTTCAAGCAAAACAACTAAACAACACAAATCACCGCACAGATACACAAAGCGTAAACAATATAACAATCAGCTGTTATGACCGTTGACGGGTTGACGCTAGTGCTTTTTGTAGTAAGTTTTGTAGTGTTGTCAAATCTGCTTCTCCGCCTATGAAAGATTGTGACGTCATCGCGCCCGAGATCGCGCCAAATTTGAAATGATCGAAAACTTTCATAATTTCTTTTTACCAAGAAAACTTGCGAAAAAAATCTGTTAACTGTATAGCGTCACTTATCAAGAAGTGAACTTTAAAAAAAAATTATAAAAAAAAAAATCGGTCACTACCTTATTATAAATGTATTTGTATTTTAGCCACAGCTGATGATGAACTGCAACTAGTCCGAAACCAGTTCAAATAATAAAGGAACTTGTTGGAAAAGACATAATTTTTATTACACTAATAAGAATTGACTTATTCTCTGCAATATGAAGAAGTGATGAAGAGTTTAAGGTTTAAGGTTTTTATTCCAGGTGAACGGCGCGGCGCGGCGCCTTGTTCTGTAGTGACCTTGACCCAACGATTTGTCAAAGCTAATGCATTACACATCATAATATGAGCAAGTTTTCAAGCACACTTTTTTTTTTCAAGGTATACCATCATGTTATTAGTCTGGGGGCATAGGGTCAGAAAAGGCTTGGCCGTGTGCAACTTCGTGAAGATATACAGGGTGATTTTTTTAAAAGTTTCCACCTCTGATTTCTCGCCGCCAAAATTTTTTACAGGAAAACGCCGAAACAGGTCGATTTTTGTTTCGAGGGGGACATTTAGGGCACATATTACCAAATTTTTATCTTGAACCCCTTCGCCCCCACCCCACCCTGCTTTGAAATTTCAAATAGCATGACCTCTTTTGTGATACATCAAATTGAAGGCAATGAAATTCTCTTTCCGATAAACATATTTAAAAAAATTTCAAACCACCCCCTACTCTTGTGAAAATCCTCTTTCCGTTAATGAAAGGACAATGTTCCCCCTATAAACACTCGATTCTTGAGAAATGGACTTTCCAGCAAAAACAGGACGATTTTTATTTTAGTGGGGTCATCTAAGACAAGTATGGCCAAACTTTTATCTTCAACCCCTTCGCCCCCACCCTACCCTACTTCAAAGGGGTGGTTTAAAAAAAATAGAAATATGTTTGACGGAAAGAGTTTTATTGCCTTCAATTTGATGTATCACAAGGTAAGTAATGCTATTCGAAATTTGAAAGTAGGGTGGGGTGGGGGCGAAGGGGTTGAAAATCAAAATTTGGCCACTCGTGTCTAAGATGACCCCACTGAAATAAGAATCGACCTGTTTTTGCTGGGAAGTCTATTTCTCAAGAATCGAGAGTTTATAGGGGGAACATTGTCCTTTCATTACCGAAAAGAGGATTTTCAGAAGGGTTGGGGGTGGTTTCAAAAAGTTTGAAATATGTTTAACGGAAACAGAATTTTATTGCCTTCAATTTGATGTATCACAAAATAGGTCATGCTATTCGAAATTTTAAAGCAGGGTGGGGTGGGGGCGAAGGGGTTCAAGATAAAAATTCGGTGATATGTGCCCTTGATGACCCCCTGGAAACAAAAATTGACCTGTTTCGGCGTTTTTCTGTAAAAAATTTTGGCGGCGAGAAATAAGGGGTGGAAACTTTTCAAAAAATCACCCTGTATAGCGATATGTCCTAATCGATTCCTGAAGGACCATGAAAAATTATGGTGGAATATTGAAATCTGCTGCAGGCAAATATGGTGGAGGCGCCAAAATGGGCTTCATCTGTAGTAAGAAACTGGCTGTAGTTCGTTTGTTTTTCAACGGATTTCAACATCTGGAACGTCATTTTGTAGATAAAAAAATTCTCTTCTCATTTCGTACCTAAATTTACAAACGTCATTTCGGGAAACTGTCAAAATTGTCTTTATAAGATATGCTAAATTCCGGCCTTTCTGACGGTTATCTGATATTTCTGAAACTTGGCACTATTATAGATCTTGAGTCGCCCTTTTCGAATTCCACATTCCACATTTCCACATTTTTATTTCGTATATTTGCCGTTTTGGCCGCCATATTGGAAAGATGGCACCCAAAAAACAGTTTTTTGTCAATATCTTCATTTCAGTCAATGTGAGGTGAAAGCGTTTGGATGCGAATGGAAGCTTAATTCTCTACAATTTGACACCTTACTCGTGTACGTGCTACTCCTGGTTTTTGGGGTATGGCTTCTAGAACTCCCTGAAGCATCAACTTTTGTCATCCTATCAGCATGGCAAGTTGATCTTAGGTCCACGTGGCAGTCAAATTAACCATAAATAATGATAAGTTGTCAACCAAAGACCATCAATATCCAGAAAATCAATCATGATAACGGTTGTTATGCAACTACAGGGTGAACTCTAAGGGAAAATTGACTTAGAAAAGGTATAGCTTGAGAACCGTAAGTTGCACATGAGTGATACAGATGTCAAATTCCAGAGTATTTGATAGACCTTCACTTTTGATATGAATCCTAAAATTGTATAACGAATTTTCCGAAAATTTTCCAAAAATGTTTTTTTGGGGGCCATCTTTTCAAAATTATGGCCAGAACAGCAGAGATACGAAGTGGAAAGTGGGTATTCTGAATGATGACCCCAAATTTCATCATAATAATGAGTTTGGAATGTATCTGATATCTTTCAAATAGTATATTACCTTTATTTCGTTCTAAAGTCAGTCTGCTCTCACAGTTCACCTTGTAATTACACAATTAACATCACCATGATCGATTTTCTAAATTTTTAATATCTATGGTTAATGGCCAAGAGCTATTTATGGTTAATTTGCTAACTACATGACGGTGGTATCAATTTAATATGCTGATTGAATGACGAAAGTTGATGCTTTCGGAAGTTATGAAAGCTCTAACTCAAGAACCGTAAATCGCACATAAATGACTGATATGTCAAATTGTAGAAATTTGAATGGGCTTTCCTCCGCATATACACGTTTTAATCTTGAGTCACTTAGATTCAAGATATTGACAAAGAACTGTTTTTTGGGCGCCATCTTTCCAATATGGCGGCCAAAACGGGAAAGATACGAAGTGGAAAAGTGGAAATTCGGAAAGGGCACCTCAAGATCTATGATACTGCCAGGTTTCAAAAATATCGGATAACCTTCAAAAACCGGCGGAATTTAGCATATCTAATGAACACAATTTTGACAGTTTTACGAAATGACGTTCGTGAATATATGTATGAAATAAGAAGAGAATTTTTGTGTCTACAAAATGACGTACCAGATGCTGAAATCCGTTGAAAAACAAACAAGCTACAGCTAGTTTCTTATTACCAGATGAAGCCCATTTTGGCGCCTCCACCATATTTTCCTGCAGTAGATGCCAATATTCCACCATAATTTTTCATGGTCCTTGATCCCCCAGGAATCGATTGAGACATAACTCTATATATCTTCACGAAGCTGCACACGGCACGACCTATGCATGCCCCCATACTACCTATATACCTTGAATATATCATGCCACTTCACGGATTGCCACTTACACCCTTTTTCAACCAAAACCTGATGAAGGCGACACAGGATTTCAGTGGACTTTTTTCAAGGTGCCACTCCCGGGCTGTTAGAATTTCCAACTGTTTGTGTTAGTTTTGTGCAGAGCTATTAATTATAGAAAAGTTGACATCAACTTTAACTTCTCTACATGTGCGTCGCTCCTGAAGCCTCAATTTATTCGCAAAATATAAATTGGATTTCCGGTTGTACAGAAGCGAGTAACAAAATCCTGCATTGTTTTTCCAAAATACAATAGAGAAATCTTGAGCCGATCCATTCTTCAAACGCCCTAATTGGTGCTGAATTCACTCTGGTCTGGGGAGAGTATCTACAGCAATCTACAGATTGAGGAAGAGAGAAACTGATGGCGCTGTGGTGGCATCCGCATCAACTCTTCGACTAGCGGCACAGATTCATTAGCACGCACTATAATTGGATTGAAATCCATCGCATCATCACGACATCTACAAGATTGTGTACGCTTGCCTCTTCGCCTCGCACTCTCTCGCCATCCCAAATAATTCTTAATTGGGAAAAAGTGTAACAAAACCTTCAAAATTGAGTCCTTGGCTCCTGCCCCCTCCTCGCTCGATTTTGACCATGGAAAGCAATTAAAATGTTTCTCCCCCAGGAGGAGACATTTCAACTTTCGACGGCAGGCGGAGAGAACGTGGGCTTTGCGAAATCCCTAATCTGATAAAATGTACACGGGCCATAATGGAAGCGAACAGAGTGTTGTATCTCTTGGACCTGAACTTTTCAATAATAATAATTAATTCCTCGAAGGATCGAAGCTCATCGGGTCGGACGTCTCTCCAGAGGGGGTGTGAGTTCGCGAGAACGAAGTTGCGGATTTTGGGTCGTCATCTTTTTCGTGCAGCGGAAAAGCATCGAAGTGGGTTCTGAATGGAACATTCCAGTTATGAAATCAGAAGAGATGGAGTTCGTTAACTTTTTTGTGGATTGTAGACAGTATCAGACCTCGGGCAGTATCATCTAGTTCGTAAAAGTACATTGTCCAGTAACGATTCAGAAGGGCAATTAAATTCCATTCGGTGTTGTCAAAAGTAGAATCGTAGGATAGGTATTAGGGTAGAAGGTATAGATTTTTGAGATATTTCTTGTGGGGATCCATATAAAACTTGTAGTCGGAGTGTATAATAATAATATAAGAGTTTTGAATTGTCGTCTCCAACAGTAAAACTTCTTCTTTTTAACTGCAGTTTATGTCATATTTATATTTTTACTTTTACTTTTTGAAAATGGCTACGGATTGAATAAAGCCAAAACTACAGTCAAAAAAGAAGATGTTTTACTGTTGGGGACTCGGTTGGAGACGACAATTTACAACCCTTTCATTATTTTTCAGATTATTATTCGGACTTGAAAAAATCATCGTTGCTTTTGGCGCCAATGTTTCGATCTTTTTTTAAATTTTGTTGGGCCTTCTTCAGGGCCTAAAAGACAAATACAAATAAAAATCATGGTATCATGGTCATGGTAAAATAAAAATCTTACCATGACATTAATAAGCACTTAGTTCGCAGAAAAATTGAAAAAAATGTCTGTCAAATAAATTGTAAGAATTGAGGATATTTGTCAAAACATCAAATGCTCAGGTATAGATATCAACTACTTCCTAGCAAATTATAAAGGAGGGATATATAGAGCTATTCGGCCTGATTCTAGTATAAGGGAATGGTTATGCATGGTAATCACCGTGCTTACTATCAAATTGCTATGGCGACAGCCAATAGAAAGGCCCATTGCTCTAGCAATGTCATCTAGCACGGTGATCACCATAACCATTTCCTTATAAGAATCAGGCCGATTGTGTGTATAAGATATGACGAAAATAAAGGCTGGCTTAATTCGAGATGGATTAATAGTTAGTTAGTCATAGTTAGTTTGAGAATAGTAAGGGCAAGCCCAACGTGGTTACAGACGCCTTGCCGCGTATGGACGGGTTTGTACCGGAAGTGAGCACCCAAGAGATTGCGTTGGGCATCGACACCGATAACACCGATCCCTGGCAACGTGCCTGAATGGAAGCTATTGGTTCTGAATGAAAAACGAATGTCAGCATTCAGATCATCTTACGACGATCCCACTTGTGCCTATTTCGGTTTTTAAAGATATTATCTTGACTTGCAGCTTACTACTACTAAAACTGTGGCAGATGAAACTAGCCCTTACTACCTTGCTACTCGACAATTCCGGTGAATTGTGACCGAATAACAAAGAGCACCCGGTCAGCTCGATGTTACGTGTAGAGCGGGGTTATGGGATCCGAAATAGGTTCTGGGGCGCCAAGTAATTCGATATTCAAAATTTAGAAAAGAGAGTTGTCTGAATCACTAAAGACAACAACAAAAATAAAATAAAGATGAGAGAAATAAATGGGGATAACAGTGTTTATTGTTCAATCAAACCAAGAGAGAAATTATCGTAATGAATTCAGATCAGCCTACAAATTTTAACAAATGTTCTTTTAGAAAAAGTGAAATAATGCCAGTACCGAACGTAATAGAAAATGACGATATACCTTTGTGTTTCTTTCGCCGAGTGCACTCCGTAAGATATAGCTTTAGGTATCTTGTAAAAGCTTTGAACCCGTTCGATAATAGATATAGAACACCGTAACAATTGGTAATTGACAGTAGGTAAATAGACAAAAATAAAGGAAATAGGTAAGAGTGTAAAAAGGTAAAATCTAGCCTTATGACGTGTTCCGTCAAATCTTTCAAATCGCAGTGTCGAGAATGTCCACGAGATTCACAAATCCTCGTTGGATGAATCGGAAGGCCTACTGCGTCTGCACCACGAATGTCTGCGTCCTCTGTGTCCGAAGAAGAGCAACCACAACGAAGTTAAACTTCCACTCTTGACTCCCCAGACACCGGAAAGAAAGCACGTCGGTGCTGGGAGAAATGGTCTTCTTACTTATTATGCGTTCGGCACTCGATACGGAGAATAACTCTTGTTGGGTTGATTCGGCAAAAAGACGAGACGTGTGACAACGACGACTGCACCAAGATAAAGCCTCGGGAAAAAACCCTGGGTGGAGAAAATTGGTCTTAGTTTTGATTTTTCTTCAAAGATTTGAACTTACCTTCGCACTATCGGCGGAAGGGTTATTGTAGGTAACGATAAACGGTAGTTTTTTCGATATTTCAGAGACTTTCTTTTTGACGGCCCTTTTTTTTTGCTTTTCGTCTGACCTTCTTTTTTTTTTTCGCTACCTCTGATTTTATTTTGAATTTTCATTTCAATGAAAATTTTGAACGCTACACATTACCCCCTTTCGTAAGCAAAAGAAAAAGAATTTTTCTTTGATTAAGTCTATTCCTGACACTATCTAACAAAAAATCACTATTTACAAAAACGTAGGTACTTTTTTTGTATTTTTTCAAACAGTTTCAAACAGAACGAGACATGATGAGTAACTACGCGTACTAAACGTCCTGAAATAGAGGAGACAAAAACGCTTGAGCGTTGCATGAGGATGTAAAGTCAAAATCGGGAATGTATTGGCATGAATTTTTTTTTTTTTTTTTAAGTCTGCGTCTCGTTATGCGTCTTTTTTTTTGTATCCTACCCTTTAAAACTAACTAATACTAACTAATTTATTTACAAACTATTTGACAGTTTCTTGATAGTTAAATACTATCTAAATTTCTGAAATGTCAAATCAAAAAAGTTGTTTTTATGACTTTGTGAAATGCGGTTTCAAGTCTTTGATATGCCATTTTCCGGCCTCTGATCCGTCTTCATAAACTAAGTCATAAATCAATTTTGAAATCTTTTTTCGAACTGTACAAAGCACATAGCGAGGAGCTAATTTTTTGCTGAAGTCTTTGCTTGCGTCTGATAAAACAATATGCCGTTTCCACACGCAATCACCTTCAAAAAATTCAACATCGCGTTTTCTGAAATTATAAGCTCTTTCACCTTTTATATGCGCTGCTTTCAACTTTTCAACTATAACATCTTTCAAACGTGATAGTTTCTGGATTTCAGCGGCATATGCTTCTCGATTTTCAAAATCAAAGTTACTGGTTGGTTGATACTGCTTCGAGTAATAATCACCAGTACATGGAATGACTCTCCCAAAATTCAAAAACGCAGGACTATAACCAGTAACTTCATTGATTGCTGTTCTAATTGCATATCCGATTTTAGAAATCTCCGCGTCCCAGTCTTTATGATCGTTTTTAATGTAGTGACGAATCGCTGTGCAAATCGTTCTGTTATATCTTTCAACTGGATTGGCCTGAGGGTGGTATTTGGCAGTGAACCATATATTTTGAACTTTGTAATTCTGACACAATTTCTTAAATTCCCTACTAATGAACTGACTTCCGTTATCGCACAAAACACACTGTGGTACTCCGTATACCATAAAGACTTCATTTTCGAGAAATTTGTTTATGGTAGCGGCGTTAGCCTTACGCATAGGTGATGAAGGGTTAGACGTATGCAGTCGAAGACGGAATTGGTTTTCACATGTTTATTCATCGGAGTCGATAATACAAGTCAACTAACTCTAAATTGTTATTCGCTTATTATACTTGCACCGGACGTTGCTCCTCTGTCTAGTCCCTATATTCGCTGAGTAGGTAAAATACCTACATTGCGAAAGTGCGTTACACGCGGTTTGTGTAATAATTAAGTGGTTAATAATGGGCACCACACCTCCCCTTTTGGGAGAATGATGCATACCTGAAAGGTTATGCATTATTCCCCCTAGCAATTGAATTAAAATAAAAAATGCACACAAAAAAAAATTGATAGCTTCACCTCATTAAAAGTAAATTACAGGTTTATGATAATAATTAAAAATTCGTACAAATATTTCACCATATTGGTCCGGTACCGTAAAATGACCAAATATTGAAATAAGTGATGAATTTGACTAACAAAAAACAAAGAAATAATAAATGCAGGCACTGAAAAAAAAAAACAGTAGAAATGTATAAATATGTATCAACTTTTTCTTAACCTATTTTTGTGAATGGGAAAAGTTTTTTCCCCATCTCTTAAAACACAATTTGGATCGTCTATCTCAATCACCTCGTATGGTCCTTTATGCACAGGGTCTAGTTTGTGTCGCGCTTCACTTTTCACAAATACAAAATCATCAAGGTTTAGTTGAATGGGACTTGCTTTACGATCGAATGAACACTTTCTATTTTCTTTGTCTTTCGACAAAAGGTCGTGTGCTCGTTTCTGTGACAGCTGTAAACGATACTTGAACTCCGTTGCAAAATTGTCCATATTGTAAACGGGTTCTACGCCATGGTTTAAAATGTCGATAGGCAAATTTGGTGTCTTTCCAAAAACTAACTCAAACGGAGTGTAGTTATGCGTGGAGTTTGGGGTTGTGTTATAACAGTAAGTGAAATATCTCAACCAAACATGCCAATCAGTCATCGTAGCATTTATGTAGGAACGAACGTATTCATTAAATATTCTGTGGTTCCTTTCTACTGTTCCAACTGTCTCATGTCGATATGGTGTTGACACTTTATGCTCATACTTTAGCTGAATTGCTAATTCATCAAATAGCGCATTTTTGTACTCAGTGCCAAGATCTGTCCTAATTACCTTTGGAAAACCATACGTAAGGAAAACCTCTTGGAATAGAGCTCGCGCTACCGTTTTAGATTCCTTGTCCGGAATAGGAATACTTACGAGATACTTTGACAAATCGCATATAACTGTAAGAGCATACTTATATCCGTCGATGGACACCGGAAGTGGTCCAATTGTATCAATTATCAAAAGTTCAAATGCTTTTTGTGGTGTTGGTGTGATAATTAGTTTTTCTAAACCTCCTTTTATAGGTTTATTTAACTTGCATGACTCGCAATTTCTTATGAAATTTACCAAATCTTTTTTCATGTTTCTCCACTTGAAATACAATTTTAATTTCGACAACATTCTCTTGGAGCCCGCATGACCTCCAAGTAGTGGATCATTATGAAATGTTTTTAAAATTTCTTTTCTGTCGTTTTCGTCGGATAGTGTGATAATAGGGGTACAAATCGCGATTTTTACATGTGTGAGGGTTCGATTTCCAATATTTTTAAATGCATTAATGCTTATTACTTTTAAAATTTCATCCTCGTTTTGAAGCTTCAACATTTTTATTTCATTCTCGCCGGCCATATTATCCAACTTGGTTAGCAGATGCTCTAAAGCACTGTTAACGCTAGTGGATTCCTTTTTGTTACTCGAGGGATCATCCTGTACTCTTATATCACCGGGATTTACCCTGGATAACAAGACCTTAGCTTTGTTATCACTAGTGACTTTTCCATCAAAACTCGCAACACACTGTAAATTGTATTCCTGTATTATCATACTTATTCGATTTTCGAAAACTTTGAACTTAAGATGTGGTAAATTGAAGGTATCTTTATTGTTTGTTACCTCAAAAACTCCAACTTCATTTTCGCTTATTCTGGTTTCCTTTTCGGATCGGTCAGTTTCTGTAAGATTTTTTTCTTTCCTGGTTTGGGCTCGCGTCATTATTTTTGCTACATTGATATTTAAAACTTTTAATTCTTCAATATTTACCCTGGACAAAGCATCCGGTCCTACATTGTCTTTCCCCTTTACGTAATTGATTTCAAAATCATATTCCTCCAATTCGAGGCGCATACGTGTTAGCTTGGAAGTAGGATTCTTCATTGAAAATAAATAAACGAGTGGGCGGTAGTCAGATCTCACAATAAATCTCTTTCCATAGACATATGGTTTGAAATAATTTACAGCCCAGTGAATTGCTGTTAATTCTTTTTCAATGGTACTTTTGTTAGCTTCCCCTTTTGTGAATTTTTTGGATGCAAATGCGATTGGTAAATCGTTTCCATTGTGTTCCTGTGACAAAACTGCACCACATGCAATATTTGAGGCATCAGTTGAAAGTATAAAAGTTTTTGAAAAATCTGGATACTGCAATATTGGCGGCATCATCAATGCCTTTTTTAAGCTCAAAAATGCACTGTTACAATCCGTAGTCCATTCGAATGGGACTCCTTTTTTTGTAAGTTGATTTAGTGGAGAAGTTATTTCAGCAAAGTTTTTTATAAAACGCCGATAATAATTAGCGAATGCCACGAAACGCTTGGCTTCATCAGCGTTTTTTGGAATGGGAAAATTCTTAATTGCTTCGAATTTTGCTGAGTCAGGTAGGACTCCTTTGTCTGAAATGGTATGGCCCAAATATGTGACCTGATTTTTGAAAAATTGACATTTATCAGGATTTAACTTTAAATTGCTACTCCGACATACTTCAAAAACTTTTCTGAGATTTTGTAAATGATGCCTTTCTGAACATCCTGTGATTATAACATCGTCAACGTACAAAAACGCCACATCGGGTGGTAGACCCGAAAATGCCATTGTCATCATACGCTGAAAACTGTTACATGACACATTCAAACCGAAAGGCAATCTTTTGAATCTGTATGAAGCACCTTCGATAGAGAAAGATGTGATATCTCGTGAGTTTTCTTTTAGCGAAATTTGATGAAATCCGGCCATCAGGTCAATAACCGAGAACCATTTGGCCCTACCTAATTCATCTAGTATCTCCTCAATTCTTGGTAATGGGAATTTATCTTGTACCAGTTTTTTATTAACTTGTCTAAAATCCACGACCAAACGCCATTTTTTCTCATTAGGGTTTTCCGCTTTTTTGGGGACAAGTATTAATGGAGAATTGAAAGGTGACCTGCTCGCTTCTATTAAATCTTTTTGTTTCAATAATTCTACCTGCTTTTTCACTTCTTGTCTTTGCGATTGTGGCAGTCTGTATGGTTTTATGTAGACGGGTGTTTTATCTGTTAACGTAAGTTCCTGTTCGTAAAAGTTGTTATGTGTTAATATATCCTCCTCTAAAGCAAAAATATCTGAAAATTCCTCGCAAAGGGCAAATAATTTATCTTGAACATAAAGCGGCATATCTTTTTTAAATTTTGATAAAATTGTCTTGAAACGTGTTTCCTGATTCATCATTTTTACGCAACGTATGTGAAATTCCGAAAGCGGACGCATTGTCAGCTTTGGTTTATCAATAAGAACTGTTTTATTTGAAATGTTGACAATTAAAATTTTTGCGTCGTTAGGAGAAATTATGGTGCGTGCTACATGCACACCTTCTGCAATTTCGGTCGCGTCAATTACTGACTCAGAATTTAAGTTATCAATTTTCACTTTCTCAACAATTTGGCAACGTGGAGGAATTATTAACGTATTTTGCTGAACCGACTCATTAATTGGGATTTCGTGAATTTCATTTCCTAAATTTAGAATTAACATTGATCTGTCGTAGTCCAAAATGCATTTAAATTTTTTCATAAAATCCAACCCCAATATCCCATCAGATGGAATTGGAAAATCATCGTTTACTATATGGAATTCATGATTTATTTCAAATTTCTCGTTAAAAAGTGTTGTTTCCGTAGTCCCTAACGTCTTTAAAACTCCGTCCGTTACTCCTTTGATTTCTGCGCTTCTATGTGGATAAAATATTTGTTTAATATCAATTTTCTCCCGTTTAAAAACAGATGTGTCGGCCCCGCTGTCCAGCATTAAAGTAATTACGTTCCTTTTTGTCATATCGGTGTATAAATTGATAAAACTTCCCATAACCAGGTTGAAACAAAAAAATTTTACTGTTGGTTGTCTTGGTCCTCCAGAGTCTGACCTAACCTCTGGGGACCTGTCTCGTTTTCCGATTGTAAACACCTGACATTGTGGGTGTTTCCTCGCGTTGTCCTATTCCTACTTTGTCCTCTGTAATCGTCGCGATTATTATTGGAGTAATTAGACCGATTTACATTTCTCGATGAATTACCTTGCCAATTTCCCTGAAAACGAGTGTTTGAATTATTATTTCGATAATAATTGCCGCTGCCACGATAATGTCTGGACCCGCGGTTTCCTCGTTGTCGTGAATAATTGTTATTACGGTAATAATTAACTTGTAAGGGCTCCGTTCCTGTGTTAGCATCTATAAAATCCGTCATAAGTTCTTGAATGGTTTGGGGTTTTGAGGCTTTAACAAGCAATTTTGCTGAAGGCATCGCATTTTTCAACATTGCTTGTTTCGTTCCCGTTATAGTATATTTTTCGGCCACATTTTCTGGTACTCCATCGGTCAAATATGCATTTTTGAGTTTCTCTGCAAGTAATTCTATTTCTTTCGCGTAAACCTCGGCCGTTTTGTGTCTCTGATCAAGGCTTACCAGCTTGGCTCTTACCAAGTCTATACTTTCTGTTTTTATTACAGCTTTGAGCTTGTCAACTACCCTTTCTATTGAATTTTCATTCGTAATATAGGCTCTGGCCCTACCTGTCAACCTTGTCTTGACAAACGATAGTGCCAGTGCCTCATGGCCAGTTTGATACGCCTTAATCAGATCCACCGAGTCTATAAATGTTTGCAGTTTATCTGGTTCCCCATCGTAAGGACTTTTTAAGCTATTGGCACATAAGTTCAAAAATTGCGCTGCGTCTAACACCATATTGACAGTTTTATTTTCTTTTATAGCTTCGAATCTCGAGTTTAATGTATTTGCAATAATATCAATTCCACCTTCAATACGCTTTGCGTACTCTTTCACTGTGTTGAACAATTCTTCGCTATGAGGTGTTTTATTGAATAATTCCTTAGTTGCCTCAAACTCTTCCTTTATCCTATCTAGATGACTTGACTTGTCTTGAATCACACGCAAATTTGTTCTACGCTCTTGATTGTCTTTTTCCAAATTTCGCCTAAAAACATTTACTTCGTCAAACAGGTGTCTAAATGAAGTTGCATCAGACATTCCACGGAAACATTACTAAACGTTTTATTTTGTTTTATTTTTATTCAAATATCGTCTCAGTTTCAAATTGCATTCTCGCGTTAATTTTGCGGCAAGCCATTCGCATAATACTGTGTGATTTTGTACTCACTTTGTTGTGTTTATGCTGTCGGGTCGTTGCATCTTCGGCCTTGATTATGCAGCGTTTCTCTGCATAGGTTGGGATGTCATCCGTTTAGCGGATGTGGGCATTAGAACGATCGATTCGTCCTTCTGGTCAGCTTGTCTAGGACATCGGATGTTGGCTGCTGCATTTTTGACAATTGACTTTTCTTTGGTCAGGTTGTCTCGCCTCTAGGGAATGATGGCTGCTGTTCCTGCTTGCATACTTGCTGCACTGCTGCACTGCTTGCGTGTTTTCATTAGCGGTGCTTTGAAAACGTGGCTAGTTTTCGTAGTGTTATTTTGGTGGCCCTAGGCCTCACTTGTTTCAAAGTATATTTGGAGCCTAACTTCGGAATTGGCACTGTACTTTCAGCAGATTACTCTGTACGGTCGCCATGAAGGGTTAGACGTATGCAGTCGAAGACGGAATTGGTTTTCACATGTTTATTCATCGGAGTCGATAATACAAGTCAACTAACTCTAAATTGTTATTCGCTTATTATACTTGCACCGGACGTTGCTCCTCTGTCTAGTCCCTATATTCGCTGAGTAGGTAAAATACCTACATTGCGAAAGTGCGTTACACGCGGTTTGTGTAATAATTAAGTGGTTAATAATGGGCACCACAGTGACATCAGAACATATTTCGAGAATAGATCAGAAATTACCAAAAGATAGCTGAATCCTTTTTTAGATCTAGGCAGAGGTCCCATAATATCGATCGAAATGACTTGCCATGGAAATTTCACTTTCCGTTCCTTTCCCATCAATCCTATCTGAGCTTGATTAGTCGACTTTTGTTCATTACAACTTTTACACGTACGTACATAATTCAAAATATCATTACGCATCTTGGGCCAAAAGTACTGCATTGACACTCGAGAAAATGTTTTCAAAAAACCGAAATGAGCGGCAGTCGGTGTGTCATGGCATTCTTGTAAAACAACGTGTCGTTGACTTTTCGGGACTAAGCATTTCCACTCGGTGGCGTTAGTAGAAAAAGGTAATTTAGATGAAACAAACTTTAAAACACGATTGTTTTGTACTTTCCATTGTGGGTAATCTTCAGGATTTTCTAGAATTTTTGTTCGCATTTGGATGTAAAAGGGATCTAAGTTTTCGAAATTTAAAACTGAAGGAACTTCAACTAAATTGACTTCCGGATTTTCCGTACAATTACGAGACAACGCGTCTGGAACTACGTGTAGTTTACCTTTTCGGTGCTCGAGATCAAAATCGAAAGCTTGCAACTTAACACTCCAACGAGCTAATCTTCCCGTCGGATCTTTCATGTTTTTCAGCCACAATAATGAATAATGATCTGTTATTACTTTAAACCGTGTACCTTCAACGTACGGACGAAATTTAAAAATCGAGAACAACACCGAAAGACATTCGCGCTCAGTAGTGCTGTAGTTTCTCTCCGTTTTTGTCAATGCTCGACTCGCATATGCTATTACCTTCTCTTCACCATCTATCGTTTGTGTTAATACACCGCCTAATCCAGTACCTGACGCATCAAATTGAATAACAAAAGACTTAGAAAAATTTGGACCTGATAATATTGGAGTAGATATTAATGCTTCTTTTATCCGAACAAAAGCACTCTCAGCATCTTGGGACCAAATAATTTTTTGACCCTTTTTTGACCCTTTCGTTAAATCATTAATAGGGGAGATCAATGATGAAAAATGAGGTATGAAACGTCTATACCAGGAACACATTCCTTGAAATCTTTTCACCTCGGTCACGTTCTTTGGTCTTGGATAATTAATCATAGCCTGGATTTTTTCTGGGTTTGTTCGTAATCCTTGGTTATCTACTACGAAACCTAAATAATTTAATGATTGTCTGAAGAATTGACATTTTTCTATGTTGACAGTTAAGTTGGCTTCTTTTAATCTACTAGCGACTTCTTTTAGTAATTCCACATGTTCTTCAAAACTAGACGATGTGATAATAATATCATCTAAGTAAACAAAAATTTTTGGTTCCAATTCTGGACCAAAAACTGCATCCATTAATCTTTGTTGAGCTTGCGCCGCATTAACTAGACCGAACGGAAGGACTTTGAAGTGAAAAAGACCTCGTCCCGTTAAAGCAAAAGCAGTTTTTTCTTTTGAAACTGGATCTAAAGGGATTTGCCAAAAAGCACTTCTAAGATCAACGGATGACAAAAATTTTGCATCGTTCAACATACTTAGAATTCTGTCGACGCTAGGAAGTGGATAACAATCTCGTTTTGTTACAGAGTTCAGTTTACGACCATCGAAACAAAACCTGAATTCGCCGGTTTTCTTCTTTACTCCAAGCACAGGACTCGACCATGGACTATTACTAGCTTCTACCACTCCTAAACTTATCATTTTGTCAAGTTCTTTGTTGAGATGATTAAGGACGTAGGGTGACATTAAATACTGCCTTTGCCTGATTGGCTTGGCATCCCCGGTATCGATGTAGTACACCAGCTTATTCGTTTGAGGAAGCCTTCCTTCGTTGTTCAATATTCGAAATAATTGTGTCACTTTTTCAACTTCTAAACGCTGATTTATGGTAAAACTATCTGTACTTTCTAAACAACAGTCTACGGCGTTTAAATTATGTGGAAAATCATCGTAAGAACTCAGTAACTTTGCATTCCTATCACTTGCTCTCCAAGAGTTATTTTCAAAATCTACTGTCAAATTGAACGCTATGCAGAAATCACTGCCGAAAATGAAGGGTTGTGTGATTTGAGGAACGACTAATGTTTTGATAACTTTACAAACTCCATCGACACATAAAGGAAAATCTATAAATCCAATTACTTCTTGTTTCGAGCCATCAGCTGTTATTATATTTTTAATTTTTTCTCGTACTACTCTGAGTTCAAATCTTTTTAGTTGTTCCAAACCTTTTGAACTAACTACCGTACAATTTGCGCCTGAATCTAGCAATCCAGTTATCGTTGTGTCAAAAATGTTGACGGCAATATAAGGACGGTTATCACCTTTTCTATCCAAAAACAAAGGGGTTAATTGTTGTTCCGAACAAGACAATTGTTTGTAATTTTTATAAAAATTTCTAACGTGCGACAACCAAACTTTCCAATCTTTGACTATAGTTTTTGTTTGAACAAAGTTTTTGACCGCATTATTTTTCGGAAACGTGCGCGGGCCTATTCCGTACATTCCCGTCTTCCGTTTCCCTGACACTTCGGACAAGACGCAACGGTTACCTCTTTGCGACCACACTTAAAACAAAACTTAGATCGTTTTAAAGCACAACTTGAATATGTATGATTGGGTTGGTTACAGTTCCAACACACCACAGCAGATATTCCCTTATTTGCACCTTGAAATTTCTTTTGTTTCTTGTTGTCAAAATTATTAGCCTTGAAAAATTTTCCACCTTTGTCATTGTTTTTCTGAAAATTCGAACTCTTCAACAACACGTCATCGCTTTTGGTTAGATAGGCCAGTTCGGGTTCAAGTAATGTCAATTTTTGATTGGAATTGAACGACTTTGTTATTTCGTTGACTTCTTCTAATTTTTTGCAGAGAATCGTTAATTCTGTTACCGAGCCGACGTCAGACAAAGCTAGTTGAGTAAAATATTGTGGCAATAAATTTTTTCGGATGTTTTTGACTTTCGTGACTTCACAAGGGGGTCGACTTAAACGACTGAAGAGAGTTTGCATCATGGCTGTATACATCGTTATAGTTTCATTATTTCCTTGTTTTCTGTTTTTGATTTCTTCCCATAGCTGGTCATCATAATTGGGAGGCAGAAATTCACGTTTTAAAAGTGCAACCAAAGAACACCAATCTTGAACTTGAGATTTAACTGAACGATACCAAATTAATGCTTTGCCGGAAAATAAATCGATAGCGGATGCATAGAGAGCCTCTTTAGGAACATGTCGTGCCTCAGCCAGTTCCTCAACACGTACTATAAATGAATTGACGCTGCATTCTCTAGTTTCGCCGTCAAATTTGATTCCCAACTTGTACACTGGAACACCTTTTGGAGTAACGGTCATCAAGCTTGGTGTAGGAATTGTCTGGATGTGCGCGACAGAACTATTTGAATGAGAAGACAGATTTAGTTCTGGTATCGGATTTAACTCTTTCGCTTTATCGTACAAGTCAGCCTCAAGCATGAAAATCGTAGCCCTTGATTCATTTTTAAAATTTAAAATATTCGTTCTGACTTCTACGTCGTCTGTATCCTCTGCAGGAATTACAATGCGCTCTACACGTCCTAAAACATGCAGTAACCTAGCTTTGGCTCGTTTGAACGTCGAATCATCTTCTGAACCTTCGAATTCCTCAATTACCGATCGTAAGGAAATTAATTTGTTGCCGATGACGTCTTGCTCTTGTTCAACATTGTACTCTGGGTCGACCAACGCCAAAGTTCGTCCTCGTGACCTGTCCTGTAACCGTCTAAAAATCTTACGTTTTTCCGTTACATCTCTCGTAGTTATACAACCTCTTATCTTCAACTCATAGTCTAGTTCATCTACTAGAAGATAGTTTGGATAGATTTGTTCCATCTTTGTAAGAGAAATCAAAAGTAAAACGAATTTTGACCAAAATGTCAAATTGACTTTTAACCAGACTTTCAGACTTCAAATCCAATTTGGTTGTTTACCAACAGGTAGACACCTCTCAATAACAGTAGATATAGGTAGAATTTTGATAGAACAGTTTACGAGACAGTTTACCTTTTTTATTCTTCTGGTTTGATTGAATTTAAACAACTCTATTTCGGGCCCCACGTTGGGCGCCACTTTACTACCTTGCTACTCGACAATTCCGGTGAATTGTGACCGAATAACAAAGAGCACCCGGTCAGCTCGATGTTACGTGTAGAGCGGGGTTATGGGATCCGAAATAGGTTCTGGGGCGCCAAGTAATTCGATATTCAAAATTTAGAAAAGAGAGTTGTCTGAATCACTAAAGACAACAACAAAAATAAAATAAAGATGAAAGAAATAAATGGGGATAACAGTGTTTATTGTTCAATCAAACCAAGAGAGAAATTATCGTAATGAATTCAGATCAGCCTACAAATTTTAACAAATGTTCTTTTAGAAAAAGTGAAATAATGCCAGTACCGAACGTAATAGAAAATGACGATATACCTTTGTGTTTCTTTCGCCGAGTGCACTCCGTAAGATATAGCTTTAGGTATCTTGTAAAAGCTTTGAACCCGTTCGATAATAGATATAGAACACCGTAACAATTGGTAATTGACAGTAGGTAAATAGACAAAAATAAAGGAAATAGGTAAAAGTGTAAAAAGGTAAAATCTGGCCTTATGACGTGTTCCGTCAAATCTTTCAAATCGCAGTGTCGAGAATGTCCACGAGATTCACAAATCCTCGTTGGATGAATCGGAAGGCCTACTGCGTCTGCACCACGAATGTCTGCGTCCTCTGTGTCCGAAGAAGAGCAACCACAACGAAGTTAAACTTCCACTCTTGACTCCCCAGACACCGGAAAGAAAGCACGTCGGTGCTGGGAGAAATGGTCTTCTTACTTATTATGCGTTCGGCACTCGATACGGAGAATAACTCTTGTTGGGTTGATTCGGCAAAAAGACGAGACGTGTGACAACGACGACTGCACCAAGATAAAGCCTCGGGAAAAAACCCTGGGTGGAGAAAATTGGTCTTAGTTTTGATTTCTCTTCAAAGATTTGAACTTACCTTCGCACTCTCGGCGGAAGGGTTATTGTAGGTAACGATAAACGGTAGTTTTTTCGATATTTCAGAGACTTTCTTTTTGACGGCCCTTTTTTTTTGCTTTTCGTCTGACCTTCTTTTTTTTTTTCGCTACCTCTGATTTTATTTTGAATTTTCATTTCAATGAAAATTTTGAACGCTACACCCTATATGTAAAAATACTCCAAGGAGGTAACACGATCAATAAGTCTTCAAAACAAATGTACCTACTCAGTATCACTAGCAAGTTTAACAACACGAAACATCATTTAACAAACTATGAACATTATGGTAGTTGGTGATGATGAATTATTACATTTTAGATTTTTCTCTTAGTTCTTAGTGAATTATATTTTCTAGATTTAGCATCCGCAAACTGTTCACAATTCCCGTCAAGTCTAGAAAGACAAAAATTTCATTTTCAATGGCTAGTAAGGCCATAGCGTTGAGTATATTTTGTGACATACTCGACTTCAGATTCGACTATCTTGAGTGTTGAAAAAGGCCACGCTCAAGCAAAATGAGGTTTTTTTGGAAATATATTTCATAGATATGATGTTATCAATTATTTGATGCATAATTAAGCATAACTTCAAAAGATTTTTTCTATTTGGTATAAATAGGGAATAAAATTTTTTGCTTTGCTGAATTTGGCGCCCCTCAAAATTTGGCGCCCGAAGCACTCGCTTCTAGCGCTTCTTGGTTACGGACGGAGTTCAATTGGTAAAATAAGCGTTGCGAAATCAATCCGTCTAGGTTTATTCCTTGACCGATTTCCACCATTTTGGTCTTTTTCGAAAGCTGCAAGGATTTACTTTGGTTTGAGCCCATTTATGGCATTTCCGGAATCCAAAAAAAAAATAATAATAATTTTGACATTCGAAAAAATTATTTTGGATTTTGGAAATGCCAATGGGCTCAAACCAAAGTACATCCTTGTAGCTTTCGAAAGAGACCAAAATGGTAAAAATCCGTTCAGGAATAAACCCAGACGGATTGATTTCGCAACGCTTATTTTACTAATTATTCAACACCGTCCTTAATCCGTCTCTGTCTGAGTGACTGATTTGTCATATTTTGTTTTAATCATTGAAGAAACAGTTGACATAATGGAAGGGGAATAGAGGTCTCACCTCTATCATTTCGGGGTTTCTATACGAGCCTACGAGCCAATGGGGTATCGTGTCCATGCAGCTAACTCCTTGACGGTTTCCCACTCAACCATTTCAACCGTACTCACAACTCATAGTTTTACACCCACTGAAGTAATGACAAAAATGTTGAATTTATCAGCCCCTAATAATATGCATATTTATAGTTAGGTAATAAGAAGGTACTCGCTACAGCGTTTTCGTATAGAACTGCTGAACTGGTTCATCATCATCACATCTGAAATTTTGAGGCTAGGAGGCTGAGGTACTTGCAGAACAAAAGTTGAGTTTGCGAACCTTGAATGATGATTCTTGGTGAAGTCGTGAAGAAAAACAATGTAAAATGTAAATCGACTGCTTACTTGCTGAGAAGTTTATTATATCATGCGTTTGTTCACCAAACTAATAATCACTGTACCTACGAATAGTTGAACACTGTTAAACTGTCACAACTGAAATTGAATTGAATGAAAATGTAATTTGGGACTGGTATAGGAAGTGGAAGCAAATTTGGTGATGTGTTGTGGTTTGGTTATCATGCATTATAATAATAAAGTTAACTTTGCTGTTTCAAACAACTCTGTTGTTGTCTTTGAACGTAAATATTTACCGTGGACATTATTCCTGATCGTATACAAGTAGAAGACATTTTTATTGATTAATCCACTTCAAAAAGTTTTGGTGGATATCCTTCAAGATCCTAGACGGAAATCATTCAATATCCGTGCTAGATGTGGACAATAAAACTTAAAAACCAATATGAGGTATTTCCCACGGCACAAGTTTCAGGTGCTTTATGCGAAACCAACTTTTACATACTGGCAAAGTAAACTAGGCATTGTAGAGGAACGGACTTTTTCATAATAATCAATAATTAAACCTAAAATTCGTCGCTTTCTCGAAATTACATACACGCAAATAAAGTAGCATCTGGTATAGTTTTGAACCTCAAGTCGTTCGCCGAGGGTGTCGGAAGCGGGCGGATTCTATACCTGCGAAAGGCACAAAAACTGGCCGGGGTTAGTTACAAGCATCTGGGTGCAAATGCGGGAAGATCGAACCGAACCTTCGGTTTCGGGTCTTATTTGTGTAATAATAAGGCAAGTCTGATCTATCTATTGTTATATTCATTCATTTACTGAATGTTCTCAGCTTTGTACACGGTTTTCTGGTTACCATTTTGTTTGAATTTGCGGTGTTTTCACAGGACGGAGATGCTCTTATGTTTTTGGAATTGTTTATACTGTGTTGATATTTATTTGCAATTTGGGTTACTTTATCGTACCGTCACTGGTGAGGGTAACTTGGGATTCTCTGTTTTACTCGAGATTTTATGTCATTATTTTGATCCACTTGATTTAGTAATTCATATCCGTGTCACTTTGTGTCTCTCATGCCTCATTATTTAGAATCGGAACAGCAGACCGCATTTCATTTTGTTAATGTTTATGCTCATTGTAAATTGCGCTAGCGAGAATGGAAGGGCTTTGGTGAGTTTTGCGACACTAAATACTTGACGAAAAAATAAACTAAAACCCATTCCCGTCAACAACTTTTTTATTCGCATCAGAAACCCTTTAAGACGTAAGGTCTGTAGGAAAGAGGGGGGGGGCAACGATGATCACAGCCAAAATTGATGAAAAGTGGGTCTACCATCACACCATCTTGGCCTTGGGTTGAAGACGTATTTCTAGTCCTAATTCCTAACACACATTCACACAACATCCAAAAGTGCAAAACCAAACATAATTACGAAGGTGTGGTGTACATTCGAGCTGCACTTTGCACAAGCGTCAAGCATGTTACGTTCTAATTACAACTCGAGGTCCCCACAGTCAACACAAATTGTTACGTAATTGCCGTTGTTCGAATCCCTCAGGACAATTATTGTGACAAATCGGGAGAGCAAGACACACTATACCTGATGCCTCTACACAAACGAAGAACAGAAGGCCGTTCCGTCTTTCTCTCGAAGCGCATCCAGCGCCATCTATCAACGTCGCTATTTGTCGGAGAGCTATCATACCGCAAAATGATGTATTACGGTTCGTGTTAAGTAATACATTGCGATATCCGCGGTAAAGGGAGGAGGCATGAGCCAGCGGTGGCGGCAGCAGCAGAGCCAAAGCCGACTGGAGCAGACCTTGGCCCTTCGATCTGGTTCGCCGGTTCGCCTCAATTTTTCATCGGACAGCAGAGCGGAGCTGCTAAATACTAAGTAGGCTATTGCACGACGGCAGATATCTATTCTGTCCGAGTATCTGCCTCAAGAAAATTATTTTTCCAAGTTCCGATTACTAACGAACGCAAAAGGAGCATTATGGGTGAGCGCTAATTAACCAACGCAGACCTCGGGCAATAAGTCAAGATCTTGTTGTTGTTGCTGCCTCCAGTGATTTGTTCCGCTCGAATGAAAGTATAAATCAACAGTCGATGAGATAGTCAATTTTCATCAGACTTCATCGAAGTCCAAGGATTATAATGAACAACAGAGTCTTATTCACTAACGTACTGCAAAAAAGTGGGAAAATAACCCACGTGAGTGCCGTTTGCCAATCTGCCAAAAAATAATACACTTTTATGAAGCTATGGCAAGAGCAAGGGCGGAGTTGAATTCACTCCCTTACGAAGCAACTTATTGAATAAACTTTTATTGTAGTCCTTCTGGAAGCGAGCGTTTTCGAACAAAAATTGACGAAAAAAGAACTTTCCCTTGTTGTTATTGAACCAATTTTCCTGCCCTGTCGAGATGTGAAGTTGAAGTCAACTCATGCCAGCCAACAGATCAAGTCGGACATTTTCGGCCCTTTGGACCTCTCCTCGCATCCACTAAAAAGGGAGACGGATTTCGAGAGTGCGTGAGATACGCGTACTATCTGTAAAACGGCGCGCAGAATCAATATACCTGTAACATGCGCACAGAAAATTAGTGAATAAGCTCGTTTACAAGGAGAATGTGTATTTGTATTGTTGACTGTGCGGCAGGGCACTCAGAATGTGACCAGACTGAGCGTCGCGACGGTTCTGTTGCTTCACAGTCCCGCGGCTAACTGTTGCTTTTCATCGTTTGAATAGGTCGCAGAGTTTGTTCAGAAGGTTCTTATAATCCCATTTAATGCATTGTATTTACTTATGTTGACCATTTTTACATCAAAAGAAGTGCAATTAAGTATAGCGACACATATGGCGGATGTTGTGGTGGTATTTTATTGTTCTTTGGAAACTCTCGCCGGCGTCGCACATGGGGTGAAATTCAATGAACGCTGTGCTACTACTGCTGAATGAGGAACGGGGGTGGGTTATTCCTGCTGCTACTGGCACATCGCACATCAAAAGGAAACATTAATTTAGGACAGAGTTCATCTTTCGTTTTGTAATTCCAGAGGACCGACATTATCGCAAAAATAACTCTCATGCTAAACGGCTCAGCCCTTTTCATTACCGTCTCACTTCCACTCGGTACGAAGGAAAGAAACGTTATTTTTAGAATACCCTACTTCAAAAAAAAAGATCCGCTGTGAAATTCACCCTTTGTGAAATTTAACGACAACTGTCCTTCCTGCACGGTTTGGTAATGTGTCCTTCGTCATGTTGGCCTGAGCACAACGAAGGAATGCAAAAAATGAACGAATGATGAAGATAACGTAAAAAAGCAAGATTTGGAGTTCAAGAGGGCCAGATAGGGACAAACGAAAAAAAAAAGAGCCTTATTGAAAGTGGTTGCCAAAATTTTGAAATATTGAGATGTTACAAGCCTTAAGGATAAAACGAAGTATCAAAACAGATGTATGAATCAACACATTTCTCTAGCATTGACATCCAAGCAAGAACGATTCAAATTGGTTCTAGTCTCGATACTGGGATCATAGTCAGTCCCAAATGACAATGAACGTCCTACGGACGCCTGTGGAGTATCCAATATATGGAACCGTTAGTGCATGGACTTGAACTGGACGTACTATGGACATCCGCAAGTGGACGTCCTACGCCTGTGGAGTATCCAATATATGGGTCCGTTAGTCCATGGACTTGAACTGGACGTACTATGGACATCCGCAAGTGGACGTCCTAAGTAATATGAGCTCTGTGGACGTTTGTTCAGTGGCCATTATTGTTTCTGAAAATTTAAAACGAGGCAGAAAAGGCAGAGCCATTGTAATTGTGTTTGTTCAATCTTATATCAAGTGTTCGTATCAACTTCAGCAACATGATTGCAATAAAAACGAACTTGAGGATCAGTTAGGACTCAACCTCGTGGATCTAGGGAAAAACGTCCCCCACAAAACGGCCCCCACGATACGTCCCGTGAAAATTACGTCCCCGGGAAAAACCACCCCAGGGAAAAAACGTCCCCTGGAAGAGACGTTCCTAGAAAAGTACGTCCCTCTTCTGGATTACTCTGGATACTCATTCTGATAAGCTTCTTTGTGTCGTCATGTTACTTCCGAAACTTCAGTGGAGACTGCCCCTTGTATCCTTTATGCCTTCATGTGTGTGCTCAGCAGGTCTTCAAACGATATCGAAGACACAAGGGGGCCCAGTGCAGCTTCATAGCTTTACATAACATATGAAGGCCAGGGGAGCTTACTTGTACTCAGAAAGCCAATAAAAGGCTAAGTGGGCTAATTAGAGCTCCATACTACACTTGAGGACACCCGATAGGGCTCAGAATATCACATTAAGGCGCCAGATGCTTACTTATGCTCCGGAAGTTTCGGAAATAAAATAGATTAGAATAAAATAAATTCAGTGTCTTTACCATTATCGGATAAAGTATAACTCACCCTATTAGTCCGGGATCTTATGTATCCCCGTGGCGGTATTTCTGAAGACGGTTTGAAAGTGGTTTAGTTCGATGAGGTAGCATCCCTAGTTGAATATTTTTTTTGGTGGCCATCGATCTGTGGCGTCTGGTAACCTTGATGGCCTCTTCAAAATAAAGACATGATTTTTTTTTTCCATCTGTTAAATCTTTGGTACTGCTCGTCCGATTTTCATGTATGAGAGCTCATTTTAAAGAGAATTTTGACACCTGCATGAAGATTGTGACAGATTTTTGACAAGTGATTTTGACAAAAAAATAATAACGGATGAGTCAAAAGTGAGACCGAACATGTATGATGATTACTTGAAATTCTGACATTTCTTTATTTTCCCATAGATTTTCGTGTTTTTTTTTTTAAATTGCAGATGAAATATTGGGGAAGAGCTGAGGGATGTCAAACTGCTCATTCTGGTGTTTGAAAATATGACGGAGAAGAGTTTAGTATTTTTTTTTTATTGAAAATGTGGTTCAACCAGAAGGACAAAGCAGCCATTTATTCAAAACAGTAATGTCAAACTAATACCATTTCGAGATAAAACAAACTCTTTGAAGTATATCCAGGAGCAAAACTTACAATGAATTTGGTTCGGACCAAAATTATGACCAACTATGTCAAAGCGTGTTTTCTACGATTTTCGTCAAAAAAATTACTATTTTGTGATTTTTTTTGTAATTTACCATAGATTGTTGACGAAATTGACTCAGAGTGTGGAAAAAGAACTTATCTATAGGTGCCAGTTGCCAAAACAGGTAAAGATTTTTAAATCTTTTTGAATTTCTGGAGTTTCGTGGATTTTCATGATATTTTGACTTTTTTTCTTAATTTTAGTTTTGCCGCTTAATTGGGGCCCAATATTGTGCAAGCACCTGTTGAAGTGGTAGATGCAACATCAAGGAATAATTTTAGGATGGGTGGCCATCACTGTTTGTCAAGTGAGGAGCCCTAATCAGAATTTTTTGAAATGACGTTTTGACGAAATTGTGAAAATTTGACATATTATCACAGCTTACATTCTTATGTTTATGGGGCCTCCTCCACCCCCATCGTTTTCACCGATGCCATTCATTCAAACAAAAAGGTCAATGAAACACAGAATAAAATATATGATATCAATTTTGTAGCGATGTGATCATCAAATATCCAATAATTCATACATGTGATTACAAATTATCATCACGTTCGAAATTGAACCTGCTACGTGGTAAGCTTAGTTTGAATGTACTATGAGAAAAATATGTGACAAGTAAGTTATGAACCCTCCCCTTCTTCTTTGTCCTCCTCTTCTTCCCTATCCTCTTCTTCGTCCTTTTCTTCGCCGCTAGCGTGATCAGGATCACAGTTGGCATTTTGGCACAAGTCTTTACCAACCCCGCATTTACACATTACAGTGCACGGCAGCTTGTTAACTAGGCATTTGCAGGGTGCAGCACATCTGTTTTTCACGCAGGAGCACCTGAATAACTTCAATATGCTATTCGGAGCGCAAGGCATTCCACAGAGGTCAGGTGTAACTTGTCCATCGCTTTCTATTCCCCAGCCGTGACCAACTGGGGATGGTAGAGTAGGCAGAGCAACACAATCCAAACTCCAGATATAGGCTTGGTAGAGTTCACCCTTTTCAATGCCGGTAAGAATGAGCTCAGAGTCGGAGGCAACTTTTCCCAGCTTGCTTGCTTTTTTAAAAAAAGGTACCAACGCAGCTGAGCCAGCGTGGTGAAGTTACTCCCCGGTTGATAAATTTGGCAAATGAATTTCTTCATCGTAGCGATGACTTGCTCGGTGATGGCATCCAAGGTGCCTAATGCCGCAATCGTCTCGATCATCTTTTTGTCACATCCGATAAATGCTGTCCAATAAGAAAGCTTCCCCTTGCCAGATAAAGAGCCGCACGTGTCACACCCCGACAAAGCGTGAAACGCAGGCAACGCCGATGACTTCGCACTGCTCAAACCATTGTAGATGTCTCCAATGCTTACCTATAGGTGATGTTTTTTTGTAGTTGGTATAGAGAAGCTTTTCTTGGGCAATAGCGGGTATCATCTTATTGCTAGTACTAGTATGTCCGTGTCTTGAGCATACAGGTGCAGCTCTGATGCTCCTCTCACTGCTGCGTCCAGGCTATGTAGGGTAATTTTCGTATCCGCTTCTTCGTGAGTACTCCGCAGGTGTTGTAAATCACAATGTGCAGATTCAAGTTCTGCACGCCAAGCCACAACGATGCGCTTCTCGGTGTCTTTTGCGCTTTCAAATACCATCAGACAGACTCTATAAGAAATATGCCGAGGCAAAACAGACTGCAAGGGAATTCTCGTTCACAATTTTAAGTAATGGACAACACAGTCATCACTAACATTACCATGAAAAAGTTGCTCTCACATTATGCAACAAAAGACGAACTGAAGGCCTATCTTTCCAAAAAACTGATCGAAATCGCAAAAGACACCAAGAAGCGCATCGTTGTGGCTTGCCGTGCAGAAGTTGAATCTGCACACTGTGATTTACAACACCTGCGGAGTACTCACGAAGAAGCGGATACGAAAATTATCCTACCCTGGACGCAGCAGTGAGAGGAGCATCAGAGCTGCACCTGTATGCTCAAGACACGAACATACTAGAACTAGCAATAAGACGATACCCGCTACTGCCCAAAAAAAGCTTTTTCATACCAACTACAAGAAACATTATAGGCATTGGAGACATCTACAATGGTTTCGGCAGTGCGAAGTCATCGGCGTTGCCTGCGTTTCACGCTTTGTCGGGGTGTGACACGTGCGGCTCTTTATCTGGCAAGGGGAAGCTTTCTTATTGGACAGCATTTATCGGATGTGACAAAAAGATGATCGAGACGATTGCGGCATTAGGCACCTTGGATGCCATCACCAAGCAAGTCATCGCTACGATGTAGAAATGCATTTGCCAAATTTATCAACCGGGGAGTAACTTCACCACGCTGGCTCAGCTGCGTTGGTACCTTTTTTCAAAAAAGCAAGCAACTGGGAAAAGTTGCCTCCGACTCTGAGCTCATTCTTACCGGCATTGAAAAGGGTGAACTCTACCAAGCTTATATCTGGAATTTGGATTGTGTTGCTCTGCCTACTCTACCATTCCCAGTTGGTCACGGCTGGGGAATAGAAAGCGATGGACAAGTTACACCTGACCTCTGTGAAATGCCTTGCGCTCCGAATAGCATATTGAAGTTAATCAGGTGCTCCTGCGTGAAAAACAGATGTGCTGCACCCTGCAAATGCCTAGTTAACAAGCTGCCGTGCACTGTAATGTGTAAATGCGGGGTTGATGAAGACTTGTGCCAAAATGCCAACTGTGATCCTGATCACGCTAGCGGCGAAGAAAAGGACGAAGAAGAGGATAGGGAAGAAGAGGAGGACAAAGAAGAAGGGGAGGGTTCATAACTTACTTGTCATATATTTTTCTCATAGTACATTCATACTAAGCTTACCACGTAGCAGGTTCAATTTCGAACGTGATGATAATTTGTAATCACATGTATGAGTTATTGGATATTTGATGATCACATCACTACAAAATTGATATTATATGTTTGATTCTGTGTTTCATTGACCTTTTTGTTCAAACGAATGGCATCGGTGGGAAAGATGAAGGTGGAGAAGGCCCCATAAACATAAGAATGTAAGCTGTGATAATATGTCAAATTTTCACAATTTCATCAAAACGTCATTTCAAAACATTCTCTTTGGGGATCCTCACGTGACAAACAGTGATGGCCACCCATCCTAAAATTATTCCTTGATGTTGCATCTACCACTTCAACAGGTGCTTGCACAATATTGAGCCCCAATTAAGCGGCAAAACTAAAATTAAGAAAAAAAGTCAAAATATCATGAAAATCCACGAAACTCCAGAAATTCAAAAAGATTTAAAAATCTTTACCTGTTTTGGCAACTGACACCTATAGATAAGTTCTTTCTTCACACTCTGAGTCAATTTCGTCAACAATCTATGGTAAATTACAAAAAAAATCACAAAATAGTAATTTTTTTGACGAAAATCGTAGAAAACACGCTTTGACATAGTTGGTCATAATTTTGGTCCGAACCAAATTCATTGTAAGTTTTGCTCCTGGATATACTTCAAAGAGTTTGTTTTATCTCGAAATGGTATTAGTTTGACATTACTGTTTGAATAAATGGCTGCTTTGTCCTTCTGGTTGAACCACATTTTCAATAAAAAAAAAATACTAAACTCTTCTCCGTCATATTTTCAAACACCAGAATGAGCAGTTTGACATCCCTCAGCTCTTCCCCAATATTTCATCTGCAATTTAAAAAAAAAATCACGAAAATCTATGGGAAAATAAAGAAATGTCAGAATTTCAAGTAATCATCATACATGTTCGGTCTCACTTTTGACTCATCCGTTATTATTTTTTTGTCAAAATCACTTGTCAAAAATCTGTCACAATCTACGTGTAGGTGTCAAAATTCCCTTCAAAATGAGCTCTCTAACATGAAAATCAGACGAGCGGTATCAAAGATTTAACAGATGGAAAAAAAAATCATGTCTTCATTTTGAAGAGGCCATCAAGGTTACCAGACGCCACAGATCGATGGCCACCAAAAAAAATATTCAACTAGGGATGCTACCTCATCGAACTAAACCACTTTCAAACCGTCTTCAGAAATACCGCCACGGGAGCTGTTTTTCCTACATAAGCTCCCGGACTATATCTAACACACTATTCAAATTCTGTAATGATTTCCTGCCTGAACCTTAATGCTTTCGCTAGATGAAAATAAATATCATTAATTTTCTTCACTGTCAAGTTGCGGAATAGAACCAAATGGAAATTGTGAGATTGTGCTTCGCGCAGTTAATAGGACGAAAGCCAGTAGCCCCTGAAGGTGGAAAGAGCCGGGCATTTGCATCAGATGATGTGAAAAATGTCTTCATTTACGTTCTGGTTGCAGAGTGTGCACTTCTCGGTCAGGTCCACTGAATATTTGGTTTCGTTCATGTACAACCTAAGGAATTTCTTGCTGTATAGCCTAATTTGGATAATGGTTCTTATTTTATTGATATTGATATTAAAGTCTAGACACTGTTCAATGTTTAAGTCAGCAAGAAAGTCCCTGTATACGTCATTGTTACGGGACTCCTGAGCGACAGCCCTATCAACAGAAGAAATGTTTTTTCTGACCAATTTCAATTTCGACTCCAAGCTCCAAGCAAAGCTCTGTTTCTCCCACATCACTTTCAAGTTGTTATTTGTCAGCATGACCCGACATACCCAGTTGTATTTTGAATCTGTGCTTCTGCTCGTTTCGTCTAGTTTTTTAAGACGGTCGTAGCATATTTATGTTAGTCGATAATTGGGCATTTTCAAAATTTTGCACCACCAGATGATCGTTCTACGTAGAATGTTAGCTTCAAGTTTGGTGAGCCAGTTTCGAGACAGACGAAGCAACTCGGTGTTCATGGGGGAAGGAAAAAAATTGATTTCACGAACCTCAGCTGACTTTTCTTGATGTTATCAACGTACCGCAGTCCCCACACCTCAACGAGATACAACAAGGTTGTCAGTATTATGCTTGAGAGCAGCTTTCTCTTGGACTCCCAGGTGTTTGAGTCGCACCCGAAGTCTCGGAAAGATGTAAGGGGCCTCAGCAGGGCTTTAAACGACGTTGAAGAAACAAGGGGCCCAAATGGAGCCCTGTATAACACAAGAAGGCGGAAGGGGACTTACTGGAACTCTGATAGTTTTGAAAAACACAAATGGGCTAACTAGGGTTCCAAACTGAAACTACACTTGCGGACACATAGGCGGACATGAAGGCACGAGGGATTTACAATAAGGCTTCCAAGCCTGGGGGCTTACTGGAACTCTGAAAGCCACGAAAAAACATTGGGACGCTCATCAGGGCTCCAAACGACACATAAGGGTACAAGGGGCCCCAATGAAGCTTTACACAACAATGAAGGGTTACCGGTACTAACCGGCTTACCGATACTCTGGAAACCAATAAAAACATATGTGCGCCACTAAGGCTCCATCTCGGGCTCCGTACTACACTCGCGGACACAAGGAGGCTCGATAGGGCTCCGAATATTACACCAAGGCACAAGGTGCTCACTTGTGCACCGAAAGTCTCGGAAAGATGTAAGGGGGCCCAGCAGTGCTTCGAAAGACATTGAGAAAAAAAGGAGGCCCAATGAAACTCTGGATAACACAAAAAGGCTTACTGGAATTCTGATGCCGTGAAAAAAACATGAGAAGGCTAACTAGGGTTCCAAACTCACACTTGCATACACAAGGGGCCCGATATAGCTCCGGAAGCCATAGAAAAACTAAATATAAAGGAGGCCCAATGAAGCTCTACATAATAAAAGAAGGCAAAGGGTGATTACTGGAATCTTGAAAGCCACTAAAAAATACAGTAGAAGACCCAAGGGGGTCCGAAAAGACACCGAATGACATGACGGCACAAGGGTGATCACTGATTACTATATGCTCTGAAAGTAACGCAAAATACAAGGGGGCTCAGCAGGGCTTAAAATCATACTGAAGACACAATAACGGGCCCAATGGAGCTTAGATACCTAGCACAATATGGCAAATAAGGGATTAGTGAAATTCTGGAAGCCATGAAGCACATAAGGGGGCTCATTGGAGTTCCACAATATACTTGAAAATACAAGGGGACCCTATTCAGAGCGAATATTACATAAAGGCACAAGGGGCTTACTAGTGATCGAAAAGCCTCGGAAAAGCGCAAGAGAGAGCTCAACAGAGCTTTAAACGGTATTGAAGACACAAGGGGACTCAATGGAGCTCTGTGTAACAGAATAACTCAAAATTGGCTTCACTGGTATCTATTCGGAAACCCATGAAAAAGCATAGAGGGGCACAATAGGGCTCCAACTACACTTGAAGACACAATGGAGCCCCCATCGACTAGCATGACATGATGGCACAACGCTGTTTGCTGATTTAGAAGTCGTGGAAAATGCAAGAGAACTCAGCAGGGCTTCAAATTATATTGAAGACAGAACAAGGGGGCTCAATAGAGCTCTTGATAACACAAGACTGCAAAAGGGGCCTCATTATAAGTCTGAAAGCTATGAAAAACATAGAGGGGCTCATATGGTTTCAAAAATTATATTAGAGGAATGTGGGGCCCGATAGGGGCCGAATATCACATGAAGAAAAAGGGAGCTTACTAGTGCTCCTTAAGTTTGGTGTACTAGCATGAATGTTCGGGATACTTATGCACGTCTTAGCCTTGATAAGCTTCCTTGTGTATTTCTTTATTATATACAGTTCGTAGCCTTGATGAGCTATAATAATCATAGTTTTTTTCTGGGGACGTAATTTCCGAGTAACATAATTTTAAGGGGACGTAGTTTCCTGGGGACGTCTTGTGGAGGACGTTTTTCCCGAGGACGTTTTGTGGGGGACGTTCTTTCCGAGGACGTTTTGTGGGGGACGTTCTTTCCGGATACGCAGCCTCGTAGTCAACCTTCGCAGTAAGAGAGAGCGCCCAAAGTTCAATCCACCACACCTGCTATCGTTACCGCATATAAAACCAATCATTAACCTTGGACAAAAAAAAATTGGGAAAATGAACATAATCCAATGTATTTTCGTGTGAATGTTCCGTCACTGGATCTTGTGTGGGGAGACACTGCACATCTTCTGTTCTTCTTTCTTCTACACTACATTACTACTCACTATAGTACAATGTGCGTGTTCCACTGAGCTCTAAACTTCTTTCACTACCTTGCATTTCACTCCTGGATAAAAGCGGTCTCGGCAAGAGGTCCTTGTGAGCACAAGAACAACCAGCTAAGATCACTACTGACAGAAGTAGGGCCGTGACAGTCTAGTGGTTAGGCCTCCACGTTGTGACCGTAGTGAACCAGTGACCCAGGCTCACATCCTGATCACGGAGAAGACGGAAAAGAAACTTCAGAGCGAAGTATCAGTCCGTATAACGATCAGGTGGCCTTGAAAATACTGGCGGAATTTCATCAACCCAAGAATCACAGCAAGCAACTCCTTCTCATTGATGGTGGACAAAAAATTTGGCACTCGTGAAATACGGCTGGTGAATGCTGCCACCAAGCATTTCCCCTCTTCATCGAGTTGGTTTAACTCACCACCTACGGCAATTCCAGAACTATCAGTTTAAAGATGAAACGTTTTAGCAAAGTCGGGGAATTTCAACAAATAACATTTTGTAAGTGACACTTGATCCTTTCAAAGGCGCCAGCACAGGAAACTCATGGGGAATATGTTGCCGTTGCGTTAGATATCCATAATACAGTCCTGCAAAACAAAACGTCGTATCTGCAATCTATCAACCAATTTGAAAAAAATTGAAAAAACCAACCTACAGTACAAGTATTTTGCTAGTATCAAGTTAATTCTGTCACAAAGTTAATTAGTGACAGTCCCATCATTCAGCCGTCTTATTTGAAATTTCAAAATTAAGATCTGTTTATTTATTAATGACGCTAAAAGTTTCGAATTTTGTATGTTTCATTACCGTTTTATTATCTCTTCTTCAATTTTAATCTTGCTTTGAAATATTGGAAATCCGTAGCAGTGTGACAGACATTTCACCTAATATTTCTCTCGCCAAGAAGTTGAGTGTGAGACAATAGTACCTCTTGTCTATAGCTTTAGCTGAATGAATGAATAAATAAATAAATAAATAAATAAATAAATAAATAAATGAATAAATAAATGAGTGTGAAGTCTTCCTAGAGCTTGTCCCTCTTCGCCATTCTGACGGGTAGGTACGTTTTTCATCCATCGAGACTGCTCATGAACTTAATTTTTCAATGGTTGCTATTTCCCAGGCTCCTTCGTTTTACGCCGCTGATGCCCGATTGCACAAACGTGGTATCAAATATTTAGTTCGGTATAAAATCGTTATCCTGATTCCGGACTAAATAATGAAATGAATTGCAAAAACAAAAATCTGACATGGGATCAAAATTTAGTACCAAACTATTCTGATGCAGCACGAAACGTCAGATAATGCCTACTTTAGATTGCACAAAGAATTTGGTGCTGTACTAAACCAGTTGATACGGTCTTACTTTTATTTTAGCCGCGGGATCCCGATAGTCCCGATACCAAATTGACAGGTTGTTACGGGTTTTTGCTGTGAGGTGGCGATAAGGCGTATATGCGAAAAAGAGCGGAATAAAATTTGATAAGGCATTCAGCGTCGAGCCTCCGAGAAACCAGGTGCATGCTCGGGTGAAGAAAAGTGTAGTAAGAGCAGACACTCTGTTATATCGACTGTGGTCGGATTCGCCTTTTCTGAACCCTCAGGGAAACGTCGATTTTGTTTCCCTGTTACCACCCTGAATCCTCGTCGCCAAGAGCGGGGTGGTAGGGGAGTGGTGCACCAGCTAGCTCAATTGGTCGTGGTCCATAGGCGGTGATTGGCGTCCGGGCGCCAAGTGATTTACCCTCCTCGATGGCGCTGCCAGAACCACTAAAAGGCCGCGAAGGAAAAGTCCAAATCTTGCAGTATGATTGTCTTTATTAAAGATGACGGTAATGGTAGGTACAGCAGTTCCAATAGGCGGCGACGGCAACGTTCAGGTATTGTATTAATATTCGTGCAGAGGCCCACGGGAGGCTAGAGCAGCCTGCTTCTAGAGTCAAAATTTAAATCTGGAGGAACGAGCCTGAAAGGAGATTCAACTTGCAACAAAAATATAAAACGTGCGGATACTCATACCTCCGAGATAATAATCCAGTGTGCCCACAAATCTTCACAAGAATAAATTATTAAGGAAACGCCGTTGCCAAACTTTGACTTTCTTCTTTCCAAAAACAAAATCGACGTTTCCCTGAGGGTTCAGAAAAGGCGAATCCGACCACAGTCGATATAACAGAGTGTCTGCCCTTACTACACTTTTCTTCACCCGAGCATGCACCTGGTTTCTCGGAGGCTCGGCGCTGAATGCCTTATCAAATTTTATTCCGCTCTTTTTCGCATATACGCCTTATCGCCACCTCACAGCAAAAACCCGTAACAAGGTCGCTGAAAACTCTCGAGAATTTTACGTTTGATTCGGCAAAAAATCAATGCAAGCGAATATATATGCAGGTTTCATGTGCAAACAAGCCATTATTGGAATATTTTCATTCAAAAATTGTTTTCACAGAATGTTATTAGACACGCAAAATGATATGCGCGCCTGCCTCAACACGAATGTCAAGTGGGGTGGCCGAGTGGTTAGGATACCACCTTCTCATGAGTTACCTATCCAGTAAATCACACCATTTTCTCACACAAATTAGTTGTACTTTTCTTGACGTTCAAAAAATTTTAGCCGAGTCACACTTCTGCCAAAGTCACTGGGTGCAAGGGAACTACCACCGAGCCGTTTAGCCTTAATCGCGTAATATAGGGTGTGTAGTCCTGCGACTGGCCGAGGGTCCAGGGCCGCTATTCTTGAATCGTGTGAGAAAAGTCCCTAGGAGTAAAATACATTCCGCAGTACACTGATGTAGCGAATGTTGCCTAAAATCGTGGTTTTTAGGCAACTTTCGCTACAGAAGTGTAGTACGGATTATATAAAACTCCCAGGGACTTTTCTCACACGATTCAAGAATAGCGGCCCAGAACATTTTGCCCCAACACTCGGTTAGCACCTTAAAAAAAATAAATAATAAAGCTGACACCTCACCGAAACCTATGCCTAGCTCTCTAACAAACCCTGAGCGCCGCGCAGTGCCACGAAAGTTGCGACAAGTTGTCCATATCTTCTCTCCTTCAAAATAATTTATTTGTACCGGTGTCATATAACGGGTGTTTTTTTTAAATCTGGAGTCGAAGTGTGCTCTGCTCTGGCCGAATGCCGGTGAATTTGTCTAGAGCACAGCACACTTCGACGCCAGATTCAAAAAACACCCCTTACTTAATTCAACGCTCAATGATTAAGATTTAAGAAATTACACTTGAAACCAGGCCAATTTCTCTAGCAATCAGAGACCCAGGCGCTCAAGTGTTACTCCTTATACGCTTATCTTGGTGTATAAAACCAGCATTATTGAATAATCATGGTTCTTCTAGAATTAGACTGTTTAAAACTACATAATTTGCAGATAGAACACTTCGTTTATCGACGGCAGAGTGGACATCCAGCATCCAGCAGTATTTGGTAAATTATTATCATCGTGCGACCACTTGGCGACATTTTCCATTCCGCAAATAAGAGTTGGTACAGCGCTTGCGAATGTGATCAAAAAGTTTCAAGTGACGTTTTGAAAAAGCAATCAACATTATTTAATTTGCATTATCAAATGAAAGATTGGAAAACGGTAAACAGGAAAAATTCAACAGGTTGTTTTGACTCTAATTTTCGTATATAACGTAAAGGTCAATGTAATAAATTATTCAGGGAGCTCTGGGAGAATTCCTGTCTTTGTTCACAAGTGGGTACTATTGAGCTTATGAAACAATAATTTTTGGACGGATCGATTATGCTCTGGCGGAAGTTTCCCCATAATTTTGGCAATTTCAGACTCTGGGGCACAGAGCAAAGGCAAGTAACGGTGGCGGCCTCTGCCAAGCGCTCGAGGGAGAAATTAAATTATTTGCCTCTATTTTTCCCGAAGTTTCCATCAACCAAATTGCTATTTATGCGGAAATTATTCCCAAATCTGGACAGGCACTTGTCTTCTCAACTCCGAATTGACGGTTTTGTTGTTGAAAAAAATAAAACATTTTGGTCCTTGTAGATGCAGTCTTGGATTTGTCGTTTTTACTTTTTATTATATCTAAGCATCCGTTTGCTTTAAAACTTACGAACATATGATTCTGTGAACAATGCATGATATTTCTAAAATTACATTAGGTACTTGATTACTCCCACTCCATGTACCTAGTTACATATAAATAAAAGTACTCAACAATAAGTAATCCGAATATTTTTTAATTGCGTGATTGCAAATATTACAGATAATACCCATACGCGGAACGAGAAGAAATCACACGATTCAGGAGCAATGCGGTATTGCGGGCCAAAGAAAAACTCCATACTCCTGGGCTAAAATGTGAGTACTGACTATTGGCATGTTCCTATGCCTGATTCGCCCCGTTGCGTTGCGTTCACCGAGTGCCCAACCCTCTTAGTTATATTACACCCGTAAGGGTAAAATTGGCAAAAGGATTAAAGATTTTCAAGAACTGTTCAAAACAGATGCTTCAAGTTTGATTCATAGATCATACTGCCTTTTTTCGAAGACTTACCTTAACGAGGTTAGTACCTGTAGCTAAAAATTACAGTAAAGTTGCGCTATCACAATACTATAGGTCAGGTGTTCGGGTCTGGTTATTACGAACTTTGAGGGATGATTCCTCATCAAAAATGAAGCCGAAAGAACAAAAAACTCATGGTTCTAAAATGCTTCTTTGAAAATATACAGGAGGTTGAAGTAGACTTTTTTAAATGGTTTTTCGACCGTAACTTTTGAACCGTTGGACCGATTTCAATCACATTTGAACCAAAGTTTAGTCAAATAAGTTTCCATGGAATAATACTCCACAATTTATCAAAAATTTCTGGAGGCGTAGATAATAGGGGACTGTCCCCTATTTTTGCCCCCATTTTCATCTCCCCTGATTATTTTTTCAAATTGTTGATATTTCCGAATTGAACGTTCAATTTAGAAGAAAAAGTTACTCTTGCAAAATGTTGGTTAAAGGCTTTGTTTTCGAGATATTTGGGATTGAAACATTGGAAAACAACACTAAATCGCCACTTTCCTGGGCCTAAAAATTAAAATTTAAGAAAACCCATGACTCGTCAACTGTAATGAGTTTTCTGGGTGTTTTAAGTTGATAAACCACCATTTTCTCTAAGAAACATGGAGTTTTTCAGGAAAAAAACAATTAGGGCCCTGGAAAGTGGCGATTTCGTGTTATTTTCCAGTTTTTCAAACCCAAATATCTTGAAAATGAAGCCTCTAATCAAAAGTTTGCAAGAGTAACTTTTTCTTTTAAATTGAACGTTAAATATGAAAATATCAACAATTTTTACAAATAGTTAGGAAAGATGAAAATGGGGACGAAAATAGGGGACAGTCCCCTATTATCTACGCCCCCAGAAATTTTTGATAAATTGTGGTATTATTATTCAATGGAGACTAGTTGACTAAACTTTGGTTAAAATTTGATTAAAATCGGTCCAACGGTTCAAAAGTTACGGTGATAAAAACGATTTAAAAAAGTTAACTTCAACACCCAGTATCTTTTCAAGGAAGCATTTCAGAACCATGAGTTTTTTGTTCTTTCGGCTCTATTTTCGATGGGGAATCGTCCCTCAAAGTTTGTAATAACCAGACCCGAACACCCTCTACAGGTGTCCCGAAATTGATGCAACAAAATTTACAAGGAGGTAGACAATTGAAAAATAAGGGGACTTCCTCAATAAAAATACTCTCGCAAACGTAATAACGGAGATGCAGGCCTTCAAAGTTGTTTTTTTAACACAGTTTTTTTTGCATAACTTTTGAACCGTTGAGCCGATTTTATTCAAATTTGAACCAAAGTTCACTAAAATAGGTAATTATCGAACAATGATAACGCACTTCATCAAACATTTTCAGGGGCGAAGATAATAGAGGGTAACTTCTTCCTTCCCTGAATATTTTTGGAAATGGTTGCATTTTTTGAATTCTACGTTCAATTTAAAGAAAAAAGTTACTTTTGCAAAATTTTGATTCAAGGCTTCATTTTCGAGATATTTGTGTTTGAAACACACACCACTTTCAAGGCCTTAAAAATTAAAATTCAATAAAACTCAAGATTCCTCTACTGAAATAAGTTTTCTAGGTGTTTCAAGTTAATAAACTACCATTTTTGCTAAAAAACATGAAGTTTTTCAGAAAAAATATTTGGGCCCTGAAATGTGGCAATTTTGAGATGTTTTTCCAAAGTTTCAAATACAGATATCTCAAAAATGAAGCGTCTAGTCAAAATTTTGCAAGAGTAACTTTGTTCTCTAAATTGAACGTAGAACCCAAAAAACTGAAATCATTTTCAAAATTATTTAGGGGGATCAAGAATAGGAGAAAAAAGGGGGGAAGGTTATCTATTATCTCCGCCTCCAAAAGTGCTTGATGAAATGCATTATTATTCTTCAATAGAGAACTGTTTTGGTAAACGTTGGTTCAAATTTGAATGAAATCGGTTCAACGGTTCAAAAGTTATGCAAAAAAAACTCATTTGAAAAACCAACTTTGAAGGCCTGTATCTCCGCTATAACGTTTGCGAGGGTATTTTTACTAAGGAAGTACCCTACTTTTTAATTTTCTACCTCCCTGTAAATTTTGTTGCATTAATTTCGGGACACCTGTATAGTCCGGATGTTAGGAGCCAACCTATACAGGGTGATCAAAAATGCAAAAAGCTCCAACTCATGAACAAAAAAAAGGAGTGATAAACATCAACATGTAGATTTACACGTCAATGTTCATTAAGTTAAAACAAGCCGTGTCTGAATATTTCCAGCCGTTTCTGGAATATTTTGAATTTAGTGGTCGGTTATTGGAATGTGATCTGTTGCCACCATCCTCGCCTACTATTTTAGAAAATATGATAGTCGACTGTTTTTTTTTATGGCCGTCATCTTGAATTCGGTAATTATGGAGTTAGTAAGAAATCATTTGGAACTATATATATACAGACATTTATTAAAAAATGACACCTTCCCACAATTTGGGCTGCTAAATACAAAGGATACTATAACACAAAAAATAACACAATAATAGGTAAACTTAAATAGTAATCTGAATTTCGAAAAAGTAGGTATATAGTTAAGCTTGTGAACTTAGTAAATATAGATGTATAAAGGTAAGAAAGAACTAAGTAATTTTATATAAATGGTTTCGCAAAATGTAAATGGACTTTTTCAAGGCTACTGACGCTACTGATTTACATAATTTGGAAGGAATGCCAAATTTAAAACAAAACTCTTTAAAGAGGGTGGTGATGGTCCCACGAGCGCCGACAAGCAACCCGACAACATCGATTTGTCGAAGGTCGTATTTTTCTTTAAAAAAAGGGATGGTTGGCTCATAGATCCTCTGTTTTTCAATATTAATGTCTGATGGTTGGTGTTCGTTAATTTCAAACCGAACAGTAGGATCTATGATCCAGCCATTGTAGGTAATGGTCATAGTCAATAATCTAAATGTAAAATAAAGTGCTATAAAACTCGTAAAAATAGGTTTTACATTTCCTAATATCCTAATAGCCAACAGAACTTACTTACTGAGAACGGTTATTCTTGCATTTAGATTTTGACTATGACCAATAGATACTACTAAAGTGCTCGCCAATTGAAATGGTCCACCCAAAAAATTTAGTCACATTCAAAGTGACATAACTCTTGAATGAATAAACAATTTTGAATCGTTTCATGTTTTCTGATTAGCTCACGGATTGGATTACAACATGTCATGGGCCGTTTTTGGTACAGGTGTTTCGTATTAATTATACAGGGCGCTCAATCAGGTACTGCAAAAATGGAAAAGTTTGTACTGGTCCCATTTTACAAAAAATGGTTTTTGGTTTTTTCCAAGTATTTTTGTAAAGATGTTGTTCCTATACCTTGAGGTAGTTTTCAAAATTTTCAGTCTATCTCCTCCAATTACACAGTGATATGAAAAATGCAACCTTCTGATCTGGCATTCATATCTATTTCAATTGATGGTCGATTTTGGAAAATAAGGACTCTTGTTGAAGCTGAAGACTTATATGAGAAGGCTGGAGGATCGGAACTGACTGGAGACAAAAATTTTGAAAAAGCGAAGGAATCAAAAGTGACCTAAATATGAAGCACCCTAGAAATCAGGTTCAGGGGAAGAACTAAATAAAAATCAACTTGCCTCCAAACAGACTTTTATTTCCGAACATTTTGGGGTATTTTCCGATTTTGAGTGATGAAAATTGTCGATGCGGGACCCATTTTACAAATTCACTTTTTAGAAGATAATACCGGACCTTCCTCGACTGAAAATGCACGTAACCTAGGTTATCTTCTTATTGTCGAATGTTTCTTTCACATTTAAAGAGATAGACACCAGTTTTGATCTTCGTAACCCGGGCTACGTCTATATTTTTAGGCGAAAAACGTCCAGTATTCTTCGTTGGAAGCATCCATTTCTGATTTGGATTCATTGCCACAATTTTTGCCCCATACAAATGGGAAACACCTTAAAATGTTCAGGAAGAATGGTTTGTTTGAAGACAAGTTGTTATTTGTTCAATACCCTCCCTAAACCGGATCTCTAGCAAGTTTGTCATTTAAGTCACTTTTGATTCAATTCCTTCTCCAGAAATTTCATCTAAATTCAATTCTGATACCCGATCCTTCTGACCTGAGTCTTTAGCTTCAACAAAAGCCCTCATTTTCCAAAATCGGCCAACAACGAATAAAGTTTTTACTGCAAAACTAAAAGGTTACATTTTTGAGATCACCCTGTAATTAAAGCAGATAGGCAAAAAAATTTAAAAACGATTCGAGTTATGGTTATAACAATTCCCCTGAAACACTTGGAGAAAACTAAATACTATTTTTTGTTAAATGGGACCTGTTCAAACTTTTCCATTTTTCCGGTACCTGATTGAGGGCCCTGTATAATCAATACGAAACACCTGTATCAGAAATAGTCCATGGCATGTTGTAGTCCAATACGTGAGCTAATTAGAAAACATAAAACGATTCAAAATAGTTTATTTATTCAAAAGTTATGACACTTTGAATGTGACTGATTTTTTGGGTGGACCATTTCAATTGGCGAGCACTTTAGTTCCAATCAATTTCCCACTTATTCTATAATAGGTGAATTCAGGATGGCAGCCATGAGAAAAAAATAGTCGACTGTCATATTTTCGAAAATGATAGGGGGGGGGGAGACAACACATCACATTTCAATCATAAGGTCATTATTTGTGGAAATGCAAGTTTGTGGAATAGTGGAATAATTTCATCCGAATATCTTGGAAAAACACAGTTTTTTTGGAAAATGTCCATTTCTGAGAAACCGACCACTAAATCCATAATATTTCAGAAACGGCTGAATATATTTGGGCGCGGTTTGTTTCAACTTAATAAGCATTGAATTGTACTCGTAAATCCACATACTGATTTTGGACTCGAACTTGATTGGATCATGAATTGGAGTTTTTGCATTTTTGATCACCTTGTATATGGCGTCTGAACGGACCGCCATCTTGGCAACAGCTCTCTGAATTAATGCATGGGTATGTACAACATTCGTGCCAAACGGCATCTCTTAATCATTGAATGCAAGGTGGTGATGGTATTATGGCGCTCAACATCCGGACTAAGCCGCATCCACATAGGATTAGTGCAGTTTCACTGCAGGGGGACTGCGTGGGCAACAAGCCAGTCTTACCCCAAGCGTTCACATAGAATTAGTGCGAACCTATCGCATTCCACACCACAAGTTTTTGCATTATCAGTCAAGTCATCACGCCGCTATAATCACTAAGCAATGGAATAGTGAACTGTGATTGGTGGTGGCAAGAAAATGGACAAGACAACCGCAAAAGGGTAGCAACCTTCTAAAGCCGCATCCACATAGAATTAGTGCAGTGGCAACGGTATGGTAAAAGAGCTAAACCATAGGTTTTTGCATTGAGCGTTCACATAGACTTACGGTAAGAAACGAGTGGCAGTGGCAGTGCAGTTGGGATGGCAGAAGTTTGAAGTTTTCTGGCATTCCGCACTGCCTTCGCCAATTTTCTTGCCATCGCCAATCACAATTCACGATTCCGTTGCTAAGCTATTACTGCGGCGTGATGACTTGACTGATAATGCGAATCTGCTACTGTGAGATGCGAATGCCAAATTTTAGACGGTAACAAGAAAGAGCCGTTTGACGGTTGTTGTGTCAGGTCGGCAGCTCACGTGTCAAGTTGCTAAAGTGCTCGCCAATTGAAATGGTCCACCCAAAAAATACAGTCACATTCAAAGTGTCATACCTTTTGAACAAATAAACTATTTTGAATCGTTTTATGTTTTCTAATTAGCTCACGTATTGGACTACAACATGTCGTGGGCGGTTTTCGGTACAGGTGTTTCGTATCAATTATACAGGGCGCTCAATCAGGTAGCGCAAAAATGGAAAAGTTTGAACTGGTCCCATTTCACAAAAAATAATTTCTGGTTTTCTCCAAGTGTTTCAGGGGAGTTATTATAACCATAACTCGAATAGTTTTTAAATTTTTTTGTCTATCTGCTTTAATTACAGGGTGATCTCAAAAATGTAACTTTTTAGTTTTGCATTAATAACTTTATTCGTTTTTGCCCGATTTTGGAAAATGAGGGCTTTTGTTGAAGCTAAAGGCTCAGGTCAGAAGGATCGAGGATCAGAATTGACTTAAGATGAAAATTCTGGAAAAGTGATTGAATCAAAAATGACTCAAATGACAAACTTGCTAGAGATCCGGTTTAGGGAAGGTATTAAACAAATAACAACTTGTCTTCAAACAAACCATTCTTTCTGAACATTTTGAGGTGTTTCCCATTTGTATGGGGCAAAAATTGTGGCAATGAATCCAAATCAGAAATGGATGCTTCCAACGAAAAATTCTGGACGTTTTTCACCTAAAAATAGACGTAGCCTGGGTTACGAAGATCAGAACTGGTTCCTATCTCTTTAAATGTGGAGGAAACATTCGAAAATAATAAGGTAGCCTAGGTTACGTGCATTTTCAGTCGAGGAAGGTCCGGTATTATCTTTTGAAAAGTGAATTTGTAAAATGGGTCCCGCATCGACAATTTTCATCACTTAAAATCGGAAAATACCTCAAAATGTTCGGAAATAAAAGTCTGTTTGAAGGCAAGTTGATTTTTTTTTAGTTCTTTCCGTGAACTTGATTTCTAGGGTGCTTCATATTTAGGTCACTTTTGATTCCTTCAGTAGATAGAGAAGAGGGCGACCGAATCAAGTCTCATTACTTGTAATTACAGAGGATGTAATTACGACGTCGGTAATTAGACCGGTCCTACCGCTCTACAGTACACTCTTTAGGGTACGACGCCGGGTGCTATAGAGACGTGATATGGGTGAAGATCCTGAAACCGAGCTCATTAATTATTGAGGTAATTATGGTAGAGGTAATAACACCGCGAGAGTATGTGCACACCAGTTTTACCGTTGCGAGCTTGAACCCGCGGTTTACCTGGACCATCGCTTTCCTCCTCCTCCTCTTCATGCCTACCGCTGCAGGTGCAAGCAGAGGCAGTGGTAGGTGAGCGTGCCAACACGCTTTCTCAGTCGAACCTTCGTCGTTTCCATTTGTTCTGCGGTTGAAGGAGCGAGATGGAGCGTACGGGTCGCGTTCCCTCCTCGTGTACATAGCTCCACCGATGCAAGCCTCTAGAGACAATGGCAGGTGCCTGTGCCAACGTGTCTTCTCAGTCGAACCTCCTCCGACACCGTTTGCGCTATGTTGGTAAGAGCGAGATGAAGCGCTGCCATCCTCTTAACACAGCTCGACCAAGCGCACAGCGGGAGGTCTTCTCCTCTCGCGCTCGGTTCTACCTGCTCCGCATGGCACAAAACCGCCGGAACGTGTTTTATGGCTGCTTCCAATCGAACATGCGAAGGACTCGCAAAGGTAGGTCCTTCGCAACGCAGGTCCTGATGCTCGGAGGTCCTTGCACATATTGGGGGCATGAGCGCTGCATGAGAGAGAGAGAGAGAGAGAGAGAGAGAGAGAGAGAGCTATTTCGCTCCCACATCTCTGTCTATCATCCTATGCAGTGGTGGCCCAGCCAAACGCAGAGGTTTGAGAGAGAACCGTGGGCTGTGCTTTTACTTACCTACGGAGAGGCGCACGACGTTTTAAAAAAATTAGATGAGGTACCTAATTTTTCTGAGATGAGGTACCTAATTTTTCTATTTGCTTGCTACGTCGGAATACATTAGCCATAACAAGTCGACATGCTCTGGACAGATGAGCCGATACAAAACTAACTGTTGTACTAAACATCATGATGTTTTTGATGGTAGGGGGTAATAGATACCTCGGTACATCATCTAGATATGTTTTAACCCGTGATTTCGAGATAGCTAAATTAGTTTCGCATGACTAGGTACGGCCATTTCTACCTTCTTCACAATTCAAAAATTCAAATATTCAAATCCACTATTGGTATGATATCCCCTGCCAGAGGGTGGAGGGTAGGGAGCGGCGGGTGGCAACCGGGATTGTTCGATAAGGTGAACGAAACTGCTGGTTATATAGATATTGCTCGTTTATGGTTTTGTAAATTGCCGAATTAAGGGCTTTTTCTCGCGAGAAGACCTAAGCGCCGCATATGACAAAGCGCGCTATATCGGCTCCATCCCTGTCTATCATCCCACATCGAGATGGATATATTTGAGGCCTGTTAGATGCATAAGGTTAGGTTTCCGAGCGAGGGTCTGCAGGTATAAAGTGCTATTATCATACAAAACCGGTAGGTAGCTGCTCTTTAAAAAATTCATGCTCTCAAAGCTCGGGGTATATTATAGAATTATGTGCCATCATAGTTTCGAGGAAAATGGTGATATGATGGTGGTGTATGGAGATAATTCTACGAGCACTTTGGAAAAACCATATAGCAACACAACGAGACGGCTTCTATACCACTTTCTAAAGCATGGGGAAGCAGTGCCACTTGAATGAAAACTACGAGTGCACTCGCTTTTTTTTATAAACCCAGCTGTGAATGAGCATAATGAGCACCGTTTACCTGGAATCGCATGGTTTAGCTGTAAAGATGTTGTGGGGTATGAGACAGTTCGGCATGCGTTAATTAGCAGTAGCCGTTGAAAAAAACCAGGCAATCATTTTTTCAAGAGTTTTATTCAAAAATTAATACATGTCTTCAGTCGTTCATAATCCGATAATACATCGTCGTAGTGTAGTTCGAGGAACTCTAGCATGCATGAAACTTTTTCATTAGATTTGAAACCAGCCAAAATCTGTTTGAGAACTTTATACATAGAAACGTTCGAGTTCGATACATCGCTCGTTATTTTAAAGGAGCTTGATAATAAATCAGTATAAAATTTTTTAAAATTCATTGATTCTAGAGCCTCTAATCTATAGCTAATGATATCTCTCATTCGTGCAATTTGTTGTAGAAAATTTTCATGCAGATAGACGGTCTGGGCCCTGCTATGTAGATGTCCGATGCCTGCAGATGAACCCAATTTTAGAGTATAGTTCTCGAAAATTTTCATATCACCATTCGGAACGTTCGAAGTTGATGCAGTCGAAGAGGGCAAGAGCTCTATTAATTCACTCCATTCCCGCATGGTGAAAGATATTCGGCTCGAATTTGCATGCGATATGATGATGATTGCTGGTGAGAGTCCTCTGGCGATGCTAAGCCCAACTCGTATCCTTGCAGCTGATCCGTTCAGAGTTGTTTGATATAGTAATTCGGTCTCTTGAACGATGGCTTCGTCATAATACCGTAACATTTTTTCGATAGACTGCCAGGGGCTGAACAAGGTGGGCATCTCTCTTTGTTTGACGTTGGTGCTGGCGATGCTATGAAGATGTTTACGATGCTTATAATGCTAGCTGCTTATCTCGATATGCCGGTGATGATCCTTACGTTGATATGACGATAGAGGTGATGATGCTTGCGATGATATGACGATAGCGAGGGTGATGAATATGATAATATGACGTTGTTTTATGATGAAATGACGTTAGCGGTGATGATGCTTGTGATGATATGGCGATAGCGGTGATGATCCTTACGTTGATATAACGATAGAGATGATGATGCTTGCGATGATATGACGATAACAGTGATGATGCTTTATGATGATATGGAGTTGCTGGTGATGATATCACGTTGTTGGTGATGATGGCTACGTTGCTTATGGCGATAGCGCCGATGGAGTTTATGACGGCTGTGATCGGGACGTTTTTGCTCCAGACACCTTATTTCACCGGCTCTCTGACGTTAAGTGTGATCGACGAGGTTGCTGGTTCAAACAACGTCTGCTCTCGCAATCCACCCTCGATCGGGCATGCCCAAATATTTAACGTAAAGCCTCGAACCGGTTTTTTTCAAAACTTTTTCCACCAGATAGATCTCGGGATGTTTAGTTTTCTGTAGTTCTCGTTCGTAAAAACATCCCATGATCGGCGAACCCTTTAGATCTTCAATAAGATATGTAGGTGGATTGCTATTCGGTTTCACTCGTCTGATGCGAAACAGCTCCGTCGTCCAGTTGGGGGTATAACCTTTTTCAAAAAGTACTTTGTATTTACTCAGACGTACCACATCGCCAACTTTGAATTTCGTTTTTCCGACTATTTTCAAATTTGCATATGTATCGCGGAGAACCTGTTTCTCGTTCAACACGTTAACGTCGCACGGTTTTAAACCCGTCGTACGATGCTTTGTATTATTATATTCAGATGTTACTCTAGCCAGAAGACTATCGATCCAATTATAGCTTGCATGTAGGGTGAAGAGTTTGTAGAGTTTTGACTTAATCGTCCGAATCACTCGCTCCACGATCGCAGCTTTGATTATGCTAAATGAGTGGTAGTGATTTATTTTAAACTCTTTCATCAGAGCTTTGAATTTTGAATTGAAAAATTCCGTCCCCTGGTCGCTCTGGATATTCTTAGGTACTCTTCCGTCGGAGTTTTCCAATATATATTTCATCGCACCTGCTACCTCGGCCATAGATTTCGACTTGAGCCCTCGAGTCCATAGATACTTTGAGAAGCAGTCAATCACGACAAGAACATATCTATATCCTCTATTATCTCCGCTATAGTTGCCAAATTCAGCAAGATCTATCTGCCAGAGATCATCTAAACCTTTTATAATTGTTCGACGTCGATTAAATTTTCTAATTGCGGGTTTAAACAGCTCATCAACTATCTGTTTTTTCTCCATCTCGACGTATTTTAAAGACGCTGCTTACGTCAGAGGCTGTTCGAAAGCGTCTGAACAGGTCGATACTTGTTCGGACGTGTCTAAACAAGTCTAAACTTGTTCGAACGTGTCTGAGCAGCACAATACATGCAATGAGGAACATGCCGTTGAGGTGCGCGTAGCGCACACGTGTTCATTCAACACCTGTGAAATGCTTCTACTCGTCCGAGGACGTGACAGGTCGATTACTAATTAGCATAATTCTCTTATTGAGGATGTCGGCAAGATTCAATATGTTCTTAATTTCTTCATCGGCTAGGCGCTGTGCTTCTCGAACGGTTTCAATTTCACCCTGCAATTCCGTAATAGTTTTAAGCAGCTGGTCAATCACAAATTGCTTCGTTGCACAGTCGGTACTCTTCTCAGGATATTTGATGTTTGACAGGCGGCGGTTTTCCCAATCAATATCACCCTTTTCCGTTAATTTGAAATATTTTCGGCACTGTTGGCGTTGAGCAGCAGAAGCGGATTTTGTTCTTGGTATCGTTCGTCCAAACTTGTCTATAGACATTTCTATACTGGCAGCTAATCACTATATAGTGTGGGTATATATCAAGTATTTGTTTTTCTATTGATGATATCTAATAAAATATTGATCTTCCTAACATGCTCGGCCATCAAAGTGGATGCTTCGCGCATTTCACCAATTTCGCCGCGCATATCTTTATCAAGCTCTCCGATATTATTAAGCACAAATTGTTTTGTAGCACAGTCAGACTCTTCCTCAGGATATTTGACGTTAGTCAGCTTTCGCTCTTCCCAGTCGATAACCCCTCCATTCCCCCCTATTTTGAAGTAGTGCTGATGTTGGACGTGTGTTAGAGCACTGGCTGATGATGCTGCAAAGGATCGGCCAAACTTATCCACGGACATTTTCACGCTATCGCAGTGTGCTGAATCTTAGTATATTATATTAGCTTCTCTCAGTTCTTCCTCGATGAACAATATCTCGTCTGATACTGAGCTGTTTCCTGCCTGACGTGAACCGTGAAGCAGTATCAAGCGGTCTATGAGCTCGTTCGGGTCATTCCAGAATTTATATTCAATAGGTTTTTCAGAATACTGTAAATACTTCATTCCACTTCCTGAAGACGGATTCAGTATAGGTTTAATAACACGCGTGTACTTATAACCCTTGCTTGCTTTAAGACGTCCTGTTGATGAAAAACCGTCTCTAGCAACGTTGGTTAGATGAAGAATCTGACCATATTTTCTCAGATCCATGTTGTTATAAACTGTAGGACGTTTCAAAAATATTAGCTCATATAGCCCAGGAGTTGCTTTAAATCGCTGGCCTTGGATGTGAATATCTGATGTTTTTTCTTCGATATTGATAGGAGTGTTTCCCATAAGGAGTTCTCCTGATACAGCTAACGGTCCATACATTCTGTCATACTCTGCATCTGCAGAGGTGTTCATGAATTCTCTAACTTGTCGCAGTAAGGGCGTTTCTCCAGTGAATGTAAAATCAGATTTGGAAACGGTAAATGAGGGTGCCTCTCCAATTCTAGCTTTATCAGCGGCAGCCACAGCGGCATTATCGTCATCGATATCTTCACGAACATCACCATCTGCACGTTCATCATCATCAGCATCATCACCGGTATAGATCGTGGATAAGGATGGTTGAGGAGTTGAAGCTAGTGAGGAAGTGGATTGCTGGGTTGATAAATTTTTCAAAAATGATGATAGCCGGGTGCTCGTCCGCGGTGTCGATGATACAGGCGGGGCGAAGCGCCTACGAACGTTACGAGCTGATGTCTGAGGTGTTGGTGATAGTGGCAGATGGGTTGGCGACTGGGATGGCTGTGTCGGAGGCGTAGGAGTTGGAAGATGGATATTTTTGCTCATTTTTTCCAGCGGCTCAATTATCGGCTGCATCGCCTTTCTCACGCCTGCATTCATATCGAGATCGCGTGATTTTAACATTAAAAACTTTTGACGCACATTTTTTCTGGCTGCGATTACGCGCTTCTTCAGCTTAATTTCATCGGCAGTCTTCATACTGGTGAAAGATTTATTGGAAACTAACTTGGCGCTCGCCTGCCGCGGCTTATATATACTTTTTGGGATAAATGACATGGGAATAAAACAAACAAATCAGCTATCTCGAATTTATTCTGGAAGTAAATTGATCAACCAATTATAAAGTAGCATGCAATTATTTAAAGAACAGATACAGGTTTTCAAGAAATGGTGATTACATGACGGTAATATCTTATCAAATTTTAACATTCTATCATCTCTTGCAACATCCACAATTTTAATACATAATTCATTATCATAACATCTTCCAATAATTTCCTCGATGAAGGCCTTCTTCTGATATCCTTTCACAAAAATAATATCCACGTTGGAAGCCATGTGGTGTACTAAGGAGTAGATTTCTTCATATGGAATATCCCCATCGCTGTATCTGAGCCCGTGATATTTATTCTCCAGATACCTCGCATTTTTCTTGCTCCTCCGGTCTAATGCTGCGAATGGTTTGGGTGGCTTCAGGTGATAGTGTCCGAAATTCTCACTTCCGTATCCTTTAACGTATGTGATTTCCTTTGCAACAAATTCCGGGATATTGAAGCCCTGTATATCAACGGCGAGGAATTTCATGATAGCGGTGTAGATGTTCGTGCGCAGGATGTATGTGAGCGAATGACGAAAAGAGCCGCCGTTGTTTATGCTTTATTATTGAATTTCTCTAACCGTGCCGAGTAATGGTGAATATTCCACAATTTTCTCATGAATAATTAAAGCATATGCTCTGGTGTTTGCAGGGAAATTAACTTCTGATTCAAACGAGAGTTTCACATCCACAGCAGACGACTGGATTGCGTCAGCTTGTTTCGTGCTATCGATTATGAAGATTGCATTATTCGTAAACGATGTGAAGGATAGAATCGGGTCTGCGATCATTTTCCCGGTGAAATTTCTAGCAAAGTCGGTATAGCTCTGATACGCCTCAGCAAATTTCGAATTAGCAAAGTCGAAATTCTGATTTTCAAATGGGTAGCGAACGCTGTTTAGCAGAAGATGCACGTTGCGTATCCCAATGTTATCAAATATTGCAGCACTCTGGTCGGCACTTTCCCGGCGATTGGTTTGATATCCTGCAATGACTCCGACCACTTTCTCCACTCTTAATGCAGTCTTCAGAGACCAATTTTCCTTATTGGTGGTTCTTAACGCAGGCAATTCGTGCAATTCATAGACTCTGTAGGGGATTTTGAAAGTCGTACCATCACCGATGCTTTTCAGCAATTCCAGCTTGATCTCATCACTGGGATATACGTGTAGCACTTTGAGAGCGATTTTCTGAATTTCGATGGTTGCTCGACTCGTCCCGGTACTTGTATAGCAGTCGGTATCCGAGCGATGTCTCACAAGCCGAATTTTATGTCTACCCATCAGAACTCGTGGATAATCGTTGAAGAGGTTGAAAATGAACCAAAGAGGGATTCTCAAGCAAAATCTCCGGTTGATTCGGTTGAACGTTACGCATCCGGCACCGTTTGGATACCATCCAGACGCTGCTAGTGCCTCGGTCTCTCCCTTACCGTAGCATGCTAATGCTCGCATGCTAGTTGCGATCCCCGGGTCACGCACCACCTCCAGCTCATGGCCGTTTAATTCATATGAGATCCTGTCAAATAGGAACATACCACAATTATTTGACAGAACACATACACCTCCAGCCCCTCCAACCTCCTCACCCGTCGGTGCAAACACGCATTCGAGTGAGAGATATGCTTCACGAAAGTCTATGAGCGCATCTTGTTGATTTATGGCGATTTCGATTTCGTCATTATGGGCAAAAGCACTTGTTTGTGGCTGGTATGTATGCCCTTCTTCCCGCCATATGCTCTCATCCAAGATTGGGTCGTTGAAAATATTTAGCTTGCTTGCTATCGCGGACATTATAGCCTAAAGATCGAAGTCTCAGAATTCGATCGAGTGTTACCTTCGGAGCGTTCACTCTAACTGGTTTGGACGGCTGTGTGATCGTGCTTTTATAGCAGCAATCAAATACTAAGCCCATCTTTTTTTAGTACTAGTCGAATTACAATTTCCTCTCCTCTCAAATTCACAAGGTTCGAATTTTGGTCGATGATTCTCAGCGAAATATTATTAATATAATGCTGATTACTCAGCGGGAGATAGATGGGATTAGATGGTTCGATGTTTATTGAAAACCCCGGATCAACCGTTGGAGAAAACTCATAGATCGTGTGCGACGGGCTGCTGCTATAATATGAACCACTTATTATATTACACTCAACTCGAATGGTCGCGATGGACGTAATATTCACCGTTATGTCCGAAAAATGAGCTTTATATGCAGGAAGGACTTTTTTTGAAAATCCCAATAATGACCCGATACTATCCTCTTGCTCAAAATCGATTTCGAATTTAGATTTCACTTCACACTTTAGCGTATTGTTGTTAGGCTTGAGTGTAAAAGATTCGGCGCTCCCTAGGGAGTTCTGAATAAATCTCTCGATATCAGAAATTTCGTATGAACCAGTTGGAAGCGATATGTTTTTGTAATCAGTATGGCTAGGTGGTTTATAATAAAACCTATTATTTACACCCTCTTGAACGTTAGGGATGCTGTTGAAGGTGTATAAACCAATCAGTGCTAGCGAGTATTCGTATCTGGAGTCGAGCTCGATCACCGGATGAAAGTCCGCACTCAGCTGGGACGATGAACCTTTCAGCGTGAAGGTTTTAGACATGACTGAGAACACCTGCTTCAGCGCATGTATTTAACGACTAGGGGTTATGGAGACGAGTGAGAACAATTTATCACATTCACATGTATTTATTGATTAAAAATTCTAAACATAGATGACCACAATTGTAGGTATTGAATTTCTGACATGCATCGTAATTAAAGTAAATTTTACAACCATTTCCGAGATATTTTACCAGCTCCGGCGGCGGTTTCAAGCTTCCAAAGCTATCGAAATAGTGTACGGTGTTCAGACTCTTGCGATAAGCTACCCAATGAGTTCCGACGCCCTCTGACGTATCCAAGTTAACGATGCCTGATTCATGCTTGCGAACGGGATGTGTAATAGCACCTAACTCATCTCGCATGAATACTCCTCGAAAATGTGGAATATTGAATTCCTCAGCATATTTCAATATATCCGCGTCAGTTAATGCTCTCTTGGGCAGCTTCTTTATTAGTTTTTTGTATCGATAGTGCAGAAGATCCCATATCCTGAACGATGCTTTCTTAAATAGATTCCCCGGCCCATGGCTATGGCCTCCATTTGCCTGTTGTGACGTTCACTTTCTTGAAGACGTTTTCGACCGTCTTTAGCTTCTAGAATTGTTTTCGTGATCGCAGCAGCACCTCCGCCTAAAGCTCCGACAGCTGATAATGCTGCGAATATAGGTATCAGCGGTAGGAATCCCCCGCTTTTCGGGAGAGGTAATATCCGAGGCGTCCTGATACGCGGCCGTCCTCCGGCTTCTTTAATGATGCGACGAGCTGCATGAAGGGATTTTTCCGAAATATTTCTTAAATCTTCGGAATTCCGGATTCTATGGTGCTGAATGAGTTTTTTCAACGGATCTATGAGAACTTTCCGGAATGCAACCTCCCTTTCCAGCACGACACCTGTCTTCCTCTGTTTCACCCTTTCCTTCTTTCTCGCCAGCTCCGCGGCATCATTCTTTCTCTTCTTCTCGAGATCTAACCGTCTCTTTTGCACACCCATGCCCAATTTTCGTTTGACCTTCATGATGTTAGTGGTAAACCATGCGGCGGTCCTCTCTCCAATCGGAACGTCTTTCGACTTCACTATCTCCCAAGCTCGATTCTCTAGAATTTTATCGGATAAATGTCGATCAGACAGCTTTTTCGAAATCGAATATGATATGTCGTGGGATCTAGCAGCCTGATCTAATCGGTTCACACCAGGGTCCCCGCGTTTCAACCGCTTATGCAGCTTGGTACCGGGGCCTAGATATTGATAGCCCGGAACGTGGAGTTCGAACGGTAGGTTGTTTATTATATTATTAACCAGACCATCACCTTTGAAAGCCTGCATTGGACTGACTGATTTGAATGTGATATAAAGAGTTTATTTATACTCAGCACTTCAGTCTTGATCACGATGCGATTCGAGAAGCACGATTTATCATTACCCGTTATAAATCATGATAATGCCGGATTCGTTAAGAATCGGCGACATGGAGAGCTATTTCCGAGCTCTATTCGTGCGATTTTCTGCGGGCCGAGCCAGTGTGGGAAGACAAACGCTCTCTTGAGCTGCATCCTCGATTCGAACGGATTACGTTTTCAGAACGTGTATATTTTCTCAAAATCTCTTTTCCAGCCGAAATATATGATGCTGGGCAAAGTTTTGGAGGGGATCGAGGGATTGGGATATTTTCCGTGTAGTGATAATACGTCGATAATCGATCCTTCCGAAGCTTTGGATAATTCTCTGATGATTTTCGACGACGTTGCCTGTGATAAGCAGGATAAAATCAGAGCATACTTTGCAATGGGCCGCCATAAGAATGTGGACTCCTTCTATTTATCCCAATCTTATGGCCGCATAGGAAAACATCTTGTACGTGATAATACAAACTTTCTCGTATTATTCAGACAGGATGAGATGAATCTTCGACATGTATATGATGATCATGTGAATTCTGACATGACATTTGATAAGTTCAAGGATATGTGTAGGGAGTGTTGGCGAGGGAAGTTTGGATTCGTGGTGATTTCCAAAGACGATGAAATAGGTTCAGGACGCTACCGCTGCGGGTTCGATGTAAACATAATGCTGGATTAATTTACGAAAAATAAAGCATATTAAATGAGAAAATTCTGATTTTTATTTAAAATTAACATACCAAAAAATTTATTAGCCTATCTAACACGGTTCTCTCTCAAACCTCTGCTTCCATATCTATTTCATATTCTCCCTCCTTGCTATGATTAAAACATTGCGACGTAGCGGTCATATGGAAGAATTAGATACTTCCTCTCATTGTTTTTTTTTTTAAAGCGCCGTGCATCCCTTCGTTCCCATGTTGTGAGCGTCGATAAATGAAACCGTACACCGGTGCATAAAACATCTGCGTTTGGCTGGACCGCCACTGTATAGGATGATAGAGAGAGATTGGGAGCGAAATAGCTCTCTCTCTCTCTCTCTCTCTCTCTCTCTCTCTCTCTCTCTCTCACATGCAGCGCTCATGCCCCCAATATGTGCAAGGACCTCCGAGCATCAGGACCTGCGTTGCGAAGGACCTACCTTTGCGAGTCATTCACATGCTCGATTGGAAGCAGCCATAAAACACGTTCCGGCGGTTTTGGGTCATGCGGAGCAGGTAATACCGAGCGCGAGAGGAGAAGACCTCCCGCTGTGCGCTTGGTCGAGCTGTGTTAAGAGGATGGCAGCGCTTCATCTCGCTCTTACCAACATAGCGCAAACGGTGTCGGAGGAGGTTCGACTGAGAAGACACGTTGGCACAGGCACCTGCCATTGTCTCTAGAGGCTTGCATCGGTGGAGCTATGTACACGAGGAGGGAACGCGACCCGTACGCTCCATCTCGCTCCTTCAACCGCAGAACAAATGGAAACGACGAAGGTTCGACTGAGAAAGCGTGTTGGCACGCTCACCTACCACTGCCTCTGCTTGCACCTGCAGCGGTAGGCATGAAGAGGAGGAGGAGGAAAGCGATGGTCCAGGTAAACCGCGGGTTCAAGCTCGCAACGGTAAAACTGGTGTGCACATACTCTCGCGGCGTTATTACCTCTCCCGTAATTACCTCAATAATTAATGAGCTCGGTTTCAGGATCCTCACCCATATCACGTCTCTATAGCACACGTCGTCGTACCCTAAAGAGTGTACTCTAGAGCGGTAGGACCGGTCTAATTACCGACGTCGTAATTACCTCTACTGTAATTAGATCCTTAAGTAATGAGAGTTGATTCGGGGGCCCTCACTACTCACTACTTCCTTCGCTTTTTCAAATTTTTTGTCTCCAGTCAGTTCCGATCCTCGAACCTTCTCATCTGAGTATTAAGCTTCAACAAGAGTCCTTATTTTCCAAAATCGACCAACAATTGGAATAGATATAAATGCCAGACCAGAAGGTTGCATTTTTGAGATCACTGTGTAACTGGAGAAGATAGACTCAAAATTTTGAAAACTACCTCAAGGTATCGGAACAACATCTTTTCTAGAACACTTGGAAAAAACCAAAAACCATTTTTTGTGAAATGGGACCAGTTCAAACTTTTTCATTTTTGCAGTACCTGATTGAGCGCCCTGTATAATTGATACGAAACACCTGTACCAAAAACGGCCCATGACATGTTGTAATCCAATCCGTGAGCTAATCAGAAAATATTAAACGATTCAAAATAGTTTTTTCATTCAAGAGTTATGTCACTTTGAATGTGACTAATTTTTTTGGGTGGACCATTTCAATTGGCGAGCACTTCAGTTCCGCACAAATTCTATGTGAACGCTCGTGGTAAGACTGGTTCATTACCTACGCAGTCCCCCTGCAGTCCAACATCACTAGTCCTATGTGGATGTGGCTCAACTTCTGCCATCCCAACTGCACTCCCACTGCACTCCCACTGCCCCTTTTTTCTTATCGTAAGTCTATGTGAACACTCAATGTGAAAACCTATAGTTTAGCTTTTTTACCATACCGTTGCAACTGCACTAATTCTATGTGGATGCGGCTTAATAAATCCCACTACGTTCGCAGTGGTTTGAGTAATTTCCAATTTTATTTTTCAATGTGTCTCCTACAATGCGTTGATTATAGAAAAATCTGTCATGAAGAATTATTTCTGAAATGATATTATTTTACTTGTGAAAAACATAGCCCTCTGCCTCCCAAGAGATAACAGTTATAGTTTTGTTTGGCACAATGCCCCTGAATTGACATTACCTCCAAAATAGGCAATGTCCGTGATTTTTGCATGCACTGTCTAATTTCATATCAAAACCCCTTCGTGATCCTGAATTATGTATAATACCTTCCTGTGTTTGACTGTTTGCTGAGTCTCATGCCATCATCCGGCTGACCGCGAATGTTGTAATATGTAAATAAATGCCTATTTACCATACCTACCCGAACTGCAAGGGAACGTTGATAATGATGTTATAATTAAATAATGCTTGCTGGTTGAAATTTGAAAACCGGATACCTGGAGGGTGAATTTCCAATGATTAGGCTGTCATCCTTTTATACTGTCGATGTATTGACCGTATGTTCTAATGATGACTTAAAAATAGCAAACGTCATCAATTATTTTGAGCCGATGATTCGCAGCATTGTTTTCACGCAAATATGTACATAACGAACAAAATTGGAGCAGCGGAAAGCCGTGCGGGCTCTGAGAGGGCTGACTCGTTATCAATTATTTATTATTGTTCAAATTCGTTTCTGTGATTTTTCAGATACCTAATATCAAAAGCAATTCATAACACTGTTTCGATATGGCGCACTATCTTGTTACATGGTTTGTATGGGCGTCACTTTGCCATATATCTTTTCTGCTCGGGCGCCACTTCGCTCTCACCGCGCTACAAACGGTGATGGAAATCAACCATGCTACTACCTACTAGCGCCATGGTACCTAGAGCGATGATCATTAAGCGGCTGGTTCGCCTCAAAACCTGGCCAGGCGGTAGGTCATTCTGGATAGAAAAAATTCCAGCCAAAGCTTTCATGGTGTCAAACTCTTCGTTAGATCAGTAGGTATCTACCACTGAGTTTCCGCCCAAAAACGAGTTGTGCTGATTCCTCCACATCTGCCCAAAGGTAAAGGATGTCTTGAAGGTGCAAAAAGACCTGTTAAACCCCCGTACTTCCTCATCCTATTTGCCTCAATGCAAACGTACAATTCTAATGCAAACATTGGTAGCATTTGTCATTATTTCTGTGCCAGTGTAACTGTTGAAAAAAAAAAGATTTCTTTGTGCAGGTCAAATAAATCACATTTAATTGTTTTTCCACACAAGAAAACGATGGAGCAACATGTATTTTGGATGTTTTCTGATAACTTGTACTTACTGAACCCATTCATGGCGTTAAAAGTTCAATAACAGCATTTTTGAAGATGTTGCCCGCTAAGAAGTGAATAATTTTTACCCGCCTGTTCAGCAGCAGTTTTTTCAATTTTACCAAACAGCGTTCTGGAAAATTTTATAAGGAATAACAAGCTGGAACTGTTTTCTGATGATATCATATCTGGCTTAACCGCGGCACGCTTTTTGAAAGTGTAGGAAACTGAGTTCTTTTTGAGCGGTTCTATTTTACCCGTGTGCGGCCGTGCCTACTTGACATAGATCCGACTGATTACACAAGCTTGGAAATGTACTCTTTTCCAGCTTTAAAACACGACCATTAATATAAAATAATATATAATTTCTTCATAAATCAATGTACAAAGTCTTAATAATAATGGTCGCGTTTTAAAGCTGGAAAAGAGTACATTTCCAAGTAAACAATGATGGTGATATTCGTTTCTTTGCAAACCAAATAGAATTTTACAGAAAGTGAGTTAAATGAATGTAAGTAAGATAATGGCAATTAATGAATACTCAACCAGGTATCAACACAGCTGGTGAATGAAGATTGAAGAAATTAGAGATAAAAGATGTCCACGATGGAGAACACTTTACCAACCCGTGAACCGAGCCGTGAACGTAGTAAGTCTTACCTAAGTAACTAAACCCTACAGCTAGTACATTGTGCACAATTCACCGAGGAGGAGAATAATTAAATAAGTGACTAATTTTAGCGGAATTGGACTCAGTTGGACAAATTGGTCTCACTAGAACCCCATCTGCTGTGGATCCAACGGCTACAAACGCACGGCGACCCTTGCAAGGAACCAAACCCTGAAGCTGTACAATGCAGCTGCTAGCGGCGAGTGGGAATCGTCCCTGGGGTTGTCCGATCTGCAAGTCGTGGTGCTGCCTGCTGTTAGTTGGTACTTCAGCGTGGTGGAAGTGATAGTTGGAAATAACCAGTGCAATGAATAGCGTTAATCAGTGATTAGATACTGCGGTGAATTACTGGTGGTAATTAACCAGTGGTAGTTAACTAATGGTAGCTAAATGGCTGTAGCCAACTGGCCTGGAATACAAATAGCCATGTGAAAAATAAGAAAATGTGAAATTAATTCAACATACCAGCAGTCTGGTGGCGGATCTTTTCGAGATTCGGCTATTCAAATCCCATAACAGCTGACCAAGACAAAATGGTGAACGTGTGGAGTTCAGAACGTTCTGCGACAGTGACGGTTTTTTAAGAGACATTCAAAGATAAGATCTACTTCGCTTCTGAGCATGTCCCAACCATCACAGCATTTGATTTGATTTGATTTGATTTGATTTTCGCGCGTATATCAAAGAAACTTGTTACGAAGCATTTTGCAACGTAACAGCCTTCCATCACCTACATGCACCACTGGTGCCGCCTCGAAACCGCGTGCCAACGAGACACGTTGCCGTCGACGGCCTTCCATCGCCCGAATGCATTGTTTGCTGGAGCTGTCATGTTTGGCGTTGCTAGTAGACGAAGCAACATAATCTGGTTTTTGGAGCGAAATCAGGGAAATCAACCGCTTGCTTCCTAATTTATAAATTGTTGTATGTATATGAAGGCTAGCCGCCCCCTTGTTTTGATGCTTTCGTATAGTTGTAAACTAGCACGCCGCCAGATAGAGTTGATTTGGACCTGTCTCGCGGTTACATAATGGTACTGCCTTACTGCCTCGTTTTAATTTTTTGCAAGGGAGCTCCGGTCAGCAAAACCGAAGCCATTCCCAGCCCATCGCCCACGCCGATGCAACCGCCAAAGCAGGATATCGCCCAACACCATCTGGTGGCACGAAAGACTGACATCGATTTAGCCAAACTTCCATCCTGGCAGAGCCATACCGGCTTGGATTTTGACTAACCAGAAGCTTCCTGAGGTGCAGGCGAGGCGGAGAGGACCCCCAACACTGCAGCCGGCTCGTCGATAAGTACCCTCCCAATTTCACTCTGATTTATTGTCAATTGTCATCGACACATCGTAACGAAATTAGTCAAGGCCGTAATCTAGTTTATTCTTCCACTTCGGCATCCTGTCATTCAATTAGTACATAGATAATTATGTAGTCCAAGGTGTGTCCAACCCCTTCTTATTTGTCGATTAATAGATTGGTGTCATGGGTATAGTCGGCGTATTGTTTGTCAAACCTTTTCCACAAATAAAGTTATAAGATATTGTTGCGGAAATAAAGCAGTCGGGTTGTATTCCGCCCTTTAAACCATTTCAGCTACCCGAAATGGAACGCAACAAATTCCACAGCACCAGTAATTCATAAAATAATAGTCTTCTTCTTAAGCACATCAAAACAAGCGAATATGCCTCATGGCCATGAGGCTCAGTAGCGCACTTCCTTTTTGAAGGATTAGTGAACGCAAGATGTTAAGTAACTATAGGGTTCTACTCTACCGTTATTTGAGCAAACAATTTCAATATGGCATATGGCGGCCAAAATTTCGGCAGAATAATTAAATTCGGCTTAAAAATCAAAATGATCGTACTAGCTAGACAAGAGTAAGTTCCAAGTTTCATGAAAATCGTTCCAATAATAAGAGATTTCAATATGACGGCCAAGATGGCGGCGAGATCATGAAACTTAGCTTGAAAATAAGAATGATCATCCGAGACAAGGGTAACTTTCAAGTTTCATGAAAATCTTTCCACTGGTACGAGATTTCAATATGGCGGCGAAGATGGTGGCAAAATCATGAAATTTGGCTTGAAAATAAAAATGATCATACGAGACAAAGGTTAGTTCCAAGTTTCATGAAAATTGTTACACTAATAAGAAATTTCAATATGGCAGCCAAGATGGCGGCAGAATCATGGAATTCAGCTTGAAAATAAGAATGATCGTGCTAGACAAGGATAAGTTTCAAGTTTCATGACAATCGTTCCACTTATAAGAGATTTCAATATGGCAGCCAAGATGGCGGCGGAATTATGAAAGCCAATTTGCCTATTTGGTCCTTGAGGACCTAAGCTATCCATCGGATAAAGTTCAATTTTTAAGAGCTGTAGCTTTATTTCCCGAAGAGAAGTTCAACTTCTTCGAAAAGCACAGGAGATTCTCTGTTTTTTGATAATAATGATGATAACGATGTATGGATAACAAAAATAGTACCCATTGGCCACTCTTGAGGGACATCAGCTATCCATCGGAAAAAGTTCCAAGGCTCTTGCTTCAATTCTCGAGAAGGAGTACATCATCCTAGTTTCTACACGGACAGACAGACAGACAGACATACAGACGAACCGGCCACATAAGCGTGATTCTGTTACTTATAAAAGAATGTTTTCCTACTGATTTCGACCTCCTGAACACGAATATCGGGTTTATTTTTGAATCGGAACAATTCTTTTTTTATCGAAAAACCGAAAAAATGGTAGTCTGTCACATGATTTTTAGTGATACCTACCTACTTTTTTTTGTTATTGAGCGAACATGTTTCGTAGTTTGAGTGCCATTATCCTTCAGGTACCTAGTAATGCTTATTTCAAAATGTTAAATAGTGTTAATGGCACGTCTGATTTTAAATTTGTAGGGACGCGTATATGCGCCGAGCCGTGGTTTTGCGGTCGTTTTCAAAAATTCATAACAATTGACCCGAAGGTCGTATCGAAGTGGAGTTTTTGTCAAAAGAAAGTTCAAATTGTTCTCTAAATATAATTGCGTACATGTAGTAATGTATTTCTATAAAAAACATGTAGCTACCCGCATATCGTAACTTTCAACATCTAACTGCGAATTCCAGCACTTAATCGGCGAAGCCGCCTTACACCAAAACGTTATTATTGTAATTGTTTATGATTATTTCGGAAAGATTTTTCTTGGTTCGCGTACCAAGGCCATGAGCTACCCATTCAGGTTGAAATATTTTCTGTATTGGATTCCGTTTTGTTCGGAGAAAAGGATATCAAGCACCAGCAAGCAACGAATAATCTTTTGCGGCCGAGCCGTAGCTTCGGAGTCATCTTCAAAAATTCATAACTGTTGACTGATACCTCGCACCGATGTGGAATTTTCATTCAAATTACGTTCAAGTTCTCCTCTAAATATAACTCCGCATAGTTATGTATTATTGTAAAATGATAAGAACGGGTACTTGATCGCATGTGATAACTTTCGAGATCAGGCCGGCTTCTGAAATGCAGCATTCAACGGCGATGCCGCGTCACACTAATTTGTTATTATTGTAATTGTTTATCATTATTCCGTCGAGATTTTTCTTGGTTCGGGATACAAGGTCATGAGCTACCCATTGGAGTGAAAATTTTTCACAAAAACCTTTTCGTCTAGGGCTAGATGCTGTGACGGACGGACGAACGGACGGACGGACGGACGGACAAAGCGAGGACAAAACCGCCTTCCCGTTTAGAGAAGTGCGCTAAAAAGATGGACAAACAATGCAGCGATAATTTCATATTCGCTCCTACGTCATTGATTTTTTTGACATTCCAAAAAAACAAGCAAATAACTCTCACTTGTTCCACAAAAAAAAATCAGCGATCAGGCTGATTGCAGATTACCTGAACTTTTTCCTGCTGAATGCTAGTCGATTGTCGATCAACCATAAAAATGCTCGAAATCTGTATTAGACCCATCATCTTTCCATTATTGACAGATAAACCAGCATTTCCATTGATCAGTAGACTACAAATTGACAACAAAAATCGCGAATCAACTGATCTCGAATTATTTTTTTTGTGAAACTCAGGGTCAGTTCCACAAAAAAAAATCTGCGATCAGGCTGATTGCAGATTACCTTAACTTTTTCCTGCTGAATGCTAGTCGATTGTCGATCAACCATAAAAATGCCTGAAATCTGTACTAGACCCATCATCTTTCCATTATTGACAGATAAATCAGCATTCCATTCATCAGTCAGCTACAAATTGACAAAGAAAAAATCGCGAATCAACTGATCTCGTATTATCTTTTTTTGTGGAACCCACGGTCAGTTCCACAAGTTCTCTTGAGTCAACTTGAAACTAAGTGAGAACTCTGTAAGGAAAATGTCTCCAAAAGAAAAGTCAACCTAGGATTAGCAAACAAAAATTTTATAACTACTGAAGTTCCATTTAAATTAGATTAAATTATTAATCTAAGAGCACGGAGCGGAAAGATATAGCGTCGAAGCTGGACAAAAGGTTGCCGCAAGTCTTGTTGAAATAACTTCAAGACTCGTTTCTGTAAAATAAACATAAGAAATGGTGATATTCTTTTAGTCCCAGAGAACTTGGTGTGGCAGCTTTTTCATTTATAGTGTGCTTTTCTGCAAACTCTGAATAAGCAACATCTAAGTGGATTTCTCAATTAATTGAGCATCAGCTTAGCACAAATAGCAGCACAAAGAAAGTTTCCTATTGACAGGCCACTAGCGCACTAGCGGGAGGCGAAAAAGAGGCGTTTGCTTGCAAAAAATCCTAGAGATTTTTTTTTATGTGAGTACCTACATTTTGAGGATCCTAGTAATTAAGTCAAAAAGAGTTTTAACCCGAAATAAATTCGGAGGTTGGCGAACACGTCATCAACATTTGCGCATAGGTATATCCGCTTCAACTATACTTGCTGTTATCGCTCTGAAGTCCATACTGGTTTGTCAGTCGACGCATCGGTATTTCTACACCTCCGACTGGTGCTCTAAAACTTTTCACTAATCCTCTAGCAAATTCTCACCGGACTCCAGAACAATCCTCCACCTTTCGCGTTTATTACCGCGTGTTCTGGAGCGGCGTCAACTTCGAAAACTCGACTGATGTTTTCTACTCGGCTATTGGAATCTCCCATATCATTAAAATGGCCAAACCATCGCGTATGTTTTCGAACGCCTAGAGCTTCGCACTCTTAACAATGCGATCTGATGCGAACAGTCTAGAAGGACCGCGTATAGGCTTTAGAATGCACTCGACGCTCGCAACTCTCAACAGTAGTCTTCTTAAAGTATAGCTTAACTGTCTTGGTTTCATTCAAAACGGGCTTGTTTTTGTTACACCAGGTCCGTATTCCGTCAGTCACTGACTCAGCACAACTTGTTCAGGTCGTCCGCGCACTTTGCTGACAGAGCAATTGATGTGTCGTCCACATACAACACTACGCTCCCTGATATGAAGTTAAGTACCAAAATCATTAGCATATAAAGAAAACATCATCGCACCCAAGAGTTCTGTGTAATCAACCGTGTGTGTAGGCCGAGGTGTAGGCGGATGAGTAGAAGAGAATTTCCTCTTAGAAGAGTGATTAATGTCAAGCTCAGGTTTCTCGGTAGCTTGGTGCAAGTGGCTGAGATTGTTTTCCCTCGATAAACAGTTCAAAATAATGTCAGGGCAAAGATAGGAAATCCGCCGCATCCTGTTGCACTTCCCGTTTCCTTTCTACAGTCAGTTTACTATTATTGGTGAGTACGACTATCATGCTAGCAAGACATTGTGAAAAAGTTAATTAGATTTACAACGAGATTTACATCAATTTGAAAAATCGAGTTCTTGCGCGGATGTCTTCTGGGAAAACAATAGTGACGCACCAAGTTTACGGGGCAGGGGATTTTCAGTAGCTATACTTGTGTTGTGCAGCAGGTTCTCGTAGATCTAGGCCATGGATCTGGTCTACGCCGGGCAAAATTCAGCCGACTACCAATTTGTTCCAGGTTTAAATCTTAATATCCTTGACTATAATAGGTATGTCGGCTAGTGGCGCATTCAGGTTCTTGAAAGTAGGTAAGCCAATATTCGATTTGCCGAGGACCGAATCGTATTACGTATTTCTCACGGAAATAATTTACTCACAGCCTCTTCAACAGCCAAACATTCTCTCTCCCGGTCTCTTGGGGGATGTTTTATTCAATTTCTTAATTTCCTGGTGAACATCTGCAAATCCAAACATCAGGACTCATTGAGGTACCTAAGGCGCAAGTGGGTCACACCCAAATTTAATAAGAAAGCCCTCGAGACAGGGGCAGTGTCTAAGATTCAATTACCCCGCACGCTTATTTTGCTTTTTATTTCCCCACTGATTATGTGTGTGAATGGTGTGGGAGGGAAGTTTAAATACCGCACATCCTAGCTGAATATTGCCGGATATTGCGAAAGCTCTTACAGGTATTATGTATGAATGTTAACGTGATGAATATTGTTCTTCAAGTTCTGTGCCACAGTACAATATCCGGAAAATATGCCTAGTGACACGTTACAATTTTTAATAAATCGCACCACCACGCCATATTCTGCAGCAAGATAAACGATACTTTTAGTAAAAGCAAGCGCATCGTACCCGAGTGTGGATGTAGTGTGATAGTATAGCAAAAAGTGTTGCAATAAATATAACGTGTGAGCTGAACTTGTATGTAGCAGGTAAGTATCTAACAGAACTGTGTCAGGTGCGGACCCGGAAAACAGTTTGATCCTGCTCTAGGTTTTGTTGCGATTTATCAAAATGTGCACCAACACTGAGAGATACACATGGTTTGTATGCAACCTATCTATCTAAAGTTGAGAGCACAATAAATCAAGGATTTTTCTTTTTAGCTGCATAGTAGGCGAAACAAAGTATTACATGTCAACTTCCTCCGGATCTATCTGAAGACCTTGTCTATCAACCGTACGATTTTTCACGACTCAGAACTGGGCCATCCCTTCGCAAACAAGCGAATACTCCAGTAACTGAAGGCAGAAGCTCCCTGAAACAATAATAATAATATGGTCGAGGTACACGAATATGAATGGCTCTCAGAACCTAGGAGTTGTTAGATCAATCGCCGTCATGTACAGTCGGTGTGTTTTGAAGGCCGAATGCCCCGGTGGCATTTCGATATCTGCCTCGATATTCGATATTCGCTCTTCTCAGCTTGTCTCACTAAAAAAAAAAAGCGATGGAAGCGGACTGCAAGGGAAATTCAATAGTGCACCTTCTTTTAGAAGGATTAGTGAACGCAAGATGTTAATCAGGGTTCTACCATTATTTGGGCAGAAATTTCAATATGGCGGCCAACATGCATAGTGACAAAATCATGAAATTTGGCTTGAAAATCAGAATGATCGTACTAGACAAGGGAAAGTTCCAAGTTTTATGAAAATTGTTCCACTAATAAGAAATTTCGATATGGCGTCCAAGATGATGGCGGAATGTTGAAATTCAACTGGAAAATAAAGACTGATTATACAAAACAACGGTAAGTTCCAAGCTCCATGAAAATCGTTCCACTAATGAGGAATTTCAATATAGCGGCAGAGCATCATTTGTCCAACATCGAATGTATTTTGATGAAATTCACATCGCCTGCGAATTTCACTCAAATCGGACCACTTTCCATAGAAATTAAAAATGGCGGATCAAAGATGGCGGACAAGTGACAAAAATCATTGATCAACTTGGTGGACACGTACGCATTCGAGTGGTGTTTGCACCACATCGATATCTTTTTTCGTTGAGGCATAATTCTCCTAGTTCTATCACTTTGGAACATGTTCAATATGGAGAATACAAGATGACGGCGGGGCATCAATTGTCAAAAATTGGATGGATCTTGATGAATTTTACATCACCTGCAAATTTCGCTCAAATCGATCACTTTCAGAGAAATTCAAAATGACGGATCAAAGATGGCAGCCAAGTGACAAAAATCATTGGTCAACTTTACCTATATGGTGGACACGTACGCATTCGATTAGCGTTTGGCGTTTGCACCCCATCGATATCTTTTTTCGTTGCGGCATGATTCTCCTAGTTCTATAACTTTGAAACATGTTCAATATTCAGACTACAAGATGGCGGCGAGGCATCAATTGTCAAAAATTTGATGGATCTTGATGTGATTTACATTGCCTGCAAATTTCATTCTGATCGGATCACTTTTAGAGTAATTCAAAATAGCGGATCAGATGGCGGCAAAGTAACAAAAAACCAAAAGTCAACTTGACGTCCTGTACATATTTAATATTGATCAGCGTCTACATCACATCGATATCTCTTTTTACCGAGGGAGTTGATATCCCGGGTACAGACAGACAGACGGACGGACGGACGGACGGACGGACGGACGGGCAAAGTGAAGCTAAAAGCGCTTTTCCCCTATTTTTTGAAAAAGTGCGCTATAAACCATTTTCAAAACTCAACTTTGGAAGCCTCTATCTCCGTTATAAAGCGTTTTCGATATTATTTTCTCAAGATATATAGTTCACTTATTTTTTGATGCTCTACGACCTCCTGAAATATTGACCAAAAAAAGTGTAACAACCTGTATATACTTATAGGTACAGTCGTAGACTGTACAATATACTATACTTACAGGTATCCCAGAATTAAGTGGCCAAATGTCTATAAAATCAGATAGCCCCCACCTATTCAGCAAAGCAACTTGCTAGTCGCTCCGCTTGCTAACTTGGTTGGTTTGTCAAGTCTGGATGAAATTCATCGTTTGTATCTTTTTGCTTAAAAGTTTTTTTAGAGGCTTTTTTAGAGCTTTCACATTGATTTAGTACAATTATTATTCACCTACAATCGGTTCTCGATTCATCTCATACGATTTTTTTCATTTAATCAAACTATTCATTGCGATTAGCTCGACTACAGCTCGACTAACAGTAATCGACAACATTTGACAACATTCGGACATCCCTAGTTTAGGTACACAGAAAAGTTGAGAATGATAAATAGGTTTCTATTCTGAGACTAACTGCTGGCAGCAAATACCTGTAATAATGGAAGTTTGTATATTCGATGGTAGAGGTCGCCCCATTACAACACAGCTGCGGCGACCGATTAACGAAATAAATTGATCATTTTCTGATTGCAGATGAAACACTTTCGTGAGTTAGAATTCATCGATCAGATCAAATTTTTATTTATGATGAAATCTAAAGTACTCAAAACACGATGCAAGCGGTAAAAGAATACTAACATAACAGTTAAAAGCGAGCCTCACAACACATTCCCCTCTTCCATTCTCTGGGACGCCACTGGTCACCCACTAAAACGTTACACCAGAGCGTTACACATCATCCTCGCATCAACTGAATTCACCCTCATCCACAGAGTCCCTCATCTGTGGTTGTTGTGATCTAAGCGAGCGATAAGAAGTTTTACTTCAAAAATATAGAAACGTGATTCAGATTTCGTATTTCGTGATTATGAGAAATGACCTTGATATGACGCACTTGCCTTGATATTGCCTTGATAGAACGCATCTGAAGTTCGCGCATTGACAGTCAGGTCAGGTCACCAACATTTTCACAGAGTAGAAGTTTCGTAACTGTCTCTTACGCTGTTCTCTACAAGTTGGTAAATTCAATCTCACGCTAACTATCCGATAACATGTGACTATCAGTTAGATAACAGACTGTTTAACTCTCCAATGGTGAATAACGGCCGTACTCACAGCAAGTCAAACTTAATTGAGCCCCTTTACTGTAGGTATATTATGTATATCTCTAGCTGCTCTGTTTAGTCTTTTTGCTTGATTCCATTAGGAATGCAAATTCAGGCGCACGACGCCTGAATCGCCAAATATCGGTCTTACATAATTCACCGGTCGCTGTGCAAATGCCCAGAAAAGCAATAATTGTGGCAATTTCAATTATCCGGGAATGGGTGCATTCTGAACGGTATCGCATTCGGGATTCGGGAAAGCTGGAACAAACTGATCAGGCAAACGTTGATTCTCGATCCGATCGTTTGTATTTCAGTTTATAATAATTTATTATACTAATCAAGCGACTTCCGTTGCTCACGAATGTAGATTGTAGGTTGATACCTACAGTAGTAGCATGAAATAACGTATGGTCCGAAAGTTTTGGTAAAATTTTTGAAAGCTTATAACTTTTTTTAATAGTTCTTATTTTTCAACTTATTATTGCAAAAATTGACGTCATATACATATAACAATAACAAATTCATATTCAACATATTGATTGAACCATTATCTTCGATGGCTCTCAGTTTTCTTCTGCCATGTTTCATCATTATTGCCCATCACAGTAAATTGACACATTGTTCTCAATAACAATTGATTCATGACGTGCTTCTCGAACATACAAAAAACTATTTGCATCTTGTTCAACAACAGTCAACCAGCGAGTCAGCGGGCAGGACTACATTTCTAATTATTTTTATTTTCCAGTAAAAGTCTTTCAATTTTTTCGGGCAGACAGAGCGACGAGCGGATATAGAGTACAGCTGAAGCTCCCGTTTCCCGTGAGAATAGTGCGCTGGAAATGATGTAAATGAATTGAGAAAACTGGATTAGGTCCCACTGATTCCCTTTTGAATATATCACTATACCAGCCCCACGAACTCCTGATTCTGAGATCACAGCAAGTAAAACGTAAGTCTTT